>CM026552.1:1275000-2550000 GCA_015143295.1 Tetracentron sinense
TGAAGATCTCGAAAACCCATACTCCATTATGTCTTAGATTAACAAAGTTTCCTCAAACTTGCCCAATAAATTTTTTGCTCAAAAGCTTTTGTTACCCATGGTTTGGAACCTGGAGGGGGGGGGGGGGGGGGGAGGAGTGTGAATAGGGTCTATGACAAAATTCTTTCTAATCCCTTAAACAGAATTTCAATTATACTAATTAAAAGGGAAATGAATTATGCAATTCTATAGACAACGCAAAACAAGTAAAAAGAAGAGTTAAGAGAATGCAAACACAAGATATTGTTTATGAGGTTCAGCAGTCCCGCCTACATCCCCACCTCAAGCTATACTCGCTAGAGAATTCACCACAATTTTCACTAATTGTCGATCTTCTTCCAGGTGAAGATCAAACTTTTACAATCCTCTTACGGGTGAGGATCATACCTTAATAATCTTTTTACGGGCGAATATCAAGCCTATACAAAGCTCCCCACTTCAAGGATAAGAATCTACCGATTTTTAATTTCTTTTTCACTTTATAACAAATGTGATTACAATCATAAATTGCTTATTTATACAAGCTGAATGATTACTTTCAAGCTCTCTAAGAGTCTCTCAAATAATGAAGTTGAATAGTTCAATATGGACTATTTTGAGATTTTAGGTTTTATTCAATAAATTTGGAAATCTAAGTTTTGGAGTGAATGGTAGAATGATTGGATTGATAGGAGTTATTGTTTTAGTTCATAAATCATCCTTATTTATAGCTCAAAATGTTTTATGGCCGTTGGAAGAACATTGATAACAAAACTAGTCATTACATATTTTTTTTGCTTCATGTATAAATTCATCGACGAGTATGAGAATGCTCTTTGCATTCGTCGATGAGATTAAGGCCAGAACAGAGACAGTAGCCTTTATAGATATATTCGTCAGCGAGTCTTCAATGTCTCCATGAATTCATCGATGAGTTCTCTGGTTTTTCTCTGAAAACTCATATTTATCTTATCTAAATTATGAAAATGATTTACAAGGACTCTTGATTCATTTTTATCATGTTTTTTTTTATCATTCTTTATGATATCCTATGACCTTATAAAATTATTCAATTTTGGTCTAAGGCTCCTATGGTCATTCTAGGCTTTGAGCATTCAATCAACCACACTTTAGGGACTTTTTACAAAAGTCTTAAACTCTCTCAAACTAAAAATATAAAACTATAAACCTTCATTCCTTTAAGTTTGATCTTGACTTGATTTAGCTTCTTTGACTTCAAGATCAATTTTTCATTCTTTATGATATGACTAATTAGACTTGGTATGATCTTTGATATATTCAATATGATCCAATAGCTTGCTTGACTTGATGCCGAATTCCCTTCATGGATGGTGTCATTTTCATGTTTTTTCTTTGAATGACTTCCTAATGCTCTTGGTAAATTGATTTTCACATGAACTCAATTGAGACATTAGTAACACAAATGACATTACATTATTGTGTTATCATAAAAATTAATGATGTTACCTTAGGTTGAAATCTAAAGGCTAACAATTTTCTGACCCCACAATTGTGTAAGTGGGTATAGCTTGTGTGACAACTTTGATCAAAAGGTGTTTTTCGGTAACACCATTTGTACTAGTTAAAGACTAGGCAGATGTAAGAACAGTTCTTCTACTCCCTCTCTTCTTATGTATGCCCATGGTAACTCTATGCCAGCTTAACGCTGGGCCTAACCATGTATTATGTTACTGCGCGCCTCTCTTTTCAACGAAAAGAAAAGAAAAGAACAATAGATTAACTATGAACAGGAGCTCCGGTTGAATAGTCAACCGGAGCAACCCAAAAATTGCCTTGGGAAGTGGTAATTTGGTAATTAAGAACAAAAAGAAGGGTATTTTTTAAAACTATTTTTTTCATCAATAACCCTTTCCAAGGCAATTCATCCGGAGCTCTTGCTCATAGTTATTCTATAAAAAAAAAAGCTTGTATATGTGTTTGATGCAATACTCCTATCACCTCAAGACCAATATCATTTGCTAGATTGGTAATAGTCCGGGGCTATGTTTGCTCACCAGATGAACATTGGCAGGGGACCGGCGAAAATTACCGTGGAATTTCCGTAATTGTTCATAGCGATTTTTAATATATACAATAAAATGGGGGTTGCTTAAAAGATAATTTCTCTTGCTTTTAAATTTCGATATGTTTATTTTTATTTATAAAAAGGAGAGTTTATTTACTTTTTTCATAGGTATAAAATCTAGAGCAATCCTAGGTCGACTTTCTTTGCCATCCATTTATCTATTTTTAAGAAAATAAGACAAAAACATATGAAATCTTTTTATGGGTCCATCACTATTTTTTTTCTTCCTACCTGAAAATGGAAAAAGTGGATGATGACAAATAAAGTGGACCTAGCATGACTCTAAAATCTATGTTTTTTTTTTTTTCAATATTTTATGTCACACAATAATTGGTTAGTCCCTAGCCCCAATTAGTATGATTAATATCTATTTAAGGAGTCATGCTTACCCTACTCTCCCTACCCTTAACCGAAAACAAGGACTTTGCTATTGAGACTACAAAGAGCCGAGACCACATCGAGACAGTGCATCTCAAAATTTTACTAATCCTGTTTTTGAAATTTTGAGATCCATGCATCACATGCACGGCCTCGGTGTGGTTTCAACCCTTTGCAGTCTCACTAGCATTTTCCCATAAACAAATACATGTCCTTAAGTGAGAAGATAAGTGTAATAGTAATTTTGTAGTTAGTAACATTTTTTATTTCATAAACCATGGATATCTGAACTTTATAGTAACAAAATTCATTCAATGTATTTAATGGTCATGTTCTCATTATATGTCACGCTTCGATTTCCAAAAACACACAACTCGACCCATTATCTATGGTCCGGCCTGAGATCTAGAATTCAGGGGTGAAGATTATTAATAATTTAATTTATAATTGGTATTTTCAGTATATACTTTTTTTGTTTTTTTTGAGTTCTTTTTTTTTTATTATAAATAATTATGAAATAAATAGTAAACAAAAGTATTTTGACCTGAAATTTTACAGAGACATACGTCTATAAGTCTATGAACTACGTATAAAATTTCAGAATTTTCTGATAATGGGAAAATATTCTGTAAAGATTTTTCCGAAACTAAACTTAAAATTTCAAAAAAACAACAATGTCACATTACTTTTATTTAAAATATTTAAAACTAAAATTTGGTCTCTATACCTATCATGTCTTCCTAAGATATATAAATGAATTCTATAAAATAAATTTTCTTTCAAAGTTCATACATCATTCACTAATTTCAATTAAATAAACAAAAACATTAAAAATATCAATTAAAACATGGTCAATTAATTTTGTAATTAATTTTAAATTATAAGAGAAGTCTTCATATTTTTTCTTCACTTCCAAGCATCCATTACTCATACCTGAAAATATTGACATGAAGGTCTAATGAGCTATGAAGCCCAATAAGAAAAATTCACTCAATTTCTTACAATTAATTTACAATAAAAAGACATATAATATAAATACATTGAAAAATATATAAATTAACATTATGATTCATGCAAGTATGATAGCTCGATTTTCGCATCAGCTCGGCCTTACTATCATCACCGATTTTAGTAACAGTTCGATCAAATTGACTATCCTAAGTAAGGGATTTTCCTCGAGAGCTTTAGGACCTTTCACCCAAGGATCCACGATCCTGACTTGTTCATCATTTTTGGGCTCTCACTCACGGCATCATATAACCGTCCTTAATGCATCAATCATGCATAACATGCTATTTATAATATAACAATTATTGTATCACATATTTTTCATCTGTTCACAAATCTCATGTTATAAATTTCTACATTATTTGCACAATAATAAACAAATAAAAATTATTGTATGCTAATATAATTCTGAAAATCTCAAATAACATGTCATCTTCTATTTAGAATTTTTAGTAACAATATCAACACTATCAAACATTTATTTGATTTTTTTTACTATAAATTAATAATATAAAAAAAAAAGAATGATAAAAACCTATCTGGATTTTTTTATCGATTATTGATTTCTTCCCAAAAACTTTCGATTCGGACTTTTCACTCGTTTTCTCGGACTTAATCAATGCTTCTCCATAATTCTTATTTCTTTTTTTTTTTTTCTTGCGATCTCTCTCTTTCTCTCTTTTGTATTTAGTTCTTTTAAAATTTAAAGAAATTTTAAAAGAGATCTAATCTAAACTAACTTTATCTAAACTAATCTCTATCTCCTTAATTTAAATTTAAAACAAATTGTGGGCTTTTGACCCATGGATCTATCTCCTTAATTTAAATTTAAAACAAATGGTGGGCTTTTGGCCCATGGGTTTTCCACCTTAGACCCATATTTTTTTTTTTTGGAAGTTACCTTAGACCCATATTATTATTATTATTATTATTATTTTAGGATATTACATTATAATAGTAGAAATATAAGTTAGTTTTGAGTTGGTATTTTCAACCTTCTACAAAGCGGGTCTACTCAAGCTGAAGCCGTGCATGTTCACTGCCTGTAATCAACCCGATCTTATCCAACCCACTGCCACCTCTAGTCATACTATGCGCTTATCGTTCTTAACTATTCTAGTATTTCGAGTTCATGAGCTTTCTTTCTTTGATAAACATTACAAGAATCTTAATGGTAGGATGTGGCCTCTCTTATGAGAGAGGTCTTCGGAACCATTTTCATTAGGTGAGAACTTGTAAGAGCTCCACTCTTCATTGCTAATCATTACCTAATGTTACTAACTGTAGGTAAATGATACCTCCAGTAAAAAATAAAAAAAAAAAAAAAAAAAAAACTATGAATGTAATGACAACAAGAACAATAATATAATATTATAAATTAATAATACTTATATTGAAAATTAATAAAACATTTCAAGAATGGAATCCAACCATGTGACGCGTATTTATAAGAAATTACAATAGGGGTCATTTTTTGGTAGAAAGGGGCCACATGGTTGGATTCCCTTGTTTGTCATACACTAAATCCATGACATAGTTAAATATTTTTTTTAAAAAAACAGAGAAGTTTGTTTTTTAGGACACGAGAATGGTGCAGAGACCGGTAGGTCCACTTACCGGCCCTCATAGTGGTTTTTTCAATGTAATGGCGCCTTTTGCAGGGTAACTGTAGGTTTAGTAAAGATTTGGGCTGAATTACCCTAAAGGAGATCAGATTTGGACTAGCACTCCCCAAATCAAAACCGCATGCCCACTCATAAAGCCTTTTAACTCTAGTTAACAAATAGTTGAACCCTAAGGGTTAGTGAATTTTAATCACAATTAAGGTGATACGTGTTGACCTGTGGACAGGCAGACCAAATCTCATTCCCCCTAAAGAGCACTATTAGACCCTTTATATTTAGGTTCCACAATCTGTAATACTTAAAAGTTAAGACCGTAAATCAATAAAAGAAAAATGTGACTTATGACATGGTAACACCTAGGGCTAATAGTGGGCCGGATTGAGTTTTATCAAGGCCTAGCCCTTGCAAAGGTCTGATCCAAGTCTGGCTTAAGCCCTCGAAGAATCTGAATTGGCTAGGCCTTTCCCTCATGGTCAAGGTTGGGCTAGCAATTGAAAGAAGGTAAATAAAGAAAAAAATGTCATGATAATTTTTTTTCAAACCACCATTGGTTGCCAACGTGACATCGACCCGGGCTTGGGATCGGCAAAGTTCAAAACTGACTAATTGGCTTTCAAATTATGGTTTCTATTATCAAATAAAGTTAATATATTCCATTTTGGTAGACAAAGTTTTTCTGAGAATGAGAGTGTACTTGGTTAGAAGGATAAATGAGAGAATGACTGTAAATAAACATCTTATTGTCATAGGAAAAATGGAAGACTTTTTTTTTCCTCGAATATAAAATACACACCAAAAGCTATTATTTGTTCAGAATAGCAAGCCCCCGCCCCTTATAAACTAGTCTCTAACAAGCAAAACATTTAGCAAGTGATAGAAAATGGTTTAGCCGATTAAATTATCATGTATGTATTGTTATATTAATTATTGACATATTAATATCATTGTCCCATAGGAAAATGGTTTAGCCAATTAAATTATTATTGTCCTATAGGAAAATGGTTTAGCAAGTGATAGGAGAAAGTTATAGTCGAATTAGATTCCAAAGAAATTGTGAGCATGAATTTTTACCCCTCTCACAAAGGTTTTGTTTTGACTGAGAGTCGTCACATATTTATTCTAAGGGATAGGTCCCGGGTAGTTGTTCGTTTGGATAAGGCAAATGTTTTATTAGAGTTAGGGTAAGTGGTTCGATTAAGCCCTGAGGAAGGTGTTAGATACCCTAGGACCCCCATTTTACAATGGTTACCTACTCTTTAAACTTAAGTCAATTTTAATCTCAAAATTAATTATAATGTCAAAGTGTTTAAAAGAATGCTAATCCAAGAAATATAGAAAGCTAGATGATTAGGGTTGAACCCGAATTGGGTTGTCTACGTACTCACATTATGAGATCAGACCGAACGTAGTTCTAGCACATGAGCCCGTGCCAAGGCTAGGGGGTAGTGTGTGTGCATATGGTGGTCAAATGGTCTAGCCTAGAAGGCTATGGTTTAGTTGACTGGGGAGGTCAAGTGTACAATGGGTAAGTCTAACCGAGGTTAGAGGAGATTTAACTATGATTAGGTAAGCTAACCAAAGCTAAAGAGGTCTTACAAGTCTCTTTTTGCTTTTTTTTGTATTTTTTTAGAATTTTGGAAATATTTGAATGTTTTTGGTATTTTGAGCTTTTATCATGTTTTTTGGATTTTCATATAGGTAGAGTTTTGACAAACTTAGCTAAAGTCACATTTAATCCAAGTGAAAGATTAAGGAAAAGTTAGGCTAAAAGATTATATTTAGGACATAAAGAGGGATGTGCATTATGAATAGTAAATAGTCTAATACCAACACCTATTTTGTTGGATTGGTGTTGATAATAGATCAAATACCATTGTCTTTGACATGAAGTATTTTGAATAATGTCCTCTTTAAGTTCTTAAACCATCATTTATCTTAAGTCCTTAAACCATCACTTACCCATTCAACATAGAACATGAAAGAAAAAGAAAGAAATGAAATAAAATGAAAACTCATCATCTCCCTTTTAAGGTGGTTCATTTACATCATTATTAATGATGTAATGTCGCTCTAAAGAATGTTAGAGAGGGGATGAGTTTTCACAAAAAAATTCTAGAAAGAGGACTAGAATCCCAAGAAGAAACAAAATGAAAAAGAGAGGTATAGCTTTAGCTTCCACTCTCTATGGGCCTACCCAAATCCACACTTGTGGGTACATAAAAAAGAAAAAATATTTACATGAAAAGGAAAAGAAAAAAAATGATCTCTTTGCTTTTAATATGGGGTCCCTCTACACCATTAGATTGGTGTAGAGAGGCCCAACTATACTTGAAAAATGAGAGATCAAGAAAAGAACCAAATAAAAATGAGATAAAAAAGAAGAGAAGATGATGAAAGATGGAGTGCCTACTCCTCCAAGAATTCTTATTCAATGCTCCAAGATGTAGGATTTTGTTTAGAGTCCACAAAGGAGGAGAGTTAGTGAAGAACTCTAAGCTTTTAGTATTAGAATTCTTTTCAAACTCTAAACCTTAGTTCCTTCTCACTTATTCAAACTTAAGAGAAACACAAGTGGGTGAGAACCTTCTAGGGGTCTTGAGGGGTGGATCTAAGGGGTTAAGAGATTGATATTTATAGGAAAACTAAGAGGTTGGGTTGTGTCTTCTATATGGGGGATAAAAGGAGTTAGTGGGTAAAGACTTGAGTGTTATAAGGTGAGTTGATAGATTGAGTGTTGTAAGGAGTATAAGAGAGTTGATGGTTGAGTATTGTAAGTGGTGTAAGAGAGGTGTAAGAGAGTTGGTGGGTTGAGTGAACTATGAGTTATATGGGTATGAGTTGTAGGATATAGGGTGTAAGAGAGGTGTAAGAGAGTTGGTGGGTTGAGTGAACTATGAGTTATATGAGTATGAGTTGTAGGATATAGGGTAGGTGGATATGGATATGTGGATTAGGTCTTATGGATCATGGGTTATTAGTAGATGGGTCATGGGTTATGGTTATTAGGCTTTGACTATGACATTTGAGTTTGGGCTATGGTAAATAGGCTTTGGCTTAGGCAATTGGGTAATTGGGCAATTGGGCTTGACTACTTGGGTTTGGGGTAATGAAATTTTATAATTGGACTTGATTGGATTTACCTAGGCTTTGGACCTAAGGTTTAGCCGAGGTTGACTTAGGGTTAGGTTGAGCTAAATATGGTTAAATTTATTAAACATGATTGAGGGGGGGTGTAAAAATAGGGTGCTTACAGAAATTATTGGACATACTAACCGGTAGGGTAACTGATCTGATCTGGGAGATTTATGCGATTTTCGAGGACATTAAATCGCTCTGGCAACAGTGCAAGATGATTTCGCTTCTTTTCATTCCGAGGGAACCAAACTCGGCAGCCCACAGTGCAGCCAGTCCACCTTAAATTCTAGCATTTGTAACATCCCCTTGGGGGCCTTTATTTCTTCCCGAGGCGACCCTAATGCAGGGCTGTCCTCCAACCCGGATGTAGAGAGGAGTACATTTCACTGGTGACATGGTTAGCAAGAGGCCCGTACATTTATCAACACAAACTATTTGTTTTGTTTGGGTACTGATAAACCTATCTACTAACAATATATAAATACTATCATTTGATTTGATTAGCATTTATTCAAATCAGGCGTTAGGGTTGTCGATAGATCAAGATGATATGATGTTTTGATCTGATATGGTCTGATGACTCTAATCCGACGAAATTGAGTAAGGGATTAGGCAGTGTGATAGGATTTGGTGGGCCGTAACACAACCTTCCTCCTTAACCCAAGAGGGGAATGGTGGCTAAGTCTAGTCCAATTACTTATATTGAATCAATTAAGAATTGACATTGAATTGTTAGGATGTTTATTTAGTATACGTGCATACATGTAATTTAGCCAATTAAATTATCATGTATGTATTGTTATATTAATTTATTCTCCCCATAAATATGATAGGAAAATGCTTAACTTACCGAATGGAGGGGGGGTTCCATTATGTAACGAAATGACCTTCCTTATTGGTCCACACCCCACTTTTTAACACTTATCAACTGGGATTAAGATTCACTCACCCCTAAGGTTAAGCAGTCTAACCTTAATTTTTAAATAGAAAAAAATAAAAATCTTAACCTTAATTTAATCAAACTTAACAAGGGTTAAAGACACGAAGATACGGTGGTAAATTAAGCAACAGACCTGTGGGAAGTTAAGCAACGGACCCAGTAAGGGCCGCAATTTGTTTGGTAGTTTTAATATTAGTGACATTAAAAAAAATTGGGCTAAGGCACCTTTCATTTCTCAATTTTCTTTATCATTTTTTAAATATTAAATTTCATTTATACTAAAACCATTTCTCTTGTTACACCTACGATATGACCTACAATGGGGGGTGTATGTGCATCTTCAAAATGCCCCTCACTAGGGACCCTCTTCCGAGTCTCTCTCCCCCCTCTCCTCTCTCATGTGCATCACACGTGCGGCTCACTAGTTATAATATAAAGAATGACATGTTCGAAACGTTGATTATAGTTTTATTTAATTCCAAAACTACCATTTGGTCATAAATTCAAAAATTTAAAACGTTTAATGAAATTTTATTTTATTCCAAAACTACCATTTGCTTATATACATTCAAATGTTAAATGATTTTTTGGTTAATTTCAAATTTGCCCTTTACTCCTATAGGTTTAAAAGTTGGTTAAAATTTTAACTAATTCCAAAACAGTTCATTCACACATTTGGGTTAAGAAAGTATATAAAATTTTACTTAATTCCAAAATTATCATTTACTCGTATATAAATATAATGGTCTTTTGAAAGGTTAATTGAATTTTAGATTAATATCAAAACTACACTTTGCTAATATATAAAAAAAAATGATACTTAAGTAAGTTCATTGAATTATCATTTAATTCAAAAATTGTCATTTATTAATTTTAATTTTTATTACCACAGGGAGCTTTTTACCAAAAAAAATACTGGGGCACTTAAAATATTGATTAAAATTTAATTTAATTATAAAATTGTCATTTATTAATATATAAAATAAATGTTTTCATAACTAGACCGGCCGGGAGACGGGTTCTTAGTTTGACCGATCCGGTTACATCATGTCTTTTTATTATTTTATTTTTTTTCTTGACCAAAATGTCTCTAAAGTTTTTTATTTTCAGAATGTCCTTAAGTTGGGTTTTGATACCCAAAATACCCTTAAATTTTTTCCTAATATGTATGTTTCAAATTTTTTTTAGTTTCCAAAATGTCTCACAAAATTTTAAGCTAAAATGCTCCTTTTAAGTTTGTCTATATTTCATAAAATGTCTCTCAAATTTATATAACTAAAATGTCCTCAAGTCTTTCCATACCCAAAATGCTCTTACAACTTTTTGGTTTTCAAAATGTCTCTATGTCATGTTTTTATACCCAATATGTCCCTCACCATTTTTTTTACCTAAAATATACCTCAAGTTTCTGTACTTAGAATATTCTTTAATTTTTTTTCAAAATGTCCATTACTAAGGTCTCTTTTTCCCGTCTCTTTCCCTCTCCCCCTCTCTCATGTGCATCACACATGGGACCCATTAGTGTGTGTGTGTGTATATATATATATATATATATAATAATAATATTTTTTTTATAATCATAGATATCTTAAGCCTTGAAAGCTCATACTAATCCCACAGGCTACATAGAGAATACCCCCTCCCCATGCAACTGTTAGTGAGGGGAGCTAGGAATCAAATTCAAAATCTCAGAGTTTACAGTTTGTCCAAGTGACCACTGGGCTGCACCCTCAGGGGTCAATAATGTTAAAAGCAAGGGTTATCTTTTGGTTTAAAGCAAGGACACATGTTGATTTTTGGCAAGCATGCCTGAGTATAGTCCTAGAGAGGCTCTTTCTCATATTATATGTTTTTTTTTTTTTGAATATTTCTTGGGATATGAAAAAAAAAAGCTATTATTTTCAAATTTTACCAAAATAGGGTTGCAAGAAAGTCATGTAGGTGATGAACCTTTTTCTTTAAAAATTAGATAAGCTTTTGAAGTAGTCTCTTTTTTGACAACTAACACAGGCGTGTTGGCTTTTGTGGACGGATTTTTCCATTAAAAACCCTCTAGGTCAAGATAAGGTTTGATCACTTCGTATCTATTTTCTGATTAAAGATTATTGAATAGTAATTTTCTTTCCAGCTGTAAATAATAGAAAGAAAAGTACTGAAAAAACAAGAGATAAAAGGGTGCGGTCTATAAGACTGTAACTCTGTCTTTTTCTTAATATTGAAAAGATTCCTACTTTGTTTGTCTATTATATAAAAAAATTCCTTCTAATTTTGGCCGACATTAAAATGTGGTCCACAAGGCAAACACCCGTAACTATATTTAAACAGTAACTTTGAAATATCTATATATATATATATATATATATATATTTTAAAAATAAATAGTATGCTTTAGGCCTCAAGTGGTTGCTTTTTTATTAAATTTCTTAACCTTAATTACAATTATTAGTTTTTAGTTGATCAACATTAACTTCTTAAAAATAATGTTTATTCAATTAAATATTTAAAAAGTTTAAAAATAAATTATACTCGTGACCATTGTGTGTGTTTCGATTTTAGAACTCCATTTTGATTTTGGGTATATTTTTATAATACACGTGGCCATCTCTAAAATTAATGTTTACTCAGCAAACTCCTTGTTTATAATTTTTGAAGACAAACACTTTTCTAACTAATTTAATGATATAATTTCACGCCAAGAAAGCAATTATCACTCTTTGAATAACAAGTCGTAAGCTTTGGTATAATAATAATAATAATATGATATTGGTTAGCATGTGAAAATCGCTAACACTTCCTCCCACCTTTTTATTTTTTTTGGGTTAAAACACTTCCTCCCACTTAAAAATGTAAACATCTTTTTTGGGGTGTAAACTGGAGTATGTTTACCCAAAAAAAAAAAAAAAACTGGAGTATGCTATTAAACAAAAATACAAGAGGAGGACCCCACATAACCATCCCATACATCTTACGTTTTCGGGCTAGTTGGTCAAGGGCAGCAGCCCGGCATCAAAATAATATGGTATTATCGAAAGGGCATCAGGCATCTGTGTAGATCTGAACGGGATGAACCTGCCAAAAAACATATATAGCTATCTTTAAGTCATTTTTTTTTTCTTATGTGAAAAGCCAAAACTTCTGGCCAATGCAATTCCCTACAGAATCAGGAGGACAAGGCTCCATCTTGGCTCGTTGCATGATGGAGCTCACATGGATGGAAGAAGAGGGAAGATAGGGATGGAGTCTGGTATTGCTTCAGAAGGTTGAGGAACGAACTGCATCCATGGGTTAGGTATCCTTGTGAATCCTTATAAAGCACCACCTCTCTCTCTTTTTAGAGGGGTTGTGTGAGAACTGTAACTTGTGCTACCAAGATGTGTGTGCCGATGATAGCGTGTATGTTATGTTTCAAAAGTGTCGATGAATTGCAGCTGGGCTGATTCAGAATTGCATGCTATTGTTCGTGTCTAAATGGGAAGAACACATGACATGATACAATAACTTACCACCCAATGACCGTGTCATCATTTTTATAATGATTCATTATTTTATCATAAATGCTAGCCTCCGTTGCAGTCTTCCAAAGATGCAATGGTAGTGGCAACCGGCAACAAGTGTCAAACCATCTCCTAATTATAAGATAGCAACACCATATGTTGCACCCACTTTAGGGCTTTGGAAATGAAGTGATGGGTATGGTTCTAGCACTCTGCTTATTGTATAATCCTTTTGAAAGACTCCAAAAGAATTCTTATTTGAAAAACAAAAAATATTTAAACATCATGTAAATTAACTATTTATTTTCACGTCAAATCTTTTACTGCTGCAGCCGAGTATTATGTTAAGCAATGGTGGCAAGTCGTACAATTTTGACAACCTTTTATTTATTTTAAATATTTTTTCTTAGCCGAATACGATTAGCATAAACGTATGCTGTTGACCAATAGAATTAATAGTAACTAGTATTATTCTATTGCTATGAGTGCCCAAACTGGACTTTCGATCGGGTTGTAATTGTAGAGCATCTTTTTTTTTTTTTTTTTTAACCTTAAGTTGTTGGGATTAATAAGATAGACCTAGTCACATTATCTAACATAAACTTCCACCAATTCCCTTTCTTTAGATCAAACCTCCTCTCAAGAGGGAACACTCACTCACGTCCAAGCCATAGGATCAGGTGTGAATTAGATCATCTTCAAAACCACTTTAACTTGGTTCTTGGTGTTGGATTCTAAGGAAAGTTACGATACCTAATCAATTTCTAGTGTTTTCTAATTAAAATGAACTATTCTACCAAAAAAATAAAATAATATGAACTAAATATTAATTTAAATAATATTTTTTTATAAAAAATAGTAAAGTTTTACTTTCCTTTCCCCCCTTGATAGAGACCTTTTTCCTTTCCATTACTATTACAGGATTAGTGGAAATTGTATTTAACCCTTAGATTAATATCTGAACTTACAGCTTAGTAAAACAAAAGTTAGTATAATACCTTCCAAAGAGAGTTAGTATAATACTATCCCACCCTGTTATGTGTGTTCTGGGCAGATCGTGGACTATTTAGAGCAAAACAGTTTAAAAGAAAACTAAAAAAAGATATTTTTAAAGCAATGATAGGTGACCTCGGAAATCCATTAGCAAAGTTAAGGTTGGACCTTATTCATCCATGCCCTCTTCTTAAATACTCACTAACTTGCTGTTAGAATGGAAGACCGTGGATATAAACCAATGGGATGCAGTCTTAACTTTGCAAATAGATTTCCTAATATGTTAATTATTTTCTATATTTTTAATGGAAAGTAGATTAAAAAAAATTATTTTCTATATTTTTAATGGAAAGTAGATTAAAAAAAATAAAGAAATGTGTTAATAGTAAGCCGCAATGAAGATTGAGGCGTTGGAATTAATGCATATATTTATTTTATTATTTTTCTACAAAAGCAATTTCGGCCTGCTTTACCTGCCTTTTTTTAAATATATTTATTATATAATAAAGCGAGTAAGAGAGAGGCGTGAAAAAAGGAGAAAAAAATAAAAGAAATAAAATATAACAAAATATTCTGAATTCTTATATTTCATTTCGAGAGCTTCGAAGCTCTTCTGCGTGTTCTTTCAGAAACCCTAAAATTTCTTCGTTTCTCTGTATTAGATCGCTGTATTTCTGTACGTGATTCTGGGTTTTTTCTTATTTTTACAGGTAAGAAAATATAAATTTTCGAGTTCTTTTTCATTATTTCGTATTTTCCCTGAAATTCCGGATGTTTTTATGATTATTATTAATGCCGTGAAAATCGGAAAAAGAAGAAATTTTTGGAACTGATAGTTGAGATGTTAGATAGACTCTGGGACGAAGTTTGATTTTTATTTCTATTTATTTCTTTTTTTTGCTGGATCTCGACTTGATTTTGGAAAAAATCCACAATTTGTTTTTATTGTAAATTAGGGTTTGTGTTACCATCTTCTTACTTCATGTTTCAGTGAAAGGTTTTTCGATTCTATGTACTTAGATTTTGTCGGGAGAGTAATTTGATTGTGCTAGGAATTTTCAGGGAATGGGGAAGTTTTCAGAGTGACTATAAGGCTTGAACGCTAGTTTAGGATTTTTAATTTTTTTGTTTTGTTTTTCGGGTTTTTTTCTTTTCGATTTTTTTTTTTTTGGAGTTATCTCCATTGGAATTGCTTAGTAAAGTCAGTGTTTTTATGGGAATATTCATTATTAAACAGTAGGAAATTCAGGGTTGTTGATGTTCTAAAATTTACAATTGTCATGATCCTATGGCATTTTTTTACAATTTTCAGGAATCTATGGTATTTAGGAATTTAATGTTTTGTAGCCATTTCATACTTAGATGAATGATGTCCGGATCTGAGCCTGGAATCATGTCGGCTAGAGAATCATTTGGCGTCGGTCTTCAGAAAAATCCAGTACCTTCCCAACCACCAGGAATGCAAAACATGAGACTAGCTTTCAGTGCCGATGGGACAGCAGTATATAAACCTGTTACCACAAGCTCTCCTACATTCCAGGTCGGCGGTGGAGCCGGTGGTGGCGATGGTTCCGCCGGCGCCATTGTCCAACACAGCCTCAACATGAACATGGGCGAGCCGATGAAGCGTAAGCGGGGGAGGCCGAGAAAGTATGGCCCTGACGGAACCATGGCTCTTGCTTTGACACCTGCACCGCCTGCCATCCAGTCCGGCGGGTTTTCTCCTTCTTCGGCAGCCTCACCTTCTTCATCGAAGAAGGCTAGGGGTCGACCGCCCGGTTCAGGCAAGAAGCAGCAAATGGCTGCTCTGGGTAACTTCCCTTTCCTTCCAATTTTATGTTGTTTTGCTTCTTCATTTTTTTTATGGCTCTATTTGATTATTTTTTCGATCTTCTGTTGGGTTATCTTTGTGTGTCACGTGGTGGATATTTTATGTATTGAAGAAAGAATTGAGAATCTTTGATTTTAGATCTTACTGGAGCAGGTGTTCTGACTTTAATGCTTTGATGATATGGAATTTCTTGTTTTCTGTTGGGAGGAGGTGGTTATTAGTTTGGGTTCTGACAGGAAATGGGGTTGATGGATGAGGGGAAGATGAGTAGATGACTCTGTAAAAAAAAAAATGGGAAAAGAAGGCAATTTGGTTTTCCCAAAACTTGGCTCTGTTATAGACGTGACTTCAGAAATTTAGTTGGGAAATTACTTCCCTGTCCTTGGTAGTTATTATGGTTATTGACACTGTTGGATTGTTGAATTCTTGTTTATCCTATAAGTATCTTGTGAATTCGGTGTTGACTATTTAAATTGGGGGAATGGAAACTTGTATAATTCTGGAGTTTGTCCCTAAATATTCTGAAATAAAGAAAAAATGCAAAAAACTGATTTTTTTTAATTAATGGTGAAAAAACCTGATAAAAAATGCCATATCAATATTTGCTGAATCTGTTGTGGAGCCTGGTTTAATTAAAATATATTATTACCCTATGAGGAGAACGAGACAATCTTGTAAAAGTTTTATAGTTTGAATTTAAAAAATATCATTTGAATTTATCGTAGTTCGAAAATATGAATAATGCTTTTTAATTATTTAGATTTTCTCATGGAATCTAACTTAATTATTTTCAATGTGTGGTCCCTGTGTATGTATGCATGTATGTACAAAAGCATAAATTATGGGGTTTTTTTCTTTCTTTTTTTCCGCTTTTCCACTTCAAACTTGTGGTTCTAAATTTGCAGATGTGCAATGTTTTGTATTACTGTTTTAAAATTTCTTATAAGGGGATTGGCTTGCAGGTTCAGCAGGTGTTGGGTTTACGCCACATGTTATCACAGTGAAAGCCGGAGAGGTGTCTCCTTTTTCCTTTTCTGATTTTTGTTTTTCCGAAATTTCTCTATTGCGTGATCACTGTAAAAAGTTGACTTTGGTGCAATCGGACATGATTATTATCTATAGTCCTCAATGAGGTTTTTGTTGTGCTCTAAATGTATTTGATCACAATAATTAGCAATAATTATTAATAGCCCTGAGTATGGTACTTATGAGTTCATAATATTAATTTGAAGGGTCTAATGTAATGGGCTCTAATTTGGCATTTTCATGTCTTTGTATCATACCTAGGTATAGTTAGCAATATGTTAAAAAATATTGTGAATTTGTGACATTTGTTTCTCTATCATACCAGGAAACTGTTATAGAGATGTATTTAATATATCATATATGCATTTGTACATATACATGTACATCAATACATTACTACATATATATTTCTTACTTGCCGTAGAGAGTAAGCTCTAGTGGTGCTGCTTTAGTTAACAAATGTATGATTGTTACAGCTAGGAGTGACTAAAATATCTGAGGAATCATTAATCCTTGTATACCTGTTTCCTTTTTCATTAGGGTTTCATTTATTTATTTTTATTTACTCTGTTAGTTGATCAAAACAGTATAAAAGCATGGTTATGTCATAAAACCATGTCTTGATTTTCATCTCATGTATGAGTAATCTAGAATGTGGAATGTGAGCATGGTAGCATTCCTGAGTGAGCCAAATAATCACTTCTGGATTCCCAAAAGTTGATGGGAATTAATGTGGGCTACTCATATTTCTTGTAATATTTTTTCTGTTACCAACATCAATATTTTGAGTTAATAAGATCTTACAGCACCTCTCAGCTAATTTTACATTATATACCACAGTTAATGATATAATGCATTAGTAGAAACTTAAGGAGTGCACAGTTATCTACCTGTGTATATTACTTTCATGAAAAGTGTAACAACATTAGTGCACACAAATAAAATTACTTAAATTTATATGACATAGAAAATAAATAAGAATAATATAATTTTATTATAAAAGTAAAAAATATTTGCAAATTTAAAATCTACATTATAAATGCTTAAAATTAAAACTTTATTGAGAAAATAATTAATTATTGACCAACTTATTACCTATATTAGTACCGAGTGAGAAAGATATTCACACACACACACACACACATATATATATGTGTGTGTGTGTGTGTGTGTGTATGTGCGCGCGCTCTAATTAGTTATGTATGAAAATATTATTTTATTTAAAAAGTAAGAAATAAGTTGTGAATTTAGAATTTACATTAAAAGTGCTTAAAATTAAAATTTTATTGAGAAAAAAATTAATTATTGACTTAACTTATTACCTATATTAGTTCCGATTGAAAAAAATATTCACACACACACACATTATATATATGTATATATATTTGCAAATTAGTTATTAAATAACTTATTACACATGGTAATATTCAAGAAGAAAATATTTCCACACAAGAATTTCCAAGAAATGAATTTTTAGAGGATTTCCAGCGTCCAAGGATAAATAATATGCATATATGAGTATATGCCATAAGCCATGGATTTTTTTTTGTTTATCAAAGTGAAGGAAACTTATTGATTTAATATTTCCTCCCTGTTTTTCTTTAAAACTAGGGGAATTAGACTTCCATCAGTCCATGCCTTAGGTCAAAGCAGATTCAGTCTATTAGTAAAATTGGAAATAAGAATCAAAATGTTAAAGAAGATTAAATATGATATGAAAATATTACAACTTGTTCATTTATAAACTTTTAAATAATTATTTTGATGAGCTAGCTTTTAACATTTTGCATTAGTGCAGTTTATTTAGGGTAAGGTTCTCCTCTTTTAGAAATGGTGTAAAGTTATCATATGTGACTTTCTATGCATGTATACATAGTTACCAAGTTCTCTGATTTTTTCAAAAAATCCCGAATAATATCCGATTTTTTCGTCGAACGATTATTTCACGAAGTATTCACGAGTTTTGAAAAAATAACAACTTTTTAAAAAAACAAGCGTGAATTTTGTGAATTAAACACGAATTATTTCAGTAGACTATCTTAAGTAAGTATTAGATCTCCCATTATTTCATACATCAATTTTTTATATAATTTGATAAGAGAAATAACAAATAACAAATAAATGTACCTTGGGTGAGAACCTGGTGTGATCTGCTGATATGGGCATTTATCGCCCTTGATGAACAATACTGGCCACTGGGATTACATTAGATAATAATATCAATATGAGAAACGCTGATTCGTGAAGTACCAGCGGATTTTCTTGTTGGTATGATAAGATGGTAAACATAGAGGCCTGGTTTACTTACTGTATCTGACGATATTGTGATCCTTGAATGCTGTGCTTCATTGTTGGCATTTGTATTGCCCATATGCTTCTGTTGATGTTCTAATTTGAATTTGGAATTGACTTGGGAACATGTAAGTCACAAATTTATTGTTTATTTTTTCGGCTTCTCAGGATGTATCGTCGAAAATAATGTCATTTTCTCAAAATGGTCCACGGGCTGTTTGCATTCTGTCAGCAAATGGTGCTATATCTAATGTAACACTCCGTCAAGCAGCAACATCTGGTGGAACTGTAACTTATGAGGTTTGTGAGATTCTCAATTACCAATTATGAGGTATCGTCTGGCAGCACATTTGCTAAAATCTGTCAGAAACTTTCCCCTTTCTAGTTTTATGTAACATATCAATGAAAGAAGAGATGGTAGGTTCATGAATCTACAATCTTGATACTAGTGGAATTTTGAAAACAATAAATTGTCACTTCCTTGTAAACGAAGAGGCATTTGTCTCTGTGTCATTCAAGCAATGCAGTTGGTTCCCGTCTATTTAACTTAGTCAAGGACTTGGGTGCTGGTGCCAGACTTGGATAATTGGATATGTGCTGTCACACACAAAGACTTCAAGATGCCCGCTCTGCTGAGATACCTACACGTAACTAACATATTAACCTTTAATATTTTGATATGTAATATCTGGAATTTTATAAAGAAGAATTTGGAAAATTTGAAGACCATTTAGTCATGTCAACATGTCATTTCTTTGTGACAATTGCATTTGTTAACTCTTGTTAGAAATGCCGAAGAACTGCAGAAAATCTACCCGTCGAGTCTGAGCCCTTTGAAAAGGAAAAGATTGCCAATTTGCTGAACTCTATTGTTTCTCTTAAGGAACTGGTAGTTCAAAAACATTGGATCAAGTACCATTTTGCTCTTTTCAGTTCTTGCTGCTTTACACCGTGTAGCATTTTATTGTTGTAATTGGGAGACACTATCTTGTGTTGAATTATTATTTTACGGGCTTGTTTGTTGGTTAAATACTGCGTATTGATGTTTGTCACATATCTTGGGACATGCTTTTAAATGTTTGATAAAATTTATATTCCAAACGGTATGCATTGAATGTATTAGTTTCACGAAAAAGCTCATTAATGTCATAACTAGAACAAGATATAATTTTTGCCCTTGGTTTTATTATAGACAACTACTAATGTCTCTAAACATCGGTTGCAAAAAGAGGTGAGAATATTTTAACATGGGTTGGTTTATTTTTTCGAAAAAGGTTTAAGTAGGAACAACCGGTGTTACCTAGGCACGTGGTACCGGTGCCAAGTGTCCAAATGTCTAGAGGTGTCCAGCACAACAAACTATGAAAATCCCAATATGGCGGCACAAACATATAGATTTTTTAAAATTATTATATATATATATATATATATATAATGTATTCTCAATTTTTTAAAACTAATAACAAGTATAGAGAGGAGGGACCACATGTCCCTATTTTTTTAAAAGTATATACCAAAGTTATAAAAACAATACTTGTATAGAGAATAGAAAGGAGCAACAAGAGAGAGAGATGTCCCTATTGATCGTCATTGTTGTCCTTGCTCTCCTAGTAAGTTTTTTCTCTATGTTTCCGAAAAAGCTACACAATTTGACAAAAAAATTCATAGCAATCCAATATATTGTATTTTTAATGTGACATGACATACATGAAGCAACACATGACTAACCATAATGTTGACTTCACCATGGCACAGTATAGGCATGTACTAAGGAATGTCGTGTCGTGTCCAGGTGTCGGCACGTCAAAATTTAGGAAAATTGAAATGCCTAGGTAACACTGGGAATAACATGGGTTAATCTTATATGTTGCTCTGTTCATCCAGTTACAATCCAGACAGATGGAGGGACCACTATTACAAATTTCCCGAGAAATACCTAATTTCTCCTGAGAAAAAGTGAGAAAAATATCTTAAATTTAAAACTCCGTTTTTATTGCAATATTTTAAAAATCTCGTGAGAAATATAATTTTATCTTTCTATCCGGTATATATCACGAGATTTAGCAGAGATTTTAAAAAATATCATGAGAAATACACAATGTTGTTGGTTTTATGAATTTATAACTTGGTGATATTTTCTGTAATTTCAATATGCTTTTTTAATCATTGCCGAGATTTAGGCAAAAAATAACCCGAAAAAAATTCAGATTTGAAAATCTTACGAGAAAAACTTCGGCTGATAAAAACTCGAGAATGAGATTTGTAACACTGAAAGGGACTATCATTGTTGCAGGAACTGCCTACATGTTTGTGCATCTTTAGAGATGAAATGTGTTGCAACTTATATGAATTTGAAACTCCTCCTGAATACTGCTTGTGCAGGGACGATTTGAAATCTTGTCACTTTCTGGTTCATTTCTGCTCTCAGAGAGTGGTGGTCAGCGCAGCAGAACGGGTGGATTAAGTGTGTCTCTAGCCGGCCCAGATGGCCGTGTTTTAGGTGGTGGGGTGGCTGGGCTTCTAACCGCGGCATCTCCAGTTCAGGTTTGTCTGCTTTTCTGTTTTTGAATTATTATTATACCTTTTCCCCTCTTCTTAGAGATTTACCGGGAAATGTTTTTTATCTGCTGAATTAAAGTTTCTTATATTGATCTTTGTGTGCTCTTGTTTGTTTTATGATACTTACACTAGATTTGAAGACATTCAGAAGTTCTGTTTTTTTTATTCGAGCATCACACCTGCCGTCTTGTTGTTTGCACCTGCAAAGAGTAATAGAATTCGCCATATCTTTGTCAGCTTAATTGAGAATACGATTATGTGAGACCCTTTATTTTCCAAAATATTGCTAACCCATTTGTCACATAGTATTCTACTAAGGAGATAACACAGCCCTGGGGTATGGAAGTAACCATACAACTGCTAGCTGTTGGATATGACAATAATGATGCCAACACAATTTTATAATGTCGTTATTCCCCAATCTAATAGTTTGGCATCTAGGCATTATTGTAAATCCCATATCACCAAGGTCATAAAGACGTATTGGTAATTACTATTGTTGTTAGTTATCTGAAACTAGCAAAATGTCAGAAGAAATAGAATATTATCTTTCAGTTTCTTCATATATCTAGCAAAAGTCACAGAAGAAATAGAATTTTATCTTTCAGTTTCTTTAAATATCTTGTGTTGTTTAAAATTTTATTCTTTTAATCATTACTAAGTATGGAGTATTTTGCATTATTTTAATTATCATTTATATTTGAAATTTCATGTCTACCATTTGGGTAGGCTGTACGATGTGAAATTTCATGTACCAACATATGCACTATTGTGCTATTAGATAGACCATCTTAGGCATGTACGAGTAGCTTATTGGGGTGTCACCTTGAGAGTGTTAGTTAATGTCCATTGTTGTCTATATTTAAGATATATACAGAACTGTTTTTCTTTTTCTTTAATTTAAGTCAAAAGAACTCAGTAATTTAACGGCTTGAGGCAATTAGTTGATGATGATAGTTCATTACTGAATCCCTGTATTCAATAATGTGATCACATTTCCTTATAGGTGGGCCTATCACTATACATGTGGTTTTTCCACAGCACCCGAGACAGATAACGGCCTGTTCTGTTGCAGGTAGTCGTGGGAAGTTTCATTGCTGATGGACGTAAAGAGTCAAAATCAATGAACCCGTCAGGACCTTCATCTGGAACACCGAAGCTCACCCCAGGTGGTGGGGCAAGTGGGGCCGTCAGCCCGCCATCACGTGGGACCCTGAGTGAATCCTCAGGTGGGCCTGGGAGCCCCCTCAACCAAAGCACTGGAGCCTGTAATAACAATAACCCGCAAGGCATGGGGAACATGCCATGGAAATAGATTGAGAGTGCTGTTGCTTGTGTAGTAGACATGGACTCTAATGGTGCTTTGCTGATCCTCCAAGTATTGATGAGACCCATTTGTAGTTTAAGTTCTGTACTTGCAGCTTTGTGTAAGCTTAGGATGTGCCGAGGGAGGAATGCGGGTAACTTTTCAGCTCAACCCTACTGACTGAAACTTGCAATTTAGGTAGTGACAACTGCATGCCCTTCCCCTTCTGGCACTGTGTGAGTTATATGTAACTTAGAAATACTTAGGTTGTTGTGTATTTGTGTTTCTTTAGATGGTTGTTGAATCAAAAGGTGGTTATTGAGTAACGAGTTTGTCCATCACCATGTTTGGTTCTCTAGTTTTTATATTATTTTTAACGATCATGTTGACATGGATCTCTAGTTCTTAACCTCAGAAGCTCTACAGTTTTGTATGGTTTTTCTTTTTATGTTTTCTCGTGGAAGCCTCTCTCTCTCTCTCTCATAAGTACTTTTTGTAAATAAGCGCTAAGTACTTATTTAAAAAATAGGTATGAGGTCACTCATTCATAATAAAAAGTAGGTATGAGGCTATGCATTTATAAGTACTTTTTTGGGGTCCTAACCACTTTACATGCTTATATATTGCCTTCCAAAAAAATACATACTTGAATATATTTGTTTTTACCACAAACTTGTTTATAAATAAGTACATAATAGTAGTGTTGCCAAACGTAAGAGTGTAAATTATTAGAGATTTAGAAAAAAACCTGAAAAAAGTTATTTACGAACTCTGGAGACAGGTAGTGCAACGCTCTCAGTATTCCTTGAATATATGGAATGTAAAAATAAAGATCAGTTGCTGAAAACCCGAACTGCTTCAGAAAGACTCGTTATCACCCTCAGTGGTTGCTGGCAGAGCTCCATAGGGGCACAAATTCAGAACCTACTTGTCTAAGGGTATGTTCGGTTGCCGTGAAAACATGGAAAATGAAATAAAATTTTAGATTTCTAATGCAAAAAGGGAAAAAAAAATAATTTGGATTTCTAATACAATTTTTAAGTTGTAGGAGAACTCCAAGCAACACTTTCTGCCTCCGGAGTCCGGATTTGCGTTGGTGGGGGAACTCCAAGCGAGGGGTCAGCAACAACCAAAAGTGATTAGGAGTCGTGTTTCACTGCAGCTCATGGAAACTTTTCTATAATCGAAGAAGAATGGGAGAGACTTCAACAGGAGCATAGAAGCAATGTATTTCCAATGAGGAAGGGTAGTGATTAGTGAAGGCAGAAAAAAGGGAGTGAAGCATCTGGACGCATGCTCCCTGGCGGATATGGATGTGACCTGTGGGTGTTCAGGCAATATCAGATTTCATACAGTAAGGAGGCAAACTGACATGGTACTGTATCCAAATCGGGTCATGGACTCATGGTGAGAGGTATCTGCTAAGGTGGTGTGATTAGTTGCTGCGTGAGCCTTTTGCTTTTTTAAAATAAAAAAAATACAATAGTTCCCTCATCGGCCGGTCGAGGAAGGGACTATTCCTCCTCGCTCTCACATAGCTGACCCTTTAACTCCCTTTTAACTTGGGTTAGTTTATTTTAATTCTTTAGTTAAATTTTTTTATTATATTTTTTTTAAAAACCAAGGGTAAATGGGTGAACCCTAAGGATAGGTGAATCTTAACACAATTAAATGGGATTAGAAGGGGGACACATGGCAAGAAAATGGGAGCCGAGACGGTGTGACTATTTTCCAAAAAAAAAAAATTAGCTTGCAGTATCTCGAGGGTACTACAGTAATTGTACAAAATTCGTGGTGCTCTTTGGCGCGTACAAAATGAAACTATGAACTTTGTGTGCAACTCTCACTCGCTTTCTTCGCTCTACAACTATCGATTCGATAAGCCTAGATTCCATGGAGATCGCCAAATTCTGGAAATGCGGTCAGCCCAAGATTGGAATTGCCACCGTGAGATTCAGGAGCAAGAATCAAAAACCCTTGCGGATAGCATCGAAGCGATTCAAATTGTTCAGGCACTGAATCTAGCGAAAAAAAATATGGTAATTCGTTGAAGCAGGGTTCCATTAGAAGGTCTAGCGTTTGATAAACTTTGATCTGATACCCATACTTGGGGATCTCCAGATGCAGAACGAAGGCCTTTTGGCTCCAACGGTTCGTTTCTTGTGTTAGTATTGGCTAACTCTTAAATCTCATTAATGAATTCTTAGTTTCAGACTTTTTTTTCACGAGTTTGGACTTCTGATTCTGATAGCTTTCATATTTGGTTTTAATTGTAATTCGAAATTTCGAAACTGATTTCACCTACTGCTTTTGAGTGTAAACTAGGGAATAATTGTATTTTTTTTCTTTTTAAATAAAAATTTTCCCAAGTTGTGTTTAAATTCAGCTATCTCTTCTGCTTCATTTTTTGTTTCTTGATTTTCTCCTTTAATGATTGTGTACCGCTGGTATAAACTTAGGTTTCACAAATGTGTGCTTAGAAATGTTTCTGGAAATCCTTCATAACATTTTAAATGCATGAATTTTGTACTCCTTTCCTCCCTTAGGGTGCATTTGTTATATCTGAAGGATTGGGTCTATGAGCTAAAACCACACTAAATCATCTGATGGCTTTTTCTCCTTTTAATTATGATGGACAGTCGTACCTTAGATTTCGTCTTATATAAGACGTGTGGAGAAGTAGACACCTTAGTTCCAATCCAGCAATACTTGCCCAGGGTCTACAATCTAGGCTGTTGACGCGGGTCTATCACATAACGTCTCACATACATTGCCCTTTTTTTAAAACACAAAATGGGCTGTGATGGAATTCCATCCCACCTTGTACATAGTTTCTGTGCAACTATGAGCCGCTCTTCAGCTTCCTTTTAAGAAAATTGGCTTTTGAAATAGGTTCTTGAAAAAATAGAGATTTATCGTGAAGCATTCTTCCTCATTTTAGTTCTAGGGCTCAAGCTTGTGAGTATCTGCTAATGTGGTTTGTTCAGAATATCAGATAGGTAAGCATATTCTTTCCTTTATTATTATTTTTAAAATTTTCTTTTTGGCAGTATCTTTTGTTGTTTCTACACATTGGCTGATTTGTATTGTTGAACAAATTATGTTATCTTAATTCATGTCTTTATGGTACATTATTGAAACACTCGTGATGAGCTGGCTAATTGATGAAAGAATTGCCTTTTCTTTTTTGTATTTACCTCTTGGTTCTATGCCAACATACAAAGATGCTCGCACAAGTTTTAATCTTATGATCAGTGTTGCATATTTCTTTTCTTTAAATCTGACTGCAGCTATAATTTTTTTTCTTTTTAATTCAAAAGAATTGGAAAATTTTACAGCACTACTAAGTACTCTTTTTAAAATTTACCTGGAAAAAGCAGAAATAATATCATACGGCCTATACATAATTCAACTGTATGATACTTGGTTTGGAATAATCCCAGACTATTTTTCTCTGCACAACACGTGGGTTTCCTTTTTTTATCTTGAGTCGTGCTTTCTATTATGATGTCAGAGGGAATGAAGCTGGAATTATGGAATAGTGGGATTTCTATGGAGGTTCTTGTTAACTTTAATAGGAATTGCAAGAAGAGAACGGTGCTATGAACTCTTCTGCTTGGTGACCTAAGGAAAAACGAAAGTTCCCTTTTTATTAACAAAATGATGATTTCACTGCAAGAAGGAACACAAAACCGAAGGGTAACAAAATCATCAGCAGTTTTTTTATGCTTATAATTTTTCTCTTTTTGTTAGAGGTTGTTTGGGATGTGTTAAATGTCTTCTCAAAAATTGAGCAGTTCTAGAATAACTGATGAATTTCTTCATTTTTATATTAAACTTTTTCAGTTTCAATGGTTTGTAGTAATTCCTGCAAATTCTCTCAGAAGACTCCAAGTTTTGTTTGTAAAAGTGACTACAGAAACTAGGTCCAATAGCATGCACAAGGGACTGACTTGTGGTTGCTCAATGCCCCGTTTCCTGGTTTAGGTGTTTGAAAGGAATATCAATATAAGCCTCAGGTGTTATTGTGTGGTGATATGATTAAAATTTTGGGAAGAAATGGGTTGTTTGATAAAGGTTGAATTTCTTTTCTTGTACCTGAAAACGGAGATAGCTTAGAGGCTGAGGGCTTAATTTCTTTGTTGAGAACTCTGATGAAGCTTAGCATCAGCGGACTTGCGATGGAGTGTTTTCACTCGATGAAAGCAGTGGGATGTGAAACCAGACAAGTCAACCTTTAGAAATCTTGATAAAGGATTTAGATCAAGTCTCTCGAATATTGTAATTCTCTCACCTGAAGAAAAGGTTTGGTTACATTTTATACTAACACTGACTAAATGTCTGAATTTTGCTATTTTGAAGCAAATATTTTTTGTTAAAGGATCCAAGGTGAAGTGAGGTATCAAAATAGTAGTAATATTTCATGGGTTTGTAGATCAGCATATTGTTGGGTTCTGTTTGCCTGTTCAGTGTATATGTGTTTCAAAAGAGTAGTTTTGTGACTTCTTGTAGTAGAGTGATACAGTATTTTACTACACTGTTCAATGTAGGAACTTCATTCTTTCCTCTATCTGCCATCTAATTATAAACAGTATATAATAAGGTTAGGCTTTTTGTCATGCACAGAGCAGCCATAGATTATAAAACATTTTAATAGTTAGCTTTAGAAAAAAAAAAAGTTGCCTCATGGACATGTTTTTTTTATAAATGTATTGCCATGCAACTGGTATAAAACCTCAATCGATCGACCTTTCCCTTTTTTGTGGTTATTGTACATATATTATATTATTTCACCTACTTGTTCTAAAAATTAAGTATCATCAGGTGTTGACTGTTAATGCCCCTTGCGTAGTTTGAAAAAACTTGCAAGTTCGCCATTTCTTTTCTTGATTTGATGACATCGTTGATAATATCATCGTGTGTGCTGTCCTAGGGGGATCATGTCTCTATTAGCCTTCAACTATCAACTTTTCTCTTTCTTGGAAAAGGAATTATTTGTGGATGATGTTGAATCTGTCCACCGGTCCCTCCTCTTGAGAGGGACTTGTCTGTGGACTCTTCTGTCCGCAGACTCAGGTCTGCTTTTGGACTTGTCCGTGGAGTTGCTTGCAACTTTGCCCGCGAGGTAAACCTAGGCTAGACCCTTGGGTCTGGCTGGGTTTTGGATTCGTTGATCCTGATTGGTGTCCACGGAGTGGCCTTGGCCACTTCTCCTTTTGTCCACACAATCCTGTGGACTAGCCTTCTTGTCTGGGGAAATGGTCCGTGGACTCAAGTTTCTGTTCGTGGATTTCTCCTGCGGACTGGTTCCCTACACTTGGTTATTTTTGTCATTTTTAACCAATTTTATTGGGAGGCTTGGCAATAAGAACGGGAGTTTCTTAGTTAGATCTCTCTATCAATCCTTGAGCCCAGACCCCATGGGTTTCTTCCCCCTTCGGGTAGTGTGAAATTCAGGTATTCCTTTTAAGGTCTCTTTTTTTCTCTGGAATGCAGCCTTGAATAAAATCCTCACATGCAACCATTTGCAACATCGAGAGTGGAAGATGGCCAACCGGTGTTACATGTGTCTTGAAGCAGAAGAGTTAGTAGATCATTTGTTCCTTCATTGTTCATATGTAGCCGGAATTTGGGTTTTTTTTTTTTTTCTGTCTCGCTTGGGAATGGACTGGGTCTTCCCCTCGTCGTTTCAAGAATTCTTAGCCAGTTGGTCTAGGCCAAGCAAGGATGGGGTGTGGGAGGTGTTTTGGACAGTTTTGTCGGGTGCCATATCGTGGATGTTATGGAATGAGAGGAATCTCAGAGTTTTTGAAGACTCTTCAGTCTCTCAATCCCGTTTGTGTGCTAGGATTCGGATGGTTGTTTTGGAGTGGGCGGGTCTAAATTCAGACGGGGAGGAGCTTCGGGCAATGTTAGGTTGACAGATTGGTCGAGATTCCTAGGCTAGGAGGCGGGATTGCGTTGTATATCTAGGTGTTCTGAGTTTATTTACTTGTAAATTCTGTTTCGCGCCTTTGCCCTTTTCTTTTCCTGTATCCTTGTTCCCTTTTTAATATATTTTGGCTTGATTACTGATAAAAAAAAACAATTAAGTATATACATACTAATAAAATATTTTATGCTGTTTTTAATTAGTAAGGTCTATTGCACTGTTTGGCCAAGAAAAAAATACGATAATCGTGTGCTGGGATGCTAATTTTCAGCTGCAGGCTGCATCTAATGCCAACGCAGCTTTCTGTTCCAAGTTCAATAGACTATTACATTTTTTTTTTATCGTTGGATCGTTATAACTGGGTTAAGTGGCTTTTTTTTTTCTTCTTGTAGAAGAGATGCTTGAATAAACAATCTCCAAAGCCCGTCAGCTCTATGAAGCAAGGAAAGCATAACAGGTTAAGGGCATACAGCATAATAGAACATAAGGAAAGCAGGGTATAGATAATATACTTTTTCTTTTTGTTAAATACACTTTGTTGACATTTAGATTTTCTAAACAGAAGATTATAGAGAAGATCAAATTGGGACCATATACTCTCATGTCTTTCGCTTTCTTTTGCAGTTGTCTCACTTTCTTTGACCATCACAAGGACTTTGTGGGACTGCCAGACGCTTTTGAATGGCTTACAGCAAATGAATATGTAAACATGAGTCTAAAGTTTTTAAGATCCCCAAAACAGATGACCCAATGATAAGGACTTGAATTCTGAACTGCCTTCCAATTTGGGTTTCCAAGCTTCCTCTCTCTAGAACTGTCTCCCTTCAAATGTCTGACCGAACTGCCAATTTGGAGGAGCGATATTGTAGGACGTGACAGTTCTTCCGCTGCTACTCGTTACCTCGAAAGATAGAGGCTGTCCTCCAAGGTGTATAGTGCATTGCCAGTTTTGACCCCAGTTCCTTCCCATGGGTATCCACCCCGTCTTTGATCCTTTCACTTTCACCGCAACCACTTCGCCATCCAGACCCACATTGGTGATCAGGACTTGATAGAAGTAAGAACTTCCAGTCAAAGTAAATCTCAGCCCTCCATTCCTCACACAGTTCACCCTACACAACACTTACATGAATTGTGTTTCTTTAGTGCAAGAAATTGGAAAACAGAGCAAATTAAAAGGATTACTAATCAGAGGTTCCAGATAACTCAATTGTATGTTGGATATTAACTTGTATGTTGGGGAAATATATAGAGTGGTGCTAGGACACTACACTGTACAGGTGGTCGATCAAGTCACCATTCGGAGCCATTCTTGTGGTGGTTTACTTTTTTGATGGGCCATAGCTCCAAAACCATACAAGCAAGTTTATCTTAACAATTCAAGCATACTAATTAAAAATGTGTTTTAACTTTCTGGGATACCACAGGGTTAAGATCATTGGATCATCATGATTTTTAGGCTGTGGGGAATCAAAGACGTCTTTGATGGACTGAACCGTCTGGATTGATGAACCAATTTCTTGTAACAGTTGTAAATTTTACTAGCTAGGATATTTTATCTTTGTAACATTTGCCAATTCAATTAACTATGCTATTGCTGATGATCGAATGGAGCTAAAAATGCAAATTACCTTATCTACATTTTCGGAATTTCTTACCTTCTGTACTGAACTGGCACGATATCGGCTCTTCTCTCTGCAATTTCACTAAAGGCTCCCTCGGACATCTCAAAGTGCTCTCGGGGGAAATTACACCAACCGCCATAATCAGATGCAAGACCGTAATTAGGGGGACAAAAATCTGTTACAGTAACTATGACAGAAGGACTCGCTTGGAGGCACCACAGAATGTGGTCGACGCATCTAAGCTCGAAGCACCCTCCGCAGGTACGCCCTTGGTTGAATAACAAACTACTTAGCCCTGCACTGTACTTTCCATAGCTTGTCTTATGAAGGTCCCCGTAACCACAAGCACCTTCTACAACAGTAAACAGTAACTCTTGAAATACAGTAGTATAACTCAAACAATGGAAACAGAAGTAGTTGAGACAGAAAACTACTTAAATCTCAGGAACCTTATAGTGTGAGACTAGAAGCAAGAAAAGTACCAGTGATGATAGACCCATCTGTTTCTTTGGAGTATGTAGCAGTAGCAGACTTCCATTCATCATCTCTGGCACTTGACCTGACTATAGTAAATAGAACCAAGTAGATGGCACTGGTTTGAAAAATACCCATTTGTGAGAGAGAAAGGGCTCTCAGAAGTGGATTTGAAGTATGAAGGAGCTGCTTCTTTTCTTGATATGGGGATTGTAGAGGGGAAGGAAAAAGATTTTTCCTTTTTGTTCAAATGACCTTAATCTCCTTGAGCAGAAAGTTGGAGCTGAACTGAGAGCTTGCTTGACTTCAACTTCTTGATGGTTTATTTTTGTTGACAAAAACACGTTATGGAATCCCAGTTCACATTGTGAGGTGAAGGGTTTTAAGGTATTAATCTATTACTCTATTATAGAAACGAGGGTTTTCTGGGAACAATGGAGAGTCAAAAAGGACTGGCGCTTGCATTTGGCTCAATGTCTAGGAGAGAGAGAGAGTATAAGGCTTTGTGTTGGTGGCAGACATTGTTGGGTAGACATTAAGGAAAAAGAGAAAGAGAATGGATAGAATCAGAATCCAAAGGAAATTGATTTTTTCTTTTACTCGATTTAGGGTTTCCTTTCCTTGTCTTCATTGGCTCTTCTTTTTAGAAGAAAGACCAAGGGGAGACGAAGGTCAGGTTGGGGAATGACTAATGAAGGAAGCAAACATTGACATGATTTGAAGTTTAGCGGGAAAAAATGGGCATACTGCCCAACCTTACTCTCACAAATGGAGAATACGCCTTGTGGTTTTCTGATACTTAAATCTACCCCTGCCCTCCACGAGCTCTTCTTGTCGATCATTTTGCCATGAGCATCTTCATCATGTCTCTTTTTTAACCTTTATTAATTGTGATTAAGATATGTCAACTCTTGGCTTCCACAATATAACTTTAGGTATTACAAAAACAAAATAGTGATTAATTTTGAGCTCGAGCTCTGCTTCACGGCATTGAAGCGGAGCTCCCCTATTTACACTATGATGGTGACACTTTGGGTGTGTTCGGTTGAGGGGTAAATGGGTGAGAGAAAAAAAAGTAAAGTAAAAAAAAAATAAAGTAAAAGAATTGTATAATTTCTCTTGTGTGTTTGGTTTGAGAGAAAAGTATTAGGAGAAAATATAATTTTTTTCAAAATTACACCTTGTTCTCTTTAGGAATATAATTATATAAAATGGTAGAATTGGAATAGTGAGGTTTTTCCTTCACTTTCTTTCACAATTTTTCATTTGGTTGGAATATTGTTTGAGTGAAAATGATGCACCTTAGAGAAAAATGAGGTTTCATTTTTCCCAAAATCCATCAAACTGAACATGGTGAAAGTGGGGGTTTCTCATACTTTCACCTATTTTCCCTCACAATCCTTTCAACCGAACGCACCCAAATGAGAGAAGTGGGGGTAATTTTATAAACATCATAATTACAAAATTTTCATTGTGGTAGTATAAAAAAGGGACCTTCGCTCAACGCCATGTAGCAGAGCTTCTCTTTGTATTTAAACTGTTAAGAATTTTTAACTCTTAGGGTAATGTTTTTTAGGATCCGTTCGTTTTGCAAGAAATTGGTGAAGGAAAAGAAAAGGAAAAGGAAATGAGAGAAAGTAAAAGAAAAGAGAGTGATAGAAAAGAAATTGAATTTTTTTTTCGAGTGTTTGGTATCAAAGAAAAGAAAATAGGTTGCTATTTCTAAATTATCTTTTCTAATAATTCATTTTTAATGTAATAGATGATATGACATTAGTTAATGACAAAATATGAATTCAAAACTTTTAATATTACTTTCTTGTAAAAGAATCTATCTTTTTTAAGATAAATTTTGAAAGAAAGTTATGCACTAAAAGACAAGAATCTATGGGCCCCACAGATTCTTACAATTTCTTTTCTTCTCAACTGAATACTTCTCTCTCCTATTTTCTTTTACTTTCTTTCATTTTCTCGACAAACGAACACACCCTTAATATTTCTTTTTTCTAAAAACTACAGTTATATTGCTGAACTCTAAGGGTTAGTGAATTTTAACCACAGTTAATAGGGGTTAAAAGGGACACATGTTGGCCTGTGGGTGCAATTGAACTCTCCCTGAGTTCAATTGCAATTGGCTGTTATTCGTTCTCACATCTTTTTGGACGTGGGGGTCCCTATGAATCATTCAATAGTGTTTCTGTTGTCTTAGAAAAATAAGGGGCCCAAAATGGATTGTGTCAAAGAGAGAACTCAGTTATATGGCTTCTTATTTTTTGCGCTTTTTTTTTTTTTTGCTTATAAAAATATATATATTTCCCCTTATAATATATAGTCATGTTTAACGAAGGGAAAAAAAACACCATATACAGTTTACATTTCTTTGTAAGGGTCATACGTTGATATAGAATACAAGCGGAGTAACACCTCCAAAAAGTAGTTTCTTCTTCTTGTTTACGGAGCATTTTCCGGAGTACAAACAGTCACTTTACAGATATTATGAAAGACAAGGATGGATGAAATATAAGGTTATTACTTATTTTTAAGCATCATTTGTCTTATAACGTAAGACGAGAAGGATATTTTAGCGTGATAGGTGTTGCAATAGCCCATGTGAGACAATACTTGAAACGGTGAAAGGAAAGAAAATTGTTTTTTTCCTAATAAAAATCTTATTTATGCTTTTCTCCATTTTTTTTTTTGGGTCACTAATTTTATCGGCAATCAACGAGGGGTTACTGTTATGTTTTACCAATTGCAAAAATAATTAGTGAAAGTGATTTCACGAACTTTGAGAGAGTGGAAATAATAAGGCGATTATGTAGAGAGATGAACTCCTTGGAGTAAAGAGAAAAGTAATATGATGGGTAAAAATGACTGCTACTTTAGTGATCGTGCGCCACTTTGTTTAACTACTAACATCCACAGTTCACACGGACAAAGAGCCTATAATTAATAAATATATTTCCATTATCCATCCGGATTCCGGAGCTTATAAGCTTTTGCCGGAGTAGGGCCTGTCTTAGAATTGATTACGACCAATCCAATCCTTCTTGACCAGGCTGCTTAATTCAACATATTTTTTCTGCCGGGGCTGCCTTAGGGCGTGATTGGCTATGCAGGAGAATCCCTTCCTTTTTTTGTTTTTGTTTTTCGGTAACAGGTTATCTATTGCAAACGGGGAAAATTTACATTGCTACGGGAGAAAATCCCCAACCTAGGAATAGAGGCCTGAATAGGAGAAACTTTCCCACCAGAAATGCAACAAATACTAGAGTTCAGAGCCACCTGGGCAGCATATGCAACAAATACTAGAGTTCAGAGCCACCTGGGCAGCATTGTGCGTTGCTAAATTAAGGTTTCGCGAGGCTAACTGTATTAACACTCTAGGACAGCGCAACCACTACCTCTTGATGTCGTCCACTATAGCACATATCTACCAGTGAGGAGGCAACTCATGGTTGGATGAGGTAAAATGGTTTTTATGAAAAAAAAAATTGGAGGGTAAAATGGTTTTTATGAAATTTGCATTCAACTTGAAAGCAGTCTCAAAAGTGAATATCAAGTGCAAATAATGTTTCTTTTCCCAGTGCAAGTCAAACAAGGAGATAAGCTCATATGCACCCTCTTTTGACAGGCATCCCCTAAGATATATATGACAGATCTACTGATTGGCTAACTTCACGCATTCTGTTATTTAGGACCCAAAACGTAGAGGGAAGTGTTTTTTTTTTTTGGCCAAACGATAGGAAAATATTTATTAGAGGGAAATATTCTTGAAACGAGATAGTATAGAAATTGGAATCTGGTTTATGAAACTAACCTCTCTATTACTGTTGGACGATATGAAGTTAAAAAATTTAGCCCCATTTGGTTTGGTTGCAGTTCCGTTTTCTTTTTTTTAAAAACAAATATTTGAAAAATTTTCTGTTTTTAAAAATTAGTAACAAAATTTTTGAAAATCACGGTAACAAAAATTTTCCGTTACCTCTTTGTTTTTGAAAACAAAAAACAAAAATGGAAAACTCGAACCCCCCACCACCACATCGCACCACCATCACCACCACCACAATACCACCACTACCACCACACCACCACCACTACCACCTAGGGGTGTCAACGAGCCGAGCTGGGCACTGTTCGAGCTCGGCTCGTTGGAATTTTACGAAAGCTCGAGCTCAACTTCTTGGAATTTTACAGAGGCTCGAGCTCGGCTCATCCATGGATCATTGAGCGGAATTGTATCCAAACGGCCCCTTAGGTATTTATTTCTTATTTGGGTTGTATTAATCAATAAGTGGGGTGCACCCAACACCACAATTCCATAATCACATATCTCCGAACATAATTGCCAAGTCGGGATTCCAAAATTATTAGGCTTGAAAAATTTTCAAAAACAAAAGGGAAAAATGTCAGACAAGATATAAAAAATATAAAATATGATTACTAATCATGAAAATTATTAACTTGGGTTCAATTCATAAAATTCGTGACCTTTTTGAAAAAAAAATTTGCATTTTTATCCCAAATTTGCAAATACTTCGTAAATTAATTATTCCACGAAAAACTAGGGTATTATTTGGGTCTGTTTGAAAAAACCGATACTATGTCTACAAAGACTTGATACTCACTCCACTGCTCAACAAGACTGTTCATTCCCATGAGATCTTCCTTTTCCAGGAAAGAGAGGGCCAATCAAGAAGCAGAGTCAGGAAGCTAACTCTGAAGTCAGTCCAAATAGCTTGCAGAATTTGCCAAAAATGGAGGAACGGACTTGCAGAACTTTTGGAAAAAAAAAGACATTCTTCTACCCGTTTGATTCTCAAATTAACAAACGAAGCTATGCTCGCATTCTTATAACTAGATCCATTTTATTTCCTATTGGAAGCTACTGCATACATTATATGATAAACAGAAAGCTCTAGGAGTTCACTTCAGGAAAGGAGATTTCGGCTTACTTCCTGGCCCTCTTTAGCAGAAATCGCAGTGAAAATATCCCCAGAGCAAAAGTCTGCCAAAACCATCCCCTAGAATTTGCAGGATCCACCCTTTTCGCCAGGCGCCACGCATATGTAGCCTCACCAACATGTGCGATCGTAGCTAGAAGGAAAACAATCCGTATTGCATGCATGGAGCGGAAGAAGAAAAGACTGATAGATCTTATAAGTGCCACAGGACCGAAATCTGGCAAGTAGGCAGCGGAGAACAACGATGTCATTCCGATCACACAGAAGAGCCACGCATATATGGTAGGCCCGTCCAGAGTTCTCTTCTTCCTCTCCTGCCAGTAGGAGATGGTTTTAGCCATGCCCTCTCGGGGACTCACCATAGGAACATAGCCAAGTTCCCCCTTTGCTTTTAGGAAAGAAAAGTAATGTGTAATGCCAACCTGTCAAACAGCAGCTTAGAATATAAGTGAAGTTTTGTACAGCATCAAGTTTCACAGAAATAGTTTTGTAGACCATTGTTTCAATAAACAGCCTGTACTAACTGATAATAATAATTTAGCAGCTCGATAAAGCTTTTCTGCCACCTACATTGTTATATATGTAATTAGAAGCGATAAATGCAATGACCGTTAAAATGTTGTTCTATAATGGTTACAACTTTTCATAGCGTTTAGTAATCTTTACTTTGCCAAAATAAATTATATGAAAACATTTTCCTATGAATTAAAAAAAAATTGGAAAAGAAATACCATTAAAATGTTCACTATAACTGTTATAAAGGTCATTCTATCTGTTGCTCTCACACTTCTCATTATTTAAAAACCTTGTCAAGTTTCACTTCCCTCAAAGTCTGGCATCAGGCCATGCAGATATAAAATAAATTAAGAAATATGATAGAATATACTTTAATATACCCTTGAACACCAAAGCATCATACAGAGCAAAAGAACTAACCAAATTTGAACAAAAATTTCAATCACCAGCAATGATATTGGCTATGTTGCTTGATTTGTAACATAAAACAGACGTATCTAAAGTTAGAGCTGGACTTTTGTTTCTCACCCATACTGGATACACGTCAATATGAATGGTTCTGTAATAAAACATACACAAAGGCCATTACCCCTACTTAAGAGCTTCATGGACAGCTAAAACAAACAACATAGAATAATTTCTCATTTGTCAAGAAATTAGGACGGTCCAATTGGTATAACTTGGGGCCATGGACAATCCAAGTCAGGGCACACTAAATGATGGTTCAGTTCGGTAAATGGAACTAGCTTTGTGCCAGTAATCTTCACAAGATAGGTTCCAAAATCAGTGTAACACTATCCAGTACAAATCTTACAACAATATACCAAGCAATTTGATCAAGACAATGTGGGATTGAGAATCGGTAGTCTTGTCCAAGGGTCAACCAGGTCTTGATCTTGCGGATTTGATCTCCATGGCTCGAACATAATCATTTTCCTAAACAAAGGCCATGGAGTTTATTCAACCCAGAGTTATACAAACCTTAGAGCCAAAATCATCAATCGTTGGGCAGAAGGTACAAACGTAAGATCAAATATGCATTTTTTATTCCCTCTAATTCGGTTCCTAACTAATCACGGATCATTTGATTGTTAAATTCTTGTATCTCTCTGATAGGTTTCAAGATACAGCAGGCATGCAGCTAGAAACCCATTGAAAAAGCTGCAGTTACATTTAGCCAAAGGAAGATGTGAGAAAGCAAACCTTGTATACTTCAGCCGGAAGGATCAATGGCTGAGGAAGCCATGTTCGATTCAACCATGGATATAATATAGTATATACGGCCCAGAAAATCTGTCCCAGAAAAAGTGCACGATGGACATCTAATGAAGCCTTCGGCAGTTCATAATCCAAGCTTCTGAGTAGTGGGCGGATAAATTCAAACGTGTTGACTGGAGACCCTGTAAGTGGAAGAGTAACAGGTGCAGCCAAATGAGAAGATCAGAAGGCACAGAGCTTTATTAAAAATTAAACAGCAAGCAAAGTATTTCCTCAGATAAGTTCTATTTTTCAAGTCTTTAAAGTATTTACGCAAGCTCTATGAAACTGATGTAGCAATTCAACAAGGTTTAGATTTTGATCGATGGAAAGTTTTCAAGTACTGAATTAAAATTTAAATCTTGTGCAGTCATGAGAAATTAGAAAAAGACCCATGCATCTAATATTTCAATTTAAATTGTTTGAGTTTGAGTGTCCTTCTAGGAACTAGATCGGATGTTACCGTCAGAGATGAAGTATGGCTGGCCAGCAGCTATAGGATGTCCTTCTTTCCCAGGAATGTCATCCAAGAGTCCCATGCTTGCCAATATTAGGGCAATTACAAGATTATCCACATAAACCCAGTCGGTCTTCACGCTTGCTTCACCGGTCTTGAATGTCAACAGACCCAATTTTGCAAGAAAGACTATCCTAGGGAGGTGTCTCTCTTCTCCTGGTCCATAGATAGCAGCTGGACGAATCGCACAAGTATAAAGACAGGCCCCAGTCTTCTTCCTATATAACATAAAAATATAGTCCATGTAAGTTGGTCATAGTTTGTACAAGGTAAATGATTCAACAAGGATGTCCATATTTTAAGTTCCATATTTCATAGAAAGTTCCACATCCACATGTCTAAGAGAGGTCCAATTAAACCACTTTCTGGTGAGGAGTCTACCATTTGTTTAAACCACCCAACATATGGCAAAAACTGAGAGACCATCCTCTAGAAAATAGACAAATTAAGATGTGTGCGAATGATCAATGTAAAAGCATGTCTACCAAGACAGCTTTAGAGGAATTGGATCTTCTTGCAACATATATTTTCCTTGATACCTCAACATGCTTACTGTCCTCATATTGACACAATGCAATGTTGATATACTACTGATACTGATCCTGCATTGATATTTCTAGCCTTCTAGGACATATTTTCTCATTCACTAATTATTTCCTTGTCCCCAAATAGTATTCTCATTAGGATTGTCAACAAAATTACTTAAATAGCATATAAAGCAAACCTTACCATAAAACTCAAAGCATAATACAATAACCAGAAAATGATACTACTTAGCTTCAAAGGGACAAAATAGAAGACTAAATTTTGAAGCATTATATATCACATATTGGATGGAATTATCATATTAATATCCATGTCTGGATTTTGTTAAATGAAGTGTTGTATTTCACTCCTCAGCTTCAAGGATGGTTGGCAACCAAACACAAAACTACGGAAGACTGACACTACTACATCTTCAGAAATATTAACCAGAATTGGCATGAGAAGGAGTTTTTCTATTTCATTTGTATTGTTCAATAAGCAAAAGAGCAAGGTAAGAGTTGACCAACTAAATATACACACAATGAGGAATAGAAGGCATCATCAACCCTGAACGCCCAACCCTCTTCTGCTGTAAAATGGGAACAACCTTAAATAGAGGTTAGGTCAGCACCCACATTCAATGGGTCCAACCCATCAGATCTCTGACTCAACCAATCCACTGAATTCTTCTGAACGGTAAAAAAGTAAGATCTCTGACACAACCAATCCACTGAATTCTTCTGAACGGTAAAAAAGTACACAAAGTCCAGAAAAATTCAATGGGTCAGATGACTTGGGATCTCCTGGACGACCCATAAAGGGTGGGTTCCAATACATTTGCATGTGCATCACATCTACAGAATAGGTGCATTGCAATGGAGGTTGGATTACCTACTTGGAAGGGCGACCATTGCTCTTCAGAACCAACTGTTCAGCAATAGACTTGCTACGCCCATATGGATCAACATGGTCGTCAATAGGGAAATAAGGTAAGGCTTCGTTGCCGTTCAAAATCTCCTTCCCCCCGAAGACAACATTGTATGTGCTCACGTAGACAAGCCTCTTAATCCCAAACTCGAGGCACGCATCCAATATATGGCATGTTCCAGTTATATTCACCTCATCGACACGTCCAACTTGGAGCATTTCCTTCCCTGACATGCCATACGAAGCAAGGTGGAAAACACAATCCGCTCCACGTAAAGATCTTTCGACATCTTTTTTACAGCTGACATCCCCTATTAATATAAACATTTGGTAAAGTAGCCAACATAAGACTGTGTAGGTGATATAGTTAAACTAAATGATAAAAAAATAAAACAGAATTTTGTTCACCAAACCCAACAAATCATTTTAATTATAGAAAGGTTCAAAGGAAAAACAGAAAAATCTAAATAACTATTGATCCAAACAAATGTTTGGAAAAACAAGTTATCATTTTTTCTGCTGTGAACGGACTTTGATAATTTTCAGAATCATCAATATGGACAAATATTTTAATGAATATCCAACCCTTGGGAGTAAGGACTGTACAGATCCAGCAATTCTCTTGAACATTTCATGGTTTTAAAACTTCGTGAGTCAACTCGAAACTCCAATGAGTCGAGTCGAATGGTTTTCAAGTCGATTTGCCCAAAATTTGAATAGGTCACTTTTGGCGAGTAACTCGGTCAAGTTAGCTTAGCTTGTGAAAATTGACCCCTAACTCAACCAAGTCACTAAAGGGGCTTTTTCGTTATTTTGTAGTGTCATATAAAACCTAAGAAAAACTTGTGACAACTCTCTCTCTCTCTCTCCCTTACCGGTCCTCCCACACCCTCTCAGCCATTTTTGTAAACAACTTACTCTCCCTCACCATTACTGGTCCTGCAACAATGAACCCTTTGCACCAATCTGTTTTTTTTAAAACTAGTGGAGCATGCACTGCAGGTTTTGTTTCAATTGTAAATCATAAACCGATGCGTGAAACATGGTAGAGTGAAACGTGGCAATGGAAAGAAAAAAAATTGGTAGAGATTAAAAGAGGGTCGGGCCACAGAGTTAACTCATCTTGGTTCTTCGCCTGCTTGTAGTATAGATGAAATAGACAGTGGGACATAAAGGGAATAACAGGAAAAGAGTTGTGTGAAAAAACAGAAAAAGAGTATTCTGCAAGCAGGAGACTGCCTCTTTTATCAAGTAGTAGAATTAAAAAATTAACTCTACTCTCATAGACATTATGTTTGTTTATTTTTGCAAAACCATATGGTTGGATTTTGAATGGAATGACAAGAAATGTGATATTTGATAATTTTTGTACAATGTTGTTTGGTATTTTTTTTAGTAAGGTTTGAAAATAAGATAAAATAACCTATGAAAAATAAAATTAACAATGAAAGGATTCTAATCCTATTTAGAAAGCAACTTTAATCAATTTGAAGACTGAACAAAATTACTATGTTTCATGACAAAATGATGATAATAAAACAGTTGCACAAATAATGAGAAAATATTATTATCATCATTGCTGTTCCTTTTTAATTATCACATTTCTTATGAAATTTGTCATGGCCATAACACAAAGGTGTTGTCTATGAGAACAAATGAAAGGGTTCAAATTTCAAAAGAAGAAGGGATGGAGATAAAAGAGCTGAAGATGCAGATTTTTGAACTTTAAAAATTACATTTGTGACATGTAAAAATGATGTACATATTGTACCTTGTCATACTCCTATTGACTGTTCAAAATAATGTGGTTGGCTGCTTTGAGGTTTACCAGGCTGGTTCAGGTTGGCCAAGGATCTCTAACCTTCAGTACACAGATAACACATTATTCTTTGCAGACGCTTCTAGGGAGCAGATGACGAACATTCGGGCAATACTCAGGTGTTTTGAGCAGTTTCAGGGTTTTGCATCAATCTATCGAAAAGTTCGCTAATTAGATTTAAACATCGATCCGGGCTGGTCTGGACTGAGGTCAACTTGGGACCATCTTGGTCTCTATTGACTAAGCTCGTACTCAAACAAGACCTCTGGGCCCAAGCCCAGCCTGTCCTACTTTTAGGAAGTTTGGACTCCAATTTGGCCCAACTTGGAAAGCCCAAACAAGATCGAACTCAGCCCAAACTCTACATCTTTTACTATACATTTTGACGAATGAGCGTCATTTGGTAGAATGGTTTGCATGAGAACGAGAGAGAGAGAGAGAGAGAGAGAGAGAGATGAAGAGTTGCAGAAAAGGTGAAATGACCATATCAAAACCAATGGTGCCACAAGCTTTCGGTGAATAACAAAAACAAATGTCATTAATGCATTTACATGCAAGGGGCAGGAAGTTGGCTTGTGACACAAATGAGAATTCTTAATTGATATCTCACACATGGTAGTTGAATCCTTGCGATTTGCGATTCAAATCAGAGTTTAAAAAAACGGTTTCGGACACCGTAATAGACAGACACGACCGAAACCGTTATGTAACGGTTTCGGACACCGTAACGGACACAACCAAAACCATTATGTAATACCGTTATGTAACGGTTTCGGTCATTATTTTTCTTTTTTTTGCTTTAAAAAATCCAAAAAATCTCAATAAATAGAAAAAAAACAACCATGCAATAAATTAGTAACAAGATACTTCTAAAACCAATATGAAGCTCAAAATGTAGAAATAATGAAATTAGATGGGTCGAGGGTTGAAAGTTGAAACATACACAAAATCTAGTCCAGACTCCAAACAATAGAGTTCATGCCTCAATCACGGGTATTATGTAGTATCTGTACTTTATATATTGTAGGCTTGTAGCTAGGGTTCGGATTGATAGGTATGCAAGAGAGATTTAGCCTGTTCTTCACGGGTTAACTGTTCTGGTTTTTTTTTTTAACCCAAATCGCGAACGAGTCCTATGCTCGATACCGTTATGTAACGGCTGTAACACCCGTTACGTAACGGTTTTGGACATTACGCATTTGTTTCGGAATAAACAGGTAAAAGTATGGTATCGGGTATCGGAGGCCACCGAAACCGTTACACAACGGGCGTTACGTAACGATTTTGTCGAGTTTTTTAACCATGATTCAAATCCTATGATTTGAATCGAATCTCAGGCAAAACGATTCAAATCACAGGTGAAAATCTTAATTTGATCAATCTCATTCGATTTGCGATTCAGATTGCGATTCAAATCGTACAATTTATGTGATTCATGTGATTCGAGTACCAAACCCTTGTTATGGAACGATACTTTAGAAAATTATTTTTTTATTTCAATTTTTTAAAGGTACTTTATGTTTTTTAAGAAGAAATAAAACATGAAAATCCCTATTACAGACATGTCAAAACCCATATTTTGGGTTTCTCTCTGTTGTTGTGAAACAGAAAAAAATAAAAAATAAAAAAAATGAAGAAGAAGAAAAAGGATAGAGTTGAAGAGTTAAGACTCTGGGAGAACTTGATAGTTTGTTTCATAATTACCAAAGCGAGAAGTGAAAACGAGAAGCGGGAAGCGAGACTGAAAAAAACCTTAGGAAACGGAAAGTAAGAAATGAGATATAGGCTCCTCATTCTCATTAGTTATTATGTTTAGGTATATCTTTGATTTTATCTTCCATAAGATATTTGTGAAAAAATAAGTGTCTTAGGTTCCAAACCGACAATACTTGCTCAGAGTCTACACCCTACGTCATAGATTGTGGTCTACTTCATCACTTCACACATACAGCTTCATTTGACTATTAAATGGGATATGATGGAAACGAGCTTCTTAGAAAGCGAGTCTGTTTGAGGAAGCGAGCTTCCTAGGAAGCAAGTTTGACTGAGGAAGCGAGTCTGGGAAACGAGCTTCCCACCCTATACATAGCTTCCCTGCAACTATAGTTTATTTTATTAGCTTTATTAATTGTACAATTTTTTTGATATTTGATCTCATACATGATACAACATGATGATATGAGTTTACTTTTGTTGTTTTATCTTTGATGATATTAGGGGTTATGTTTCGTTTTATGGAGTTCATTTGCGTTTTGTATAATGTATGCAATGAAATGTTCATTACTTTATTTATCAATAGATATGAACAAAATCTATTGGATAATGGATTATTCTATTTTTCTGGTTTATTATTATTATTTTTGTATTTTTAAAACAATTTTTTAAAAAATTGATTGAATCTTACGATTTACTGAATCCCGATTTGAATCAAATCAGTCATAAAACGATTTTACTATTCTATTATAATTTAACAACCTTGATCTCGTGTCAAGGGGCTATTGGCTAGAGGTTACTTGGTTTGAATCTCTTTATAAAACCAAGTGTCAACCCAAATTTTGCAATTTAAAACTAATCACGAAAGATGGATAATCAAAGTGCAATTTTCAATTTTTTTAAATGAAAAATGATACAACTCTCAAGGAGTTTCTAATTAACAGTTGACTTTGATGATGAAAACAAGGGCCGAAGGGCGTGTTTCTATATCCTCTTCGTGCGTGTGTGTTGCTTTTGATTTTTTCTTCCGGACTTCGTGCTTCATCAACTAGAAAGATGTGTTGTCTTCTTTTCCTTCCGGTCTTCATGTTTGATTGGCTAGGAATGTCGCTTCTAGAGAGCTAGATTTTCTTCTTAGTTTGTCTTCTCCGGAAGAAGTCCTACTCTTCTTGCTTTGCTTCTCTCTAGAGAATTCTGGAGTACAATTGTGTTGTGTTTTGTTATTCTTCTCTCTAGCTTTTGGAGTCTTCTATTTATAGATTGATTGAGATAGAATCTTGTGGGCACACTTCCATTTAATTGGGTTTGGAGATTTTTGAGACTTTGTGGGCCCACCCATTCCCTTGGGTATAGAATCCACATTTAGGCTTTTGTGTTGGTGGGCCGATCCGTTTTGATGGGCATATAACTCCCTTTTGGACTGACGCATTTAGTGGGTGTATGACTTGTTTATAGCAATGTTCAAAAACTCGAAAAAACAACTCGACTCGGAAGTTAATAGGGTCGAGTAACTCGTAAGACTCGAAAAAAACTCGACTTGGCCGACTCGAAAAAAAAAAATTTATTATATATGTGTGTGTGTGTGAATATTACAAAACTCTAGATAAAAAAAATAAAATAAAATTTTAATATTTCAACTAAAGTATCATCAAATAACTAGCATTCATGATCATGGTTTTAAAAAACGCCGAAACCGTTACGTAATGCCCATTACGTAACGGTTTCGATAGTACCCGTTACCCGAAACCGTTACGCTACACACTTTCGCACGTACAGCTCGCGTAACAGCTGTTACCGTTACGTTACGGCCGTTATGTTCGGAGAATATGCTTTGCAGCTTTTGGCTTTTGACTTTTGCAGTTTTTTGCTTTTTCTTACTTTATTTTTTCACTTTGCAACAGCTTTGCAGGTGTTTTGGACATTTTGGTCTTCATTTCAAAGTTCAAACTTCAAAGTGTCATCATACACATATAGAGTTACAGACATACACGCTTACACTCAAACTTCTTATATTATAAATTAAACCCTCTCGGCCTCTCACGACTCACTCAATCCTTCATAGTCATTTGGTCTTGGCTACTCTTCTTCTCTCAATTTCTCGTATTCGCCTATTGGGTATTCCTTTTTCTTTTTCTTTTTTTTGAAACACCAAATGTTAATACTTAGTAGTAGTAATTATTAAATGTTAGTATTTTTTTCGGAATATTATGAATTGTTAGAAAATGTTAGTATTTTTTTGGAATATTATTAAATGTTAATATTAGTATTTATTTCGGAATATTATGAAATGTTAAAAAATTATTTATTTTGGAATATAATGAAAGGTTAGAAAATGTTAGTATTTAAATGTTAGAAAATGATAGTATTTATTTCGGAATATTATGAAATGTTAGAAAATGTCAAAATGATAGTATTTAAATGTTAGAAAATGATAGTATTTGTTTCGGAATATTATTAAATGTTAAAAAATGATAGTATTTATTTCGGAATATTATTAAATGTTAGAAAATATTAATATTTTGTTCGGAATATTATTAATTGTTAGCAGATGTGTATGAGTTATGACTGTATCTGTATGTATCATTGTACATTTGTATCTGTCTATCAGTATCTGGAGTCTCGAGACTCTCGACCCATCTAATTTCATTATTTTTACATTTTGAGCTTCATATTGGCTTTAGAAGTATGTTTTTACTCATTTATTGCATTTTTATTATTTTTTTTCTATTTTTTTATTTTTTTAAAGCAAAAAAGGGGGGAAATAGCGTAATGGTCGATACCGTACCGTAACGGTTTCGGCCGGTACCGTTACGGTGGCCGAAACCATTTTTTCGAACCTTTTTCATGATAGATATTAAACAACCCCAAATTGAAATTAAAGCATCACTACTAACAAACAAGAAAAGCGCCTCTAACAATTTGTGACAATTATAATTTCAATTTTTTTTCAGCCAAACTAGACAAGTCTTTTTATCCAAGACTAGGTTATGTTGTGGTTTTGTTCTTGTAAAACGGAAAATGATCCATTATTGATCTGGTAATAACAAACACGGTATGTCTACCTTGTTCCAGTCTACCTATTTGGGGTTTGTTGTAGACCATACTATGATGGTTATGGAAGGCGACCACCGTGCTGTGTCTTTTGTGAAAGAAGGAGTAATGCAAGTCGTTGTGATTACTTTAGTAAAGAAAATTCATCATGTATGTGTCCTGTTAAAGACTCGCCTGAGTTGAGTCGAGTCAATAAATCGACCCAACTGGGCCTGACTCGTCCAAGTTTTCTCCGATTATTTAGAACCGAGTTTTTTAAGCGAGTTGACTTGAAACCCAGTCGATTCAAGTTGACTCGGCCGAGTTTCGAGTCAACCTGCCGAGTTTTAGTACTATGGTTTATAGACTAACCCATTTGGCGTGTGTATGGCCCGTTTCGGGACCGACCAGTTGTGGTCGATGTATGGCACTTCATGTGGCCTGTATCACTTGGACATGTTTTGGGCTTGAGCCGAAGCTTAAACCTGGACGTAGAAGGCCCATTCCTTGCTATTGGCCCCAATTTAAATGCGTGGAGCCTTTTTCAAGGACTTAGGGAGCTATTTGTAATTTTTCTTTTTACAACTTCATCGGTGTGTAGGGATCGTTTTGTAAAGCTAAATTTTTTTGGGTCTCTACTAGGCTACTACACCAGGTAATATCTTCCTCCCTCTCTAGTGTTATAAATAAACTAACATTCATATTGGCATCAAACGAGAATGGGACTGCGTGATGTGAATTCCCAAGATTTCCATGGTTTTCCTCTTGTTTGTCCATTACAAGCACCTGTATTATACTTGTATGTTACCCATATAGTCTTTTTAGGGGGGGTTGTCGTTTAAAACGGTGTACTTTTGTCAGGTCACGTATTAAAAGCGTATCGTCATTTAATACTCGTTTAATACACGATTTACATATTAAATGCGTACAATACACATATTTACCGTACTTTTACCTTGTTAAACGCATATTCTGTATTAAATTTTTTTATTAGTTAATATTGTGATTTTTATTTATTTATAATTATTATTAACTAATTTTTATTTCCCTTACTTTTGCTGTGTTTTGCGGTGTAACACTGGTACTTCCCGAACGGATCATTGTCGTATTATAACTATACCTGTGCTTGGTAACTATGGGTATGCCAACTAGAGTTCATCTATGGTAGGTAATGACACTAGGGTTCGTTTTCTGGAGGACGATTGAAGCAAAGCAGGGAAGTTAAGGGAGGTTTTCCAAAGCATGTTTAAGCGTTGATATGTGATCTTTTCGAGATACCCAATGTGATTCCCTTTATTACAGCCAAAGGAAAAACCTAAGTCGTCCATTGATTCAAACTGATTCCCGTAAATTGGTCTAATATCAGTCATGAATAACAAAAATTTTAAACGATCAAGGGAAAAAGAAAAAAAATCAGAAATGTCAATCAAAAAACAATAATCCGGTCAAAGGGAGCTCGAATGAGTTCTAGGGCAGCACCAAAATTGAAAATAAGGATAAAAATGGAGGAATCGAAGCGAAATCGATTAAATTGGGTATGTTAAAGTACCTAGGATGAACTGAACTCCAATGTTCTTGAGATGGTCCGACCAAGGAGAAGTTGATCGAAGGTCAAGGGTTCGAACCCCATGAGCTCCCCTCCTTATAAGCTCTGAACAAAGAGCAGATCCTACGAAGCCGAGACCTCCCGTCACTACGAAGGTATTCCTTTCTATGCCCTCGTTCTCGCTCAGATGCATTTTGTTCCTTCTATGATGCTTTTCTGCCCTCCGTTGACAGAGACACTCAACTATTTATTACACACCCAGGAATAGCCCAGTGTAGGTGTATCTCTTCCTCGTGAAGAAGGTTCCGGGTTCCATTCCCCAGAGGGTGAGAGGAGATTGCACTCTCCACCCGCCTTCAACACTCGCCTTATACTTATAACTGATGCTAATGGGGTGTTTGGATTGGATTTTTTTGGCCAAAAATCAATTCCGGCAAAATTGATTGGGTAGAAATTAAAGGTCAAATAATCATTTTTTTAAACAATAGTGTTTGGAGAATACGTAGATGAGTCTCTCAACTTTGCATTCTCTAAACACTATTATTTGAAAAAATGATTATTTTATCATGAATTTTTATACAATCAATTTTATCAGAATTGATTTTTGGCCAAAAAAATCTAATCCAAATGTCACCTAACTTGCTAACCGGCGGCCCCCCCCCCCCCCCCCCAAAAAAAAAAAAACTATTTATTTATTTTTAATGTATTTAATGAAAGAATAAAAAAGAAAAGTCGTTAGAGTTCGGGGTTGTGCCTGAAAAAACAAGTAGGCACTATCTATTGATGTGGGGCCTACCTTATTGAATGTAAGCTCCTTGTATTCAGGCACAATCGGACAACAGTTAGCGTTGTTGCCCATCCGAACTCGTTATTAGCGGACCAAGGGTCCGCTCAATCTTTGACAACTTGATATTATCGGTCAACCAACCTGAACCGAAATTCCAAAAAATATTCGGTATCTCGGCGACATTTTGGATTTCGATTTACTAATATTTTATTTTTTTATTTTTTTTGGTCACTTTACTAATACTTTATTAGTAATATATATATGTTAAAAATAATAATATTTTATTAAAATTGTATATATTTATATAAATATTATACACAAATTTCCCAAAATTTCATTCCGTAAGAATATTTCATAATTTTAATTAAAAAAACAATACAATACCCTATTTAAAAATAAATTTCTACACTATCGCCCAAAATTTTAAAATTTGACAAAAATTTTGTTTTCTAAAATCTATGTTGTATCTATATCGTTGGGACTGGACGAAACCGGGCATTATCCAAAAATAATTTTAAACCTTGGGTCCACTTCTTATCTTACCCCGTGTCCCTTTTAACACCCATTTAATTAAAGTTAAGATTTTGATTTTAATTTTAAGAAAACACTAAGGTTAGATTGCTTGGCATTAAACTTGGAGAGTGGATCAATGAGGATCGGCAATTTCGTTACATGATGGAAACCATGGAGTACATATTACATGAAGCATTTTCCCATAAGAAACCAAATAACCGGACACTACACTATACGGAATTCTCTGTCGCGCTGTTGCATTGCACAATGACAAGAAATTAGTCATTAGATCAGTAACCAAAGACGTGGATCTTTAGCAATGGGCTGCAGAGCAGAACACAACAGCTTCTAAGCTGATCCTGCGTCCATTTTTCATTTCCCTAACAAAAATGGTTGATTTTGCCCTCCAGCTTAATAGTAATAGCGAAACACTCCTCCTGGTATATAGAAACATGCGGCAAGAAATACATTTTATGAGGAAATAGAACAACTCCTACTGTATTGCTTCTTCGTTTCTTGCCAAGTGGCACCAAACGAAGCCACCTGCAAAATTGGCTTCAACCCAGCCCGAGCTCAATTTGGGCCCAAAATTAATCCCGAATTCATCCTGGCCCATTCATTCGCAAAAGGTTCCAAAACTTGGACTTGGACTCTTACATTTCACTCCATATCCATGAACATGTGAATTTACCTTTGTAGCAAAAAAAAAAACAAAAAAGAGAGAAATAAAATATGAAAAAATGAAGACACAAGCACAAAACATTTGTATTTCTTTCTTTCTCTGTGGAGGGGTAGAAGACTAGAAGAAGTTGAAGTTGTTGATTCTCAAGCTTCCGTAGGTACTAGCACTGGCATAAGCATTGAGAAGCTCATTTTGGGCAGACCAAAACTCGGCTTTCAATCCAGCTCTTCTCAGTGCCTTTAGTATCTTGTTCCTATGCGCGTATCCTGTCACCGCCACCTTCTGACTGCTAACATCCACTTCTACCTTCTCAATCCCTGTAAATCACTAATCCCATTTTATTAATATGCCCCCAGATGCACTTTATCCGAAGCTATAGCCTACGCAGGACAGACAGGAAACCTTCCCTACACCTTTGGTCCTAGTTATGCCATGACCCATGAACATATGCATTCACAAAAACCAGCTAGATTCAAGTAGTTTACGTACATGGGCTCTGTGGGCCGGCCTATAACAAAATCCATGAAGAAGAAGAAAATGCTAACAACCAGGTGCTAATTAATGAGACTGATTAATAAAACATAAATATTATGAAATGATAAGTAAGAGTCGTACCCTTTATTTTTGATAGGCATTTCCTAAGCCTCTTTTCATGTATGCCTACCATCTCCACCTTCAGTTCAACAGTCTGCAATGCAGATTTTCATTCATTTTTAGAAACATATGAGATTAAAATCACAAATATGCAGGGCATGTTCCTCTGGGGTATAAGTGCCGATCCATGAGTACAATAATCGTCTAACAGAAAAAGGAAAATTAGTTCAGATCGAAGGTAACCCTTCTGAGTTTAAATATGAACACATAAGAAGTATTAATAGACATAATGCCCTTCTTTTATTTTGCAATTCCCTAAAGTATGCCTTAGTGTGATAGGGGGGTATTTAAATTCAATCCTTATATGCGTTTTAAAAGGCCTTAGTCATCATCAGAAGTTTGAAAATCCTATTTAATCAGTATAATCACCACCGTAGCTAGGAAAATCTTTCAAGCAGATCACAGAACAAAATCGTAATACGAAATTAAACCTCCAAACTCAAATAATTCAAAGGTTTGAAAATTGTGTCTGAAAAAATAAAAAAATGTCATTGAAACAGAGAAAAACCTTATGTTAGTAACACAAATACAAAATGTAAACTACAATTAAAATAAATAAATAAATATACCTCCATATATGAAGAACCCTAGATTGGAAAATGATGAATTTGATGAGTTGGAGAAGATAGGAAGGGAGCAGTAAAGAGAGAGAGACAATGATTAGAACAAATGGAATGTGGGGAGGAATGAGAAGAGAAGGTATATATAGTAGGGGGACATAAGACAAGATGGAATAACCACAAAAGTGGGTCTTGGGGTTTGCCTCTAGAATTAGGTGAATCGATCTTCTTTGCTTTGCTTTGCTTTTTCAAAGAGAAACGAAACAAGAAGACAAGAAAACGAGGTGTTTTGAGCTCAAGCTTCAAGGTTCCCATCTGTGCAAAGCATTGGGAGAGTCTCAAGTATTTGAAATGATGGGCTTTGACGGGTCCAACTTAGCTTTTGGCTCCAGAGACGATTAGAGAGAACAGTTGGGTTTGTCTAAAAGGTAAAACTACAGTGAGTAACAATGACTTTAAATCATCGTACTACCCTGACACGTGGTTAACATGCAGAGGACTAGGACGCAAGATTGAGTTGGAAGATCTCAATCCTCCATCTATTCGGTCCTTTGTGAGGGCCCAATGAATCCATCAAATGGACCAGATGGAGCGGTTGTGATCCTTTTTTTTTACCCGAATCAAAGTGGGGTACGGTGGCCATGTGTCATATTGTTATGCTCACGTACATTGATTTCCTGCTATGGTACCTACTGAATACCATCCTTGCCAGGATTGCAGAGGGAGAGAAAAGGAAAAGAGTGCAAAAGAAAAAGAGAATAAACGCTAAAATAAACCGCTGAGCAAGTTTGGTATTTTTCGGTACCATTGTTTCTCTGGCGTGGCAAGGTAAGGCTCTTAAGGAAGTAGGATTTGGACAACACGTGGCAAGGTAGTACACATAATTTTATTTTATTTTTTTCATCCTAATCATTTATCAACTTAGGTTAAGGGTTAGGAAGGTTAGTACTCATGGTGAACATCAACAGCCACACTAAGACTCGAACAGAAGTCACACCTCTCCAAAGGGAGATACTCTATCATGGGATAGACCCATGATGTGTTCGCTCCACTGGTGAGGAGAAAACTATTGCTCCTCACTCTCACATTAAAGCTACCCATTCCACCTGCCATGACCTCTGCTTAAGTTGTTTTAACCCTATAGTTAAATTATTTTATTTTATTTTTCTAAAAACTAAAGGTAGATGGGTGACCCTAATGGTTAGTGTATCTTAACCACAGTTTAATTGAGTCAAAACAGAGACACATGACATTAAAAAGAGACCCAAGATGCACCTCCTCGTGTCACCGACGGAGGAGGTGATTATTTCTTAATTCATGGGCTTAGGATAATTTAGTGCGGACCCCATCTTTGATCAGACTATTAAGAAGTGCAGACATGGTATCGATAGGTGAGTTTGAGTAAAGAAAGGCAAAGAAAATGGGCCCAGGAAGATTCGAACCCCAGGTGCTTGGGATCAGCGGGTTGAAGGAACTGCTTTGGAATCTGGATCTCGAATTTCACAGTTCGTTTTCTTGAAAGTTGAGTCATATCGCGAGATTTTGGTCATACTTGTACTGTTGTTACAGCTTTATGAGGTTAGACTTTAGTCCCTTTGCTTTATTTACAAGATTAACCTGCATATTTTGACTCCTTTGTAGAGTGATTGATGAGTAAAAATTTTCCTGTTGTATCCGTCTCTGAACTCCATGAATATGGAACCCCCGAGGTTGCAGCCGAGTGGTCACTTGAACGGACTGTAAACCCTGAGGTCTCAAGTTCGACTCCTGGCTCCCCTCATTATCGGTTGCATGGGGTGGGAGTATTCCCTGTGTAACCCGTGGGACTAGTCGGAGCTTTCAAGGCTTAGGATATCCACTGTAATTAAAAAAAAAAACTCAAGATGAATATGGAGACAGAATGAAGACCTCCATTTCCACTTAGCAGCTGGCCGGTTGGGTGTTACTCTCCCACTTAAGGTACTTCTACCTCGGTTGGCTACTAGCATTCGTAAGGGTGTTTGAGGGATCACAAACCCTTCTTAAGTCAGACCCTTTTAGAGTGGTGGTGTGGGTTTATTCTTATGGCACTCTAACGATTACCTTAGGTCTCGTGTGTGCGTTTAGATTAGTCTTCAACAAAAAATACAAATTTGACTACCATATGATGGTTTTTATCTTAACTTAAAAGAGTATATGCTCGCTCTCTATGTGTGATGTGTTCTGTTACAAAGATTGATTCTCCTTTACAGGTATTGAATGGCTACTATTACACCTGTACCTTCCAAAAAAAAAAAAAAAAACTCTCACACCCTGTTGCTTGCTTCGGTGGTAGGCTGTGGCCTCTCTTATGAGAGAAGTATTGAGACCTATTTTTACTCCATGACGGCTTGCAAGTAGTATACCCCCTCTTACTAACCACTAATTGATGTTGCTAAGGTGGCTGATAAAATTTAAAATAAAAGCTTAAGTTTATTTGAAGATTGAGTTTATTTAAACTTAGATTGTAAAGTTAAAGGTTAATTGAATATCTAAATCTTTTTAAAATAGAAGTTTTATTTCTAATTTAATAAGGAGACATGAGCTACTTTTTTTTCCCCCTATAGATGAAAAACCTTAACTTCAAAAAGATTTAAACATCCAATTAAACTTTAACTTAACAATCTAAAATCTAAATAAGCTCAATTTTCAAATAAGCTCTACCTCTTTAATTTAGAGTTACTAAACTCTCCCTAAGTCAATAAGCTTTTAATTTTAAGTTTTATCAAACGCCACCTAACAGTAGGTAAATGATATCACCAACCAAAAAAAAACATAAAAGCAAAAATGGTAACTATATTTCTTTTTCCTTTTTTTTTGTAATCTAGTGTTAGGGGGTTAGTATCTGCTCTAGAAAGTGTGAGGAAATCACAACGCCCACCCACATGGGAATCGAGCCCGGAACCTCCCTCCTAATGAGGGGACACACTACCACTGAGCTTTTTTCCTTCTATTATGAGTAGTATGTTTTAGTTAGGTAGGTAATGAGTGTTTTGAAGTATGACTTGATATCATTGCCAGAAAGATCAAGAATTACATAACCTATGGGGGGGAATACCTCGTCTTAACTGTAATCTAGATGCTTTGAGCTAATTGGTGGAAGGAATAAGTTGGTTGTTGGAGTGAGGTCGTCCGACCTGCAAAAACACTCCGAAGCTTAAGTCAAAATGAGTGAAAAGTAAAGACTCAGATTTATCCCAAAATGTAGTAGTTCTCTTCTTATGCTTTGATCCGTATATGTTAAGTGCACAAATGATTATTCATAAATAGAATCGTAAATGCATGTATATGTGTTACGTGTCAATAACTTACGATTCATCATAACTATTGAGTCAGAAAGCATGTGCACGTTTGTGGGATAAGGTGATAACATGTGTAGATAAATGAGATTTTGTGATAATGGTTGTGCAACTTATCGTTTTGTATAATTGTTTCTAAAGATGACGTATATCGTGTCTTACTCAAATTTTGGTCTTTAGTTGATACATATTCGAGCTACATGAGAACTTATAAAGATCGTAAGGTTATCACAATACATACAAATAAGATAAAATCCAATAGTATAAAAAGTTATACGAGCTAAATATGACAGTTGGCATATACGAACATAGCTTGTATGCACGAGCTACAGATGACAGCTGACATATATGAGCATAGCTTATATGTACGAGCTAAGATGACACAACTTGTATGTATGAGCTACAGATGACAACTTGCATAAATAAGCATAGCTTATATGCACGAGCTATAGATGACAGTTGACATATATGAGCTATATGTAATAGCTGGTATGCACGAGCTACAAATGATAGTTGGCATATAGGAGCTATATGTAATAGCTGGTATGCATGAGCTACAGATGACAGCTGCATATACGAGCTATTTGTAATAGCTGGTATGCACGAACTGCAAAAAATAGCTAGTAGGTGAACTTTTATCCCCACATTTCTCCCCCTCTCGGGATCCTAAACTTTGTTTAAGGTTCCGAGAATAATAACCTTCATTTGGACACGAATATCGAAATAACATAATGTAGAATTCTCGAGAAGCTAAACAGATGTGACGTTTGATAAATCACGGTTTGAAGGGAAAGTCAAAAATACCCCTGAAGTAATACTCATAAGCTACAAAGAATAGGAGGGCAATTTTGTACTTTCAATTAGGAAGTGTTTATAGGAAGGAATCTGACCTTTAATCTTTGTCATCAAGATTAGTTCCAGGCTGCCATTGTTTGAAGGTCAGGGAACTTGCTGAGAGGGCTTTTCGTAGTAAGTTGGATTCTTTTCTATTATGATTTGATTTTCTTCTTGTCTAGGTAGTACTTTTCCTCCTGAATAGAACCATGAGTCAGGATCAAGCTTCTAGTAGTTCTTTAGTGCCTGAGGGAGCAATAATAGCTAAGAGTGCAAGTGAGAAGAGGAAAAATAGAGGCTAGGATACCACAGTTAAGATCCAAATATGAGATTCCTCTGTCTGTTCATGTTCATGTTCTTGCAAAAAATTCATGGATTAATCCTCCTAGTGCTGCTATAGTGGGTTTCCTTTAAACCTAATAATTGAAGAAGTTCTTAGTATACTTAACCTTGCTCCCAGTCAATTACACCCGACCTTTTTATAGATTTATGTCTAAGATCGTTTAGTTTAATCAGGATGGGTTTAAAGTAGAGTTAATAGAGATTTTTTATTTTCGTCAATGTAAACGATGTTCGAAGAGTGAAGAGGAATTTTACTATTGGCCTAATTGAAGTGAGCTAGTTCATGGGTTAGCTGATCTAAGCCGATAATGGAAGAGTAAACCCTTGATTATCTCTGGGGAATGGAGAACTTCGAGTACATGGAACGTTCCTAGTACATTTTAACCATGTTAGTTCTTTTAGTTCATTAGGTGTTTGATGAAATTTTTGTCTGAGTGCATAATATGATATTTGTGTATTCCTTTTATTTTTGCAGCTCGATTGGTAAAGAAGATTCCACAAACCACTTTGTCTAAACAATAATTTCAGGAAGTGAGAAAAATTGAAAGAATTCGAGGAAAAGAATACGTAACTTAGAGATCCAAGATGCACTTGCTGCAATGGAAACACTTCAGAAAGAGCGAGCAAAGAAAGCAAATCAGAAGAGAGTGGAAGATAATCCTGAAGAGAGAAATGTGGAGCTACCAGCAATGTCACTCGATCTACCCAGAGTATCAACATCATCACTGAGATCACCATCTCATTTAAAATCAAAGGCTAAGGAAAAGAAGTCATCAAAGACAACTGTACAACTGTTGAACCTTCTTCAATGTGTCCACCAATGCCTACTACAAAGATGATCAACAACCTGCTCAAGTGTCAATGGATGTGGCTGCACAGCCTGTCAATACTAAACCTATGCAATCCCTTACAGGACCACCATTAGTGAGAAGAGGCTTATCATAATAGGGAAACATGAATTCCAGAAAAAGAGAAAACTGAAGACTTCAAGAAAGCTTGTAAAAAAAATGAAGAATTAGAGAAAGCTCGTAAAGAAAAGGAGATTGTTCCATCAGCTTCAGAAGGCATTCGTCCTCCATTAGTGATTCCTTCACCTGTATCATCTATATATATATTTCTAACTATTGATGTTCCAAGTTCACAAGTAGGTGATCGAGGACCCATTCTTCATCATCCTGGTTTGAGGGTAGGAACAAGGTTTCTTAATACAGAGGATTTGGCTTTAAATAATAATGTTGTAGCTCGATGAATACTTTTCACCACCATATTGTCAATATATATTTCTACTATTTTGCCCAGTAGACCCTCGAATATAGTAGTCATGAGTCTTTGATAAGTAGCTCCTACATTTTTAAGATCAAAAGGCATGACTTTATAACAATATAATCCTCGTTCTGTAATGAAGGGCGTTTTTTCTTGGTCTTCTTCAGATAACATAATTTGATTATAACCAGAATATCTATCGAGGAAAGATATCATTCCATAACCGGCAGTTGCATCAATAAGTCGATCAATCCGAAGCAAAGGATAAGAGTCTTTTGGACAAGCTTTATTTAGATTAGTAAAGTCTATACATACTCAAACTTTGCCATTTTTTTTTGACACAACTACAATATTTGCAATCTACTTAGGGTATTGCACTTCTCGGATAAAACCGACCTTGATCAACTTGTCGATTTCTTTATTGACAGCATCATGAAAGACAGGAGCTAATCTTCGAGGCTTTTGCTTTACAGGTGTAGTTGTTGGGTTGACATGTAATTTATGAAAAATCACATCTGGATTGATTCCTAGCATATATTCAAAGGACCAGGCAAAGACATCACTATTTCTTTTCAAAAAGGAGACAAGCTCTAATTCTTCTTCAGCAATTAAAGTGGTGCCAATATATGTATTTCTTGGCGTAGCATCATCAGTTCCAAGATTTACTGCTTTCACATCCTCCAAAGTTGGCTTTTCTTTGTTGTCCTCCATAGCGCAATGTAATTGCTATTTTGGTATTTGTTTGGGAATCTTCATGTGACATTTCTGAGCTATCATTTGATCTCCTCGTATGATTTCCACTCCATCTTTGGTAGGGAATTTCAACACTTGATAATTAGAAGATGGGATAACTTTCATTTCATGAGTTCACCATCGACCCAAAATGGCATTATAAGGAGATAACTCCTCAACAACAGAAAACCGAGTGAGTAAAGTTACAGACCTCGCTATAATTGGAAGAACAATTTCCCCTAAGGGATGCATAGAATTTCCTTCAAATCCTATCAAAGGATTCTAAGGTGGGATTAGGAGAGAATGATCTACACCCATTTGCTGAAAAGCATGTAGATACAAGATATCAGCTGAACTCCTAGACTCAATTAATATCGTTCTTACTTCAAAACTACCAATGGTTAAAGAGAGTACTAAAGCATCATAATGAAGATGGATAGTCCTCCTTAAATCATATTGGTCAAAATTCAAGCCTGATTCTAGTCCTACTTCTCTGAGCAATACTTGATATATTGGTCGGATATGAGACAACTTCTGAGATTTAGATCGGAATTCATTTACATCAACTTGTTCTGAAGAAAAAGCTCGATGGATTACGTTGATTATACCTGCTGGGTTTTTCCCATACCCGATGTCCTGAAATTGTAGGTTCTACGGACCCAATAGGTCTTCTTTCAATATTTGGATATGCTTGATCATCAGGGACGATAAATTCCGTCAGATATCCTTCTTTCACAAGGCATTCCAAATATTTTTGTAGAGATTGGCATCGGTTGGTCGTATGCCCCCGAGCTTTATGATAATGACAATATTCTCGAGCTTTGGATCCTTCAATAATATCTTGCATGGGTTTGGGCAATTGAAAGTAGGATTCATCATCAATTGCTTCATGATAGCTGCTAGTCCCAAAGAAAAGTTTGTTTGCCCTCGCTGATCTTGATACTGACACTGTTCTTGATTATGGTGTTTGGTCGATGCATTTTCATCATTAAAAGGCAACGACCTTTTAGCCAAAGTTGGTGATTCTGGCTGAGTTTCAATAGTACTTATGGGGACGGCTTTGGATTTATGTAGCCCTTTGATATCTTCCTCGAGCCGCATATATTTGGTAGCTTTGGTTAACAACCCATCTAATTTCTCTAGACGAGATTTGGTTAAATATTCATACAAAGGAGAACCTACTGGTAAAGTATTTTTAAAAGCAAGAATACTTGTATGATCATCATAATCGTCCAGAGAACGTACTTCTTCTCGAAATTTTTGCACAAAATCTCGAAGAGATTCAGTTGGCTTCATTTTCAAATTGAATAGTGGTTCCATATCAGATTTATTCTGATGATTTGCAAAATATCAAGAAATGAAAACTAACCTGATCATGCCAAAATTACCTATGGATCGAGATGGCAGTCGATGAAACCAAGTTAAAGCTTGTTTCTGCAGACTAGAAGGAAATAATTGGCACATGAGAACATCATCATGTTCATATATAGTCATAACTTGGTTATAATGGAACAAATGCTCCGCCGGATCTGTTGTTCCATCAAAGAGGATGAATTGAGGGGCTACAAATTTCCTAGGGAAGATGTATCTATTGATCAACTGAGTGAAAGGAGAATTTTGAACATCATGGATCCCTTGTTGTTTAGCTTCAAGACAATTTCCTTCTCCTTTTGAATAAGAGTTTGAACATCTTCCCTAGAGATACCAACAATGGGGGGTGGTGGAGGATGTTGTGGAATATACTGAGGAATACTTGAAGATGGATGTGGAAAGGAATGATGAGGAGAAAAGATGGGAGTTGTGGACACAATCATCATGGACTTGGCGATTATTCCAAGTTTACTAGTTCTACATGATCCAAGCGTCGTAAAATATCCTGATTTGCTTGGATTAAGACCGTTTGTTGGTCTTCCATCATTTTACATAGAATTTTGAATTGAGTAGGTGGCATATTGGGCAAGAAGGGCTTTGGTTGAGGTTGGTTATTTAAAGACATTTGGATTGATTAAGAAGAACTACAACACTAGAGAGGAATTTCCCACAAACAGCGCCAATTTTTGTGGCGAGAAATACCTCATCTTAGCTATAATCCAGATGCTTCGAGCTAATTGGTGGAAGGAATGAGTTTGTTGTTGGAGTGAGGTCGTCCGACCTGCAAAAACACTATGAAGCTTAAGACAGAATGAGTGAAAAGTAAAGGCTTAGATTTATCCCAGAAAGTAGTAGTCCTCTTCTTATGCTTTGATCCGTATATTATAGATGAATATTCGTCCAAATGTCATCATCGGAGAGTATTGAGTGTGCATGCTTGTCAATCAATTAGCAGCTCTTGGTAAAGCTCACATGATATTTTCCACATGTCAAGTGCACAGCATCTTCTGATAATGATTATTCATAAATACGATCATAAATAAATGTATCTATGCTACGTGTCAATAACTTACGATTCATCATAACTATTGAGTCAGAAAGCATGTGCATATTTGTGGGATAAGGTATGTGAAGATAAGTGGGATTTTGTGATAATGGTTGTGGAACTTATCGTTTTGTATAATTGTTTCTAAAGATGACGTGTATCGTGTCTTACTCAAATTTTGGTCTTTAGTTGATATGTATTCAAGCTACATGAGAACTTACAAAGATCGTAAGGTTATCATAATACATACAAATAAGATAAAAGCCATAGTATAAAAAGTTATACAATCTAAATATGATAGTTGGCATATACGAACATAGCTTGTATGTATGAGCTACAGATGACAGCTGAAATATATGAGCATAGCTTATATGCACAAGCTAAGATGACACAGCTTGTATGTATGAGCTACAGATGACAGTTTACATATATGAGCATAGTTTATATGCACGAGCAATAGATGACAATTGACATATACGAGCTATATGTAATAGCTGGTATGCACGAGCTATAGATGACAACTGACATATACAAGCTATATGTAATAGCCGGTGTGCACGAGCTACAGATGACAGCTTTGCATATATGAGCACTAGTAAAGCCCCCGTGCGATGCATGGGAATACAAAGAAAATTGAAAGAGAATAATTAAAAAAAATGTATAGTTCTCAATTTGAAAATACACAACTCACACGCATACACCAACCACACACATGTATTATAAATATGAGATACACAAAACTGAATAGTAAAGGGAACACAGATCAAATATGAGCAACACAACAATCCATCACCAAAATTTAGATTAAAATATACAAAGTTGAAGCAAAGAAAAACAAATTAATTAACACTGCAGCCGGTATTAAACCACAGATGCTATAAGAGATTCCTGTTGATTTTTCAATATAGATGTTTCCCTCACAAGATTGAGAGAGCAAGCATCAACTTTCTCCGGCAAAGTTCAAACCTCCACACCTATAGGTTCTTTTTCGACAGTCAACTTGTAAGTAGAGAATGAGGTCTACGCAATACAGGTTCCCCAATTGCAACCCAACTTAAGAAGAAAAACATATAATAGTACATAATACTCGAAGTACAAATAGGAGAGATGAGAATCTTCTGCTCTTGATGTTGGGATTGTATAATAATAGGCTGAGGAAGGACACCCTTGTCAATGCTATGAATATATGGTTGTATCTTCTCTTCCAATAACTTTTTCAACTGTAATTTATAATCGGTTATGGAATTGTTATATACAAAAGTTGAACATTTAGGACCATTTAAATATCTGCAAAGATTTACCTAACAAATGGGGACACCAGCCCGATCATCCATATGCATGCTCCTCGTACCTAGTGTGAGATAGAGAGAATGAGAAATATTGAGAAGAGGCAGGAAGGGGTGTCATTTGAGGGAGATGAAGAGAGACATGAGGAAATGGTTGAGATGAACGTGACTCAGGACATATTGGGAGGAGCCGTGTGTGAGAATTAAAGAAGAAAGTCACTTGGCATTCCTAAGAGAGAGCTCATACGATCATTCGGATTCAAGATTATCACAATCCTCTAAAATCTCTCCAATCTCTCATCACAATCTCTTAAAATATCTCAATTAAGAGGTTAATACTAATCTATACGTTTGAGATAACTCTTCACAAGAGTTGTGTCGTTTGAGGATAGAGGAAAGGGATGGGGAGAGGTGTGTCGTTTGAGAATGAGAAGAACAAAGGTGATCAGTGTGACACATGTCATAAGAAGGGAACATTATAATCCTACGTGGCGAAAGGAGGAGGGGAGACAAAAGTATGCCTTATAATTAGTTAATAGATAGCTTATATGCACGAGCTATAGATGTGATGTAGAACAAGCAGCATAAGACTTCATGGAGTCCTTGGACCGTCAAAAGTCCAAACAAAAGGCATAAAAAGGAATCATGAGCCCCGAAGTCGGAATCGTATGAAATTTATATGGTTGACTAGGGACGTTGAGATTTTCAATACCCATAGCTTTGTCATGGAATTTTCACTTTTTGGCCAAAATTCATTCGTTTAAGCCTCAGAAACAATGATTTTTCTATTTTAGGAAAGTTTTGTTTTAATAATAACTTTAGTTATAGAAGTCAGAATCGCACACCGTCGATTCTGGCATGCTTCTAGTATTGTTTCTATGGTTAGTTCACTTTTTTCCATTTTTAGTAATTTTCATGTTTTACTATTTATAAGGATGTAATTCATAGGACAAAGAAAGTCTTATCAATAGAATTTTGAATTTCTCTCATTTCCTTTTCGAATCAAGTTTCCTTGTGGATTCAAGGGTTATTTGGGTTGAAGACGGTGTTCTTCTTCTCTTTTGACAAGTTTCGCTATGTTAGTTGGTATCAGAGCGAGGATTGACTTCGATTCTATGGCTTCCAGCGACAGATCGGGTCATGTTAACTCCAGCGATGGTGTTCGCAGAGATCAAACAGTAACTGTTGCAACATTCGAGACCTTTCAGTGAGAGATGTGAGATGCAATTACTCAGTTGACACGGGCTCTAGATCGTAATCAGGTTCGAGATGATGAGCGGGTTATTCCTAATGATCATGATCGACACGATTATGGTGCAAGGTTCATTCACAATCGTAGATAGCCCTACATGGGTGATTCTAGGGATGAGGAGGTTGATGATATCATCCTTCAACATGGTGTACGAAGAGGCACAGTGCAGGAACGCGATTTTCCTGTTAAGATCGACCTTCCTTCTTTCAATGGCCAACTTCATACAGAAGATTTCCTTGACTAGATCTTGGAAGTTGAACGGTTCTTCGATTATATATAGAGATCTCGGAGGAGAAGAAGGTTAAGTTAGTAGCTTATAAACTTAAAGGAGTAGCTTCAACCTGGTGGGAAAAACTAAAACTATCACGAACATGTCAATCTAAGGCACCAATATAGACGTGGAAGAGAATGAAGCAATTGTTACGAACATGATTTTTACCTACAGATTATGATCAAGTACTGTTCCAACAATATGAGCATTGTTGACAAGGAAATCGTATGGTGCGGGATTATGTTGCTGATTTTTATCGTCTATCAGCACGTAATTACCTATATATCAGAGACGGAATTGCAGCAGGTTGCAAGATTTATGGGTAGATTGCATCCAAGATCAGGTTTCTATGCAACCAGTATCTACCCTTAATGAAGTTGTTCAACTGGCGAGTAAGGTCGAGGTACAACTAGATCGATTAAGCATGAGAAATCAAGCAAGTAAGAGACCAAATAACTTTGTTCCATTACATAATAATCGAGGAAAAGCTCCTTTTAGAGATCAATCCTAGGCGCTAGGATTCCCAAATCGAGGTCCAGAGGGTCACCAGCAAGCAAACATGTTGCAAGAACAGTAGCTCTGAAGCTCAATCCATATGCTCCACCTAGGGGTAATGAATGCTACAGGTGTAGAGAACCTGGACATCGCTCTAACCAATGTCCCCGACGACAGATGGCTAATTTGACGACTGCTATCGATGAGGATTGTGAACCCAATGGTGAACCATATTACGATGATGAAGGTGAAGGAGACTTTGAACCAGATGAAGTGACATATGGTGATGACACTGGACTTGCATTGGTCGTAAGGAGGTTGATGTATACACCGAAATAGGAAATTGATCCTCAAAGACACAATATATTTATAACCAGATGTACAGCAACGGCTTTGTGATTTGATCACAGATGGGGGTAACAGTGAGAATATTGCGTCCCAAACCATGGTCGAAAAGCTCCATATAAAGACAGAAAAACACCCATCTCCCTACAAAATTGGCTTAATCAAAGAGGTTGGCAAAACTAAGGTAACTGAAAGATGCAGAATTCTTTTTTCTCTTGGAAAATATTATAAAGATGAAGTTATCTGTGATGTAGTAGATATGGATGTCTGCCACATGTTACTCGGTAGACCTTGGTAGTACGATGTTGAATCTATTCATAAGGGCAAGATAAATACATTTACTTTTGTTAAGGATGGTCGAAAAATTATTCTTGGCCCTATGAGAATAGAGAATCAGCCCAAAGCTTCCCAAGTGGAGGGGCGATCTTTGTTAATTGTTAACAGTATTGTAAAAGAGTCAAAAGAGACTAGGGAGATGTATGCTTTAGTGGTGAAGGGTGATGATGTGAAACCAATAGGTATTTTGTTCAACTTTAGACCCTTGATGGCAGAGTTTAAGGAAATCATGCCAGACGAATTGTCTGATGAACTGCCCCTATGAGGGACATCCAACACCATCTTGACTTTATTCCAGGTGACAGTTTACCCAATCTTCCACACAATAGAATGAGTCCAAAAGAGCATGACATATTACAGGATCAGGTGGAGGATTTGATTCGTAAGGGTGTGGTAAAGGAGAGCATGAGTCTATATGTTGTCCCAGCCTTACTTGTACCTAAGAAGGATGGGAGTTGGAGGATGTGCATAGACAGTAGGACTATCAACAAAATTACACTAAAATATAGGTTTCATATACCTCAATTAGATGACATGCTGGATATGTTAGAAGGTTCAAAGGTGTTTTCGAAGTTAAATTTGAAGAGTGGATATCACCAGATTAGATTCAGGTCGGGCGATGAGTGGAAGACAACCTTTAAAACTAAAGAGGATTTGTATGAATGGATGGGGATGCCATTCGGACTTTCGAATGCACCAAGCTCATTCATGAGAGTGATGAACCAGGTACTAAAACATTTCGTTGGCAGATTCGTAGTAGAGTACTTCAATGATATTTTGGTGTATAGTCGTAACAAACATAGCCTAGTGAAAGAAAATAGCTTATACATCAATCTGAAGAAGTATAGCTTTCTAACCAATAGCCTTGTGTTCCTAGGCTATGTTCTGAGTGATGATGGTATTCGGGTGGATGAGGAGAAGGTGAGAACAATCAGAGAATGGCCTACACCGAAAAATGTTAATAAAGTGTGCAGTTTCCATGGTCTTGCAACCTTTTACTGACGTTTTGTGAGAAATTTCAGTAGTATTGCAGCACCTCTTACTGAGTGCATGAAGAAGGGAAAATTTAATTGGACTGAAGAGACTGAACAGAGTTTTACCTTGATCAAAGAAAGATTGACTTCTACCCCTGTTTTAGCACTACCAAATTTTAAAAAATTATTCCAGGTGGAGAGCGATGCCTCGTATGTGGGCATCAAAGGCGTACTTTCGCAAGAGGGTAAATAAGTCGCCTTCTACAGTGAAAAATTGAGCGATGCACGCAAGAAGTGGTCAACATATGAGCTAGAATTGTATGTTGTGGTTCAGGCTTTGCGACATTGGAAACACTATTTAGTTCAGAGGGAGTTTGTTCCTTCACAGATCACCAGGCCCTGAAATTTATCAATAGTCAGACCAACATAAATCAAATGCATGCTTGGTAGATCTCTTTTATGCAGGAGTTTATTTTCGTACTAAAACACAAGTCTAGACAGCAGAACAAAGTAGCCGATGCTTTGAGCAGGAGGACCTTGCTACTTGTCACCATGAGGACTGAGGTCATGGTATTCGAATATTTGAAGGAGTTGTATGTAGATGATGAGGACTTCAAGGAAAATTGGGCACGGTGCATGACAGGGCAGCCAGGTTCTGGTGAGTTTCATATCCATGACAGTTATCTTTTTCAAGGAAATTGTTTATGCCCAAAAGTTCTCTTTGAGAACTTGTTATTAGAGAACTTCATGGAGGGAGGACTTGGAGGTCACTTACAGCAAGATAAGATCATAGCTCAAGTTGAGTAACGATACTATTGGTCTCAACTGAAAAGAGATGTTGGAAAATATATGTAGCGCTGTTACACTTGCCAAACAGTCAAAGGTCAAACACATAATGCTGGTCTTTACACCCCATTGCCAGTACCAGAGGCTCCTTTGGAGGATCTATCTATGGATTTTGTTTTGGGTCTTTCGGGGACTCAACGAGGTATGGATTCTGTTTTTGTGGTGATTGACAGGTTTTCTAAAATTGCACACTTCATACTTTGCAAGAAGACATCAGATGCCACAAAAATTGCCAATTTGTTCTTTAAGGAGGTGGTTCGCTTACATGGAGTGCCTAAAGACGATTACTTCTGATCGTGATACTAAATTTCTCAGTCACTTTTAGCGGACACTTTGGAAACGATTTGATACATCATTACAGTACAGTAACACATGTCACCCACAAACAGATGGTCAAATAGAACTTTTCGAAACATCCTACGGTGCTTATCCAGCGACAAGACAAAACTGTGGGACTATGCAATTTCTCAAGTTGATTTTTTCCTTCAATAACACGGTCAATAGATCCACGGGTAAGACACCATTTGAGATTATTTAAGGAAGGGTCCCTAAATATACTTTGGATTTAGTAGCATTGCCAAAGATGCCAGGAATGAGTATTGCTGCAAACAATATAGCTGACCAAATTACTATTGTATATGCTGATGTGAAGAAGATAGAAGAGTCTAATACTAAGTATAAGGCGGCTGTTGACAAACATCGTCGCCTAAAATTCTTTAAGGAGGGTGATCAAGTGATGGTGCATATAAGAAATGAGCGTTTTCCAGTGGGCACATACAACAAGTTAAAGAACAAGAAGATTGTCTTACCAACTATTAACTCAAGGACGAGTTTTTTTCAAGTGTAGGAGACTGATGTAGAACAAGCAGCAAAAGACTTCCTGGAGTCCTTGGACCGTCAAAAGTCCAAATAGAAAGCATAAAAATGAATCATGAGCCCTGGAGTCGAAATCGTACGAAATTTATATGGCTGACTGGAAACATCGAGATCTTCAATACATATTGTTCTGCCATAAAATTTTCACTTTTTGGCTAAATTCATTCGTTTAAGTCTCGGAAACAGCGATTTTGCTATTTTAGGAAATTTTTGTTTTAGTAATAACTTTAGTTATAGAAGTCAGAATTGCACACCGTCGATTCTAGCATGCTTCTAGTATTCAGTATTAGTAGTTACTATGGTTAGTTCACTTTTTTACATTTTTTGTAATCTTCATGTTTTACTATTTATAAGGATGTAAGTCATAGGGCAAAGACAATTTTATCAATAGAATTTCGAATTTCTCTCTTTTCTTTGTGAATTCAAGGTTCCTTGTGGATTCAAGGGTTATTCGGGTTGAAGACGGTGTTCTTCTTCTCTTTTCACAAGTTCCACTACGTTAAGATGACAGTTGGCATATACGAGCTATATGTAATAGCTGGTATGCACGAGCTACCGATAATAGCTAGTAGGTGAACTTTAATCCCCACAACCTCTCAAGAGAATCAAATATTATTCAAATTAGATTCGTTTTCGCTTTCAATTATGTAAATATTTATTTGTTTACCTATTCGGAATATCACATTTATTATTGAATCAAATACCAATAGTATCATTATATGATTCCAAAATTATTCCACCAATTATGAGAATATATGTAATATTTTATATACCAAAAACTCCTTTATGACTCCTTAAAACTATAACGAGTAATATGATAATTCTCTTAAGTATAAGAGAAAAAGAAAGTTATTATATATATATATATATATATATATATATATTTATATATGTATATATATATTATCCGTCACTAAACTAGTAAACTAGTCTTTTTTATCCCTATGTATTAAATATCACTCTATTAAATATAAGGGTATTTTGGTGTTTTTATAAAGAACAATTCATTGGGTGGGTTAGTATCAATTCCACCGGTTTGGTCTTTTATTATTAAAATAATGTTTTTTTCTCTTTTTTTTCCCATTTTTTCCCTGGCCGGTTCTACCGGTTTTTAACCAATTGAACCGATCGGATCTAGCCGGTTCTACCGATTATGATTTATGAATCCAGTCCGGTTTTGAATAAAATCCAATTTTGGGGGGGTTTTGGAGTTGTGTTATTTGTGACTAACCAAAAAAATAAAGAAAACAAAAGTCACAACAAAAGTCCAAAAATATGTAATTCTTTACTGCATTTAATTAATTAATCCTTTAAAAAAAACTAAACCACCATTAATTTTAATGAATTTAACAATTAACACAAGGGTAAAAATGTCATATTGAAGGTTGCACTTCACCCATACTTAAGCTAATTCATATTCAATAATTTTAAATAGTTAGTAAATTTATTTAAAATAGTTATTTTACTTATGGTTGGTAAAAAAATGTATTTGCCTTCCTAATGGTTTGCTCATGATCGAAGTGAATTCATTCACAAGTAACCACATAATCAGCCCTAATTTAATAAATCTACCTCGATAGTATTTATTACAAGGCCTTGCACAAGAAGAGACGATCATGTAACCATCATAGCACAAAAACTCGATCAACATTGACTCATTTACACAAACTATATGAAAGCTTCTCATATACTTACCATCAAGAAAACAATACATTACAAGTACAACACCATCAATATAAATGCCACCTCTACCATAGACGCATATTTGACAACATCCCAGCCTCAGACCTTAGAAGAAACGAGGCTGCCATCACTCTGCAAAATTTTCTCTTCTCCCTTCCACAAAGAAGGGAAAGCAAACAAACAATCACAAGGACTCGGGGCTTGTGGAAGGTCTGATTCTGGCAGGCATGCGCATGGGAATATGTACACCAGCCAACCTCTGATTCAAGGAATTCCTGGGAGTGATGGACATGTTGTTCAGTGAATATTCAAATTCATCAAGATCAAGATCATACTCATCAATGCTCTTTGCAATGGCATCATTTGGGAAGCCTGCCCGATCTCCATCCACAAAATCCTCATCTTCATCACCACTACCATCTTCGTCATCATCGTAAGTAGCTTTAACCATCGACCAGTACACAAAGTTTGGGCGGATAAATCTTCAAATAGAAAGAGGCATGTCAGTCAAGCAGAATTCTTGAAATCAAGCACAGGAGAACCCACCATATAAACCTGGCCTCTTGATAAAGATGGAAAAAGGCCTCCTCCTTACCTCTGCTGAGCACAACCATCCAATTAAGAAACCGCTGGTTAGGATCATCCAATCCAACCAGATCATCTTGACCCATAAGATCATAACCGGGTAGATACTCATTTAATATGAGTCTTGTTGCAGACAGAGGCATAGAGGAGGACTTACTTCCAATTCCTGATGGAGTGCTCCCATTCAAGGCATAACTAGAGGTTAAAAGAGTATGTCTAAAAAATATTCAATCCAAAGCTTAGAAAGCAGACCTGTCACATTTTTTCAATAGGCATGGGTCGAATGGGAAGAACATGTCAAGTCTTTCCATCCCACCAAAAGCCTTGGAGAAATCTGACTCCAGCAAGTTGTTAAAGAAAAAGGTTTCAGACACAGTGAATAGTCGAGCTGCTTTAGCCTGTCGGAGGAATTCCTCCACTATGGATGGTAGACACACCTGTTAGAGAGGAAAACTGAGAGATTAGATCCCACAAAGAGGCAAAAGTTCAAGTGCACATGGACAGATCAAACTTCCCTCTTGTATGAAATGAAATGGAATAGCAATGATATAAAACCAATGTTTAAACATCAACTCGCCCTAAAGAGCATGTTGGTCCAACGTGGTTCAACTGGCACATCGAGGGCGTTGACTTGATGTCATTTGAATGTCATTAATAAAACAATTCAAATTACAAACATATGACTTAAAAATATATAGAAATGTGAAAAATATAGAGCTTTTTCTTTGCACAATATACATATATAAAAATATGGGATGATGCCATATAACATAATAATTAAACAATGAGAAAAACATACAAAAAGAGGTAAGAGTTGTGACTCTTTTCTAGAGATGTAGCCCGAGACAATGTTTCACCTTCAAAGGATCCAACGGGTCCCGTAAGATCAGTTCTAGAGGCATATGGAGAAACTGTGATTTGAGCCGAGGAACCTCCATCATCGACCTCATACGGAAGCAGAGCACATACATGATAGCCTGCAGTGAAGACAAATAACCATCTCAATTTTTACTTTTGAAGATTTGGGTATCTTAACAATTCCCATGAAATTAAACACAAGTATTTTTCCTTTGCATAGTACAGATAAAAGGTACTCTATTCATGAAGAATTATAGTCCTCTGATTCTTGATTAAAAGTTGCAGTGGTCTATGCCTCATAGAACCAACACAATAGTTTCTCCATGAATGGAACACACCTGAAAATCAAACCAGTTGAACAGTCCTAACCCATTCGGATGATAGAATATGGCAGTGATCCCAATCAATGGTAATAAGATGGTTAGGATCATCTACATGGTGACAATTGCAAGCCGCAACCTATCCCATGAGTTACTTAATATTTAGATGACCCAAATTAACAACCAATTATGTCACGTCATTTACATCGAGAATATTCTCTATTATTCTTCATGTACACAGCACATTTCACTGAACAAAATTACCATTCAAGAATATGGCAGTGGTCCAGTTGTGTCTGATCATATTAATGCGGTGAGAAGGGCGTCTAACTGGGAGGAAATCCTTCAGTCAAGTTCTTAAGGAACTATAAATTTACTTATTTCAGCAACTGACAAAATCAACAAAATAATTACACTCAATTTTTGTCCTTCCCTTTCATCTAGAAAAAAGTTGCTCTCACCAAAACTTTGAAATAATTTAGAACAGCTACTCCCTGTTCCTTAAGACTTCATTAGGAAATGTTATTGATATTTTACCCTGTTACTATTAATTTAATTTCCAAGTATAATGTACCTGGCAGCCAGAATAAAAGACTCTATGAGCTTCTGGATTCAAGGTTTTCTCTTCCTGAACTTGGCAATATTCAAAACACCAATCTACCAGTCTGAGAACACAAACAGAATCACATAATATCAGGAATCCTTTCTTTTAACAAACACAACAAATCAGAACAATATCTTAATCACTGATTTAAAAAAACCAATATATAAGAATGGTCAATCACCTCTGCAATATGCTGGTTACAAAAGAGGATGACAGAAACCTCCCACGGGACAAATAACTAGCAAGATAAGCAACGGAACTCATCCTGCAAAAGACCAAAAAAAAGCGATAATTAAAAGCATTGCTAAAGGCTCCTAAACAAGCGATGCTCTAAAATAATCGAGTTAAAGATAGAGCTTCCAAGAAATTCCAATACAAAGTTCTGACAAAAGATTTGTGAGTGTGATTGGGCAATGCAAGACTAAGATAGTACATATTCTAGAATTAATGGAAACATGAGTGCAGGAATTCTGCTCTAGAACTCTTGACTTCGCTTGGAACTCAGCTGAGTTGACTTCGCTACTTTTCGAAGTGACTTGCTGAGAAATTAATTGAGTTCTGAATCTAATATTCCAGTTTCTGAAAAGCTCTCAACAACTTGTCACAAAAGGGTCTCATCCTCAAAAGTCCAAAGTCCTCTCCTATACATTTGCCCTACATGGACACTACTTTGTTCCAATGGAATCTCAATTGAGAAAAAAACTTGGAAATGCGAAGTTATTTGCATCAGACTGAATACAAATTATAATTCATATTTTTCTCTATTTTTATTAAGTTCTCTTTTTTTTTTTTAATAAGTTCTCTTTTCTTCACTATCAGTGTAGTCATAGGCATCCCCTAAGCACCCAGGAGTAAAGTAACTTGGAGCCCAAGTGACTGCACAAGGGTCTAGGCTAGCATCCACTTATTGGATAACTACTTTCTTTTATATAACCTGCTAAAGGGAGAGAAGAAGGGATGGTAAAAGAATTGCAAAAGAAAAAATTGCAAGGGTTTCTGCATTTGTCCTCCTCTATCCTCCAATCTTGCCTTAATCTTCATTACGATATAGCGGAAGACAAGTTGACATAAAATTGAATGTCTTTATTTGCCATGATATGTGAACAAGTTCAATGTTTAAGACTTATATAAATAACATGCAAAACAAAAAAATTATAGACACGTGAGCATTGGTGCCTAGGAGTCAGCTAAGGCGCCAAGGTGCAAAGGGAACTGCCACCGTCTCCTCTAGGTAACCTGGCGCCTCTACCCCTTTCCCTGATCTTCTTGAAAATAATAATAATAATAACAATAAAAAAATCCATATATTATCCCAGGATATCGGCTTGCGCCTTGCTGCTTGCTGTATACACAGTATTAATTTTAAGGTTAGGTAATAAGCATGTAAGCACCCAATGTTGCCCCTGTAGGGGCTACAGGATCACCCATGACCCACTAGAGACTAGAGAATCCCCCTCAAAGTCCTAAAAAATTGACAAAAATTCCCTTGAACATTCAAAACATTAACAAAATACTCTTGAAAAAGTGACTAAAATATCTCTCTAGGGAGTAAAAATGGCATTCAAGTTTACTGAGTTTTTCCTGAATTTGTTTGGTTTCATGTACTTTTTTGTAAGTCTTTTACAAACGTAAATTTTGACTACATGCAAATGTATTAGTATACATATCTAGTAATTCAAAGAACATAACCATGGCGTAGTGTTACACATAAACTGGTGTATTTCCAGCCAAGAGAGAGAGAAGATTTAGACGACACAAATAGTCTTTAACGATTAAGAGCTCAATGTCAAAATACCTGGTAAAAGGGGGGTGGGTTCTGCACCCAAAAATATCTGTGAGCACAACTGCAAATCTCACACCACAATTTTCGGGATCAAGTGAACAGGCATAGAACATCACAAACTGCAAATAGAAGGCAACAAATACTCAGGTGAATGAGAAAAAACAGCTGAGTAATGCATGTTCCAGTGCTGACTCAATTAAAAAAATCATTTGTTCGCATATCATGAAAGTAACAGGTGAAGGAAAAACAAGGAAACAAGTAGGCAACATTTAATGTAATAAAAAAAGGTTAGAACAAGACTTACCTGCGCAAACTTTGACTTGTAGGCATTCAGAACAGTGATCCGAAAGGACTTGAGAAGTGTTTCAAATACCTAACCATTGGAAGGAAAAAAGGAGAGATGCGTCAGAGGGATGAGATCATTAATGTAACGTACTGAGGAAATATAAGGGATGCATACAAATCCAGGAATACCTTAATTAGACGACCGCTATCAGCACATGACTTGAGATGCTCACAAGTAAGCACCATTAAACTATCCAATTTGTCTGCAAACACATTGCCTCCCAAACTCTGCCGATTCAAAGTTCCTTTTGGAAGCTGGAAACAATATTCAACATCTAAGTTTCTACCGACAGGCTCAGCCGCTCAGAGCAAGGTTGTTAAATCGTAATCGAATCGTGAAATCGGTTTTCGACCGATTCGATTTAAATCGGGATTCAAATCGTAAATCGTAAGATTCAATCAATTTTAAAAAAAATTGTTTAAAAAATACAAAAAATTACTTAATAAATCAGAAAAATAGAATAATTTATTATCCAAAAGATTTCATTCACAAAGTAATGATTATTTCGTTGCATACACTATAAAAAACGCAAATAATCTCCCAAAAATGAAAAAAAAAACCCAATATCATTAAAGATAAATCAATAAAAGTAAACACATATAATCATGTTGTCTGAGATCAAGTATCAAAAGACTTGTACAATTAAAAAGACTAATAAAATAAACTATCAAGTTTTCCCAACATCCAACTCCATCATTTTTCTCCTTCTTTCATCTTTTTTTTTTTTTCGTTTCACAGCAACAAGTAACAGAGAGACAACCCAAATAGGGATTTTGGCATGTCCATAACAAGGGTTTTCCTGTTTCTTCTCTCTTCTTCAAAATCATAAAGTACCTTTAGAAAATCAAAAGAATAAAAAATATATTTTAAGTATAGGTTAATCCCATGCCTTTTGGCAAGCCATATTTACATGAAAAATAAAATGAAGAAGCCTTCCTCCTTGATTCTGCCCTACACACCAGTGTTTTGACAACCGAACCGGCCTAGCCGGTTCAACTGGGAACCGGTCACTCCTAAAGGTTCACAAATGCTCAATAACTGGTTATAATTCAAAAACGCCTGAAATAAGCTTAACCGGAAGAACCGGTTAGTTGAACCAGTAACCAGAAGAACCGGATACCGGTTTCAATAAACGGCCATTTTATTTCAAATCCCATTAAATGCTTACAGTAAATAGGAAGTAAGTACTATTTCCACTTTTGTTCCAATAGTTAATAGGAAAAACAGCTATTCCCATTCTTCATAAATATAGCAACCCATTCGGTTCACAAATTTAACGTCCATTAAGCATTAAATGCTAAATAGTGAAAAGCAACGTATCCCATTGTTCATTCTTCAAAAACCCAAGCAACCCATTCATTGTTCACTGTTCATAAACCCCAACGAAAGTTTTAAGGAAGCCGCACAAGAGAGCTCCTCCTAGTCACCCATTAAGGCATTAAATAATGTAAAAACTATTCAAGTAACAGGTTGAAGGCTAAGGGAGCCATTTTTTGGTGAACCGGTCGAGCCGGGAACCGGTCACTCGACCAGTTCAACAACCAGTCCGGTTATTAAAACATTGCTACACACACGTGGAGGATGGTTGGGAATCTTGGGACCCTCCACTCAATAGATCCACTTGAGAAAATGTCAAAGAAATAAAAATAAAACCCAATCAAATGATCCTATCTAACTACCTGCCATGGGCTTTCGGACTCTTACAAGAGTGGCACGCGTAAGGCATAGTAAAGGAGGATGACAGCTTAATCACTGTCCTGTTCAGGAACAAGTATTCCTCACTAAATTAGATTTTAATACATCACACATACCTCGCTGACATCTTTCTCCTCCTCGTCTTCTAGTTCCATGTTGAATATGCCTCCACTAGAATCATCCTGTAAAATATCATCCCATCCTATCTCCACCTAAAACAGTTCAAATAAGAAAATTAAGAAATAGTTAAGTAAATGTATTGCTTCATTTCTTTAATGTTTTTACAGGCAACTTCAAGCACTCACATCTAAATCTATAAGCCTGTCCACCACCGCCAATAGTAATGTGCTCCCAATAAATTCTCCAATCGGACTGCTCTCCAACCTTAACATGCTCTCCACAAATACCACGATCAACTACACGAACAAGTGGATATATACAATCAAATTTACAAGTCTGATCAATATTTGCACAGTTCTGTGGAAATAATCCTACAGAATATCTAAATGCAACTAATTTTAGAAGAAGCCGAATGTTCTGGAAAAATAATAATGAATAACAATGAAAACTAGGAACAGTTTAAGCATGGAAAAATTTTACTCCCAATGTACAATGGCTCTATCTAGTAGAAAAATGGAGTTAGTATCAAATTATGATTCGAGAGCTGCAATTTAAAAACTCACAGCTTCTTTAGAATAAATGAGTGGCAATCTCTGAGGAATGATTTCTTCTAATCTCAAGAGAGAAATAGGGACCAAATCAGCAATGACTCTCAGGGCTGAATGCACCCGATTAAGAACTTCTTCTTTTCTTGCAATACCACGGGGCTCTCTCAGTAAAGGTAGGAAGGATTGAGGTGGTATAAAATTGCTTACAAGCATGTTCAAACATAAATCAACAAATTTTCCACTTGAAGCAGCCTACAAAATGATACAGCAATATATAATCAAATCATAACAAGTACACCAAACTGCTTTAGAAATTACACTTGAAAGGTAATGCATTAAAACCTACATACCAAAGATATGATCAGTTCCACCAATGCATCCATCACATCTGGTCCATGGTTCCACATACTCATTCCCAAAATCTAAAACAGATATACTCCTGAGAAAAATCTCCAAAAAAAAACAGAATACATGAAACGAACACACATGGACATACTCATACACTTACAGAAGAGAGAAGGGACTCGTGTAGAAGAATATCAATATAAGAGACTGCTCCAGATAAAGCCTTTAAACTTGTCTGGGATGCACATGAAAATAATTATTTAACAAAAGGAATCAGATTGTATGGGGGAAAATATGAAGATGCATATTATCTTGAATTGCAATTTTACTTTGTAAGTATGATAACCTACCACTAGCATGGCCACCTCATCAGGAGCAAGATGTTTGGTATAGTGCATGAACCCAATCAGCTGGTCATAGTGTTCGTTGTCACCCTGAGCAATTAAAGTACAGCTCTTAAATAACTGAAAAAAGTCTACACTGTAACCAGTACGAGATGATAAGATGGTTTAAAACACTCTAAGAAATAAGCTGACGTTAAACCTTAAACACTACATGGTTAAAAGCAAATACATTAATTCAATTCTTTACATGAAATTGTAATCCCTGTGTTAAAAAAATATGTTCTAAAATCATTACAAAAGGCAATGAACTGCACAAGCAACAATTTACATTTTAGAAAAGTCTTCAGACAGAAGACAAAGCATTCATTTCAGGGGGGAAAAATACTACCATGCCCTTCACGGGCTATGTTTTGTGAAAGTAAGAGAGAAAAAACAGGTTTCTACAAATCTATGAAATAAATATTGTAAGAGAATAAAATACAAATAGAAGACATAAATTGTGTTTGTCTCCTAGTCAAGCCCCATCTCATACCCTAAGCCATGAAAATTGGTGGCCACCAGTTAGATTAGACATAGCCCAATCCACAATATTTCCCTGGGGGACTTCTTTGAATTACTATTTCACCAAAAGATATGTACAGTACAACAGCTCTACTCTTCACTAGGGTTTTCACAGGGATGACATGGAACCAAGGCAGCAGGGTTCCATAATGACGTAACCAGACAGGTCGTATAAGTTATAACATAGTCCTTTGTTTATAATGTTAACAAGTAAAAATCCAGAAAAAAGCTCAAATGGGGCAACTTTGAGGGGCTTATGGTTCAAATGTGCATATAGAGACTAGATTCATAGACCACATAATTCCAGTTTCATGAATTCCTATATGCCAACAGCCAATGTGCCATCTTTTAAATTCATAGAATTTCCAACATTTCATGTAGAATTAAGATTACCACGCGGCATGTGGCGCAGCTTTAAAAGAGAGAAAAAAAAAGTAGAAATAATTACAATGCATGAAATCCAAACATATAGAACTAAATTGCAAGAAAAGAATGGCAAAAGACCCCTAATCTGCAACTTGCCAATTTACAACCAAACAAATCCTTTACACCCAAATTTATTGACTTTACTTATAACTCATATCCCAACAAAGTGATTTAGCTCTGAATCATAGGAATCGAAATCCTGCCACCAAAGACCTACAGTCAACCAATTCATAATTTAAATTATATAAGTACCACTAGTTAATAAAGAACTGGGCTTTTCCCAGACATCATATTATGTATTCACAATATCCTCTAAGAAATGTGATTATTGAAGTTCAGCAATTCAAGGAACATCTAACAAACAAATCGTAAAAAAATATGTGGAAATGTAATAACTATATGGACTCCAATATACTTACAACGGATACGGATCTAAGGGCGTCTCGGACATGGTAGACTAACTCCGAATCGCTGAAATCAAAATCCGACATTTCACAGTATCCTTCCTTGTTGGTTGCTAATTCCACTCCCATGTCGCCAAGTCGGAGGCAGATTCAGCTGGGGAATCTGATCTTCCAGCGAACGGGCTGCCAGAACACAGAACAAGAAGATTAAACCTTAAATAACAATAAATTGTGAAAAAAATCTGAAACCAACAGACTATCTCAACAACTGCTCGAAACATGAGTTTCGAGAGCCGATATAAAATCAGAAAGAAAAAATACAATCGTATTCAACAATCAAACTAGGAATCTATACGATCTAATTAAAAAAGGGAGAATTTTACGTTTGAGAATTTTGCGGAACCAAAAGCTAAACTAAACCCCTATCATCATTCTTGTATAAGATAGGCCCTAGAGAAAACGCGACATGAATTCCAGTGGAGAAAATTACACTGATTCGTACCTTTTGGAGGCGCCGGCGTTGAAGGTGAGAGAGGAGAAAGAGTTGGTTTTTATGTGTCTCAGAAATTTATAGGGTTTTGTGAAGGGTTTCGAAGTTTTCGCACGAGCGCGATTATTGTAGAGTGTAAACCACATTCGTTGGAAGTAGTTTATAGACCCTAGTGTCCGTCTATATAGTTTTATGCAATGTTGTAATAGTCTTGTAGAAACCACATTCGTTGGAAATTATTTATAGACCCTAGGGGCGGTCTATATCCTTTTTAACCAATGTTGTCGAAACTAGAAACCACATTCGTTGGAAGTACGTGAGAGTATCCCCGGTGGACTCCGTTTCGACTCTCGAGTCTCATAATCTCTCTCTGGACTTCGGAAATTTTTGAGTGGGTGCTCGTGACGAGACTGCACACACGCCCACTTCTAAAGCACCACATACTTAATCCCAAAGGGGTGGATCAGTAGTTCCTGGGCCTTTCCCCAAGTGGGAGGTCCTGGGTCCATTTCTCACTCCCCCTCTAGGGCCAACCCCGCACGGGTTTACTCGGACTTACCTGATGTGACGGATTGCGGGCTCACATCGCACCCTCAGGGATTAGTCCTGACCCCAAAAGGTTGGGGATACCCGTGTTCTAAAAAAATGTTGTGCATACTTTATGCATGTAAACCAAGGTAAATGGTGCATTGAGAGTAGGTGTTGGCAGTCTCCTTACCAACACTAACCAGCAAAGATATTGTGTCATTTCGTTGGGTGAATACTGAATACTAGTAGCCAATGAGTAGGGCTGTCAACTATTTGTTTATATCCGTATCCATTTAAGTAGATAATTATCCGAATAGTTATCCGGTGATTGGATTTAGATATCTTTATTGTGTATCCGTGTATAAACGGGGCGAATTCAGATAGTATCCTATTTGATCTGATCTGTTCGTTTAGTAGAGTGTATATGATTTTTAGATACCAACAATGCCCTTGTTATTGTTTAAAGTTATAATGGTAATAATGTAATTTTTAATAGTACACAAGGACAAGAAGGTAATCTTACTTTATCCTTCTATTATTAAAAGTACAAGAAATTTAAAAGAATTTTATAATAATATTTTTTTTTAATAGATGTCTAATAATGTAAGTTAACATTATTTTAGACATAAAACGTCCAAGAACTGCAAGGCTTTGTATTCATTTTGATTGTGAGAAGAGTAGGAGAGAGAAACTCAAGATTTGCAATGCTTTGTATTTCTCATTATCATCTTAATTTGTACATTTTCAAAGCATAACAATGTTTAATAATTGTGTCTGCTCAAGATTTGCTATGATTTGTGCTCAATAGTTGCAAAGCTTTGTATTTCTCAGTGTCATCCTACATTTTCAAAGCATAACAACATTTAATATGTATCATTTAAAGAAGGGTACTAGAAGGCAACGATATAACATAATTTCAACTCTCTTTCCTGCCATTGTTAGAGAGAGATACGAGTGGTTCTCTTGTGAGTTTCAGTTATATTAAAGTCGCGAAAGATGGGATGTGAGTTTCGGTTATAGATGGAGATAGATCTAGCATTTTTACAGTCACGCTAGAGTTGTTCTACAGTTTTCAAAGCATTCTCTGTTATGTTGTAGTTGCCAGTGCGATGGGATATGTACTCAATGGACCCTTGTTACTATATACCGAATAAGCAAGTCTTCGAGGAGGTCATGGAGTGGGCCAATAGCAAGTCTGCTATGCCATAAAACAGGGTTGTTGATAATCCACACTGTATTACTGGGAGTTGCCATGGAGTGGGCCAATAGCAAGCCTGCTATGCCCTAAAACAGGGGTTGTTGATAATCCACACTTTGTATTACTGGGAGTTGCCATGGAGGTGAGTATGAGAATCATTTTCTATATGGATTAATTTTTGCTCATGTGGATTATTGTTGAACTTTTAACCAATTAAAAGAAAAAAAATTAGTTTGGTTAATGTGTATCAACACCAAAATACAAGTGCACTTGACTGCAAGGTCTAAAGGTTACTTCATAAGTGCCTATTTGGTTGGTTGGTTGGTCTTTTGCTGGGTTCTAATAGCAACAACCGTTGTTGTAGCCCAAAAGTAAGATTACTGTAGCCAAGCTTGCTATTGGTCCAATGCAATAAAATATTCTGATTTTTTCTACTACAACACGTTTCCTAAAAATATTTACATATTCCTCTTTCTGGATTTTTATTGCAGTGGACCTTCAGCATGCATGCAGCATACTTGTTGTAGCCTTTTTGGCTACAACACGGTTGACCTGGGCAGGTTTTGACGTTGTTGAGGAGTTGAAGACTCATCTCGTGAACACCTGCCCTACAATATTTTCTTGTACAAATACCATCACTTTGGTTAATAAATACTCAGGCCTTGTTTGGATAGATTTCCTAGAGAAGAGAAATATTTCCTCAGGAGTTACTTCATGCGAAGTAACTCCGAGGAAGTCTGACAAAGTCATTTGAATGAGAAAATAATGTTTGGTTTGCACATCCGAAAAATGACTTTTAAAAATCCAAAAATTGAATTTATGTTTGGTTTGCACTTACAAAAAGTAACTTCTAAAAGTTTTATATATGGTATCAAATTGATTAATGGTCATTTCCACCTATTAACTCTGGTAAAATTACCCCTGGAAAAAAGAGGTGAAATTTTTTTTTTTTATACTTGTTCAAGCATTATTAAGTAATATACATGATTGTTGGTTTGTCATGAAGTTCTACACCTGTATTAGGCATTTTTTTTGGGTTGCTCCAGGTATCGCTTCAACTGGAGTTTTTGTTCATACTTAATCTCTTATTTTTAAACTATATAAAAAAAAATTGAATTGATTTTAGGGTTGTTAATTTGGCCCTCATGTGAGGGTACTTGGCCCTGCCTAGCTCTCAAAAACTCACAAAATTTGTGACTTTAAAAAAAAAAAAATTATAAAGTACTAAGACCTAAGTGAGCTAAAAAAAGACTAGGCTCACTGACATGAGGGTCATACTTAGATAACACCCTTCAAGCCCGTCCCAGGACCAGGGGTAGGTAATATTAAAAATATTAAAATATTTAATAAAAAAATTAATAATTTTTTCTAAAAGCCAAGGATTGGTGAGTGAACCCTAGGGGTAGGTAAATCTTGACCGTAGTTAAGAGGTGTCAAACGGGACACGTAGAGATTTGGTTCCATAACGATAACTCTTTTATGGTATGGGAATACTAGCTCCACTCTCTTTTCATATAACAAGCAAGAAAATAAGGCTTTTGTGTAATAACAAGAGAGTGGAGATAGCACAGTCTTAAGGGATGATTGTTAATAGGGCCCACCACTAGTTTCTAATATCCAAGAGTAAGCATATGCGTTGATACTTGATAGAATGAAACAAAAACCGTAAAACGGGATTTCCGTCAACTTCCCGCCGAAGTGGATATCTCGACTTCCCATTAAAGCTGCTCTCATCGGCTTTCTCTAGAAGTGGAAATCTCGACTTCCAAGGACTTCGACTTCCACGGGAAGTTAGTTTGAAAATGGCAAACCAAACATGTTTATTCCTAACTATCAACTTCTCAAATCCTAAAAGCCAGTAGGAAGTCTAACCAAACGCCACCTCAGTTTCTTTCTAAGTAAGTCTTGAGAAAGTTGTGATTGAAAAAGGGGTGTCTGGTTGTAACAATTTCATGCAGATCAAGTTATTGGGGATGTGCGCTGTAAGCAGGCAGTAAGCATAAACCAACTTTTTATTTGGAGGAATACTCTTAACTTTCCAAAACATGCATTTGTTTGGGTTGTAAGGTAATTATTTGAAGTGTTTGGGTTGTAAAGTAATTCTTTGAAAACAATGATCTACGGGTATTTTAGTCAATAAACTTATATTAGAATTTCTAAAAGGTACATTAATAAAAAAATTCTAAAAGATAAATTAATAAAATTTCACGTGCATTTTTACTAGTATATATATATATATATATATAAATTTATAACCAAACCTTAAGTTCTATATCGTTGGTATATGGTCGCCCTCTCCTCTCATCTCCCCTCCTTCTCTCCTCTCATTTTTTCTTGGCAAGGGACAGTACCGTGAAACCTCCCCGGCAATTGTGTAGTGGTCGTGGATCTCAACCCAACTTACATGAAGTTGGGATCATATTCCAATTAATTTCAAGGTATGCAATCTCTTCGAGCTCTCTTGATCTGGATTCAAGGCAGATGAGAGAGGCATTGTCGCTAACATTGTAAAGGAATGAGAGGGCGGCAACGGTTGCGACAAGGAGATTAATTGCGACGATTTTGTAGAGATTCTCAGAAACCCTTGTAGATAAATCAAGGTTTTTAGGTTGAGAGAAGCAATGTGTAGGTAGAGATGGTGGTGTTCTAAGTTGGGACTTTGTGGGTATTAGGGTTAACGGTCATAGACCAACATTGGGTACAAAAAATACCAAAGCTGAAAACTATGATTTGAGGGTCTTGGTGTTGAACGATATAGTCATTGGTGATAAGTAATTTAAACCACAAGTTAAATCAGCTCCCATGACGACATAAAAGGGCACAACCAAGTACTATAAACCCAAAATCCCTGCTAACATATAGAAGGAGGAGAGTTGGGAATGTTGGTGTGTCGCGCCCCAAAATACCCCTTAGGAGTTAAGGGATACTTTAGGTGAGACTATACATACTTACCAAACCATCATGTAATGAACAAGGCAAAAACATAGTGTAATAGAGACATTAAACAGAATGTGAAAGCTAAAATAGTGTGGATGCGTGAATCAACTTTTTCTTTTCTATACATAATCAGTATTCCAAGTTTACATACAAACATAAGCAGTAAAGGTAGACATGTCCACCTATCAAAATACAAAAAGAAACTCTCTCAGTCACTCAGCTCAACAGTAATCTAGATACGGTCACACATCTAGATTTATCCGCCTGTGTCTGTATCGGGATAGACTGCTCTCTCTCTTCCACATATTCTTCCTCAACCCAAGGCTCAGGATCGAAGGTACTCACCAGACCTACCGACATGAAAGTACGACTGAATATGGAATACATAGTGAGTACAAGCTACTAACTAACAATAACAATAACTAACTACAATAGGAATAAACAACATAATTCACAACATCAATTTTAAAGAAATACTATGATCATAACAGGCACAGAATGATGCGAAAATTCAAATGAAACTCATATTTAAAAGTCATGACTTGTTATTGAAAAATAACTTTTCGTGGTTTTAAAACTTGCTTGTCGTTTAAAAACTTGTTCTTGTCTCGTAGGGATCACGCATGTTTTGTCTTGTTTGGACTCACTTGTTATGCTTGTCTTGTCATGTCTTGACATGTCTTGACTTGTCTTGTCATGCTTTACTTGTGAGCCAAATGTTAGTGCTCCTTATAGCGACTTGTGAGTCAGATACGTAAGTATCCTTCAGCGAAACATAAATACAAACAACTTGTGAGCCGGATACGTAAGTATCCTTCAGCAAAATAGAAAAGGAGTACACCAACATCCTTGACTTGTCCAGTTTTATCAACTAGTTTTCTTGTGAGCTATGTATGACATATCTTGCGATATGTTCTACCCTTGACCGGCCCAATGTTTATCTTTATAAAGTTGTTTTCTTATGAGCCAGGTACGACATATCTTGCGATATGTCATACCCTTGACCGGCCCGATGTCTGGCTTTATCATTCATTTCGTGAATCACATTTCATGTTCTTGGTTGTTTTCACATACTTATATTTTATAAAATCTTCGGTTAATGCATACATGCATGCGTGCGTGTAGCACTTGTGGTGATCATGATGACATGTACAACTAAAGGGATGACATAGGGTATATCAATTCTTATTAAAATCATGTGGGAAATAAGACAAGCATATATAGTATTAGATTACTTTATCATTCTAGGGAAAGCTACATAAATCATACTTTCATATTCTTCATTAAAACCATTTAATTCTCGTTTAGGCATTTTATCGAACACTTGGTGTGCACCACATTCATAGCCCCTTTGTTCAAGTTCTTACATTCATACGTTTCATCAAGCATTACTCGAGAGTTCATTATGTGTATAATGCCCTTCCAACATTTTCCATCACACACCATGGCATCCAATCGCCTCCACCATTCAAATTCCATACATCCCTCCACCATTACTTTATCTTGTTCATTTTTGTTCATTTTGGTAATTTAATGCATTTACAATAAGAAAAGGAAAATATGGGAGATCAAATCCACAAAATTCAATAAGAAACCTAGGTTATTACTAAGGTAGGTAGAAGGGTGTACTGACCTTTGAGATCAAAGCTTGATCTTGAAGAAACCCCTTGATTTGGAACCTTCAAGCTTGATGGAGGGTGATCACAGCTTGAGAATCTTCAAGCTTGAGCTCCTTAATCTCCAATCCAAATCCTCTTTGGAGGTTTTCCCCAAATCCCCTCTTCTCCTCTTTCTCTCCCTTAGGTCTAAGAAATCTCCAAATGGGTTCTCATTTAGAAGCCAAGGGTTTAAAACCCTTAATTTCGAAATCTGCACATGCGTGTGATTGATCGCACATTAGTTGCAATCGTTCGCAGATCCAACGCGATCGATCGCACCTGAGGGCGATCTGTTGCACATGAACCCGCATACTTTTGGTCTAATTTCTCCCTGTATGCGATCGATCACACACCATTGCGATCGATCGCAGATGCCTACGATCTGTTGCACCTGAAGACCCATCCATCGCACATGGACCCAATGGTCCTGAACCAATTTCACCTGCATGCGATCGATTACACCTTACCTGCGATCGATCGCACTTTTCAGATATTCTGTATTTTCCCTTACAGACCACTAGGGGTGTTTCCAACCTTATTTTCATCATCCTTAGGGTCCCAAACCCCCTTTCTCACGCTGCACATGGGTCGTTAATATTCATTTTCTCATGAAACACCAATTCCAAGCACGTGGAACACCAATTGGCCTTGATTACACTATTCAATAGTCAAAAAAGTTTCGGGGTGCTACATGGTGCCTATAACAAAGTACTAAACAAGGAAAATCACTATTTAATTGGTTAATCGATAAAATTTGGATATTATCTGATTATTTGTATCCGATTACTTAATTGGACGAATTCGGATAGTGTACGAATTCAATTATTTAATTGGATTCAAATTCGAATTCTTTATTTTGGTATCTACCGGATATCGGAGCGGATCGAGATAACGGATAATATTAAACGGATCGGATACAGATATAACGCTATTCACTCCGTTGACAACCCTACCAATGAGAGTGTCAACGATCAGGTTCAATTTGACCTGGGCCCAATTAGACTCAAGGCCAACTTGCTATTAGTTGGGCCTAGTCGGTTAGATTTCAAGCCAAGCTTGCTTAGTATTCCAAGGCTAAAAATGCTATTTTTGACTGATGTTTTTAATAAATGGGCCAAATCAGTAACTTTACAATCCATTGTTAATACTTGTTCATTTGTTAGTGGTTAGAAGCATAACATTTAGATTGGGTCGATAGACTTTTCAACCGCCACACCATACTCGTGAGAATGTATCTCCAACCACCCAAATGAAATATACAAATTACCACTAGTATAAACGGGCGGGTGTAACAACATATTCATACTTGTTTATGACAAAACCACCTCTTTGGACACTATGAGATAATTTTTGCTTACATCGTGAGAGTGTAAGTTAGGTGAGAACCATACTCCCACTTAATAGTTATATGAGATCCATTGATTAGTGTTGAATATTGCACATTTAAGCATCCAAAAGTATACTTGTTAGCTATTTAGAATTGAATTCTTATAGTTTTTATTCACGATTCGATGTTTTTATTGTTTTCTGGATCAAGGGGAGAAAATACCATAATTCTCGAGTCTTGAATGTTTTAGAAGACTTAGAGGAGCCTCATAATGAATTGAAGAAAACAGGGAAACCAACAAACCATACCTCACTGCCTCAAATCGCCTGAGTGGTGGCTCACAGGCGCCCGAGCAGAGGTTAGCTCTGCTCGAGCGGTGGGTTGCAGATCTGAATTTCAAATTTTATTTGTTAAAACCATATTTGCTTACCTATAAAACAAAATAAAATTCATAAGTTTGGGGGCGATTTTCATGAGAGAGAGAGAGAGAGTTCAAAGAAGATCTTTAGAAGGTTTTGGAGCATTGAGTTCTCATCATTTATGGTTCGAAGTGAACCGGTTTGTGGTAAAATTCATACTGGTTCGTGAAAATGAGAGAACCCCACATGCGTACTAACAACTCTTAGTTCGGTGATTTTTATCTTTAGATACAACGAGTTTTACTTTGAGTTTGCAAACTGTTCATAAAAAAGAATCGTGAAATTTAAGTAAGTTGTTTGAGAAGACATTCATACATAAACGAGGGTCCTTATGAGATAAAAATTTATGACTTTTAAAAGATAAATATTTATAAGTTATAACAATAATTTAATAAAAAATATATTTATAAATTATAACAATAATTTAATAAAAAAACAAAACAGTAATAAAATTGGGGAAATATTGAAAATATATCAGAACGAAAAAAAAGTCACAACATTGGTCCAAACACTAAATTAAAATTGTTATGACTCCTTAATTTTTGATCCTAAACAGTTATTATTTGTCCAATTTATAAACTAAAGGCGTCATTATAAATTAGAAAGAGTTGCCCTAGCCCTCACGAGACGAATCGTGGTTAAGATTCATTCACCCCTAAGTTTTTTTTTTTGGTTAAGCACCCCTAAGGCTCAACATCTGGTTTTTAGCAAAAAAATATTTTAAAATATCAAACTTTAAGAGTTAAACCTTGCTAATCAGAGGTAAAGGAACAGTTAAAGATGCTTTGTGAGTGAGCGAGAGCCCGGCCAAACCAAATTCACACTTATCCTGTCTTTAATGAGATCGAATTGAAGCTAATTGCGATTGGATTCGAGGAGAGTTCAATCGCATCCACAAGTTACCACGTGTCCCTGTTAATCTCCGTGAACTGTGATTAAGATTCAATAACCACCCTTAGGGTTAGTTTTTATAAAAATTATATTAAAAAATCTTAACCCCAAGGGGTACAAATTCTTACCTATACCTATAGTTAAAAGCTTTTTTTCTAAAAACCAAAGTTAGATAGTTGAATGCTAAGGGTAAGGGTAAGGGTAAGGGTAAGAGTAAGAGTTAGTGAATCTCAACTATGGTTAACTGAGATTAGCAGGACACGTGGTGACTTGTGGGTGCGATTGAACTCTCCCCGAATCCAATCGCAATTGGCTGTGATTCGATCTCGGCTTTAACAATCAACGCTGCCTGTCCTTGGCTGAAAGTAGGGTAGGACGACTCGGTTAGAAAACAATACATACTATAATGGAAATGAAAGCAGACCCGCGCTAAGCGTGACCGTGACGGTGAGTGATATAGAGCGCTCTCTGTTTCTGAGACTGAAGAGAGCTAACCAGAGTCTGCCGTCGGGTAGCCGGAGCCCGACGAAATATTCAACGAATCTCTATTTTTCGCCGCTTTTCTGAGTTTCCGGCAGTGGAATGGTAATTTTTTCCTGGTGATATCGGTCACTCTCCTCTGTTTCTTCATTTATAGTTCACGTTTTTAGTTACTTTCCTGTTTTTAGTTTTACTGCTTCTCTTTGATCGATTGAGATGTGAAATGATCGTTGGAAATGGAATTTCGGTTAGGGTTTCATTTCATGCGAGCTGAGAAATTTCAGTTTTAATGGAGAAAATGTTGGATCGTGAGATGATTTTTTCCTCCGGCTTGTATCGATCAATTATAGGGTTTGGAATGTTATAGTATATGTTTGGATTTGTTTCTATTGTTTTCTATGCCTGTTCTTGCTTGTATCGGATCTGGCGTTTGTGTTTCTCTTACATATATGTATATATTCGTTTTGATCTAAACTTCCGTTCCTTTGTATTGATATTTGACCTAAATCTTTTCATTCTTTTGACGAGTTATGCTTGAATGATTATTTGCTTGTTTGCTGCTTTTTCTGAATCTATTTTTGCATTTTCTTATTTGCTTATTTAATCTTGTAGCGCTATTCTTGTTTTAATGGAAGTTCCAATGATCTGTTAAATGATTTGTTAGGGGAAACTTTTGAGGGATATGGGAGTTTAATCTATTAATTGCGCTTTATTTGTCAACTAAATTGGGAAATTAGTATTCGTGTATGTGAGTTCTTTTCCATTGCATAATTGCTGGCTTGAAATTTTGAAATGGAAACCAGCAAAAATTAAAATAATTTTAGTTTTTCCCGGGGTATGGATTCTCTTTTTTGCACAATTTATTTCTTATTTTATATGATTTTGTGTACTTTTCCATTTTTTGCATTGGAATTGGGCATACCCTATTCTTAGAAAGAAATCGGCTGTTTAGTGCAGATGATACGAGCAGTTGAAACTGATTTGAGAGCTTCTTTGCACTTATAATTGTATTTATCTCAGTAGAAAATATTGTTATTATTGGGGCTTTTGTCCAGATAAAAATCTCAGGAATTTTTTATCAGAGGTAATCAGTGGGAGCTTCGTAGACTAAGATGATATTAAGTCGATTGAAGTTCCACTTGATTCGATTTTATTTTGTTAATTTTTCCCCATATATATATGTATATTGAAAAGTGCGTTTTACTCATACTGAGCTTTTGAGGATAGTTTTTTAATAAATTTTGGCACCTCCACATGAGAACGGCTTATTGAGGCGACCTCAACAGCTGCCACATGATCGTTAGCCGTGGCCTGCCAGCTTTTAAGTCCTCATGCTAGTCTGACACATTCAGCCAGATTAACCAACTTTTTTCTACATGATCTCAAATGTTCACCTGTCGTTTATGATGGCACACTATTTGAAACAAAACACCAAAGTTTAACTGTACAGGATAAGCAATTAACTCATAGCAAATGTGAACATTAATACTTCTTTTAGTTCCAATGGTCACACGTAGCAGCTTTTGAGGCCACACCCAGATGCTACTCTCATGCAGAGGCACTGGAATACAACCGTCCTCAGTAGAATATGTTTCTCACAGTTTTCACTTTAGTAAAATTTTATCTACATATTTAAACTAGGCTTGTTTTAATTTTAAACTAGCCTTATTCGAGTTTAATTGTTATAACGTATAAGTGCTACGCGATGTATTAGTTTCTTTAACTTTGCCAATTTCTTATGTTTCTTATTTAAAATTTTTTTATTTTACATTATTCAATATTCACCTTATTTGGATTTCGAATGCTTGGAGTAAGAATCCATTCAAAGTTTGATCCAGTATCACTTTTTGGGACTCAACACTCTTAGCAGTTTCATGTGCTAGGTAGGTGGCTATAGTGTTTATATGTTTTTGTTTGTACTTTGATATTATTATGATCATTTATTAGTGTGACAATAGCAATAATGACAATTTATAGATAAACTAGAACATATTAGTGTTACTTAAAATTTTCTTACTGAAATCTAAACAGAACTATTCACTGATAATTGTTACCAAGTATTAGTATCACTTGTGATATTCCTAGTGGCATTTTTGTCATTTTGTCTGCCTAAGACGTGAGTATATTATTTGTAGAATTGTAGGTTGATGTGATCAGATCCCAATCATACGATAATTATATTATTATATTTATGGGCCTAAGAAATTATAAATAATAATGGGGACTGGATGGCTCCACAGAAGGTGAACCCCAATTGCCTATTTATGGATATAACTTGTCTCGGAGATTTTTGGGTTGGACTAGGAATAGAACTTCCTATTTGTTGTGCATAAATATAATTGTAGGTTCGATGGAGACGTGGAAACATGGACAAAAATAGTGATAGAAAGAACACATAACCACAATATAAGATTTTCGTGGTTCGTCACGGGGGTGACTACACCCACAGGAGGAGACAATCTAAGTACTTTTACTATTCTGAGCTTACATGGTATAAAGATTTTCACTCTCGAAACATAGTTCACAAATCTAGGATAAGGATATCTCAAATTTGGAAAGCAAAAAATATGGAGTCGCCACCTATCCCAATTCTAAAGTTGGATAGGAAACTAAAATATAAAATTTAGGGATAATGAGTGAGGGGATTCTCTTGTGCACCAAGGAAGGCGTTAGGCACCTCAGAACACCCGCTATAGGATTGTTACCTACTCACCTGAACCCTTGTCACTTATACAAAATAATTGGTTTAACATATATCCTTTAAGACCAAAGTTTCATCATGATTAATCACAAATATGATATAGTCAACGTTTCAACCATGTTTTGGTGACCGTATTGAGCATGCAAATTATACTAGATCTATGATGAACATGTCCAACTTATGACATGGTCTAGTCTTAGAAACTAACGAAGCGAGTACAAGATTCTGTTCTTGGGTTCTTGTGAGTTGTGATAAATGGTTTATTCAGTACGTATGTTCTAGATTTTACAACTTTCCATGTGTCGCTTATTTCTCATTCTCGTACCCGTGTCTAAAAGAAGACTATAACCACCTGGTTGGCACAACTCTCCAAGACTCCAAGTGACAACAGGTGTCTTGTGTCATGCTAAAATCTAGTGTTTGTGATATATTCCTATTATATTACATGCAAAAGATATAATTCCTCTTTTTAATCTGATTTAGTGTGCCATGGGCAACTTATTACAATGCATTGGCACCCCTAAGTCATTGGATCGTGATAGGAACCGTGCCAAATTAGACTTGCAACAAATCCCAGTTCCAATTAGATAATGCCATTGAACTAATTTGCATATGGGGTTTTGATCCAAGGGGCCCAATTTGATTCTAAAACAATATTGAACTATATGCATGACATTAGACATTATCAATCTGAGAGGTGAAATCAAATGATGGTATTGGGGACAATTTGGATCTATGATCAACCCTCCTAACAACAGTTAAATAAGTGACTATCCAAATCTGGGTGATTTAAACAAAATTGAATTCGGATCTGGGGCCACCCCCAAGTGGAGAATTTAGGTCGAGTCTAATAGTTCAGATTTTAATTTCGATCCATTCGAATCCCTTTGACAGCCACGATCACATTTACTTTTGACTGACTTTGCCAATAAAGGTGATCATTTAATTGTGGAACAGATTAAAGTGTATTTTAATCAACCGCTTATATGGGTCATATAAGAAAACAATTATAGCGCATACAATACTATAATGCATAATCAGGTAAGTTAATAATTCCATTTATCTCTTATTATATATAAAGGCTTAAAATATGTTGCAACAAATCCAAGATCTGCCAACTCGCATGATGTGTGAAAGTATAAAAATATACATTAGTTGTATTATATCAGGTATAGGAGCATATAAAAGAAATCTTGCAATTTATGCAATGATACATTGTGGAGTCTGAACTGTGTAAAACAAAAAATATTAAAAAATTATTGACTAAGAGGCGAGAACGCACTCACAGGTATATTATTGGAATGAATCACTGGATTTATGCTCCATAACTCCAGAAGAATAAGATAAGAAGATCTTTCATGCCTCCTAAATGCCACTTCCAAATCCGTTATCTTTAAGGCTTTAATGACATAAAAATAGGCATATGGCGACTTGTATATTTCTTAAATGCAAGAGAGGTGTTTAGAAGCTTGAGCGACGTATCCAAACTTTTATTTCTTTCTCTTTTTTTTTTTTCGATTTGTAAGACGTTATGGATAGAATTTTATTGTAAAAGTTGTTTTACATGATTAGGAATCAAAAACTAACTTGATTGGATAGAAATCAGATGAGATTTGGATGAAAACCATGCTCATTTATCGAAACCCAAAAATAGACCACCGTTTCGTGTGAAACAGAGGAGTCATTTTTACCAAACACGACTCAAATTCTTGCCGGTTTTTAAAACAATGACAATCGTTTTTTAGTAAAAACAACCAGGAACATTCAAAATTTTTAAAAAGTTTTGGAAAAGGTTTTTGAAAAGAGTTTGAATGGGTAAATTTTGATTAGTTAAGGTCCTCTAGGTAATTTTAAGAGATAGTAAGGGGTTCTAAGAATTAAGGGCATTTTGGTAATTTTGAAAAGGAAAGGTATTATGGCAATTTTAAAAAATTAATGACATTAAAAAAAAAAGTTAAAAAAATATGTTTTTGTTTTAAAAGGGTAACTTGATCAATTAAAAGTTGGTAAAGAGAAATGAGCATTGTTCCAGGATAAATGACGGTGCAAAATTGGGTATTGACACCACTCTCCCAAGAGTCACAACTCTTCTTCCTGAGAGCCACCCGCTTCTCCCTAATAGCTACCCGAGCTTTCCTCAGGAGCAACCCACTCTCCCTGAGAGTCCTACTCACACATCCTTGGTCATGCTGCCATGGCAATGAACATAGCTCAAGAGTGTCTATACAAAGCGCTTCGCTAGCGATTGTCTATAGTCTATACAAAACACTTCGCTGGTGATTGACTTCCCTGAGAAGGCAAACCGACTACTTTTTTGAGATTGAGTTCATGCAGAGATAGATATGTCCAGTGAGAAAGAGGCCTAGGTGGAAGCCATGTTATACCCCTTCATTATCAGATCACATTCAATAAGTCTAGGATATTAGAATTTAGAACCTAAACCAAGTCCAGTGTAGTCAAGGCGATTAGGCCTGGCTAGGCAATGCCTAGACGATAAAAATAATTATATATGTAATATTAATATACACACATATTGCATAAATAAGAGATATATAATTAGTTTTAAGTTTTCTAACTTCGAAGGACTCTTGACTTTGAATGTTGCTTTTAAAGTTTATATCAAAGTAATCCCCCTTGATTGATTTGCACTCATTTTAAAATGGAAAAAGAAATAAGCACAAATGCACAATGCTTAGGGAAACATCACACCAAAGGGAAAAAGGAAGAAGTTTCACATTGCCTAGGCCAGACAATAAATAATTGTAAGTTATAACCCAATTGTTGGGTACTCTTTCGAACTCAACAACAAACAATCACTCTACAGTAATGTTAGGGCATTTACAATTACTCAACACCAAGTCAGATATGGGGCTGTATGCAACTCTATAAATTAGAACTGGAAACCCACGGAGGTTTACCTGTAGCCATCTCATGTGTAAGGTGTAAAACGTACTCTTCAATCTTTTGCATATGTAAACTGTAAAGGTTTATAAGGTTTCAAAAGGGGGATTTGACAGGGTTTTGAAAGAGGGATCTGATAATGTTTTAATAGGGCATGCCTAGGCCACCGCTCAACACCAGGTGCCTAGGCATCATCTAGGTGGTCGCCCAGTAAACTCCGCCCGGCTAGAGGGGTGCCTAGGCCATTATGCTTCCAAAAGCCTAGGCGACTGCCAAGTCCTAATCCAAGCTCTTGAATTAATTTCTCCTGTAAATGTAGTCACACTTGTGACGAACCACATAAATATTATATATTTTGTTCTATGTGTTAAAAAAAGAAAAAATTAAGCGTAAACTTCAGCTGCACCTCACCTCAAGGCAAACCTTGAGGCGTAAACCTCATATGCCTTTTAAAACACTTATTATTAGTTGGACGGGCCATTCTTGATAGAATCTTGTGCTGTTAGCTTCAGGTATTACTATTAGAGATTATTATTTGAAGAAAAAGAAATGACTATTAAGTATTTTCATGAGGATCTCTTCTTGAATCTGTTTGAACTCTAACAGCCAATAGATCCAATTGTATTTTGCCTTTTCTTATAGCTAATTAATTAATACTTTCTAGAAATATTTGGTTGTTACACATAGGATCAATACAGGGTCAATTTTTTTAGGAGACTAATTTTGTGGCGGAGCTCTGCTTCACGGCGTTGAAGCGGAGATCCCCTTTTTAGTGCATGACGGTGGCGCTTTTTTTAATTATGGAGAGAGGCAAGGCAGTTTTGGAGAACACTTTTTTCTCCATAAGTATAAGATTGAGAAACCAGATTATGCTTCTCTTAGGGTGTTTGACTCTTTTGTAATCATGATTGGTTTGGATTACAATATTAGTTTTTTAGTTTATGGGGGATTCAGCTCTACTCAAGTTCTATATTTTTTGTGATGCAAGACAATGCAATAAACCTAGGATGATGTGTTTGTGAGATCAGATTTCTTAATCGCAACAATAATAAAATTCATAGACCATCTAGATTTCAGAATTGCAATAAAGAAAGTCAAGAGGGGAATTAGTAATGCCCTAGGTTAAGTCACAATCCCATAGTAATGAATTTTTAAATCTGATTAGGGTGATCATAGTGGAAGCAGGAACTTCCACTAGCTTAGGGATTTTTGGCCAATAAACACTAAGATTCTCTTGCCAATTTGAGGATTTCTAAAGATTAAGCTAGGCTCAACAATGGTTAGTGGGTTGTAATATGCATGTGAGTAGGGTTTCAATTAATGTTGAATTATAGCACTCAAAACCAGCAGCAATAGTAATCAAGAAATACCAAATTAGGGCTATGATTATGTCTAGGGTTGCTGGGATATCAAGAATGAGGGATAAGAATTCTGAATAACAGAACAGGGCTGTATGGATTGGGACAGCAAAGTTGTTGGATAAAAAGAGCAGTTATAGGGCTGTTTGGGCTGGGACAGTAGAGCTGTAGGACAGAAAGATCAGTTGCAGGGGCTGTATGATAGAGGGAAAGCAAGGGAAGTGCTGCAGGAAGTTGTGGCAACAAAGTAAAGGGGCAGAGGTGGTGTATCAGGCAAAGGGGAATAGATGTGGGGTGGTACAACGGCCTAGAATAGGCTGGAACAGGTGTGACAACAAGGACATAGGGCTGGGGATAGGTGTGGCAGCAGCTAGGGTTGGAGCTTGGGGAATGGTATAGGTGCTGTTAGTGCAGGGATAGGGCTGCGACTGTTGAACAGATGGATAAAGGGGCTGCAGATTGGTGCTTCTGTGGCTAGGGTTGGGAAAAGGGGCTGTGGCAGCAACATTAGGGTTGGGAGAATGGCTGGACAGTAGCTACAGTGATGGGGAATGCTGGGACAGGTTTGGAACAGGTTATGGACAGATTAAAATTGCTGGGACAGTGCCAGATTATGTCTGGAGTCTTGTGGCAGTAGCTAGTGATGGGCTGGAATAGTTGTAGGTGAACAGTAACTTGTGAACAGTGCCAATGAACAGTAACTTGTGAATAGTGATTTGAGAGAGAGAAGAAGAAAATAGAAAGATTACCTTGAAATCACTCCAAACTTGACATCACACCATGACATCACACCATTCCTATCACAGGAGATTCTAAAAGCCAAAAAGCTCTCAATTTTATTCATAAAAATTCCGTCCATTTGTAATATCCGAAGAGAGTATTTATAAACAAAAGACTAAACCCTACTTAAAAGAAAAATACTAAACTACCCTTATTATGTTCTCTCATAATAAACTAACTACAAGGGACAAAACAAAGCAAAACAAACTAGATAAAATAAACAACTAAATAATTAAAGAGGTGGGCCAGCCACTATTGTTGCCCGTGCCCATTTATGGCATGATCTCAGCTCTCCGATTGTCACTTCTCGATCCGACGGTCGATCGTCCTCCAAGTCGTGATCCAACGGTGGATCTCCATCATAAGGATAATCCAACGGTCCGATGTTCGCATCATTTTGTAGTAAGCGTATATTGTTCTATTTTATTGATTAAGGCTACTTGATTGATGGTTGGATCTTACATTGGAAAGGATTGGAGCCTGGAGGATCTTTCCATTGAGAAAATAATAATGAAAATTTAGTAATGGTTATGTCAAATGTACTATAAATTTACCCTGGAAAGTTATATTAATATATATAAGAATTGTAAACTATTTTGTTGATAAAAAAAAATCCTCCAAGTTAATATTATATAATAATTTCTAAATGATCATTGTTCTTTTACTAGTTGTTGATGCACAGGATGTTTTCCTAGTATACCATGAAGTGGGGATAATATGACATTCATAACAATGACAAAATACAATCTATGATTATATTGATCTTTGATACACTGTCATGTTGAAATTCTCAAATCCAAAAAGAAAAAGAAAAAAGAAGACAAATGTCCGGGAGTCATTGTGTTGGATGCTTATTCGGGGAGACGAGCTATGTGCTGGTTACCGTAATTTGGATATATCCAAACTATTTAATTTGATAATACAATATAAATATGTACCTCCGTAGAAAATCTGTAGGTTTCTCCTATTCGAGTGAGGTGTTCTGGTGATAGATCATCTGCCAATGAAGCTGGGTCTGGATTTCGTCCCAAAGATTAAGATATCAGATTTGGCATGTGTATGCTAGCTAGCATCTTTTTTTTAAAGCTAGCACGTACAACAAAGCAAGTCGATGCCAAGTCAGCTGAGTTGTTATAAAATTTATATGCAAGTCTAGTGAAACTCAGCCAGCTCTCCTGCCTGATGGACTCATGTTGGTAACCCCTATGCGGTGGTAGAGTTGTTTGAGTCAGATGATTTATCCGAAACTTTAAACCCATCTCTCCCATATATGGTCTCCTAGCTCTAATCAGGAGTGAAATTGATTGAGAAGTTGTTTAACACGTATTTTGACAGTAGTTATCCCTCACTATTCCTTTATATATCCCATGATTAGGGCTGCACTCAAGCCAAGCTAGCTCGATGGCGCGACTCAATTTGGCTCATTTGAGCCAAGCTCAAGCTGGCATTTCAAGCTCGAATGAATCAAGCCAAGCTTTTACTGGAGCTCGAATGTTTAAACATGCCAAGCTCAAGCCAGACTCTGTTTGATGCAACTTGGCTCGAAGCTCAGCTTGTTTAGGGTTTGGTTTGCTTGAACTCGACTTGGTTTGAATTATATATATATTGCTTGAACTCGACTTGGTTTGAATTATATATATATATATATATATATATATATACACACAAAAAATGGTATTATTATTTATAAAAATACAAAATAATAGTTTTTGATTTTTTTTAAAAATTGAAAATTGCATTAATTTCTATTTTATAAAAAATAAATTCGAGATAATAATAACAAAAAAAGTTAAGAAGTTAAAAGTAGAAATTGTGATCTAACTCTCCACTCTTTGGACCGAAGGATTACTCTCAAATCTTATTTTCGTATATGAATGTATTAGTTTTTGTTGTATTATAATTTATTAATAAATATTTTTATTAAAATAATGTAAAATTAGATAAAATAATTCCTTGAATCAAGCTTGAGCCAACCCAGCTCGGCTCGGCTTGAATAAAGTTCGAGCTTGATCAAGCTTGTTCAAGTCAAGCTCAAGCCTAAACATTCGAGTTGAATCAAAGCTCAAGCCGAGCTCGAGCATGTTCAAGCCAAGCTCAGCTCGAATACAATCATGGGCCATGATTTTGTTTGTTGTCTTCTCATAAGAAGTATGTCTTATAGCTACCAATTATAAACAAAAAAAAGACAAGAACTCCCAAAATTGTTCAATCTCCTACTCTATGAAGATTCATTATCTGTTTATTAATAACTGTTAACATGTGCCAAAGCAGGACAGAAGTTGATTTTACTTCCTGATTAGGTGAGTCTGAAAAGTTCCAACACTGTAAGGAACTAAGCAGGAAGCATGGACGTGCAAGAGAATAATTGCCCTCCTAGACCATTCGAAGCATCCTTAAATGATCAGCGTAATGATATGAAGTTTAATATAGATGAAGGCCAACAGTACTGCCAGGAGTACCAGACAGACAGAAAAGAAAGTGAGCAAACCTATATGAGATACTGTGGGGGAACAGCAAGGAGTGATTTTACTAATGGAAATGCTTCTGCCTCTGCAACTCGAGGCATGCGGAAGAAAAGGCGCATCGGTGATCCTCCACAAATGCAAATGCTGCATCCAAATGTTCATATGAAAGTATTTAATCAAGATCAGATTGAAGACACAGTTCCGGCAAGGACCTGTGATTTGGAGGGGCCTTCCATGATAACACTTGTCACCAACCCAAAGGTGGAACAGTGTACCTCGAATGCGTCTATCCATTTAACTGGAACAGCAAAGGAAGGGAGAGCTGGTCCACCTGTTGGTCTTGTTGACATAGGTATCAGTAATGCTGCATACTTCTTTCGAGTTGCTCTACCTGGTGTCAAGAAAGATCATGGTAAGTCCATTTTCCTTTTATTTATTTTATTGTTTTTGCATTATTAATATATGATACGTTGTTCATATTTGTATTTTATGAGGAAACATGTGATGCTGGCAACACAATGATACGTAGGGGTGTATCCAAGCCGAGCCAGCTCAAAGGCTCGACTCGATCAAGCCGAGTTCAAGCTTTAATATTTGGCTCGATCGAGCTGAGCCGAGCTATTTTTTCGAGCTTGAAATGTGTTCAAGCCGAACTCAAGCCAAGGCTTGTTTGATTCGGCTCGATTGAGACTCGATTTGGCTCGAGCTTAGCTCAACTCGAATATTATATATAAAATAATAACAAAATAATGTATTTTATTTATAATATTAATAATGATGTTTTATTATTAAAAACTATGTTTTTAATATAAGTCAAGCCAAGCCGAGCCGAGCTCGGCTCGAGCTTGAATCAATTCGAGCTCGAGCCAAGCAATTGTATACGAGTCGAGCTGGAGCATGGCTTGAAACATTTCAAGCCGAGCTTGAGCTTTACCCAACTCAGCTCGGCTCAATACATCCCTAATGATACGTTGTTGATATTTATATTTTATGAGGAAACATGTTGTGATGCTGGCACCACAAGATTTGTGGTGCCAAAGACCGTAATATGGCACCAATTCATGATTCTGTTCTTTTAGGGCACCTATCAATGGCTCACAGTTGATAGGCTTGATATCGCTGGGTTATAGCACCTCTGGAAGCCTACTGAGTCCAGATGGATGAGTTGGTCATCAAGTATTCCACTTTGTGTTGCCTGACATAATAAACCCTGCTGGTGGTGCAGTGCAAAAATGATTTTTCATAACCTCTTTTTAATTTTATTTGATTAAGATCATCATAGGGTTCACCCACATTATTGAAAAGTTAAAGTAGTGGCTTCATCTTGTTGTGACCAATCTTCTTAGTTTGTTTGATAATGAAAAGTGTGTTGAAGTGTTAAGTATGTTAGTTGAATTTCTGTTTTATAAAACAATTCTTAAAAAAACATTTATAAAAAAAAAAACAATTCCTCGTTTATAAAACAATTCAAGTCAGAATCCGAACACATGCTCATGAAGTGTTAAGTATGTTAGTTGAATTTCTGTTTTTTCTTTTTTATTTCTTCTTTCTTCGTTTTGTTCTCTGATCAATGATTATGAACCCATGGAAAATTTATACTTTGAAAACTATTGAAGCGTTTGTGGACACTAAAACCATAGTTGCCGGGAAGCTATATAGAAGGTGGGAAGCTCGATTCCCAGACTCGCTTCCGCTTGCTTCCATCAAGTCCCATTTAGTAGTCAAAGGAGGCTATATATCTGGAAAGTAATGGGATAGACTTGAATCTAAAGCCTATGACCTAGATCTAAACAAGTATCGATAGATTGAAACCTAATGTTGTATGACACCTACTTCTCCAAAATATCTCATGTAAGATAAATTTTAAGGTATGATTGGTCATCCTAATATAATGAGAATGAGGCACCTATATCTATTACTCGCTTCCCATTTCGTAAGGATTTTTTGAGCCTTGTTTCTCGCTTCGCCTTCGCTTCGTCTCTGCTTTGTCTCGCTTCACGCTTTCTCTTCTCGGTTTGGTAACTATGACTGAAACTGATATATGCTTGCTTTTCTATTTCCACTAATTCCTTGGGCTAGCTTCGATGAAAGCTGGTGTGTTGGTGAAGATATTGAGATCTTCTTTTTCATGATCCAGCATTAAGAGTCAACTTGTCATTATTTTTATTTTCCATAAATCTCTGTTTTCTTCACAAATTTGGATCCTACACATCAAGTTGATGAATTCAGTACTGTTCACTTGTGAACCAGACGGTGCTAGTATGACAAAATCCTTCTTTTCTTTTATAGAATAATATGTTTGGTAACTTAGAAATCAAGGGCTCTTTTTTGTACTTTAACAAAAAGATAATATTTGTTCTAGCAGGTCAATTCAGTTGTGAGATTGAACGCAGCGGGAAGGTCCATATCCGAGGGATGATAATGACGGGTGAGAGATCTATTTTGAGAAAATCACGTGTGTTTGTAATGAAGACTCAACATTTCTGCCCGCCTGGACCATTTACAATTTCCTTCAGTCTGCCTGGACCCGTTGACCCGAGACTCTTTTCGCCTGAGTTCAGATCCGATGGTATATTTGAAGCTGTCTTGATGAAATATGGAATATCTTTGCAGCCGTCTTGATGAAATTTGGAATATACCTGGTGCTCAAGTTCATAGTGAATCATCACCTTATAAATTGTAGACAAGAGCTGTCATCGGAAGTTGTAATATTTCAGTGGATGATTGGTCTTTGGTTCCAGTGCTACTATTGGGAACTTCTGGGACAATGAGATTGCCCCAAGGAAAAAGAAGGAAAGGTTTTGAGTCGTGAAGTTCGAGAGTGGAAGCGAATTGACGCTCGCAGGAGGGATAGTTTAGTCTCTTCTATAGTTTATTTTGTAATGGGTTTTTTTCTAACCCATTTCTTATACATTACTAAACCCATAGGTACTTCACAAAAAAAAAAACTCAATAGGTACTGCTGCATCATAGATCTCTCTCTCTCTCACACACACACACACACACTTGAGTGCAGGTGGGTGGAGCAAGTGGGGTGGAGGCAGCACTTCGAAAGGCATGCCCAGCATGTGCACGGTGCATACGAACACTGCTGTCTTAAATGTTGGATGTTTGATTAGGGGTTTTTTGGATTCAGTTGGCACTTCTTCAATTGAGAAAGTACTACCCATATTTCTGGCTGTGGTGGATTTTGAGGGAATCGCCAATCTGATTCCAAAATGGCATCAAACATTATTTCGAAAGCTATTTTCCTGTTAAAATCAGCACTTGCCATACTCCTTCGTCCTTACTAGATGCCCTGAGGACGAAGTCCCAAGCAAGATGATACGAACCAAGCAATCTCATCAATGATCCTTCCCATTTGTTACAGTGACGTTCAATCATCCTAATTCCTAAAGCATGGAGTAGGGCTGTCAATGGCCTTGGCTAGGGGCGATCCAAGCCCAGCCCTAAGTGGAAAGTAATGAGGTTAAAGATCCGCCTAACCCCTGTAGGCCTGAAGTAATCAAGGCTTAGCCCAGCCTTTACAAGGTCAGACTTGGGCTTATAAAATGATCAATACATTTCTTCTTCTCTTTTAAAACATGACGTTTGAATTAAAATAAATAAATAAATAACTCACCATTAAAGATAAAAATGGAATTACACAACACTAAAACGCACATAATATTCCAATACTTGGCTTTAAAAGTGTAAACTATATATATAGAATCGATCCAGGTCAGGTTGGGTCACGCATCAATCAACCAAGTCCTAGCCCGGCCCTAAATTATGTGGGCTTAGGGCTTAAAAATTGGATCATTTTGGGCCGGGTCGTCAGGCCTACTTGACCCATTGACATCCCTAACAAGCACAACATAAGGATTCTCTCCATTTGATAAGCAAGAATGTGAGAATACAAAAGAAAAAAAAAATAAAAAAATTATAACTTCTTTACTATTTTTATTGTTATTATTTTTCTTTCAGGAGACATGGTACATTGTCATTAAGACTGTCAATCCGGTCCTCCTAAGCCTACACAATTGAGGGCTTTTTCCCACCCCTAAAGCCCGTATGCCCAAGCTTGGAAAACACCCTTTTAACCCACCCAACCGACCTAACCCTCATGTGTATATATATATATATATATATATATATATCTACTAATAAAAGTACCAGGAATGACCTAAACTTTATGTTGACATAATTAACCTTTACCTTTATTATTGATAAAGTAAACATTATATTAATAAATAAAGAGAGAAGTTTAGGATTAACTTTTATAATGGTTCTTAGGGATAGTATGATCATTACAAATTTCATTAATGGCATTCTATGTAAATAATGAGCATATTAGAATTCTATTAATGGTATCCTATTTGAATTAGAATTCTATTTACATATATATGTGAGTTTAGAAGATTTGTTGTTCACAAATATTTCCTAACTAGCTAGGCAATCTCCATATCCTATGAAGGAGTCTTAAGTGAAAGTCATCTTCCTCCATTGAAGCCTGTTTATGGTGAAGATTTCTTTTAAGAGTTTCGGGAATTAAAGCTCATTTCTATCAAGTACGATGATGTGTTCTCCTTGCCCCTAAAATAGAGTGCTTTGTACGACGACCTTCTTAGGAAATTCGGTAATTCTTATATGAAATCAAAGAGTTCAACCAAGAAGGGATCTGGTGAGATAGTCCTTTATGGTTATTTTTTTCTCTTGTATACCATGATTATGTCCCGGAGAGTGAAGAGACTAAGCTACGTTATGGACTCCCGTGGCCGGTGTAGCCGCATCATATGGTGCATGAACTATATATATATATATATATATTATTTTTCTTTTGTTTTTGTTTTTAATTTTTGGGGTCTTAGCACTCTTATATATAATTATTATTTTTATAATAAATAATTATGTTTTATTAAAAAAAGTAATACGTGCAAAGCACCTGCACATTTACTAGTATATTAATGTTGACATACTATCCTTATATGTCTGTTGGTATACGTTAATATATCTTAAGTTACGTTACAACATACCTCAAGCCTCAAGGTTATTGAGAAACTAAATTTAGACTAATATTAGCATCTCATTACGCAAATCCAAACCCCGAAATAGCCCCCAACAACGAACAAGACTTCACTCCCTTCTCATAATGCCTCCTAAACATGTACTATGAGATGATGGCATCACCAAAATGGGTGATGCCTTCTCAAGGGTTCTCGGACCACTTCCTTCCAACTCATATTGCATTTCAATTTATTGGCCATCTTCAGCTTTATCCATGCTCGTGATGATTTAAGAAACAATTGGATATATATTTTTTACCTAGTTTCAAGCCCATGCCCGACCTTGACCCTGATGATAGGGCTTGGGCCTAACCAACTCAAGCCTAATGAGGACTTGGGCTGAACCCTTAAAAGTGAGGACTGGGTTTGACTAGATCGCACTCCTTCCCATTGGCAATCCTAATCGTCACTTACAAGAAAGAGGTGGATAATCTTATTTTCTCTGCCCACGATCTTAGAGGTCTACGTACGAAGAACCAAACCCTTTTCCTCATAGGCGATTCCCTTCTTTTTTGTTTTTGAATTTTTTAACAAATGCCACCCTTCATTATAGATAGATCGAGAAAGTCTTTTTCCTTTGTAGGATGGATAGAAAAGGCTAATGTAAAGTAAGCTTTAGGTCGTTGCATCTCAATCTTGATGCGACTGATCATCCTCTCAGACCAACTACTGATTATTGCCTTAGTAAGCTATTGCCTCACCAACTAATCAGTTAGACGTGAGCCCCTTATTGGGTGGATTCCTCATTCGATAAATCCAATTGGGATTTTGGAAAAAAATATCTGTAGATACTATAGGGGCATAGCCCGGAGGCAAGGGCAAAGCCAAGGGGCTCCAACCCCCTTGAACTTTTAAGAAAAAAAGAGATAATTTTTTACTATATTATTTAATTTAAGAGGGCATAGGCATGGGGTAGGGGGCAGTTGCCCCACTGAACCTTTGCAAAAAAAAAAAAAAAAGATTCAAAGGCATAACTGTAAGCACCCAATTTTTACACCCTGCTTAACCATGGTTAACCTCCGTTAACCATGATTATTCTCGACCAAAGCCTAGTAGCCCTAGGTAAGCCATAATCCAAGCCCTATTAGCCCTAGGTAGACCCTAATCCAAACCTTATTTAAACCCTAGAAAAAATTTAGAATTCAAATGGGTTCAAGGCCTATTTCAAGTAAAATCCCTAAGTTCTAGGTAATACCCTAGGCAAACCCTACCTAAACCCTAGGACTAACCCTAGGCAAAGCCCCATGGGCTCAAGGCCCGTCTCAAGTCCAAAACTCCAAAAAAAATTAATTAAAACCTTGTTTGGGCTCAAGCATGGGCCTACTAAGCCTAACCCAAGTGGGGCCCACTTGCTTTTTCAAATTTTGAATTTGGGAGCCAACTCCAAGTAGGGTAAAACCTTTTTTGCTTTACCCACATAGGTGAGGGTAGGCCCAAAAACATGAAAAACAAAAAAAAAAAAAAAAAAATTTTTTTTTGAGGGCACCAACCCTTGTTTGGCAAAGCCAACAAGGTGGTAGCCCATGTGGATATGGGCTAGGCCCAAAACCGGAAGTAAAAACAAAAAAATAAAATAAAAAAAATTAAAAAAATGTACTATTCATCATCTTCCCAGGCAGGCCAGCGTATCAACTACTGCCCTGCTCCATCTTAGCTGCCTCCTGACCACCTGGCTCACGTCCAGGCTTTTTCTCCCTCATCCTTATCCATGCCTCCACCTTCCCTCCTCTCATTCTTCTTCTATTTAATCCAAGGCAGCCATGGTTTGCAAGGGAGAAAATTTTTCAAAAAAAAACCAACACAAAGCTATTGTGGTAGCTCGGCTAGCCATCTTCTCTTTTCTCCACCCTTAACCTCACCCTTAGAGGACCCCCATACTCCCCTAGACCCTCATTCCATTCCCAGGCATCTACCACCGCTCACAGTCCCCGGATCATCACTGTCGCAGCCACCATAGCCATGGGTACATATCCCACCTCCCCTATTGCATTCATTGTTATTAATCTGTAAGGGACCCCTGGTCCCATTCCAGGGGTCCCATGTCTTTTTTTTCTGAGTTTTCGCACAACCATAGCCGAGGATAGGGACTTCCCTGCCTCCATGGTAGGCATAGGGAAAGTTTCCCTTGAGGTGCCACTCATGCACATCCCCACCACCCTATGCCACCATTTGAGGTTGTCTATGACGATTGGGGGTCCTCAATTCATGAGGAACCCCTTGGTTTTTCTGGTTTTAGTATACAAACAGTCCCTACAAGAGTTTTTTTCAAAATTTTTTTTTGAAAAAATCGTTTCAGGCAGCCATCTTTAACCCCAGTTTAACTATGATTAGACTCGGTCTTGGTTGAAACCAAGGCCATGGTTAGACTCCCCACATACCCGGCTACCCTCTGTAAACTTTCAGCCTCTAACTCGCTCATTAACCGGGGTTAAACGGCCTCCAAAGTTTGGTTGACAGAGTGCTAAACAGTACATTGGGGCAACTTTGAGCCTCTGTGGGGCCCACATCCGGCCTCCTCTTAGGGCCCACAAGGGCTCAAATCGTTCCCCACACGGCAGGTTTCGCAACTTTAGTCTCAGATCCCTCAGGGGTTGAGCCAATCAGCGGTAAAATCGTCGCAAACTTTGCCAAAAATCTGTTTGGTTTTTTGTTTTCAGAAATTCATCATTTTATGTGAAGTGCAACGAGGCAACTTTGGGTCTCTGTGGGGCCCACACCCGACCCCTTCCTTGGGCCCCACAAAGGCTCAACCGTTTACTGGACTTCAGGCTATTCACTAGTAATCTCGGTTTTCCATGGTTCCCTCATTAACCATGGTTAAACCCGCGTTAACTGTGGTCAAAAGTGTAACTTTTTTTTGGAGTTTTTTGGCATTTGCTGGACTTTGTGGGGGCTCAGACCGGGTAGGAGGCCAGTCTAAGCCTTGCCATGGGCCCTGGGCCCACTCTTGACCCAACCGGAATCTTAACAATGGTTAAACCCACCCGTGGTTAACCCTTAACCATGGATAAGTGGCCCATGAACTCAAAAAATTCTGAAAAAATCATAAAAAATTCACAAATATTCTCTTAAATTCATAAATGTCCTCTGTGACAATTTTTATTTCGGCTAAAGCCCTTAACCATAGTTAAACACTATATTTGGTTAATTTTTAACTATGGTTAAGCAGCCCTTAACCAATTTTTTTTTGGAAAACGCTCAAAGATTTTAAAATAATCTGAGAATCCTAAAAATGGTCTCATTCGGTCATTTAACCCTGGTTAAGACCTTAATCATAGTGACCCCCCCCCTTAACCGCGGTTAAGCATCCTTAACCATTGGGAAAAATATGAAAAAATTCCAAAAAAATCATAAAAATTCAAAAACACCAAAAATACTGACTTTGGACTTGTTTACCATGGTTAGCACCCTTAATCATGGTTAATCACCTTTTTAACCACGGTTAGCAACCTTAACCCTTGGTTAAGACACCTTGGGCCTACCGGGCCTCACTCCTTGGTCTATCGGGCCTAACTCAGGCCTACGGGGTCAAACCAGCCTACCGGGCTTCCTTCATAGCTTACCGGGCCCAACCCTAGTCTACCGGACTTAGCTTAGGCCTACCAGGCTCGAACCATACACTTTGACCACTTCGGTCAACCAAACCCCAATCTATCGGACTAGGCCCATTAACCACCCTTGGTGCACAGACACACCCCTAGCCTTGGCACGAGCTCATGTGGTAGAACTACGTTCGGTCTGATCTCACCCCTATGTGAGTACGTAAGCAGCCCAACCCGGGTTCGACCCTAATCTAGGATTTTCTCATTCTTGGATTAGTATTATCTTAAACATTTAGGCATTTGATTAAAATTGGACTTAATTTGGCTTAACCCTAGCAAGTAAGGAACCACTGAGAAGTAGAAGTGCCGGGGTGCCTAACCCCTTCCCCGGACTTAACCGAACCTCTTACCCTAATCTCAATCGCAGACCAAAACCTTATCCAAATCCTGAGGACTTATCACTTCTGAATGAATAGGTGACGACTCTAAATTCATCTCGTGAGATGGAAACTAGGGTTTCCCCAAAACCCGTGCTCACAATAGCTATGGGCAAGGGGAGCAATTGCCCCCAACTATAGAAGATTTTTTTTCACAAACAAACACAAATACATTAGATGGCCTACGAGATTGGCCCTAAAAAAAAAGAGATAAGAATCATTTGGTCACCCTAAATAAAAAATATTACCTAAAAGGGCATGGTTTGGAAAATTTTACCAAACAAGGTATATATTTCAATATTACCCTTATTAGTGTTTGGTTTTATATGAATAGCTAAGGGGTAAATATGCCAAAAGCATACCTTTTTAGTAATAAAAATGCAAAGCATGCTTTTTTTTGATAAATATGTCAAAAGCAGGCCTTTTTAGGTAACAAAAATGCAAAGCATGCCCATTTAGGTGAAGTGGCCAAAAAAAATCAAGGGCTACCCTCGTCCCCCATCCCATGGACTAAGAATATTTTGTTCCTAACTAATCATTCTTCACAAAACTCAATAATAATTACTAATATTATCAATCAACATTGTTAGCCCCTTACAAGAAAATTTTGGCTCTGCCCTTGAATACATGTGTTATTGTTGGTATGTGAGGATTTGTGCTTATGGATATATGAGACAAGACCTTAATATCATATTTTTGAAATGTTACCCAGACTTCCAAACTCTCATTGAGCTGTAACCTCTACAGCAATAAGCCTATTAGGGGTGTATTCGGGTCGGGGTTTAGCCCTGCTCGGCTCGGCTTGAAAGGGCTTACTCTAGGCTCGAAGCTCGGCTCGGCCTGAAAGCTCGGCTTGATAAAACCCCCCTGTTTTTCTTTCTTTCTTGTTTCACCCTATCAATGCTTTGTGCAACCCTAAAAGCCGAAGCTCAGAAAAATGAAAAAAATAAAATAAAATCAGAAAATGAAAAAATCCAATTAATTAGAAAAACCAAAACCACCGTTTCGATTTTTCATTTCATTTCATATCATCTCATCTACCCTTCAACGCTTGCAGCAACAAAGTAGAGAGAGAGAGATTTTAGAGAGAGAGAATCAAACCTCCAGAGACCTTTTGAAACCCTAGAAAACATTATGGTATCCTCACTCTCTTCTACTTCGTCTTCTCTTTGTTTTCTTCTCTGCAATTGTCCGTACTAATGCCTTGAGCGCAGATCTCTTCTAGAAGAGAGACTCCATCAATGCCTTGAGCTCAGATGTCCTCTGGAAGCAAGGCTGCAGGCAGAAGGTGGCAACAACAGTGGCAGACGGAAGGGGACAGTGGCAATGGCAGGTGGAAGGCGACCATGGCAGGCGGAAGGTGGAGGAGAGCTCTAACCCGATTTAGGGATTTGAGAGTTGAGAAAAAAAATATTATATATATATATATAAGTTAAAAACAAGCAAAGCCGACCTTCGGGCCGGGCGAAATCAAACAGGGGTTAGCTCGAGCTCGGCTTAATTGCCCTTTCAAGCTGTTTTTTAAGGCTTGGCTTGGCCCGATCGAGCCTAAACTTCGAGCCGAGCTCGGCCCGAGCAAACGGGCCGATAGGGCTTTATGCAGCCCTAAAGCCTATAACTTTTTAAAAAAAAAAATATTTCCTTAGCTCCGCAACATAATTTTCTTTGGTTGGCCCATCCAAAAACTCGACACGGTACTTGCCTAGAGGAAGTTTTTTTTTGCCTAGAAAAAAAATAAATCTTTTTGGCTCCCATAGTGGATTAAAATAAATTATATTTAAGCATTTCTATTGTTTTATGGAAAAAAGGGCATTGATGGGCAGAAGCGGGTCAACCAACGGATTTAATTAAATTGGGGGGGGTGGATATTTTAAAGGGATAATAACGGTTCCAAACTAATGATGTAGTGGGGGGAGGAGTTACGGCAGTTAAGGAACTCCAAAAGACCGCCCATTTGAATTACTTATAAATTCAAACATCTCATCATGAATAGAAAAAAGAACAAACCCAGTTCCATAATCAGAACTCTTAGGAAAGAAGATGAAAATTGGGATAAAGTTGTGTGTATTGGCATTGCTTTGCTGCTTGTTTTGCTTTAATGGAGTTGTTGTGGGAGGAAGAGGAAGAGGAAGAGGAAGAGGAAGCTTACCACAACCCAAGACAGGTAGCTCCGCTGAATTTAACGTCAACAGCTTCGGTGCACGAGGCGACGGAAAAACCGATGACAGCAAAGTCAGTTCTCTCCATCCTTTTTCCTTCTGCTCTTTCTGTAATCTCATTTTTTTCTCCAACGAGACCCTAGGGCTCGCGCTCTTCCAAAATTCAAACATTCAATTTCAGGGGTATTTAGGTCAATTTATTTAAGGTTTAGTTTGGACTTTGGAGCTTGACACTGTTAATTGGGGGTGGGGTAATGCTTGTGATCCAGGCCTTTGAGGACGCGTGGAAAGCGGCGTGTGGGTCCACAGGTACGGCAAAGCTTTTGATACCAAAAGCCACGTACCTGATCGGGCCTGTCAAATTTACGGGGCCCTGTAAAAATGTAGAGTCCATCATCGTTCAGATGCAGGTAAGATTCCTATTCTAATGGGTCATTTTGGTAATAATTCGAAGATGGTTTGATTTCATCCGTTCGATCTAGCTGTAAACGTAGATGAAGATATTTCTATGATCAGTTAATATTGGAGGAAACTGATCGGGTTCGGGTTGTGATGATACAATACAATGCACCTGCAGGGTGAGTTGAAGGCGGTTACGGACCTTTCCAAGTACCCGAGTGATGATTGGGTTGAGTTTGGATGGGTGGAGGGATTGACTATGATCGGAAGTGGGACCTTTGACGGCCAAGGAGCTTCCGCTTGGCCCTCAAATAAATGCCCCACCAACGCCAAGTGCAAACTTCTTCCTACTGTAAGTGAAGTGCAGTGTGGCCTACTTATGCCCTATAATTTATTTTCTAATTTAACTCAGTGCTCAAGTACACGTTAGTACTCACTGGTCACTGCTTAAGCAGATATCGGATCAAGTTGGTGGGTTTGGGGCTTCTGTGTTGAGGCTAATGAGCCTCTCTATGATGCAAATGATATGAGCTTCAAGGCCCAATAAGATCCATACCCCAATCCCACTCTCTAAAGAAAATGACTTCATAGGGTTGGGCTCGAGGTAGTATTTAGCTTGGCCCAAGTCACTGCCCTAGCCCAAACTCTTGACCCTGGTGGTGGTGGTCAGAAATTAAACCACCTGCAAACACTGTATTTGTTTTTATATGATTAGTTACTTATGCAATTGATTAAAATAATATTGTAATAATAAAAAGTTTGGACCTATATTCATTTGTAGCGGTCAATGGGAATGATGGCAAGATCTTAGGAATGCTAGCTCAGTAGAAGTCACACATGTCACTTCTACAATGAGTGGATTTTTTTTTTTTTGCTTATGGGACTAGAGCTAGCTAGCATTCGTTGATCTAATAATCATAATCATAAAAGCTAATGACTGCACACTTTCTTGTTTCAGAATGTGAAGTTTGTCTCAATGACGAAAACAGTAGTGCAAGGAATAACTTCGTTAAATAGCAAGTTCTTCCACATTGCTCTCGTAGAATGCAAGGACTTCAAAGGAAGTGGGATCAAGATATCTGCCCCAGGAAATAGTCCCAACACAGATGGAATTCACGTTGAGCGAAGCACAGACGTGTATATCTCTCAATCAGTTATTGGAACTGGGGACGACTGCATTTCTATCGGACAAGGCAATTCTCATATCACTGTCACCGGTGTCACTTGCGGACCCGGCCATGGCATCAGGTACATTTCCACTACCTGATTTCTTCAACTGCTTCCATCAATGTAGCTGCAATTATCCACATTTATGCTGTTGTTGCATCTTGTAGTGTGGGAAGCTTGGGAAAATATCCGGATGAAAAAGATGTAAATGGACTTGTTGTGAGAGATTGCACCATTTCTGGGACAATGAATGGCATTAGGATCAAGACATGGGCCAACTCCCCCGCTAGCAGCGCGGCCAGAAACATGACCTTTGAAAACATAGTCATGAACAATGTTGCCAATCCGATCATAATCGACCAGACCTACTGTCCCTTCACCTCTTGTGCTTCCATGGTAAGTGTAATTCCTTGTAATTTGCCCCAATAGGTGTGTTGCAATCCCTTAATGGAAGCCCTTTTGATCACTATGTACAAACATGTAGGCGCCATCTCGGGTGAAGCTAAGTGACATCTCCTTCAAGAACATTAGAGGGACATCGTCATCTCCAGTTGCAGTGACACTTGAGTGTAGCAAAGGGAGCCCATGCCAGAATATCAACCTTCAGGATGTTCACTTAGACCTCTCCAGTAGTGGAACACTGGCCAAATCCTCGTGCCACAATGTCCAAGCGAAATACAGTGGGACGCAAATTCCTCCTCCATGTGCCTAAAACTATATTTAGGCTCCATTTTCCTTCTCATCAACTTTCCTATTTATCTGTTTTTTTGATGGTTAAGTAGAAAAAAAATCACTATTTTTGTCTTCTTATCTCCAAGAAAAAAAAAAAGAAAAAAAAAGAGAGAAAGTAGACCTACTCTTAGACCGACAGCTTGAAGTTACAGGATCAAGTGACGATGGCCATGAAATTCAGCACAGCCGTCCCTATCCTCTCGTGATTTTGAAGTACATAAAGTAACATCGTATTTATCCTAATTCCTACACAGCGAAACGTGAAATTTCGTGTTTACGCCACGGACACTGCTCTTCCCTCACGAGTGTGTCTCTTGTGCCGCATTGCATATTTGTAGTAACAGTTTTATTTTCTTCATGCTTTCTTGAAGACCACGCATTCTTCTCTTAAATAAAGACTGGTGATCTTCTCCAGTTGTAACTGGTTACTCCCCTGTGGTCGCCTCAGGGGCGTAGCCCCCAAGACTTTTTTTTCCTTGAGTAATGGGTTTATCTTTCCATCGCACCTACAGGTCAACACGTGTTCCTTTTAACCCTTTTTAACTGTGGTTAAGATTCACTAACCTTTATGGTTAAACAATCTAACCTTGGTTTTAGGAAAAAATATAACCCTAAAGGGTTAAAATTTCTCAACCAAAGTCTTAAAAAATTAATATTTTTTTCTTGAAAACCATGGTTAGATTGTTGAGCCTTTAGAGTTAGTGAATCTTAACCACAATTAATAAAGTGAAAGACACACTTGTTAACTTATGGGTATATTGAACTCGAAGAGAATTCAATCGCAGTTGACTGTGAAACAGTCTCTTATCTTATCTCTTTCCCTATACAAATGAGTTGAAAATAAATATATATATATACTAGCGAAGATCCCGTGCGATGCACGGGATAATAAGACAACATTAAATTGAAAGGAACTGTTATAAAAAATAATAAAATAGAATTATTATGTTCCTCAAAATGGCAAAACTAAATTTGCTCTATTAAGATGAAATGCATAGTTTTCTATTTTGTGAAATTTCTATAATCTTGCATATTATATGTCTGATAAAATGCATAGCTTGATTACAATCACAAAAATTGAGATGAAAAAAATGATGAGGAATTTAACAATAAAAATATTAAATATACACCCACACCTCTAGGATAAAGCTTGTGCGATGCTCGAAACGATAGAACGAAATAAAGTAATTGTATTAAAAGGGATTGAAAAAATCAAAAATATTAACAATGACCATGATCGCTCACGCACTACTCGCCCACCCATGCATTAAATCAACCTTGCAGGTACCCAGACTGATTATATATACATTGAGATAAATGGAGATATTTCTATTATGTGAAATTTCACTGATAGTTTTGCCCTTTGCATCTTAGTCTATGATATTTACTTGGGTGGTTAGGCTTGTTCATTCTAGCATGTTGAGTTGGATGGAACTTCAAGGCTTTGGAAGAGTCAATTTGTCAATGAACATCTTAAGATCAACAACGGGAGAGAATGACCCAGAAGTGAATAGTAAACACAAAAGACATTCCCTAATCCTATTGGGAAATCAGTCTGGAACTATTAGATAGAATATGTCGAGACATACTACCAAAGGAATACACTTTTTTTTTTTTGGAAGGTAAGGAATACAATAATATTAAGGAATACACATTCTTAACTAAATTATGTGAATGATTTAAAGTTAACAAACTCAAACTATCAGTCCACTAATTGACTTTACATACTTGAAAAGAGCTATAAACCCAGACAAAATTTATCATGAAATCAATAGAGTTAAATGGATATACACATTGAGAAAAAGAATTGAAAACATTGTAAATCAATTCCTCTTTCAACCCACGGTAATGGAGTTTTATATTTCAAATTTTTTTTGGATAGACTGTAATACAATTTGGATTCCTACTAAAAAAAAACAAACTAATTAGATAAAGAAATACTTTCACTTACGGAGACCATTGGCCACTCTCATTGTGTACATGTAAAAGAGGTACTTAACCATGAGAGAAAATAAATTTGAAAACTTACTATTTTCTGAATACAGGGCCCTATTAATTACAAAGCATGTAATAAACTACCCAGTTCACTTTATGTGGCATGCTTATGCTTATTTTCCTTTGTCATTTATGCAAGTTTGAAGAAATGGTTATACAAAGTTTAGAATAGAACCAATATCCAAGGTGATGCATAAAAAATAATCTTCCTAGAAATCAAGCGTTTCAAGTAACTATTTGGAAATGACTTTACGTGTCCAGACCTTGGCTACCTTAATGTGGCATGCATCTTCTCCTCTCTCCCACCCCCATCTTTATGATTAGATGCTTTTGTATCCACAAGATGGTTCTCTATATATAACATAAATTACTATTTGTATCATAAAAAAAGAGCAATGAATTAAATAATGCCTCCAAGGTTTACTACATTATCCACCAAGATGTTTCACTCTCTTTTTTGAGACCTATAAATATAATTACAGAATTCAAACATATGTGTAATGAGTACTCATGGAAGACAAAGGGAAGATAGTATACAGTACGTTATCAAATATCTATAAGTCAAGTACGTTATCAAATATCTATAAGTCAAGCCAGTGAAAGTACCTACAAAGGCATAAATCCATAATGCTGGAGCAAAAGTTTCAAATATCCCATTCAAGAATTTCAATAGACAAAGCAACAACTGCAAAGGAACGAAAAGTAACTAACAGAATTAATCATGTGTATTAAGTACCCATCAAAGACAAAGAGACTGTAACGACCCCAAAATCCTACAAGGCTAAAATAGGACTTTGGGATCGCCACATTACTTAAATCTGCTTAAAATCCATGACATGCAAGACACACTAACACGAGTCTCCAAAAATGAGGATAATAAAATTGACGATATATCAACTGTAACCAACTAAATATCACGAGTCTATAGTCAACAAATACAACCCACTAAAACCAAAGAGTCTGATACACCACTATAAAAGTCTACTAAGCAACATCTACTCAAGTCTAATACACTCTCTCAATCAAATGAAATAAAAACTAAGAGGTGTAGCCACCTAAGTCTTTGGCTCCCTCCTCGGAAGGCTCACCTTCACCTCCTTCCTCTGTGTATGTTTCCTCAACCCACGGCTCCGCTGTGTACTCCTGCTCTAAACCTGCCAAGACGAAGTCCGGCTGAGTACAAAGGTACTTAGTGTATATAAAATCCAACCAACAATAATAATATACCTGCACTTAGTTAGAAACATATCCAATAACATAATAACATAATCAGAGTGCGGAAGAACGTGTGCGCATATACATCATATCATCACCTTGACTCGCGTACTTGTGAGAATCTTAGACTTGGAAGACAATACACTTATGAGTTGCTTATGCTTATAAGAGCACGTGCTTGTGAGATGCTTATACTTATGCACTTATTCAGATCATACAATGATGTGACATGCCGTTCTTGACGGATACGGACCATGTCTAAGAATCAAATGTAATTGACATGTCGTTCTTGGCGGATATGGACCATGCCATGCTTATGCTTATTCAGAATGTCATACGTATGCCATGCTCATGCTTGTCGTCCACATGTGTGACTTGTGAGACTCTTATCTTAACATACACGTGCATATGTGCTTAAGTGTCGAAATTAACATTCGAGTTGGTAATTGCTTAGATTCCGATCTCCCACCATGGAAACTCCACTATACTGTCCCATACCAAATAGTTAGAGAATTCCCGGTTTGAGAGATGTTCCTCTAAGTTCTTACATTCCCGACTATCAACTTCCATGCAAATAATTAGACATACTTAACCAACAATTCACATATACATATCTTATCATAATTCATATCACAATTCATAATCAATTTACCACCATTTCATAAGAGTATAATAGCATTTATCCTTTCAAGCATTTTCACAAACGCCTTGTGTACGCATAATATGAATCCATTTCCCTTCTATATTTTCAAGCATTCATCAAACCATAATTCATCCATATAATCGATTCACTATTCACATCCACATATTAATCCCATCCTCCATACATTTTTCATCCTCCATACATTTCCCATCCTCCATATATTCTATCCACATCCAATCCACATTTCCATCAATAATTAGCTTACTTCATAGAAAATTTGGGAAAAATGCATTTAATCTCTATTCTATCATTTCTATCAAATTAATATTCACAAAACATTAAAATAGAGTTGATTTGGATAGTATATCGACCTTAGGAATCCTTCCATTGGATTCAAAACGCTCCCGATGACATTTGGAGAAGCTTTGAGGACGATCTTCAAGCTTCCCTCTCAATCTTCTAGCAACCTCCTTCTTCTCCAAGCAACCCTCTCCCTCAAACCCTAGGTTTTCTCCCCCTTTTTGCCAAATTAGGTTAGAAATAGGTAGAGTATTTTAATATTTCGAGTAAGACCCCCTATTTATAGCCCTAAGGTCTGAGAACAAAGAGACCAAAACGCCCATACTAAAATTCTGTAAAAATCACGAAAAATCGAGCGATCGGTGGTTATGACCGAGCGATCGGTCGCCTACCGATCGATCGGTGTTTATGACCGGGTGCTCGGTCAAAAACACTCTCTGAAAAATTTTCCCATACAAAATTTTGGACCAGTCGATAGCTACCGATCGATCGGTTTTGGACCGATCGATCGCTACTTCTGACCGAGCGATCAGTTGCCTATAGATTTTTGACCTACTCTACTGTTTTGGCCATAACTTTTGACTCGCTCGACGGATTTTGACGATTCAACTTGGGTTGGATTCGTTTCTCGAAAACGAACATTTCTGGCATTTTAGAATTTCTAAATTCCACTTAATTAATAGACTAAATTATCCCCAAAGTTGACTGATCTGCAATTCCATTAGATAAAACCCACCATTGACTTGGCTTAAACTCAAATAAGGAAAAACATTAAACATGAACTTCGAAAAGGGTTCCAACACCTTTCTAATGGTTCAAGAATCACTCAATTCCAGTAAACGGTGCCAAAACTAGAGCTTCCTAAAGTTTAGGGTGTGATATGACATCCCTCCGTTACAAGTTTGATTAAGCCTAGTTTACACCACACCAAATAAATATATAATACAATAAATATCAAAATATCACAAGGACTATAATACCCCTAATACAATGAAGTAAAAACATGAAAAAGATTCGGGGTCTCTACAAAGACGATAGTATACAGTATGTTATCTAAGCAGTGTAAGTCAAGCCAGTGAAATTAGCTAATAATACAATACATGTCGGTGCAAATTTTTTAGTATGATGTTTAATGGAAAATCCGATTGCAATTAGAATTCTCATGTTCAAGAAATTCACCAGCAGATTCCAATCATCCAATCATTCACTGCACACTGCACAATGCACATACTTGTGGCGTAAGAGAACTTTCTTCCTAATGTGGCGTAATGCACATACATGTGGCGTAAGAGAACTTTCACCAAAAAAATGATAATTAGAGAGAACAAATAAATTAAGCAACTCCTCCAAGCATCACTCTTCTCTTCTAGACTCAATGGGAATCCCATTGTAGATTAGGTATGAAAGAGAGATGTGATGCTAAGCTATGCCACTCCAACTCTAGATGCTAAATGTCATTCGTACGGGTCTGGGACTGAAGTTTGCCAATATAGGAAGGATTTTTTGGGTTGTTATTGATGAATCCAGTAACTATGGAACCTAGCGCCTTATGGTATTATTAAACTTATTGGTTCTTAAATATATTTCTAGAAAATCTTTTAAAGTATAGCCAAATGCTGCAATCATATATGAGGGTATCCAATCTATGATCAAAAACATGGTTCAAACCAAACAAATCCATTCAGTGACTAATGGACCAGATTAGGTAAATTTCCCTTAGTTTTACAAAAGATTTGGTAAATTGAAAATAGTGGTGACCAAACCAAAGAGCAGGACATCTATGGATTTGGAGTAAATGCTTACTTCAAAGTTGGAATAGCTCATATATGCACAAAATCACAAGTTTGATATATTGAGTAGGGAAACTTTCAGCACTGATCTCAAGTATGTTAAGGTATATTATCTATATCCTATTTTACACAGGATTTAAGAACAATATATTTCAGTCCAATGTAATTACTTACTACAAATTAAATTTATCTCATATTTGGTGACGATGATGTGAATTTTATCTGATCTGAAATGATGCCTTTTTTTTCTCTTCTTGACTAAGCGTCTCTGATACGATTAATAACCCATTGCATAACAGTACATGATACGAATGCAGATAATTCTTATACTTTCTAAGACAACTTGAGAAATCTGCATATTTCTTGTCCATAAATTAAGAAACATTTACATTTGACAAAGACAATGATCTTACAAACAAAAAATGGAGAAATCTGTGGAAAATAAAGGACTGACAACCATGGAAACATGAAAGGCATACCGGATGGTACCCTGAGTTCTCTCATTGGAAAGAATTGATTATCTGCTACTTGTTGAACTCTGTACTCCATATTGATGCTATGTATGGATGCTGATTAGAGGTGACCATTGAAATAAGTGTTCTAACTATTTTCTTGAGCAGGTGAGAGAGATAACTCACGTTTTCAAAAAAAATTCATTAATAACAAAATCCAAATCTTAAAGGAAAAAAAAATGAAAGAAAAGATACAATGTCGTATTCCAAATGAAATCAAAATTGAGAGAGAACGTACCGTCCAGTTATGAGTATTCACCAATAGCCCGGCGAGGGCATGTATGTGTTGTATATTGTGTGTGGGGTTCTTTGGTGTTGTGGGTGTGTTGTGTAAAAAGTGTAAAACTTAATTTTTGCCTTGTGTTTTTAGTCCCACATCGGAAAGAGAGAAAGTTGTGAAAGAGTTTATAAACTCTAACACTTTCATACTTGGGTAATAGTAAAGGAGCTCGCGCATGTGTGAGGCCCAAGGGGAGGCCAAAGTGGTTTCAATGGAAATTTGGCGAGCCGGGCCGGAAACCCTTCATGCGCAACGCGTTGCGGGTCGCGCCGGTGCGCAAACATCAAAGACACACGCGCGTGGGGTCTTGAATGGTTTTTTATTTCTTATTTTACTTCTCCTTGGCTTTTGGGTTACTAAAAGTTACCGTTTTATTACTGTTATAAAATATTTAATGACTCTATTAAAAACGGTATTAAGAATTTAATTTCCTATTTCGGTTTCAGATCTAAAAGAATTTCCTTTTGGTTTTTAGAAATTCTATATAAGTGTATTAGTTTCTGTAAACAATACACAACAAAAAACATGAATTTCAGAGTTCTCTCAAAAAGCTTTCTTTTGTGATCTTCCGACTTTTTTACGGTTGAGTTCGCTGTGACCAGAGAAAGGAGAGTGCTTCCTTATCTCTGGAATAGATCGTTGTATCCTGGGGGTGCCCGCATTTATCCTACGAGCATCACAGGTTGAGAAGAACCTGTAGGGGCGGATTTCACCTTAAGGTCAGTGTGTCATAACACGTGCCTCGATCTTCTCTACTGACGAGTTGCTGGTGATCTACAGATTTTTTGTTGCTGTTCTCAAACATACAGATTCTGGAATTCTTATCTACGAATCTACTGCTACATACGAATTGGTGATCGGTAAACTCTGCCTTTTAGCATACAGATTATAACAATCTTAAGGTGAAACTTTCAAATCTCTAATTCAAATTATCTGTATGCAAGCATGATGTCCAACTCTGAAAAACCAATTCCTTTTGATGGAAACAATTTCAAAAGATGGCAACAAAAGATGATGTTCTACCTTAACACCCTGAATGTTGCATATGTTATTAGTGATCCAAAATCTTATGAGAATGATTTAGAACCTGCTAGAACACTGGTTAAGGATAAATGGGATCATGCAGATTACATGTGTAGGAATTACATACTTAATGGCTTAATTCCTCCTATTTATGATGTGTACTGTAAGGTGAAAACTGCTAAAGATCTATGGGAAATGCTAGAGAAAAAGTACATAACAGATGATGCAGGAACTAAAAAATTTGTAGTTGGTAGGTACTTTGACTACAAAATGGTGGATGATAAATCTGTTATATCTCAAGTACATGATTTACAGATCATTGTACATGAGATTCTGGAAGAAGGTATGACCATTAGTGATGGTTTTCAAGTAGCTGCAGTGATAGAAAAATTGGCTCCCTCGTGGAAGGAATTCAAAAATTTGTTAAAACATAAAAGGAAAGAGATGACACTCGAAGACCTTATTGTTCGCCTCCGGATAGAGGAAAACAACAGAATTTTAGAGAACAAAGAAAAAGTTGCAGAATAAAATTAAAGGCGAATTTAATTGAAGGGATGTCAAAGAAAAAATATGATAATAAAGCAAAGGGTAAATCTGATTTTCACAAGAAGCGAAGTGAGAAAACCAAATTCCAAAAACCGGTTTTTAAGAAAACAACAGGGGATTGTTTTATTTGTGGGAAGCCGGGACATCATGCAAGGAGCTGTACATTCCGAAAATTTGGTCATCCTGACAAGAAAAATCCAAGATCTGCTCAAGCTAATGTTGCAGAGACGGAGAGTTTTTCTACAGTAATATCTGAAGTTAATTTTGTGGACAATATGAAGGACTGGTGGGTGGACACAGGGGCCACCAAGCATATCTGTGGTGACATGAATGCTTTTTCCTCCTATGAAATAGTAGGAAAGGAAGAAAAACTCTTTATGGGTAATTCTTCAACTTCAGCAATTGCAGGAAAAGGATCAGTGAACTTGAAATTCACTTCTGGGAAAATCCTTAATCTGAAGGAAGTCCTTCATGTTCCAGATATAAGGAAAAATTTAGTCTCTGGTTCACTCTTGAGCAATAAGGGATTTAAGTTGGTGTTTGAAGCAGATAAATTTGTACTTACAAAAAATAGAATTTTTGTTGGGAAGGGTTATGCTAGTGAAGGTCTTTTTAAGTTGAATGTAATCGTTGAGAAAATGAATAAGACATCTACTTCTTCTGCTTATTTGATTGACTCTCTTAATGTGTGGCATGATAGATTAGGACATATAAATGTTAAATCTATAAACAAGTTGATGCTATTAGGATTAATTTCTAAAATATCTACCGCCCATGAACAAAAATGTGAAATTTGTGTAGAATCTAAATTTTCTAAGAAACCATTTAAATCTATAGAAAGAAATTCTGAACCTCTAGGATTAATTCATAGTGACTTATGTGATTTAAAATCTACAGTCACTAGAGGTGGTAAAAAATATTTCATAACATTCATTGATGACTATAGTAGATTCTGTTATGTTTATTTATTAAAAAACAAAGATGAAGCTCTAGAAAAATTTAAAATATGGAAATTAGAAGTAGAAAAACAGATAGGAAAATCTGTTAAAATTCTAAGATCCGACAGGGGTGGTGAATATGATTCACACTTATTTTCTGAATTTTGTGAAAACAATGGAATAATACACCAAACTACAGCTCCATATTCTCCTCAGTCTAATGGAATAGCTGAAAGACAATATAGGACTTTAAAAGAAATGATGAATGCCATGCTTATTAGTTCTGGTTTACCTTATAATTTGTGGGGGGGAGCAATTCTCTCTGCTTGTTACATTTTAAATAAAATACCTCATAAAAATTGTGATAAAACTCCTTATGAGTTATGGCATAAAAGGCGTCCATCCTTTAAATATCTCAGAGTGTGGGGGTGTTTAGCAAAGGTTGCTTTACCTACCCCAAAGAGAACTAGAATAAGTCCTAAAACTGTTGACTGTGTATTTTTAGGCTATTCTCAAAATAGTAGTGCTTACAGATTTCTAATAATTAAATCAGAAAATAATGGAGTAGATTCAAACTCAATTATTGAGTCTAGAGATGCAGAGTTCTTTGAGAACTGTTTTCCTTTTAAGGAAAACTCTAAAGGTAGAAATCCTTTGTTATCAACTAGTTCATCAACAATAAATCAATATGTACCTTTAGAAAATTCAATAGAACCTGTAGGTATTTCTAATAATTCTTTAGAAGAATTAGAACTCAGAAAAAGTAAAAGAGCAAGGAAGGACATAAACTTTGGTCATGACTTTATTACTTTTTTATTAGAAAATGATCCTAATTCCTTTAGAGAGGCTATGTCTTCTCATGAAGCATCATATTGGAAAGAAGCTGTTAATGCTGAAATGGACTCCATTATGGCTAATAATACATGAGAATTAGTAGATCTTCCTCCTGGAAGTAAAACAATTGGATGTAAATGGATATTTAAAAGAAAACTAAAAACTGATGGATCCATAGATAAATTTAAAGCCTGGTTAGTTGCTAAGGGTTTTAGATAAAAAGAAGGAATAGATTTCTTTGATACTTACTCACCTGTAACTAAAATTACTTCCATTCGAGTATTGATGTCACTTGCATGTATTTTTAACCTTGAAATACATCAGACGGATGTTAAGACTGCATTTCTAAATGGAGATCTTGAAGAAGAAATCTACATGGATCAACCTGAGGGGTTTGTAATTCAAGGTCTAGAACATAAAGTTTGTAGATTGAAAAAATCTCTTTATGGTCTTAAACAAGCACCTATACAATGGCACCAAAAATTTGATAATGTGTAATGGCTTTAAAATAAATGAAGCAGACAAGTGTTTGTACTCTAAATCTTTTGGCAGAGATTGTGTAATCATCTGTTTATATGTAGATGATATGCTAATTATAGGAACGAATAAAGAAATCATAATTAGCACTAAGAAATTCTTAAACAAGAATTTTGACATGAAAGATTTAGGAACAGCAGATGTAATTCTTGGAATTAAAATTCTAAAAATTTTTGAAGGGATAACTTTATCTCAGTCTCACTATATTGAAAAGGTGTTGAAGAAATTTGAGCAATATGAGTGTAAACCTGTTAAAACACCTTTTGATCATAATTGTATGTTGAAAAAACATACAGGAGATGGTGTATCTCAACTAGAATACTCAAGGGTAATAGGTAGTCTCATGTACATAATGAACTGTACAAGACCAGATATAGCTTATGTTGTAGGAAGACTTAGTAGATATACTTGTAACCCAAGTCAAACTCATTGGGATGCTTTGATCAGAGTATTGAGATATCTGAGACACACATTAGATTATGGTCTAAATTATAAAAGGTATCCCGCTGTATTAGAAGGATACAGTGATGCAAATTGGATTTCAGATTCAGATGAATCTAAATCTACGAGTGGATATGTATTCACTCTTGGAGGAGGTGCAGTGTCACGGAAGTCTACAAAACAGACCTACATAGCCCGATCTACTATGGAATCGGAATTTATAGCTTTGGATAAAGCTGGTGAGGAAGCAGAATGGTTGAGAACATTGTTAGTTGATATACCACTTTGGAGAAAACCAATGCCTGCGATTCTAATACATTGTGATAGCCAAGCTGCTATAGCTAGAGCTAAGAATGTATCCTACAATGGGAAATCCCGACATATTCGTCGAAGGCATAATTCAGTTAAAGAGTTACTAAATAACGGAATTATTGCAATTGATTTTGTAAGGTCAAAAGAAAATTTGGCGGATCCATTGACCAAAGGGCTAGCTAGAGAGCTAGTAATCTGTACATTGAGGGGGATGGGGCTAAAGCCTATTGATAAATAATCACCTACAACAGTAACCCAACCTACTTGATTGGAGATCCCATGAACTAGGTTCAAAGGGAAAACAAGTTGTTGAGTGATTGTGTGAGAGCACTAATATGGAGCATTCTCCTCTCTCATCCCTATGGTGTAGTAGTGCTAATTGTAACCAGATGAGGATGAGTCTTTGACTCTTAATGTCTTCTATAGCTGATTTTCAGTGAGATGTTATGTTACAAGACATTCTTGATAGAGGTACCTATATGAGTGTGGAAGTGGGGCCGCTTCCTATGAGAATTGAGGCTGATTTTCTAGAGCGCTCATGAAAACCGGGATATTGCACATGGCCGATAACGTGCACAACCGTTAGAACTCAACTGTAAAATGTTTTTTATTTTGTGTTATTGTGCGTGTAATATATTATTAATCTATGAACCAAAGAGCTTGGTTCAAGACTCAGTTCACCAATCTCTTCGTAGATTTAATATATTAACACTAAGTCAAGGTTCAAGTCCAAAAGACACCTTGTCTTAATCACAGTAAATTCGCATCTCTTTTTATCCGTTTTCTTAAATGATTCAAAATTATGTTTTATGTGGGGGATTGTTGTATATTGTGTGTGGGGTTCTTTGGTGTTGTTGGTGTTGTGAGTGTGTTGTGTAAAAAGTGTAAAACTTAATTTTTGCCTTGTGTTTTTAGTCCCACATTGGAAAGAGAGAAAGTTGTGAAAGAGTTTATAAACTCTAACACTTTCATACTTGGGTAATAGTAAATGAGTGGGCTAGGCCCTCGCGCATGTGTGAGGCCCAAGGGAAGGCCAAAGTGGTTTCAATGGAAATTTGGCGAGCCGGGCCGGAAACCCTTCATGCGCGACGCGTTGCGGGTCGCGCCGGTGCGCAAACATCAAAGACACACACGCGCGTGGGGTTTTGAATGGTTTTTTTATTTTTTATTTTACTTCTCATTGGCTTTTGGGTTACTAAAAGTTACCGTTTTATTACTGTTATAAAATATTTAATGACTCTATTAAAAACGGTATTAAGAATTTAATTTCCTATTTCGGTTTCGGATCTAAAAGAATTTCCTTTTGGTTTTTAGAAATTCTATATAAGTGTATTAGTTTCTGTAAACAATACACAACAAAAAACACGAATTTCAGAGTTCTCTAAAAAAACTTTCTTTTGTGATCTTCCGACTTTTTTACGGTTGAGTTCGCTGTGACCAGAGAAAGGAGAGTGCTCCCTTATCTCTGGAATAGATCGTTGTATCCTGGGGGTGCCCGCATTTATCCTACGAGCATCACAGGTTGAGAAGAACCTGTAGGGGCGGATTTCACCTTAAGGTCAGCGTGTCATAACACGTGCCTCGATCTTCTCTACTGACGAGTTGCTGGTGATCTACAGATTTTTTGTTGCTGTTCTCAAACATACAGATTCTGGAATTCTTATCTACGGATCTACTGCTACATACGAATTGGTGATCGGTAAACTCTGCCTTTTAGCATAGTATGCAACATCTGCTTCGGGCTGAATTACCAAGGTTGCAGCTAAGATTTCTGGAACATAGAAGATTCAGCTTGGGGCTGAATTACCAAGGTTGCAGGCTTGCAGCTAAGATTTCTGGAACATAGAAGATCTAAATTGGAGGCAAAGGGTTGCAATTTACAACGATCTGGACAACACGCGTCGACACTCATTCACCTTTTTATACCAATGACCTCAAATCGCTTTAGAGAAGAGACAATATTCCTATAAGATCTTGATATAGTATGGCAAGAGTTGCATATTTCAGCCCTTGAAAAGTTGCGTTCTTTAGCGTGTCGTTTTTTAAAAGAGTTGCCAACTCCTTCGTTTTTTAAAAGAGTTGCCAACTCGTTCTCTCCGTGAAGAGTTGCGTCCCTAAGATTGGAAGACAAAAAGAAATAAGATGGCCTTGTTACCTTTAAAGGATATAGAGAGAGTGGTGGTTAGCCTTGTTACCTTTAAAGGCTATAGAAAGAGTGGTGGTGAAACGTTATATCCAAAGAAACACACAACCTCTCATTATCTCTTTTAACGGTTGTGAAAAACCATGAGGATTTGAAAGGTTGGGTTATTAACATTAAAGGTTATAGAGAGAGGAGGGAACGTTACAGACTTACATCCCAAGAAACACACCCCTTTCATTCTTTCTTTAAACGTTAGTAATAAAAAATAACTAATTAATAAAAGAGTAGTGATAGGGGTACCCATGAATTCCATTTCCAATTAATTAAAAGTATTACATAATAAGTAAAGTGACATGGTAAACAATGATGAAAGAGCCATGTCATCAAACACGTGGCACCAAACTGAAGCAAGAATCGAGAGATTTGAGATATGCCACATGGCACCAACCAGCATATAGTATTAGTATCTTACTACTACTATATAGCTGTTGGTATCCACGTGGATACCAACAAATCCTTCTATTCTAACTTCAAATAATTGCCACGTGTATCCCCTAATAAATGTTGATACGTGGACCCCACCCATATCTATCTGTTAATTTGCTTCTCTCCCCAAAAAACACCCCCACTATGCCCGACTGCTAAGCGTCTTGGTTCCTCACCCCTCTTTAACTCAGCCCGTTCTTCCATAGCCCCCTTCTCTATCTATCTCTCTTAGCAGGATTCGAAGCACCACAAGGTTGGTTCATCCCCCATTTCTCTTCCATTTGATCTCCTTCAGTTCAAACCTTTTGGTCTCCTTTTATACTCAGGCGCTTATTGCGTAATCTTGTCTCATTTCCTTACTATCCTCTCTCTGTGTTCTACGATATGATAAAAAAATCTGTTCTGTGTACCGAAGATTGGTTCTTTGGAGTCAGTTGGTGACGGGAACACAACTCTCTAAGAAGGTCTCTGCGTCTCCCTCTCTCTTTTTCTTCGTCTATCCATAGTTCTATATTTATCTTATTTAGGGTTTTGGGGTATGAGTAGTTTATTGTTTTGTTTGGGCAGGTGAAGTGACGATGAAATTCATGTCTTTCAATCCACTGAAATCAATTTCTGGGTATTTATAATGGAAAAAAAAATTACATTTTTCCCCTTCTTTTGCTGTATTTTTTGTGTCCTGATGTAGAATCAACCTAGTGGTAATGATTTTTTGCTATTTGATAATCTGTTTTGGAGAAGATTCGGTTAGGCAAGTGATGAATCTCATCATTAATGGGTAATTTGCATCTGAGTTTTTACATTGATGCCATCATCTTGGAGATCTGATGCCTCCTTAGCTATTCTTCTCATTTTTTTTCTTTTCTAATTTATCTGAATCTGTTTGGTAATTTTGTCTAGGTAGCTTCAAGTTTTTCCATTTTCTTTCTGACGAATTAATCTCAAATAAGAACAAAATTGCCTCTATTTTTGGCGTTTAATAAACCAAAAAACCTTCATATTTGTTGATCTGTAGAACCTACTAGAAAGTATCATCTTCTTACATATCTCTTGAAGATTAATTTCCTTTTAAAGTTTAGTAATAGTGAAACTGATTTTCTTTTGTATTTTTTTTTGGGTATCAATTCAAACGCAAGCTGAGATAATTTTTTTTTTTAAAATTGAAAATCAAATAATTTGTTCTAAGAGCTTTTGCTACAATGGGTAGCTCTGGATTAACAAATCACGAACTTAGGAATGATGGAAAGTTGAGTGTTCCGAGCTGGACATAGTTGACAGGGTATACATTCAATAGATTTCTAGGTGCACTTTGGAATTGTATTTTCATTATTACAAGTATACTTTCATTTAAGATTTTAGTACTTTTCTGGTGTTCGTTGTTTGATGTGTGCAAAAACAAGTTTGTTGTGAAAGTGTTTAGTTTGTTTTCTTCGCTTGGGTGATTGATTCTCGTGAGTTGGTTTGGCGGTTAAAAAGTTTACTGTTTGGTAAGTTACTATATACTAACTTCTCACCTATTAACTTAGATAAATGATATCTACACCAAAAAAGGAAGAAAAAAACACATGGTTTTGAGCTAGATATAAAGTAAATTTGAGTGGCTGAGATCATCCAATAATATTGGTGGTGTCCACATATTGTGCTTTAGGACTGTCTGTATTCAGACTTCAAATACCCTTTCTGATTTATAAAGCCTTGGTATTTACTAAGATTCATTTAAATGTTCTTGGAGAGCTAATGAATATCCTAAGTTAGTAGCCTGTTATTGGATTGGCACAATTGAGATGTTGATCAGTTCAATGTCCAATCCTAATAAAGGGATTTGGATATTTCGAGTGCATTTGCTCATTTAATGGTATCATCCCAATGCATGGACTGTCTCTCTTCCAATTTCGGGGTTGAGAATTTCCATGCCACCTAATGAAATGTACATGTGTCTTATGCTTACATAATTATTGTTCTCAATCATGGATAGTATCATCTTAACTAATATATTGTTATTGAATTTGGGTACATTTATATTCTCGTCATCTGTGAGCTTGCATATTGATCAGATTGCATTTAACATGATTTCTATTCCTTTTATGTCAAAGTATTGAATAAAAACCTACTAATATTGGAATATCCTCTGCATTGGTTTCAGACAAAGCTTAAAGCGGCAAAATCTGAGATTCAGAAGTGGCATTCTGCATTTCAGAATGAGTCCTTTACAACTGTCGGCACATCTCCAGGTTTTGACTCTTTCTCCAATAACTACTTAACCTTGGATATTTAATTTTGTATTGGCCTGCAATTACTTAAGTTGTTATGACTTATGACAACTAACATAGTTTTTGACCATGTGATGCCCTTTCAATTTCCTTTCTATCTAGAACCTGGGTTGGTGGTTAGTTATCTTCAGACCCTAAAATCTTCTAAGGAGATGTTGAAGGAACAGGTTAATGACTTACTGTTACTCTATGCTGCATAAGGAGGAGGAGTCATTACTCATGCCATCATTCTTTTTTCTGATGTTGTGTTTATTATCAGCTAGAGAAGGCAAAGAAAAAGGAAGCTGCATTCATTGTAACATTTGCAAAACGGGAGCAGGAGATAGCAGAGTTGAAGGTGAGACTGCTTTATCTGTGTGTCCATCTTGCTATATATTCCTACACCTGGATATAAGATTTACTTCATCAGGCAAATTTCCCTAAAGGAGGGGATTATCTGGAATAGATATATGGTTTTTAATTTGATTAATTTATATATATATATATATATATAAACAGTTACCTAAAATATTTTGTTATTGACTGTAGAATGAATTGCCTTCTTTTATGATTTTTTTCCCTGTAAATAAGACCATAATTGGAGAGTAAATTAGGAATGTCACTTGAACTTAAGTAGGATACAAAGCATGTCGTCCATTATGGATTCTGTGGATTATGGCCTTTGATTACTGATAGAGTGAGTGGCTTTTGAATCTCTCTCTTATCATGGCATTCATTGTCGGTCTTTTTTTTTTTAATTTTGTTTGTTGGAACAATGTGCTCGCCTTTTCTTTTGCATGAAGCTCTGTTTCTTAATCTTAGGCGATGATCTTATTCAAAACTTATGTTACTTTTGTTACAGGCAAGCCAAGTTTATCCTGATAAAAATCCAAATGACCCTCAGGCTGCTGAAAGATTTCAGGCAAGTCTAGCTTTCTTTCCATTTTTCCCCCTTTGTGATAGGTATGCGACAATCGAACCCTCTGACATAGTTTCCATTAGTTACCTTCTCATTCCGGAATAGGAGAGAGAGTGCACAAAGAGTGCACAGTTTTTCTCTTCTTCTTTTTTTTCCCCTGTTTAATAATAAACAATAGTTTGCAACTTTGTTAAAGGTCTGTTTTGTAATTTCAATACTTTTAAAATAGCCCTTTTTTAGTATTTTAAATATGTATTGAGAGTGTCATTCGATTTTTGTTATATTAATTCAGGAAATTGTGTTTCTTCTTTTTCCTGTTAATTACAGAAGTTAAATGATTGGGATTGGTGTTCAATTTGGTTGTCCAAAGAATGTGATAGATTGAACAGCTGGCTATCCATTTTTCTGGGTTGCTTTTGACTTCCTCTAAACAAGAAATAAAACTCTTATATCTTATAATATATGTTTCTGCTGTCCCTCTGCCACTGCACTTGCAATTATGGAATTATGATGATAATTACTCTGTCCAAACTTCTGATTTTCGTGATTTGTTAACACTTACAGAAATGGTCAGTGGTTGGAAAGCTTCCTTACCATGTGAAAACCACTCTAATGGGGTTCTGGGATGGATGGTTGTACTTCACGTCTGGACAATGGGATAGAGGACCGGATGATTTGGCACCAAAGAAAGCCATAAGCAAAATATGGAGAACCAAATTAAGCTTGTGATAGACTTTGTATTATATTAGCCAATTTAAACCAAATAAAGGTTCAGTTTTTAAAAGGTTAAGTCAGTTTCCAGGACATGGTTTTGAAGGATGAATAGGATATGGACAGTTCCAATAAGATTTCATTTTTAAACAAAAATCCATTTTTTGATTTATTACATCTATTCCTCTTCCTCAGTCAATGCCCGGCGGTTAATGGGGGCGGACTGTAAATTTGTTGGCAATATGTCTACGCTGGTTCAAATCCAGCTTGGCCCAATAACTCGCTGATCCATCATAAGGGTGATATAACAAATTTGTTCTCCAGAAATTCTAAATGATTAATTTATAAATCCTTCTAACTAAAGTTCTCCATACCTTTTTTTATGCCTTTCATATGCTTTTAGATTTTTATTTGAAAGATATTTTTTGTTTAATGGTTTTGGTTTGTTTATGTAGTGTTTTGCTATAGAAATGTTTGTTACCTATACAAATAATAGTGTATACGCTTGATTGTGTTGTTTTTTTTCTCAAACTAACCTAATTTAAAGTGGTAATGCTCCATCTATTCTCAAGTCTCAACCAATAGTGTATAGGCCTTTCTCCATTTTCCCTTTTTTTTTTTCTTCAGTTTAGTTGATTTATAAATGCTAAGCTAATAGAATTGGAGTACTGTTAGCGTGTCAATTTTTCTTTTTGCATTAAGTTAGAACATCAAATTTTTTTCTTACAGATTCGGGGTAAGTTATAGTCTTCTTCCACCCCCTCCCTCCATTTTTAAAGATAATATACTGTTTTTAGCAGTCATACCCATTATATTGTATTCTTATTAGTTAGTACTACAGAATACAGATTGCTACTGTTTTTTTTTTCTTCTCCATTAGTACTATGTACATACACATACATGTTAGTGTGTTATTGAATGTTAACACTAAGACAACATGCTCATATGGGTCCAATTAAAATGAGACAGGGGAAGTATAATATCTCCTTCCACCTATTCCAACTTTCCTTGGGGAATTTTGTTACTTGATTTGGAGCAGCACATTTGACATATATTCAGTAAAACGGTTGTGAATAAAAATATGATTACTTTTTAAAAAAAAAATATTAAAGAAGAAAAATAATATAAACAACAAGAGATAAATGCATACGAACTTTTTGATACTTCAATTGGTTATTTGATGAGTTTGGATCTTATGGTTATATTTGTTCATTTTTCTCATTAAATCTTACCAATTGCATATTGTTTGTCTCATGATTGGTCTTTTTTTTTTTTTATCGGTTCTTATGAATGGTTAATTCTAATATATTCTACTTTTTTGGGTAAACTTTTTATTTTTAAATTATTTATACACCCGTGCATCGCACGGGGTATTTGCTAGTATATATATATACTAGTAAACACCCCGTGCGATGCACCGGTAGATGAGAAGAAAAAGATTAAAAAGTGAAAAGACAATGTCTGTTTGTCACATTTAAATGAAATCATAGAAGATAATAATCCAAAATAACACTAATGAAGAAAACATATTTTAATCTATGTTTTATAATTAGTGCTGAGAAGTGGACCGCAATGTATCCTTCCTAGCTGACCGTAATGTACCCGTGTCCCTTTTAACTGCTTTTTAACTATGATTAAGTTTAATTAGATTACGATTATTATTTTTTATTTTCTTTTATTTCTTTCGAAAAACTAACCACTTTTTTGTTGTTGTTGTTGAATTGGCCATGATATTTATTATTAATTAAGTGGGGTTCATAACCCCTTTTTCATAATCGGGGTTATTCATTAATAATAAAGTAGTGTTTAAGAAAAAGTAATTAAATGAGAATAGAGACGTGACAACAATTTAAAGCAAGAATGGAGGATTTGCACAACTTATATAACAATGACATATAAAAGATAAAGAGTATTTGTAACTCATGCCAAAAAAAAAAAAAAAGTTTATATTCAAATATTAATTAATGGTAATTCATTTCTTAGAAAAAAAAAACATTAAATGGAAGCATTGTTAGAGATATGAGGGTTGTGAAATATCACTTTTTAAAGAGCTATATTGCCCAAGCTAACTTTTGACAATATGACTCTACTGATGTATTTCGATCACAAAAAAAAAAAAAAAAGAGGGAACCGGATGATAATTTCCTCATGTGGCCTACCTTTAAAATTAGGCACGAAAGTAAAAGTAATATAGCAAGAGGAGATGGAGAGTTGTTATAACAGTGGGGGATGAATCAATCAGACTGAGGTTTCATTGGGGGTGAGAATGCAGGGAATAAATGGGAAGGGAGTGGGGATACATGGAAGGAGGGAGAGATTTAATGCTTTTCAAGAAGGAAAATAGTTCACGTACCTGAGATATGAGGTGAAATGGCTAATTAAATGAGATTTAATGCTGGTAACCACCTGTCTTCAAAGAAATATATGGATGAGAGATTTCGTAACGTGTGTGTGAGGGGGAATTAATGAAAAAGAGAAAACAAAGAAATAGATGGATGAGAGGTTTTGTAACGTGTGTGAGGGGGAATTAATGAAAAAAAGAAAACGTGTAAGAAGGGGTAAATGAGAGAATTGAAATCTGAAAGTTGTGGGTCCCATTTGTAAAGGCAATATGTTGACATGGCTTCACAATAGAAAAAGGGTCCTATGTGGCATCAAATCAGACACATAGGTGTCATTCAAAGGAAGAGTTTAACTGTGTTTTATAATAGTAGTATAGATATATATTATGACTTATTATGATACTTTTGAGTGAGGAGTGTTAGCCCTACTCTCAATCAAACTCTACTCTCACCAGGTGAGAGTAGAGTTTGACTGAGAGTAGGGCTAGCACTCCTCCTTTTGAGTTATCTCTCATCCTTATGATTTTTCATTTCTAAACGAGTTTGGGCCACTGCATACAAATAATCCCCATTTTAAATTTTTTTAAACACAGTTATTGCATAAAGGGTTTTCAAAATAAATAGGGGGGGGGAAGCCCCCCGCCCCTTGTCGCCACATGTCCCTTTTCACACCCCTTAACTGTGGTTAAGATTCACCTACCCCTAGGGTTCACCCACCTATCTTTGGTTTTTCAAAAAAATATTTTTTAAAAATTAACCCTAGGAGTTGGTAAATTTTAACCACCGTTAACAAAATTTTTTAATATTTTTTTTTCTAAAAACCAAGGAGAGTTAGGTGAACCTTAGAGGTAAGTGAATCATAACCATAGTTAAGAGGTGTCAAAAGGGACATGTAACCACGTCAGGGGTGTAACCGGTTTTGGCAAGACCGGTTACAACTGGAGAAGAATAGGACCCTTTTTGACTCGTAATCTTCTCTAGTTGTAACCAGTTTTTGGCAAAAGCTGGTTACACCCCTATGCTCATCACGTGACTCTTTTTACACTCCTTAACTGTTGTTAAGATTCACCTACCCCGAGGGTTCACCCACCTATCTTTGGTTTTTAGAATAGAATATTAAAAAAAATTAATCCTAGGAGTTGGTAAATTTTAATCACAGTTAACAAAATTTTGTATTATTTTTAAAAGGATAGGTGGGTGAACCCTAGGTCTGACTGAATCTTAACCACAATTAAGATGTATCAAAAGGGACGTGTGGCCACCTTAGGGTATAACCGGTTTTGGCAAAGCCAGTTAGAACTGGAGAAGAATACGTCCCTTTTTTAAAAAAAAAATTATAATAATCCGAACTATTCAGGTAACAGTCACGACTTATTCGTAGGGTTTCAAACATTCGCGAACGTTTCCATATGATTGAAAGCAACGGACGAATAAAACATTATATACGTTTAATTTGCGATTTATTCGTGAATTATATGCGATTTTACTAACTATGTTCAACCATTCACCACCCAAATAAAAAAGGGGTGTTGTTACGAGCATCCCAATATTTCTTCCCATACACGTCCTATCCCCTTTTTCACCAAACCTCCTCTCATTCACGGTAACACTGGAGAAACACTCTCCTTGACAACGAGATCACTTGTTCATGGTACAACGATAAATCATCGGTGGAATATCATGACGATAATTGATGTTATCCTGTATTACTCATTGACGACTTTTTTTGCAAAGCCAGCTGTCTTGAACATTTGTGATTTCTATGAATTGCATTAGTTTTAATATTTTTTCTTTTGGTATGTCTAAGTATACATATATGGTAATTCAAATTCTTAATATAGAATATAATAATGTCAATCAATAAGTTTTAAATTTGGTGTATAGTTAAGAAATTTATAGATAACTTTTTTTATCTATTGGTGTGCTAATAGAATTTAATGCATTTTAATGATGTGTAGTTAATAAGTGATATTTTTGGTGTAATATTGGTTTGCTTTTAGGAGCACTCTAATAAAAAAAAGTCTAACAATTTTTTGGTTGGGTCCACATCTAGAGGGTATTTAAATTTTTCCAAAACTGACACGATTAGGGCTTGCAATATTGTCCCTCCCATATTAGCCAACACACGGTATCTATCAAATGGGTTTACAAGGTGTCTTCAGAAAATAAAACTTTAAAGGTGAATGCTGAATTTTGCAACCAAATTTTAGATAGACAATTTGGTTCACATAAATGAAAATAGAGAAATACATTTTGTTTCTGGGTGCAAAGGCCCCTACACATCTGTTTTCATAGAGTTGGTGAGCCCCATTGTCTTCCAATCATAATCACGCTCAGTAAACATCATCGTTCTGTAATGTGTGAAGGCCACGGACTGCAATTTTTGCACTTCTTATATCGTTGTCTCTCTTAAGCACATTTCTCGGACGCCCTCCAATCCTATTGATCGTGTGGGTGTCCAGTGTCCTCAGATGGGGACCCAGAGTCGCAATCCGCCAATTGTGCGTCCACACCTTTGCTTCAAGGACATTGCGCTTAGAATACCGATTGCGTGTTCTCTGTGCATGAGAGAATGTTCGATAAGACCTTAGTTTATCAACATTAACTCCTTAGGGTTTAGTAGGCTGGCCTTAGATTACATAAATTCTTGATTATAAGTAGTAAATTTTAGAGCAGTGATAGGCGTACCTAAGAAATCCACCAACTTTGGTGAGTATATAAGAGGGGGGATGGACTAATGAGGTCCAGCCTTAGCTTTACAAATGGATTTCCCAGGTATGCCTATCACTGCACTCAAATGGTTTTGTTATAACTGCAACCTTGTTGCTTTACTTATTATTAACCCGTGTTTTACCTATAAGAGGGGGTCATGGACTAATGAGGTCTAGTCTTAAGTTTTCAAATGGATTTCCTAGGTACATTATGTTGGGAAAAATCTGTTTTGGAAAAAATCTGCGAGTTTTGGAAAAACTAGTTTTTATAAACTTTGACCCAAAATATAAGTGGGACCCACAAGGGTTTTGAGGTGGGTCCAAGTGGATCCGTGTTCTCCTCCATGAGGAGATTAACGTGGTATATTTACTTGTTCAAAACAGTGAAGTGGTGAATGAGAAATTAATCTCAAAGTGGGTCACTTGAACATGTGTTGTAAGTTGAAGAATGGTATAGAATAATAGTCCCACATCGGAAAACTATTGAAACTATAGTATGGTTTATATACCATTTCCTTGGAGTAAAGGGTGGGCCCTTGGGGCACCCAAATTTTGCGAAGGAGTGAGCCCATGCTCTAAGGTGGAACCAACCAAGCACATCACCGCCGCCCCAGCCTATGTCCGAGTCCGGTCTGGCTGGCTGGCTTGGTTACTTGTGGGCCTAGCCCTTATATTTTATTTTTGCTAGGCCAAAGCCCATTCAACTTCAACAGAACCCAACAGTTATGCCTGTTGGATTTAAACTGAAACCTAAAAGATATGATCATTCTGGACAGTCTTCTTAGCTTATTATTTAAAGCTTTTCTGCTGCATTTTCTGGAGTACGAAAATCAGATCTTCTGCTTCCTAGTTTCCAATTCCTTCTGCATCCAATTTAATCTGCATATAAGAGATAGTATAAAATCATCACTGGTTCGCTGTGTTCTGGGGTTTCTAGTGGTAGTACCCAGAACGAGACTGTTGTATCTTGGGAGACAAGTTGCTGTAGGCTGTGACCACCTGTGCGGGACAATATTGTCTTAAAGACATTGAATCCAATTCAAGCCTTAGTTAGTAAAGTGCATTATCTTTTAATTTTCTGTTCTGTTATAATTGATTATGTGTTCCGTACTATTTAGTATTATGTAATTTGCATCTATTCATTATAACATGCAGTAACTATTAGCAATCTATCCAACACATCAACTATTTTCCTAAATTTTATAGTGTTTTATGTCTTATAGATTTAGAATGTTAGTAGGACCCATCAATAGATTCTCCTCTTCGATATATATTAGATAATGAGACTATGGCCATAAAAAAGAACCCTGGAACAATAGTTACCTGGCCCTCTGAAACCCTTCAAGCCCTACCCTCTTCTTGCCCGTGGGCCAATCAGGGTTAAAAAGCCCGCGGCCCTTCAAGCATAGGGCCAGCAAGGCACCCCTACCTGGTCCTTCCCAATCCAGCTAGCCCTTCTCAAGCGTTAGTATATGGTAATGTTTGTATAATGGGGCTGTAATTGTAATTTCAAATTAACCCCTATATATATATCTCATTTCCCACAAATTAATCCTTATAATGGTTCTCCTTTATTTAGTTTTATTATTATATTTACTTTTTTTTTTTAAAACTTCTTCTATCTAACTGCCACTAACCACAAAACAAAAAAAACAAAAAAACAAAAAAAAAAAAAACACTTTGCCATTGTTCTTTTGTTGCAATGCCGGTCTCAAGCCCGGGCCCTTTTGAGGGCTAAATGAGGGTTGGGACCGGTAAGACCTAGGCCATGCCCGGCCCTTTGACAGCCCTAGATGGCAGGTACTTACTACACACTTAGCACATTGGTCTTTTGGCAACAGCCATCCGGCACTCCTTGTTGAAATACCTACTTGAAAACGGTCCTTTATTATTTACGTTCAATGTATGCAAACAAACACTATAAACGACTAAAACAAAGCAAGAAAGTCACTCTTTTGGACCCCAAGGCAATTGACCAAAGAATAACAACATTAAATACATTTCAAACCTTCAACCATTGGAAGAGAAAACCATGAAATAATGGGTCGTTATCGATCAACCATTTCAAACCTTCAACCATTGGAAGAGAAAACAAACCATGAAATAATGGGTCGTTATTAATCGAATTAAGAAACATCAATTAATACAGATGAGATGCTAGATCGAAGGATCTGATTCGCATCTTCCTGGAAGAAATCATCATAGAGGTCCAAACAATTAATATATGTCTACGTTTCTTGGATAACATCGTCCCAAGTCATCGAGTACATAACAACAAGTAGTACATTCTCAGTTACGTATCAGTAAATAATTGAAGGAAGCTCGATCGATCGGCGATGGCGCTAAAGGTTCTTTCGGCCCTGGATACAGCGAGAACCCAGTATTACCACTTCAAAGCCATCATAATAGCCGGCATGGGTCTCTTCACCGATGCCTACGACCTTTTTTGCATTCCTCCGGTGATGAGATTGATCGGACGGATATACTACAACGACGAGGAGTATAAAGGTGTGATACCACCGGATGTAGTGTCGATTATGGTGGGTATCTCCCTTCTGGGGACTGTGATTGGTCAACTAGTCTTCGGGCGGCTCGGGGATCGATTTGGTAGACGGCGCGTCTATGGAGTGGCGCTGATGCTGATGGTGACGAGCTCCATCGGGTGTGGGTTCTCCATAGGTCGAACAAGGAAATGCGTACTCACGAGTCTTTGCTTCTTCCGGTTCTTGCTGGGAATAGGGATTGGAGGGGATTACCCGCTCTCCGCAACCATTATGTCCGAATTCGCGAATAAGAGGACACGAGGCTCCTTTATAGCTGCTGTGTTCTCGATGCAGGGATTTGGGATCCTGGCAAGCTCCGCTGTTACCTTGGTGGTCTGCAAGATTTTTGAACTTGCTTCCAGATCATCCCATATTATTTCAACGCCGCCGGACGAGGCGGATCTCGCCTGGAGATTGATTCTGATGCTGGGGGCGATTCCTGCCGCCATGACCTATTATTGGCGGATGCTCATGCCTGAAACTGCTCGGTATGACCCTTCTCATTTTATTTTTATTTTTATTTTTATTTTGGTTGCATGTTACACGGTCAGGCCAATCTACTCCCAAACAGCTAAGCCATAGAGGGGGGAGGGGGGTAAACCGATACAAATATTATCCGTATTGGATTCCGTTTACTTGGTTAATTATGCGATGCATTTTATTATCATTTAACAATCGGATACAAATTATATTGACATATCTGATTTGATAATTATACGACTAATTATATAAAATATATTATAAGTTTATAAACTAAAATAATCTTATAAATATGTAATTTACTTGGGTCCGCTTCATATCTTACCCCGCCTTTAACCTTGGTTAAGCTTAACTAAATTAAAATTAAGATTTTAGTTTTTTTTTTTTTTATTTGAAAAATCCAGGTTGTATTGCTTAACCTTAGGTGTGAGTGTATCTTAACCTCAGTTGGTGTGTATTTAAAAATTGGGGGCGTGGACAAATGAGTACCCGCCTTTCTGTTACAAAATGGAAACCCGGTTACATTAAGGATTTTCCTAAAAATATCCTATACGATAGGTTCAAGTCAACCGGGCAGAAGACTATATCGAGCCTACCTACCAACAAAAATACAACACGTCTCCTTTTTATTAGAGGCGTCAATTGCTTACCCCCGTGACCAATGAGGACGAAATGGAAACCACACGTCTGCGTCTTTTGAAGATTTGATACGGGGGCTAGCGAAATCCTTTTCCTTTTACTCTTTACTAATCTTTCTAATATTCTAAGTCGGGATTAAGGAGACATGTGTTGGATTTCTATTAGTCATGTGGGGGCCCGGATAGACAAAACCTCTACCCAATCCGGAGTAGAGGATTTGCTCTCAAGGTTAGGCAGTAGTTAGGTATTTCAGTGCTAACCTAATTGGTGAAATGGAAGCCCAAACTGACGACTTGGCAAACTATATTTGCGTCTGCAGCTGCTGTGCTGCAGAACCCTTCTCATTCAGCAATTAGTGTCTGTGGGATGCGGTACAAATACAAACCTATTCATTCCTTTGACCATTCTTAGAAGAATCAATTATCAGATACCTAACTTTGGACTATTATTTAATTGTTTGAATTTTCTTTTGGGGAAGGTCTGGAGAATCTTCCCAATCTTTGTTTCGAATGAAAATGAAAAATAAAAATTGTATTTTGGCAAATCTAAGAAGTAATCATGGTGGGACGAAGTTGACCTTTGGCAGCTTTAAAAGTAAGTTCTTCCATCAAAAAAAAAAAAAGTAAGTTCTGATAATCTGATCAATAGTATGAGTAGGGTTACATGTGTAATTTAGAGTTTGGTGTGACCAATGAACTTTCTTCGCTGTTTTCTTATGCCTTACTAATAGAAAGTGTGACCGTACGTGAATAAGAGATCTCTTATGATCCACCCTGATCAACGCCTGCCATTAACCTCAAATTCATAAGCTATATTTGCCCCCAATTATTAAATTAACAGTTGTTGAAGCATGAATATTTTGATTATTATTACTCATTTTTGTAACGAAGATAAAAATATAAAAATCGTATATTTACGGTTCTCTGAATTTTTTTTTTTCAATTTTTTTCCCTGCCATTTAAATGGAATGTAACTTAACAACAATGAATCGCATTAAGAAAGTGCCTGATAAACATATTTTTCAAAATCATCATATCTACTTTCTATTAATAAAAAACCCATACTTTTTTAGCATGCTATTGATTTTTGGGTAATGCTAATTTCACTTTTTTTAAAACTCATTCTCTTTAAGGAAAATACATATTATTGTCTTCCAATTAGAGAAAAACATATAATGTTAACCACATTCTCGCCATATCAAAATGAGAGTTAGTCTTAAAAGAGTGTCGCCAACTGATTCTTTGCAACTACAAAGACTATTGTTACCAACTTTCACTTCCTTTCCGTTTGATATGTTCAATGGGAGTGAAACTTGGTAACAATAGTGTCAAATTTACATATTTTTTCAAAATCATCATGTCTACTTTCTAGAAAAGGTGTCAGTTGTAAGTTGAAAATAATAAGACATTAAAATAAAGTGTAATACAGTTGTAAAATCTGACACATTTGATGATGTGTCCACGAGCTATTAGTTGTTGTAGCCTTGGACTACAAGAAGCATTGTTGCTAAGTTTCACTCTTCAATACACGGTTGAACTGTTGGTATGGTCATGGTTCGATGGTTAGTTTAATTAGTCGCGGTGATGCACTACTTTGGGTTTGGGCTACTGTAGGTATAAACTTCAAGTATTTTGCCACGCGCGAGCCCTGAAGTATGCTTATAATAACCGCATTTGACAAATCCGGTTATAACTTTGTTGATGATGTATAATGAGAAGCTTGACACGTGGAATAATTATTTCAAATAAAAAATTAATATTTTATTAGATAAATGACACATTGATTGTCGAAATTAAAAATATTGTGATACATTGATTTAATAAAAATATTCATCATTCTAATGTCTATTTTGATAATTTGATAGCGGATTTTCTTTAATATTCAACGTTGTTGAAGATGTTTCAATCTTTATGCTTTTAGCGTATTTCATCTCAAACACTTTTTAAGATTTCAAGCTCCAATATTGCTAATGATGTCTCGATTTTTAACGCCTTTGAATGGATTTAAGCCTTCATGACCAATGATGCTATTTTTGATCGAATAATACCAATGAACGCATTCAAAATACTAACACCGTTTTAGCTCCAACACCTTTAATGATGTTTTGACGACTTTGACACTGATTTGACTCCAATTCTTCTTTGATGATTTGATCAAAGGCAGATTGCTGATTCAGGGGTCTTGTTTCCCTCCTTAGGGCTTCAATGAAATCTGATCACCATGAACTCTAAGCTTGCTTTGTCAGGGGGTTAAGGTATGAATTATTGCCTCCCCATGGGAATGGACATGTGCATTCCCCCTATTACCTATACCAGAAGTATGAATTTTTGATCTGGGCTAACAGATAGGAAGGATTTGGGATGATGGTTGCCCCCATTTCCTTGTGAGCTATGCAAGGGTTGTGTCCTCCATAGTTTAATTCTCTTGCTGTTACTAGTTTGAGGCCTAACAGCAAAAGCAAATTCTGCCCTCGGAATGATGTCTTCGTCCAACACCCATGATTTCCCCTTTGGACATGCGATCACTAATAGGGTATGGTGTCCTCGCCTAACACCTATATATGATTGCCTCTAAGGACATGAGATTATTATTATTATTTAGAGGAGGGTGTTTTCGTCCAACACCTGGCATGTTATCTCATTAGGAGAAGGTGTCATTAGGCGTATGACCCGCTTTCATGACAAACTGATCAATAAATTAGGGGAGGATGATGAGTTGTGGTTTGGAAGTCTTGGAAGGAGCTTGTTAAAAGGTAAGTTGTTCAGATGAATACTGTCTTTTAACCTTTGAAGAATTTATCTAAAAAGATTTTCGGTTATAAAAGCTCAAAGGAATTTTAGTGAAAACTGGTTTTCCCTTGATAAAATCTGATTTTTCTCTCTCATACATCATTTACAAAACGGTTTTTGACAACTGTTTATTAGCTGTAACCTCATCTGAACGTCTATAAATAGAGGTGAGCCCCATCAGAATATAAAGAATAATTTTCTTAAGATTCGGAACAGAAAGAAGAAACAAAATTTGTTCCTAGGGGAAAGAGATTAATGGATTCATCAGGGAAAAATGGTTTTCATTAATGGAATTCTTCACTGTTCGATCTTTTCCTCTCCTTCTGAATCACAGCCTCTTCTTCCCTTTTCTTCTCTTTGTGTGATTTTCATCCTGTTGTAAGTTACCCCTTCGAGACATTCAGTTTAGAACGGTCTGGATAATGGATTTAGGCTAAACTCAATTTGCAGGAATCCCCTTCAAAACTCAAACTTGAATTACCAGTGACCCCATCTTTAGTATTCTTTGCAAAATACCAATACCACCTCTCTTTAAACTATAGATAATTACGTTCCAAACTACAATTCCCTACCTACTCGTAAGCATCTCCAGTTATAACTAGACTCTTCTGGTTGTGCCCTTGAGGTTGCCACGTGTACCCCTTTTGACACCCATTAACTGTTGTTAAGATTCACCCAGGCCTAGAGTTCACTCAGTGCCTATCCTTGGTTTTTAGAAAAAAATATTTAAAACAAAATTACCATAGGAGTTATTGAATTTTAACTGGGGTTAAATTTTTTTTTTCTAAAAACCAAGGATAGTTGTTTGAATCTTAACCCCGAGTCCAATTATAACCGGAGAGAATCACGAATTTTTCTCTACCAATCCCTTGGAGCTAGCTTCCCTCAATGAGACTCTTGATTCCAAGAGCTCCCTCCCTCAAATGAGGGGCATGCCTCCTGAAAAAATGATGTATGATTCACTCACATGTACACTTTTTTGATTCACTTGGTACAAGTTCTGATGATCGATCGTCGGGTTTGCAGGTATACAGCATTAGTGGAACAAAACGTTCGACAAGCAGTAAAAGACATGGAGAAAGTGTTAGACGTGTCAGTGCACCAGCTTACAGAAGAATGCGAATTCGTACCAAGTCCACCATCTTATGGCCTTGTCTCTAAGCGATTCTTATCCCACCACGGCCGCGATCTCTTCGCTTGTGCTGCCGCATGGTTCCTCGTTGACATTGTCTTTTACAGCACCAACCTCTTCCAGTCTAAAATTTACAATATCTTTCTCCTAGACAAACACCATAAACCCTTGAATGCCTACAAAGAGGCCTTCCGCATCGCAGAATTCCAGGCAGTCCTCGCCATTTGTTCCACAATTCCCGGATATTGGGGCACCGTATTTCTCATCGATCGTATCGGCCGAGTCAAAATCCAAATCATGGGATTTTTCTGCATGGCCATCTGCTTGTTCGCCATTGGGATCCCTTACAACAAGTACTGGTCTAATCACACCAATGCAGGCTTCTTGTTCCTCTATGGTCTAACCTTCTTCTTCTCAAATTTTGGCCCAAACACCACAACATTCATCGTGCCAGCCGAGCTCTTTCCTGCAAGATTTCGATCGACTTGTCATGGGATATCGGGAGCTGCCGGAAAGGTTGGGGCGATTATCGGGTCGGTGGGGTTTCTATGGGCTTCTCAGAGTACGCAAAAGACTGAAGTTGAGACTGGTTATCACAAAGGGATTGGCATGACGAACTCATTAGTGATTCTTGGTGGGATCTGTGTTTTGGGAATGGTCTTGACCTTCTTCTTCACACCTGAAACTAATGGGAGATCATTAGAGGAGAATGAGAATGAAGAGGAAACCAATGAGCTTTGCTTTCTCGGATGTTTCAATAAGTCAGATGATCGTGCATACCTCAGCGCAGTTGCTGCTTCCCAGTAGAGACAGATAAACCCTCTTTCCCTCTCTGTTATACATAGTTTGTGATTTGAGCCTGAGAAAGAAAGTCGAGCCTCTCCTAGATGTTGTGTGTATAAATAGCTATAGAAGCCTCAGAAACTAGTAGTTTCATATTGCGAGGATTGGTGTATGAAACCTGAAACTGTTTGTGGTCGTGAATTTCTCTCTAGCTCTACTTGTATAATATTGTATGATCTCTCAGCTCTCTCTCTCTCTCTCGCTTCCTCTAATTACATATATGAATGTTTGAGCTGTTGGTGACTAGTTTTATTGAAAGAGAAATACATAAAATTACATAATCTAGGCTTTACCAATCAAAGCAACACAAGTTTCATTATAAGGGAAATTTCATACAATAAAAGTCTACCATATGTATCACTCCTTTTTAGTAGGATATGAAGCCATTTTGTTGATTCCACAAAGTCCTTCTGATTTACCAGTGTTTCTCTTCATCCTTATATACCCATTTTCTCCCCATTTCGCCCCCCACGAGTTCTTCACAATGATGTAATCGGAGTCATTTGTTGATCCGTATCCAACGGCTGCCACTCCATGATCTAGATCTGTTCCACAGGGCCCACTAAAAACTCCCTGCCAGATCAACATATTGTCAATACAAGAAAAGGTACAAGAAGACTTAGGTCCCAAGGCTCATTGGTCATATTGACATGCCTAGGCTGCTATGCACAAGCATGATGCCATTGTATGCTTTTTTTCTCAAGTTAAAACATACAAACGTTGATTTAATTTGCCTAGATACGTTAAATAAACAAAAGCTTACACGGATTTTATTAAGGATTAAAAATACGGTTTCGGGGTATTATCGTTCCCAACCAAAACCTATACTTATTGGTTTGGGTTTCGGTTTTGGACAATATATATAATTTTATCTCTTTTAAGTGAAATTTTTTAAAAATCAAATGAGTTATAAGAACTAAAATTAAGTAATGGGAAGTGACTCAAATACAAAGTAGCAAACACAATTACAATTACACATGAATTAAGACATATATAAATATCGTATAGGGGACTATCGATATCTATACGTATCATCCATTTCGTATCGATCGGTTTTGGTAATTTTTATTTCCATAGATTTTATTACCCTAGCTTTCATATAAAATGATTGCATTTAACCTAAATTATGCATGATTATATGTACATAATTGTGTTTATGCTTGCATGCATGGTACATTTGCATGGATTATGCATGTTCTTTCTCTCACATATGTACATGCCTTACAACCTTCACATACATATAAAAGACGTGTAAATAACACATGAATGCATGTATCAGTGGTTAACATTCATGCTTACATGCATTTGACATGCATGGATTATAGTATGGGCCATGGGGAGTGCTAGTTTCAATTGCCGCATGATAAACTCTTGACTCTCCCCTACTCTAGGAAAAATAGAAGGATTTTGAGTCAAATCCTTATCCTTATGACCAGAAAGGGGAGAGTGCAACAGGGGGAGAGTGTGATTAGCAAAATCATTTTAGAATTTAGTAGGAGAGACTAAAACTCGCACCCCACTGTAAAATTGGAAATTTCTGTCGGAAGCCTCAATAGCAACACTGAGAGGCTGATGAACGAGTGAGTTTAAGAGGCTTTCTTCGTCATTCGCAGGCACGTCTTCATAACCACTAATTGTTACCACCTCCTGAATTTCCTGAGTAAGAACAGAAGAAATAACGTTTCACTCGGAGTCATTTTGACAAAATGAGTTGGGCATATTTTTCCCCTATTGTAGGCCTAACTTGACATTAATAATGCCAAGTTCATAATCAGCCCAACTATGTTGTCCCATGAACCAGAACTATGCTTGGGCCTAGTTCTTTAGATCTTAGAGAGAAATGCTTCTGAGACCATGTAGGGCCGAGACCGTCCCGTCCCAGCCACACACCTGGAATCAATAACACTTTTGATTCGTGTGTAGCTGGGACAGTCTCGGCCCTACAGCGGTCTCAGAATATTTCACGATCTTAGATCTATCAATACCTTACTCTGGCCTAGCTCAACGAACTCTACCTAGTCCTAGTTATGTACTTACCTTCTCCTTGGCGCATGTGCCTTCCTCCATGTGATAGGGGTAGTCATCCTCCTTATGGAGTCCACCATTCGATACTATGAAGGAGAAGGCATAATCCATCAGACCTCCATTGCATCCGTTGTTAAAGGATGTGTCGCAATCGATAAGCTCTTGTTCCGACAAGGAAGTCAAATTTCCCGTGACGATCTGGTTTATGCCTTCAACTGCAGCAACAGTCGAAAATGCCCAACAACTACCTGCATATTTATCATTGCATCTTGCCTTAATTGATGATATGTGAGAGATTAAGAGATATATATATATATATAGAGAGAGAGAGAGAGAGAGAGAGAGAATAGTACTTACCACATGCACCTTGGTTCTTGACTTGGGTAACAGCACCTTTCTTTCTCCAATCAACGGATTTAGGAAAATCCCCAGCATCTCTATAGCTGAAGTCTTGAGAGGATTCTCTCCTTTTAGGCAACTCAGACTTCAAACCGAGGTACATGTTTTTGAACTCTTGGTGGCTCAAGTCTGCAAATTCATTTAACCCAAGCCAGTAGCTACTAACCTTCTTATTCGTCTCATCAATGTGCTTCAAGTTATCCTTGAAGAGCTCAAACCTATGCAACTTTTCTTCAATGCTCTCGTAAATTTTATCGTGTTTTGACATCCACGATTCAAAAAGGTCGATGAGTTTATCCATGGAAGTGAGATCATCCGGGGAATAACCCACAATGGAAAAATCCCGGGCGAGAGCGGAACAAATGAAGAGAGAAATGGAGAAGGAGAGAAGGAAGAACTTAGGGAATGCAGAGAGAGCCATTTGTGTTGGGATTCAGGATTCAGAGAAGAGATTGATGAAGATGAGGGTGGGAGTGGGTGGTTATATATAGGTTTTGTTTCATGCGTTGCTTTCAAGTAAAGTTGATGAAGTGTTTGTATAATACCGAGTCTTTAAGCTTGGTTCTGGTAGGAGGGTTATAATTCCAAGCATGCTAGCCCTTTTGTTAATAAGAATATAAATGAGAAATTGAGGAGTGCCAGCCCTCCTCTTATCTCAGGCCTTTTTATACTCAGCCTCATTAGTCAAGTGTCCCTGAAGCAACCGGTTAAAACAAATTTTAAGTTAAAACACACTTTTTAAAAAGTTGGGACACTCAGTTGGTGAGGCTGAAAGTAGAAAAACACTCTTCATGAAGATATTATATGTGGGGTGCAGTGCACTCTTCATGAAGATATTATATGTGGGGTGCAGTGCATACAAGTTTTGTGTGAGTGCCACATCAAGAACATAAACAAAGCCCACAAATATTACATTAATATGGTTTCTCTTCCTCTTTTGCTTATGTGGATGATGTGGGAGCCACAACTAGATGGGACATCCAATGGATCGGCTCCAACCTCAAAAGAAAGGCAATCAGATGTGGTAACCAGATCAACTAAATTCAGCAAGCAGGTGGTCGTAAGCATCACAATCTTCATGGATAGCCAAAGTACAAGAATGGTCCACTCCTCACTCTAGCCAAGTCTGTGAAGGTGTGCCCCTAAGGCCCCGGATCCAAATCCCAGGTAGAAGACTCTCAATAGATTGTTAGAAGTTACGACATTTGTGGGGGCGTAGGTGAGTCTCTCAACTTCGAATTCTCCGAACACCATTGTTTGAAAAAATGTTTATTTGATATGAATTTCTAAGCAACCAATTTTATCAGAATTGATTTTTTGCCAAAAAAATCCAATCCAAACATCACCTTGGGATGCGCTGTTAAGAGAGCGCTCCCCTCGCCGACCCCAACAAGTAACTTAAGGGGAATGCTTAGACAAACTCGCAGGCAAGCAGAGTCGCTCCATTTGTGGAAACAATGAGGTGAAAATGACATGTTACCCAGGAGCTCCACCTGATTGTTTTCCACGTAAGGAAAACAAAAATGCCTACTTTGAAGCATATTTATAACAATTACAAACTCAGTAAAGCATAGTTTTTTTTGGTAAAGTCAATAACACCACAAGGTGATTACTGAAGGCAATTGAAGGAAACACTCGCACCACCCATGCAAACACACACACACACACACACCAGACATGCAACCCTAATAAGCTTCACCCTAGAGCTCCTCAAAACGGGTACCAACCGTTTGAGGCGCCAAGGAACTTCTAAGGGGAAGCATGCTCTGATAGTTATCCGATATGGGACTAACTGACACCCTAAGGCTTTAGTTTTTTTGGTAAACTCAGTAAAGCATAGTTTGAGTCCCAATTTTTATTTTTATTTTTATTTTAAAAATGGATTAAGTCCTGGGAGATCCCCTCACCCTAGCTCGAAAATGGACACCAGTTGAATCCTCGGACTCAAAATTAATTACAGTATGCTTTTGGACAGTCAGAAATCCAGCTAAATGAATTCATATGGTTCCAATTATCCAATCCATTCGATGTTTATAGATGATCTTACATATGAACTCCATAAATGTCAGGAATTAGGATCCTACCCCTGGGAATGTACCTCTCATGATAGGGTTCTTAGAGACTGCCCATACTGTCTATGCTAATCACAGGATTGGTCCCAGAACCGTGCATTAGAATTTTGCAAGCTTATCAGCCTTATAACTTTCCGTGGCATATATTCCAGAGGAAAAAAAAAAATATAACCTAATACCAGAAATCGGTAATTCCAAGACAATCACTAGAAGGATACAAGAAAATTGTAAAAACTAATACTAGAATCATTTAAAAGAATACAGAGATGGGTGAAAAACAAAACCTGAATACAAGACTTTACACTGAAAGCTCAACTGGGAGGACAAAAATGTGAGAAGCAGAAAACATTATCTTTGCAGCTTCCCTATAGAGTGCAAATATATCGAGACCGAGACAACCCTGAAATCATAATGAACAGCGTTGTGTAAAATTATACATAACCATCACAAAAATATTTAATGCAAGTCGGCAAGAAGCTGTGCACCTTGCTATCGTACATGTCACACACATACACAGAAATTGGGACCAACCAACAGATGGTACAGTGGTAATATCGAGGAGATGCATGCTCATAAATGTAAACTTTTTTCATGACAGTTCATGGTAAATTGTATAGCTGGAATCATAAATAAATAACAGGTCAATTTTTGGCCTATGAGGATTCCAGGGTAGGATTCATCAAGTAGTTGGTCCCAAAACTGTGAATATGCCGTGTATGCAAAACAGGAAGGATGAGCTCTCCCCGACCTGATGCAATTATCCGTCACCAGAAAATGAAATAGAACTACAGGTTCTTACGTTGAGCCGAGGAAGAAGGTGAGGGAGAGATGAAATCCAAAAAGAAAAACAGACACGACTGCCGTGAGAAGCATTGCAACAGAAGTAGAATACACCTGCATATTAATGGGCAGCCAAATGAATTTCATCAGAGTTTTATTTAGGAGGTATAGAAAATGTGGTGTAGGCGTGTAGCTTGATTATTTTTTTAACCCCCGTCCCCCATCTATACTCTATAGTCTATCCTCAATAATTCAGACTAAACTTGAAACTTGCAAGGCACCATATTACGTGGTGTCATGGCCACAATGGATCCCATGAGCCACGGCATTGGAATCATATTGAAAAAAACATTATATATTTTGGTAGCTGCAATAATGTTCAAATAACATAGATTCTTGGGTCCACAGAGATGAAAACCACAAGATTGCTTACAAAAAGTGGTTCGCCTCTTATGTGCCATTCCCTGGTTTTAAAAGAATAAGCATCAACAATATAAAGTTCTTCTTTTAGAAACACCAAGAGTTCTTTCCAGTTTTTCTTTTAGATTGTTAAACAGAAACGATATGTCTGCAGTATTTATACATGTGTGTGTCTCAATTTTTGCAAGCTGGATAAATGAAGAGGAGCCTTGCATAAAACGTTGGTCACCCATCAATGCACAATTTGGATGGGATAAAATGACTGAAAAAAAAAAAAGCTTTGCAAGAATAGTCAGTGTACAACTCACAAAACTTGACAGGGTTCTCAGATCAATCACTGGGCTACATCATAAGTTTTTTGAACTAGCAAATCTTAATAAAGCACCCAGTCAACTTGGGCACTACCTTTTCCTACAACCCTAAGCATTTTATTGCAACCTATGCTACTCCGATCCTTTATATACTCCTAGAGTATGGTACTACATATTTTTGTGAGAAAATTTGGTGAAAGAAGTCCTAGAATGTTTTTAACGATGATAAATTGCTTACATATCCTACCATCCAACATAAGAAGATTGCTAAAGCCATTGAATGGTATTACCATTTACCAATAAAAAAATAAAAATAAAAAGTCATAGGATAATAGTATTACATGCCAGGACAACTTACCAATTTAACCACGTAAAATATATCCTAGGGCTTCTTTCCATATTCTATATGATATGCCCGGGCATAATTCTTGCACATAATATTGATGCATGAATTCTTGCACATGATATTGATGCAAGGTGAAATGCAAAAACTGGTATTTCATGTCTTACCTTTACAATATTATCGGCATACTTCATTACCATTGATACAGCGATACCACTGCAATTATAACCATTTATGTTTACAAAAATAATATCAGATCATAGCAGAAGAAAGAACATCTAGCAAACAAATAGGTTTCTAATATACTTGAACAAGCCCAATAAAGGGTGCTGATATAAAATACCTGAGTGCATGGTTGAGAATCATGAGAGTCGTAATTAATGTGTACCCATGGAAGAATCCCCTGAACATTAGAAAGAATAACATGCGGAAAAAAAATGAACAGTCAGTGATGAAAATATCTAGGCATAAATGCACAATTAAGAGAATTTTTCCGTTGATAACTGGAAACATAAGATATTTAGCACAAAAACATAATTTGAGAAAGTATATAAAATCAGAATGAGAGAAGCTTAAAAGATCAGATTAAATTTCCTTCTATTTCTTTTTCTGAGCTTATGTTACAGATTCAAAACTTGGAATTTAGAAACAAGCCCACAGTATGTCAAGGGGGTTTAAGAAATTAAAGAAAAAAATAGATAAATAAAAGTTGGATTTAGGGAAGTGAGTTGGAAGCCCCCTATTTGGGATAACTGAAACCTTCTCCTACTGAAAATATGAAGTTTCCCTTAGTAAATGAACATAAACAATGAGCTTAACAGGGGATCTTTTCATTCAATAATAGGCCCCACTTTCAAAAATAGGGGGAATAAATTATAAATATCACTTAATTAATTTTTTCAATGTTTTCAATAAATGTTGGTACAGATAGCGGAAAATGGACTGGGTTTGGGCCAGGCCTTCTTTGGCACCAGCTGTGAAAGGGCCAACATGGGGCCGACCCAGCCTGGGATTGGGCTCACAATTACTAGCCCAAACTAGCTTGCTCTCAAAATCTTAGCCTGAGCCAGGCAAAAAAATATGTATTATTTTTATTTCTATTTTTCTGAGTAACCTATTAATTAATATATTATATTATGTTAGGAAAATGATATCTTCAAACGACTGAAGGGAGTTGTACACTTTAACTGGCCATGTATTGGCCAGCATCCATTAATAAGCGAGTGTTGACCGATAGGCCTCTAGTGGCTCAATAGTGGGGTCAGTATGTGTATGTGTGTGCGTGTGTTAATTACTAACTCTATAATATTACACAAATATAAATAACATGGGTGGCACAGCAGAAAAGGTGAGCCAACCTGAGTCCAGCTCATTGACTGAGCAGGCTCAAGTTTTCAGTCTAGCCCAAACCAGTCCAAGGATGGGCTGTGCAGATCAGGCTGTTGACTGTCACCCCTACGTGCAGATGTAGGACTGGCTGAAATGAGGAAAAGCCTAGCCCGGCAAAGATTCTTCTGTGTTTGAGACCGGACTTTTGGGCCTCTGGGCATGGACCAAGCCCTGTCCAAGACCTTGCAGGACATACAAAAGAGGTGCGGGTCACCCAACCCATTAAACCGTATATAGTTGTAACCCCATGTAAGTTTTCAGGGTCCCACATTTTACACACTGCATGCCCATGTCTGACCCAAAATTGTGTACCTGTTGCCGTTGACTAGAAAGAGGAGCTTTAGTAGCAAATAGTTTGCTCAAACTTACTTATTCATGACTGCATCAAAATCTTGAATCAATATTGCAATAGCATTGAAGGCCATCCCAAAGACATATAACCAGATGTTCTGCACATTTATATTTCTTGAAGGACGCTTTTTTATAATAGCCTGCAGAATGCAGAAGCAACTTATTAATGCAACCATAATGCTCAATAATGTTTTTTTTTTCCTACTTTTTTTTAGTATTTTAGTAGTTGATCTAGTTTTCACTTTTCAGAACTCAGTGGAGATTTTCTACTGCTTAAAGTTTTCTGTGATCTCAATGAAGCTTCGTACGTTCTCGATCAAGTTCTTTTGGGTCTTATGAGAACCAATTTTGCAACCAAATTCAACTCAAGTCTTGATCAGTTCATGTCACCTAATATTTTTTTTCAAGTACAAGGCATTTTAAAACACAAAATGCAGATTCAGACAACATGATATTACCAACAAAGCTGCAAAACCCATACTAAAAATATTACCTCTGTGTACACTCCTGCAAAACCACTTAGAAGTGCCATTACCTGCAAAGAAAATTACCAACTATTTATTAGGCATAGCCAATACAAACATTGGATGTAAGAGTCCATAAATGTTGGATGTAAGAGCCAATAAATGTTGTTAAGCCAAAAAGAAAAGTCTCTGTTTTTTATTCAACTTCTTGGATGTAAGAGCCCATAAATGTTGAGAACTCACGATGGCCATCATCCAACCTTGAAAAGGAGTTTGAAGAACACGATCAGAACTGCACAAGAATGCTGTTAATTAGGCATAGCCAATACAAACAGCACAGTAAGGTGGAGAAACAACATTAACAATGTAGGAGATTATTCTAGAAGTCTATTCTATATAAAAAAAAATATATAAGATGATTGACTGTTGTTAAAAAAGCTATATAAATAGCACAATGTTTTCTATCTGTCGCTTTACTATAAGGCACGCCGTGTATCATACATGAGAAAGATATGGCCATCAATCTGAACTATCTATATGATGGCCACAGATAGATTTTGAAAGTAAGCATACCAAAAGATGGATATCAGACCTATCCAAAAGTGCATTTCTTTCTAGATCATTGGGCAATTAAAACCATCAAAAAGAAAGCAATTTATCAGATGGTCATGATTATCCAATCACCTGGATGTCTATGCAGATTATTAGGTGAGTCCACTAATCTGACAGTCTGTCAGGGCATTGATTGAACATAGATGCCCCCCTGATGATAGGTCTTGTTACTATTCACACTTGGTGGCATTGTGAATATGGTAGCGTTCACTTAACATTTCCGCCAACTATTATTCCATGATCATATTGAAATTGTATGTATATTTTGTCCATTTCCTTGAGATTGATGCGGAAAAAAAAATGGTAGAAAAATCAAGGAGAGGTACTGTAATAAACATTTCTTGATTCCTTCAATTTTTCCTCTCTCATTTATGAAATCATCAAAATATTATATATACATATATATATATATATAAGCATAGACTAAGTTCTTAGGGAATAGATTACACTTACGAAGAATCAAGTTGTGCTATGGTGCATCCGGCGCATAACAAAATAAAAGCAGCCCACTGAATCTCGCTTAATCTGAAAGAAAATAAACAGTGCACAATGCCCAGTGAATTTGACCAAGTTCATTTTGTTTAGGTTGACCCCCCTGCTTAAGTAAATACTTTAATTGCCACCTTATTCTTTTATTTGAGATCAAAATCACAATTGATTATGGTTTATTACTTTTCAAATTAACAATAGATTTTTGGTAAACAGGTTTTAAGTGGCTTAGCTGTAAGTGCCTTTTCCTTTTCTGGCATTTTCCAACAATATTGACAGAACAACTTTTGGTTTATAAAGGAACATTTTTTCCTTTATCGTTCAAATATGACCTAGATCACTGAAATGAAACGAATAGTAGAGAATAGAATGACATTAATAATAAAAAAAGATCCTTCCAATAACTTGTTAAGAGGGGGTCTTTAGGAAAATGGTTCCTATTCGTGCAAAGGTATCCATCCAAATTAAATGAAATAGTGTTAGGACTTACTTTTTCTTTAGTATAATTTGGTATAGCACACCAGTGCTGATAATATTCAGGTTCTTCAGTATCTGGTACCCCGGGGCATCGACATAGGCAAAGATGTAATACTGCCACAATAAAAAAAGATATAAATCTACTAATTTTTTTCCACCATGAAAATATATACTATTAAATAAATAGCATGAACTACCTGTAGTAAGTTTTTAACGAGGTAGAGCGCTGCAGGAATAGGGTAAACAATAACTTCATCTAGTGACATACTCAACCTGACAGCAGTATTACACGCATAAGAGCAAGATATAAATTCAATATATTGTTCAAATTCATGTTGAGTTACCGAAATCATGAAAAAGTAAAACCCAGGTGCCCAATCCGAAATGTACTGTACACAATCTACCAACCAGAATGGGACCACCAATTGATAGTCCTGTCCACCTTGGAGACGTCTTAGACAATAAATTCGACTAAATATGAAAATATTTGACATCCAATCTAATGGATTTTATCAGATGTTCAGAAGTATGGTGAATCATGAATGGTGCAGAAAATCATCTCATTTACTGATATGATTTTATCAGGGCTTTTAGGCACACACATCAAATTCCAAAGTTGGGGGTTATGTAAATACAGTTCATGTAAGGTAAAAAACACATCTATTGTTGTTAGTCCACCACTGGTGGGAAACACATACTTGCATACAGTATTCCGGAAAATCCTCCAATAAAAAGTCAATTACGTCCCTTTGAGAATCCCTTACAGGGATATGGACCATGACAATATTGTTGGCATTTGTGGCCATGGAGCCATCAGTTACTCTATGAATGAGTAACAACAGGTATAAAGGCACTCATTAGTGTGTCATAAAATCCCATTATGTCTCCAATTCATGGCTATAATTTAGGAGAGGAGTTATTATTACAGATCTATATAAGGGGATTAAACCCCATGAGAAAGATGCTCCAAAACGCATAAGAGAGATATGCTCCTATAGAAAGAGCCCTCTGAATTGCGACACCCAGCCTCACGGCAATACCTTCCACCATTCGTTCCACCTCCTTCTTCCTCTCCTCTCATTTACGGGACCCAACAGTGGTATCAAAGCAAACATGGGAAGTCTTTCATTGAAAAAGAGGAAAAGGAAGAGGAAGAGATTTCTGGAAATGCCGGTTATAAGAAACCCAGTTTTGGACGTACGCCATCGTGTTCTTAGGGACACCGATCCTCTCTGTTGAGGCCTCCATCTCTGTTCATGTCAAAATGCTAGAAATCCACTTCACCTTTTCTGCTCTGTTGACTCTTGATGCTGGGCATTTGGAGAATTTTCGGTAATTAAATTCGCCCAGATCCTGTAATCAATTGAATGTTGTCTTCTAAAACGGCTTCGATCCCTCTTGGGCCCAAATCTCCGGAGCCAGCTTCCAAAATCAGTTCCATCATATGGTTTTTTTTCAAGCCGATCGTCACCGATCTAATCTCTCTCCCTATGCCGGCATAGCCGCCATGATGCCGCGGCATGGCTTGATGAGAAAAGGACATGGACATGTATCATCGCCGAGTCGGCGGAGTAAGGTATTCGGATTGTTGGGGTTCAGAGAGGTTTCGTGGTTTCGGCCTATTCTTTCTTGAAGGAAAGAAAGTTTTCTTTACAAGTAACGTAAGTAAGGCTTGAAGATGATAAGGCTTATTCAGCTTTATTGTTTTGAGTGATTGAGATAAGACAAGAGAGGGAAAGTGATCAAAGGAATTTGAATTTCTAGAGTGTTGAGTATATACACCGATTAAGTGTATTAGCTCTTTTGTGATGTGTATTGTGTAGTACATGTCATTATAGAAGCTTAATCTAGCCGAGCACACCAACAAAGCCGAACCTATCGAGCCGAGATGTGTCGAGCCGAATCAAGCCAACTCAATGAGGATACGGGTCAATCAACATTGTTTTGGATACAGTGTTAAGCAAATGAATATTTACTCGGTATCAACTTCGGAATTTTGCAATATCGGAGTTGATATCTCCGATTTCAAATCTTTTTTGAACCAGTGTGATTTTGGAGACGCGGAGAACACAACAAAGAATGGATTGCACTTCAGAAATCTTAGATGCACATACGCTATGGTAAAGCTACAAATAAATGGTCAGATTTCTGAAACTTGAACTATTTACATTATTTGTTAATTTACACAATATATTGCATGCTATGTTAGTAGGTCATATGAATTTTATGACTAAGATAAAGTACACTAGCAATAAGGTGAAAAACACGAATATGAAATTTATAGTGTACAAATAACGTGGTTAATGACATTGGTTAAAAATGCTAAGAATCTTAGCTTTAATTCCATGTTCAGTGATAATCAACATATGCATTTAGCATGTGGCTAATATATTGTCCTAATAGACATGTATAGAATAGTGGAGTATATTTATAGATTTTAGTACTCCCGAATTAAATTATTGTGGCTATTGAATTCAAGTATGATAAACTTGATGGAGGAATATGATAATAATCTCATGTTGAAATATAGGATGAAACCTATAATATAAAATAATAATAGTCATATATTAAAAAGGTAAACGCAATGGTAAATCACATGTATTTCATTGAGAAAACTTCAGGACTTGTCAAAATTATAAAAGCATGATATATATGAATTGTGATGCTTTATTGGCAAGTGGGCCAAGGAATCCTATGTTGCTATTAATAGAAATTAAGCATCTTAAACTATATTTCAAGCTTTTGATCTTAAAGTTCTTGGATATACAGATGCTAATTTTATTGGGAATATATAAAGATGATAAAAATCCATCTCAGGTTTTATTCTTTGGAGGAGTTGGTATTTCTTGGTAAAGTAAGAAACAAATATGTAATGTTTATGTGTTCATATAAAACTTGGTTTATAGTTTTAATATTATCTCATCTTAATACCGTTTGGATAAAACACTTCATAGAGAATATGAAGATCGGCAAAATCGACGGGTTAATTCACTTATTTTGTGAAAATTAGACTGTTATGAGACTGAATTTAAGGTAACGTTGATAACTCAAAAGGATAAATATATTGAAGTGCAATATTATTACATTCAAGATGTTGTTGAAAAATATAAGATGAGGTAATTGTAAATTACTTACCTTAATTAAGTTGATGATTGTAAAATCCTTGATAAAGGCAGAAGTGCAGAATTATTTTAAAGCTTATTGGCTTTATAGGACTTAGGGATGCCTAAGTCAGTGAATTCTAAGAAATTTATCATGAGAGACACAATCACAAAGGCATGTAAAACTTCATGATGATGTATATGTTCATAATGGGAAATCCACTGATAAATGTGTGTAAAACCTTATGACATATGATATATATTTGTATATATGTATATTTATTTGACACCTTATTATTTTGTTATGAGTAGATAATCGCAGATAGTGTGTAAAATCTCATGAAGGTGTGTATGTTCACAATGGTAAATCCATTGATTAGTGGGAGTAAATCTTATGAGATACATAAGTATATTTGGGCATTATTTGAACTTGAGATTTTGTCATGAAAGGCATATCCGTGTACATTGGGAAAACCTCATGATTATAGCATGAAGGGCATATCCATGTGCATTGGGAAAACCTCATGATTGGAGCATGACGGGTATATCCGTGTACATTGGGAAAACCTCATGACTGTAGCATGAAGGGCATATCCGTGTACATCGGGAAACCTCATGATAATTGTAGCATGAAAGACATATACAACGATGTTGTGAGAACCTCTCATAGCTTGACATATTCATAATGGTTAACTTCTTCAGTTGAGAAGAATTTTATGATATGTAATCCCCACATGGTCAAGTGGGAGATTTTTGGCTCTCACGGCCAAGTGGGAGATGTTGGCATTTGTGGCCATGGAGCCATCAGTTACTCTATGAATGAGTAACAACAGGTATAAAGGCACTCATTAGTGTGTCATAAAATCCCATTATGTCTCCAATTCATGGCTATAATTTAGGAGAGGAGTTATTATTACAGATCTATATAAGGGGATTAAACCCCATGAGAAAGATGCTCCAAAAAGCATAAGAGAGATATGCTCCTATAGAAAGAGCCCTCTGAATTGCGACACCCAGCCTCACGGCAATACCTTCCACCATTCATTCCACCTCCTTCTTCCTCTCCTCTCATTTACGGGACCCAACAAATATATTACCTGTCTCTACATTACTTGCAACCCACAATTTTCCATAAAACATGTGAGTTATGAAATGTGAAAGTATAGCTTAGAAATTCATACCCTAAACTATACAGTCACTCAAGAAAAAAATTTAAACTAAAAGATCAAACTAATGCAGTTTCTATTGTTCTCTGCAATTATTTATATATTTATTAAAGTAGCACGAAAAAGGCAGCAGCTTACTTGTTGTCTTCAGTAACACCTTCACTTCTCCAGATTCTTCCCAGTGCCGCAAGTGAGAGTGCACATTTCAAAGCTTCCACCTAATTCCAAAATGGAAACAGAGGATCGAGTTTCAAGTAGATCTGTGTAGGTTCCATGATCACCATCCGAAAGTCGAACGTTCTCATTCAATCAAAGTTTAAATATTTAAAAATGCCGGCCTTGGAGATTAGTTTGTATCCATCATTTTTAAAATTCAAAGGATAAAGAAATTTGAGAGCTTAACACAGAAAATTAGCCAAATTCTCCAATAGAGATTATTATTATTATTATTATTTTCTCACCGAGAAATTTGCAGTGGTTACACTGTACTCATACTTTCCAGCTCTCTTGGACCAGACAATCAGTATTGCCTGTGAACTCGTAAGGATAGTCAAGGCAAGTGTAACAATTGACCTATGCCAATGAAAAAAAAATAGGACTAAGAATTTTTAAAAAGTAAAACATTAATAATAAGATTTTCTTTATTTTTATTGGGTCCACATGAGATGCTACTAGAGTTTATTGGCAGCTCTTACTTGAGCTTCCACTTGGACTGTTTGCTTGAGCTGCTTCCCAATGTATTATTGTCATTTACAGGAACTGCAATAACAGTAGTAATTATAAGAAGTAGAAGAAGACAACGCCAAGTAACATAAGGAAGATTACCCATTGGGTGCTGCGTCAAGTTCAAGGTTGAGCTTTAACGAAAACATACCACCTAAATGAGGTTTCCCACGTAAGCTCCCGGTATCATCTCCAGTGGCATCCCCGTCTTTATCCTACAAGTTACATATAATTGGAAAATTCAATTCAAGTTGAGTGTAATCAAAGAATAGCCTTGGCAAAGTTTCCAAAAAACGAAAAAAAAATCAATCTAGTGTTATAATTTGTGGTCACACATGATCATGGATTTTGATTTGTCAAAACCCTAGATTGATCTTCCCGTTTGATTGAAGCATGTCGGTAAGAGTCCGATCATGCAGTGGTGATCATTAATGTACACCGGACTCAGTACACCCTAGACACACACTAGTGTGTCATTATTTGAGGGCATAATCACCCTTAATTGTGTGGACCCAGAATCCTTGATGGGTAGGATTCTGGGACCTTATAAATAGGGTGAGGTCCCAACTCTCACTCCTCAAGAGAAGAAAAACTTCTCTCGTAAGAGACAGACGAGCTCCCCATCTAGCATAGAGGAGGGGAGAGTTGAAGACCCCCCAGGAGGATCTTCAAAACACCTACAATCCAATCAGGTAAGTCGTTTACTTATGTTGTTTTCTATACAAAGCCGGATGATCCGAGATTAAAGTGGTCGTTGTGGAATCGGCCAACATGTGGTATCAGAGCCCCGTTGATCGGCTTTTGTGTAGAACCCATATTTTTATTGAGTTGTTTGGGGCTCAAATAAACCAAATTTTGGATTTTTTTTAAAATTTAAACCAAGTAATCTTATTCTAATTTTAAGAACAATCAGTTGCAGATTTTCTTTTTCAGGAAGAAGAAGAAGATGGTATCATCTGCAGGTTTTGAGAAATATCAATTTCTCTTTGAGGTGGAACTTCATCTCCACTTGTCAAGATTTTCTAACTCTTATTCATGCAGGTTGGTTGTTACTGCCACACATGCTGAAGGAAGCTCCTTGCTGCTAATATCTTGTTGCGAGCCTTAATTAGGCATGTAATTGTGGCCATGGACCATTAAATGGTTTTCCATTTGTCCGTGACCTTATTTGCAGACTTGTCCGCGATACTTGCTTGTGGACTTGTCCGTGAAACTTATTCACGACCTTGTTCGTGAATTTGGTCTGCGAGATTTAATCTGTTCACGTGATTCGCAAATGTCCGTGGACCTTATTTGTCCACGAACTATTAATTGTCCGTGATGTCCTGTCAGCAGGTATTAGCCTGTCCGTGGGCTTTTATCCGCGGGTCTCTTGTTTTGCTAGTGGACGGAATGCTTGTCCACGGAAGTGCTTATCTGTGGCATTTAAAGTTTTGATTTGTCTACGAACAGAGTCCGTGGAACACTATCTGTGAATTGAAGTTATCCGTAAGCCTTATAGTAACCTCTTGTCCGTGAGATTCTAGTTTGATTTGACTTGCACTAGACACTTGACTGTGGAAGTCTTTGACAAGAAATGGTTTTAAAGTGATGGCATTTTTGTAATACTAATTTGTGTCATGGTTATAATCTTAATACAAAGTTTCAAAGTTTCTTATCCGTAACTTTGAGTTTAAAGTAAGAAAGGAATCATGGGTGATGTCATGTATGACATCACTCATTAATACCCATTAATGCCCATGTAAGGATAATGCTAGCATCACTTCCCTTTGAAACACACTCTCTTTTGATTAGAGAGAATGTGAGTAAAAACAAGTGTCTTTCTCTTAATGGAAGACACTAATACATGTCTTGCTAATTAATGGAATAATTATAAGGTGAACCATGAATTGGGTTTGTGGGTCAGATTAAATATAATTTAGATTCGGATATTGGATTTTCTTTTGAGTTAACCAATTTGTTTGTGGGTATTGGACTTTCTTTTATCTGTGGGGATGATGCATCTATTCTATCCGCAGAGCCTTATTCACGAATCTTGCCTACGAGTCGTAATTAGTCCGCCTGATTTGTTTTTGTTTGTGGGACTTAAAAAATTGCAGTTGTCCGCCGCGGACATTGGAGACTAGCTTTGTCCGCAAGATTCATTTATCTGCAGACCATGAAAATTATTTGTCTACATTTGAGGATTTTGGTTCGGATCACATTTTTGTACATGATCTCAAATGCGGTTTTGTCAACAATTTATACCCAATTTTGTTCATGGGTTTTGTACGCGGTTTGAAACTTTGCCGATTCGTAAAGTAATTTATATCTGATTCTGCCCAGTTATTGATTTCGAGCATTTGTACCAACTTAGAAAGCTTCTCATACATATTTGTAACCTGTTATGAAATTCTATCAGTTTGTACATGATTATGTACTCCTATTTCATAGAAAGTTTTTATGCGGCAATAATTTCATAATTTATTGATTGAGCCTTTGACATTGTAAGTTGTGTTATGATACAATATTCATTGTTATTGGTCTCAAGGGGTGTAAGTCCCACGACACCAATTGCTTCATATTTTTAGATTTGCAGGCTTGTCTCAAATTTTATTTGTTATCAGTTTCAAGTAATTGGTTGCAACTTTTCTTCGTGGTTTATCACTCTTTCAAATCATATTTGATTGGGTTGTCTCTAGTACAGTGTTGTGCAGCTCCATTATTATTATCAAGGGGGTAGCCTTGTGCAAAGCTATCCATGCGAATACAGAACGTATGGTTGCTGTCTTTTAGCTATTGATGATGATAAAACAGTATGGGATGCAGCTTAATGACTTGTATCACTGGTGATCAGCGAATCTAGGGTTTGTAATTTTGAACATATATGCAATGACCTTATTGGATACCAAACTGAAATCTTGGACTTGAAGTGATCGGTTGCCAAAGTGGCCCGATCGTGAATAGCTTATAAATATTCAGTTTCCGCTGCTTAATCAGTCATGATTGCTTTCAATTGTTACATAATAATTATCAAGCCCAAGGTGGGTCATTATTTTGTGCAATGTGAAAGGGTAAGGTGGTTAGTTAGGGTATCGAGAGATAGAAATTTCTTTTTGCCCAAAGGTGATTGAATTCTCGAAAATCTGGAATCTATAACTTACTAGCCTTGTAGTTATGAACATAGTTTGAAAACTCGGCAAGTCACCCGAGTATCTCGGTTGAGCTACTCGACTCGCCTGAATTTTGAGTCGAGTCGTCTCAAAACTCGAAGGAGACACTATTTGCTGAGTTACTCGGGTGACTCGGTCGAGTCGAGACGAGTTTTTCGACTCGCCGGACTAAGTCGAGTCACAGAATGGTATAATTATCATTTTTTAAAACCTAAACTTGAACATCACACTATTTTTGCATCCTATTTTTTGGGGTCTACAAAGACAACCTCCTATGGGTTTTGTTCAACATAGTTTATAAACTATGGTTTGAGGTTGTAAAACAGCGTACTTTGAGCTTTTTCAACCCAGGTTTTTCAAGTCATTACATATATATTCCGAGTTGGACCGAGTCAAATTTTTTTCATGTTTTCCGAGTTACTCAATCCGGCTAACTTTCGATTCAAGTCGAGTTTTCGGGTTTTTGAACTATGGTTATGAACAATGTTTCGATCATCAGTAAGCCTAATAACATGTATGGCTTTCAGTTGTTTTGGAATAGTGATTAAGCCCAAAGGTGGATCACTATTTTTTGGCTTTTAGTTGTTTCGAAGTAGTGAACAAGCCCAAAGGTGGGTCATTATCTTTTGGACAATGTGAAAGGATAAGGTGGTTGATTAAGGTATCGAGAAATAGAGGTTTCTTTCTGCTCAAAGGTGATTGTGTAGAGACCCGAATCTTCTTCATGTTTTTATTGCAAGTATTAGGGGTATTATAGTCCTTGTGATGTTTTAATGTTTATGTATTTATATCTAAATGGGTGTAGTGTGATTAAGGCTTAATCAAACTTGTAAATGGAGGGATGTCATAATACACCCTGAACTTTAGGAAGCTCTAGTTTTGGCACCGTTTATTGGAATTGAGTGATTCTTAAACCATTAGAAAGGTATTGGAACCCTCTTCGAGGTTCATGTTTAATGTTTTTCCATAATTTTAGTCTAAGCTAAGTTAAAAGTGGGTTTTCCGATGTTTTGTCTGATGGAATTGCAGATCAGTCAACTTTAGGGACAATTTGGTCCATAAATAAAGGGGAATTTGGAAATTCTAAAACTCCAGAAATGTTCCTTTTCGAAAGACAAATCCAACGCAAGTTGAATCGTCGAAATCCGACGATCGAGTCAAAAGTTATGGCCGAAACAGTAAAACGGGTCAAAAATCTGTAGAACACCAATCGCTAGGGATCGATCGGTACAAAACCGATCGCTCGGTCAGAAGTAACGATTGATCGGTCCAAAACTGATCGATCGGTATCTATCGACTGGTCCAAAATTTTGTATGAGAAAAATTTCCAGAGAGAGTGTTTTTGACCGAGAGCTCGGTAAGAGCACAGGTCGATCGGTAGGCGACCGATCGCTCGGTCATAACCACCGATCGCTCGGTCTTTCGTATTTTTGCAGAATTTCAGTAAGGACTTTTAGGTCTTTTTACCCTCAATCCTTGGGGCTATAAATAGCGATCCTATTTCGGGGTATTAGAATACTCTACCTATTTCTAACCTAATTTGGCAAAAAGGGAGAGAAAAACCTAGGTTTTTAAGAGAGGGATTTCTTGAAGAAGAAGAAGATAGCTTGAGTATCGCTAGGAAAGCTTGGAGATCGTCCTCAAAGCTTCCCCAAATCATCTTGAGAGCGATTTGGATCCAAGGGAAGGATCCCTAAGGTCGATAAACTCCCTAACTCAACTCTATTAATGATGTTGGTGAATATTAGTATAATATAAATGATATTTAGTTTGTTTTCCCTAATTATGTATGGATTAAGCTTGTTAGAGATGGAAATAGGTTTATACTATGGATGGATTGAATGGAGGAAGGGAAATGCTATGGAGGATTGAGATGAATGTATGGATGTAGATTTTGATTTGGGTTGTGTCGATGGATTATAGTGTGATGGAATGTTAAGAATGTGAAAGAGCAAAGTATCCATAATTAACGCACTCTACATGTTTGTTGAAATATCTAAGAATGATAAGTATTAGTATGATATTTTTGATTATCAAGAAATTAAGTTAAATGAATATTGTGGTTGTTATGATAAATTATGCCCTATTCTCTTGTATGGTGATGAGTATTTGGGTAGGCCAAACCTTAGAGGAAAATCCTCCACGTTGGGAATTCTCTAACTAGGGAGATGTAACCTAGCGGAATTTCCTAATGGAAGATTGGAATTTAAGGGATGACTTATTTGAATTCCAATCACGACACTCAAGCACACGTGCACTCGCATGGTAAGTATTCAAGTCTCATGAGTCTACTTGTCTCACAAGCATGCATGCATTGGATACGAACATGTTACAAATTATGCCATGAAAGAATGATCCCCTACTACGAACATCCACTCTACGCGTTGTCGCATACATGTTATGCTATGAAAGAATGATCCCCCATTACGAACATCCACTCTACGCGTTATCAAACACTATGGATTATGCGTTGTCGGGACAAAACACTATGAATTATGCGTTGACGGGACAAACACACTATGAATCATGCATGTATGAGTCTATGCATATGTTAAGGTAAGTTCATGGATAAGAATTGCACAAGTACACGAGTCAAGATGATGTTATGACATGTTATATGCTACGCACTCTAACTATGTCTATTTTACGTGAAGTTATTATGATTAAGCTTAGATAAACCGAGTTATGATATAGTTATTGCTCATGCTATTTTATGTTGTTGTTAGTTTGTTTATCCACTGAATATTCCAAACTCAGTTGACCTGTCATTGTCTTCAGGTTTAGGAGAAGAGTCGTGGACCGAGGAGGTGTACGCCGAAGAAGAGGGAGAAGGTGAGCTTCCTGAGGGGGAGGCTAGGGATTTTGATAGTCATCCCTATTGAGTAGTTTAGTGTTTCTTTTTGGACGAGATGTTTATATTAGACTTTTTGACTTTTAGTTGATGTTGCCTTAGTTGTTTTACCCTACGGATGGTTTTAGACTATTTCGTTATAAGGAGCTATGATGTGTGGACTATTACTGTGCAGGATGGTTTGACTTTTTATAATCAAAATTTTATTATCCTCATTTTTTTGGTGACTCGTGTTAGTACGCCTTGTATGTATGAATTTTAAGCAGGTTTAAGTAATGTGACGATCCCAAGGTCCTATTCTACCCTTGTAGAATTTTGGGGTCGTTACAGATTGACTCATCAAAACTCTGGTATTTATAACTTACTAGCCTTATATTTGAGACAGATGTTTTGATCATCAGTATTTCTTATATGTGAGCGGTTAAGCCCCCGCTCCCATTATTGGTTATCTGTCAGGCATCGAACCTCAAGAAGGTTTAAATTTTCAGACTAACAATAACAAGTTGAAGTAACTGCATCGATCTCGATATGACCATGCGAAATATTGAGCTGGCTAAAGCCACTAATGAGAGTACAATCGAATAGTAATCCAACTATAAAAAGTGGGTAACATCAAACAAAATATGTTTGAGAACAATGAAAGACTCCATCTCTAAATTCACCTGTTTCGAATGTTGAGAATGCCACCGACTTCATTGTTGTAGTACAAGAGTTTGGTTTCTACTAAGACAGAAGGAAGTACTCTATTGACCCAACTGGTAAATTTGAAATATGGTGGTTATGGAAATATGTGAGAACACATACCGGAAATTTCTGATATGTCCGACTAGCTCAAGGGGATGCATATGGAAGTGTTTCAAGACTTCTTAGTGCGGCTAGCACTTAATTCTCTCCCTCCACAATTTGGGCAATTTAAGTTCACTTATAATACACTAAAGGAGAAATGAAGCTTAATTGAAATAACTGCAATGTGTGTTTAGGAAAACAACGAGAATCAGAAACAATGGGCCGAAAATTGCTTGTCTAGCAAGTAAAAACTATTTTAACAAAAGGTTCAATGAAGAAAGTAGCAGAAGAGGTTTTGAAAAATGATGTAGAGAAAAGGCACTCAGGCCCAACCATCAAGTGGATTAGAACAAAGACTAGGGATTTTATCTCTTACTTTTGTAACAAAATGCGACATGTGAAGCAGAATGGTTACCAATACAAGAGTCAATTGTAAAGAAGTTATCTTCAAGATCGGTTAATTGTTATTTCATTGGTTATCCAAAAGGATCCAAAGGATGTAGATGGTATTGTCTTGCTCATAGTATGAAGTTTGCTGAGACTAGAACTACTAAAATTCTTGAGGATGGGCATATCAGTGGGAGTGATAGTCGTATCACTATACTTATTCCTATTATTCTACATAAAGTTGTTAGTCCACCTGTTGTCGAGGGCACTAGTTCAAATGGTCAGATCACAATAGATTAAGTGTTGACCCTTGTTGATAGTTGTACTATTGAATGTCATTCTGGAGATCTCAGAGAGAGAAAATGTTTGCTTTTCCTAATGCTTATATAGTATCTTGGCACAATAGTGAACTTGACATTAGCTTGAATAATGATCCAATTCGTTTGAGCAGACAGTAGCTAATATTGATTCACGTCAATTGATTAATGCTAAAAATATTTTGAAGTACCAAAGAAAGTCATGGTGATTGATTGTAAATGGATATTCAAAATCAATCGTGAGCCTAAAAGGCAATGTCAATAGACATAAGGCCATATTGGTTGTTCTATGGAACAACCGACAAAGTTTGTGATGAAAGGCATGGAGTACTTAGTGTGCAAGATGAAGAAATTATTGTATGGTTTAAAACAGACTTCTCAACAGTGGTGCATGACATATAATGAAGTAATTACATGTTTTGGTTGAAGGAAAGAGATTTGGATGAATGCAGATATCTGACAATCAGTGGGAGCAAGTTTATGTTTCTGCTTCTCTATATTAATGATATATTGCTTGCCAGGAGTGTTTTGACTATGTTGTTTAAACTCGAACAATTTTTGTCAAAGTAATTTGAGTTGAGACTTGGGCGCAACATCTTTTATTCACAAAATTAAGATCCACTGTGATAGATCTCATGGTCTTCTTGGAATGTGTTGTGTCGTTTGTTTAATTAGTTATTTAGAGATAAGATAGGAATGGTGGGTTATGGGTAGTTATAGGGTTGTGGGTAATGGGAAGTTACATACGGTTACATGTATTCATTATAAATATGTATTCTCTTCAATGAATGAAAGAAGAAAGAATCAATTAACTTGGTGCTTTACACTTGTGGAGTTCGATCTACACTCGAAGTAGATCCCTAATGGAGGTCTCGACTCCCTCGAATCTCCTCTCCTACTCTTTTTATTTGCTTATTTTTATTTAGGTACATATCAGAATGTCTCATAGATCTTATATTGATAGAATACTAAAATGATTCACTATGCAAAATTGTCCTCTTAAAGTGGTGCGTATTATTAAAGTTGACAAACTCTACATGTTTCATTGTCCCAAGAATGACATTGAACGAAAAGTGATGGAAAGCATCCTTTATGCATCAACAATAGAAAGTTTGATGTATGCTTAAATTTGTATTCGTCGTGACCTATAGTGTAATTTGTTTGTTAGACAAATATCAGAGTAATTCTGGTATGGATTATTGGAAGACAACTAAGAAAGTAATGTTGTATTTGCAGAGGATTAAAGATTATAAACTCACATACAGAAGATCCGTTTATCTGAGATGGCGGGATATTCAGATTCAAACTGAGCTGGTTACCTTGACAATCAGTAGTTCACCTCTGGATTGAGGTACCCAAAGTCTGGGGTAAAGAGCTTCAGTTATCTAGGGGATATTTGCTTGACATTAAGAGCTTCTCATTGAAGTGCAATCAGACATATGGATGTATGCCCTTATAAAGCAGATATGGGATTCAAGAGCTTTGGCATCAAAATGCATTTAGGTTTACGCTTCTTGATCGTATCCAGATCGAGATATGTCCATAGAGGTATCTAGACCACTATGTCAAGGCACTCACAGGGTGATCTAGTTGGTTATTAGATTCTCTGAAATGTTTGTGCTAGACATGATTGGGCATCATAGTTGGTAAACCCTTATTTCAGATATGAAGGGTGACGGGTCTCAGTTGCATGATGGTAATAGTCATAAAAATATCTGAACAACGCACATGAGATAATGTGTGAAGCAAGTTCAGTTGTTCACAGAGATATCTAGACCACTAGGTGAACATAAGGTTTTCAATGAGCTCACAAGGAGATCTAGTTGGTTATTAGATTCTCTGAAATGTTTGAGTTAGATGTGATTGGGCATCACAGTCGGTAAACCCTCGTGTCAGATGTGAAGGGCGACAGGTCTCAGTCGCATGACGGTAATAGTCATTAAAACATTTGAACGACACACATGAATTAATGTGTGAAGCAAGGAAGGATCAATTATGAATAAGCATGAGTTGATCATCATAAGCTTTCATGTTGGTTCCATGCTATACAGATTATGCCTATACAGTGACTTAGAGAGAAGATATTGTCAACATTGTGACCAAGGAAGGTCTTATGTTGATGTGATAATGTAATATCGTCATGATCCAATGTTGATAGTATTTTCTAAACAAGTTGAAGGGTGTTGCCTGATCTTATGGGAAGATGGTTTTTTCTAAAAGAGTGGCCACTCACCGTGTCTTTCTAAATGTCTACATCCGGGAGAGTCTTTTTAAAGTAAAAGATTTTCACAGAAATGAGTCACCGTGATCATTGTATGACCAAGTGGGAGAATGTTAGAATTTGTGGTCACACATGATCACGGGGTTTGATTTGTCAAAACCCAGGATTGATCTTCCCGTTTGATTGAAGCTTGTCGGTAAGAGTCTGATCATGCGGTGGTGATCATTAAGGTACACCAGACTCGGTACACCCTAGACACACACTAGTGTGTCATTATTTGAGGGCATAATCACTCTTAATTGTGTGGACCCAGAATCCTTGATGGGTAGGATTCTAGGACCCTATAAATAGGGTGAGATCCCAACTTTCACTCCTCAAGAGAAGAAAAACTTATCTCTCATAAGAGACAGACGAGCTCCCCATCTAGCACAGAGGAGGAGAGAGTTGAAGACCCCCCTCCCCCTATGGAGGATCTTCAAACACCGACAATCCAATTAGGTAAGTGGTTTACTTATGTTGTTTTCTATACAAAACCGGATGATCCGAGATTAAAGTGGTCGTTGTGGAATCGGCCAACATCTAGTAGAAATGATTCACATAAAGGACATGATACATGATAGGGTTTAGCTTAATGTAAAGTGTCTCAAAGTTTTCCAAACTACCATAACAAGATGAGGTAAACAGTGAATTCCTTCGAATTAGCTCTTACTCTCTCTAATTAAAAGGCCGACCACAAGAATTTGGGATAAGCCATTGATGATGATGATAACTCTACTTAATATGCAGAAACTATAACGACCATTTTCTCTTTCTGATCTTTAAAAACTATTGAAATAGGTTCAGGCATTACAAACATCCAATTCAAATAAGACACCCCATGGTTTCTATCTTCAGGACCAGGCTATCTAATTGCACTAAGTACTACTGAAATTTGAACATAAAAAAGAGCATTTCCATTTATGAAAGTTCACCAAATGAGCAGCAGCGAAAAACACCTATTTTCAATCAAGATGGATTTTCTGACTTTGGAAGTGAAGAAATGACTTAAAAGAGGAACCAGTCCAAGAATGCAACTGAAAAATGAACTTGGACCAAAAAAACACTGTTCATTTATTTTTATTTTTATTTTTCTTCAAGTGTCGGTAACTACAAACAAATGCCTGATCTGAACCAAGTTGAATCCCATAGGAATCGAATTAATCGAAGAAACCTATAAGGCAAAGAAATCAATAACAAGAATTTCAGGTACTCATGTGAGATTAAGATGTGGGTGGCTACAAAAATGCTTGATCTCAATCAAGCTGCATCACCGATATTAGATTTCAAATTAATCAGAAGAACCCCCAGATGGAAACTTAAACTGAAAAACATAGCCACAACATTACAAGAAATGGGCAACAGAAATATGTCTAATCTCGACCATGTTTTATGAACAAGATTTAAAAGGCGTGGGCAGCAGAAAAAAAATGCCGAATCGATGTCGTTATTTTGCAAATCAACGAAAACAATTATAGATAGAAATGAAAACGGTTGAAAAAGCTAGAGGTTTAATCAAGAAAGGTCAAGACCAAAACCCGTTCTTTGATTTTTCTATACTCCATTGTGACTCCACAGGGGCAGAACCGCAAATTCTCAGTACAGATCTTCAAGATCTCTCACTGCTTCTTTCTTTCTTCGTACAAGAGATGGTCCTCCTATTTGGATGTGAATTTTAGGGGTGACAATCGGGTCGACTTCGGGTTCAAAAATGAGTTGATGTCATGCCCATTTAAGAAAATCACTTAAATTCAAACTCAAACCCAGCCCTTTGCTACCTTACTTATGGGCTAGGCGTGATATCGAGCCGAGGCGAGCAGTGGTGTCTTCAAGCTTGTTCATTTTTAATAACAGTGTTCGAAAATTAAGTTTAAGCTTAACTCGTTTATTTAATAAATGAGCTCAAGCTTTACTAGCCAAACTCAAGACGAGCTCGACTAATTCCCGAGCAGGTTGGTTTATTGTATATAACTATTTATATTAGGTAAAAATTCACTTTATTATCCTAGGCATAGAAATCAGGTTGTTAACTAAATTTTTAATGTAAGATTATAATTATATAAAGAGTATTCTTATCATATAAAATACAATATATTCTATTAATCTTTACTAGTATAAAATAAATATACTTAATTTTAATATTTAAATTAAATAAGTATATTTTAAATATTTCAATACCTTAATATGTATATATAGTTGAGTTGAGCTTTTAATGAGCTGATTTGGGGTGTGTTCAAGCTTGACTCGTTCACTAAATGAGGTCGAAAATCATGTTCAAGCTTGACTTGTTTATTAAATAAACTAACCGACTTGAGCTTTTAACGAGCTGAGCTTGAGTAATTCATGAGCATTGTTGTTCGTTAACTACCCTTACTTATGGCACCCTAACGGTTACCTTAGGTTTAATGTGTGTGTTTAGATTACCTCTCTTACAAAAAAAAAAAAAAAAAAACAGCCCATTGCTACCCCTATTTGTTATCACCTCCAGGTATGTGTAAGATCCTCTCGAATTTCTGGCAGGCTTCCCCTCCAGTTGCTATTGGAGGTAATTACAAGTCAATGGGAATAACTAATAAAGAAGGGAGGGCCATTTCTTAGAAATAAGGAGAAGACCCTTAATTTAATAAGCTCGTACTAGACTTACTCTTAGGAATTGAATTATCCCCAAGTTCAATCACACCCAAAGGTCAACACGTTTCTCTTTTAACCCTAGAGTTAATTTTATTTTCTATAAACTAGTTGTACGTATTAGCCTTACTCTCAGGTATTCCCTACTCTCAACCATAAACTAACAAGATAGGATCGTAGTCAATCGTGATTGAACTATCCCCGAGTTCAATCACACTCATAGGTCAACACATGTCCCTTTTAATCCTAGGGTTTATTTTATTTTCTATAAACTAATGTTAGATTGTAAACCCTAAGGGTTAGTAAATCTTAACCATAGTTAATAGGGATTAAAAGGGACATGTGTTGACCTGTGGGTTTAATTGAACTCTTCTCAAGTTCAATTGCGATTGACGATGATCCGATCTCTAAACTAAATGTTAAAGCAAGGACATGTGTTGTATTTTGACTGAGAGCAATAACATGTGTTAGTTTTTAGCTGAGAGTATGAAATGTTGAGAGTGCGACTCATTATATTAAAATCTTTTCTATTTGCTTCTAAATAGATGAGCCCGCCTTTCTATTTTCAGGCATTAACTGTACTTAACTAAAAACCAACACCTATTAAAACGTAGACAAATATTGATTTTTGGCTGAAAGCAACAAAAAGTAATGGTTTTTAGTTGAGAGTAAGGGATGCCTAAGAATAGGGCTGGCGAGATTGGATTTAGTCTGACCCTCGTTAGACCAAAACCATCTGGTCGCACTCACAAAGCCTCCTTTAATTGCTTTTATTAAACTTTGGATATAAAATAATTAACTCCTAAGGTTAAAATTTATTTTTTTAATAAACCAATGTTAGATTTATGAATCTTAGAGGTGAGTAATCTTAACCAAAATTTCTGGGCGATAAAAGGGACACATGGCGGCATGTAGAGCATGGGCAAGACAGTTTTGGTGTAGCGAGGGCGAGACCAAAACCCATTCAGGTTAGCACCACTCTTCTTTATTAATTATTCCCATCGAGTGTAAGGCAATGCTGATACTATCCTCTAATTTAAGTCACCATGAGAGAACCATCCTCAAGTGTAAAGCAATGATCCTGACTGGGATTTACTACCCATTGTTATATTTTAAAGTGTTTTAAAACAGTTAGTGTTTCAAAATTGTCTCCACATGACTTTGTCCTCTTGTGGTTGTCTTCAATTCTCTCTCTCCAAATTTGAATTCAAATTTGCAAAAGCTTTTTGAGGACCATTGTAAACCAATGGTTACAACCTTTCATAAGGTTATCTTTGATCAGTTGCATCTCTTAAGAGATGCCTTTTCATGTTTTTAAAAACCCTTTTATGCTTACGGTTTTTAACATCTTAAAATATATTTTTTCTTTAGCAATTGCTCTCTAGCAGTGTCTCTGTAACATCTACAGAACACTGTTTATTTTCTCTGTCATTGAAAAACTCTATTTTGTTCGGGTTATAACTGTGTGGTGGTTCGGGTCTACTAAAAGTGTAGTGCACGCATACAGTGGACGATGATCGTTGCATCCTGGAAATCGACTGTTCTTGTAGCCCTTGCACTCAAAGGATATCATCCAGAGGGGGGCAGATAGGTTTCAAGCCCAGTGACTCTATCACGCCTCGATCAAATTACAAATCAATAAGTTTTTTGTCTCTGATTTTATTTCAACTCTGTTTTGTCTAATTTTTCATATCATTCATCCAACACCCATGACCTGGAAATGATCATAGCAAACGGGTTGGGTCCTTATAGCTTTGTAACCTACCCGAAAAGAGGATTTGGATTGTTCTCATCATTGGTTGGAACTCGGAATACGTCGTTGTTGCCTGTTGGTTGAAACGTGGGTGATTTGATCTGGACTTGACCTAACTTATTTTTAAAAGCAAAGCCCAATTTAAAGGTGGATTTACATGCATATTGGGCCAGAACAGGTTAAGGCTTGCTCAGCCCAGCCCAGCCCAATTTAAAGGTAGGATATATTTGAGCTTAATTTTGAGCTACAAGTTATGGGCTGGATTTGGGCCTAGGTTTTATATGGTTACCAAACTGTGATCAGCGGCGGATAGACTTAACCATCCGTCTTGGTGTATGAAATCGGTGATTGTTCTTTTAGCAAATAAAATATACAAGGGCAAATCACCCATTTAGGCACCAAATGGAACCTATCATTGACTTGATAATTGGTAAGGTGAATATCTTGTCCGTTCAATGCTAGGCATAATGAGTATAATGACCTCAAAAAATCTCGTTTTCCTCCTATGAACTTTAAGGTGTATGAATCTCATATTTAACTCTTTGAGTAGAGTGATAGAGGCTCCATTTAACTTAGGTTGATCTACGCCGAAGGCAAACCTACGTCAAGGTAACCATTCTGCTCTAGATCAAAATCAAAATAATGATTTAGAGCATTTATAAGGAATGTGTTGGGATGCCATGAGTATCATAAGATGGACTTTTGAGTGATTAAACCCAGTGGTAAGTGTATCTTCCCTAAAGGGATAGGTTCCAGGCTCGATCGGGGTGCTGCATTAATAGTTGTAATATCCACTCTCTTGGTCAAACTTCAAATGCTAGGCATTAACACAGTAACCTAGCACAAATAATTAACACTCTGCCTAATTGCATGACTTGTACCAAAATAAAATAATAAAAAATCTTTGATATGCATCAGATACTATTTAAATTTGGAGTGATCTACCTATCAAGAACTTTAAAATGTTAAGGGAGTGAACCTTAAGTGCCACAATGCACGGATGTAGTCCTCGAGATCAGTAATATTGTAATCACCTTACCAAATACCTATGGATAAGTAATGGAAATGTTAGAGGCATTTGTTGGCAAGGCCGGCCGATTAGTCAAGCTCTTACTATGCAAGAAACGTGAAAACACTTTTCCTTTATGCTAAGTTTGGTTGTTGAGAAAATAGGTGAAAATATGGGGAAAAAAATTTGGATTTATAATATAATTTTTAGTTGGGTTTTGTCCAATTTTCTTTTCTTTTTCATGTTCTTACTAATTTTCTTGACAACCAAACATAGTGTTAATGTTCTGTTCGTTTTAATGTAAAATAGAGAAAAAAATTCAAATTCATGGAAAATATTATTTATGTGTTTGTTTGCACGTAAAATCATTCGTAAGTAAAATATTTTATGAAAAAATGAATAATTTTTGCATTAAATGACTTGAATTTCACGAATCTGCATGATATTTTTTAGTAAAATCACCCCCTTTAAATATATTTTTAAAAATTAGAAAAGCACCCCTTTTATTTATTTATTAATTTTTAATATGTGATTTTAATGTCTCTTTACTCTAATTACAAGTAAATAAAGTAAATAAATTTTTTGTATTATTTTCAAGAATGCAACCTAACAATAAAAATAAATAAATAATTCATCTTTTATCATAAAAACTTTTCTATTGTAAATGATTTATGCCGTAAAACTATTTCCATGCAAATAAGTGTACAACTGGTTGAAACCAAACTTCACAGTACGTGGTTTTTGTTTAATGACTTCAATAACCTCATAAAACATAACCACATTTGGGTAGTATGGTTTCAACTAGTTGTGGTTCTAGGGCACCTTAGTGTTGGTAAGGGTCTAAGGGTTTCAAAATAGTCAACAACATACTATTTTATGAACTACTCATGAAATGTTTTTATGAGAGCATAAAATAGTGAACATCTTTTGAGAGCTATAAGGTTGTGTTGTTATGTTGCGTTTTCAAAGGCTCACGACTCTACAAGTTCCGGACATTAGCTTAGCATCTAATGTCTTATGTTCTTTTGTTCTTGAGATTTTGTGATTGGATTTAAAAGCATAATAATAATAATAAATAAATAATAAATTTTTTGAAAGAGTTTGTGTTTTTATTTAGGTCCCATTAGTGAAGATGTACATATGTGTTCCAATGTGGAGGCCTTTTGGTTGAGTTTTCAAACACTCACTTTGGTGAGCTTTTAATGTCTCATGAGTTTTTAAAGTTCCGGGGTTTTGGATAAAAGAATAACATATGCATTTTAAAATCACGAGATTTTAGAAAACCCACCTTAAATGCATAGGAAAAGAACACAGCCTAAGCAATTTCAATTCTATTTAAATAACGTAAGTGTTAGAAAGAAATATCTCCACTATAAAATAGAAAAAAATAAAGAATAAACAAGCTGCTAGCGTCAAAAACTGCGGCTTGTTTTAAGGCGCTCGCTCAACCCTATGAACACAATTGCAGTCCTGGTAGCCAACCCCTTATGATTTAACAGAATTCAAGATATAAGGAAAAGTGATTCCTGTGTCTAAGCACCAGCAGCTTGCAAGTTATAAGGCAGGTGCTTAATAGCATTCTCCATGTAAGTAGGGAAATTTTTTGAGATTTGTCTTCGAGGTAGTAATAAATGATGGGTCCTCACTAATTTTTAGTATTATTAATATAGTTCGCCCCCCAATTTTTTTTGTTTTGTATATGTAATGTCTCCTCAATTTTTGTCTTATATATAGTGAGCCCTAACTGTTAGGAATCTGATAGTGCCTTATCTTGTTGAAAGAAGAAAGAAAATGTTTAGCTTACCTTCGATTGCATTTAAAGGTTATCCTCATTGGTCTTTGCCCCACTTTTTAACACTCATTAATTAATTAATTATGGTTGAAATTCACTCACCCTTAAGTTTAAGCAAATCCAACTTTGGTTTTTAAGGAAAAAATCTTAATTTTAATTTAGTTAAGCTTAACTAAGATTAAAAGAGACACGAGGACATGGTTGTGACTTTAGTAGGGGACCTACGGATCCTCTAATCACTCACCTTTATTAGAATGTAATATTAATGAACTTTATGACCACGATGGATCCATTACTTTTTTTAAAAAAAAAATTTGAGGGCAACGCTGCAGACCCCAAAGTTTCATAGCCTCAATTCCATTAGGTTTTTTTTCTTTTTTTCTTTTTTTTTATGGCGACCAAGTCCGAGCCATTGTCACTTCTTAGGTCTCATTCACCGGTTGCAGTCTTAATCTTAGGTCACCTGAACATGTGTGTGCGTGGGGGTATGCTGTAATATGGGGTACACTAATAGGCTAATAGGTACTTGTCATTATGTGTGTTTATGGGACATGTACCATATGTAAGTGCTGCGATATGGGTTGCAATTCTGGGACCCAGTCTTAATGTGGGTGTGGTCCCCCTTCTTTGTACATATATGGTTAGCTGGTTTATTAGTTAGCTGATTAGTGTGTTGCCACTTTGGGCTTCCAAATTGGGTCGGGTGAGTGGGCCATGCTCCTGCTACATTAGTAAAGAAACTTCTACTAATCCCTTTCTGTCCTCAAGTTTCGAGACCTCTCTCAAATAAGGGGCACACCTTAGCCATCCTAACCGGAGGGTCGGGTAATTTTTGTGTATGGGCTTTATATTTCATGAAAGATTTCCCGTCTTCGTCTTTGAATGCTTAGGCAGATAAGCCAACACATTAAGAAAAGATACGATATGGACCTTCTATTTATAGCATGATATCAGGTTAGAAGAAAAGAAAAGAAAGACAAACCCTTATCTTCATTAATTAGCTCAATAATCTAATTGTAAAAGTCAGATTTTTTCCATTATTGAACTAAGTTTGGTATTATAACCAAAAAAAAAAAACTAAGTTTGGTATGTAGAAGAAAGGCAGGCCTTTGAATTTGTTACGAGACGGTGCCATATTGTCAATGTATATCTTTTACTTTTACTTTTTTGCAATTTGATATTGGTTCAGCGCCACCTAAAAGGAGTCCAGATCCCTTTTATTGAGTTTTATTGAGGGTGACTTCACTCCAGAAATTTTAGCAAGGGGAAACCTAAGCATACTCTAATAATTCAAAAAACTTTCATATTCTAAAATAAAGAAGAATTTTTGTGTCAACCCAGTTGCGAGTCTCACACAAAATCATTTGTTTTTATTATAAAAGTCTGAAAGAGTATGAAAATGAGAGTATGCTTAGTATTCCTCTTGTAGCGAAGGCTGAAGAAGCAAAATTGTATAAGGCTTCCTTTTTCTTTTTTGTCAAAACTTGATTAAGAAAATGATTTTTGTAATTCAAAATAAAGATTAATTTTGAGCCAAAGTTTTGCTTTACGGCGTTGAAGCGGGGCTCTCCTATATTTGCACTATGATTGTGGCACATTTGTAATTATTGGGAGAGGCTGAGGTAATTTTGAAAATATCATAATTACAAGATTGCCACCGTTATAGTGTTCCCCTTTGTATTTAAAGTACTGTTTTAGAATATGATAAAGGATGGCGAGAAACATGTCGTCATGGTTGGAAGGGCTGTGATTATAGTACCGGTTTATGGATGCATGTTAGATGTTTCTTTTTGCCCTTTTTGGTTTTGGTTGATCCATGATTTATTTTGTGAATCGCTGTAAGTGGGTTGTCAATGGGGACCATTGAAGGATGGGATAATAATAGCAGCGTCTAAAATGGGTCACCAGGCTTCTTACCCCAAATCCATTATTGTGATTGAGTTCTTAGAAATATTGTGCAGGGTTTAGCATCCCCACATTTTCAAAATTATTATAGATTTTGCTAGTCCCACTCTCTCCCAACTGTCTTTTTAAAAAAAAAATTTATTTACCCCAATAAAGGAAGAGTGCATAAAGGGCCGCAATGAAACTAGCAAATAAAAAGAAGAGAAATGCTAGTGAGACCACAAAGTGCCGAGATCACAGTGAGACCGTGCATGAGATGCATTGGACTCAAAAAAAATAAAAATAGATTTAATAAAAGTTTTGAGTCCCGTGCATCATATGCACGGTCTCGCTGTGGTCCTGGCCTTTTACGGTCTCACTAACATTTCCCTAAAAAGAAAAGAAAAAGAATGACAAAAGGAGGAGTTGGGTTTTAGTCCAAGATTACTCTCAAAGCTCCCTTAGTGACTGTGATAGGTCAAGGAGAGCCACTCATTTTACTAACATTAACAATTAACTATAAATAAAAAATATTGTCGCCCGGTAGTGGTCCACCAAAAAAGGAAAATGAGAGAGATAAACCTTTTAAATATAAGTGATTGCTTAGGGGTAAGCGGTTGCAATCAGAAACTATTATTTTCAACTTTCATTAAAATCTTCGCATCCTACTCATCTTCACGTTCTTTTAACCATCTTCTTATACTTTTTCTTAAGGTCAGTTAATCACTTCACGGATCATTTCCCTATTTCACACTTTGAGGGAGAGAGAGAGGGCTATCTAAAGGAAATTGACATCTTTAGCAACAGATCATAGCCTCATTTCAGAGTCTCATTTTTAACTTTTTTCTAAACTCACTTAGGTTTAACACTTGGCATTGCTATCCTTTCAGGACACTTCTCACTATCCCAATCACTATCACAGTGAGAACTTGGAAAATAGTGACTAGCGCACTAATAGATGGAATATACTGTTATAACCAGTTCGACAAATTTAGAGAAATAAGAAAAAAGGAATGCAAGCAATCACAAAATGGAAACAACGATATACGTGATTCGATAAGATGCCTACATCCATGGACGAAAGCGGCAAGAAATCTACCAAGAACAAGGGATATTGCAGTGAGAACAAACTCTTTCAAAACCCTCACTCACAATCCTCGAAAAACCCTTTAATCGTAGCTTCAAAGAAAACTTCTTTATATACCTAGGATTACAAGATAAGAGATGAAACATGTCAAATACCCGAAACAAGTCAGGTCATTAATCGGGTCCCATCAAGTCGACACCGGGTCATCAAAAATCTAGGTAAGATTCATGGCAACTTCCCAACAAATCCATATGCTGGTCAACACGTGTTCCTGTTCACCCCTATTATCCGTGATTAAGATTCATGTGGTGTGTGTGTTTGCTTGGGTGGTGTGAGTATTCCCTTGTCTTTGCCTTCAGTCATTGCCTTGCGGTATGATAGAGTTTACCAAAACAAAAACCCTAAGGGTTAGTAAATCTTAACCACAATTAATAGGGTTGAATAGAGATACATGTTGATCTATGGGTATGATTGAATTCTCCCCCAATTCAATTGCGAGTGATTGTGATTTGATCTCGCGCTCGATAGGGTCATGCGCAAGTCCAATAGATAATAGAAGGATGAACCATTTCAAACTGACTAGTGATTGAACTTGGCCACGGAGAGCATGCTTTGCCTAAGATAGGGCGGTGCGCAAGTCCACTAGGTTTCAATGGTGCACTCTGAGCATGCGTTAGGGCATCTCTAAAACCCTAGAAACGCCATGATGCGCACCTCAGTGCACGCATAAAGACCAAGTCTTGCGCTCACTCTAATTTGACGACTTAGTTTGTAGCACTTTCCAACACCTTAATAAAAGGGTGGTTGAAGGTGCCCAATCCGACTGTCCTAGTTCCTTGCCCTTGTTGGTCACCCTTCAGGATTTATCTCGACTTTTTTGGTTGTGTAGTATGGGGGGATATGCAAAGGCCCAAGGGACTTAGTCGGGTGCTCTAAGAAGCCCAGATACTCTAATCCAAATAAAAAAAAGGGAATAAGTTCAGTTTTGAGAGGGGAACTCTGAATTTGAATGATGCCTGTATCAAGTAAATGACGACATAGTTTAAAAATTGGCAAGCCTAAAAGCCTAAGTTCTCATTTATACCCAAAAGAATAAAGGATAAAACTAAGAAGTCCTCCTCATGCATTAGATGTCAGAATTAATTTTTAATGTTATTTCAACTCTCTCCAAGAACAAATTGTGTGTAGGGGTATTTTAGGAAAAATAAAATATCACCCCCAAACAATGTTAAATATTTGAGGAATGCTCGGTCAACCCATACTCTCACCTTCCACCAACCGCATGTACATCATGCAATGATTAAAACACTCTCTCACCAAAAAGATGGACAAGTGATTGGTGGAGGGTGAGAGTATGGATTGATTGAGAGTAGAGCTAGAATTCCACAAAATATTTTGTTTGGAAATGCTTTGTTTATTTTACTTGGCCTCTCTTTTGAATGTCACATGTCTTTTTTTTTTTACTATCTTTATTTGTTAGATTCATCAACTCTTAGGATTAAAGCATCTAACTTTGATTTTTAATTTTTTATATAAAAATAATCACAGAAATTAAAACTTGTTAATCATAGTTCAAAGGGGTTTTATGAGAGTCAGGAGGAGACTGTTGCTCTTTTAAAAGTAAAAATAATCACCTCATTAACTCAATGTAATTGTGTTTAAGATTAATGCTTCTGTTGCTCTTTTAAAAGTAAAAATAATCACCTCATTAACTCAATGTAATTGTGTTTAAGATTCATGCTAAAGCATTAAAACTTAGTTTTTTTTTACAAAAAGAAAAACCACTAGATGAGTTAAAAATTATTAAACACAGTTAAAAGGGACTTTGTGAGACCCCATGGTACGTGTGATGTTGTGAGAATCAGCTAAGAACTTTTTTCCTATTAACAACTCTCTCAGGCTTGGTTGGCAAGAAAACGAGTTTAAAACATTGGGATTGGATTTGGTCTTGTTCTAGCAAGACCAAAATCGTCTTGCTCTTGATGGGCTTTCGACATGTGGTAATAAAAAAGAAGGGCAAATAAGAAGAAGTCAAAAAACAGGAGAGAAAATGAAATGACTTTTCCCTCTTTATCACCACATGTCGGGTATTAAACATGGGTAAGACGGTTTTGTTCTTGCAAGCGCAAGATCAAATCCGATCCCTAAAACAATACATAAGAAAATTTTAAAATTTTCCAAAAAATTATGTTTTATCTTTATCTTTTATTTATTTTTATTAACATAACAAAAGCATACTGGACTTGGTAGAGGTTTTTTTTGTTGAAATTGCAAATTCGGATAAGCTGCAACCCTCCTTCAATGATTAGTGGTTTAGAGTCCTAGATTGTCTCTGGCGAAGCCAGAGAGGGTTTATAGGTGACAAGGGGTGGAGAAGTTAAAATCATGGGACCCATGATTTTGACTTCTCCACACATATTAAGACATGTGGTGATAAGTGTACGAGAACAAGGGCTAGATATCAAATGGGGGAGAAGTCAAAATCATGGAGAGAAAATAGAATGACTTTCCCATTCTTTTTTTGCCAACTGTCGCATAATGTATGAAACCCAGACCAGTTTCAGGCTCCAGAGACAATCCGAGGCCCATAGGTGAAGATACACGAGAGTTGCACGCTCTTGCAGAAAGGCAGGTGTGCGCACGAGTTACAGTGGGTACCTTTAACCTTACATGATCTGAACTTTAAGAAAAAAAAAAAAAAAAGTGAGGTAGAGAACGGGTATGGCGTGAGAGCAGTGCCAGCTGGACGCGGCTGGCTGATGGTAATTTATCCAACTAACACGTGTTGGTCGGATGACACGTGGACCTCTGGATTTAAGCATTTACTGCGAAATTGGCATTCGTTGTCAGTTAGAGAAAACAGAAATTGAAAATGACGTCTTTTATTTGCGAAAATGCCTCCAATGCCCCATAGCTTATCCTAGACCAAAACGAACCGTGTGAATATAGTATATACCCTCACCTTTTTCCGAAATAATAAGAATGCCACTCATGTTTTTGAGGGCGAAATGAAATTGATGAACTTCGGCGTCAAACTTTCATCTTCATTTGAAAATATCGGATTTTATAGCATTATACTGGTAAATTAGGTTATTTCTTTGAAGGCGCCAGGGTATTTATGGAATACCATGCCATACGCAGCAATAAAATAAGGATAAAGCCGAGTGTACACCTCATTGATAACCCGAACCGGATCGGTATTTAATCGTTTAACTATAATTAAGATCAAATAAATAATCAAACAAGTGAAGTGAATAGAAATCAAAATCCGGAATCGGCCAAGAAAGAAGCAGCAGAGATTGGAAAAGTTGCAGAGCATGGGAATAGCTGGATTTTTCAGAAAGAGAAAAAAAACACAGGATTTCAGGAGATACTCAGAGAGGATTCCAGCTGTGTCTACAAATATGTGTAATTTTGAATTTCTATCTTTCTCATGGAGGATTTCATGGCTCGGCTTGGCTTTGTAAAGCCAGTCTCCGTTTACCCGAAGTTTTGAGAGAAAAAGAGGAAGCCATGGAGGTGGGTTGAATTTCTCTCTCTCTCTTTTTTTTTTTTTTTTTTTTCTGATCTGGGTCTTTTATTTTCTTCAAGAAGGAAAATGGGTTTTCATTTTTCTTACTCTGGTGATGTTGTTTATAGTTTTATTCTGTTGTTCTACAGTGTAGGTTACTTTTTGTTTTTGTTTTTGGGGTGAATACAGCGTAGGTGTTACTTGAATACTCTAGAAAGATAGTTGAAAGAGATTCAATTCGTCCGTTCTCCTCTTAGTGTAAAATATAATCTATATCTCTCTTTTTTTGTGTGATGTGGGTTCTTGTTTTAGAGTGCATAAATGCTGGGTTCTACTCGTGTAATTTACAGGAAAAGTTTTAGGGGGGAACAGAGGAATTCATAGAAGAGCGTTGGAGTATTTTCTTTTCTTTTCCTGATCCGAGTTTGTTATTTCTAATGTGAAGAAAAGAAAAGATTAGATTCAAAGAATATTCGTGTTTATTGGCTTTGCTGATATTGGTGGGTATCTGGGATTCAATAAGATGGGCTCTTCACTACAATCGATTGATGAAGTTGTCGAAGAGATCATGAGAATTCATAGATCTCTGCCCGCTAGGCCTGGCATCGATGATGTTGAAGCTGCCAAGATTTTGATTCGGAATGTGGAGCAGGAAGACCAATCAAGACTAGATGCGATTTCTAGACAGAGAAAGAGTCCCGAAGTCCCCGAGGAGCTGTTCTTCGTGTTGCAAGAGATGCAGAAGAATTTGGTGTATTTCCAGAGTAAAGAACAGAAGAGGGAAGCTCTGAAATTGCTTGATCTCGAAAATGTCTATGCGCTGTTCGACGAATTTGTCCAGAGAGCATCCAAATGCCTTCCTTCTACATCCAATTCTAACCAGGCTGACTACTCTAACAGCTCAATTTCTACGACTTTGAGCAGTTTTTCTACAACTTCTGCTTCAGTTACTCAAACGAATTCTTCGGTGGCTTCCTCTGGCATCTACTCTGAGAAAGACTCTCTAAGGAATCCTGAGTTGATTACTAGAGATGACAGTTATGTGAAGAAAACAAAGCCTACGTACTATGTCGATGGAAATGTGGTTGGACCAGCCAGTTCGTCTCGGCTTCAAATCCTGGATTCCACTCTCAAACCTGCTACCATTTCTGGTGAGTGTGAAATCCCTCTAAATTAGATGATTACTAGTAATAGAAGTTTGAATATTGTCCTTTTGTTAATTTCTCACAATGGGTTGTGTAGGTCCAGATGGCGAGAAGCTGAGTCTGATAAAACTAGCTAGTTTGATTGAGGTCTCTTCGAAGAAAGGTACACGAGAGCTTTACCTTCAGAACAAGTTGATGGATCAAATCGAGTGGTTACCTGATTCGATAGGGAAGCTATCGGGTCTGATCACTCTCGATTTGTCCGAGAACCGGATTATTGCCCTACCAACCACTATTGGAGGCCTTTCGTTCTTGAAGAAACTAGACTTGCACTCAAATAGGATCGCTGAACTCCCTGAATCCATTGGAGATCTCCTTAGCCTGGTCTATCTAGACCTGAGGGCGAACCAGTTAACATCTCTACCTGCTACCTTTAGCAAATTAGCCCGCCTTGAGGAGCTCGATCTGAGCTCAAACCGGCTGTCATTTCTCCCGGAGTCAATTGGAACCCTTATAAGCCTGAAGAAGTTGAATGTGGAAACTAATGATATTGAAGAAATCCCACATGCTATTGGCCAGTGTTCTTCCCTTGTTGAGCTCCGTGCAGAGTATAATCGGCTTAAAGCCCTTCCAGAAGCTATAGGGAGGATTGAATCACTGGAGATTCTATCAGTCCGGTATAATAACATCAAACAACTACCTACCACGATGGCATCTCTGTCAAACTTGAAGGAGCTTGACGTAAGCTTCAATGAGCTTGAAGGGGTGCCTGAGAGCTTGTGCCTTGCCACCACACTTGTCAAAATGAACATTGGGAACAATTTTGCCGATCTACGATCGCTACCACGATCCATTGGGAACCTTGAGATGCTAGAAGAGTTGGATATCAGTAATAATCAGATACGAGTCCTTCCGGACTCTTTTCGGATGCTATCACAGTTGCGTGTGCTTCGTGCAGAAGAAAATCCTTTGGAAGTGCCGCCGAGGCACATAGCCGAAATGGGTGCGCAGGTAAATGTTTCTCCATAAAGTTTTAGGGTCTATTGATTATCCATCACATTTTTTGCAAGGCTTATCATGCTTTGGTGATCTTCAGGTTGTTGTTCACTACATGGATGAACTTGTTGCGAAGAGGGACATCAAGTCACAACCGATTAAGCAGAAAAAAACTTGGGCTCAATTATGCTGCTATTCGAGATCTAACAAAAGAAAGCATGATAGTTGGGACTACGTGAAAGCCTGAATTTTGAAATCTTGGATAAGAACCAGACACGACTCAAATCGTTGGGTGAGTTGTTGGTTTTCTCCCCCCACCATGCATGACCAGAACCATTTTTTTTGTTAAAGAAATATGTACAAAAGCTAGCGTATGTTTAGCATGAATAGATGTATATATATAGCTTTAGCTTTACCAGCACTGATAACCTATAAACACCGGGTGGATTTTATTATTTAAAAAAAAAATTCAGAAAGCACAACACTGGTAGGAATTTAGGTGGATTTGATGAAGTCTGAGTAGCGAAATTCCCAGCCACTGGAGTGCTTTTCTTATGCCTCCTCTAAGATCTTTCTGGCTGATGTATTATCTTGCAGGGGATCTCAGTGGTAGAAACTTTGATGGAAACTGTGATCTTAGTGTAACCAGTCGTCCAGGTCTAAGAAGCCGGAGGGATTTGCAGATATGGCTCTGATCTCTGCTTCTCGTGTTATAAAATTCTTCTTTTATGATTTTTTTTTGTTTGTTTTCATTTTCACTTTACCTGTATTTCTAATGTTCTTGAACTTAGAATGAGATGTTTTATTGACTTCAATCCATCAAAATGAAGAAAAATTGTTGCATTTCACATCCATTATTGTAGAACCGAATATGAATTTCCCATTTTCACCATTATTAATTAGAGCCTCTATTTTTGTTGCAGAGTCTGATCTCGTCTCATTTCTCATGGTCATTCTAGTCAATGGCTTAGTTTTGAATTTTTTTATTATTTAATGTTGGTACCCATTACATTAACCTGTTTATGGTGTTGATCTAATTTATAGATAAATCACACATTGGGGAGTCAGAATATTTTAAGAACATAAAGAACTTATTCGAATCAGATGTTCTCTCTCTTGATCAACGAAGGGATCTGTCTGATAAACTTGTATTTTTCTTTGTGGAATGGTGAATGTCCATTTGGGAGACAGGTTTGAGACCGAGCTTAGCTCTGAGTACTTTCAAGAAGCTTCTAATGCAGCTCTATATTCAATTATGATTTTATTGAAATTAATTTAGTAATTTATTTAGCTTTTTTTTTAAAAAAATGCTGAGAAAATTAAGTTTGAATTAAAATTCCTGCAAGTTGAATTTGATTATGAAGTGAAGTCACTTTATTCCAGAACTTGAAGAATTTGAGCTAGAAGATACAGTTTTGTCCTTCTAAAGAAAAAATCAATAATGAAGCCCTATATATTGAAGACTAGAAAGAAACCCTGTAACAAAGGGATTGCAAGGAAGTGAGCCCAGAGAAAAGCAACAACAACAAGATCTTCTTTTTGTTCTTGTCATTAGTCATTCTCACTTCAGGTTATCCTACTCGCATATATAGATTCAGGGGTTTGCTTAAGCCCCTGCCACTACTGTATCTGTCCATGAAATAGAACATTAACATGGTAAGAAGAATGCCGTTGCTGATCTGCTACACCTACCTATCATCGATGTAGGGATTGGAGCCCAACCAGCGAGAAGATGCTCCAAGTACACACTCTTTCTGTCTTGCTAATTCAAAAGTGAAAAAAGAAAAAAGATTGGATTGTTAATGGTATCAGTCACAGCATTACACGAAATATAGAAGCAATATAATCCTCCTTGTGGTTTGTGGTGGTTACAGAAGTAGAAGAGGATTGTTTGAGTTTCCACTGTTGTGATGCCAGAGAATATCTGAGAGCAAGCTTTTGATGTTTTTGAATAATTAACTCCATTGATTACATCTCTTCCTCCATAGATTCTTCTGAAGTCAGAAGAAATACGGAATCAATCGATTTCTTGGATGACACAATATGATATGGATTGCTGGAGATGAGATATCATCCAAATCATTTCTATACCAATAGATTAGATCCATGAAGTTAGAAGAAATAAGGAATCAAGCGATTTCTTGGATGACACAATATGATATGGATTTCTATAGATGAGATATCATCCAAATCATTTTTGGAATAAGTTTTATTTGCTTAATGGATTACCTCCTTTTTTTTGGCAAAGAGATAAAATTGTCTCATGGCCAAAGCCTCATCATAATAGTTGCCTTACCTCGGGCCACTGCTGCAATGCTGTTCATGAGATCATATCCTAGCAGAGGCAGTCTCATAATCCAAAAAGAGCAACTCGGGTATTTGCTTTTCTTCGTTATTTTTGTAAAACTTTTTTTAATTTTTTTTTTTTTTTTCATGGAAGATATCACTTACAACTAGGAGGCTCAAAAACCAGTCTGGGTCCTTTGACTGGCAAATTGTTCCTACATTCTGCTGGTGATAGCCTTAGTGGGAGGAAGTTCGGATGGCGACTAAGCAAGGAGCTAAATTTGGCTAACTTGTGGGCAAACGCATTCCCTTGACGTGGGTAATTGATTAAAGCAACATCTCTAGTGGAAGAATTTGGAAATGGGAGAGTGGGGCTCTGTAGAGGTAGTGGTGTTGGCTTCTTGGCTCTTGCCGTCCTCCATTATGAGTTTTAAGTACCCTCGTTTCTCAACTGGGAGGGAGAGAGCGTGACGAACTACAAATCATATATTACTATTGACTAGGACGGCAAAAAGAGTCTGGTCTGGTCTGGTGGTGCTGGACTCCTTCGGATAACGAGACTGTCGTTTTTCACGGATCAAGGTGGGTCCCGCACCTCAACTAACTTCCTTGTCTTTTTTATGCTTCACACCATCACGTCAGTTAACAAACTTAGAACTCTGTAAACCCAACGAATTCTAAACGATTATTATTCCTAGCTATTTGATTAACTAATTGGCATCTATCGATTAAGTTACCATCATCATTTTCAGCTTAGATGGAGAGGTGTGCTCGTTTCACGAGAGTGATTACCTAATAATCAAGTGTAGAGTGTGTATGTGTGTTCCATGATAACATTTCCACACAAAATAACCCAATCTGGTTCTTTGTTACCACGTCCGTTAGGTTGTGTATCCCGGGTTTAATTCCACATCAATTGGGAAGTGGACTTTGCTGGGGTGTATAAGGGGTCATCAACCCTCCTTAAGACAAGCCCTTTTGGAGTGGTTGTTTGAACTTATCCCTTATGGCACCTTTGCAGCTACTTAGGTCTGAATATGGATATATGTGTGTGAGATTGTAGTGTATGTGTTACATGATAACATTTTCACCCAAAAAAATCAAAATCCCGAAGCTTTCACCTTTTCATTTATCAAGGAAAATAGTAAATGTACCGGTTCCCATTTTATAACGAAAGGGCCGGTCCTCATTGGTCCACACCCCAATTTTAAATACTTACCTAATGTGGTTAGTATTCACTTACCCCTAGGGTTAAGAAATCTAACCATGGTTTTGAAAAAAAAAAACAAAATCTTAGCTTTAATTTAGTTAAGCTTAACCAGGGTTAAGGGAGGTATTAAAAGGGAAACGGGGTAAGATATGAAACGGACCCATGGGTCTGCTGAGCACTACTCTTTTATCAACTAGCTCGAAATAATAGTCTATGAACTATGTCATTGGATTTCATAGAATATAAACTTGACACAAACCTCCTTTATTTGGGTTTTGGAGTGGACACCTGAGGTGGGCGCTCGGGCATCCACACACCATCAAACATATGACGATAAAAAGAGGGAGAGATATCAAGTCGGGAGAAGTATAAAACATGGGAAGAAAATGAAATGACTTCTCCCCCATTTATTGCCACATGTCTAATGGTGTGTGGATGCCCGATCGTCCTCCTCAGGTGTCCGTAGAGGTAATCCGAAGCCCTTTATTCGGGATCCAAAGGAAAGATAAAATACCCATCAATGTGGCCCACCATTCTAGAGTCTGCCCAAAAGACTCAAGTTATATGTGTGGCACAAACGATCACTTGAACGGGTGAAAGGGAAAAAAATAAAAACAAGTTGGGTCACTTGAGTATAAGAACTTCAATGGAAATTCTACGTGGACGGGCATATTTCTAGATAACCATCAAGTGTAAACATTTCTCCTTTTTTTTTTTTTTTTAAGGCTGATTTCCGATATCTAAAATCTGAAATTTTGGAGTCGGAAATATTTTTTTTAGATCCCAAAAGCTCGATCTCATACCCCAAAAGATCATAGCTTTCGGGGTATAAATTTTGTTTTCCAAAAGCTATGCCCAGACCTCAAAATTTCTCTTAAATTGAATCTAAAATCTCAAGTGATTCTGACTTGTGAGCACGGATTTTCGCCCCCCCCCCCCCCCCGAATTTTGTTTGACTTGTCACTTATTAATTTTGAAAGATAAGTCTCGTATATGAATAGGTCTTATGGTCTACATGAGATTTTAGGTAAGAGGTTCAATTAAGTCCCCAAGAAGGTGTTAGGCACCCTGGGACCCCCACTTTGCAATGGTTACCTACTCCTTAGGTATAAGTCAAATTAATGTCAAAGTTTTAATCAAATGTCCAAGTGTTTAGATTATACTAATTTAAGAAGAGAAAAAAAACTTAATTAGGGTCGAACCCGGATAGGGTTACCTACGTACTCACATGGGGTGAAATCAGACCAAGCGTAGTTCTGACACATGAGCTCGTGTCAAGGCTAGAGGAGTGTGTGTGTGCACTGGGGTGGCTAGGGCCTAGTCTAGGAACTAAGGTTTGATTGACCGGAGTGGTCAAGTGCATGGTTTTAGGGTTTGGGCCCAGAGGTCTAAGGTTGGGCTCGGAAGCTAAGGCATGGACCCGAAGGCCAAAGGTTGAGCCTGGAGGCTAAGGCATGGGCCCAGAGGCCAAGGGTTGAGCTCGGAGGCTAAGGATTGGGCCCGGAGGCCTAGGGTCACTTAACCAGAGTTACATGAGTTAACCATGGTTAGAATTGTTAACCATGGTTTAAGAGGTCAAATGTCAAATTTATGGTCCATTCTGCATTTTTTTTATATTTTATGAATTTTCTGGATTTTTCCCAAAGGTTAAATGAGTTTAACCGTGGTTAAAAATTAATTGGGATTAAGTTTAACCACAGTTAAGGATCTGGCCAGGTCTGAGGTGGGCCCAGAGAGTATGGCAGGGCCTAGACTGGCCTCCTACCTAGTTTGGACCCTATACAAAGCCCAATTACATAAACTGAAATTGGCGGTGGACAGTTTATCACTAATTCCAATTCTTCACAGAATTAGAATGACGGTGGACTGTGCACTGCCATTTCCAGCTTTCTCTGGAAATGGTTTTGCTGCAAAGGAGAAGAACAATAGTGATACCCAGAGGGTCCTGGACACTTAGGGTTAGTTTGAGGGCTTTGGGGGAAGTCTTGGGTCTGGTCTGGGCCTTGGGTTTGGTCTAGATTGAGCCCACAGTAGTCACTTTAGCACTAAACAAGAAAACCCAAAATGTTGATGAACAGTTCATCGATTCTGTATCTTCTTTGGTTTAGTGGATTTAACTATAGTTAGAAGGACTCATGAGGGCTCCAAAGGTCAGGGATGATGAGGGAAAGTCACAAGGACCAAAATCAGGCCTTGGAGTGGAACAGGGCGCACCCGCATGGGGCTTAGAGCTACTACAAGGAAGAAGGTCAGGAATTGCGGTACTAAGATTACCATCATTTATGGTTTTCTCAGATTTCACAATTTTGTCCCATGACACTGCACTGCCAAGCTTCTAAGGGATTCCCCATGGATTGGAGGTTCCCCATAAGCTCAGGGGGAATAGCTATACATATATTAGGGCTTGATGGCCCACGTGGTCATGAACTCTACCCTTGAGAGGGTCCCTATGCCTAAGAGGAAGGCAAGGGGACCTTTGTCTTTGGGTTTGTACTGAAACAAAAGTCCAGTGGAGTAGGATCTGAGGCTTAGAATAAAATAAGGGTAGGAGAAGACCCTACCCTATTGGCAAACTTGACAATGGCGGTGGTGATTGTGGCGGTGGTGCACCGCTTAGAGAAGAGTAGCCTGGATTACCTCTCCCTAGGTCCTGGATCTATAATCCAAAGTGGGCTTTGAGGTCTGGAGCTCTTTGGGGGATTCCGAATTTCTACAAAGTTTCTTCGGGGGGTTTTTGAATGAGGTTGAAAGATTAGGGGAAGCTTAAATTTATAGGAGAGGGTCCTAGGGACACGAAGGGGATATGTACAAGGGTAGGTGAGGTCGCAGGAGGGAGTAAAGGTGGCCAGAGGGCGTGCCTGAGCACTAGGGGGAGCAGGTTTTGTGCAAAACGCAAACTCTAAGAATGGTAGTAAATCCAGTATCGTCAGTCTCTCACAAGGCAATATGAGAAATGGCGGTAGAAACTCTACCGTCATTCCTGAATTTTTTCAAAAACAGGGCTTGATCTGTGTTTAATGCATACCATACGGTACGAATTTTAACTATAAAAGGAATGTCGATAGATGGACTACCGACATTCTGAAAATTTTGAATTTTTTAGGGTTGGCTCCCCCTCCTAGGGCTTGGTTGGGGTCTGTGGGCCCTGTATAAGCCCGGGGTTGTTTGTCTACGGGTTTAGGCCCTAAGGACCTAGGTCTAGGGTTGGACTAAGGTTTGACTAAGGTTGACCTATGGTTGACTTGGGTTGACTTAGGTTTTGACTAGGGTTTGATTAGGGTTGACCTAGTGTTAGACTGTAATTAATCATGATTAAATTACTTAATCAGGATTAAGAAGAGTGTAAAAATTGGGTGCTTACATGAATCTTGTTGGAAGATCTTCGGAAATGCAACACATTCACACAAAAAAAGAAGAACAAGAAGAAGAAGGTGAAAAAGATCATAGCTTTTTGGGTCTGAAATTTCAAAAAATCATAGCTTTTGGGGTCTAAAACGCCAATTTACAAAAACCTTCTCTGAATCAAGGAAAAAGAGAAGAATGAGAGTGGGATAGTACCTTACCGGAGAAGTTGAAATGCCGATCTCACTAACAGAGGAGAAATGCTTCCACGGCCTGAGTCCGAATGGAGGAGAAATTTTTTCACGATCTGAGTCCTATTGTTGTAGCAAAACCACGTATTCTCCTCCCTCACTAATTGATCTGGCATTAATTACAGCCCTAATTTCATGCATATATATATATATATGTATCAAATGGATATTTGAGTTATGAGTTCAGACCCGAAGAATTATCGCTCTAAAAAAAAAAATCAGTCCGAACTAGGATTGACCAAGGCCCAAGATTTAGCTATAAACCCACTCAACCCAGAATTCAGGCTGGCGGGAGGGCCTCGCTCAGGCCTGCTAGGCCGATGTGAAGTGAAGGCCCAGTAATCAGTTATCAGGCCAACTCTAGGGTATACATTCGCCTAGGGCCAGGGTTTTATTTTTGGGTAAAAGGGCCAGGGTTAGATGGATCATTGTTAGGCTATCTTTTTCCTAATTAAAATAATTTATTTCGAAAGTTTTAAATAATTAACTTGGGTAGTACTTCATTTAAGATGTCGGTGAGCTATGGAGAGACGAATACAGACAGAGACGTTGCAACCGACAGCTAATCAGTTAGACCCTACTACATAAGCTGGTCAAAAAAGCAGCCTTTTCACGTTTTCTAGCTACACTGATTTCTCCAATTTCCAACTCTCTCGCGACACTGAATCAGTTAAAATGTGATTTTACTTCTTGTAAGAAGAGCTCAGGCTCTTGCCCTGTTGTCCAGAATACCAATCAAATTTCGCTACTTCATAAAAGCATATTCTTGTCACATTTTTTGGTTGTTGAGATTGAGAACCTCACAAAATTCACTCTCCAATTAGGAACTCAAAATTATCTCGAGATGGCATATTGTTGATAAAATCTCCCATCACTAAGGATCAACTTGATGATCACACACGCTTCCAGATTATAAAAAAAGAAAATTAATAAATAAATTACTCTATGGACCCCATCAACAACAGCCTGTGAACATAACATCTCATCTCATCTCATCTCCTCTCCTATTTTCTTTGTTTCACAGCAATAACAGCACAATCTCCCTTATTTTCTCACTTCCTTTTGAGGCACCATGAGCAAAATTGTTGAGAGCTTTCAGAGGCGAAGCTTCTTCGCATCATTACCGACCAACCAAGACCTCCCAGTCTCTCAAACAAACTCAAAAGAGGGAGGTTTACGTCAAAGACTATCTGCTGTTTCAGCTAGAATTCAACCCACCTCCTCTCCTGCATCTTCATGGGCCTTCCGTCGATCCAAATCTATGTCGTCCATCGGAGATTTCGCCGGGAGTTCGGTAAGGAAGTGGTGGGACTGGGGGAGGGCTTGGATCCTATCAAGAAAGCCCACATTCGTGAGAGATCTCGAAATGAACGAAGAAGAGTCGGTGATGCTCGGGTGGCACAACAACAAAGGCAGTTGGAGACATGTCTTCTATAAGGTGAGGTCGGAGTTCAAAAGGCTGGTGGGCACTGACAATGTTGGTTTACCTCAAACCTTTAGGTACGACTCTCACAGTTACTCTCTGAATTTCGATGACGGGAAGAGAACTGAAGGTTAAGGTCGAGGTTAATAAATATTAATAATAGGATTAGGCGTTTTCTTTTTCTTTTTCTTTTTTTTAAAAATTTGTTGAATGGAGATTATTGGGTTGTAATTAGATTCTCCAAGTGCTAGTTAAGGGGCCGTTTGCTATCACTCTGGGGAGTGATTTTCTATTCCTAAAAATAGGAAGTTGGAAAATGTGATTTGGATAATGGGAATAGAAAATCGGAAATGACGTTTAGATGTGTTTTGGACCGAAACGGTTCAGTCGTGCTTCTAGAACAGAATTTTGGGATTCAAAGAATCAATTCTCAGAAACAGAAAATTTCTGATTCTCAACACCACACTCACTGCCATTGCCACAGGTGACCCTGGGGTTCATAAACATCTTGGCTGGACGCCTCGGACTCGCTAGGGACTTGGGAGATACTAGGGCATGCTGCACCCATTAAATGTAATAAGATGCAAATAAGGATGTGATCGGGTGGGGATAGGATCATAAAGTGAAGGGATTGGTACGATTAGGGGTGCACATTGGATTAGTATTTTATTAGTATATACATATGGTGGCATTGTTTTATTTTAATTTTAAATTTTGTTTTTTAAACAAACATGAGAATGGCACGTGTTCTGAACTTCTCTTCTTATGTCTTTTATTTTTCTTTTTTCTTAGGGTTTCTTTTTTGTTGGTTAGGACTTAAGAGCAGTTATTTTCCATTGCAAAGGGATCTTTTCATATGGCATGTATCTTCTAATGCTAATAGCATGCAACGAGGAAGGACTTTATGAATCATATATCTTGGTCCTCGTGATACTAAGGACTGAATTGATTTTTACATATCAGGGTTCAGCTTTGGTGTACCAATATGCTCTATGCATTACTATTCTTACAACCAATGCTAAACACCAATTGAAAATAATGATCTCCAGCTAGTCTCTTTATGCAAACAGGATAACTGAATCAATTAAATGGGCATATCCATGATCATATGTACTGGTTGGATCAAAAGCTAAGTTATTCTAACATCTTGGGGATCTACCTTTATCTGAAAACCCGATTCAGCGAATGCATAAATCTCTGCAGTTTTTTCCTTCTTTTTTTTTTTTAACATTCAGGGAACACTTTCAAGTGCGTTGTTGTAGGCCTCTCATAATCGTCAATGCTACAGCCCTGAAGAGAAAGAACAGATGATAGCCTAGTAATGTGGTTTATTTGTTTGAAACCTAGAGCAGCACTGTCCACTTGAGTTTAGGCAGGAACTCTTAGAAAATCTTAACATGTATAGAACCAAATTTGTATGTCACTACCATTCACTTCCATGTGCAATGGTTATCTACACGTTCGTATCATCTTATACAGTAAGGCTCGTCCTTCCCTACAAAGCTTCTTAAGCAAAGAGCTTCACTTGGGCTTCACCCCACTTGCTAACAATTCCCTAAAGACCTCTGCTTCATATTTTTTTAGCTGCAGTTGACACACCACAAGAAAACTATAGCAACTGCCACTCTATCGATTAGCTTATAGACTTTTATTCAAAGTACTGGCTGTGACTCGATTTGGAGAAAAACCATGAGCTCCCACCTATCCAAAATGCCCAATGACTCCACCCACAGACCGAACGTTCTCACAGAAACTCTGAAAATCACAGAGGAATATGTAACAGCATTCAGTGAATCTCTCCCAGCAATTCCAAGGCCCTCCCAGACTCCCAGACCCGCAAACCCCATTGAGCAATGCAGAATAAGCCAAGCTATGGCTCATAAACTTTAATAGCTTACATGCATCCTCCAACTAACCCACATTACAGAACCCTTTAATCATCACATGTGATCTATCGGGACAAATATGAAGAAACCATCCTCTTTCATTAGTACCACTGCCACATCCATGTCATCCTTTTAGTTGAAGGGCCATACAACACTATTATAGGAAGTAGTATCAGCTTGCAACTGAATTCAGCCATATCCCTAACTTCCTAAAACTTGTCAGCAAGTATAACTTCTTGCATTGATTCAAAATAAGCTTAACCCCATGTTTGGTTGCAGAGAAAATGACTACAGATCCTCTACGGTTATTGAGCCTCCAGTTCACTCAGGTACCTATATAAAAGCCATGGCTCATTTTGTGGCAGAAGCTTCAACCGTTGAAGAGCTGGCCCCATCTACGGTGAGGGGCAAAGGAGGAATATTGAATGAACCTAAATAAAATAAAATAAAAAAGGAAGACCATTGCAATTTCAATTCAAAGCAGCAAAATGAACCTAAAACTAATCCAGGATTATCGGTTCAGAGATCCACCACCACCTGTTTGAGGCTTCAGTAAGTAGTAGGTAGGCTCCACCATGGACACCTGCCTTTTCTGTACTGGCCATAAACTTCTGGCCTCTTCTAAAAGGAAAAATCAAGTGAACATATTAAATGGCGGTAACAAGAGAGGATAAAAAAGATAGCAGATAAAGATTACTTTCCAACTAGCAGACGGCCTAGAATTAATTAGTAAACAAACTGGATATCATAAATCTAGGAGAGGGAAGGGTCGGGTTGAGCTCAGCATCAACCCGGAACAGCAGCATCTCCCGTTTATAGATTATAATAATCTTTTACTTAGGTGAAAAAGTATTTTTCACATTTTCTAAAATTAGATAATCAAACTTTAAAAAATAAAAATTAATATCATAAATCCCAACCCTAACCCTAACCCTAACCCTAACCCTAACCAATGAAAATGGAGCATTTCGACTGTTCAGGTCAGAAATAACCCCCAATGATCATTAATCATCCTTCAAACCTCACTTGAACCGATATCCAAAGAACGAATCCTGTTACACTAGGCTATATGCTCATTTTTTTCTATGTAAAGAAGAGTAGGCACATCACTAGGAAGCACAAGAACAGAATTCACTGATAGTAAACTCAATACCAGAAGGGAAAAAGCATGACAACTGCGTTATCTAAAATATGAAGCCCCATGAGAACACCAGAAAGCGAGCCAGGGTCGCTCACCGAATTATAATCTCACCCTTGTAGAACACCCAAATCCACCCCTGCTTGCTAAACTGAGCACCACTCTAAAATCAGGTATCTAATACGCAAGCAGATAATGAGAGGGAGAGGCCTCAAACACTCTCATATTCCTCTCTTTCCAAATCAACCAAGATATGGCTCCAGGCAAAATGGACCAAATTGCTTCATGAGCGTTGTCCAAATTTACAAGAGAACAAGATAAAGAGCTCTGAAAGGATGAAGAGAAGATCCAGTCCACTCGCAACCGAGAGATAAAATGACCCCAGATCCCTTAATAGTGTACAACTGTGGTGAAGTAAGACCACTATCCTGTTTCAGTGTAGCAAATTAACCGTATAGTCAAAATGTCGCCTAGACCATCGCCTCACCTCGCCTCGCCAAGACCCCTATCGCCTAGATCATGAAATAGACGGGCACTCATAAGTTCTTATATTATATTATATAATATAAACATAATAAATAAATTTTGGTTGCCTAGGCATCGCCTAAGCAACGCCTAGGGAACCTCCTATCGCCCGGACGCTTTGACTACACTGCAAAATCATCACACTCATCAGATTGATTCTTGCATATATTTTGTATGACTGAAATTTGGTAAGCGTGGACAGATCTTATACAGGTTTTGAGAGTGAGACCGTCAGTTACTGGATAGAGACTAGGTCAGCCATGCAAACTGATGCCCAACCCCACCATCTCTTTGGGTCCATATCACTTCATGTGTTAATATTCCTAAGATGCAAGATTTGGTAGCTTGCAGGTTACCATATCAAAAGTTGTCAAGGGTTTCAAAAAAAAAATTTGGTAACTGAGGGTGTCCCAACAAGACTAGTACCTTCGGATGCACGCAATCACCCGCAAATCATGTGCATCGGGTAAGCCCGGGAGGAGTTGAACTTGAGACCTTGGGGATCTCTCCCAAGACCTGAACCAACTGAGCTACCCGTGCGGGGGTTTCAAAATTCTAATCGCGGATTCAGTAATCCAAGGTAAATTGAGTTCTACCAAAGAGACATTTCAGAATTACATCAATGGAGTAATCATGTCGCAATATATGCTAAAATTAGAGCTATATTTAATCTTAGCAAAGCAAATCAAAGATAGTTGCTTCAAGCTCTTAACAGGCAAACGGGAGAAATCAAATTCTCCATTTTATTCAAATCCAAAACCGTTTAACATAAAACTCCATGAAATATCTGCTAAAATTTAGGATATGACAACAAAGACACCACAAGGAGGATTCTTTTTAACCTGGTCCATTGAATAGAGCTCCACACATTCTGAACATGCATCTCCATGCAGCTGAAAGATTATGTATCAGAAAATCTCTGATTAGATTCAACAGCAATAAGCAATTGGTAGGATTTGTAAGTCCTATACAGAAAAAAGGAAAAAAAACATGTTAACTATAATGCATCTCTCTACCAGCAATCAATGGCCTGCCTCTTGGATTAAGTATACCACTTAAGCTCCTGAAAAGCCATCCAGTCAGACAAAGCTAACTATCAGAAAATACCAAGTTTCTCAGTAGACGGAAAGAAAGCCACCCATAAAATTATCCTTCAGATAATTTTAAAAAACAATGGTATTTATCATGGACTTAAGACTGTCAAACGTGTGGAATTTGATGCAATGACCTAGCAACGAGGTGACTCAATGAAGGATGTCACATGAAACAATTGCAGGGGCATAAATAGTATGCACATGAACCAATTGATGGGGTTAAACATAGCACACTCACACTTCTGTTGTATGTAAGACTCCCATTATATTCTCCTCACAACAAAATAAATTCTTTTTCAAAATGGGCAGGATACAAAAATCTGATATTATTTTGAGCCATTCCTTTGCATAAATCACAAAAAAAGTAGCACCTAACCTCCTTTTGTCACCAAAAACATAGGGATAAGAGAAACTGTACATTTCACATTTTAGTTCCACCTAAGTGTTGAGGATGCAAGCATACTGTTAATTGGGATAGATGTTAATTTATGTTTCACAGAAGATGAATCAACATTTCACTTAATAGTTAAACAGAGATATTTGAACACATTGGGGTTATCCTCATTTACGAAACTAAATTAATGTTCAGAAGAACATCTTTGATAGGAGTTAAGGAAGAAGATAACAATTTATTCCCATGTCTGGGGGAAACCCTCTACGCAAAAGCGTAAAACTTCAAAGAGAATAATAGTTGATTCCTTCTCCTATGTGATTACAACCATTTGTCCTTCTCCACAACTACCTTCCTAAAAACAAGCTAAAGAAGTTTATCAAAACACTCCTTATTAGCAAACAGACCCTCCTACGACTCTAACATAGCAATCCAAATAAGAAAAACATAGAAATCCACTGAATAAAAAACTCTCCTAACAGTCCATACTAACAATGCAAGCTATCCTATTCTACGAATTTAAATCGTGCACGTAACAACTCCCACCCGCTTAGAGAAAGACCTTGTCCTCAAGGTTGAAAGCTTGGAAACCTTTGTTGAATATCCAGCCATGACTTCCAAGTGGCATCTTCAGGAAAAGAGTTGGACCATTGAACTAGGACTTGAGTAACCGCGGTTGTTTTTGTTGATAATTTGACGATCTAAAATAACTGCAAGTTCAATTTACAGTTCCCCTTCATGACCGACCGAAGGCAATAGTACTTGAGGGACCACCTACTCTCCTAATTTCTTTTTGAGGGAAACATGAAACAATGGGTGTATGCGCGAGCTTTTTGGTATTCCAAGCTTATAGGCTACACTCCCAATCTTGGTGAGAATACGAAACGGTCCGTAGTACCAGGGCGCGAGCTTCATATTACGACAAAGAGCAATAGAATATTGCCGATAAGGTTGCAACTTGAGGTAAACCCAATCACCTTCTTAGAAAACACGTTCTATAAGATAGGTATCCACCATTTATTCATACGATGTTGGGCTTGCTGCAAGTTCTAATGTAGCAATCGTATCATGGCATCACGCTCGCGTAATTGACAAGCAATGGCTATCAAAGTTGAATCACCAGGTGCATAATAAGTATAAGTTGGTGGTGGCTGGCCATATACCACCTCATACGGGATGATCTTGGTGGCCGAATGAAATGAGGTGTTATACCACCATTCAGCTAATGGAAGCCATTTAACCCACTGTTTGGGTCTGTCTCCGGTCACAGATCGTAGGTAATTTTCAAGGCACCGGTTAACCACCTCCGTATGTCCATCTGTTTTGGGATGGTAGGCTGATCCCATCTTCAACTTGGTCCCTTGCAATCAAAATAGTTCTTGCCAAAATTTACTTGTAAAGATCGGATCTCGATCACTTACAATTGAAAGTGGCATACCATGAAGTTTAAAAAACATGATCCAAAAAAAATATCTGAGCAACATCCACGGTCGTGTAAGGATGAGATAATGGCATAAAATGGGCATATTTGCTGAGACAATCAACCACCACAAAAATGACGGCCTTGCCATTAGCCTTAGGTAGCCCTTCAACAAAAGCCATAGAAATTTCAGTCCATACCCAAGTAGGAATGGGTAATGGCTGTAGTAATCCGGGTGTAGCAACAGTTTCAGACTTATTCCGTTGGCATTCATTACACTCCGAAATGAATCTCCGGACATCACGCCTCAATCCCTTCCAATAGAAAGAACACTTTAGTTGGTGAATAGTTTTGTGCACTCCGGAATGCCCCCCAATTGGACTGCTATGTACATCAACAAGTATTAAATTCTTAGTGTGGATTTGGTACCCAAAACAAAAAGTCCTTTGTACTTGGCCTCAATTCCTCCCAAACATAACCAGGGTGAGAACTTTCATCTTTCTCCAATCCTTGTATGATGACTTGAAAGTCTCTGTTAGTGACCCACTCACTCCGTAATTGGTCTAGCCATGATGGGTGAGGCGTTGATAATGCCATTACAGTGCTATCGACCTCATGTTGCCTTGATAAGGCGTCCAAGACAACATTCTCCTTCCCGCTTCAATAGATGATTTCATAGTCATACCCAAGTAATTTTGTTAACCACTTTTGTTGGGTTAAAGAAGTAACACGTTGCTCCAAGAAGTACTTGAGACTATGGTGATCAGTGCATATCTTGAAGTGCCTCCCAACGAGATAAGGACGCCATTTGCTCACTGCATACACAATGGCCAGAAGCTCTTTCTCATATGTAGATAAACCCATATTTTTTTTTGACAATGCCTTACTAATGAAGGCAATGGGTCGTCCCACTTGTAGCAACACACCCCCCAAACCAGTACCGGAAGCGTCACACTCGACAATGAAAAACTTCGTAAAATTTGGTAGATCAAGAACCGGTGTGGACGTCATGGCCTTTTTCAGTTGTTCAAAAGCTTGTTCAGCCTCTTCAGTCCACTGGAATGCCGCCTTCTTCAACATGCCAATAAGTGGAGCACTAATTTTACTGTAATCTCGCACAAACTAACGATAGTAACCCGTGAGCCCCAAAAACACGCGTAATCTTTTGAATGTTTTTGGTTTGGGCCATTGTACCATGCTTGCTATTTTTGAAGGATCAGCAGCCACCCTTTTGTTTGAGATGATGTGCCCAAGATGATACTCTAGTTCTTGCTGACCGAAGGAACATTTTGATCATTTCACATACAATTGGTGCATACGTAAAAGCTTCAAAGTGATCTGGAGATGTTGCAAATGTTCTTCCCAGCTGTGATTATACACCAAAATATCGTCAAAAAATACTAGGATAAATTCTCTGATATAGGGGCGAAATACCTCATTCAACAAACTCTGAAAGGTTGAGGGAGCATTGGTCAGCCCAAAGGGCATGACTAAAAACTCGTAGTGCCCATCATGAGTGCGAAAGGTTGTTTTGTGCACATCCGTACAATGAACCCGGATTTGATGATAGCCAGATCACAAATCTAATTTTGAAAAGAATTGAGCACCATGTAGTTCGTCCAACAACTCATCAATCACCGGTATAGGATATTTGTCTTTAATGGTCAGGCTATTCAATGCACAGTAATCGACACACATTCTCCACGTGTTATCCTTTTTCCTGACCAACAATACATGAGAAGAGAAAGGACTCACACTTTGTCAAATGGTTCCAATCATCAACAGCGCCTTCACGAGACGTTCGATTTCATTCTTTTGCACATACGGGTACCGATAGGGTCTTACATTTGTAGGCTGGGCACCTGGAACCAATGGTATTTTGATGATCATGCGACCAGGAAGGAGGTAACCCATTGGGTTAAAAATATCAGCAAAAAATTAGAGAGCAAGTCTACTAATTCGGGGTACAACTGTTCATCCTCGGCTTGTTCAATTAGAGAAAATAATTGAGCCACCGCCCCTTGAGCATTTGTTTAGTAACTTGCTCATTCATTGATGGTTGATTAGCTTAACAACTCCACCCTTTCCTCCTCTTAGCACATGTTGCCTCCCATATGAAGTAAACTCCATGCGCAACTTCTCAAAATCCCACATGATGGGCCCTAGTGTTGATAAACATTGAACCCCCAACACCATATCGCACCCTCCAAGTGATAGAAGGCGCATCTCAGTCTCAAACGTGGAGCCCTGCATGACCCACTGGAAGTTGCGGCAAACCGCCATGCTTTGAATTCTCTCACTCTTTGCAATTGTAACATATATTGGTTCAATAGAATGGATTTCGCATCCGGTTCGTTTGGCTACCGATGGATCTAAAAAATTGTGTGCGCTGCCCGAGTCGATTAGGATGACCACTGACCGTCGTTTGATGTAACCACGAATACGCATAGTATGATGGGAGGCCGAGCCCACCAAAGCATGAACAAAAATTTCGAGATCCTCAGTCGACGGGTCATCCGGTGCGTTGTTGTCTTCATCAAGATGACTTTCCACGTTGCTGCCTTCATCATCACCCAACAATAAAAATAATTGCCTCTTTTTGCAGAGATGGCCGGGCGTGTAACGCTCATCACAGTTATGACAAAGCCCGCGCGCCCTCCTTTCATTCATCTCAGATTGCGTTAATCACTTGATAGGAGGTATGTTATTGCCAAGGATAGAACGATTTGTCGGTGGTGGTATCGGTTGCTTGAAGGGAGTGGAGCGTGTGCGCTTTGTGGTGGCTTTGGTGCCGTCCTCTTGAAGATGAGCAAGACCAATTGCCTGAGTGATGTTGCGCGGTTTGAACATTTGTACTCCCATATGGATCTCATCCTTGAGTCCACTAGTGAAACAACTGACATAAAAATCTTCCGAGAGTCCTCGCATCCGACTTGCGAGTTCTTCAAAGCACTCTTGATACATTTTAACGGAGCCTGTGTGACGCAACTTAGTTAATTCACCGATCGGGTCATTGAAAGCTGATGGACCAAATTGTGTGCATAAGGCTTGTACAAAGTCGTCCCAACTCATCTGACCCGTTGTTCGTTCATACCATTGTATTGCCTTTCATTTAAATGAATAGAGGCAAACTGAACCTTGTGCTCCTCCTCAGTGTTATTTACCATAAAGTATTGTTCACATTGGTACACCCAACCTCTCGGGTCATCACCTCCAAAACGAGGAAAGTCAATTTTCACATACCGAGATTGATAAGCACTTCCTGTCGTTGCGGATGCTCCTCTTGCATTCGATGTCAAATCACCACGCTCACCTTGAAGTGTAGAGATATGCAAAACGAGCTGGTCATATTTTAAAATCATGGCAGCAACAAGCTGCTTCAAGTCGGCCAGGCAGTCGGCATGCCTATCGGAGCTGTCTTGTAATTGTCAGATAGCCTCCTCCATTTTCTTTGTGTCTTGAGATCTAGTCCCTTCAGCCATTATCCTAGGCACAGGTCAACCAAAAAAGGATGGCTCTAAAACCACTTGATAGGAGTTAAGGAAGAAGACAACAATTTATTCCCGCGTCTGGGGGAAACCCTCTACGCAAAAGCGCAAAACTTCAAAGAGAATAATAGTTGATTCCTTCTCCTAAGTGATTACAACCATTTATCCTTCTCCACAACTACCTTCCAAGAAACAAGCTAAAGAAGTTTATCAAAACACTCCTTATTAGCAAACCAACCCTCCTACGACTCTAACATATCAATCCAAATAAGAAGAACATAAAAATCAACTGGATAACAAACTCTCCTAACAGTCCATACTAACAATGCAAGCTATCCTAATCTAAGAATTTAAATCGTGCATGTAACAATCTTCACATGGAGGAGATTCACCACTAGATTCCAACAAGTGTTCTAGTATGGGTCAAACACAGGAACTTTGCCAGATGGCCTTCAGCTCTAGCCCCTAGAACCCAAGTGCCACAAACCAAATGCAGGGAATCACTAATTGAGACTACAAAAAATAGTTTCAGCATACACCAAGATTCCAAGACTTGCCATAGTTGACCATTCTATGCAGAATGAAAACAAGGAAACCAAAACAAAAGTATCGAATCAATAACGAGTAAACATTAAAATAAAATCAGTAGAAGATTGAAGTCGAACTGAAGATGACAATATATAAGAAATTGTGCAAACCCTAGTTCCAACAAAATTACTCTCCAGTGTATAGGATCCAAACTCAAAAGACGATTCAATCGCAAACCCTAACCCTAAACTTAGGTAGAGAGGAAGAAACAAACCAGGAAGGAGAAGAGCATCTACTTCGATTCTTCTTTCTTGTGATGGTCTTGTGGAGGAGAGTCGATTAAAGCAGTGGCCATAGCCCCAAGAAGAATAACAAACCTCGCCAGTATTGCGAGCTTCGCCACCAATGGCTCCCCTCTCATAAACGCCATCAAAGCTTTCTTTCCTTTCTTTCTCCTTTACCAAACAATCAACCTAATTTTATAAATGGCGACGATCCGAAAATTCGATGTTGTGCAGTCATATATACCATGTGTAAAAAAGACTTGGGAATTGGCATCTTCACCAATCTCCAAGTACAAATCATTATGTGAAATGACAAATGAAATCTGATCTAGTATCCTGCAGGCTAGTATGTCAGTTAAACAGCCCCATAGATTCTCTCACCGCAGATATTGACATTCATAGTAGATTCCATCACCGTGGATTTCGACATTCAGCTTTAGAAAAACGTGAGAGCTATAAATATGGGATCTTACCCATCCAGGCAGCTGACCGTCAATGGTTCGCAGTTGTATATCATTTGGATGGTTGATATGGCACATAGCATTATTTCTTTGGGATCAGATTCATTGATCTTACTTACTGAAATGGGAATTTTTGGATTTGTCACGTGTCAATAATTTGTTGATCCGCTTGACTAGTTGAAGGATAAAGGTCGCAAACGTGTCCTTCATTTAATGAGGAGATGCCTTCCGTCCTACCAAGACATTCCGATGCTTAAGTCAGTAGAGATCGAAGATGAAGTGCAGAAGACTAATTACAAATGGAAATCAGGAGGTCTTGAGATAGGGCATTTGCTCCAGATTTAATGAGAAATATCATCTGGGTATGCGAGAATTGCGGATCCTTGATCTCATGGTCATTCATGCTCGTGGATGGTCATGCATCTCACGCAAACATTCTAAATTTGTCAGATAAGTATCTTACAATAAATGCAAATCCTCTCCTTCTCAGGTCGGTCATAGAACCGAAAGCGATTCAAAGTGACCAGTATTTAATGCGGGTGTATTTAATATGGGGTCAGATGTATTTCCCTAACTAATGAGTGCTTTGAATAATAGATCGCCTCTTGAGATTTCCGACCTCCAACAAGTGAGATTTCATCGTCAGACGAGCTTGACCCTGTCTTTCAATGGGCACGAATTCGGAAATCTATCTCAATTAACCACGAATTTGGAATTCGTCCTCGAAAGGGCACGAGAACGGGACTCATCCTCGAAAGGGCATGAGAATGGAACTCGTCCTCAATTGGGCATGGGCTCGTCCTCAAAAGAGGCACGGGTGGACACTAATTAGCTATTCGTCCCTGATTAGACACAGTCCCGTCATTCGTCCTCGCAAGACTTGGATTTACCAATTTTCCCCATTACACTTACCTCTCCGAGAAATAAGAGTGTCAATGGTGGCCTTGGACTTGCATCATCATTGCATGTCAAGATTAAAAACCTTGTACGAAAAACCATATAGAGAGATCATTCTTTTCCGTAAGTAGTATGACAATGAACGAAACTAAACATGTTTTTCCCACAAATTCTAATAACTCAAAGAAGTTTTGATTTAATTATGATCCAAAAAAAATCAGATTATCATTCATTGATTAAAATAGAATAATAATATACTTTGTGGCAGCCATGCAAATGTGACATTCTCAGTGTGTTAGTTCAAGTAGCAATATTAGCAAAGGCCTCAGATTCTGTCTGGTGAAGCCAGAAAGGCACCTCGAGTGTCCACAAAATAAGGGGACATGTGGCGATAAATGGGTGAGAAATATCAAGTGAGGAGAAGTCAAAATCATGAAAAGAAAATGAACTGATGCCCGAGGCCAACTATCTAGCTAGACAATCCTGAGCCGTTAGCATATATATGCAGTTTTGGGTTGAGATGTTGGTTGTCTAAATCTGTTTCTTCCGAGTCTTTTTTTTGCCACTTGCCTTTGGTCCGAGTCGAGTGATACCCATAATCGGGGGACAAGGCCAAACACCTCCATCTCCACACTATTGCATAAAAAATTATTGTTAATATTATTATATTTTTTTTGTGATTTTTGATTAAGGTCTTTTTGGGCGGATTGAGGCTGTTAACACCCAATGCATCTAATGTATTTAAGCAAAGACAAAAATACCCACCTTATAAGCATTCGTAATCACCAAAAAAAAAGTAACATTTTTAATAGATTCCACGGTATACTTGATTGATAGATATATGTAGTTTGGAAAACATGGCTACTATAATCATGCATATTCGCTAAGGTCCTCAATCTTATAAATTGGAGTCATGTAATGTGATTCACTTACACTAATTATTTACTTTAATAATTGTTGTTCCAAGTTATCTGTAAACGCTAATTTCAGAGAGTGCAGACCCGGTAAATCACGAACAGTACAGCAACCATGAACTCAAAAAATTCTGCAATTGAAATTTGATCAGAAAATGTGGTAGTTCTTGTGAAATGAAGCGCGGATCACGTCACTATCTTTAAGACAATTCGCGCCCCCACAGATGCAATGGGTTATCGGTCACGATGCCTCCAGGATACAACAACTCCACGGAATCTATCCCTGACAGTAGAAAATGCACATTCTACTATCGTACACCACTCTGTATTCTTAGCCCAGCAAAATAAAATTATAGAGATGAAAACCCAAAACCAGAAGAAGAAAAAACCCAACTGTTGAAAGCCAATATACTCTGCGTATGAAATAAGAATCCAGAAATTCTGTGTATAAAAATCTGTATAGAAACTTTCTTTATATAGAGTAAGGAAATAGACTATTGATTTCCAAAACTGTCAATTTAATTCCAAAATAATTCTCATTAATCACTACTAACGGGAATAAAACAATCATAAGGTCTTAGTATACTAAACGGTAACCTTGATTAATTAAAAAAAATTAATAATAAGTATTTGTATAAAAAATAGTTTTTACTTAATCAAAGACCCAACCCAACCTGGCCTGGCTCGGCACGCGTGTGTGTGAGTTGTAGCATAGCATAGTCACAATGTGCAACGGGTGGGTAGACAACAAATTCTAATGCCCTTGAAGGCTCAAACCTTTCACCAACACTCCATTATATAAAGAGGTAAAACATTTCATAGTTTTCCAATGTGGGACTAAAAGAAATACCCAAACATAATAGACAAGTTTTCTCGTTTGTTTTGAATCACCAACAAACCACAACAATATTGTTTCTTAAAGTAAGAGTTGGTAATGTAAGTTGATTTGATGAGAATTTGACCATACTTTTATTCCTTGTACCTCATTATCCTTCAAAAATCCAGAAAGAATGTTAGGATCTGGATACATTGTTAGTCCCCAATTTTACTGTTTTTATTCATTGTTTATTTTTTATTTTTTGAGATTGTTGAATAGAATGTATCGATTGTATCTCGAAATTATTATGTACGGACTCAAGTGTTCCTCTCTAGTGTTCCTCTCTAAAGAGTGTTCCATAATAATTTAGAATTGACATTATCCCCCCTTCCTCTTTCATTCATCTCAGATTGCGTTAATCGCTTGATAGGAGGTATGTTATTGCCAAGGATAGAACGATTTCTCGATGGTGGTATTGGTTGCTTGAAGGGATTGGAGCGTGAGCGCTTTGTGGTGGCTTCAGTGCCTTCCTCTTGAAGACGAGCAAGACCAATTGCCTGAGTGATGTTGCGCGGTTTGAACATTTGTACTCCCGTATGGATCTCATCCTTGAGTCCACTAGTGAAACAACTGACATAAAAATCTTCTGAGAGTCCTCGCGTCCGATTTGAGAAAGTTCTTTAAAGCGCTCTTGATACATTTTGACGGACCCTGTGTGACGCAACTTAGTTAATTCACCGATCGGGTCATCGAAAGCCGATGGACCAAATCGTGTGCATAAGGCCTGTACAAAGTCGTCCCAACTCATCCGACCCATTGTTCGTTCACACCATTGTATTGCCTTTTCCTTTAAATGAATAGAGGCAAACCGAACCTTGTGCCCCTCCTCAGTGTTATTTACCATAAAGTATTGTTCACATCGGTACACCCAACCACTCGGGTCATCACCTCCAAAACGAGGAAAGTCAATTTTCACATACTTAGATTGATAAGCACTTCTTGTCGTTGCGGATGCTCCTCTTGCTTCAAGTTGCTTCAAGTCGGCCAGACGGTCGACATGCCTGTCGGAGCTGTCTTGTAATTGTCAGATAGCCTCCTCCATTTTCTTTGTGTCTTGAGATCTAGTCCCTTCAGCCATTATCCTAGGCACAGGTCAGCCAGAAAAGGATGGCTCTGATACCACTTGATAGGAGTTAAGGAAGATGATAACAATTTATTCTCGCGTTTGGGGGAAACCCTCTACGCAAAAGCGCAAAACTTCAAAGAGAATAATAGTTGATTCCTTCTCCTATATGATTACAACCATTTAGCAAGCTAAAGAAGAAAAACATAGAAATCAACTGAATAACAAACTCTCCGAACAGTCCATACTAAAAATGCAAGCTATCCTAATCTAAGAATTTAAATCGTGCATGTAACAATCTTCACATGGAGGAGCTTCACCACTAGATTCCAACAAGTGTTCTAGTATGGGTCAAACACAGGAACTTTTCCAGATGGCCTTTAGCTCTAGCCCCTAGAACCCAAGTGCCACAAACCAAATGCAGGTAATCACTAATTGAGACTACAAAAAATAGTTTCAGCATACACCAAGATTCCAAGACTTGCCATAGTTGACCATTGTATGAAGAATGAAAACAAGGAAACCAAAACAAAAGTATCGAATCAATAACGAGTAAACATTAAAATAAAATCAGTAGAAGATTGGAGTCGAACTGAAGATGACAATATATAAGAAATAGTGCAAACCCTCGTTCCAACAAAATTACTCTCCAGTGTATAGGATCCAAGACGATTAAATCGCAAACCCTAACCCTAAACTTAGGAAGAGAGGAAGAAACAAACCAGGAAGGAGAAGAGCATCTACTTCGATTCTTCTTTCTTGTGATGGTCTTGTGGAGGAGAGTAGATTAAAGCAGCAGCCATAGCCCCAGGAAGAATAACGAACCTCGCCAGTATTGCGAGCTTCGCCACCAATGGCTCCCCTCTCATAAACGCCATCAAAGCTTTCTTTCCTCTCTTTCTCCTTTACCAAACAATCAAAACCTAATTTTATAAATGGCGACGATCCAAAAATTCGATGCTGTGCAGTCATTTATACCATGTGTAAAAACAGACTTGGGAATTGGCATCTTCTCCGATCTCCAAGTACAAATCATTATGTGAAATGACAAATAAATCCTGATCTAGTATCCTGCAGGCTAGTATGTTAAACAGCCTCATAGATTCTCTCACCGTAGATTTTGACATTCATAGTAGATTCCATCACCGTGGATTTCGACATTCAGTTTTGGTAAAACGCAAAAGCTATAGATATGGGATCTTACCCATCCAGGCAGCTGACCGTCAATGGTTCGCAGTTGTATATCATTTGGATGGTTGATATGGCACATAGCATTATTTCTTTGGGATCAGAATCATTGATCTTACTTACTGTAATGGGAATTTCTGGATTTGTCACGTGTCAATAATTTGTTGATCCGCTTGACTAGTTGAAGGATGATGGTCGCAGACGTGTCTTTTATTTATTGAGAGGAGGTTTTCTATCCTATTAAGACATTCCGATGCTTAATTCAGTAAAGATCGAAGATGAAGTACATAAGACTAAGTCCAAATAGAAATCAGGAGGTCTTGAGATAAGTCATTTGCTTTAGATTTAATGAGAAATATCATTAGGGTATGCAAGAATTGTGGATCCTTGATCATTGAGATCATCGGGATACTTATAGATTGAGATTCTCATGGTCATTCATGCTTGTGGATGATCATGCATCCCATGCAATCATTCTAAATCTGTCAGATAAGTATCTTACCATAAATATACATCATCTCCTTCTCAGGTCAGTCATAGAGCCGAAGCGATTCGAAGTGACCAGTATTTAATACTGGTGTATTTAATATGGGTAAACCAAAAAAAAAGTGTATTTAATATGGGATGAGATGTATTTCTCTAACTCATGAGTGCTTTGAATAATAGATTGCCTCTTGAGATTTCCGACCTCCAACAAGCGAGATTTCATTGTTAGAGGAGCTTGACCCCGCCTTTCAATGGGCACGAATTCGGAAATCTATCTCAATTAACCACGAATTTGGAATTCGTCCTCGAAAGGGCACGAGAACGGAACTCATCCTCGAAAGGGCACGAGAACGGAACTCGTCCTCAACTGGGCATGGGCTTATCCTCAAAAGAGACACGGGTGGACACTAATTAGCTATTCGTCCCTGATTAGACACGGTCCCGTCATTCGTCCTCGCAAGACGTGGATTTACCAATTTTCCCCATTACACTTACCTCTCCGAGAAATAAGAGTGTCAATGGTGGCCCTGGACTTGCATCCATCATTGCATGTCGAGATTAAAAACCTTGTATGAAAAATCGTATAGAGAGATCATTCTTTTCGGTTAGTAGTATGACAATGAACGAAACTAAACATGTTTCATCGAAGAATCAATAAAATTTTCCAACAAATTCTAATAACTCAGAAGCTTTGATTTAATTATGATCCCCAAAAAAAAAAAAAAATCAGATAATCATTCATCGATGAAAATAGAATAATAATATACTTTTTGGCAGCCATGCAAATGTGACATTCTCAGTGTGTTAGTTCAAGTAAGGCAATATTAGCTAAGGCCTCATATTCTGTCTGGCAAAGCCAGAAAGGCTCTTCGAGTGTCCACAAAATAGGGGACATGTGGCGATAAATGGGTGAGAAATATCAAGTGAGGAGAAGTCAAAATCATGAAAAGAAAATGAACTGACTTTCCCCTTTTTGACACCACCTGTCACATGATGTATAGGCCAACTTTCTGGCGAGACAATCCTGAGCCGTTAGCATATATATATATATATACAGTTTTTGGTTGAGATGTTGGTTGTTTAAATCTTTTTCTTACGAGTCTTTCTTTTGCCACTTGCCTTTGGTCCGAGTCGAGTGATACCCATAATCGGGGACAAGGCCTAACATCTCCATCTCCACACTATTGCATAAAAAATTATTGTTAATATTATTATTTTTTTTGTGATTTTTGATTAAGGTCTTTTTGGGCGGATTGAGGCTGTTAACACCCAATGCATCTAATGTATTTAAGCAAAGACAAAAATACACACCTTATAAACATTCGTAATCACCAAAAAAAAAAAAAAAAAAAGGTAACATTTTTAATAGATACCACGGTACAAATAATTGACACATATATGTAGTTTGGAAAACATGGCTACTATAATCATGCATATTCTCTAAGGTCCTCAATCTTACAAATTGGAGTCATGCAATGTGATTCACTTACACTAATTATTTATTTTAATAATTTCTTAAGGTAAGAGTTGCTAATGTAAGTCGATTTGATGAGAGTTTGACCACACTTTTATTCCTGGTACCTTATTATCCTTCAAAAATCCTATTGTAAGAAGTAGGCAAACTTGAAATGCTTGTTAGAAAGAATGTTAGGATCTGGATACATTGTTAGTCCCCAATTTTACTGTTTTCATTCATTATTTTATTTTTTATTTTTTGAGATTGTTGAATAGAATGTGCAGATTGCATCTCGAAATTATTATATACTGACTCAAGTGTTCCTCTCCAAAGAGTGTTCCATAATAATTTAGAATTGACATTATGATATTTGCTTCATCTTTTTACAGGGGAAATACATTTTTTTGATCGGTAAACATATCCAATATATATATATATAAATGACTAAACAAGAGATACGGTTAGAAGTTTACTGACAAGTAAACTACAAAATAAAGTATTCTGGAAAATAATTTTAATTCTTACCAATGAATAACATGATTTATATTTCATAGTACTAATTTATTTTTTGATAACCGTGGACATCCCGAGCTTTAATAAAGTATTCTGGAAAATAATTTTAATTCTTACCAATGAATAACATGATTTATATTTCATAGTACTAATTTATTTTTTGATAACCGTGGACATCCCGAGCCTTAAAGCTCATACTAGTCCCACGGGCTACATTGGGAATACCCCCCCACCCCATGCAACTCTTAGTGAGGGGAGCCATGAATCTAACTCAAGATCTCCGGGTTTACAGTTCATCCAAGTGACCACACGCTCGGGGTTCAATTAAGTTGAAATATAATTGAGTTGATGTGTTTAGTTTATATTCCCTTGCTTACAGAAGAATGTCTACACCAAAAAAAAATAAATAAATAAAGTTAGAAGTTTTAAAGATTTGAACATAATCTAACTGACGAATCAGTATCCCTAATGAGAATTTTCCTTACACCCCAAGATTGAGGCGTTCAATCATGAAACTAATTACTCTTAAGAATATAAAAAAGGAGGACAACAAAACTAAAATTTAAATTAGGCCTCGACTCAATCTTGGCCCTTGAGGTCCCCCGAGGACTCTTGTATGTGAGTACCATGCCTAGTAAGTCTTAGACGCCTTGATAACTTACTCCCAGCTCCTGTTAAGTAGTAAATCCTATAATCATTTACATAAAGACCCTCAACCGTCTCCCATATACCCATCATTCATTCGCCCAGCCCTACTCCCCGTTCCATATACGCGTACTTCATTTGCGAATTATAAGGCTCATTTTCCTAACCCTATGTTTGGTTGTCGAGAAAATAAGTAAAAAGATGAAAAAGAAAAGAAAATTAGACAAAACACAACTAAAAATTGTATTAAAAATCCAATTTTTTTTTTTTTTTCCATGTTTTCATCAATTTTCTTGACAACCAAACATAGCATAAGGGTCTATTTGAAATTGAATATAATAAGAGCTCTAACAATTTCTTAGAGTTTAATCTTTGATAAAGCTCTGAAAATTTTCTCTAATATAATAGTAGTATTTCTAAGCGAGGAGAAAAATGAGGGGTGACGGTATGTTTAGAATTTCTTTAAAAAATGACAAAAGTCTACATATATATATATAAAGAAAAAAGAGCCCATGTCTACTTATTATTTTGGAGGTAAAGCCTCCCTTCACCTTCGAATAGACTTTAGCCAAATACCCTAGAATTCGAATAAGCTCAGATTATTTAGAGTTATCAAACCCCCACCCCTCCAACCCTTATTTTAGGTGTAAGGTCCACCCCTTATTTTAGGTGTGTATATCACTATAGTGTGTATTATAGTCCCATATCGTTGGGAGTTTCTTCTGTTTGTCAGCTCTTAATGCCCATCACCCTCTTCTTCTTCTTCTTCTTGAGAGGGTTGTGCGGGTGCTAGCCTTGTGGCTTGGACCGTGTGAGTGTATTTGGGTGGGTGTGTGTATGTGACTACAGTGTGTATTATTTTATCAAAAGAAACTTAAATAGTCCAACATCCGTGGGAGTTCTTGTGCATGTGAGCTCTAAATGCCCCACCTCACTCTCTTTTTTTGAAAGGGTTGTGCGGGTGCTGGCTTGAAGTGTAAAAAAAAAAAAACAAATTAGTTTAGGGATACCAGTGTTGTCAAAACCGGATTGGACCGACCGGTCGAATCGAAAAAAACCGGGAACCAGTCCCGTCACTGGTTCCCAAACACCCCAAAACTAGGCCTAATTTAAAATCGGTTATTTTTGTTAAAACCGGAAGAACCGGCAACCGGTGGTAAAATAAGGTGAGAATCCGTCTGAAACAGCCATAAATGAGTAAAAATAGGGAAAAAAAAATGTTTTTTTAACAAAAAAATTAACATGGTCAAACCAAATTAGTCGAACCGGCCACTCAACCGGTTTGATGATCGATCCAGTTTTGATAATGTTAAGAATACTCTCAAAATGTACTCCTAAATATACTCTCAAATCTTAACCGTCTCGTTAATTAAATTATTCGGATTAGAATTGATGTGGCATTAGAAAAGATAGAATAAGTCAACTACAATCTTTTCTTTATTTATTATTTTTTTTTTTTTTTTGAACTTGGGTGTCCCAACCCTTTGGGGGAATAATTATTTATATAAAGTTAAGATTAGAGAGAATGTTTGGAATGCAAATAGATAGACTCAAAAAAACACACACCCCTTAAGTGTAGTTTTTGTTAGTTTTATCTACCGAAAACGAAGGTACGTGGCGGGCTCTCGTGTGTGTTCTATAAAAAAAGAAAAAAAAAGATCAATTTGGAACGATAGACAAAAGATCCGGATTGCTGTATAAACTCAATAAAGACATCCCACGGCAGATATTCGCCCTCTTTAACTTTTCTAAAATCTGTCTAAATTCTAACGCTCGTTCTTTCTCGGAGGATAGAAAGAGGGACAGGGAGAGTGAGGGGCAATGACATTTTCTGCAAATTTTTGCTTTCAAAGCAAAACCCTAGTTCCTCTCGATTTCCCTCTTTTAATGCTGCGAAACCCTAATTTCATCCTGAAATATCCATCTCCGTCTCCTTCTCAACATCTTCAATCCTACTACAAGCGAATTTCCCTTGCTGCCTCTGCAACCAAGCTCGCTTCCGATATTGAAGTTGAGGAGGATGCAACTACCACTAGTAAGTTCTCTTTTTCAACTTTGAATTTCTTCGTGTTTTAGTCAATTTTCTGTTCGGTTCCGTTTCGAGCTTAATTTCAATCTGGAGATTGTCCCAATGGCTTCTTTCCTCCTTAGGAAGTCTTAAGTGAAGTAATTCATGGAATTCAAATCAGATGAATTTGTGTAAAATTATTTGGCATAGTCGAATATTAGAGATTGACAGCGAAACTATCTCTGATGGGATTATGTTCATTTTTCCTGTTTTTCCGTAAATTGCTTGATTCACAGTAAGTAAAGTTATTATACTAATTCCAAAAGGTTCGATAAGATTTTAGTGTCATTCCTGAAAAATCCAGTTTATATTCAGTATTATATCAGTCAGCCGTCAAAATTTTCATCCATTTATAATTTTGATTTAATATCCAAGACCAATGAAGCACCCATGGAAGTAGTGAGAGTGAGTTGGTGCAAGTAGGGGCGGAGCCAGGATTTTCTTCCAGGGGGCTACACTTCTAATAGGAACGAAATTCTTGATGGTTATAATTGGACTAAGGGGAGTCTCAGGTTACATCCCTGAGGTCGCCATGTGTCCCTTTTAGCCCCCTTAACTGTGGTTAAGATTCACCCACCCCTAGGGTTCACCCACTTATCCTTTGGTTTTTAGAAAAAATATTTAATTTATTTTTCTAAAAACGGTTAATTTTTTCCAAAAAACAAAGGATAGATGGATGAATCTTAACCACAATTAAGGGGCATCAAAAGGGACACTTGGCAACCTCAGGGGCGTAACCCGACTCCCCTGTGTTCGGATATAACCGTAGAGGGTTTCATTCCCTTCTAATAAGGGCAAAAAAAGTTCAAAAATTGAGGGGGGTTACTACTCCCCCAGGCTATGCTCCCTAGAGTAGCATAGTCTAAACCCATGTAAAAATATATGTTTTTAAAGCTTTTTTTCAAAGGTTGAGGGGGGCTTCAGCCCCCCGGCCCCTATGTGGCTCCGCCCCTGGGTGCAAGTTGGAGGCTTAAAAGGGCAAGGGGATGGTCCCAAAAGTGCCGTGGATAGAGATAGCAAAGTTATGAATTTTGATATAATGGAACTATAGAACATAATTCGTGTTGTCAACCCCAAATCCTTGGGATAAGGCATTGATGATGGTGATGATAACCAGTGTTAGACACTGCGACTGCAAAAAAATCTTTATTTAGACACATTGAAACAGCTTTAATTGAATGTATATTAGATAACACACATCTAGTTCATACAAATTTATTACAGGCCAAAAAAGTGCTAAATCAAGGTTTGAAATTAATTTACAAGTTCATGGCATGTGATGTGTACTTTCGTACGCGACTGTTCTTTTTAATTGCAATTTTATCTTATCCCCCCTTCCTCTATATATATGACAGAATGGGGAGAGTTTGCTAGAAATGTGTCTGGTGAATGGGATGGGTATGGGGCAGAATTCACGAGGGAAGGACAGCCAATTCAACTTCCTGAATATGTTGTACCCGAAGCTTTTAGGGAGTGGGAGGTTCAGGTGTTTGATTGGCAGACTCAGTGTCCCACTCTTGCAGAACCAGAGGAGCATGTTCTTGTATACAAATTGATAAAGCTACTACCGACGGTTGGATGTGAAGCTGATGCTGCTACTCGGTATAGCATTGATGAGAGGAATGTAGGGGGGATAAATAACAAAGTTTCTGCCTTTGCATATCACTCGAGTGGATGTTATGCAGCACTTTGGCCAATGGAGGATCATGAGAGATACAGATTGTTGGAGTTGGAGCATTGCTTGGTCGATCCTCATAATAGGGAGTCACGTGTGAGAATAATTCAGGTTGTGCAAGTAGATAAGATGATGTCATTGCAGCATATCAAGGTCTTTCGTGAGCAGTGGTACGGGCCTTTCAGAAATGGGGAACAACTAGGCGGATGCTCTATTCGTGATTCTGCCTTTGCTTCTACAAATGCCATTAAAGGTTCGGAAGTTATTGGTGTATGGCAGAGTTCTAATGCTGTAGCGCTCTTCCAGAGTTCCCAAACTGTGAGTTTTGTGGTGTCCTTTTGGTTCTTCTAATATGATTTTTTTCACACATTCTGGTGTAAATCCTGAATTTTTTGACAATACTGAGTGCTATTTTGATTGAGTAAAGAACACTTTCTTGCTTACAATAAGTATGCTGCAGAACTCAAAATCTGGTTCTCAAGTGTGGTTGTAGTTGACGATTCTGTTCATATGGTATTAGACACTTCACCTACTTGCAGATATAAATATCCATAATTTCAAAGTCTTCCATCTCAACCGGCCCTTGCATTGTGTAGACATTAATGGGAATTTAGAAGGTCTTTTTCTTTAGTTCCTCATATGGCTATTGGAAATTTCTGTCAAGTGTAGCAGTGAGCTTACTCCTTTCTGATTTTCTTACTTTGGTTGTGAATGGGATAATATTTATGATTTAATATGTTGCTTCAGGAGTCAGGAGGTTGCCTATTTGGCAAGAAACATATCTGGTAGCATAGGCTTGTTACCCAAGAGGGAGAATTGAAGTTGCTGGTCGTTGTATGAGTTGAATTATGTGATTCTGAATTGTTCGTTTTATATTGCATACCTCTTAGAGACTGCTATTTGTAGTTTATGTAGAGTTCATTAATGTGTATAGTTCTGCTGGAATAACCAGAGAGAAATCTTTTTGAGTTCTTTTATATCTACCTAGTTCTCTAAGTAGGATTTACTTGCAATTGATTTTAGTGACTTTTGGTTCTTGAAGAGTCAAAAGTCAAGTCATAAAAAGTCGAAATGTTAGCTTTTAGGGGAAGCTGCCCCAACTAGCTTTTGTGCGAAGTTCCAATTTTTTTTATAAAAAAATTCATAAAAGTTATACCGAAGAAGTCCTTCCCTTCTCAGAGAAGTTTGTCTAAACAAGGCCTTAGTCTCCTTTAATTCTACTTCTTAGATAAAGTTTTGCAAATAGTTTCTCTTTTCTCAAAATTACAGATCACTGAGTTCAATTGGTAGACATTAATTTGATGTATAGATTATAACTTTTTTGCCTGATTTCTATGTTATTCTAAACTAATCTCGATTCCTCCAGAACATTTTGCAAGAACTTGTGGATGACAAACCAAGAAAGTCAGTAAGAGATGAGCACGGCCTCACGTTGCTCCCTAAGCAATTGTGGTGCTCATTAAAAGAAAGAGAAGATGGTGAAACCTGTGGGGAAGTGGGATGGATGTTTGATCATGGAAGCGCAATCACATCGAGATTTGTTTTCTCAGAAGATGGGAATTTGAAGGCAAGTTGATATCTATTACTTATTCATGGCTATACTGTGAGTCCTTGCCAGCTTGTTATTGGTTTCAAATGTCTTCCGATAATATCTTAGGTAGCCTCAGCTGGACCCTAAGTCAGGTAGACAGTTCTCATACTAGCACTTATGCACGGCAGCAAGGCTTACCATTCAATTGACTTCACTTAGGTGATTTCACATTTTTCTTTTATAGGCAAGCGTGATGGGTAGTGAGTTAGCAAGTAAGGATGGGTTTTGAGCCCAGGTCCTCAACACCCAAGTAACATCCTTTCCTAGATCAGATGACTGCGAAATCAACCTAGTTTCTAGATCAGTCTCCATATTTGTTCTAGCTGTCCAAATCAAAAGGCACACATCAGATGGTTTTGGTCGTCTTACTAGGTTGTACATTTAGGAGATTTCCCTCGTGAGAACCACGATGGATTCCATCTTTCTGAGCATGCAGCGTGGGTACAGTTATGTTGATGGTATAGCATCCTTAGGGTCTGTCACATGGAACCTTAAAAATGTCTTCTTCAAGTACAGCTAATGTGTCATTTATGGTCTAATCTCCCTTATGGGTGCAAATCAGGGATAACCTTATCATATGAGGCAAAAGTTCCAGTATTTCTGAACCTTGGATGGCAAGCCTTAAAATGATTGATTTCTGCTATGCTAATCTGCTGCTGAATTGCAGTTGCAATGTTTCCGAAAGTTAAGACTTTTTCCTTTTTATCGCAAATTGCAGAATAAGTAGGAAAGACAAGGTAATTATGATTGATCTCCTGCACTAGTGATTCCAACACCATTATAACAAACGGGGATGCATCTAACTCAGTGTATCAATACAATCATAACTTTTGACTGCATAGTTAATCATATGAGGTTATACATCACAAGGTAACGAATTTGTCATTTTGTTTTTAATATCAGGTCACCAAGTTAATGTTGAAAGATCACTGTCTTTATCAGTTTATTGTTCTCTATAAGTTATTTCTCTATCACTCTGGTATTTTTGGCTTCTTTTTTAAACAAACAGGGGTTTCTTTTGCAGGAAATTGCAATTGGATGTGAAACTGCAGTTCTGGAGGAGATGTAGCCGTTATCTCAATGCAATTCAGCTACAAGTTTTTGTTGATAATTAATTCTGTTCCAAGAATTTTATTTTATATTTTTAAATAGGAAAGCCTAGCTTATTGGCTTCAAGTTTGATGGTTACTCATAAGGGCATGTAAGGATGCAATTATTGTAAAGTTGTGTGTTTTTCTTGTTCCAGATTAACGTATAAACAGACCAGTACTGCTTCAATATGTATATTATAAATGAACCTTTGATGCACTATTTGTTTTCTGACAGTGGGTCACGATAAAAAGATCCACTTGAAATTTACTAAATCCACTTTAGACTGCATTCCAAGAATATTATTTCCTCTCCCTCATGCAGCTTGAGGTTGAAGATCCATACCAATGTGAGCCTCTATTGTAAAGTTGCAGGTTGAAGACGCAGAGCAATATGATGGGAACAGATGTATCAGATTTTCATCCTTATGGTTCAAAGAAACAGTAGCAATCAAAACTTGAAACTTTAATAGCAGAAACACTTACACTCAATGGAGTTACATTGCTTAGAGAACATTGTTTCAACTGTCCGGCCACAAAAGAGGCATGACTAATAACTGCTAAATGCCCAGCCACATAACCTTCATAGTCCGAACCCTCTGTAATGTGCCCTAGGTTTCAAAGCTGGGGAGGATCCAAAATTGCATCTTAAGGCTATTACCATCAGTTCTTCTGTTCTTCCCTTGCTGTACAACCTGCCAGCTTTCCAAGGTTAGCATAAGATTGCAAGTACAGAATGCACAGATTTTTAATTTTTGATCGGAATAGTGTTGCAAATATATTCTTCCAAATAAGATCAATAGAGCATTTCTCTTTGGGTTTTTTTCCCCTTGAGGGGATATTGTAACGGCTTCACTTGGCAGACAGGCACATGCAGGGTGGTCCGACCCACCATTTCATAAAACCCACAAATCTCCAATTTCTCCTTATGCAATGTAGAATCAGGTTGTTTGGTCAGAATGTGGGAGAAAGCAACGAACTCCACATACCAGCAAAAGAAGCTCTAAGAGACCCTAGTACAAGCAATTGCAGACTCAAGAAGCCGGGTGTGGCCTTCAATGGAGGAGGTCTAGGGATCTATTCCCACCCGGGTATGAGTACGCAAGAGCTCCACTGCCCAAGTTAACTACTACTGACAGTCTGACTCTACTAAGAATTTCCATCACCAAAAAAAAGAGAACTTGTAGGTATAGGGGGTTGAAGAGGGCCGTATTGTCCATCCCTTGAATGGAAAGGAGTCTAGGCCCGGGTGATGTGGTAGAAAGTAGAAACCTTAGGAGTTCAGGGGTGAAGATTGGTTTCCAAAGATCCAGCTGGGGAGATTTGGTTGACAGAGGACATCAATTTGAAATGTTCACAAGAAACAGAGACGTGGATTACACAAAGTTCCCAAATGGATAGAACATTCACTGCAGCCTTTTAGATGCTTGCTAGTACAAACAAAACATTCCCAAAAGGAGGGGGACGGGAACTAAACTATGGATCTATGTATCTTGATCACTTACCAAAGCGCAAATAATCAGTAAAATATTCAATCAGAGTTGACATATCATGTATTGATTGCGGAGGTATTCTGAAAAAATTAAAGTGGCAAACAGTAGGGATACTTGGGTTAGATCAATTCCCAATTTTCCTTGGACTCTTGGACCTAATGCATTTGATGCAATTTTTCTGTTCGTGCCGCCTGTGTCTGGGCAAATATTGATGGCACTAGCTTGCATCTAGTAATTTGCTCCATCTCACCAGAATAAAAAAAATTGTAGCCTTAAATAGGTGAAAAAAGTATATATATAAAAAAAATACCAGGTGACTTTGGGTTTATCTCATTGTGCACTACCTAGTCTTGTGACACATCCAAACGAGCCTTAATGTCATCAAATTGGGTCAACTCTCAATCTACTAGAGCCTCCTACCTGGGACCTCTGAATGATGACCCTATGTAAGACATGTACACAGTTAGGCTGGAGGAAGGATGGAGTTGGGGAATTACAGACCTAAGCATCCCCTTATTATAGAACCAAACTCTTTTAGGAACAAACTAACATTAACAAATCATAATGACATTGTATTAGAGGATGGATAGAAGATGGAGTGCACAATGTGTGCCATATTGCATATAAAATCTCCTAGCTGTAACCACCATCGGTGTGCGCAATTTGTGCTCATATGCATAGCCGCACAGGAAGACCTCCTTTATGGCTTAGTACCCACCTTTGTTTTCACTGCTTGCCTTATAGGATTGAAGTGTTAACCACCATCAAAATAATTTGATTTCTTTATTTGAAAGCTAGCAAGGAGGTCTGTCATTTTTCTTAAGGTTCATGACTAAGCCGGTGTAATAAGGGTATTTGATAATGACTATTATTAATATCTTCAAAAGGCTCCACTATTTGCCATACTTCTCAACACTTAAAGGGGGAAGAAAGAAAAGAAAATATGACATAAAGAAATACATAAATTTGAGGAATACCTGTACACAATGCGCCTGCTTAAAAGTTAATGAGCTCCCAGGGCATCCCTTGTGCTCATATTCAGACTGTTACGCATGGTTCTTCTTACAATCCCTGTATTTCCCTTTTGCATCATAGCGACAAACTCGCCATAATCGATCCGACCATCCTGAAATAGTCATACCCAGTAGAAAAACTGAGGCTTAATTTGAGTCACAATTTTAAAAAAGAATAACAAAATAGAAGAATAATTACGGCTAGTTAAGCAGGATAGCCTGGTAAGGACACCTGCACAACCAACCTCAATCTTAGTTCTACCCCGTGATAGACGATAGACAAAGTGCACTTGCAAAAGATTTGGAACCCACATATATTATTTAAATGCAGTTAAGAGTTCAGACCTCCATTTTAAAAAGGAAAAAAACAGTGACAAAGTCGGGGTTCGGGAATAATTTGGGAAGGGTCAAGTTTGGAAAAATTAGGAAAAATCCGGGAAAAAAATAATAATTATCAAAAGTTATTCAACAATTTGATTAGATAATATACAAAATAAGCAGTTTACTTTATCAACTAAACAAATTATTGCAAAATTCATGAATAAATCGGTAATAATTCGTGAAATTCGGGAATAATTCGGCAAACCTAAAATTTGGAGAATAATACTGTACATCTAAAATTTGCGAATAATTCGGGAATTTTTCAAAAATTCGGAGAATTTTGTTACTATGGAAAAAACTACCGTACTTTAAATGCCATAAGAATCTGCAAGCTTGGGGTTCTTTGCTTTCAAATAATTTGAGATATCCAAGGTGATCTTCTGAGGAGTTATATTATATGCTCCTAACCATAGTTACCAAGTCAGAGTTCGGAAACTATTTGGCTAGGGGAAAAAAAAAAAATCAGGAAAAATCAGAAAAAGGTCGGTTAGGAGATGAATAAATAATACATAAATTTTTTAACTACAAAAACTTTTATCATATATTAGATATTTATTATAAAATATCAAAAAGTCGTGAATATCTGGGTTTAATTCTCAAAATTCATGATTTTTTTCTTCAAAAAACCTCTTTTTTTTCTTTCAAAAAGAGGTGAATTAATCGGTCAACGAAAAAGTTACAACTTATTCGGGAATTTAAAAACAAAATCAGAGAACTTTGTTACTACGCTCCTAACAACTTAAAAAATAGATCCCATGAGTTAAGAGCTCACTACAAGGCCCATGAAAGGTTATTATAGTTGGACATACTATTAGTCTATAAGCATAATCAATAAATTAATGTAAAATCTGTATTTGCAATCATAGAACACCAGCTCTTTGGTAACTCTTGTAGATAGTTTCGAAAATATGGGGTACTTTTATCCATAATGTAGAATTAATAGTGTCCTTTGTGAAATAAATGGGTGTAACAATAATTTCATTAAACAGGTATTCTAAAAGCTCAAAGTATCCACGACTTACATTATCTTGATCAACTTCTTTGATAATATCTTCAAGAAGAACATCAGTCATGTTGTGTTCTGAACAAGCTTGCTGTAGTTCATCAACTGTAATATAACCGCTTCCATCCTTATCAAAGTATGAAAATGCCGCAATGAGATGTTCTTCACGTTCCAGCTTGTTGAGATGAACTGTTGCCGCAATAAATTCCCCATAGTCAATTGTTCCACTGTTATCTACATCAGCCTGAAATAGATTAAGCTTGCTAAGCTAAATGGAACACGAATAGAACAGATGATGACATTCTAAGCATGAAAATCTCATAAATCCAGCACACCCTCATAATGAAAAAAGTGGTAAATGTAAAAACTCCTTACAACAGAAATGGCCAAGCTAATTCAACTTTTTTTCCCAAATATGCACTGGAATTTTTTCCATCTTGTAATTTTTATTCATTTGGTTCTCATGCCAATCAACATTTATCCGAAAACAAATAAATAAGAAATTTTATGGAAAGAAAAGTACAGAAGAGGAAGCAGTGAAAAACATGAAGCCTCTCATGGCATTGCCAGTCCAGCAAAAAATAGCTACAGGATTACCTCTCTCAAATACGTCTATAACAACATGGAAGTCTTTGAGTTCATCATCTAATCAAGAGGGCATGAAAGTGTCCACAATCCTGCTGTTATTTTTTTTTTTATTACCTTCCTCTTCCTTTTTTTTTTTGATCGATAAGAAAGCACCATATATTAACCAAAAAAGGCAATACAAGGCACAAAGAAAGGAAAGAAAAGGAGGAGAAGAGTTTACAATATATAAACTCGACCCCAAAAAACCCCAATACAATCTCATTAACCCAACACCTCCCTTAGAGCCTCTACTTCAAAGTGAAGCCCCACCCATTCCAAAACCACCATACATTGATGGACTCTCAAAATTTTACAGCACCTCCAGTTTTTAGTTCATCATAAACCAAATATATTTTCAGTTTCCGCATCTGACAGATAATGGTTCTGATAAAAATTTATCTTTGAACTAGCTAGCCAGCGGTTTAGTGTAGATATTCTTGAGTTACTAAACAAAGTTCAGGTACTCTGATGCAAAGAATAGATATGGTTTTCCAAAGTTTCTAGATGTTTGTGTTAGTTCACAGAAATACACAATCTTATTAAAGTAATAATAGATGCAGTCCTGAGCCGAAGGGTTGAGGATACACCTAGTAACCCAAAAGAAAGATGTAGTTCACCTTAATCATGAAGCATCAACCTTTATCATGAAGCATCAACCATTAAAGCACAAGAATATATTTTCTAAACAAGGATCTTACTGCATCCATTAGATCACGGATCTCTGACTCCTTCAAGGTAGATCCATATCTTCTCAAACCAGCTTTTAGTTCATCAAATGTGATTGCCCCACTGTTGTCAGTATCCATGGCCCTAAACATCTCTTTTAAACCAGCAATCTCCTCCTCTGATAGGCTTTCAGCTATTACCTGATAACAGAAAACAAATCTCAGACAACCCACCCATAAAACTTATTGTCTAGAGGACTGCAAGCTTTTTGTCTAGAGAAAGGAACAAACTGGAAATGGGCATAATAATCAATGCATTTACCAAAATAAAAATACCAAACTGTACCATAGAACCTCTAAAAGCATTACTCTCAGACCCATAAAATGAATAAATATTTGGAAGAAAACGAAGAAGAAACCCCAAAAGAAAAGTAGAAGCATTACAGCTATATTAGAAGTTACGATGTGACTTCATTCCTATTTTTCTCCACTAGCCCGTGAAGAAAAGAAAGCCATCAATAATGCAAAACTCAAAATGATCTAGATTAAATGATCTTTTAGCATTTTTCCTTTTTCATGAGGTGGTGAAACCATAGTTGTAGGGAAGCTATGCACAGGGTGGATTGCTCGCATCCCAATAAACTCGTTTCTCAAACTCTCTTCCTAGGAAGCTTGCTTCCATCACATCCTATTGAGTAATCAAAGAGGAATATGTATGTGGAAAATAATGGGATAGACCTGATTCTATAGCCTAAGGTATAGCCATTAGACCCTGGGCAAGTATTATTGGATTAGAACCTAAGGCACCTACTTGTCACAAAAAATATCATGTAAGATAAAATCAAAGCTATGGTTACCCATACTAATATAATGGGAATAAATAGCCTATATCTCATTTATCGCCAGTGTAGTCAAGGTGTCTAGGCGATAAAAATAATTAAATTATATATATATATATATACATATATATATATTTACATATATAATATTAATATATACACAACCATTCAAACCTCATAAGGTTGACAATAATATAGGCAAATTAACATTTAATGTTGTAATGCTTGAATGTAAGTCTTTTTCTGCTAAACTATTAGTTGACTTTTTGACATTGTAGATGAAAATATTTTTAAAGACTAAAATATAAGACTTTTTTTACCGAACTTTTAGATTTTAGTAATATTTTGTTATAATAGAATTTATGAAAATTTAAATTTTGATAAATAACTTAACATTTGTAAGTTGAAATTTTGACAAAGGCATTAAAAAAGCGGATTTTGTTCTTGAACTGAAAAGTTGACTTTTTTATTCTTTAGAAATTTGGATCTAAGATAATTTTTATTGAATTCAAATGGAAGGTATAATCTTATTTACATATAACTATTTTAAGTAAATGAAAGTAAAGTATAAAATCATTGACTTAAATAGTATTTATATGTAAATAAGCTGTAAAACTATAAAACAGGCTAACTGTTAAAGGGTCCAGGTAACTACTGCCTGTCTAGAGAGGTGCCTAGGCGGTGACAGTCCAAAACTGCTTAGGCGACTGCCTAGGCAACACCCAGGTGACGCCTTGACTACACTGTTTATTGCTTCTCGCTTCCTAAAAAAAAATTGAGCCTTGCTTCCCATTTCTCACATTCGACTTGCTTCTCATTTTCACTTCTCGCTTTGGTAACTATGGGTGAAACACACAAGTTGGCCATGCCATGTTTGCATTGGCATGATTGTGAAGATGATGGATCTCATGTTTTGCCGTTGTGATCCCACTATCTCGCTTTGATAGAGCTTCTAGTAGATGTCAAATTCAATTTTGGAGAACATAGCACCAAACCACTAGGAAGCATGGTAAACTGAGTTTAGAGGGAGGTTGTCTTAAGTAGGATCCATGGAATTAATCAAAGCATACAAAGAATAAATACGTTCCAAGCTCTGTGGTCAGACTTGACACGGTGAATTGCAGGCTCGCTGTTGAGCTTGTATGTATGTAACTTTAAGAAATATACAGCACGAAATATATTCACTTACCCGTAAAGCCATCTTCTTTAACTTGTTCATCACAGAGAATTGTTTGAGACGAGAAAGAACAGCAGGATCCAATGCTCTGTCAGGAGCAACTCCATTTTCGCATATCCAAGGATGACCTAAATTAACATGAAAGCAGAAAGTATATCAATGTGAAGATGATCAAGCAACTACTTTAACTAGGTGTGGTTAAACTCCACTAAAAGCAGGAGAGCTTGTCTCTAATTTCCCGTCTACAAGAACAAAGAAAAGCATTCAAGAAAGATCGATATATACTACACGAGTCAACTTCAAAGCTCTGTGGTCTGACATGACATGGTAGATTGCAACCTGCTGTTGAGCTTGGATAATACATAAATGAAGGTAACTTCAGTAATTCCTTTCAGCTTTACCATCTCACGTCCCAATACTTTGCAAGATTAATACAAGGTGGATGACATATTATTGTGCGACTAAAATACAGTGGCAACCATGAATAGTCTGACAATCGAGTTTAATAAGTTCCAGGATCTGATAGATTGGAGGCTTCCCACATGGTCTCTCATCAATTCAGCACCCCCTTCATGTAATCATATTTTAGCTAGTATTTGTGTATATAAATAACGATAATGTCGGGAGGACAAACAAGACGGTACTACAAAATTTGCATTGCACGAGCAATTGGTCCCACTGTTTTGTGTGAGCGCAGGAATTTATTGCCTTTCCTTCCCAAAGCAATCCCTACGGAGGAATGACACTAAAAACATTTAATCGAGTCATCACCTATTTAATTGGGGGGGGGGGGGATCCATATGTTGTATGAATAAGGTCTAAGTCCAATCTTAGATTTAGAGTAAGAGATTCTATCAAATTTAGGAGGTGTTAGGTACCCCGAAACCCCCATCCGAAGTAAGTAAGCTACTCCCTAAGTCTAAGTCAAATAAAAGAAATTATAAAGGGAATTTAATGTGATATTCTATCAAGACTATCATATTAAATTCATGGTTCAAAATATCGGTATCGGTTGCTGTATCGGTAAGTCCAAAACAGGATACGTATCGACGTATCGGACCGTATTAGATGGATACAGCAGAAAAAATTAGAATACGCTAAGAAATGTTTGGATACGCAATGAAAAACTTGGATACCTTGCATAAAATTTCTTTTAATGCAAATATAAGTTATTAAGAAACTAAATGAAGGTCTCCAATTATGTTTATAACCATACATATGAGAATTGAGAATTTTATAAGTTAAAAAAGGCGTGCATGTTGTGCTGATAAGAAAGTATGAAAATACAAACCATAGTCACTTAGCTAAGTATAAGAAAAACAATTTAGTTATTAAAACCTTACATTCAATGAGTTAACTAAGATTTCATTGAATTATAACCATAAATTTTAAGCTTAATATAAGTTTATGTATGTTGAACTGTTACACTGTTAGTTGACTTTTTGACCCTATAGATGAAAATATTTTTAAGACTAAAGTATGATACATTTTTTGCCAAACTCTTGGGTTTTGGTAATTTTTTATATAATAAAGTTTATGAAATTTTGGATATTTAATAAATACCTTATCATTTAAAAGTTGAAATTTTGATTCAATCCCTAGAAGATTTTAAAAAGAGATTTTGTTCTTAAACTGAAAGTTGACTTTTATTCTTCAGGAATTTAGATCAAAATAATTTTTATTGAATTCAAATGGAGGGATAACTTTATTTGTATATTAATATCTTAAGTAAATGAAAGCAATATTAATTTATATAATTTACGTAAATAATATTTTTTATAAATAAGTTGTGCGTATCATGAATGTGTTGTGGATCTTAGTGTAAATGGAAGAAGAGAAAAAAATTAATTGAAATATCTCTCATATTGGGCCTGTATCGGTCTGATACAGGAGAGTTTTTTTTTCCAGCGTACCAGTGTATCGGATAGCTCTAAACAGGATACGTGTAACGGCTCGTATTGGTCGATACGTATCGATATTTTAAACCATGATTTAAATTAATTACAAATCATGTTTGAAGAAGTAATCTAACTTAGGTGGGCTGACTATCTACATACCACAATTAATGATATCAAACCAATGTAGTTCATGAGTGTAACGACCCGGAATTTTAATATAATAAAATTATGTGTTTATGGGTCCTTAATGAAGGTTAATTAGTTAATTATTTGTTAAATTAATAAGAAGAGGATTTTGCTCAGGGTTGAAGTGCACCGAGGAAATATTAGTATCATTTGGCGAAAATCGCACACAGTGTGCTGGTCGACTGCCGGGACACACCCCTACCGTATCGGTTCCGTCAAGTATCATTTCGCGGGACCGCGGGGCCATTATGTGTGGTAAAATTGAGAAAAATGGAAAAATTATATATTTCCAGAAATTAAGTGGGACCCAATATCTGTTGGAGATCCTAATAGAAATCCGTGCGGTTGGCACTAATGCGTGTCGGTTGGCCGTGGGGACTAATGTCTGTCGTCTCGTCAGTTAGTTATCTCAAACGAAGAAGCGACAGCGTGTTTTGTGTCCGACATCAGAAAATTAGTGGGTTTTGCAATTTTCTTCCGGACTAAAGTGCAGCTGTCAAAACTCAGTATTTTTCCCCGAAATTTTTACAGTAGGTGTCGGACTGCCCCAAGTTCGGTCACCTAAAGTTTCGTCAAAATCGGATGTCTTTAAGTAGGACCACGGAGGCCGTATACATAAGAGAAAAAAAAAAAATAGTCATGTGCTATGCACATGACCTTATCTATATATAAGGGAGGCCAGCCTTCCCATTACTTACGTTCTGTAAACAGTGGGACAATTCTGCTACAGCATATTGTAGAGAGAGAAAGTGAGGAGAGAGAAAGGAAGAGAGAGAAAGGAGAGAGAAAGAAGAGAGAAGTGGGTCCTTGAGGTTTTTCGACGTCCCCGACGCGTTGGCGGCGTCTGATTTTCTCTCCGGCGTCTCGTTTTGCGTGTAGAGAGAGAAAGAGAAAAAGGTAGAGAGAGAAAGTTGAGAGAGAAAGTTGCATGCGCTCTACCTTGGGGTTGATCATCCTTCCGAGCGCGTTGGCGGTGTCCGTTTCGACTCTAGTCGCCTCGAAACGCGTGAAGCAAGTAAAACCCCTCTTTTCTTCTATTTTTCCGCTTATTTTGCTATATTATTTCATGTGATGTATATGCATGTCTTTTGACGTGAATGAAAAAGGGGCGGAGACCCCTATGTGATGTTGCGATTGTATGTGGTCTCTCGGGGAGCCCAGATCGGGTCCCGGGTAAATTGTATCGCCACCCTAGGGTGACGAAAAGTTGTTTTGCATGTCTTGTAAGGCTATGGAGACATCCATTAGTCTGGAAACGCTCCCTAACGGGACGGTGTGTTACCGGAGTTGGTTCACGGGCACGAGGCCTAATATTTCAGTTAATCAAGCGAGGCTTGGGTTAACTGAGGTTAACCTGTGGTTAGAAAATCTAACCAGGGTTCAGTATAGTCCGTGGTTCCTCTTTGACTAGGTCAGGAGAGACGGTGCCCAGTAAGGCCCGGGGTTCCTCCGTGACTGATAGTCGGGAGATGTCGGTCTGTTTGTCTAGGTCGTCCGTGGTGCCTCTTGGACTAGGTCAGGAGTGGCGGTGTCCTGCATGGCCCGTGGTTCCTCCGTGACTAGTAGTCAGGAGATGTCGGAGTCCTAGGGAGTTTAAAGTGGCGAAACATCAGATAGTGTATAGTCCGGGGTTCCTCTCTGGGTGGGTTAGAAGATGTCGGCACCGTGTCTATCGTGGTCCCTTCTTGGTGGAACGTCAGGAGATGTCGGCATTGGTATAGATGTCGGGGTTCCTCCGTAGACTAGCCAGAAGATGACGGTAGGCAGGTTGGTCGGGGTTCCTTCATAACTGATACCCAGGGCGATGGCGGCGAATACACGGTAGATGTGGCCAGTCAATTGAATGGAAAAATGTTCTTATTGGGTGAATGCCCATGTTGTGTGTGTAAGCTTCGGATACGAAGTGGTCTGAGTTGGTATACTCAGAGTTGGTGTATTTGTTTGAGTTGGTGGACTCATAGTTCGGTATGGAATCATCGGATTCCAGGTGAGTTGGGTTGGTACACCCAAGGTTTTGTCATGTTCGGGGTGAAATCCGGAACAGCGTGTGTGAGTCTAAATGACTCAATGTATTATGGTTATGATTTAGAGACTTTAAGCTAAACATTTGTGGGCTGTGGCCAATTAATAGAGTCTTAGGACTCGAAATGAAACATGATTGATGATCGAAACGATAAGTTGGTACTATAATACATTCATAACTGAACCTCATAATTAGAAAGTAATGTGAGGTCGGGAACCTCTGTTAGGGTGACGTAACCCTAAGTGACCTTGGGTCACAATTTATTATATACTGTTCTATTTTACTGTAACATGCAAATTGAACTACTTATTATATCATTATTGATGCGTGTTATTATGTGGAAAATAGTTTAGAAGGATTGTGGTTTTATTGGGCTTCATAGCTCACTGACTTTTTGTGTCAGCAGATCTTGGAGCTGCTGACCAGTAAGTGAAAAATCTATCTGGATATCTTGGAAGCTTGTACAAGTTGTACCTGGCGTGATAGAGACGCCTACTTTTGTAAAACAAACTTGATGTAAATAATACAGGTATATGGTTTGTATGATGGCTATTGTGATGACAGGTATTATTTGCTTTTTGGGAGCATCTGATAAATGTTTAAATTTTCCGCATTTTTTGCGGGTAAAGTCTTCCGCTTGCACGATTTGACGAACGGACACGCGTCTCGGAACTTGATTCCCTAGGCGCGGGTTCGGGGCGTCACAATGAGCATGCCATCTTTGGGATTTTTGGGTTATGTTTTGGCGTTTGGCTTTTATTTTAGCAGTTTAGGCTCATGTATAGAGCATAGCGATGAAGATAAGCTAACTAGGGTTAAAAATTAACCTAGATCGAGTGGGGTTCTGGAAATCCTAAGAGGAAATGGAGAACCCATGGGATAGCCCAAAATGACTCATTCCTACCTAAGTGTATGGGAAAAATAAAAGGGGGAGAAAGAATGTGTGGAGAAATGGTAGAGGTTCCTACCTCTCCTCCAAGGTGGTGTAAGAATGGTAGAAAACTCTACTACCTTGGAGGAGAGGTAAGACTTCTACCTTCTCTTGGAAGTATAATCACAAAAAACTGCGTTTTTTTGAAAAAAAACCCGTTTAAAACGCGCATTAATACCTTGCTGTAGAAAATAGCGTTTAAAGCCCCTTTTTTGAATAAGACATATTATAGTTTTAAACCCGTTTAAAACGAATAATACGAAAAAAAAAAAACACGTTAAATGAATAATACAAAAAAAAAAAGCGGATAATCTTGAAATTTTTTGGGAATAAAGATTATGCAGATATTAACGACTTTGATGCTCTTTTGAGGGATTGATGAATATAAATGAGTGGTTTTATTAATATACGTATTTTAGTCTTGTTTTTAATCTTGATAATTGATGTTTTAATGAAATTTAATGCCTTGATGGAATGAATTTGATGTTAAAATGATGTTATGAACTTATTATTGTTGATTATAGTTATTCTTTTTCTATATTATCTCACGAAATTGTTAGATATATTAATTAGTATCGTTACTAACTTTTAAAATTATAAATTTTTTCTCCTTTTTTTCCCAAAGTTTTCCCGTATTTTTCTGAATTTTTCCGTACTTGACCATTGCCGAATTATTCTCGAACCCCGACTTTGTGACTATGCTTGGAAGGACTAGGAGTTAAAACTAAATATAAAAAAAAAAAATGTACTTAGCGATGCAAGGAAATAAGCTATAACAAAGATGTAATATAAGAATGAAATGAAATGAAAAAGAGGAGAGTGCCAAACTTTGATAATGGATGGAAAAAAGAGACTGATTCCTTGTGTCCTCTTATCCAAAATAAAGCTCCAAGGAGGTGAAGGGGTAGGCTAGAGGAAGGACTTGTCTTAGAGGGGTCTAGCTAATGGCTTTCACCCTCAAATGACTAACTCTATGAGATGTTCCTCTCTTCCAAGTCTGAGACTTAAGTGAGTTAGGAGAGGGCTAAGGCTTCTAAAAGTCTCAAGGGTTCTCTTTAGAGGGGTTTGAGAGTGTGAAGGGGTTTCTCTAAAAGACTGAAGAGTTTTCTTAGGGGTGATTAGGATTTAGGAGTGGTCTCTAAGGAAGAAGAGGCTTGAATATTTATAGAGAATGATGAGAGAATGAGTTGTAAGTGGTGTAAAAGAGTTAGTGAGTTATGGGTTGAGTATTGTAGGGGTATCAGAGAGTTGATGAGTTAAGGGTTGAGTGTTGTAAGAGGGTGAAAGAGAGGGAGATATGAGGGGTTGAGTGTTGTAGGAGATAATTTTTTTTAAAGGGGTTAAACTTGTGAGATGTATATGGGTGATAGACTATGGGTTATTGGGTATAGGTTGTTGGATGTGGTTAAGTGGATATAGATATGTGGATTTGGTTTTTATGCTTATAATTTACAAGTTGTTAATAGACGGGTCATGGGTCATGGTTGTGAGCAGTGTTACAAATCTCGTTATCAGGTTTTTATTAGCCGAAGTTCTTCTTGGGAGATATTCAAATCTGAATTCTTTTCGAGTATTTCTCTACTAAATCTCTGCAATGATTAAAAAATATATTAAAATTATAGAAAATAGTAATAAATATAACTAAATTATAAGTTCATAAAACCAACAACATTGTGTATTTCTCACGATATTTTTTAAATCTCGGCTAAATCTCGTGATATTTACGGGATAAAAAGAGAAAATTATATTTCTCGTAGGATTTTCAAATTTCGCGATAAAATCGGAGATTTAAACTTTAGATGTTTTTTTTCGATTTTTCTCTGGAGAAATTGGGTATTTCTCGAGAGATTTGTAATAATGGTTGTGGGTGTATAACAATATAAGTATGGTTCTTGGGTTTTAAAGGCTTAGGATTTGGGGAGTCAAAGGCTTAGGAGGAGTGATGGGTCCTAGGGATTAGGAATGGTCTTAAGGGTTTGGGAATGCTCTTAGGGTATTGGTGAAGGGGGTCTCAGGGTTTAAGGTGGGGTCCTAGGGTTTAGATGGGTCCTAGGATTTTAGGTGGGGTCCTATGGTTAGATGGTCGGTCCTAGGGTTTTCTGTGAGGTCCTATGGTTTAGATGGTGGGTCCAAGGATTTTAGGTGGGGTCCCTGAAGAGAGGCCCTCGGATTAAGATGGTGGGTCCTAGGGTTGAAATGGAGGAGGTGATTCCTTAGAACTTTAGAGAGAAAAAAGTAAGGGAAAGAAGGGTGCAAAAATGAGGTCCTTACATTTTGCTTGATAAGGAAAGACAGTAGTATGTTGATATCTATCTCATGGTATCATTACAAATTGTTTTTTCTCTTCAAGAAATTATTATGACGCTTTACTTCTGACCAAAGCAACTAGAAGCACCCTGAATTTTAATATATATCCCGTGATAAGAAAGCACGGTATTATGTTCTGCTTAATACGCATTTTTTAAAAGTACTATTCTGATAAGAAACCACACAAGTTACCACGACACTTAGCAAGCATTGTTCCTCTTAAGAAAATACCATAATATGTTAATGTCTATCTTGAAGAATACTTCCCTTGTGTCTTTATTTCGTATCTTATACATTGTAATAAGGGTATTCTATTAGTATTTCTCATATACTAATAGTATACCATAAGTGAGTACAAATAATAAAGTATGTAGAAGAGACATAATTAATCTCTCTAATTTTCCTTAATCATCTTCTTCTCTTTCTCTACTCTCTTCTTCTTTCAAACTAATCTCTAAAACCCTAGATCTATAACGTATCCATCTCTTCAGAAATTTACCAAGGAACTTTAATTTTAAACAAATTGACTAGAAGAGCCCTGAATTTCCATAAATAAAATTTTAAAAAAAAACACTTTGACCCAAAAAAATTAAACAAGACAAGTGATTAGAAGAAAATATAAAATAGAAGTGGCTAACATACATAATACTTCATGAGCAGTCAAGCGATCAGAAGGATGAGAACATAGCATCTTCTGGATAAGATCCTTGGCACTGTCAGAGATTAGAGGCCATGGGTCTGATTCAAAGTCAATGACTCCCTTCAGCACCACATCAAATATACCCTGCTGCGTTTCTGAACACCAAAAAGATAAAGGTCTCCATATAAGAATCACACACAAAAGTTCTTCGTACAAGAAGCTCATAGAATCAACAGTGTTTCTTTAGTATACAACACCACACATACCTGCCCAAAATGGTGGTACACCACTCAGCAATATATACAGAATTACTCCTGCAGTCCACACATCTGCTGCTGGTCCATAATGCTTGCAAAGTACCTCAGGAGCAACATAATAAGGGCTTCCAACCAAATCGATGAAAATTTGACCTGAAGTAGCAAGCCGCAAATAGTGTTAAGCAAGCACCCAACCCAAAAGGGGATTAATTTGTTTTTTGGAATCAGATGGTTAGCATATTACATATAGAACTATTGAACATCCAAAAACCAAGTTCTAATCGGATGGATAGCATCATTCAATCAGTGTGACTAGCAATTATTCATTCAAGAGGAAGCCCACCAATCATTTGTGATGTTTAGTTTCTTAATTTACTAGGGTGTGTTCGTTTGGCGAGAAAGTGAGGGAAAGGAAAAGAAAAGTGTATTTTCTTGCACTTTTCTTGTGTTTGGTTTAAAAGAAACATACTTTTATTTTCTTTCACTTTCTGAATTGTGACAAACTTTCTCCCAAAAATTTCATCCTTCTTTTGAAACTTATTTTGCGAGAAAATTTAAGTTTTTTTTCTTTTTCCTTTCCTTTCTTTTCTTTTCTTTCGTTTGGCGAGAAAGTGAGGGAAAGTAAAAGAAAAGTGAGTTTTCTTGCACTTTTCTTGGTTTGGTCCGCAAGAAACACACTTTCATTTTCTTGCACTTCCTCAAATGTGACAAAAAATTTCCCAAATTCTTCCTTCATCTTTTGATGATTATTTTGAGAGAAAATTTAAGTTTCTTTTCTTTTTTCCTTTCCTTTCTTTTCTTTTCTTTCACCCACTTTCTCACCAAATGAACATACTAATTCTTCTAAAGACTATATGTGGAAAAGCAAAAAAAGCATAATCACTTATGTTCTTTACCTGGCTTAAAGAAAACTGAGAGCCCAAAATCAATGGCTTTGAGAGAGAAATCATCATCCTTGTTGACCAGCAAGAAGTTTTCAGGCTTTAAATCTCTATGCATAACCCCGAGTGAATGACAGGCCTCGACAACCCCAACGATAATCTTCGTCAACTCGGCCGCCTTCCTCTCACTGTAATGCCCCCTCTGAATGATCCGATCGAACAATTCACCCCCAGCACACAGCTCCATCACAATATGAACATACAATGGATCTTCGTAAGCACCCTTAATTGCCACAATGTTTTTGTGACCTGATAGATGGTGCATTATCTGAATCTCCCTCCTAACATCCTCCACATCTTCCTTAGAAATCAACTTCCTTTTCGAGATAGATTTACAGGCATACTCATTTCCCGTGGAAATCTCTGTGCATAAATAAGTCGTGCCAAATTGTCCCTGTCCTAATTTACGACTCAGCATGTAAAGATCATGAATATTCTCAGTCTTGTGACCCAATACATAATAAGCTTGGTTATCCATCCCTCGCCTCATGCTGTTCTCTTTTCCTGTTGGACTGACGAGAGATATATTATGGTCCTTTTGGGGGTTTTCCTCGGCGAATTCCTGAGCGATCTGCTGCTGGGAATTCAAGCTATTTGGGAAGTGATCGGAATTGAATGCTCAGAAGTGTTTCGCCTAGAGATGGAGCGATCTACAGGCTCGTTGAGGTCCTGGAAATACTTGCTTCCGAAAGATCCACGGCATGTGTTGCCCATGAAACAGAGACAAAACCTCGGATTTTACAGGTTTTTCCCTATTCAAGGAAAACTCTATCAATCAAAACTGGAAAAAATAAATAAAGGTAGATAAAAGAAAAACCCAATCCTTTTTAGATTAGAAACAAAGAAACACAGATATTCCTCCAAGAAATGGATACCGGATAGAAAGAAATAACGAACTAATTTCAGATCAAAACCACGGAAAATCCTCCAAAGAGCTTACTGAAATTGTAAGAAAAAACAGGGCTTAGTTGGAACAAAAAACAGAAGGAAAGATAGAGAATGAGACAGGGAGAGAGGAGTGGAGATCCATTACCAACTGAAATGAAGAAATGGAGTCGAACCTTGGATTTAAAAGCGGGGATCGTTTCATCGCTGTTTCAGGATCACAAGATTATAAAAAAAATCGAAAACTGCATTTACTATTATAGGTATATTTTGTTCCTTTCTTTCCTCTGTTGGCTCAGAAGGAGACACACAGATTTTGCTGACCAGCTTTGGTTGAGTTCAAATATGAACGGGAGCTCCGGTTAATATGCCTCCCTCCAAGGCATCTCTCTCTCTCTCTCTCTCTCAAACCTTTAGGAATGCTATCCCTACTCTCAATCAACCCATACTCTCACCCTTTACCAATGACTTGTCTACTTTTTTTAAATAAAAATGTTTTAACATCTAACAAATGGTTCATGTAGGTTGAGAGTAAGGTTTGACCAAGAGTAGGCCTAACACTCCTCATTAAACCTTTCATGTAATTCCCTTAAAAAAAAACGAAAAACCCCTGTCAGGCATATTTAGGGAGCCGCGGTTATCCCTTCTCTTGAACCGACTCTTATCATGTTACGCGGTTTCAGGAATCTAAAAAATTCAACAAAATGGAAGAAGAAAGTGGATATCGGTGAAAAAGGATATGGCATCAAATCCTCTCCGGTGATAACCGGATTTTGCAAATCCGGTTATCACCCCTAGAGGTCACCACGTGTCTCATTTGACACCCCTTAACCGTGGGTAAGGTTCACCCAACCCTAGGGTTCACCCACCTATTTTTGGTTTTTTTTTTTAAATAATAATTCTTTTTTTAAAATTAAAAAACTGTTTTTAGAGTTTTTTTAATATTAAAAACAGTTTTTTAATTTTAAAAAAAGAATTATTATTTTTTTAAAAAAATAAAAAATAGGTGGGTGAACCCTAGGGTTGGGTGAACCTTACCCATGGTTAATGGGTGTCAAAGGAGACACGTGGTGACCTCTAGGGGTGATAACCGGATTTGCAAAATCCGGTTATCACCGGAGAGGATTTGCTGCCAAAGGGTATAAGTGGTTTTTTTGGTATGGAGGGTAAAGTTGGAAACTAAAAAAGAGAGTGTAGGATGTCTGGTCAAAAGTCAAAACCTTCTAGCTAATTAAAAAGTCAAAACCTTCTAGCTAATTAAATTTAGAGGGACTTGTCAAAACTAGTTCTTAATTAGGAATGTTTATTAAGAAACCCCTTATTATTACCATTTGATATCAGAAACTCTTGTTTAATTAGGGTTTTACCTTAAATATTTAGCTAAGATCGGAGATAATCAGATAACCATCAATACTACTGCTTAACAAGGGTATTTATGTGCTTTAATCAGCTACAATACGTCTCCCAGTATAAAATGTTGCAGCACCAGTTGGCAGGCTCCTTGCCAACAAATTTGAGGAGGAAGATGTCATTATGTCATGTTTGTTGACAAGCAATAGTCCCCTCGTCCGCCGAGGAGGGGACTACTCCTCCTCGCTCTCACATAGCCAACCCTTCAACTCCCATTAACTCGGGTTAATTTTTTTTTATTCATTAGTTATTTGATTTTTTTTTCTAAAAACTAAGGATAGATGGGTGAACCCTAAGGGTGGATGAATCTTAACCACAGTTTAATGGGGTTAGAAGAGGGACACATGGCAAAAAAAATTGCTCGCATCACCGCCCCTCCTCGCGTCACCGCCTGAGGAGGTGATTATTTTCCTTTGTTAACAAGGAGTTTTTTACATTGGTGCTACTGTGCTATATACTGTCCCGGTGACGATAGTTGCCTACAATGGCCCATTGCTTTCATTGTTAGGGTAACCCTACGAAAAACCTAGAAAGACAAGTGCTGATCTGCTTGGAAGGTCAGTATTAGTAACATATTTTGCTTGATAGGCTAGGGTTCGGGTCCTTATCTTGTGAGAAAGACAGCCTTATAAGTATCACTCACAACTATAGTACTTTTTTAATAACTGGCCAGAACCGGTCAGAATCGACTAGAACTGAGTAAAAATGAAATTTTTTTAATATTTTAATAAAAAAGATACGGTGGCAAGTTCGCCTGATCAGATTATGAAAACACTGTTCCAACCACACACACCAAGACCTAAGGTAGTTGCTAAGGTGCCATAAAGGTAAGTCCAAGCAACCACTCTAAAAGGACTTGTCTTAAGGATGGTTGATGACCCCTTATACAACCCTACGAAGTCCACTTCCCAACCAATGTGGGACTAAACCCAACTATCTTCTAACTTACAAATAAATGTTATCTGAAAAGAAAATAAAGAAAAACATTTTTATCATGAAATTTATTTGAACCAACTTGACATCAACCATCCTCTTTTATCTGAGTGTTTGGGACTGACAATGTAACTCAAAAGAACAACACAATAAAGTAAAATAATTTCTACCAGTAGCGAAGTAGAAAAGTATTCTTAGGTAAAAATATAATAATTTTTATATTATTAAAATTATAAATTTTATTCTTTTATAGTGAAGTTAAACCTAATATATTATATATGTTTAAATCGTAGTCGTGTAATGGTAAAATAAAGAAATATTAGATAATAAATAAATCATGCGCAAATTCACGAGTCCAGCAAAGTTGAGGGGTTCCACTTATGAGAGCATTTATGAAAAGTTGAGGGGCTCCACTTACGAGATCATTTATGAAACACATATGCAAAATTAATTGTTCAATAGGATTGACTTAGCCTTTGATTGTCAAGAGTGTTGTCCATCCCGTTTTTCCTACTTTTACAACATTAATACATTATGGAAAACTCTCCATAGTACATACTATCAAGAGATGTGCCGTTCAATTTTAAATCCAACCGTTCAAATGCACATTTGCATGAAATGATGAGCCCACTTAATGTTTTAAGTTCCATTAGATTGTGAATCAAGTGGTAAGCTCTCAGAGTTTACAATCACTTCCCATACATTATCTATTAATAAATTATCTGTTCTTCTAGGCCTTTGGTAAGATAACTTCCAAATAGAATTATATATATATACTAGCAAAAACCGCATGCGATGCATGGGTAGTAACATCATGGACATAGACAAAGGAGAGAAGAAATGTTAAAAAATAAAAATATACTCACCCTTCTAAAATAGGAAAGGTGTTGACAATAGATAATCCAAAAACAGATTTTTTGAGATTGCATCACCCTATTCCTAACCATATACAAAGCAACTAATAGAAGACATCATTTTCTTCAATTTTTGTGACATCTTATTATGTATAATAAATTTTAAGTTGCACCTACCTTGGTAGCTTCAGTGGCAGAAGTGTACCATTTTTATGTGTCCACTGGTTCCAAGTCCCATAAGGTGTGGTGTTTTGATATGCCAACCGATTAGGCAAGCTTCCAATGTTGGGTGCTCTAACCCAAGGAACATATGCTAACCAAGCTAAATGGAAATGCTGCCTAACCATTTTATGAATTAGCCTTTTGATAGCCTAAATTATCTTAAAATTGGATTTGGATGATCACCAAATCGTTCTAGTCCATTACAAAATAATAATGCTCCTCCAAATCTTAACAGTGCAGCACACACGCTGATCATCTGACATCATATGGAAGATATAGTTTTTGTGTATGCCCGGAGAGATCTGAACTCTTCAGTGTAAATGTCTGGAAACCAATCCCATGGTGTGAGACGCTTTGATCACGAGTTTGGATCAGCAACAGCCCCATTGTTCCCCATAGGCTGCAGTGGTCCACTTGATAAAAAAAAATTCAAAAGAAATGATTTCTTCCACTGCAACATCTCTTAAAAACATTAAATATTTCTCTTAAAAATTTTATTGAGCGGACTAATTGCATGCTTGTTGCTCCCATATGAGGTTCAACAGGATTTGTTGGTTACCCACTTGTAGTTATTTGATCACCCTTAGTTATTCCCTCTACTGCTAAAGCCTTCGAAGAGGGTTGGTCCGATCCTACTCCTTGAAAGAGAGAACAGATGAAGGGAAATCTCTTATCGGGTGGTTGAGTGATGCGTAAATCATCTACTCAGACTGAAGGACAAAAATAGATTTTAAATACTAACCAACGATGTTTCTAATAACATAGCTTTCAGAATCTGTCTCTTTCCACAACGATCGATAATTTCTCCTCTTGAAACCTTTAGAGGTTTCCTCATGGAGAGACCTATGTATGTGAGTGTGATGTAAGTAAAGATCGAATTGCAGAGCCATTTCTGTCCGAATCGATGGCTCCCTCCATGACCACCTTCTTGTTTATATTATTTATAATTGCCAAATGAAAAGCAGAGGGAAAGGGAGGAAGAAAAGAAAGGATTGTCAGGATTGAAGCCAATAGTAATAGGGCCAAAAACCTCATCATATCTCTCTTCTTTATCTCTCTTTATATGAGGAGACTAAAACGGTTTCTTGTGAAGAGTAATGTGAAGGGTTGTAGATAAAAGGGCATCTATCTATTATTACTTGAGAGAGGAAGATAGGAAAGATTGAAGGGAAGCTACGAATGGGTGGAGAGTTTCTGGAAACACAGAATAAAATAAGAAATATTTTTTATAATAATTAATTAAATGGGCCGGTGTATAGAGAGAGAAAAAATTAATTACGGGGTGGATAGGAAGAGAAAAGATTCTTTAAAGAGCTAACTTCTCTACAACTCCTTCGCAGGAATTAATTAATAATAAAAGGAGAATTGAATTACTTTTAATCAACTATTATTTAATAAGAAAGTGAGTGGAGTGCATAGCTTAAACATTTATGAGGGGAGAAAATAGATGACACGTGACAACAACTCAAACCTCAAATGGAAGCTTATAAGGGGTGACACGTAGCACCAACTGGCATATAATATTAACTAGTAAGGACCCCGTGCCATGCACGGAAAATGCTAAAAGAAAAAAATATATGAGTCAAAGAATTATTAACAATAAAAAATAAAAGTAGAAGAAGAAATTAAGAAAAGAAATTAAAAAAATAATTACTCAATATTAGTTTAATTCAGGATTTAATTGCAAGCAAACAACTAAATCAATTGAATAAGTTGATAGGAACGAAATTATTGTCTAGGCCATCAAAAATTTGAGAAAAATTTCTAAAGCCAAATGGTCCATCTCAATGCAAATGGCCTTCTTCATTCTCTTTGATGTAACTTTTAAAAAATAGACTATCTTGCCAAAATAAGCCACCCGTATTTTGTGAGTGCAAGTGTGAATTAACCTTGGCAGCCAAAAATCGACCATCTAAAATTACAAATATCACAAAATAGGCGATTGAAATCTTATTATCATCTTAACCAATTAAAAAAAAAATCTTATTATCATTAATTATTAAAAAAACTTCAAAAAATAAATAAAAAAAATCTATTACCATCTTGGAGTTTTGAATTTGTAGAACTCCATTAAAAACTTCAACAGTAACTTACAAATAACTAAAATGCAAATTCTATCAGACATCGGACAACATCCACAACCCTAGGTATGAAAACCTAGCAGAAAACTATTTCTTCCTTCTCTTTGATGTAACTTAAAAAAAATAGACAATATCTTGCTAAAATGAGCCAGCATTTCTATGGGTGCAAGTGTGAATAACCCTCGGGCCCGCCCCAAATGGATAGAGTTTGAATTCATTGGCTAGATCAAGTAAAATTACAAATACCACAAATCAGGCAGTTGAAACCCTATTATATTTTTGTCATTAAAAAAATGACAAAAAAAACCTATTATATTTTTGGAGTTTTGACTTTGTAGAACTCCGTAAAAAAAGCTTCAACATGTTCTTTTACAAATAACTAAATAATTCAAATTCTACTGGACATCGCTCAACATCAACAACCCTGGGTATGAAAACCTAACAAAAAAAATAAAGATAAATCGCTAAAAATTATCTGCTTAAATGGAAGCTCTTGATCATTCTCCTTATATTGTTGCCATATCCACAAATCTTTCTCTTTGTTGTAACTTGCGTGCCACATTTTGTACATTCACCATACGCGGGCATCAAAAACATGCACCCACAAGTGGAACTCCTGGCTTCAGATACCTAGATGGTGTCACTTCTTCAATGTTTGGCCTCTTCTTCTATACAAAACCCTAAAATACAGTTGATTTTAGGGTCAATGGCTTGGGCTTCATCAAAATAGACTTTCATCAATTCTCCATTGCACAAACCAACATGCGAGATCTACCTATCTTCTTGTACATCATATATTTCTTCTCCTTCAATAGTGAGAAAATGCTATATAAATAGGATGGAAAGGGTATTAATGGAGGGAAACAGTCAGAATAAATATAATTGTAACGACTCGACACTACCCTCTCAATAGTAACTCTTCAACCAATTAAAGAATTGTAACTCTTATCCTTAAAGAGAATGCTATAAAGAGGGGTGTGGTGTGGAGGAAATCTAAAACGTTATTGCAAGGATTAGTAACCCATCAACTAATTAAAGAATTGTAACTGTTTTCCTTAAAGAGACCAGGAAACGTATGGGTGGTTTCAAGAGATGGTTTCAAGAGAGAGAGAGAGAGAAAGGGAATTTCAAGATGAGACTCTAAAACTGCCATGTGTCCACTAACCCTTTATAAGGTCGCCACGTGTCCACCGACCTGCTCAGGTTTCACTAGTAGTAATAATATAGAATAGATAGAAGTATAGATAGATAGATAGATATATAATGGGAGCCAAATTGGCCGGCTTCAAAGAGTGTTGCGCAAGCCCAACCCTCATGTTAGCGGACTTTTTTTTTTTTATCTCATCTAAGCCAACGGGCTTTATAAATAGAAAAAGCCCTCAATTTTATGGGCTGGGCATGATACCCTTACATGAGGGCTAAATTGACACCTAACCAAGAATTAACCAAAAAAATCAGTGCACAGTTCATTCAACTCACTGGTTTTGATACATTAAAAAAACTCACCGCTGAACTTAGGACTGCAAACGGAGCGGATACGAAGCGGATATTGGTATATCCGAATTTGTATCCATTTATATATCCGAATATCCGTATCCGGATAAATATCCAGCGGATATTGAAATATGATATCTGTATCCGACTCCGATTAAAAATATCCGGATTCAGATAGTATCCGGATTATCCGATTATTTTTAAAAAAATTAAAATAATATAAATTAATATTTAAAATGTAAAAATATATAATTTTTTATTTAAAAAATATATTTTAAAGGTAATATTAAATTTTAAATATATTAGTTATATATATTATATAATCGGATGGATATTTAACGGATCGGATGTATCAGTATTCGAATCCGTATCCGAATATAAACGGATTGTGATTTACTATCCAAATTCGCTCCGCCGGATATGTTTTTGGATAAATATCCGACTAAACGGATGCGGATGCGAATCGGATACGGATAATATCCGCATCCGTTTACAGCCCTAGCTGAACTCTTCTTAGATGTAATTTCTGGCCATTTTGGCATTCTAAAGTTGTAAAAAAAACCTTTAAAACAATAATTTAAAATTTAAAAAAAATTGCCCATAAAACCAAAAAACAAAGGGTTTTAGGGATTCTTAAAGGATAAAATGTGGGGAAAATATCACTTATCTTTTATCTTTCATCTTAAGAGAGGAATTGCATCGAAATCCACTCTGCTTTTTCATCGTAATTGAAATATATGATGTGTTGTATCATGTTTTTTCTATAATTTTCCTACATTATAAAATGAAAATTTCATGAGTGAATGTATGATATTTGTTATAGGGACGTTATTGGATGGATAAAATTGTTAAATATTCTTTATATTATTAGATTTTTTTTCTATTTTTCAAGGCCTGGTTTAACAATTTCATTTATTTTATTTAAACCGCAATTGAACTCAGGGGCACATGGAGCCAGGGGCAAGGGGCAGCTGGCCCACTAAACTTAAAAAAAAGTTTTATACAATATTATTTAATTTAAGAACTCCACTAACTTTTGAAAAAAAAAAAATACACATTCTCCACAAATGGACAAAAATTGACTGAGATGTCCTTCAAAAGTTGGAACCCCCACACTCCCTAGACCCAGAATCGTTTATACATGTATAATCATATTCTCCATAAAATCAGTCAATAGTTACTAATATCTCAATTGACTTTCACTTGCCTCCCACAAGAAAAATCCTGGCTCCGCCACTAGTTGAATTGAACTAGACCATCCGGGAACTGATAAGCTCACTGGTTTAATGCCCAGTCCAATAGTTCTAGCATCTCAACATAATGAGCATATGATGCAAATGCAAGCGAAATGACAAAATGAGTCGATCTCAATCGAAAATGGGAGGAGTTTTTGCTTCTGAGACCGAGTAGGTCTCCAGGGCAGAGACCTAAACGAGACCATGCCTTACAGGCACAGTATTAAATGTTTACAAAAAAGAGCTCAATGAAAAACCATTGGATCCCATGGTGTAAAGCACGGTCTTGGGTAGGTCTCCGACCTACCCGATCTCAAAAACATAATCCTTAACATTACGTTCCATATCTACCCTAAAACCATAGAGAAAATATCATATTTACCTTCGAATAACGTACCTCTAATAAGTGCTTCCTATTTGAATTTTGATATGGTCATTTTATGAGACATGTACCATAGGTGTTTCAACCTTAAAAGCGACAACTTTTGGAACCCAAAAGAGAAAAGAAAACCTACTTTCGGGAAGTATTAAATCCAAATAGACTAGAGAGATTCCAATTAGGGATGGCAACGGGGTGGGTTTGGGCCAGGACGCCCACAATCTTACCCCACTCCTAATGGGAAAACTCCTACTCCGTTCTCGTCCCAAACCCGGGTCGGGTGACCCCATCCTAGTTTATCAAAACCCTTCTTAACCTCGTCCAATCACGCCCTGTCCCATTAAGCACTAGTCAAGTCGATTAGGTCAATATTTCACATTATAAGTGATATACTAAGGTGATTTTAGGATTAATTAAAGAGTAAAATAATGATTTCACATTATAAATGGGGCAGGTGGCTTAAATCCATTCCCATCCTGAACCTGAATCGGGTTTAACCCTTCATTCCCAAACCTGCCACTACCCTATTTAAGAGTTCCCCAAACCTGTCCCAATAGGATCAGGTCAGGACATGTTATCTGATTAATTCTGTCTGTTGCCATCCCTAATTCTGATAACAATTACCCCTGTAAATTAGTGCTCTTATGATTAACATGCCCTTCTGGGAGCCTAACATTTTCCCTTTCTATTTTTTTTTTTCTAGATTAAAAAAACGTCTTGTAAGAATCCGGATGTGAGGAAGGCAATAGTCATCAATAACTTGAATTATCCGATCAATAGATTTTACATTTTTTTTCTCCATCATTTGACAGAATCTATTACTTGTCTTAAGGTGTGCCCCTCTGCTCAAGTTGGCTGAAATTGAGTCCAAAATAGTGAAATACCTGGCGGTGATGTGGCAAGTAGACAGGGACGGAGCCAGGGACGAGAAGGGGATATTGCCCCCCAAAATTTGTAGTTATTTTAGCAGTGATTAGCCAACCCGCATTCGGCTACCTAGCTGAATGTCTTCTCACTTTGTATCCCTTCAACTTTTGTTAAGCTTGGTTAAGCTCAACCAACTTAAGGTTAATATTTTTTTTCTAAAAAGAAAAGGTTCAATGGATGAACAGTAAGTGTGAGTGAATCTTAACCATAGTTAGTGGGTCTTAAAAGGGACACATGACAAATATGTACACCATGCATTCGGCTACCCAGCCGAATGCACACTATCTATTTCTTTTTTTTATATGTACAACATAAAATTTTAAAAATATAGATAACTTTATTTATGTAATGGTTCTTCCAAAAAAATCTTGAGGGCTACGCCCCTAAACCCTAGGTCACATGATATTCCGTGCAGGCTTGATCGTTTTCCATAAAAATCAATTAATTTTCTTAATACATGTACTCCCCCCCAAAAGAAAAATTATTGGCTCCGCCCTGCAAGTAGGAGATCACTCATCATTACCAATCTAACTACAAATTATAGTTTTTTTACCGACAAAAGAAAAAACACACATTATATTTGAAAATCTCTAAGCATAATCAACTGGTTGTCCACTCAGATTGAGTGGGACAATTGCTTAGCACCCTGATTTTGGAATGTTGGTTTACTACTAAGGTTTGAATGTAGTTTAGGCAATCAAGTCACTAGTCGTAAAATAGTTTGTTCATTGCTATATATCATTTGACACAAAGTGATACCATGTAATTGCATTTACAAGCAAATCTTAGCACATAATCTCATATGGTGGAAAATAAAAAAAATTGTAGAGCATTTATATAAGTTTCATATATATTCACTACATGATATGTAAGAGAAGTTTTACAAAGTTGTTATGAAAGATACCTCTCTATTATGCATTATACTATGTACATGTATGTTTAGTACTGGACTCCTTTATTCACTTAAAACAAAATAAATTATGGACATATAAATAGTAAAGTTAATTAAATGACCATGACATGAAAAACCAGAAAATATATTAGTTCAAACTATAAAAGAGAATCCATCTCCGTCTTTCCTTGTTTAACTTCAGCGCGGGTGCATCACGTAGTGAGTGGGTCAGAAGGATACGAATGATCAAAAGGTGCACTGTTCATTGGGGTGTTAGATGGAAAGTCAGTGTTAAATTCATTTGACAAGTAGTTCATGTCGACGCCAAGGTGGGTGATTCTTCACCATTGTAATTGTACAAGGCAGGTTGTCCAAAAGGAACTGGAACTAAGTCAAGAACTCGTCGTTCTGATACGGTCGGTAGATTCGAAATGTTTGAAATCGGAAAATTTGATCTCATGGCTGGGAAGAAATTCATGGGTGGAGTATGTATGGAAGGCGGAGGAGCGGGTGCAATGGGTTTGAAATCTGTGTTTCCGGACATCAAAGGTTTTGAGGTTGAGTACTTTAACACTTCAGATATCATGTATGCCTTTCCTTAGGATTCTTACTGTTTTTAATAAAATAAGAGTGCAAAAGCAAATCAAGACAGAGATTTAATGTGGTTTCCGCTTAGGCCTACATCCACTGTGATAAAACTATCACGGTATTCTTTTTGATATCTTTTTGCATACAGGCACTAACTCCTTTATATACAAGTTAAACAAGAAAAGAAATAAATAAAAAGATAAACAAATCTTTAGGAGAGATGGACGGGATTGACTTGTAGTGTGCCTGGTTTTTGACTTCTTTCCATTTAATATATATATATATATTTTTCTTATCATATGTGTCCACTGATAACGTTGCTCATCATAAGGATACTCAGGTGAGCAACAGAGTAAATCTTTTGCCCTTACTAATTAAGAGTGGCTGAAAGAGGGTTCTTATACTTTTAGGGCTGAAAGACGGTTCTTATACTCTTAGTACACTATCAATTAGGATTAAAGGCACTAAATGCTAGTTGTAGCACTTACATGTTGCCTATATGCAATGATGTCTTGCTCGTTTGGATAGTTTTTGATATACTATGGCAGGATTAGGCCTTTAATTGCGCATTTTCTACATTCTCCTATCCTAGTTATTAAACCAATATTATGAGAGTGGATAGCAGCATTTTATAGGTCAATTTTAGAAATTCAAAAATAAATTAACACAAGGGAAAAAATGGCAAAGTATAATATGAAAAAATAGGGGGAGTAGAATAATCAAAACTTTACCAAACCTTAATAAAAATATCATATCATAGTATTAATGGTGAATTTTTTTGGAGGATTCATTACAGAAGATCTCAATAACTCTATATTGGTAATAAACACCTAGTCTTTAACTTCCATATCAAGCAATATTGACAGAAGATGTCTAATTACATTGTAGTAGCGACTATATAAAATGACAGTTGAAAGTGCTATTTCTAAAAATTTTAAGGTATATATCATTAGCATCAAAATATCTGACTTGTTATATTGTCCATTCAGTGGGTACAACGTGTCGAAATGACCAGGTTCGTGATAGCGTACATTCTCAAGTTAAAGGGACTTATCTTGTAGTAGGGTGTCCTGAAACATGATTGAAATACATGATTACCTAAATGACAAAGTCGCTTAATTAGGATTCGGAAACATGATCAGTATTCAAGACAGTGACGTGTGCTATAACCATGAGTTTAAAGACTAAAGATTATTATTCGTATATCATTTAAGAAATGAATGATGCCTAATACGATAGTAAGAAGGTCATTCCACTTTCAAGTTCCTACTCAATTAAATTTTCGTAATTTTAACGCGCAACCAAGGAGCTTATGCTGCGTGTATGACTTTTGTTATGATACAAGTTCTATTTTAAGAAGCGTAAATTTGCTCTCTGAAATAAATATTTATATACTAGCACTAGTAAAGTCATCAAAATATGAATTCTACATATTACATATTTCTGGTGGTTCCAACCATTGAGAGTGTAATACGTTCCAACATTTTGTTTTATCGAAGATCAGTTCTTAAGATAAAAGGGAAAAATAGAGATACCTGTCAGTACCATCATATATGAGCTTTGAAATCTGCTACTAGAGCTAACATTTCTCTCGTTTATTTAATCTTGTCATGACTCATGATATAAAAACACAATAAGATCAGTTCTTAAGATAAAAGGGAAAAATAGAGATACCTGTCATTACCATCATGAGCTTAGAAATCTGCGACTAGAGCTAACATTTCTCTCGTTTATTTAATCTTGTTATGACTCATGATATAAAAACACAATAAATTTTTCGAAGTGGCATGGATAGCTTTGGTATTTAAGTTTGAGTCGTGGACATTATAGAGTGCAATATTATATATATATATTTTTGGTAATGGAAATACTAATTAGGTTAGGCTGCAATCCCAATTAAAGGGTACCAAGTTAGTGAGACAGGTGGAAGACTCGCACCTGACGGGAATGGAACCCAGAACTACTTCCTTCCGACGAGATACACTTACCAATGGGCCAAAGCCCTGGGGTGTGAGTGCAATGTTGAAAAGGGTAAATATAAGACAAAGGCACAAAGCAACATATCATTATCTCCTCGTTGATTTTTTGAGAAGAAAGCCTATCATTTTCATCTCCATACAGCGACAAGAGGAGAATCGCATAGAAAATAATGGGAAACGGCGTTTGTTAATAAGACAAAAACCCGTTAAAGGACACATGGTAACGACTTTGTAACACCCACCCAAGCAGTAATGTCTACTATTATAATGCGAGAGAGACATCCCCAGATTATTTTTCTAAAATTCCCAAGTTAATTTAAAGTTAATTTAATGTTTTACTTTAATTCTCAAACTACCATTTGACTTTGATTTAATGTTTTACTTTAATTTTCAAACTAACCCTAGCTCATCTATCTACTTAAAATCACAGCCAATCGCTATTGAACTCGAGGAGAGTTCAATCACACCCACGAGTTAACACGTGTCCCTTTGAACTCCTATTAACTGTGGTTAACTCCTTCTCATGACTTTCACGTGCATCGCACATGCCACTAGTGAGTTCAATACCCACGGGTTAACAGGTGTCCCTATTAAGTCTTATTAACTGTGGTCAACTCCTTCCCCCTCGCTCTCACGTGCATGGCACGTGCCACCCGCTAGTTACTAACCAATGTAATTTACCTCATTTAAATTTCATCCCAATCTTTCTAGTTTTTGCCTTTGCAATTCCCCATATACTGCCACCACCCATGGTAAACTTTCATCTCCACATTTTAAGCCTTCTAAGGTCCATCAGCCTCAATGCACAATACCCATCAAACCTCACAAATGGTGCACCAATTCACTTCACTGATCTAAAGCGATGACTCAACGGTTAAGATCAATGAGTAGATCGACCATTTGTGATGTATGAGGATAGGCTACATTGAGAACGATGGACTGCCTCTCGTACAATACCTCTGTCATTTTACTTCTGCGGTTGGTAAAGATTGAGAGTGGTAGACTTTTGCATGCATGAAGGAGAGAAGATCACTGTGTCGTCACGCTATATATGGACGTGCGTACGGACAAAACCATGAATTGATCTTGGTCGTCCATTTGGTGGGTCAGCTACGGGTCACCGACCATTAGATTGCACTAATGGGGCTATCTTAGACTTCCAATCAAGAGGAAGAACTTGGATGGCTGACAGAATTTTTAGTATATCAAAAAGAATTAGTTGAGGGATACTCTCAAGTGCACTCGTAAATATACTACTAAATCCTAACTGATTATCTCAATTATTAAACGGTTAGGATTAAAGCTGATGTAGTATTAGAAAAGATAAAATAAGCCAACTCAAATCGTAGCCCTTATTAGTTGGATATAAACGGTTGAGGTTTTGCATTACGCTACCTAATCGCATAAGTCCAAGTAGGGTTGGTAAATGAAGCGAGCTGCTCATGAATAACTCGAGTTCAACTTGTTAAGAGCTTGTTTATCTAATAAATGAAGCTTGTTTATCTAATAAATGAATCGAGCTTGAGCTTGATATCCGAGCTTGTTTGATTAACAAGCCAAGCTTGAACATGTATGTACTCGACTCGTTAAATGCTTACTCGTTTGATATTGTGGCGTATATATAAATATTTAATTATCTATTATATTAATTTAAATTTGTTAAGTATATAAGATAATTCCTATATGTTTAAAATTTGATCCAGCCATTGATCTAAAATAAATGACTTTGACTATGTGATTAAAAAAAACATAAAATGTAACAAACCTCGAGTTCGAGCTTGGTTCGTTTGATTATGTCAAAAGACGCACGACTTTTTCCTGAGTTATGCATGATTGGTCAATAAAGATATCAGTAGCAAAGTCCACTTTGTGGCATATCAGGCCATCTCCAAGGGCCCTTCAAATGAAGTAATGAAGGACAGTTGTTCTGCCAGGTAGGATAAAACCCTCTTAAACGGGCATAGCAACTGAAACATCAAATTTGCTACTTTGATTTTTACACGGTAAATGTACCGTGTTCAATTGGTAGCAAATCCTTTCATGTATTAAAATAATAGTAGACCCCTTGCCAATTTAAACGGTAAAATGATTTAAACGGTAATAGTGGGCCCCTTACCAATTAAAATAATAATAAAATACCTCTATTTGCTACTTATATAACTTTAGAGTGACAATTTTGAAAAAATATAAATGAAGGTAACAAATATGTAAATGGAATAATAAATGATATATTTGCTACCTTCATTTACTACTTATCATTAGAGATGGTCTAAGTATATTTTATTTTAAAGGAGTTATGGGTGGATACTCTCAAATATATTCCCAAATCATAATCCTTTAATTTAAGGGAAGTGATTTAAAACCATCGATAATAGGTATTATCAAGATTTGGACTATTGGATTAAACATCCAATGGTATCAAGCATAAAGTAAGGTCCACCATTTAAAACACGTGTGCCTTTGGTGCCATTAGATGGTTAATCCAACAATGCAGCTCTCGATAGTAGGTACTTTTGAGAGTTTTTTAAAAAAAATCAATTTCCTTAGTTTAAATGATTAAGAATTAAGATTAAAACTGATATTATTTTAAAAAAACAATAAAATAAGTAAAGTCAAATATAACCTTGACATTTGACTATTAAAAGGTAAAATTCGAAATACATGGGCGTTGAAAAGCTACCTGGGAACAATATTGAGTTTATGAATCAAAGGATCTTCACCGTTTAATGATGAGGATCCTTCTTCTTTGGGCTTAAATCTTTTTAAGCCTGACCAAGCATGTCACATTGCTAAAATTTGTTGTGCTGGCCATTTTTTTTTATCACGATAAACCTTGTGAAGGACAGCAGTTCAAAGTTCACATAAACTCATTTCATATATTCAGATTTAGGCTCGAGTACAGTACCAATTAGTTGGCTAAGTTGAAAAAGCACCACAGGCCAGCCCAAATGGTTCAAAATTGAGATTGGGCCAACTCCGTATCCTTGATCACCTTCTAAGTTCTAATCGTGAATAAAAAACAGTAATCAAGGCCTAACCCCACTTTATGCAACCACCAAAGCACATGTACACACGGGGTAATTTTTAGGGAAGTGGAAAACGGACCCAGGGTCAGCTTAGAAGAAGCTGACCCAGTGACCTCATTAGTCCAAGGTTCCAAGCCCCTCTTTTACCATCCTTCAACTGTGGTTAGTCCCTTAGAGTTAAGCAATTTAACCATGGTTTTAGAAAAAATGAAAAACAAAAATAATATTTTTAATTTAGTGAAGCTTATACTTGGGTCAGCTTAGAAGCGGACCCTAAGGTCCGCTTCTGAGGACTCTAAATTTTATTTGCATCCTAGCAAGTCAATGATTGGTCAAGGCAGGGTTACCTAGTTCGCTGCATACTAGTGCGAACCGTGAACTGGCCGGAGCGAACCAATTCGCGGTTCGGTTCGTTTGGGTTCGTGAAATTGAGCGAACCCGTTACCCAAACCCAATAGCTTTGATTTGGTGAACTTTTTGTTCCGGTTCTGCGAACTTTTTGTTTGAGTTCAGCGAATCAGCGAATTTGTTATTTTAAGTTCAACGAACTTATACTTTGAGTTTAGCAAATTTGTTTTCTGGGTTCACGAACCGGCCATAAAACCTATTTTTTTATGTTTTTTTTTTCTAAAATAACTATTTTTTTTAAATTAAATATGTATAATATATTTATTATACGATTTTATATAATATATTAGTATTATATAAGCGAACCAAGCTAGCGAACCAATCTAAAGAACTAAGCGAACCGAGAAACGAACTATCTCATCCTACCCCCTTACCCTATGTTTGGTTGCCGAGAAAATAAGTGAAAACATGGAAAAGAAAAGAAAATGAGACAAAACACAATTAAGAATTGTATTAGAAATCTGAAATTTTCTTTTCTTTTCCATGTTTTCACCTATTATTTTGGAAACCAAACGTAGCATTAGCGAATTGGGTTCACTCTATGATGACAAATTACGAACCCGAATTCGAACCGAGCGAACCGGTGAACCGGCAAACGAGGTAAGATTGGTCTGGATTCCAGCCACATGAAAAAGTTGGTGATGGCACTGCGACTATTGCATAAATTGATTCAAAATAAGAATATCATATTGTTATTATTTTTTAATGCAATTAAATTGATGATTGAGTTATATGTGATTTGTCACTTGCCTATTGTTCCTTGGAACCGGAACTTTGTATGAATTAAATTACGAACCATTATTTGATGAACACTTCAGATGAATTCTCTTGCCCATTTCCTCCTCTTCTTATCTATTTCAGATTTCGCTAGTGGATTACTACTGATAATAGCTTCATTAAGTAAGAATTCTTAGAGAAAAAAGGGCTTAGCAGATACCCATTGGGGTCCGGGGTTTTTAGTCTTGAATTCTTTTTATACATATAAGCCACACATAATGAGAGCACATAAAAGAAAGTTAGAAGAGGACCTAGTGAGACTCACACAAGGAATGTATGAGAGACGTTACAAGATATGAAAAAAAAAAATAAGCGACAGAATTTTGTAAGCATGTAAAACCACCCACATTATAATAGTGAAAAAGAGAAATGATAAAGATGAAAAGTTTATAATCATTTCATTGTCACCATATTTTCTTTATGGTAGTAAAGACATAAATGTAACCCTAATTTTGTCAATAGACAAAATTTCAATCATGGGTGTCATCTTCTCATTATAATAATAATAATAAAAATAAAGAAGCTACAAGGGTATTTGTCATTATCATTATAACTGGACAACATATAAGTATAAAGGTAATTTTGTCATTCTCATTATATAATAGATAAAATAAGTATAAAGATAATTTTGTTAGTAGCAACAAAATTTAATCAACGATTTTAATATAGAAGATGAGTGTAATTAATGGGTAATTTTATAAATAGTGATAAAATTTAATCAACATTTTTTCGGGGCCTAATTTTTTGTTGGGTGGCCCGACAGGAGCTCTTATAAGGCGATTAGATATGGAGTGCAACCGGTCAACTACTCCAGCAGAGCATACTTGTATATTAACTCGTAAGGGTCAAACTCAAATTGTAAATTGGAAACTTAAATCACTTCCCAGCTATACATCAACTTATCTTCATGTGAAGTGTTGTTACTCACAGCCGAGCATAAGAGGAGACTCACTTTCATCCATCCACGTTTGTGTGTGACATCAACACCTTTCATATAATCGTAGAAACTAGTAATTTTCATCCGTAGTGCCATAAGTGTATTTACTTTTTCAGAAATGTTAGTCTCAATTGCAATCTTGCAAACAAGTAAGATACCCCTTAAACAAGTGTCAAACCATCTCTCTATTTGAGGGTAACAAGTAACAACACCGGGGGCTAGCACTCCTCTTTGTTTTTTTGGCCAACTTGAGGGTGTCATTTATTTGTAGCGAGTTCAACTTATCTAGAAGCCAATCAAGTAGTGGGCGAAAAGGACGCGTAACATTGATAACATTGAGGAGTTTTTATTTTATTTGGAAAAATATTGAGGGAGTTAAGGGATTGTTTGGCATCGTTCATTGGGAACAATTTTTCTTATCCCAAGAACAAAAACAGTCTAAACGCATTTGGCAAATTATTTTTAGGAAACAATTTTAAGAATCATCCTGTTTTATGCACAATTTTAAGGGAACAAAAAAAATTGTTTTTCATAATCAATTTTGAGAAATACATTTAAAACGAACTAAATACACATCAAATTTGACAAGAAAGATAAGACATAATAAAAAAAAATTGGTATTTTATAATACTTATATGTGTTGATGACATAAAAATATTAATGCCTAAAAGAATTTTATTTATTTTTATTTTTCTTTTTCTTTTTTTTTCATCCAAACGTAATTTTGTTATTTTTTTTCATAATTTATTCTGACCGATAGTTACCAAATGTATTCATAGTATAAAATTGATTACAAGAAACAAAACTTACCAGAATTAATTTTTGTTCATAATAAAAGAATCATCAGAATTGATGCCAAACGGCCACTAAGTTGCATCATTTACCTCTATTGGTCGTCATTGTAGTAAGCGATGGAGGGCTTCATTTGTTTATTTTATTTGTCACGATTAATGAGAATTTATGGTACCTCATTTTAAAAATCTATTCTAATAACTCTCAATAGTAAATAGAGCAGTGATTAGCATACCTGGGAAATGGATTTTAAAATCCAAGGCAGGACCTCATTGGTCCATGCCCCTCCTCTTTCCAGCCTTGGATTTTAAAATCCATTTCTCAGGTACGTTAACTATTTCCCTAGTAAATACTACTGAAAGAGAGCTGGCGGTTTGATGGAAAATTCAACAACCCCCAAGAAGCAAGTGCATTAAATTGTAGGCTCCACTTGATGTTTGGCACCTTTTCAAAGTCTGTGCACTTCTTTCTTGGGTTCTTCCTTATGACCAAAGTGTTTGAAGGCAAGAATCAAATCAATTGTACGGATTTAAGAGTTGTACACGAGATCTGACCATTTTCTCACCTAATGTTATTTCAGTGGGAAATTTAAAATTTTGCTTATATTTTGTTGGTTTATTTTTAATAATTTCTAAAATTAAATTTTAATTAAAATATCATCTCTCAAAATAAAAATGTTTAATATATTTATTTTAAGTTTGTAAAACTTTCCAGAATTTTAAACTTTTGTTTTAAATAATAATATTTTGTTACGAAATTATAAGTTTAATTAGAAGTTAATTCATTTGTATAATAAAATACTAAGTTAAGATTCTTAACTCTTGGATACTTTTACTTACTTATTTAAACTAAAAAAAATTAAATATTAGGACCTTAAACACTTCTATTAACCTCTTCAAACAACTAACATGTTTAAATAGTTTATTAATTAAATAAGTGATTTGTATAAGACATGTAAATGTATTAGATAAAAAACTTTATTTATTTTGATAAAAAAATTTGTAAAATATATCGAGAGAATATTTTGATCTAATAGAATATTAAAAATAATAATTTTAAAAAGATCGCATCCAAATTCAGTTGGTCCACAATTTTCATATTTTTGAGATATTTCTTAAAGGAGTGGTACCCCAAGGTCCCCAACCAAGTGTCATTAATAGTCAATTGTCCTTTAAAAAGAAAATTACTTTAGCCCTGAGGACTATCAAATAATTTTGGGAAATACCAATCACAAATATAAGCGATTAATTTTCATGGGGAGCTCTGCATCATGCGGAGCCCCTTTTTTACACTAAGGGGGGCAAAATGTGTAATTATCAATAATTACACTGTTAATTACACATTTTACCCCCCTTAGTGTAAAAAGGGGGCTCCGTATGATGTTAGAGCTCCGCTTCATATTAAAAATGCAAATATAATTGGCTTAACAATCAGTTGCCCATAATTAGCCAAAAATAAACTATTTGTTTACCATAATTACCAACTAGCGGGTGGCAGGTGTGATGCATGTGAGAGCGAGGGGAAGGAGTTAACCATAATTAATAGGAGTTAAAAGGGACACGTGTTAACCCACAAATACGATTGAACTCTCCCCGAGTTCAATTGCGATTGTCTGTGAGCAAGGGATAGTTTGGGAATTAAAATAAAACATTAAATCAAAGTTTTGATTTACATAAGGGTAGTTTCGGAATTTCAGACAAATCAGATTACGCCTGCCTCTCCCATTATAATATAACTAGCGGGTGGCACGTGCGATGCACGTGAGAGCGAGGGGAAGGAGTTAACCACAGTTAATAGGAGTTAAAAAGAACACGTGTTAACCTGTCGGTGCGATTGAACTCACTAGTGGCACGTGCGATGCTCGTGAGAGCGAGAGGAAGGAGTTAACCACATTTAATAAGAGTTAAAAGAGACACGTGTTAACCCACGGGTGCGATTGAACTCTCTCTTGAGTTCAAACGCAATTGGTTGTGATTCTAAATAAATAGACGAGTAAGGGATAGTTTGGAAATTAAATCAAATGGAAGGGATAGTTTTGATTTTATAGCAAAATGTTAAATCAAAAGTTTATTTTTATATAAGGTTAGTATGAGAATTTCGGAAAAATCAACTATGCCTGCCTCTCCTATTATAATAGTAAAGGTAATTACCAAAAAAAATATTCACTTACCATAATTACCAAAAATAAAAAAAACTATTAGTTGCCCATAAAGGTAGGGTGTCAACGAATTAGGCCCGAGTCAACCTGATTAATTACCAGGCTGGACTCGTACCATGCCTAATTCCAAGGCAAAAAAGGCTATTTATGGTGTGTTTTCTATAAACGGGGGGTTCTATCAAATACTTTCTCTTATTAGAGCGAGGGCACAAAGCAGACGAGTTTTAACTTTCGGGGTCCTTTTCAGTTAAGATTTGAGATTATAACCCTTTTAAAAATAAAATAAAAAATCGAGGTCCTTTTAACTTTCGGTGTCACTCAAGGATTATAAAATGCTGTCTTTCGTAAATAAATAAATAAAAAGGGGAGGATGGCAAAAAAACTAAAAAACAACTTTTTAATTATTATTTTGGACTCTTCCAAATTAATGATGCCTATAAAACGGAAGAACAGATCAGCGAAGCATGTTCTCCGTCCGTAGCTTATGCTATTGGGTTGGAGCTGGTAATACGCTCTGTTTCTCTCTCTCTCTCTGTTCCTTTGATAGGCAGATTCAATCAAAGAACCGAAACTCGAAGATTTACAGTCACCTTAGGGTTTTTACTTCGACTTTCCAGATTGAAACAATTCTAGTCGAAAACAAGGGAGTTTAGGGTTTTCAGGTTTGAAAAGCTGAAGGTCCGCCGATATTTCGCTTTTGTCGATTACGAAAGGTAGAAATTGGAAGATCCCAGAGGAAGAATTAGGATTAAAAAAAAATAAACTAAGAAATTTCGGTGGTCCTCGACGGGTTTGGAGCGATTGGGAGCCAAAGATTGGTGGGCTGTAGAATTGGTTTTTGAGAATTCTAATCTTCTTTTTTCTTTTATCAGAAAAGGAGAAAAAAAAAAGAAAGATGGATGAATCTATAGCAAATTTGGAAAGGAAAACTAGAGTTTTAGCAATATCAAGAAGCTGACGTGCAGTGTAAAGAGAGAGGTGCAGGTGTCCTAGACTTAGAGTGAGGGGTTGTAGCAGAAGCTTACATTATAACATTTGTATTTTTCTGGCTGTTGCCTACTTTTCCTTCCGGGGAAAAGGATTGGAAATTTGTCCCGGTATGAATATCCCATCAAAGGACCAGCTTGGGCTATTTTTGTGTGCATCGACGTAACGATTGCAGAGGCATCAACGCTTGCTCTGTTTCTTATAACCTTTTAATGGCTTTTTCCGCGTCTGGTATTTGAATTCTCTGTCCCTGAAGCGCTCACCAGACGTATCTGGTTCTCAAAAGGTACGTGTTCCCGCTTAAGATAGAGTTTAGGCGTATTCTTTATTTCTCACTGGACTTCTCTGGGAGTATGTAAAATGGTATTGATGGTCTCCTTGTATATATATATATATATATTTTCCTGTATTCAAGTTATTTATTTTATCCTTATTTCTACTGTACAACTTTTCGTTGAATTTCATTATTTGATCTATATATTTTGCGTTACCAATTAAAAAAAATTGTTTATTTTATCCGATCTAATATGGTTGGCAAGCTGGTATCAGACCCCGCGAGCCAGATGTTTCAACACTGAGAACGGAGGTTCAACTTTAGGATAGGGAAAGGAAACCACCTGACTTCTATACATTAATAATGAGGAAAGTGTTGACTGTTTGATCTGTGATCTGGATTGTTCTCTCAGGTTAGTCCATTAGCTATAGGAGTGCTGTTAATTGCAGGAAAGATGACGGGAGCTGTGCTAGTAGCTATTGTTGCTGCAATGGGTAACTTGTTGCAAGGGTGGGATAATGCAACAATTGCAGGTAAGCGGTTCTGTCACTTTTAGTTGTTCTTGGAGCTGATATTTGAAACGTTCCATCTAATCTTTCAAGTTTTTATTTGGACTGTATAGATTGATAAATGCTCATTTCCACAATTCATTATATGGTTGCTTGTGTGTCTTTTTTTTTTTTTTTGGGGGGGGGTTGGGTCAATTCTTTTGGACTCCTTTTTTTGGTATATTTGAATCTGCTTCATGGGTTGAACGTTGAAGCTTTTTTTCTCTGCTTTTCATCCATTTGTGCGCATGTGTGTTTGTAAAGACAAACAGATTCTCTTTCTCTACTAGATATCAAATCCAATTGTTAAAGGAAATACATCTGATTTTCTACAGGGGCTGTTCTTTACATAAAGAAGGAATTCAATTTGGAAAATGAACCGACCGTAGAAGGGTTAATTGTAGCCATGTCACTTATTGGAGCCACAGTTATTACAACATGCACTGGACCCATTTCAGATTGGCTTGGTCGGCGTCCCATGCTGATTATCTCATCAGTTCTGTATTTTATTAGTGGTCTGATAATGTTGTGGTCTCCCAATGTTTATGTCCTGCTCTTGGCAAGGCTTTTAGATGGATTTGGAATTGGTCTGGCAGTTACTATTGTTCCTGTCTATATATCTGAGACGGCCCCATCAGAAATAAGGGGATTATTAAATACCCTTCCACAGTTCAATGGTTCTGGTGGAATGTTTTTGTCTTACTGCATGGTTTTTGGGATGTCATTGATGGATTCCCCAAGCTGGAGGTTGATGCTTGGGGTTCTTTCTATTCCCGCTGTTATTTATTTCGCCTTAACAGTATTTTTCTTGCCTGAGTCTCCGCGGTGGCTTGTGAGTAAAGGGCGGATGCTCGAGGCTAAACAGGTTTTGCAGAGACTACGTGGATGGGAAGATGTCTCAGGTTTGTTCTTCATTGCTGTTTCTTAGAAAATAAAAATTATTCATGTCCGCAGAACCTAGTATCTTTTTTCATGATGTCTTGAATGTTTACTTGGGTGCTTTGCGTAACATCTTAAATGATTTGCTAGATTATCCAACATACATATGCATATGGGGAGTTTCATGTGTGACCTATTGTGTTCTGTAAATTCCACCATCTTCTTGAAGATAAAGTCTTTTTTTTTGTTGGATTGTCAAAGATAAGGCACCTGCATGATTCATGTACATCTGGATTAATTTAGTTTATTCTCGCCCGGTAAAGATGTTTTGTCATTTCACCTGCTTTTCCCTTGGCTTATTTCTTCTCAGCTGCATACTAAAGCACTATATCCTCTATTAAGTTTGAAATGGGATTTTATTTATTTATTTTATCAGTAATCAGGTAATCATATTATATATAGGAAAGTAAAAAAATTGATTGTACAGCAGGATACAACAAAACAAAGACCCTACTATATGGTATTGAATGAAAATCCCGGCTCGAACATCGCATCATCATACTAGGCCAACCAAATCCATGTTATTGGATCCTTGTGTGGTGATTTTGTAATTTGTACTTCACAACCCAAAAGTAAGAATTATAGGATCCTTGTGTGGACTCCTTGTTTTGAATCGCATTGGAGAAACTACCATTTTGAACTAAAAGCAAGTTAATCAACTTAATTCTGGAACTATTGGTCTAAGTGTTAAGAGTTTGGGCAATCCGTCAAGTGCATGTAAGGATTAAATTCTAAGCTGCCTTTTGTAGCTTATTTGTTTCCTACTTGGTCATTTGTTGTCCTTTAAAGTACTATTAGATTGTCACCTGTATGTTGATATATTTCATAAAGACATTAGAAATGTTAAATCTAGCTCTTTTTCAGAGGTTAAAAATAGATTTGATTATTGCTCCTGCCTTATCTTTGTAATGAAATGTTGATGATCCATCGTGTGGATTATACTGAACCTTGTCTGATCCACAGCTGAGATGGCTTTGCTGGTTGAAGGCCTTGGAGTTGGGGGTGAAACGTCTCTAGAAGAGTACATAATAGGTCCAGCCAATGAACTCAATGATGACCAGGAACAAACCGATGAGAAAGATCAAATCAGGTTATATGGACCTGAAGAGGGCCTCTCCTGGATTGCCAGACCTGTCACTGGGCAGAGTACTATTGGCCTTGTGTCCCACCATGGAAGCATGGAGAATCAGAGTGTGCCCCTTATGGACCCACTTGTCACCCTCTTTGGCAGTGTCCATGAGAAGCTCCCTGAGACAGGAAGCATGCGAAGCATGCTTTTTCCCAACTTTGGCAGCATGTTCAGTGTGGCGGAGAATCATGGTAAAAATGAACAGTGGGATGAGGAGAGCCTCCAGAGGGATGGCGAGGGCTACACATCTGATGCTGCTAGGGTTGATTCTGATGACAATTTGCAGAGCCCATTGCTCTCACGTCAGACAACGAGTATGGAAAAGGACTTGGTCCCTCCTGCTTCCCATGACAGCATTTTAAGCATGAGACGCCACAGCAGTCTCATGCAAGGAAATGCTGGGGAACCGGTCAGTGGTATGGGTATTGGTGGCGGTTGGCAGCTGGCATGGCAATGGTCCGAGAGAGAAGGTGAAGATGGAAAGAAGCAAGGAGGATTTAAAAGGATTTATTTGCATCAGGAGGGTGTCTCTGGATCCCGGCGTGGGTCTCTTGTTTCACTTCCAGGTGGTGATGTCCCTGCAGAAGGGGAGTTCATCCATGCTGCTGCTTTAGTGAGCCAGCCTGCTCTATATTCCAAGGAGCTTATGGGTCAGCATCCAGTTGGGCCAGCTATGGTTCACCCATCTGAAACTGCTGCAAAAGGGCCGAGTTGGGGTGATCTTTTTGAACCAGGAGTTAAGCATGCATTGTTTGTTGGGATAGGAATTCAAATACTTCAGCAGGTAAAACTTTTTTGTATTTGAAAAATTCCACAGTTTCACTTATTCTCTTGTTGACTCTAAATTAAAGTAGGGTGACCCAGTTGGATCCATTTTAATTCATGCATGTGGGGTTATTCAGTTGCCATTAACCTCTTTTTGTTTCTTGTCACGAATGAGCTTATTTTGTTATCCTGAAGTTTGAGTTGGTTTTCAGTTTCAAGGAATTGAAGGGGCTGGAGGTTCGGAACTAGCCATTCTACAATTCTCTTCCATACATGAGTCATGTTTAGAGGCTTGCTAACCACCACTGGATGGGGACCACCTAGGAGATCTCATATGACTAATGAACTGATTGGGGAACTATTATAGACTCTTTTATTCCTTTGGATAGCTAGGAAAAATATGGCTAAATGTTCAAGAAAAAGTCTAAAGATCTTACGTTTTTGTTGACATAAACTTTTGGTTAAGATCTCCTTTTTCAAAAAAAAATACACTTGAATGGCTTATCCTACACTCCTTGGATGTGTATAATGAGTACAGAAATCAGGGAGGAAATCATCTTCCTGTGTTCTCACCTTTAATATTCCTCTTGGATTATGTTTGATATTTAAAATTTTGTCTGAATTTTGGGAAACCGTTATTTCCAATTTTGTTTCTAGTTCTCTTTTCTAATAATCTGCTTTGAGTCAACAGCTATCTCCAGGTTGGCCAGATGAGTTTGTAATCTGATATATTCACTTTTTTTTTACGAGTTTAGAATTTGAAATTGAGAATTGAAATTTCCTTTAGCTGATCAATATTTCTTTCTATTCATTGTCCATTAATTTTGCATTTGTTTGTCTTTACATTATATTGTCTACTCACATCATTGTTTCTTAACTAATGGGTATGGCAGTCTCAAAGCAAACTGTTTTTTACTTTTTTCCACACTAAAAGATTTAACAGTGTGCAGTTACACTGTTAATTGGTAGGAAGGTTTCCTAAAATACTTTGTTTGTTTCCTTTTTTGTTGTCCGGCGGGCTTCTTAGATGCATTTTTGTTGTTTATGCAGTTTTCTGGCATAAATGGGGTTCTCTACTACACTCCTCAGATTCTTGAGCAGGCAGGTGTTGGAGTTCTTCTTTCAAACATGGGCATTAGTTCAGACTCTGCATCTCTCCTTATTAGTGCTGTTACTACCTTATTGATGCTTCCTTGTATAGCCATTTCTATGAGGTTCATCGACATCTCTGGCAGAAGGTAATATTTTTTTTCTTTCTACTTTTTCCTCTTTCTTGATATAAATTTAAATTCTTTTTCGAAATGCAAAAGTGTCCTTTTCTGATGGGTTCCTTTAGTAACTACTTTTTGGTTTCTTATTTTGCCACAAATCTCTATTTGGCTTTGAACCCTGTTATCAAAATCTTGTGCCTCTGTTCCTAACGTGCTCCAAAATGAGCAAAAAGACTCCATTTCTCTTATCATGTATAGATGTAATCAGGATTTTAAATTATTAACTGAGTCTTGGATTCAGAGGAGCTGATATGAATCTTAAGTGATTCATCCGAGTCATAGAAAACTTCCTATAAATGCGGCAGCAACTTGACATACCCTGTAATGGTTTCCAGACTAGAAGTTTAGAAACCAAGCACAGGTAAACCTATGAATTTTGAATAGTGGCTGACTCTTCCACAATGGACAGACTGAAGGGACATGGAATTGAGGGACACCATTTTCATCTTTTTCCTTTTTCCATATGCAATGTAAACAAGTCTTCATTTGTGCTGCAGTCTCTATGCAAAACATCAAAAGCTATACCATGAGTCCACGATCCTTAATCTGACATATAATATTAGGCAACCTCTACCGCCTCTTGGATTTCCTCATCGCCCAACTCATGGCATTGTTTGAGTCACCTTCTAGTGTTGTATCCATTGGAGGAAAAGGCATGGAATTCAGGGAAAGGCTGAAATAACGAAAATAGGCAGGGTGGGGGTGGCAGGAATGGACCTCCAAGTTTTTCACCATTGTAATGGTTATAAACGCCGTATGATGTTGAATTCTTGCATATTATTATTTACTATTTTTTTTTACTGTCTCAATATTAAAGATGATATACTAGGTTTAATTTGGCAATAACTACTTAAAATGTTACTAAATAATTTTTAAATGTCATAACAGTCCTATGTAATTTGATAATGGTCATTACTGGCTGTTATTTATATCTAATGTTAAGGAGATAGACCCAAAACCAAACCTGTAAGTATTGAAAAACTGTAAGGTTTTTGTCTGACATTTGAGTTCTTGTGTCCTTGGCATTCGTTTCTTATAATGAGATATGTAAATGAATATGCGAATGTTATATGCTCATTCCTATGTATAGAATTTACTCAGAATCAAGATGTTGAATGCCCAAAATGTCGTACAAGACTCCTCATGTCCCAAAAACTTATCAACATTGCCTTGTTAGTCCATAGTGGCGATAGTGTGTTGGAATAATTTATATTTCCCAAGTTTATTCTAGTGTAATCAAAGTGTTGCCTAGGTGTTGCTTTGTCTAGCTGAGACCCCTAGATATGCACTTGTTAAGACGTCGTCACCTAGTGGCGCTCAGGTGTTAATGCTCAAGTGCTAAAGTGTTAGTGACAAAGGAAGTTGCTGGAGACCACATAGAGTTAGATTTTAATCACAAAAAATAAAAATAAAATAAGACATATTTTACTTTATATAAGAGGGTATACAAATGGTTTTGGTTTTCTTCATAAAGAAAAAAAAGTAAAGAGAAAGTGTTGAGGCCTGAGGGTTTGGGGGAACTTTGTTTGGGGTTTTGTATTCATTCTGTTACAGAAGATCTCTCTCTCTCTCTCTCTCTCTCTCTCTCTCTATATATATATATATATATATGTTTTCCATTTTTTCCAAGTTCAATTTCACTATTTAGTTGTAAAGTGTTTTCTTACTTTTGTTTGTAGTGACATTCTGGTTTTACATATGCTTTATTTTTTTAATACTATATGTATATATAATGTGAATTTAAAAACTAATTAAATAGTTTTACTTGTCCTGTGACTCTGTGAGCCCCACCGTTACAAATCTCCCAAGAAATACCTAATTTCTACCTAGAAAAATCTCTACAATTTAAAATTCCGTTTTTATCGCAATGTTTTAAAAATCTTGCGATTCTTTTTATTACGTTAATATCACAAGATTTAGGTGATATTTTAAAAATATCACGAGAAATACCCAATAATGTTGTATTATTTTGTGTGATTTAAATTATATTTTAATCATTACCGATATTTAGCCGAGAAATACCCGGGAAGAAAACTCCATATTTGAAAATCTCCCGAGAAAAACTTCAGCCTATCACCCTAGGCATTGCTAGACTCTTTGGCTACTATTTTCTATCCTTAATATAGTAAATGTAGACTTCATCTTTTCAATTGACTAAACAAGAGTGTCCTTGCTGCCCCGGATTCATTTATAAACATGGGGAGAATATAGTTATTTGGGGTCAAAGATGGGTAAAATTGGAGAATCTGAAACAGCTTCTTCCAATTCCATCCAGAATACATATGCCCGTATAATTTCCTTGAAACATAAGTTTTCTTCAATTACTTTTGTTTTTCATTTTCATCCTCTTTACTATTTTTCCCCTTATTGCAGGCGGCTGTTGCTCACAACTATCCCTGTCTTGATAGTGTCACTCATCATTCTAGTCCTTGGAAATGTAGTGAACCTGGGCTCTGTTGCCCACGCAGCAATCTCAACCATTAGTGTTGTGGTATACTTCTGCTTCTTCGTCATGGGCTTTGGGCCGATACCCAACATTCTCTGCTCAGAAATTTTCCCCACTCGTGTCCGTGGCCTCTGCATTGCCATATGTGCCCTCACATTTTGGATTTGCGACATTATTGTCACCTACACACTCCCTCTGATGCTCAACTTAATTGGCCTTGCTGGTGTCTTTGGCATATATGCTGTTGTCTGCTTCATCTCATTGGTGTTTGTTTTCTTGAAAGTTCCGGAAACAAAGGGCATGCCCCTTGAAGTCATTAGTGAGTTCTTTGCTGTTGGTGCAAAACAGGCGGCTGCTGCCAAGAATGACTGACGTTGTCACCAAGGGATTGGAAGTTTTAGTCATGTGAGCTGCTAAATATGTTATCAATCCCGTCTTTGATTACTCCAGGGATGCTTGGAGTTCAGAATGTAAAAGTGGTAGCGATGGTAAGGGATTGGGATTAGTAAGATGTTTAGTTTCTTTTGGGGTTCCTTTCTTCTTTGAACCTTGATTTCTTTCACCGCCATTACATTCTTTTCTCTTTTGTTTGTTACCTTTTACCCTATGTTTGGTTGTGAGAAAATAGGTGAAAACATGCAAAAGAAAATAAGATTTAGAATTCTAATTCAATTATTAGTTAGGTTTTGTCCCATTTTCTGTTCTGTTCTATGTTTTCACTAATTTGTTTAGCAACCAAACATAGGGTTAATTAATTTATCAAATTTCATGATCATGTTCCATATAAGATATACTACTTGTCTATATTACAGGAAGATCTTCTAGTCTTAAAAAAGTATTGAAGTATTTAGAAGACACTGACTGCAGTCTATAAGCAGAGTAGCATTGATGGTATCTTAGTCTCACTGATGGCTGTTCGCCCTCCAATTAAGCTGGAACAAGAAAGGGCTAAAGGCAATCCCCAGGAATAGGAATAGTAAAGCTTTACGGGAAATGCTTGGCCGACTCTCTGGCAGCGGGCTCACCGTCTTCCAGGTGAAAATGATTGCTTTCATATGGGCATCTGTGGAGCCGTGCTAGGCTTGTCAAAACGGCCCTCCAATGAGGGTGCCCAGCCCTGTCCTATTAAAGACCCGACGGTTGGGCAGCGCCTAAAAATGAAGGCCCTTTTAGCTTAGGGCAGACTCAAGGTCCAGACCTCTTTAAGCTCCTCATTATTTATTATATATATAGTAGATATAATATATAATAGATGGGGAATGGAATATAATATGTTTATTATTAAAATTACTACATATACCATTAAAAACGTTTTGATTTTAAAGATATGGTGAAATTTTCAATAACACCATCTCTTATGTAAAACCCTAAACTTTAAACTTAATATTACCCTATACCTAGCTCAAACTGATTTTTCTTTTGCTTTTGTTGGAGCAAATTGAATTTCTTGACTCATCTCGTTTCTCACGATTAGGCTCTCACTATATCTCATCAGGGGTTACCAAGGTCACTTAATGCTAGAGCAAACTCAAACTAGTTCATGGTTTAGTTTGAATTGGTTCATGAAATTGAGCATGCCACACAGTTGTTTCAAAATGACCTTGGTTTGTCAAATTTTTTATTCGAATTTATTGATATTTTTCTTTTGAGTTCAGCAAATTTATACTTTGAGTTCACGAACCACCAATGAAAATACATTTTTTTAATGAGTATTCGCAATATATTACTTACCTGCTTACATAATATAATTTTTTTTTATGATGTATTATAAAATATATATTTGCATGCTTACATATTATTTACATGCTTACATAATATAATTTTTTTTTTTATGATATATTATAAAATATATATTTGTTTTACATGCTTAAGTAGTGAATCAAGCTAACGAACCAAACTAAAGAACCTAAGCGAGCCAAGAAAAGAATTATCTCATCCTACCCCTAGAGAATCGGGTCAATTCTAGAGTGGTAAACCTCAAACATGAATTCAAACTGAGCGAATCAGATAACATTGGTTCCTCCCTAATCTCTCTCAACTCTCTGATCTCTCTTGAGTGTCTTGACTCTCTCTCTCTCTCTCTCTCTCAATCCTGTGACCTGTTATTCATGTTTCATTTCTAGTCTTGGACTCGAATAAAGGAAGAGGGTTTCAACTTTCTCATGCAAGGCATACTATAAGAGTAAGGGGACAATTGCACCGTAAATAAGGAGAAACAATACTTGTTGAATATGTACATACTCGAAATGACAAACGTACATAGTTAGGGCTACACCCCTCGAAACCCATCACCAAACCTAAGATATATGGTATCCTTAATCATTTTCTACAAATTCATCAACATGATCGCACATTCAATCAACCATTGTGTGCCCTAGTAATAAAAGTCTGGCTATGCCCCCGTCATGTTAACCATAGTTCCAAAGGGGATTGTGAGGATGAGGAGGGAGGGGGACTTACTGCTCTTGTGCTTCATAACCTTTGGTTTTGTGGATTTGCGGTGTAGAATTGACACGCCAATTGACCTCTCGAGTAATGAAAGCTCTATGTGGTTTTGAATGGGTAGGTTTGGCCTTTACTCTGACATGGGGGTAATTCTGAGGATTTTTCCCATAACTCTCCCAGTTTACCTTTCGGTGACTCGAATCCGAGAAGTGACGTTAGACTTTGATATCAATGATAAGTGTCTTAAATAAAAACTGGCCGGACAAGAGGCGGAAGATTTATTTATTCAAGTGACGTAAGAAACTTTCCCAAAACTTGTTCCAAGGCGCACATTAGTTTCTCCCGCAAGAGTTGAGTTTATGTGATGCTAATAACCTGCGCTGCGGGTAAAGTGCGCTTTAACGGAGCAGTTGAAACAAGTGCAAATGAAAATTGAGATGTACATGATCTACAGTGACTAGGTTCAGAAGAGAAATGGATGAGCAACTGGATAGGGTTTCTCTGTTGAAGAGGCCCGGAATCTTAGTGATAGGATCTTCCAATGTCGGTAAACGTACCATCCTCTCCAGTAAGTCATTTCTCTTCTTCCACTAAGTTCCTTTTCCTTTGCTTTTCTCTGTTATTCTACTCACTCGATTCTGCCTCTGTTTTGATTTCTCTGAGATGCACTTCTGTTTTAGTTGCTTTTCACAATTATTGAGTAATATTTTGCCTGTATCTATCAAAATTCTATGGCGTTTTATATTCCTTTTCTTCTTAGAGATTTCAGGTTTGTGGATTGTTGAAGTCGCTCGTTGTTTTAAAGCCTAATAACATTTGTCACTTTTTGTTTTGTTTATCTGAATTGTGGCTTAGAGTTTAGATTTGTACACTTGAAATAGCAGGTTTTTACAGTATAAAAATTAAAGTTGGTTAAATTAAAATTTGACATTTCAAAATTGAAGTTTTCTTTTAAAACCCCCCCTTTTCGACTTCAATCCCATTGACCCTTGGGGTAAGGCTTCCTAAATTATGGTGGACACCCTATGAAAGTGCTTCAACGTTGGAAATTTGTAATGAAAACCCCGTTACTGAGGACGCCCTGTCAAGGTACAATGTGAAGTGAGATATGTTTTGGTTGGATATGAAACTAATAAGGGAACTTGGTTCAAGTTAAGAATTTCAACACAATTTGAGTCCAACAAGGTTTATGAAGGCAAACACTAAATGTTCCGTTTCTTTTTTATGTCAAACATCATGTTTTGATGCTATGGTGTTCTGTGTATTGTTTGGCATCTGCTAGATTTGTGTTTGGAGCTCTTCCTCTTCTCTTTACAAGGGGTTTAATTATTTGAAATATTAGTCATTTAATACATAGCTCTTTAGAATCTTGAAGCCTTAGATGAGATCCCATCTTTTTGTTAATACAATTATTCATCATTTATTCTTTCCATACTTCTGCTTTAATATTTTGACATCCTCGTCTTTGGTTGATTGTCTTTACCTTCTTGTTTAAATATAACAATTAGATATAAATGTATCAGTGTATTATATAAGCATATCATAGTTGCAAAGGTCACATTTTCCCTCTTGTTTGTTTCTGAAAGAAACATCATGTTCTCTGTTTATCGGTCTTCTTATTCTTATGTACCTGCTGTTTGTTTGGTTAAACCTCCTCTTTTCATCCTGTTGGAAGTGCATCTGATGTGGTACGTGATCATTCCATTTTTAGTTGTGTTAGACTATCTCTAGACCAGAAATTCAGTTGTTACTTGCTTTTAGATTTTCCAGAATTTTTCATGGAAATGAAAATCACTGAAATTGATACGAAATGGGCGAATACTTATAGGTTTCGGTAGCCTCCTCACTGTACGATATTTATATTGATACGAAACAACGAAACGTATTGTTTATTAGTTACTCATGTTATAATCCATTGTGTAATTATAATTGTGTTGGCTACTTTATCTTTTAGTCACTTCTCATGACTTTATATTTGATAAATTTAGTTCCTATAACTCATTTACTTTTTTTAAATTTTAAAATAATTTTTTACTTAAAAAGAAAATTTTATTTGTATCGTCTAAAACCGTCACTGAAACCTATACGTATAGGTTTTGGTTGGGAACAATACATCCACGAAACCGTAATTTTAATCCTTAGAATTTTTACTTCTATATCGGAAATATTTGTTGTGCTTGCCCAACTCATGTTGTTTTTGTAAAATTTGGAGATGTTCTGTATGTGTATATGATGAGATGTTGGCAATGATCATTGCCCCATTTCGAAGAAATTAGAAAGTCGGTGCAGTAAGGACCATTTAGTGTGATAGATGAGTACAAAAACTGAATTATGCTCCTAGCCTTGTTTGATTTGTCTAAATTCTTATGTTAATCGTAGACTTCTGATAGAAGATGATGTTTAACTTTGTTTCCATGGCCGCTTTAAAGATGATGGTTATTTTTGTTCGATGGCCGCCTTACTATAGTATAACAGCCAACAGTTTCTTTTTCTAGCTAACTAGTTTATCTCACCATTTTTTTATGTTCCTAAGTACAGTTTTTTTTTCTCTTTCAAGTTAACAGTTCATATTGATCTTTTGTTCTTAAGCTGATTGTGAAATACTTGCATCATGGTTGCAGTACACAGAAGTCACCTCTTTGACTGTTCTGTATTAGTGGCACACTTGCAGATGATTTTAATTATTTGGGCTATATTTTGTTCGTAGGGTTGCTTTCTGTGGATTTTGAGGATGTCTCTGATTCATCATCTGAAATACTTGGCTATGGGTACATTACTTGAGGTTTTTTTTCTCCAGCATCTGACTTTATACATTTTCTACCTCAGTACCCATTTCATACATCTGAAATACATTTTCTACCTCAGTACCCATAGCCAAGTATTTCAGATGATGAATCCGAGACATCCTCTTTGGATTTTGAGGATGTCTCTAACCCATCATCGGAAATACTTGGCAATGGGACATGGGTACATTACTTGGGATTTTTTTCTCCAGCATCTGACTTTACACATTTTCTACCTCAGTAATAATGAGTAATCTTGGCTTGCACTTCTATTGAAAATTAGTGGAACTTGTATTGTTTTTAATGAGCAGTTGGACTATTAACACGAAGTACTATTCGGCTGATGTTTCTGTGTGGATGGCTCATCTTGATGATGGATTTTCTGTCGGAATGCTGCCAATTTCTAACCAGTTGGCTGCCCTGGTGATGGTTTTCGACTTGACTGATGTTAGCCCTATCCCTCTGCCTGCTTTGATTGTCCCTGAAGCTTCATTTTACATTTGAAAATATTTCTAAAAATTGCAAGGGTATGATATTTTTGTGATTGCTTGGTATTCCTTACCTTTCTTATACTACCATTATTTGCAGCTATCATCCTTTGCTGCTCTTCAGGACTGGGTTTCTGAGTCTGATATTCTGAACTTTGACATATTAATATGCATCGGAAACAAAGTAGATCTTTTGCCTGGTCACATCGCTCATGCCGAATATAGAAGACATTTGCAGAGGCGTGGGGAGTCCTCTAGTGATCCTCATCCAGAGTTTTTAGATTATGGAATTCTGGAAACTGAGGGAAGTAGTTTGTTGGAGGATGAAGAACCATCGATGGAGATTAGTAGAAGATCATGTTTGGAATGGTGCAGTCAGTACAACATTGAATATATTGAAGCTTGTGCAACCAATACTGATTTTGACAAGTGTAATGTCCTTTTATTCCCCTTAGCCTTGAATTACAAGTAGTCAATCTTCAATTAATCAAAATCATCATATCTTTATCAACATTTTGCGGATAAAGATATGAAGACATGAAGTACCGTGCTCAAGGTGTAACTGTGTAAGGGAGTAGAGCTTGAGCATTATTTAACATTGTGACGGTTACTTACATACAAGAAGGGAGGTGAGGGTGCTTCATATTTAACGATGTTATTTATATACAGTGTTAAGGTATGTGAAGGATAACTTGTATAATGATGTTCTGACAGCCTTTACTAAAACCATACTCAAACATATAATGGTGCTCTAAGGACTGATAAGATATAACGGTGCTCTAAGGACTGATTACTAGAACCATGTTCAATAATTTAGTCATTTGGGAGCATGATTTCAAAGATTTTTCAGTTACTTTTCGTAGTCGGTACTATAAGGAAACCTGAGGGATTCATTAAGTAGATGGGCCCTTTCCAACATCGTAGGGCTATGCATTGTGTGCTTGCCCGAACCCACCATTTGCCTGCATCACATTGGAGATCTATATGTCAAAATGACCCAGTTACCACCCAATCGGTTACATCCTTTTGAATGGTCAAAAACTCATGGGGAATGGTCTGGAGAATTAGTCTGATAGAAGTGATTCTTTATTGATTGGGTTTATATTTGGATAATCTCACTTCATATTGCATCTATATAGGCCATAAAGTCATCTTTCACTGTATACATGCATACATGTATTGCATGGATTCTTTTAAATGGGCCGTGTGTCCATACTCTAGACACGTATTGGACTCCAACACGTATCGGATTCTTGTTGATACTTATCGGTTTTCTTTTCACAATATAAATTGATATGCACTATGGATATGTGTTCTAGATAATCCCATGGAAGGTTTATAGTAGTGAATAAAACACTATTACATGTATCTGTGCCCTTCTTTATGAGTAAAAGACATACATCAGAAGCCATCCAATTAACAATAAACTAAAAATTGAAATATCATCTTAAGTCCTTGAATCTTTTTTTTGGGGGGTCGCCGAATCCGAAACCCCGCATCTGTGTTAGACTTGACATTCGTTAGATGCGTACACACATTCGTTTTATAAACAAATTCTTCACCTCTCCATGTGGTCTATGTACACCTTGAGAGCACTTAAGATAGGTTAACTGTGTAAATATTGTTTTGCATCTCTTTTTGTTTCTGCCATAGTTCCCAACTTGTTTTTTCTGTTCCTGTTGTTTAAAATTCTTTTACATGGTCTTTCCACAGATTTTATTCGTTGCATTGTTTTCTTGCATATCCAGTGAGACAAACAAGTTGTTCTTGACAGGCTTATCAGTTGACGACGATTCACAAGGAGTAGAGCGACTCTATGGAGCTCTTTCTGCTTATATGTGGCCCGGAATGATCCTTAAGTCTGGCAATAAGATATCTGAACCATCCCCACTCAAGAAAGGTCTCACCTACTACTTTAGTTAATCCCAAAACTTTTGCTCATTACTCAGATTTTTTCCTAAAGATGGTGGTGGTTCCTGCTCCAGAGTTGTCAGAAGAATCTGATTATGAAATCGAATATGAAATTCTATCTGAGGGTGTGGCTGATCCATGGGATGACACAGACGTAGTATGGGTCTCTTCAAGTGGACCAGTTGCAGCCACAGATACAGGAGGACAACTGAATAAACATGATCGAGAACCTGAAGTAAATGATGATGCAGGAGAGCTGCAGCCCTCTACCTCTGAAGCTCCATTGCAGGAAGAGTTTGACAGGGAAGTGGTATCTAAATCCCCGGAGTTTGAGAAAGCTACAGAGCCAGATGAGGGTAAACATTTGGGATTCGAGAATTTGGAACATTTGATGTCTGAGATTGGGAATATGCGTGACAGCTTGAGGTTGATGCCTGACTTTCAGAGGAGGGAAATGGCTGCAAAGCTGGCCATGAAAATGGCTTCCATGTTTGGGGACAGCAGCGATGATGAAGAAGGTTTCTATTGATGGACCAGGAAATCATTGTAACGTCAATGAAGGTAAGTCATACAAAGGCTTCTCATCTTTTAATCCTGGAGATCCCAATTTCACTGCCTAGGTGAGGTGATTGAGCATTCTGATTTATATACTGTTATATCTTTTGAAACAAATCTATGAAAGCATATTCCTAAAATAAGAGAGAATACTTGTAGGCCTTGCTGTTCGATGGACATGAAGTACCATGATTGATAACAAAATCTAAAGAACCCTTTTGAGTATTGCTTTGAAATGAAAGTTTTCAACAGGTGATGTACTAGGAGACGAGAACACATGGATAATAAAAATTTACCAAATTTGCCAACAAAAAAAAGATGTTTCTGTTTTATTTATTTGTGAAAACACTAGTTCAGCTTGCAACTTTAATTAGGCAGATAGCTCTTTGGAGAGAGAATTTGTATCTCAAGAGAGATGAGGAGTGAAAAAAAGGCCTAAAAATTCGTTTTAACTCTAAAAAATGATATCCTTCTAGTGTTGATGGATCTTGGGACTTGGGAGGCCGCCGGTAGCATTTTTTTTCCAGTTTAAATACAAAAGTGTGCTTCAAAGCAGAGGTCGAGCAATCGAGCTCCTTTTTAGTGCATGGTGGTGGTAATCTTCTAATTATAAGGAAAAAATGTTTTGCAAAACTATCCCTCCCAGTGTCACCGCCTAAAAAGGGAGCTCTGCTTCAACGTCGTGAATCATGAGGAGTGCTACTAGTCTTTCTTTAGTGCTACTAGTCTTTCTTTTCTCTACACGTCCTCGAAGGATGCTCGGAGAAGTGATTATACAGTCTTTCTTTAGTGCTACTAGTCTTTCTTTTTCTCTACACGTCCTCGAAGGATGCTCGGAGAAGTGATTATACTTGTACCACTTCTCCAAGTGTCTTGCAAGACAGGGATGTGCAAATCTTTTGCACACTTAGGGGGCATTTAACATTAATTTTAAGATGGTGACCAAAAAAAAAAAAAACCATTAATTTTACGATTCTCTCATTTGGGAAAGGAAAATAGTCACATCCTCGGTCTGTGAAGCGAGGAGGGGTGTCGCGGCTCCATTTTCTTGCCATGTGTCCCATTTCTAACTCCATTTAACTGTGGTTAAGATTCATCCACCCTTAGGGTTCACCCATCTACCTTTAGTTTTTAGAAAAATAAAATTAAAAAAATTTAACTAAAAGGTTAAAATAACTAACCTAAGTTAAAGGGAGTTGAAGGGTTAGCTATGTGAGAGCGAGGAGGAATAGTCCCCTCCTCGAACTGACGAGGGGACTATTACTCTTTGGTAAAATAACTAATTTTTATAAGTATTGATTCTTGTAATTAATTTTGTGCTGAGAATGTGTTTGTCAACCGTTAGTAAAATTAGTTAGGGAAAAAAAATAACAAAATTACATTTGTACAGAGAAAAAAATAGCAGGAGTTAAACATGGTTATATTTATCAACACATTTTTAAGTGTCATTTTTTATTTTTTAAGTGTCATAAAAGACCTACAATTTTATTATGTCCCGGCTATCCTGTTTTTTATGCTATCTGGTTCATTTCAAGTGCGTTTATCAGATTTAATTTTGAGGATATCTTTTTTTTGTTCCACTGCAATTGTGCCAAAAAAGGTTCCCCTAATGCCAAACGTCCCCTTAACTACCTGAGAGAGAACCTTCAGCCATTCTGGAGCACTTGCTTTCCTCGCATTAAGAGGAGAGAGAGAGAGAAGGAGAGAGAGAGGGAGGGAGGGGGAGGTACCCAAGCTGGTGAAAAGCTAATGTGTTAAACTGGTAAAGACGAGCCGATAGTGGTAGCAGCAGATTAGATGGGTTGAGCTGAGACTCGAGGGAGCGAAACATCAACAGTGAGTCCAACCCAAAAACTAGCCCAGATGAAATACAGGGGTTAGATAATTCAATTCGAACCGAAATATCAAATAAGAGAGTCCTCAAAGTTCAAACCATAACCCACCTGCCTTTACCTCTTTATTTCCCCCCATTGTCTCTCTTCTTTTTTCAGTCAAAAGATGTCCTCTTGCAAAATAATAGAATGGTTGTTGGACTACGCTTCTAAGAGGGTCTCAGAAGCTTTATCCATGGTTGTTTTGTTGATGCATTAAACAAGTTAAAACATGAAGTTCTTTTCGCTTTCGGGAGAACTAAGGCAAGGTTAGGCTTCAATGTATTTTCTTGGGAAGACATTCCTAGCTTTCGTGTTTTAGTCGATCCAGCGTTCTAAGTATTCCAGCACCTCTAACAAAGAGCAACCATCCCCTACCTATGGGCTATGGGACAAGAGGGTAATGAGGAAATGGGAAAACGTTCTACAGTTTCCAGTTTCCGCATGAGCCACAGCACCAGCCTTGTAGAGATTACACCATCAAACCTCTATTTTCCTCCCCACAGTTGCCACCATCCCAATGGAGTGAACATTAACACCTCAAGCATTTTTTATGAAAAGCAGTTACACGAATCATAGGTTGCAACAGAGAGTACCGGTGAATGAAGATTTATCCCCACTAGAGGCTGGAAAAACTGCAAATTTTCGATTAAGTAAATGGGATTGCCATCTGCAGCTAGATTTAAATCACACTAACCGAACAACTACAACACTTAAATTTCTATATACAACCCAGCCTGCTATTTTTAATTGGATACCTGAGCTTGAGCTTCAAACAAACAATAATCTGGGGTTCTTCAGCAGGGATAATAAAATTATACAGACCAAGTGAATATCACTGAGGGAAGATTGGCAAAATGTACCTCAGGGTTTCTGCAATTCTTAGGATGGTGTATAGGTATCAAAGGAATTTGGGGCACCATCCGATTTTGGGGAGCTAGAAATACCACCTTTATCAGTAGGTGGCCTCTGTTCTACCTGCTCAGGGTACTTAGAAAGTGACTTGAATGGTCTCTCAAAATCTCTGGCACTGCCCGGGTCAATCACCAATTTATTAAATTTTTTCTCCTGATAAGGAAATGGAATTAGTGACCTGAAGAAGGTACAAAGAATTGGGTCTATGCTTAGTGATTATAACCTGTGTTACAAATGTGTGATCATCAGTTCTGAATGTGTGTTCACGTGTTGTGTGTGCAAAAGAAAAAATGTCGGTGGCATTCTTGTAATTATGAAGAGAAACACGGGCAGATTTGCAAAATCATTTTGTCTTAGGCATATGCAAAAAATCATTCTATTTAGGCATTACCAGTATCGGTACATATTTATGACAAAAAAAATCATGATTTAGGCATATGCAGGTTGCTCATCTTCTATTCTGAATGCATGGGGATTCTCGTGAAAACTTTGCAAAGAATGTCACCTCATAAACTTGTCAAACACAACTTCTGGTTACCACTATGTACTTATTTAGAATAAATGGATTAACAGTACAGGTGGCATACATACACTGGAGGGAAGGGGAGGATCCACCATTGGATAGGTCCCAGTTAGGAGATCTGATAGATTAAAAATTAACTCAATCGGATATCAAAGAATGCAGTCTAGATTTTAATTGTGCGTGATTTGCAGATTTTTTTTTACTGTAGCTTGTTTGTTTTTTAACCTGGAAGATCTCCTATACTGGGTGCCTCCAAGCACCTGCTTGTTTCCACTTTCCATGCTTCCTGATATACTATATTATCCACACACTGGATAATAATAGTAACAAAGTTCTCCCATTATTTCAAAAAGTCCCAAAAAATACGTGACTTTTTCGTCGAATGATTAATTTACGAACAATTCATGCTTTTTGAAAAAAAAAATTACAACTTATTCAAAATGTCGCAAATTTCATGAATTATCGATGATTTTTTGAATAAATATCTAATATATAAAACATGTTTGTTTATAATTTAATAATTAGTAATTTTATTTCATTTTTTTCATATCTTGCCCGCTGATTTATTTTCACATTCTTGAATTTTGTCAATTTTTCAAAAAAATATCCTTGACGAATAATTCTCAAACTCCAACTTAGTAACTACACTTGTCATCATGTTCCTCTCTTCAAAATTATTAAATTTATTTTTTTTTATTTCCGTTCTTTTCCCAAAGTTTTCCGAACTTCGCCAAATTTTGCAAATTTTTTTGAACTAGATCTCTGCCGAATTATTCCCCAATACCGACTTTGTTACTATGTTGGATATACCATACGCCATAGTTATTAGAGCAAGAAGCGAAAACGAGAAGCAAAGCAAAAGCGAGAAGCGGGAAGTGATGCTTAAAAAAACCTTAGGATATGGGAAGCAAGAAATGAGATATAGGCTCTTCATTCCTATTATGTTATTATGAGTAGCTATATCTTTTATTTTATCTTATATGAGATTTTTGTGGAACAGTAGGTGTCTTAGGTTTCAAACCGACGATACTTGTTTAGGATCTACACCCTAGGCTATACACTATGGTCTATCCTATCACTTCACACATACATCTGATTACTAAATGGTACATGATGGAAACGAGTTTGTTCGACGAAGCGAGTGTGTCTGAGGAAGCAAGTGGGAAATGAGCTTCTCACCCTATACATAGCTTCCCTACAACTATGCCATATGCAATACTTATTTTAGATTCATCCCATTTACCATATGGAATCTTCTTCCTCTTTCTCAATGCCTTATCTAACTGCTTCGGGTTGGCAACACAAATGTTGTTCCGTCATTCTAGTCTATTAAAAGCCATATATACTATTATGCAATAAATATAAAACACAAATGTTTTTCTCCACAATAGTAGTAAACTAAAGAGGGTTAGAAGTACTTACACTTTGTAGTGCCTCTAATTTTCTCTGCAATGCCTCATGCTCAGCCTGAATACGGAATGGAACACCATGCTTTTGATACACATTGTTTTGTGCCAAGTTCTCGTCAATGTCGCTAACAGTCGTTGCAAAAGGGTGGTTTGCAGGAATCCACCTGACTGTATCTGGATCAACATCTGGTGGTATTGAATCACCTTCTTTAATAAACATGGTGGGTCTCTTCCACTGGTATGCTCGTGACCTCCTTTTCTGATGGATAGACTGTTGCTCTTCTGTAAGAGTCACAGGGGCCAAGCGATAAACCTTACCACACATCTCAATGGTTGAATTGCTCTTTCCGACCTTCACCAAAGGGTTATTGAAAGGATCATCATACTTGAGAGGCTTTGAGCTGTATACAAGAAATGGCACAAGTACTGCCACATCATTATCTTGTAATGAGTACGTTACAATTGGAACTTCAAATTGAGATCTAATATGTAACAACTTGTCATGCCAGTTCTAATTCAGCAGATCAAAACAGTTCCAAGATAGAGAGGTCATCTCATAATGGTCATTTCTGATGCGAACGGAAATTGCACGTTTCAAAGCATGCCGTGTAAAATCTATTACAATTCAAAAACCACAGTTATATAATTGACAAAAAAAGGGGACATTAAGGATTGGAGAACATACATGCCTCTTCTATCAGATCTCAACTGGCCACGTTTGACAAGATTGGCAACAGAGCCAGGGCGGTTGTACCTTGACTTCCTAACCACATATTCTCTCACCACAATCACCAAGAATGCAATTACAATGCCCAATCCAACTGCAAAATTAGTGCAAATATTTCTTTTTATCTGAAACAAGAGGCAAACACCCGAGAATGTCAGCATGCACTAATGATATGTTTGGTTGCTAAGAAAATAGGTGAAAACATGGAAAATAATTTATTTTTTAAAATTTTTAATACAATTCTTAGTTGAGTTTCGTCCAATTATCTTTTCTTTTCTCTCTTTTCACTTATTTTCTCGACAACCAAACATAGGGTCATTATATTCCAACTTTCTAAGTTGAAAACAAATTTCCAAACTAGGAGGAAATCCGAGCAGTAGTCAACATCATGTTAGTAATCCTGAGAAGTCACCTGGTTTGGTAGAACCTGAAGCAAGTTACCCAACATAATTGGCATAATTTCCTTTACAAAAATTCATTATTTGTCAATTTATTCATTGATGGAATCCAGGAAAAACTGAATTTTCATAATGTTTTTCATCAATGAAACCTCAATCTTGCTTTCATCCACCAGTAAATACATAGCCCACCACTTGGAATTTCCATGACCCATAAATGGCACTTATAAGATAATATTAAGCATATTCCAGTTTTGATGTTATAATAACAAAATATAACTTTCTAAGATGCTGTCGAGAGCAGATGAAGGAAATCAAAAAACAAAAGGGTATAGTATGATGTCAGTAAAGAATCAATCAGTCCATTAGCAATGTTAAATACTTGGTAATGGCTACTACATGATCAATCCAAAAATCTAATGCTTTGCACTGACCAATGGTGGCATTAGGTGCGGGAGAAAATCCCACTACTCTATGAATTTCCCATTCCACGGGAGTCATACAGAGCACGAACTCATTTTCTTTCTTTAATTTCTGCTTTTCCTTTCAACCACGAGAAACAAACTACACATGAAAGAAGTACAAGTTTACCACAAAAATAACAGGAGGAAAAGAGCTAATTGTTCCCCGCAATCTGCCAACTGGGTTTTCAGAATCCACGATATTGCTCTCCATCTTGACGACCTCATCTCCGACACTCTTGTCGTCATCAGAATTCACCAAACTGCTATACACTCTCACCAGAAAATTCCGCTCTGTTTTTCGTCGATTCCAGTACAAATATCTATAATCGAACCGGAGTTCTGTTCTAAATTCCAGTACATTCAAAGAAATCCGATGCTTCGAAACGCAGATTGAAGGCTACAACGAAAAAATTTCAGCCAAAATTTGAGAATCAAAATGATACTAGAAAGAAAAAACAGGGAAGGAAGTATGCGGATTATACCTGAGGAGAAATGAATCGAAATTGCAGAGACGATATCCATGCCATTGACGCTGGTAGATCTCATCTGGGAGAAAGAAGCAGGGTTTAGGGTTTTTAGGGTCCGAATTCAAGATTTGGAATATCGACGAAAACTAGGGTTAGGAATTGCAGGTTACGACTAACGACGAGACGATTCGGCCGAAATTTCAGTTTCTCAGCTTCAGGGCTAGATAACGCCCGCCATCTAAACAAATGTCCGAAGCCGGAAGCCGAGATGAAATGATGATATCGAGCCGAGCCGAGACGCGCCGCGACGTGCCGAGCCGATCCGAGCCGAGCCGAGTAGCGGGGTATGTGTTTACCAGAAAACTCGGCTCGACTCGAAACCTTGTTGAGTCGAGTCAACTCGAAAACTCGACCAAAACTCGATAAAACTCGATACTAAAAACTCGAAAAATATAATATATTTTTATTATGATTTATATTTATATAAAATAATATAAATTAAAAATTCAATTATAAAACTACATCTAATATGCTATAATATATATAAATAATATTATAAAAATATTATTCTTTAGAAAAATTATTTAAAAAACTTATATAATGAATTATTAATTACTATTTTACCATATTGCTATTTTTTTAGATGTTATAAATGATTAATTAACAAATAATTCATCAATTATATGAATATTTCATAATATCATTTACCATCAACGTCCAATCAACTAATTGACTAAAATATATAAAATAAACTAAAAAGGTTCTCATCTATTGGCCACCCTCCGGATTATCCCGACTTTCTTGGCGCGTGTGGAGAGAGGGCTCTGGACGTGCCCGGGGGATTTAATCGGGTGCTCTAAGAGGCCCGAATACCCCCGTCATCAAAAAAAAAAGTTTTTTTTTTAGAACTATTCATGGTATGTACCTTTTTCATTCCAACAATGATTTGGGTTTTTTTTTTTTTTTTTATTGTAGGTAACAGCACCACAAGGGAAACTACAGGTGATAGAAGGAAGACCGCATACATAGACTCACGCGCACATACACATACACCACAAACACACAAGACTTAATATTGCTTTGGGTTCATACGGTCAATTAAAGGTATTTTATTTTTAAAATTTTGTCCTATTCAATTACTATGCTGACCTCTTTTTCCCTACTTTAAAGAGATATGATGGAAGGGTGGAAGCTTTATGCCTCCCATCACATCTCCCTTTTACACAGCAGAATTTTTAATTTTTTTATTATATGTTTTGATCATCCTCATATGTCTTTACTGTAGAGAACAACGAAACACAGACGGGGAAAAGTTCTTACCAGACAGATCACAGATCTCTTCTTCTTCGAATCTCATCGGAATGGAGCCGAATAGATATAGTCGAACACCTAATCTCGTCGGCAAGCACCTAATCTCGCCGGTGAGCACTTCTTCTTCCACTTCTTCTTCTTTCTTCTTCTTTTTCTTTTTCTTCTTCTTCAAACTCGATTACTGTTGCTATAGAAGAGATTATATTAACTAATAAGGAAAAAGAGTTTACTTTTGGGGATTTTTTTTAGGGTTTAAAAAAAATATATTAGACCCCTTCGAGTTCAGTCCGATGTACTCGACTCGGTTGAGATGCGTGAACTCGGCCGAGTCGGACGAGTTTCAGTCCGAGTAGTGACACTACCGAGTTTCTAACCGAGTTGACTCGAAATCCGACCGATCCGAGTCAACTCGGTCGATTTTCGAGTCAACTCACCGATTTTTTAAACACTGGTGTTTACTGACTGTTGAAGCTCGTACTGTCGTACAGTAGTTAATTAATCCAGCTCGAAAATGAGCTTGGGAAATAAACAAACTCTAGCTTAAATAAAGAGTTCAAGCCGGGCTTTGGTTCATTGAATATAATTATGGATATTAAGTGAAATTTTTACTTTATTATTCTTAAATAAGTAAATAAATTCTGTTTTTATTTAAAGTTTTAGTATAAATTTATAATTGTATAAATGTTGTTTTTATTTAATTATTAAACAAACAAACTCTAGCTCTAATATACGAGCTCGAGCCTTCATTGAATTTAATTATTTATATTAAGTGAAGGTTTCACTTTGTTATTCTTAAATAAGTAAATAAATTACATTTTTATTTAAAGTTTTAGTATAAATTTATAATTGTATAAATGTTGTTTTTATTTAAAGTTTTAGCATAAGTTTATAATTGTATAAATGTTATTATTATCATGTAAAATACGTTGTATACTATTAATCTTTAATTAATATATAATAAATATATTTAATTTTAGTATTAACCTTTTTTTGTTAAACAAAAATAACACACACTCATACACCCTCTCTCTAGTATTTAAATGAAAATGAAATAAAGATATTTTAAATATTTTGATAGGCTATATATAACTTATTAATTAAACAAGCTCGAGCTTGGATTGGTTATTAAATAAACAAGCTCAATCAAGTTTTTAACCAAGGTTTAAAATTTCGAAATTTCAGTCGATTTCGGATGTCCCATTTGAAACGAAATTTTCCAAAATTTTGAAATTTCGGCCGACATCTCACCGAAATCGTATTTAACAATAAAATATTATTCCGAAATTTCGTCGAAATATTCCAAAATTTCGAATTTTTTATTTTTTATATAATAATAATTATATATATATATTCTTATTTTATTTTTAAAATTAATATATAAATTTTTCGAAATTTCACGAAATTTCAATAAAAATTTCAAGATATTTCGGAATATTTCGGAATTTTAATTAAAAAATAATTTTAAAAATTATTTAAAAATAAAAAAATCAGATTTTGGCCGAAATTCCGAAATTTTCGAAATCCGAAATTTCACCCGAAATTTGATTTCCGAAATAAACCCAATTTCGATATCAGTGGGGTTGTCCGAAACCGAAATTTCACGAAATTTCAACGAAATTTTAAACCATGCTTTTAACGAGTCAAACTCGATCTTTTTTTCTTTTAATAAACGTGGATATCTTAAGTTTTAAAGAACTCAGACTAGTTCCACATGCTGCATAGGGAATACCCTCACCCCATACAACCGACATAGAGGGTGGCCCGGGAATCAACCTCGAGACCTTCAGGTTTATGATTTGTCCTTTGACCATTGGCCTACATCCTCGGGGTTAAGCTTGACCTATTCGCAAGTAATTTAGTTCGTTAAATATTAGCCCTATCTAAAGAATCCGTTTTTGAGATAAGTTGTTTAATATGAGGCGGAACTATGCTTCAAACGCCTTGAGCAGAACTCCTCCTTTTTAAGCATAAATGGTGGCAATCTTGTAGTTATGGAGAAATGTTTTGCCAATTTTGTAAAGAAATTTTTCTCCATAATTATAAGATTACCTTTAATTTTACACTAAAAAGGGAGTTGTTCTTAAAGAGCTTGAAGCAATGAAGTTCTTGTATAATCCCAAAACTTTCATTTATTTTTATGTGTATTTGTTTAAATGTAATCATGGTTTTGTGTCAAATTGAAATGCTAAGTAAGTTTAGAGTTTCAAGAGTTAGTAAGAAGAGGGTTAGAAGTGCGTAAAAAAGAGAAGAAAAATATTCTAAGTGTTTTAAGTATAGGGCAAACTAAGGTAGGCATCAAAATGGCCTACCAGTCGACTACGAATGCTCAAAAAATGTATGAAATTTTTTTCCAGTGGATGTGCCAAGTACCGGTCGACCGCCCTCAGTACCGGTTGACCGCCCGCCTACCGGTCGACAGCACAAAACACCGGTCGACCGCTTCTGTGGTGTTTTTGCCTTAGCCGACCTACTATTTTACTTTTTGAGATATTTTTGGCGTATTTTGGGATTTTGAAAAACCCCTAAACTCTATAAATAGAGTCATTTTCATGGGTTAGGGTTACCAAAGTTCTAAGGCAAAGTTTTTAAGAGAAAGCTAGGGTTTTCAAAGAGGTTCCTTAGTGATCAAAGGTGAAGACGGGGTTTCGTTTCTCAAGTCTTTCTAGAGTGCTAGATCGCAGGGATTCGATCTTGAAAGGTAAATACACTCTACTAGTTAGCTTTGTTATGATTTAATATTAAAAAGTAAGATGAAAAGCATGGTTCTTGATGAAAAGTAATGGAAATTGGGAAGTATGACCTATGTACATGTATGTTATTGCTATGGATGAGTTGTATATATGTGCTATGTTACTTGAGAGTTTTTCTTGCCCACTATGCCACTCACAAATGATGCATGAACATGTATTGTTGCATGATCGAGCTTTTCTTCAAGTACGGGTATCCGAAAGTTAAAAGTAAGAAAAGTAGGAAAGGATGCTAGTACACCAAGATCAGATATGGGTGCTACTCATCTGATTTAAAGTAAAGTTGTACAAAGATTGTCAATGGGGAGGTTGGTCAAGGATGCTAGTATACTAAGACCAGGTATAATTACTACTCATCTGGCTTCAAGTATGTATGTCGAAGAGTGTTTTGCATACCTTTCTGAAGCTCCCATAAGTAAGACACTTGTAAAGTATGAAAGATAGAACTTGTAAAGTAAAAGACATAAAGTAAACTTGTAAAAGTATGGTTTCAAAGTAAAGTATGATTTCTGAAAAGTATGCATATTTCAGATTTGAAAGTATGATTTCCGTACTCTGATTTAAAGTATGCATGATTGTTCCAATAAACTGTGATATGAATGTGTGTTAATGTTTATAACATTCTTAGTTAGTTGTTTGTATATGCTAAGCTATTCAATGTTCAGCCAAACTGTTATTTTCGGTATGTCCGAAGTTTGACATATGTGCTCCTGGACCTTGAGTTGAGGAAAAGTATGTAGAAGAGGAACCGACGAGTGATTATCAACAAGAAGAGCGTGACTTGGACCGCTGGCCTAATTGTTGAGTTAGAGAGAGAGGGTTAAATAATTATCATTTTGGGAGACTATAGTAACACTACAAGAAATTTAAAATTTACAAAGCAGTGACGGAAATATTTCCGTCATTAATAGTCAATTTTCCATCACTAATACTATTAGTGACGGAAAATCATCCGTCACTAATCTGTTGCTATTGCTGTCGTGGCTAAAGGTATATAGAGACGGAAATATAGTTCTGTCGCTATTAGTGACGGAAACTGTCCGTCACTAATAATGTCTATGACAAGTACGAATTTAGTGATGGAAACAAATTCGTGGCGGAGATATTGCCGTCACTATTAGTGACGGCAATATTTGTCACTATTACCTTAATAGTGACGGAAATATTTCCGTTGCTAGTATATTAATAATGACAGAAATATGTCTCTCACTATTAAATATACTAGCAACGGAAGTCACTATAAGTGATATATTAGTGACGGAAAAATTTTCGTCACTAATATTCCGTCACTGCTCGGTAGTTTTCTTGTAGTGCAAACATGGGTTATGTAATTATGTCAGTTTTTATTTCAGTAGTTGTTGTCAGTTAGTACTTGGAAGACTGTTTAATAATTAAAGAAATTTTAAGATTCATCTTTTAGTATGTTTTATGCTTTTAACAAGATGGTTTGATAAGTAAGTCACGAGCCAAAGTCTCACATGCTCCTAGGTGGGATTTTGGGTCACGACAGTTCTCGTAAGCAAACATCGTTCAACATCTTAGGTGTTATGTCCTGGAATCTTCACTCTTCCCTTCTCCTAGGAGAGCAACCATCTGGGTTGCATGCCTCCTGTTAGGGTCGGAGCTAGGATTTAATGTAGGAGGGCACACATCGGTTGATTGAAAATATTTGTAATTGTTGAATTTGAGGAGAATAAACTAGGTACAAAATACTTTAGGCCTAGGGGGATGGGGTCCCGTAACAAAATTTTGACGACTAAGTTTGTGGTCATTTTGTCCATACCACATATCCTACCGGTATTGTTTCTCCTTGTTTACGAGGGCAACTGTCTCATTGCGTTATGGTTATGCCCTGTTAAATAATTAAATAACATAATATAAAAATATATATATTTTTTTTCAAAAGTTTTGACATCTTGCCCAATGGATATGCCTTATTAAATAATTAAGTATAATGTTTTTTTTTTAAAGTTGAGGGAGATATTTGCCCACTTTTTCTAAAACTAAGTCTTGTGAAATAAGAATCAGTCTATAGGTACTCTCAAATATGCTTCATAATTGTAACCACTAAGGACCAGGATTTAACTTTGTTTATTTAATTTGTCTTTTCTAATGCCACATCACCTCTAATCCTAACCGTTTAATAATTGAGTTAAATTGTTAGGATAATTATTAAACGGTTAGGATTTGGGAGTACTTGTAAACTAATTTGTTAAATAATTAAAAATATATAATATAAAAGATATTGTTTCTCAAAACTCAAGGAGGGAGCTGCCCCATGGCTATGCCTTATTTTAAAAAAAATAAAAAAATTACATGTTTTTCCAAAGTTCGGGGGCACGTGCCCATGGGCTCCGCCCCTGCCTACTGTCATATTTGGAAAAAGGTCAATAGTTATATTGCATTTAAATGCACCATCCAGCTACCACCAGAGAAATCTCTAATAAATTAAGGTGAACAAGGAGCATGATTCCATAGATTTCAAAAGGTTTTTGTTAATTCCCATGAATGAGAATATTGCAATATCCACCTTCCCCAGCTAGATAATCAAATTGTCACAAAATGTGGGAATCAGTATAATTTTTTTAGTTCTTACATGATTTTTGGATATATAAGAACTAGAAGCATCCCAACACCAGAGTTGAGTTAAAAAATTTATCCTCCAATTTAAATTCTGACCCAAAAGGTGAAATGGTATATATGACCCCAGCTATAAGCCATAAAGAACAGAGATGGAGTCCCTATTATAGTCCTTAAATTCTAAAACATCCCCTATGGTGTTTCTACTTTCTAATGATCCGTCCATAAGAGCTCCATCTGTAATGCAAATGGAGCACTATTCCATTGCCATTCAATATGTGCTTGTGTTTGTTTCCTTTACTATTTCGAGTTTCCTCAACTCAATTTTTGAGGGCAATTAAATTTTAGTGGATCATTAGATAAAATGGGAGAGATTATAATATCTTTATTTAAAGCTGGAGTCTTGGTCACAGATTTTCCGTGTAAGCTCTTTTGGCAGATGCAGGAGCAGGACGGCAGTTTTTAAAGCTGAATCATGCGCAATGCGTGATAGCACCAGAACTTGCCAAAAGAGAATTAATGGATCGAACGGCACTCGCTCATCACGAAAGCATGCCCATGTCACATGATGATCGTTTCTCATTATAAAAAATATTACTTCCAACTGTTTGTGTGGTTTTATTTTACCAGGTGCTAGTATTGTAGACCAGGGTGTGAAGGATTAGATTTACCAAAATGAAACCGATTTTGTTCAATTATTAGAAAACTCCATTAATGCTGTAGCCCTTCATGTACAGCAAAGGAATCTAAGATCTGTGTTTTGTAGATTAACTGTAAATACCATATTAAACAACATAATTGTACACATGATGCACCCTTCATCTGAGGCGGGCTGGCAATTCAACCAGGAGCCATGCCCATCTTTCATATTTTTTGTGGTATTCAAAAACAAAACAAAACAGAATAACCTAACACAGTAAGTCAATTTTTTCCCCGAGCAGAGTGGGTGTAATTGTTTGTTACCCAAAAACAGAGAGATGGTTTGATACTTGTTGCCACCACCTTGCATCTTGGGAAGATTCAGACTAGGGCTAGCATTTCTGAATAAAATAAAGGTCAATTAATAATTTTTAAAAAAAATTATAAAGTGATCAGGATATTCATAAGAATTGAGCCAACACTATATTTTTTTAATTTTCAAGGTAATTTAATTAGTGGGAATCTCACTCCTGTCACTCTCCTCACCTGTCTTAGTAAAAATAAGCATGATCCATCAACAACTTTTCAATTCCCATTTATTAACCTGGCTAGTGGCTGCTGGTCCAATGACTGAAATGCCCCTAGAATTCGCATAGAAGAAAATGTGTCAAGAAATGGTCTAGCAGCTTTGATACACTGGTTGGATCCGGGCTTACCTTTTGCAATCCTTTTATAAATGGGGTTGGATATTCTTATCCGACCCATTCCACCCCTAGTTACCAATATCCGACCCATTCCACCCCTAGTTACCAATGAGCCACATATAGAGTGTGGGTTACTTGACACATTCAATCTTATTTGCCACTAACCCTACTTAGGAGATTCTGTATGGTGCCTAGCATACAAAGAGACTGGGCTTGCCTCAAAACTCTATTTGGTGCAACCCTTTTCTTCACTATTTCACAATATTGCCTCACTAGCATGGGATCATGAACCATATACAGGTTTAACAGAGGGTAAAATTGGGTTTGACAAATTACGGTCATCCTCAGGTCTCATATCCTCACACAGCCACACGGTTGTTACAATTTACACCTATAATGCAAGGTAGCATAAACCCCTTAATTGTTTTTTCAAGTAATTTGGGCTGATTTAGCAGAACTCTAGATCCAACAAACACAGAAAATAGCATTTTTTAAATTAAAATATAAACAAAAAGTTAATTTTCATTTTTCCTTATCAGTCTACATATATACACTTGTCACTAGAACAATTACAGAGAACTATATTTTGTTGTTTTTTTTTTTTTAAATACAGGAAAAACGGAGAAAACATAGAGAAGGAAACCTGATCATGGTAAAAAACTATTGACATCATCCTCCCTCGCCTTCAATTCGGTCTCTGTCTGAGCTCCAGCGCCGGAGCTAGCCGGGAATCCACCGCAGGCCTGACACCTGACAGCGACCAGAATCTGACGACAAGACGGACACGACGAGTGGGACCCAAGCCACGTGTCGATGCAACCGACATGATACCCGTGGCCGCACTGCGGTAAGACTCGGATCTCATCTCCTTGGACGAATTCCGTTAAGCAAATAGCACAATCAGCTAACTTTCTGTTAACCGCGCCGTTATAAGTAAGTTTTGGGAGTGATCGGAGAATCCTCTTTTTCAGCCCTTTGTTAGCTGGAGGCTGAGACGTAGAACGGCTGGTTCCGGCTGCGCCACCGGAGACACGGCGGAGCCAAGCGCAGCGAGCTACGGCTACGAGGCCGACAACGCAAATAAGGGCACATAAAAGGGCGGCGAGGATGACGACGAAGTCGGAGTCGACAGTAACGGAATCAAGCGGGTCTGCCGTTGTCGAGTTGACGCCGGCGAGAAATCTGAAAGGAAGAGTCATGAGAGAGAGAGAGAGGGGTTCTTGATATTTTTAACGTTTTTAGTTTGTTTGTGAAAATCAGGTGAGTCGGGCGGAAGATTTTATAAGGAAGGAAATAGAAGGGAGTCATTGTAAGAGGACCTGCACTATTAAACAAGCCGTTTACTGACAGGTGTCTCACCTGAACTCGGCTAACACTCCTCTTGTTAAATAGACTTGTGATTCTCTCCACTTGTAACCGGACTCATGGGAGTCCCGTTCACCATTGACGCTGCCATGTGTCCCTTTTGACACATCTTAATAGTGGTTAATATTCACCCACTCCTAGGGTTCACCCACCTATTCTTAATTTTTAGAAAAAATATTTTTTTAAATAAATAATTCCAATTGAAATCCCTAACTTCTAGGGTTAATTTCTTTTTAAATAATTTTTCTTAAAAAACAAGGACAAGCAGATAAACCCTAAGGGTGAGTGAATCTTAACCACAACTAAGGAGTGTCAAAAGGAACACGTGACAACGCTAATGGCGTAACTGGACTTAGGGAGTGCGCTTAGAACGGGAGATAATTACAAATCTATTAAATATCCATATGGGATGTTGTTTACACGAGAAATAAACTGCCCAATTAAATGGGCAAATAGGCAAATAGGTCCAATGGGCTGCAAATTAGGATCATTTTACCAATTAAGGTCGAATCTTTAAACTGTTTGAGCAGATGACTAAGGCTAATGATAGGGTCATGCTCCCCGAAATAATAGATGGCCACCCAACCATTAGAGAACTTTGGCAGAAAGGTATCAAACACGTGGCAGTTTACACTTACAAGACATTTGAAGGGTGACAAATTACCACGCCCTAAACCAGCAAAGAGGGATTGAGCAAGGTAGTTATCCAAACTACCAAGGTGATCCCCACAATCAGCTACTTCAAAAGGAAAGACCATCATCTCGGGAAACAACACATGACAACAATCGGGATTCATATTGAATTGGGAGGGAACGGTTATAGAAACCATTCATGAAGTGTATAAGACGACCAAGACATAGAAAAAAAAAAAAAAACCTCTCGTACAATCAACCCAACACACACTTAACATTGCTCTCAAACAACCTACAACAATCCAATTCCTCTTCCGGGAGAGTCCATAGTTTAGCTTCTTCCTTTGGAAGAGCATCTTCCAGTCTTTCGTAACCACCTCCCTTGGGAGATTATCTTGACTTAGTTTTCTCTTTGGGAGAGTGTTAGTTATTTTTGTAACGTCCTCCTCTTGGAGAAATCCTGGTCACTTTTCTCTTTAGCAATCATCACGATTGGAACTTTGTATCTGACTCTGCGTTTCACTTCGACCGTATGATTTTATAAGTTTCTATCAAATTTGAATTACTTCTTGTCTAATCATTTCGGTCATTATTTGCTCATCTCACAATCACACAACCTTCACATTATCACATTCTACTTTGCTCTGTAAATTTCGAAAATCTTTCAGTCATCAAAGACAATAGAATTTATCATAGAAGGACGAACCATTATAGAAGGATGAACCTCCTCTCTAAATTGTCTGATCAATTCATTCAGTGATAGCAGATACGCGTTCTCAATCACTCTATTTGACTCGGTGCCCAGGGTCTAAAGGTTTCTATCTAATTACACCATGTGGCACTAACACGCCTGACACAAACCAGATTTCCAGCCAATAATTGTTAATTAACTTTTTAAGACTTATTAAAAGTTGTTATTATTAAAGAGGTCCCTTAATTACTGATTGCCTAATTAGATCAACAATCTAACTTTAATTTTAAGAAAAAAATATTTAAAATTAATAATTTCAAGAGTTAAAACTTAAAACTTGTTAAATAGAGTTAAAAGGAGTCTGTGCGTGTGATTGAAGTCTCGGAGTCCATTTGCAATTAGTAGGGCATATATAGCCATGGGTAGGGCAGAATCATGGGGGCACGTGCTCCCCTGAATATAAATATATATATATATATATATATATATATATATATATATATATATATAGTTTAACAAGAAAAATTATAATTGAACTTGGCATGGGGGCAACTGCCTCGTGGAACTATTTATTTAAAAAAAAAAAAAACTTTTATACTATGTTTTTAATTATTTAATGTGAATGGGGGGGGGGGGGGGGGGGGGGACGGGCATCCCTAAACATTTATAAAAAAATTATACTCTATTATTTAACAGTTTAAATACATAGAGGAGCTCTGCTCTACCACGTTGAACGGAGCTCCTCTTTTTCCTCTATCCGGTGGCAAATGCGTAATGATGGTGTGTTGTAAAATTGCTCCAGCCTCCTTCAAAAATTACAAACATGCCACACTCATTGTGTAAAAAGGAAAGCTCCATTTCAAGATGGTGAAACAGAGCTCCGACTCAAAATTAATCTCATTGTTTAAGAGCATAATAATGGGGCAAGGGGGACAACAATCCCTAATATGTGAAAACAAAAAATATATATTTTATATTATATTATTTAATTATTTAGTATGACATAACCATGAGACAAAGAGACAACTATCTCATTAACAAGGAGAAATAATACCCATAAGATATATATGAACCACAAATTTAGTTGTAAGAAAAAAGGCTACACCCCGAACCCCATCTTCTAGACTCCAAGTATATATCCTACATTCTTTGTCATTCTCCATATATACATACACAATTCCTAACATTAATCATATAAGAAAATCTAGGCTCCACCCCTTATGTACACAATGGCATAGACTTTACTTACCGTCATAAACGGGGACCATAGATTCTCTAGTGTCTCATTTTTTTTTCCTTTCTTTCCTTTCTTTCGTCTGTAGCGTCTCAATTTTTTCTTATGCTGTTCTACAAATTTTTTATTTTTTTGGAGCGCTCATCGTTTTTTTTAAGCTTTCAGTTGCAGAGCCGACCCAAACATGTGAAGTTATCTACTATTGTAGTCCCCATCTTCTTCAAGTAGAACTACTCAACTTTTGACTTCTGAGTTGACTCCATTCACTTCACCCTGACCCTACCACTTCAAGTCTGGATAGGGTATCCCATTATGAAGCTGATCTGACCAATCACAGCCCGGCAGCTTCGCCCAAAAAAAAGGCAAATTGTCAAAGTACTAAAAGTGGGAATTTGTGGGGATCTGTTAGTCGCACACCCAAACATGGCCTTTAGAGCTAACGGTGCTGGAGATTTTAGGTAGGAAAGAAAAAAGGAGAAGAGGGAAAGTGAAAGGATTGTACTCTTGTTGAGATAAAAGTTTCCATATACTTATCCTCAAACACCTTTTGCAAATGGATAAGAGTTGTTGGTAGTACTTAGTACTACCAACAATAATAGCATCGATAAAAAAATAAAATAAAATTACAATCACCATTTTGTGGGAGCTCAATCGATCCTTTGTTCGAGATCGGCACTCTGTTGTGAGCCTTCGATTTAATTGGCACTCTGTTTGGACCATTTGATTGAACCCTTAACTTCCAAATTTCACTACATAAGTGCCCTCCTTTCACTGCATTAGGGTTAGTGGCCATGATAAGTTCTTAGTTTTGATACCTGTTATGTATGCGATTATTTCACAAGGGAGAATGCCCTAGGAGGTAAGGCATGAGAGTTGTGAATGCTTTGGTAGGAAGAGAGCTTGATGGCTTTTTTTCCCCGGCATCGGATTGTCATAAAGGCTAGAAAAATGGTCTCGTGCATCCACACATCATCGACATGCGGCGATAAAAGGGGCATTGATATCAAGCGAAGAGAAGTAAAAAACATGGGGAGAAAATGAAATGAACTTATCTCTCTTTTTTATCGCTACATGTTAGATGATGTGTGGATGCCTGAAACCATTTTTCTATTCCTCGCATCTACTAGAGACAGATGCCTTTTCTTTCTTATGGTCGTACCTGATCATTTACTTCTTAGTCCTAGCCCTACTCTCAATCAACACATACTCTCATCCTCTACCAACAATCGTCCATTTTAGTAGAGCTGGCATTCCTCTTAATAGGGTTAGTCAGGTTAATCTAGTTAGCAAGTTAGTGGACAGGGCATATCAACCGTCACCTCTCAGGCTCGAACTAAGACCACCTACATGAAAGGGGACACACTGTCATCCGAGCGCCAATTGTAATTGAATTCAAGAGTTGCATATTTAGCACAAGTTGATTGGAAGAGAGAAAAAAAAATTCAAGATCTGAATTTTCTACCTTTTTTCCCTATCCAATCAGCATATGCCATTGTGTGATCCTATCTCGCGAGCAAGAGCTGGTTGGCGGTGGCATAGTGAGGGGGTTCCATCACCGCCATGCACCACGTGATATGGAAAGGATGAGCCCCTCCAGACTTTGAAATTTGGATGTACCAATTTACTTCTTCTCTCGAGTATGTTGATGTATTTTTTTAGTCTTTTCATAAAGAATGGCTCTTATATGCCAATAAATATTCGTTTCTAAATATCCGTTTCTAGGAGGAATGAGGATTGTGGAGGGACCCCATTGACCTGCAATTGACCTAAGAAAGTGGGTAGACTGTTAATAGAATAGAGAGTAGTGGGTCATTTTAAATGTGAGAGCATGTTTTTCTATTCTTTTTATAATTGTTATATTTTCTTTCTCCATCGTTCACCGTCCTTTTCTAACACTAATTAGATATTCTTTCTTAGAGGCGTGCTGGCCCTACTTTCATATAACATTAACAGGTGCTTGGTTTTTGATTGAAAGACATGTATTGGCTTATCGCAAGTTTTGAAAATCTCTTTGCGCGATATTTCGTGAAATCCCGGTTTTGTCCAAACCCCGGTATTGATATGGGTCAGATTTCAGAAAATGTGATTCCGACTTAGATTTCAGAAAATTTTGGGTCAAATTTCGGAATTTTAGTGAGATTTTGGAAAATTGATTTTAGTAGTTTTTTTAAATTAAAATTCTGAAATATTTCAATATTTTTAACAAAATTTTGTGAAAATTTGAAATTTATATATTTATTTGAAAATAATATAATAATATTTATTATGAATACATTAAATTTAATCAAATATATTTAATAAAATATTAATAAATCGGAATTCGGTTTCGTCCAACCCCCAATATCGATATGGGTATGATTTCGGAAAATGTGATTTCGGCCGAGATTTTTGTTAATTTTCTAATTGAACAATTATTGTTGTTTAGATTATCAATGAAGATTGATATTCTTATCATTTTAGAAAATACAAAAGGATGTATTTTGTCATTTTTAAAAATACATATAGAGAGGGGTAAATTTGTCATTTGGATATCTTGCTATTTTGAAAAATAAAATTAAATAGGATATTTGTCATTTTAAAAATATATTTAAAGATAAGTATTTTGATATTTTGAAAAAATACATGTGAAGATGATTATTTTTGTTATTTTAAAAAATATGTACATAGATATTGTTATCATTTAGAAAATACATGTAACACGAGGTAGTGGGATTTTCTACCATTTTTAATGTGTGACTAGAGATATTTTTGGTTTTTATACTTTTACTATCTTTAAAATACATTTAAAGAATAGATGATTTTACAAAAAAAAAAAAATGACATACAAATTTTTAAATATAAATCATTTTTTTTGGGTAAAATTTTCCACTTTTCGAAGGTAAAATAATTTACTTTTAAAAAGCAAGAATTTTCAGAGATTTATTTGTTTTCCCCTATTTTATGTCTAAATGAAGCCTAAAAAACTTATGAATTCAAGCAACACCAAAGCCAACACTTTCTTGAAGAATAATAGCGGAAAAACATAATATATATTTGTTTATGTAACCCAACAAAGAGACCTAACATTTATATATTTTCTCCCATATTTTAAGTTGGTGGCAGCATATTGACCAGACAATTTAATTACGTTTCTGCTGAATAGGATACGGTTTTATATACTGAGCTAAAATCAATTGATTACCATCTAACAACACTAGGATTATTATATATGGGAATGTAATCCTTAACTTAATATGTGAATTTGTTAATTACCTTATCTTATCTTAATGTGTGAATGTTATCCTTCATTTATTATATTCACATGTGCATAAATAAGTGGTGGATTGACAGAAGGGGGAGAAGTAACTGAGAGTTGGTCATGTGGTGTTCAAGACACAAGACAGATGGTTTTTCTGTTCCTTCTCTCTCTGGCCGAGTGAAATGAGGTTGAGACTTGAGAGGCAGAACAACAGACCTCGAAATGGGTGTGGTAAGAACAACTTGGTCTTTATATTTTCTTTGATTTGTCCTCGGTTTTGAAAAGAGGAGATCAAATGCACATCTATATTCCGGGCTTACCTGGTGTGGCTCGCACCCTCGGGGATTAGTCCTAACCCAAGCCCAAGGGTTGGGACACCCCGAGTTTCCAAAAAAAAAAAAATTTCCGATGAAGCTGCGTCCTCATATTTCTCAATGCAAAACAGGAAACTGAATAAACCTGGAGAGCAACAGGGATCTTCAACCTCCAGCTGATGCTAGAGTTTCCCATGTTAATGCCTCCGTATTGATACATGGTGTGCCCTCAGTAGGAGGGCATAGGTTTTACTCCCATAGAGTAAACTCCCACAGATTGGTAGAAAGTTTCATGGGAATTTTTTTTAAATATATTTGATAGAAATTCACCGTGGCAGAAAAGGATCACTCATCTCATCCACCAAAAACACTAAAACCCATGATGCCATTATCATATACATCTCAGCTGTATTTCATATGGTGCATGTGCTCATCAATCTAGATGGATGAGACATTGTATACGACAATCATGTTTGATCACTGTTATTGTTTTTTTGAGGGCCCCACAGGGGCAGATATCATTTACCTACGGCAGTAGAGTCAGCCAATCAGTAGTTAGCTAGGGCATTGAGGCTCTTGCAACCCTTATCCCTGGTAGGATTAGATCCTTATACCTTCACCCTCGGAAAGCCACACCCCAACCACTCACGCAAGAGGCAGGGATACTGTTACTGTTAAAAATGGGACATTTTGAAGAAAAATAATTGTGGCCTAGAAACTAGTCAATTGTTATGAACAAGCAAGTCAAATATACAATACATGTAGCCGCATTCCACTGAGCCGTATTCAAAACACACCCACCACATGCAATTGAATAAAAACACTTCCAACAACAAAAATTACTGTCATCATCATCATCATCATCATCATCATCATAGTCCAGTTCATGGGTTAGGCCTGACAAATGAGAAGTCATCTTCATTACGGGGCTGTTCATCATGGTGTTGTTCCATTGTTGAGGTCTGCAGATCATCAATATCCACATTGGCAATCAAGTTGGCTGTGGATGATGATGTAGGTGATGCATCCGCTTCCATGTCAGACATTTCATGGTCAGAGTAGGTGGACGAACGGGTTGAATGACCGGTAGTCTTGAATCGGTGAAGTGCGTGTGCAATGGAATTCATTGGGGACGCACTAGGGCTTCCACCCTGGGTCTTAGTAGGGGACAGCAGTCCTTTCTTCCCCCCATGCTTCTTTTTTGCAGCCATGTGCCACTTCTTAAGGGCCTTGGATGTCTGTTCATCGAAGATAGACTTCTTCATGCGCGTTCCCATCTGAAAATTCCCACATGAATTATCATCATGCAATTCAATTACATACAACTCGCAGAGGAAAAGACATCCACAGAAACAGTACTCGCTAATTTCTTGAATAAAGCATTAATAAAATTGGCATCCAGTTTTGCTGTGAATTTGAGTGAAACCAAAGACAGATTAAGTGAAACCAAAGAAGACTCTGGAAAGGGGTGAACGATAATGGGTATTTATTTAGTGTTTTGGTGCTTACTAAATTCAATCCCTTTCTGCTGAATGAATCTTGCTCATTCAACTTGATCCGGATTTTGTATAACGCTACGGTCCATATGAAAAAAATTTAATAGTATGATCATACCTGAGTAACGAGGGCATACAACGGAAGCGTAATGTAGCTGCACATAACTTGGACTGCTACCCTGCACCACCATAATAAAAATAGGCCAGAAAATTAATCCCAGAAGTTCTAAGGTCACAAAATATGAATACTTAATAGTTCACAGAAGCATTGTTTCTATCATCTACTTGTTGCAATCACACAAGCGAGTTGATTTTTAGCATAAGAGCTCAATAGGACCATTAAATGATGGGTAGATTGGTCACAGAAGGGTCTGGACGAGGTCAGGCACACTGATATCCTCACTCAAGTAATATGCCCATACAAGACAAAAATAATAATATTATAACACAGGTTTTTCCTATTATATGGGATAAAAATTTATGCAGACCAAGACTTACCCAAGAGCAACTCGTACAATTATAAGCTTGAAATTCTCATGGAAGCAAGATTTTAGCCCGAACTCATACTGCACCAGGAGAAAGTATTTGTATCAAACTTTGACTGGAAGAGATACTGTCATGAAACTAGTAATGAAAATGCAAATGTTAATGATGAAGAAGAAGAGTTCATTACCCATATCCACAAGAAATATGTTATTTGGAATGCATTCTGCACGTATAAAAATGACAATCATCAGTCTCAGAAATCCTGAGAGTATACTTAACATGGGTAAAGAAAAATTAAAAAAGGCCATTCACTTGTTAAGAAATGTGATTAAAATAGAAGGATGGAGCAAGGTTTGGAGAGTCCAGAATGTCTGCCATTTCGGTCCCCAACCCAGAAAAAATTTCCATAAAATTTTGGCCAAAATTTCAACTATTTCTTTTCAGTTTGTTATTCATCTAGAATATACCCCTGAATATCTCAAAATTTCAGAATTTTGGCCGAAATAAATTGAGCTTTTATTCTATTTTTCATTTTTTAAAAATATATTTTACATCTTACTTCGTTATTGAATAATTAGAAAATTAAAAAAATCTTTACATAAATATACACTATTTTTATTGAGCTTTATAGTTAAATCCATTATAATTCATATAATTATAAACTTTATAGACTTTATATTCCACTTAAAAATACAATATAATTTATATTTCTTAAACTTATTAATATTAAACGTGTACTAATTTTAGATTTAAACTCAGGATTAGTTCTTTTTTTTTAATTAAATACTTCAAATTTTTAAGTTTCGTAGTTTAAATAGTGTAGTACTTACTAGCTGGTCCGTTTAAATTGGGAGAATGATCACATGGACAGTCTACTAAGGGCATGGAAATGTACCAGGCAGATGGATCTCACCTGGGGGAATCTCATAAGACAAAAGTTACTGATGAAGTCTCATTTAATTCTGGACCAGTGAAGATGCATTTTGCGAAAGTCCAAGAGTATCGGGCTAAATGGTATTGGTGCTGGTGAAGCTTACCATGAACCTTCTTTTTACAAATGCAATAGACAGTATAGTTAATGTGATTGAAATGGGAAATGGGTTGATTTAGCATAGGACATCTCCCAGGTTGGAATCTTTAGTAGGTGGCTCCTAAAACCTACACCACCTCATGTGGAACACCTCTACGGCTCTACCAGCATTCATTGGTGGACCATCTTTCCATTCTACTCAATAGTTATCACATTTAATGTCCATAAAAGAGGAGAGGCGACTTCAGTACCTGAAACAGGGTGAAATGGATGAGAAAAAGAATTAACTGAGGCCGACCAAACCAAAAATGTTTGTCAGAGACTTGCACAAGAGGTATCCCTTGGACTACTGCATGTCTTTCTTGGATTTCAAGAGCCATCTTTGTTATAATCGCTTGAAGCTTTGTTCCAACAGCCAAGATTAACTGCAACCAATTTAATGGCAGAATATCATCTCATATCTAACTGAAAGAATCATGACAACCTAATGTTCTAAATCAAACATTTCTTACAATTAGAGGAATTATGGACACCCAGAACAATGCCTGCCACCCTGGAAGAGACAAAATGATTCAAATGAGCAATATTATTTGAAGTTGGAAACCGCAAAAGGTTTACTTGGATTAGGGTCAGGGGCGGAGCCACATGGAGCCCAGGAGGGGCTGAAGCCCCCCTGAAATTTTGGAAAAGAAAAATTACTATAGTATTAATAGCCTGGGAGAGGGGCAGAGCCAGAGGGACGGGGGCTCTAGCCCCACATGAGGCCCAGGGGGACTGAAGCCCCCTTGAAATTTTAGAAAATCAAAATTACTAGAGTATTAATAGCCTTGGGGAGGGGCGGAACCGGAGGGACGGGGGCTCTAGCCCTAATTTTTGAGAAAAAAAATATTCTTTACAAACAGACATGATGACCCATGAATTTGGCCCTAAAAAAACGGCGGCTACACCCCCGAACCCTCATTGTTAGACCTCCTACAAGAGAATCCTGGCTCTGCCCCTGATTAGGGTGACATAGAAAAAAGTAACTCACCGCTGACATTTAGAAGCAAAAAGATCACAAGCGAAGCCCATAACACTGGACTGCCAAGTGCAAACATCGTGAGAAAATTAAGTTAGAAAGATACAGCAATATACGGGGTTACAGAAAAAAAATTAGACCCTGTGAATCTATGAATCACGTTGAAAAACACAAATAACAGCATTGTACCTGATTCCCACGACTACCTTGAAGTCATCCTCTAATGACCTCTTGATATATTTTTGGAAGTTAAACTTACTTCCAGGAGCTAAATGAACCTACAAAAAATAGAATGACTATCAAAATACAATAGAGTACAACAATGAATGTTGAAATTTGGAATTTGAAAACTCACATTGATGAACCCATGGCGCATGGTCAAGTAGTCAGACTTGCGAACTGACCTGAAAAATTGTTGAAAGAAGCATACCTGCAAGAGTTGGATATTTTAAGAAGAATCACATCCACCTGAACATCTATAATGAAATTATGAACATAAGCACCAATCAATAAATATTAAAGATTCTTGGTGGGCAGAAATGAGAGCGTTGATGGAATCAGGGTGTTTTGAATGCCTTGGTCATGGCTGCTGATAGAGAAAGATAAGACTCCTAACAAGATTAATTGTGCATTGCGAAAAGAGGAGGAACACCGAGGACCTGCTTTCACTCTCAATTACGTATTGGGCTTGACATTGTTACAAATCTCCCGAGAAAAACATCTAAAGTTTAAAACTCCGTTTTTATCGCGATATTTTAAAAATCTCGCGAGAAATATAATTTTCTTTTTATCCCATATATATCGCGAGATTTAGATGAGATTTTAAAAATATCATGAGAAATACATAATGTTGTTGGTTTTATGAATTTATAACTTGGTGATATTTAATACTATTTTTTGTAATTTCAATATATTTTTTAATTATTGCCGAGATTTAGGTGAGAAATACCCGAAAATAATTCAGAATTGAAAATCTCCCGAGAAAAACTTCGGCTGATAAAAACCCGAGAAAAAGATTTGTAACACTGGACTTGAGCAAGACTCAAGGGTCCCGATTAAATGTCTTTTTCAACCCTAATGGGATAAAACTAAGGATTAAAAATACGGTTTCGGGGATGTATCGGTCCCAACTGAAACCTATACGTATCGGTTTTAGTATCGGTTCCGGGCGATACATATAATTTTTTCTTTTTTCTTAAAAAAAATTAAATTAAATTAATTTTTTTTTTTAAATCTAAGAACCAAATTTACTAAATATAAAGACATGGGAAGCGACTCAAAAACAAAGTAGCAAACATAATTAAAATTACAAAATGAATTAATACATAAATAACAGATAAACGATACGTATCGTCCATTTCGTATCACTATAAATAATAAATATTGTACAGGGAACTAACAATACCTATACGTATTGTCGGTTTCATATCGGTTTCGATGATTTTATTTCCATGGATAAAACATATTAGAAAACAAAAATCAAGATTTCTTTATATTGAGACATGTAATAACAATTTTTTTTTTTGTATTCAAAGTTGAAATTACACACAAATTTTAAGCAAGGTTTTAAATAACATTTTCGGTTTGCACAAGCAGCAAAACGGTTCTGACCGAAACCTTTACGTGACGATTTGGCGTTACAGTTAGAACCCATATTGCCTCACCGTTTTGTAGATAAAAAGGTTTAAAAAATATAGAATTAAGAAACAAAAATGTTTAAATTTAATAAACAAACAAACAGTGCAAATTATGCATGAATATACTAATGTATCATAATTAGCACATAATGAGATGATAAAAATGTAAATGCATAAGCCAATTCATTATAGATTCATTAATTTGATTTTAAACCCTTGAATCTATGTTCTAACTTGCTAAGATTTCTCAATTTTTTCAAATCATTATAGGTAACAATGATTGAAAAAAAGTTTTAAAAATGTTTTACCCAATCAAAAAGCCTCAAACTGACTATGTTTTCCACAAGTGAGTTGCAACAATTCAAATCGTTGATTCGTAGCATAGATATTATTTATGATCCAAAAAAATAAGATGAAGTGCTTATATTTGACTTAAAAGGAAAAGTGAAAGTTTCAAAAGAAGTGAAATAGAATGGGTTTTTAAAACTCATGGTATGTAACGTATCGGTTCGGGTATTACTGAAAGTCTGAAACAGTGAAACTTTTATGTAACAGTTTTGGCAAGATTTATTACCATGGTTTTAAGCACACTGTGAGAAAGGTTCTTTTTTTTTTTTTAGAGTAAGCTGGGGAAATGTCAGAAAGGGTATTTTAACCCACGCCCTCTCTTGAAAAATCGTGAGAGAAGGTTAGTTGGCAATAGAAGGTATATTAAGCCTCTTTGTTGGTTGGAGACTCCTTATTCTTATTTAAGTGTTGTTTGTACATTCACTTTCTATTGAACTAATTATAATAATTTCCAGAACGAAGAAAATGAAGATGAAAATGAGTAAGTCAGACAGACAGTAAAATCTTTCTTACAATAACAAAGAAGAATGGAATCCTTGTCCAGAAACTGGTGTGTGATCTCACGAAAGATGTCTCGTGAGTAAGCCTGAATCTCGAAGGATCTGCATGATTAGCATATGCACAGTTCAGCTTCAGAGAAGTTACAATTATAAGAAATATAGTAATTAAAGAGTATGGGGGAGTGACAACCACACACTTCAAGCTAGAATACAAAGAACAAGTTTCTTTAATCATCCAAAAATATACCATTGGAAAATTCATAGTCTTGGGATGAAGTCTCCCGCTCCCACTCCTTCCATCCACGAATCTGCATAGACAAGCTTCCAACAATGAACAACAAAGTATAAAGTACAAAATAAAACCGTCTTAGAGGATGATTACAATCTGTATATTGAATATCATGACACGGGTGGTATGAACAGGCAAGGCCACCCATGAGACAGACAGAAAGAGCAACTTCTGACTTGCAGGTCACCGCTAGGCCAGGCTTGAATCTTTAAGCTCATTGTTCTGGCCAAGGTCTGGTTCAGACCCAGCCAGACGCCGATATTTGGAGTACCATTGAGCATACCCTTTTTGAGGGGCTTAAAATCAACAGTACCAATGAGTGTGCAGGCTGACTATGGTATCGCCTAGACACGGCCTGTTGACAGTCCAGTCCTGATGAGGCAAAGGAAGCGCATTGAGACCCACCATTCAACCAATCCATATTGGACATTTCCCAAGTCTAAAGTCAACGATCAGATGATTGCCGCAGCTTTCTGAATGATCACCACTTTTTTGACCATCCACAAGAATGTGATATATTGTAAAATTATGATCATCCAAACATGTTGCCTTTTGAATGAAATGAGGCCATTCAATGGTGAGTCCCAACCCCCTTTTACCCCAGCTGTCCTGAAATTTTCTTTACAGATGGCATTATTTCAAGTATTGCAAGAAAATTTATGGGAACAAGCCCATAATTCTACCCACCTTTAGTCTTCCAAGCGTCATTGTTAAAGCACTGTATAGAACATGAAAGACTGCTAAAAAGAATATGAAGATATGTAGTTGATGCAATCCATTTGTAGATATAAGCGGCTCATAACCCTGCTTGATAAGAATCAGATTAGTTATGATCAGATTGCATATGGTTATTTCATACAAAGCACAATTTAGATCAAACGCACATTTTAGAGATCCTCTTCAAGAGCAGTGTGCATGAGAAGTGATTAAAAAGGTCAATAAACTTATAAACTAGAAAGACAACAATAAGATACTGCACAAGCTGAGGAAAGTTGAGCACATCAATTTGGGATCAATGTTAACAAATCTGATTCTATTGAATAGTTTGGATGATTTACAATGACCCCATAGAGGGTTTATATAGATATTATATAATCTCGAGATAGAAACTCTATCAAATCTAACCCTAATCAGATCAAACTAATTGATCCTAATCTTTTTCAACACCTTATTACACCACTCTGTATTCTCAAAAGTCTAAACTATCTCTAATTACTATATTTCATGATCAATTAGTAAAAAAGGACGGTGAGATTTCATGCTCTATACCAATATGCCCAATAGAGATATTTAATGCTAAAAAAAATATGAAGATATCACTCAGAGGTTTAATGATAGAGAGATTTCAACTAGAGTTGGCGATGTTTGCAACTTTGGGGGGAAAAATAGGTTTAGGCCGGCCAGGCGACCGTCCAACACTACCGCCCACCGGAATAAAAAAACTGATTCTATTGAGAATACTTGGATGATTTACAATAACCCCATACAGGGTTTATATAGATGTTACATCATCTCAAGATAGAAACTCTATCCAATCTAACCCATCAAACTAAGTGATCCTAATATTTTTCAAATTCAAATCTACCTAGATTTGAGATGAGATACAGTGTATCTCATCTCACCATATTACCACTCTATATTCTCTAAACTATCTCTAATAATCTCATCTCACCTTATTACACCAATTTGTATTCTCTAAACTATCTTTAATAATCAGCACATTGTCTGCTGAGATGAGTTGCAATTAGAGATCCTCTGGCTTACTTCCATACTGCTTTCAATTACATCATAACACATCATTCATTGCCGTAACTAATGTTCCTAAGCTACAAATCATAAGACAACCCCCAAGACCGCAAAGAAAGAAATTGTCTCCTCCACCACTTCAAATTTGTTTATGATGCTCTATCTTATTAGGAGTTAATTAAACCTTAATAAGAAAACCATCTATTATATCATTATGTGCCTTACATTTCCTCATCTTAGTTGACTGACAACTCAAAACACAAAACTCTAATTAAGAGATCCAATAGGTCCCGTGTTTGCTATTGATAACGAGAAAAAAAAAATTCATGTTTCCTTCCCAACGTGTCATACTATCAGCAATCCCATATATTTGAGGGACTATTGCATCCAGTTTGATCTCTCCATCAGGATAACTATTTCAATTAATGTTGTAAACAAGGTGACCTGTTTCTCTTACATCCATTTCTCAATCTCAACCAATAAATGTTGGCGGAGAGGTGATAAGGATTTAGAATTTAGTAAATGGTCGGATTTGTTGGGTGAAAGCATGAATAGATTCTCAACTCAAGACAGAATTCCAGGAGAGTCAAAGTCTTGTTCTCGGCTTACAAAATGGACTACATGGCTATGTTGCCTTGAGAGGACTGCTTCAGTTGCAACTTGCAAGTCACAGAATTGATTCAAATCATAGCCATACATGAAAGATGTAGCCTCAATTCGCATTCCAAGATAAAGAATGTAAATACATACTTGTCATAATGATAATATAATTCAAATTGTACCCTCAATCAAGCAGCTCAGATTCAATGTCTAGAAATAAACGCAGGAGAAGATACACTTACCGTCTTGCATTTAGGAGCGTTGCTACCAGCAGCTAAAAATCTGCGCTCGTTCCATAAAAGCCTCCGATGATTTTCAGTTTCACTCTCCTCAGTCGTATTCTCTCTATAGGGACAAGGCAACATTGTATCTGCAGCCTTTATGGGAATACAGATTCTGGCGATGTAGACTTGCCCAAATGTCAGGATTAAGGAAATGAAACCTAAAATCATCAGCTCTGCAAAAAAGAAGTAGAAAGAGGAAGATTGGTCACTGGGTCGTGGTCTTTCAAACCCAAGAAACAGAAAATTACCAATTGAAGAAATGAAAAACCAATACAAGTTGAAATTTATTATTTCCCCCTTGGAGATATTATCCAGAATTACGAGATGTGTACATACCAGCTTTAACCTTCTCAAGAGCTTCAAACAGAGCTTTCTTGCGTCTTTCAGTAAACCACTGAAACCAAAGCACCATAAGAGCAGGAACATAAATATGTTATAGAGACCCAAGTGAGCAACTCTCCATTCCAACAAATTGAACTTCAAACCCAATTGAACAACACCCCTACTGTTTTAAAGGGATTTTCCCTTCAAAAATTGGAAGTACGAAAAGAAAAAATGAAGATGAAATTTCAAAATATGTATATTCTAAAGTTTCTACCCATCAACAGAAATTGAAGATATCCGATCTTCTCCTTCTCAGCTATTGAAGCAACATATTATTATTATTTCAATTTTTTTTTTAAGGGAAAGAAAAGCTCTTCTGCAAGGAAAAAAAAAACACACCAAGAAAAATAGAAACAAACTCAGAAACTTATATTAAAATTTCAAAAAAACAAACAATATTAATCACAAATTCACTCTTCCCCTACTTGATAATCAAGATGCCTACCAATGAAAAGAAACATCAAAACTCGAATCAGTTTTTTCCCCCAAAACCGAAGTCAAAATACTCCAACTAGAGAACAAAAAAACACTAATTTCTTTCTCCAACAAAACGAATATGCATGACGACGAACAAGATAAACTCATTTCCTTCTCCTTACATCTCAAGCCCATCTTTTTACTCTTATTTTCCAATGAAACGCAAACAAGCAGGAAAACAGAAGCGCACCAGTTTTTTTTCCCCATAATTAAGGTCAACGAGCAAAAATAGGAAAAAAAATCAAATAAATCCCTTGTTCTCTTATGTTTCTTCTCCAAACCGTTTTTTTTTTTTTCTCAAGAAAAACCCATGTCCATAAACCAGAAAGTACAGGAAAAAGAACACAGGAACTTTGAACTATCATCCTTACCGTTCCGACCCTATGAAGAATCTTCTCCAATAATAAAGAAACTATAATAATAACTGCACAGACAGCAGCAACAGCCCAAGTGGGTGTCTGATCGAGCTCTCTTGAGTAAGAGCTATCTTCTACCGCCATGATTAGAGTCCAAACGAGCTTCGGAAATAAGGCAGAGACAGAAGAAGAATAACAGTGCCTCTCCAACAATATCTCCCTATAGTTATCTGGGGTTCTGAGAAATCTTCAAAAGAAAGTACATTTATTGCGTAATTTCGATCCGGAGATGGTTGAAAACTAGAGCTGAAGGAGTGTAGAGAAGGCAGAAGCAACGCGGTTTTGAGGGGATCAAAAACCACCGTCTATTTTGTGTCTTACCAAAAAAAAAAGTGGTTTTTCGTAAGCGGTTTTCGAAGTTTTCCCGTAACGTTAAAAAATAGGAGAATTTTAATAATGGCGGTTTAAAAGAAAATCATGATAAATGTCCACTCATGTTGTAGGTATTTTCGGATCTGCCATTTTAACTTATTAAAGGCTAAAGTCAAGGGATGGGATAGGATAGAGACCACGCTCTAATGCTCTATCCAATTCATGGATAACCTTTTTCTCGTTGGGATTGCTGCTAATGTGTTGAATCTCTTTATTATTATTACTTAGGAAGCACGGATACGGATATCGGATACGAGTATGATACAATAGAACCTAAAAAAATAAGATACGATTACGGTTGGGTACCTTTTTTTAAATAATAATAATACTATATTTTGTATTATAATTACAAAATAATCATTGGTTCAGTTTTGTTTATGTATAAAAAAAATATCATGTCCATGCAAAAGCAAAAGAAACAAGGTGATCTCATCATCCACTAAGCAAAAAAAGAAAGTCATCCTATCATCCATTAAGCAAAATATAAAGAAGACCATGTCTATGCAAAAACAAAAGCCATAGGGTCACACCCCCGGGTCTCCAAAAATAAAAAATTATATATATATATATATATATATATATATATATATATATATATATATATATATATATATATATATATATATATCCCGGTGTATCCATGCCGTATCGGAACCGTATCCGAATTAAAAAAACATGCTTTTAATTAACACGGTATGTTTCAGTTGTATCACATACGTATCTCGTCGTATCAAAACATATCCGTATCCAATACGTATCGGATACAGGTACGAAGGCCATTTTGAAGTATCCGTGCTTCCTAGATTATTACTAATACTAGCAGAAAGCACGCGCGTTGCACGTGTGTTCAGTTCGATGCACATGAGAGAGAGGGGTAGGAGAAAGCTGGGGAACCTTAGAGGTGAGTGAATTTTAACCACAATTAAAGAGTGTCAAAAGGGACACGTGTTAACCTGTGGGTGCAATTGATGAGAAAGTGATAGTTTGAGGTGAGTGAATTTTAACCACAGTTAAAGAGTGACAAAAGGTGTGGATGAGAAAATGGTAGTTTAAGAATTAAGTAAAAAATTAAATCAAGGTTTTGTCTTAAGGATAGTTTAAGAATTTATAACTTTAAATAGATTGTAGATGAGAAAGGGATAATTTGGAAATTTATAAAAATCAGGCTACTGTTTGATAGATTTTAGATGAGAAAAGCGTAGTTTAGAAATTAAGTAAAACATTAAATGAAAGAAGATGTGTAAGATTTGAATATAAGGGTAGTTTGAGAATTGACAAAAATCAAGTTATAAGGGTAGTTTGGGAATTTCTATCATTAGGGGGGCTTTTCTCATTATAGGAGAGAAGTTTGAGAATTGACAAAAATCAAGCTATGGGGGTGGTTTGGAAATTTTCATCATTAGGGGGGCTTCTCTCATTATAGTAGAGAAGAAGATAAAGAGGATGTCCGGTTCTAAAATTACCCTTCTTCGGTTACGCCACTAAGGTCTCCATGTGTCTCTTTTCATATTTTTTAACTGTGGTTAAAATTCACTCACACATGAGGTTCACCTACTTATCCTTGGATTTCAAAAAATATATATGTAAACAAAATTCAACCCTAGGAATTAGTAAATTTTAATCGAAGTTTAAAAAAAAAATATTTTTTTCTAGAAACCAAGGATAGGTCGGTGAATTCTAGGGATAGTTGAATCTTAACCACATTTAAATGATGTCAAAAGAGACACATGACAACCTCAAGAGCATTACCAAAGTCCAATTGTGGGTAAGATTCACACACCCCTAGGGTTCACCCACTTATTCTTAGTTCTTAAAAAAAATATTATTTTTTTAAACCCTAGTTAAAAATCATTAACTCGTAGGGTTAAATTTTTTTTATATTTTTTTTCTAAAAATCAAGGATTAGTGGGTGAACCCTAGTTGTAGGTGAATCTTAATCACAGTTAAAGAGTGTTAAAAAGAGACATATGACGACCTTAGTGGCATAACCGAACTCCTCGCTCTCTTGGCAAAACACTCCGAAAGAAGAAAGTCTCATCAAGGCCCTAGGCCCCGCCCACCCCTTTATTTGTCATACTCAAAACGTCCCTAAAACTTTTTTATTCTTAAAATGTTCATGCATCGTATTTTTATAAGTAACGTATCTCTCATAATTTTTTTTAATCCAAAATGTCCCTCAAGTTTCTATTCCTAAAATATTTCTTAATTTTTTTTTTTTCAAAATGCCCTCATTTGGGGTCCATCTTCTATTCTCTGTCTCTCTCTCATTCCTCTACTCTCTCACGTGCATTTGCATGTGCCGCCCACTAGTTACTCTTAATGAAAGTAAATCATTAGCATTAATCCGAAGAGCATTAATCCGAAGAGATAAGCTTGAGGTTAAGGCCTTTTTTTTTGGATTGTAAGAATTGAGGAAGCGGAGCTACGACTGAGGTTAAGGCCTTAATTCTACATCTTTGTCTATACTATCATAATTCATTACTTTTGAGTCAAATTAAAAAAAACTATTAGTTTACAGAGAACAATGTTAGAATGGTTGGATACTCTAGATTGAATCTCGTGTACAGAAAATGGATTGCAAATGGATTCAATCCTTGGATTATCAAGAGATAAGCTTCAGGCAGCAAACAACCATAAAGAATTTAACCAAAAAAACAAAACAACCACCAGGTACAACCACATTTATTTTTTTTAAAAAGGTACTAGCGGGTGGCACGTGCGATGCACGTGAGAGAGCGGGGAAGGAGTTAACCATAGTTAATAGGAGTTAAAAGGGACACGTGTTAACCGCGGGTGCGATTGAACTCACTAGTGGCACTTGCGATGCAAGTGAGCGCGAGGGGAAGGAGTTAACCACAGCTAATAGGAGTTAAAAGGGACACGTGTTAACCTGCGGGTGCGATTAAACTCTCCCCAAGTTCAATCACGATTGGCTGTGATTCTAAATAGATAGATGAGGAAGGGGTAGTTGGGGAATTAAAGTAAAACATTAAATCAAATGCAAGGGGTAGTTTGGGAATTAAAGTAAAACATTAAATCAATTTTTGTATTTAAATAAGGGTAGCTTGGGAATTTCGGAAATTTCATCTACGAAAGAAGGCTCTCGCATTATAATAGTAAAGATGAGGTGGTGCTTCACCCACCATACCTTTTATTGATGGCCTTGGATTGTCTCTGGCTAAGCCAGAAACTCATATCTGGGTTCCATACACTGTGTGACAGTTGGCAATAAAAATGTGGAGACGTCATTTCATTTTCTTTCAATGATTTTGACTTCTTCCCATTTGATATCTCTCCCCCCTTATTCTCACACACTTATTGCCACATGTCTTATTATGTGTGGAGAAGTCAAAATCATGGGCCCCATGATTTTGACTTCTCCCACACTCGTCCCCTATTCTATGGAACCCCGAGATATAAGCCCTTTCTCACTTCGCTAGAGACAATCCGAGGCCTTTATTGATATATATAGATTTAGATAAACAATTTTAAGACGCCTTGGGATTCTCTCTTGCTATGCTAGAATGGGTTTGTCTCGGCAACCATAGAATAGGGGGACATGTGGTGGTGGAGTTAAAATCATGGGGCCCATGATTTTGATTTCTCCATACATAATGAGACATATGATGATAAGTGTGAGAAAAAAGGAGAGAGATATCAAGTACAGAGAAGTCAAAATCATGAGAAGAAATTGAAATGATTTTTCCCATATTTTATGCCAACTGGCGCATAATGTATGGTAGCCCGAGATCATTTTCTGACATCACCAAGAGAATCCAAGGCCTTTAAAACAAAACTAAAAAAAAAAGATTAATTTTCATGCAGTGTAAAAAGGGAGCTCCGAATGATGCATAGATCCGCTTGATATTTAAACCGGAAAAAAAAAAAAAAAAAAAACTACTATCTTATGTTGTTTGGTAATCATCCTCAAACCAAAAATTCATGTCTCTCCTATCTCTACAACTCTTCCCTCTCTCTCTCTTTCTCTACAACTTCTCTCTCAGGCTTCTTGCCTGTTCACATTAACCCATCACCTCTATTTCTTATCTAAGCCCGTGAATGGTGATCATTCTGATCGCACTTCTATGCTCTCGTTTTTTCCATTACCAACAATTAGCATATGCGTTTTCATTTAATTGCCAAAAAAAAAGGATCCTAAATAGCATAGCAACACAATGGGTTTTCCTTTTAAGCTACAATTAGTGGGTGGCATGTGCGATGCACATAAGAACAAGGGGAAGGAGTTAACCACAGTTAATAGGAGTTAAAAGGGACACGTGTTAACCCGCAGTTGAACTCTCCCCAAGTTCAATCACAATTGGTTGTGATTCTATTCTTTAAATGGTTAGATGAGCAAAGGGTGGTTTGGGCACCCCAGAGATCAGCTTCTTGGGACTAGTAGGTCCTTACCATACTGAAAACCCCCTTTTAACTCTAATTAAGAGATGTTAATTCTTAAGATTAAATTTTTAATTTTTTTAAAACTAATGTTAGATTATTGAATCTTAAAAACTATTGCTGCCAAGTTTCACGCACATACAAACCATCCAATCAATCACATGGCTCTGATAGTTTGTACATGGAACTTTTGATATGTAAATGTTATTAGGTTAGCAAGTAGATGACATGTTTTAATGCAAAACAATTGTCTTATTCTCTGTCATTCTTTTTAAAGAAAATGACTTCTAAAGAAAATAGAGTTCGCAGTACCTAGTGTTGTCAGAAACGGACCGGCTAGGGGAACCGGGAACTGGTTCCCTGCCGGTTCCTAAAACCTTCAAAACTGGTATTCTTTAAGAATCGGCCAAAACTGGTAGAATTGTTGGTAAAACCGGTTGAGAATCGGTTAGAACCTTTTGAAACTGGTCAGACTTGGGAAAAAAATAGAAAAAGAAAAAAAAATGATTTTTTTGCTAAAAGTACACGATAGAACTGGTACCGACCACTCTACCGATTCTGACAACACTAGCATTACCCATGTTACAAAATTATACACGTTCCAGTATACCTATGATATATAGCATGAGGCGAATTCCAATCCAAATATTTATAACCATAAATTAATAATTCACCAAGCTTTCCTCTTAAACAACGGAGGAGAATTCGCTCAAATGGATCAGCTTCTTTCAAACATATATACGGCTTCGGATTATCTTTGGTGGACGCCGGAGGTGACCGCTAGGGCATCCACACATCATTGGACATGTGGTGATAAAAATTAGAGAAGTCATTTCATTTTCTCTTATGATTTAGACTTCTCCTCACTTGATATATCTCTCCTTTTTTATCACCACATATCTAATGATGTATGGATGCCTGAGCAGCCGTCAAACGTTAAGATAATCTAAAGCCTATACGATCACCTCGTTGGAACCCATGTCTGTTAATTTCAAATATTTGTTGGAAAGAGCATTTTGGGTGTATGCATACAAATCATTTTTTAATAGGTAGGGTAAGAATCATTGTAAATATATATATGTATATGCCATGTCCCAAAACTCTAGAGGAAGTGTATCTTAGATATAAATTTTTTATTTTATTTATAGAAATCTTAGATATTTTATTAGTGGGTCAAATAAGGACAAATGCTAACCCGAATCGCATTTAGTCCAAATTTTATGATAAACACACCCAAGATGGGGTTTATGTGAAGAGATGTTTTATTATTTTAACAGTTTAATTAAAAAGAACAAAAGTCAAAAAAACGTTTGACATTTTGTAGCACCCAGTTGCGTTTTTGGAAGGTTGCGACTGGGGCTAACAAATGCTAACATGTACTACCACTATTGGAGAGAGATTTCCGCTGGATCACAGCCCACCAGCGAACCAAAATCGAAGAGCCCAACATTGTCGAGCACGTGTTAGAAGATACGGAAAGAGTTGGTGAGGGAATGGCAGAGAGGACATTCTCCGTAAATAAATGGCATAGCTTGGTTGCAAATTAGAGGGCATAATATCTAGTGAATAATTAATGTACTAAGGTATTAACTATATCTATTTTGGGAAGACGAACCTTCCAAAAACACAAAGACGGGTGGTTAAAGGTCAGCGTCCGGAGTCCGGAGTCCGGAGTCCGACTCCGAAGAAAAAAAATTCCGACTGTTTTGAAAAAGGGGTTGGACTTAAGTGTGAATTCCTACAGAGAGTGCGAGTAAAACGGCAAATGCGGGTCCCAACTTCCTTTTGGGAACATGGGGGTGTTACTTCTTTCAACGACTGATCTCATATCTGGTCCCACTCATATCAATCCATCCAATTTCTCAAATAAGATTTATCTCTTTTCTCAGGGCCTGATATAGTCACGCGCATTAAGGATGGTCGTCAGCAAATCGCGTCTCTTTCCCCCCCCCCCGAAACATTGAAAATTATCATGGAAAATAATCACCTCCACGTCGGTGACACAATGAGGGCGTCTGGGGTGCCCTTTTGCCACGTGTCTCTTATTTAATACCCATCTACCCTTATTTTTTAAAAAATAAAAGATACCCATAGGGGTTAAAAAAGCAATGACATCTTCCGACAAGAAAGGGTCAATCAACGCCGTAGACTTCAGCAGTTAACTACTTAACGCATCAAAACAAAGTTGATATTGACGTTCACTGATCTTTCTTTGTCGCTCCAACTTATGAAACGGAACGGATGGTCATTTTTGACCCATGCCTTAGGAAGGACGGAAACTTGGAAAATAGAAACGTATTGTACCTGTGTTCCCATATCAGATACGATACTTTAAGATAAAACTTAATTATTTTTAATAATTTCTGTCGTATCGTTGTATCTAAGTATCGCCGTAACCGTGCTTCTTAGCCCATGCCATAAATATATTGTAATTATGGTGCATGGGACTAACTACAGAACTATTAAATCCCTTCTTCATGTTGTAATTGACTATGATAATGTCAAACATTATAAAGGGAGCTTGGTTTGGTTGTTTCCCAGCTTTATTTAGGATGGTTGATTTGATCTCTTCAATTCTCTTGTTGATGAGAAATTCTCCACGTTTAATTGGATTTGGCTTGCCCCACTTGCCTGGTCATGATTCATGCATTCCTCCCAAAAAAAAAAAAAAAAGTTTGAAATCGTGAAAATTTCAGGCCCCTTCACCTAAATTGAAATTTAAAGTTTTTGAAAAGGGGCAGAACACGCATGCCTCCCCTAGCTCGTCATGTGTTCTTTTAACTCCTTTTAATTATGGTTAAGATTCGCTAATTCAGGTGTCAAAAAATTTTCTTCTAAAATTAAAGGTTAGAATCATTAACCTTTAAGGGTTAGTAACTTTTAACCACAATTAAAGGGATACAAAAGGAACGTGTGACAAACTATGGCATGCACATTTTGCTGGGCAGAACGCGCACACAAAAATAATCTTTCCCCATTTGAAAATTATGCCAACATTTTAGAAATATTTTGTTACATTAAAATATTCAAAATTTCACAAAATTTTGATTGAAATAAATCAATTATATATATATATATATATATATATATATATATATATATATATAATTTTTTAAATACATTTATATATTTTACATATAGTTATTAGATGCAAATCACTTATCTAACAATTAAATTAATTAGATAAGTGAGTAGTTTAAATAGGTTAGTCTATTTGGAAACTCTTGTTAAATATAAAAAATAAGCTCTGATATCAATTGTTGGAATTCAAATAATAACTTGTTAAACTTAAACAATATTATTTAATCCAAGATCTAGTTTATGCACTTAGATTTCTAGAATTCATAATCAAATAAAGATGGAGATTGAAAAAGATAATCATATACCAACTCGCTGGAATATCTATATTCCCTTCCCAATATGATGTTAGGCTTTTCGTATTGCACTTGAGAGGAAGAGAGAAGTCTTCTCTTCTATCCTTAAATCTGGTTCAATAGGACCTCTAAATGACGTAAGAGAAAATAGAGACTTCTTATTTCTTTATATACCCTTGAAACTCTACCCATCATAAAATCCAAGGGTTAAGAGGAATCATACCAAAGATCTAACGGTCATCAACCCCGACCATGTTATTAGCTTTAATAACACTTAAGAGTCTATGCTCAATCACGTTTCTTTAGTAGGACCCATTAACCTTAACATTCTCTATTGACAGCAATATAATCTGAGTTTTGAAAACCTAAGGATTGCGCCAGACCACATGAGTTCTTATTTAATATAAAAAATTCTAACAATCTCCTACTTGGTCCAACCAATCCTTAAATAAAATAAAAATTCTTCAGATTAAACAACCTTAAAAACAAGAGTGATCATTACTCTTATTTTGAAAAACATTGTATTCAAGAATTAAGTGTTCTTTTAACTTTCACTCTGATTCAGAAGCACCACTAACGGTGATGATAGAAGCATATAAAATCTACTAGTGTTCAATACTATGATGCAAATCATTCCATGGTTAAACAGTTAGTAATATTAATGTTTCCGAGCGGAACTTTATGGTAGCTCAGTATGGTGTGATATGAACGTTACACAATCTTATGTGATCAAAATGTATACGTCTAAAAATTGTTCACGCTACATGCATTTAAGCATATGCATGTCATTCCGATACTTTATGGCAACCATCATGTGAAGTCCATCACCTTGTATCCAGAATGAATGCCTCAAACATGGTTTTCAATCATGTTCAGCCCAAGCAACTTGAGAGCTTTGTGCGAGACTCTCGGACAAACTTGATATCAATGACATTCACCATGTGAAGTCCATCACTTGATGTCTTTACATTTTGAACATGCAAATCAAATACATAACATAATCAAATGAAACATCAATATTTCATTTGCATAACCATAACAATTCAATATCTCAAAGTGCAAAATAATGACATACAAATCATATAAATGATTGTAATAAAAAGCAATAAACAAACACTCTCATTAAATAAAAGAATCAAAAGTTCTAAAACTCCCATAGGAGTCACAAGTTCTTTAAAGTTTATGGTGGAGAGTCTTTTACCCAATATGAAATTATTCGGCCAAATGGCCTACTGCGAGACCTCAAAACATGCAACAACACATAACCTTATAACCTTATGTGGATTTCAAACTATCTTTACAAACAGCAAAAACAAAATCCGAATAACTCACAACTTCCGGTTCATTACATCTCTTGTAAACCAACATAAAGTATTTTGAGATAACTCCAAACATCCAGAAATACGATCTCTTGTAATCTTGATACCCAAAAACACAACATGTCTCCCCATATCTTTCATGTCAAAATTCTTTAACAAGAAAACTTGGTATTAGACAACATATGAATGTTATCATCGTATAATACAAGAATGACAAACTTGCTACTACTAACCTTGAGATTAATCTACCTATACCCAATGATCAAAAAAATTGAAGCTTTCCTCTCAGAATCCCTTTTAATTTGGTAAATCTACCTGCACCCAATGATTGAAGATTTAACACACAATGAGGTCAATTTTCAAACAAAATATCCTTTCATAGACTTTAATTCATCTTTCATTGCATCCAACCACACATTTATGTAGATATATTTCATTGTCAGTAGAAAAAGCTAACTTCTTCCCCTAGTAGATCTCCTACAAGGAACTGATGTCGATTTGTAATAAACTATTGCAATAGAATCAACAAACATACAATAAGGATAATATAAAATATGAGTCAAACATTAGCTACTAAAGTTCATCCACTAATATAGTACTACCAACTGTCTGAAAAATATTTCTGATGGAGAGTGTACTCTACTCAAGGATAAAATCAAAACCAAACATTATCCAATCCAACATAAATAATATCTCACCTAAACAACGACACAATGAAAGCATCAACTAATAGCAAAAACATAAATAGAGTCTAATACTAATTAGCAAGTTCCAACAGCCTCCAATACTGTTGGTGCAGAGTTCCTAAAAAATTAACAGCTCATCAGCCTTAGCGCTTTGCCGATGAATGAACCCCTTTATTCTTCCTGGGCCAATCCTTATAATTGAAACAGTCCCTTTTCATGAGACATTTCCCCTTACAGAAGAAACACTCAATTTCCTCTAGATCCTCAGTATTATTCTTTCCCTAAAATTGATGTCTTGAATTCTGTCATTGATTTTGTCTTTGCTAGAAATTCTATGAATTAGGCTTCTTGAATCCCTTATTCTTAAAATTCTTCTTACTACCAGAATTCACAGCCAAGTTTGCAGACTCAGCTTTCCCACGCTTCATGTGCTCTTCCTCACTGACACACATAGCTATCAGCTCATGCAGGTCTCACTTCCTATCCCGAGCATTATAGTTAACTTTAAAGACATCAAAGGATTGAAGAAGCGAAGTTATGGCCAAATGAATAATGAGGTTGTCCTCAATGGTCAACTCCAACTCTTTAGGAGAGATAATCAACTTAGAAATCTTCAGGATATGCTCCCAAACATTTTCAATACCATTATACTTTAATGAAATCATTTGTATTCGACAAGTGTACTGGCGAGACCTAAGAGACCCCATAAATTGCTTCTTGATAGTCCCAAGAAGAACCTTAGCAGTATCAGCAGTAGGAATACCACCCTAGCTGATGGCTTCTTAAACAGAAGCTCTAATGATCATCATGGTCATCCGATTGACATTCTCCCACTTCGAATGCAAGGACCTTTCTGAGTCTGAAGACTCAGCAGTGATAGCAATCAGCTTTTCCTCCAAGAGGACAAAATCGTAATCAAGGCAACACAAAACTATATCCAGCTGCATCTTCCAAGAACCATAATTTAACCCATTCAGAGGCTCAATCCAGTCAAATGTTTGTGAACCATAGGTCTGTCCATAACTGCAAATATCATTGCTTTATATGTTATGGTATGTCTTATAAATTATTGCACAAATTATAATAATTAACATCGTATTTGTCCTTGTATGACTTTACTTAAACTTTATCATTCTAATCCGGTTTAGGGGTTAAGCCGGATAGCTACAGTTGTTTAATTAAGAATGTTTACTTCTACTTTACGGGACATGTAGGCACATCATCTAATCACACATTTGGGCAAGAGATTTCAACATGCAATTCACCCTTCAATTGGCAACTACAGTCGCGTACATAACTGATTTATCACGTTTTGGATTGATCGGGATACTTCTACACCTTTGGATAAGAGGGTTATCCTTCTCTCACCACCACGCACAAATCATTTTACCTCATTCAGTCTACATGGAGTCCCTAGACACCTTTAGGTAAGACTAACTATTTAATATAGGTGAGTACAAACATGTGATCTTAAAGAGATTAAAATCCCTAAATTCGAAGAATCATTACCTCCATAGGGCGGCCACCTTTAGGCAAGACAATCTAACCTACTTTAGTTATGACCATTCGAACGACCGCCTTACAGATCAATCCTAAACCTCATAGGATGATCTAACTGTAGTTCCTAATATTAATATTGGGCTAATAATCAAGTTCTTCCTTTATTTCATGTCAAAACCATAAGAAAATGATGTTCATGCACTAAAACAGCTCTTTACAGTGCTCAAAAGTCCAAATGGATCTTAAAAATGGAACCATTACACCCAAAAACCTCAAGAATGGTCGGACAGATCCCATGGAAGTGTCCCGGAGATATGTCATGCGCAAGGGACACGCCCCGAGAGGGACGCGCGCACCTCACACACAGAGATTGTGATTCACGCTCATGGAAACTGCGGTTCACGTCCGTTCTGCACTTCACGCCCTCGCGGTTTGACGGTGGTCACTCGGTTCGATCTAGACTTCGGCATGGTTCAATGTAGATCGGTTGGATCAGCAGTCCGGTTCGACCAGTCCGGTCTGGTTGAATCAGTTCAACTATAATTCGGGTCAGGTCATAACAAACTAGATTGGGTGGGTTCAGATCTGGGTCGTGCCAGTCATTTTCGGGGTGGGTGTGCTCTCAGGTCAAGGTTTACGGGTTGGGTCAACACATTCGGGTTTAGATCGGTGGGTCGATCAACCCCTCAAGTTGATCCTCGTGACTTGTCTTCCTAACCCGAAACAAGCTTATTTATTTATTTTTATTTTTTTGAAACCTTAACTCTATACACTGTAATCCCATTTGATGGGGCCCCTACCGGCCACCATTTCAGACAGTCGCCAGAGCCAAAAGATTGGCTACCCTCCACGACCAAAACCTTGCCGGCGGTAGTCTCCACCGGCATTGGAAGAATGCGGAATCGCCCTCCAACTGAATCGGGTAAAAACCCTAATTTTTATTTACTTTTATTTTTGTTTGTCTATTTACCTTTAATCGAATCACTCATATCCTTAAACATTATTAATCAACTCCGAAAATAATCCAGATCATGAAACTTAGAAAATGTAATCACATGGTGCAAGCTTGAGCTTTGATACCTATTGTTGGGATTCAAATAATAACTTATTAAACCTAAACAATATTATTTAATCCAAGATCTAGTCCATGTAATTAGATTTCTAGAATTTATAATCAAATAGAGATGAAGACTGAAAAAGATAATCACATACCAACTTGCTGGAATATCCTTATTCCATTCTCAATGTAATGCTAGGCTTTCGTACTGCGCTTGAGAGAATAAGAGAAGTCTTCTCTTTTCTCTTTAGGTTTGATTCAATGAGGTTTCTAAATGACGTAAGAGAAAAGAGAGACTTCCTCTTTCTTTATATACCCTTGTAACCCTGCCCATCATAAGATCCAATGGCTGAAAGGAATCACACCAAAGATCTAACAGTCGTCAACCCTGACCATGTTAATAACACTTAAGAGTCCTTGTTTGATCACGTTTCTTTAGTGGGACTCATTAATCTTAACATTCTTTATTGACAACAATACAATCCGAGTTTTGAAAACCTAAGGATTGAGTCAAACCACATGTGTTTTATTTAATATAAAAACTCTAACATTATATAGTTTACATATAGTAATTAGATGCAAATCACTTATCTAATAATTAAATTAATCAGATAAGTTAGTAGTTTAAATAGGTTAGTCTATTTGGAAACTCTTGTTAGATATAATAAGCTATAAAAGATAGGCTCTAATTTTTTTAGAGCTTGTTCCTTTGCTAAAAACTCAGAAAAACTCCTCTAATTTGATAATAGACTCCTCTAATTTGACAATAGCATTTCTCTATGGGAGAAATTTAAGGAGTGTGGATATGTTTAGAATTTCTTTTATAATAATTAACTACGGATATAAAAGTCTAATTTTCAAAAAAAAAAATTGTATACATTGATGAAAAATATCCTCTAAGAGCATTAGAGGTAAAACATCTAAAAAAAGTAGGAGCCTCTTTTTTGAAGTAAAAAAAAAAACCCTTATCTTCTTATAATTTTGAAGGTAAAATCTCAATTTTCATAAACTTTTTAGACCTTTAACTAAATTTTAATCAAATACTCAAAAGTTCAAAAAAGCTTTAAATTTCAAATAAGTTCTAATTATTTAGAGTTATCAAACAGTGAGACCAAAATTTCGTCAAAATTAAAAACCATACCCCTCATTTAGGGTAACAGGGCTTAAGTATATAATTATTTTATCCTGTTAACCTAAAAGAGTGAGTACATGATGGGAGAGTGAGGCTAGTACTCCCCTAATAAAATATTGAGGAATGCTAGACCCACACTTTCGTAATCTCACCTTTAATAACTCGCAGTAAGTTAATTGAATAAAAGTCACAAAACGGGTTGCTTTGCAAGTGGGTATGGAATTCTAAGAAGAAGACTAGATTCCTCTAAAATATTTGCAACATTAGATTTCTACTTATTCCAATCAACGATCCTCACGCCCCTAAGTCCTTTTCGGAAAGTATGTTGGAGTTAGGCAGGTAACCACTTCAATTAAAAATAGATAATTTCAATTTACAAGGCGTTCATATTTACATTCAGCATCTTTACGGATCAAAATTGACTGGGGAATCATAGTCACATAAGCAAACCAAACCAAACCAAATTATCTGCTGCCCAATAATTTCTCTCCAACAATGGTATTTGTTTTTTTTTTTAACCTAATCGCTTAGGAGCCCGATTTATTAACAGGTCGGGTCAAGTTCAGGGTCAGGGTCAGGGTCAGGTCAAACCGCCTAAGGATTCAAGAAGAAAAATAGTTTGTTTTGGGGCCTTTAATAAACTAGCCTTTCTTTGTTTGAGTCATTCTATGGGTACTCACAAATATATTCCTTAATCGTTATCGTTTGTAATCAACCACGGGTGCAGTAGTGACCAAAAAAAACAGAAAAACCACTAGTGCAGGAACTTAAGTTGGCGTATTTTATCTTTTCTAATGTCACATCAGCTCTAATCCTAACAGTTTACTAATTCATTTTGTTTCTGTGGCTATCCCAAGACCTCTCATAAGAGAGGTCTCACCCTACCATTGTAGCAAGTGTCATGTGTAACAAGATATCACAGTTAGCAAAAATAGTTTACAAGGTTCTGGTCAATGATTTGAATTCGGACTGGACTAAACCGGCCGGTTGAATCGATAAAATCGGGGCCAACAGATCTACTGGTTCTTATAAACACCAAAATTGTGTTCTTTTAAAATCCGTTCTTAAAATAGAGAACTAGAAAAACCAGATGGTTAAACTAGAGAATCAATCATATAACCGAAAACACCATAAAAAGTGTTTTTTTTTTAAAAAGATAAAAAGGCTACAGTTCACCCGGGCTGGATGAACCGATTAAATTAGGAATTGGAGGCCCCAACCAGTTTGACCTCTGGTTCAATTATGAAAATTTAGGTTATGGTTTCTCTTAAAGATGGATTTAAGAATCCAAGGTTGGTACACAACTCTTTTGCCACTTCTCCCATTGAATTTGTCATTTCCATTATTTATTTATTTTCATTTTTTTTCTTCCTGTTATTCAAGTTCTAATCTGTTAATTGGAGACTAGGCCTAACTTCCATGACTTTTTTAAAAAAAATTAACTTTACAAGTCATGTGATGGGTGATCACATTTTTAATCATTGAGAAATTTTGAAGTCATTAAGTATAAAATATTATAATTTTTAAAGGAATCCATTGTCTTCCACAAGAGGATTTCACTTTTATATTTGATATAATTATTATTGTTATTATTTTTTTAGGTACAGGTCATATATGGTTAGGTTGCAGTTTAGTTGTTATCTGTATTAGTTAGTGTGTGAGCATATCCACCATCACACTCTCATTTGTAAGGAGAGGAGTGCTAGCCCCAGTCGCATTTACTCAAAAATTTCTCATGGACTCAAGTTAGGCCTAACACATGGAGATGTTTTATAGTTTAATAGTTTAAAATATTCAATTCAGAGAATGTTTGACATTTGTAACGCCCTAATTGCGTCTTTGGAAGATTTGCGAGTGAGGCTAGCAAAATCCTTGTAAGGAACTCAATCATGATCTCCTCCGGGATAAGGCACATGTATACTTGAAAAAATAGTAGAAATAAAATATATATTTTATATATAGTATATTTGTGATACATGACAATCCTTTTAAGTCTACGAAAAAAATTCAATGTAACACATAACATTGCTAGTCTTTCAATAGGTAAAACAAAATCAAAATTTTTAAAAGAGAAAGTTATGGTATGTATCGGTTTTGAAGGTTGAAGGTAACAGAGAGATAGCGACACCTTATTACTACTATAGTGAGACTTTAGAAATTGGAGACAGATTACACTCTTTTAGACTTACAAATATTCAATTTGCCTCTTAATAGTGGGACAAGGGAAATTATAAACTAAGGTGACATTTGGTAACAGTAATTTAAATAGATAGAGTTTATTTGAAAATTGTGTTTAGTTGGACTTTAGATTATTAAACTGAAAGTTAATTAGTTATCTACATCTTTTTGAAATAGGGTTTTCCCTCTAAAGTAAAAAGTAGATATGAGCTAGTTTTTAAAATAAAGGTTTTTACCTCTAAAATCTCTATTTTAAAAAGATGTAGACACGTAATTAACTTTCAACTTAACAATCTAAAGTCCAACTAAACATAATTTTCAAATAAGTTCTACCTAAATAGATTACTATTACCAAACACCACCTAAGCTAAATCATATTATCTTAATGCTTAAGCGAATCTATGTAGTTAGATAGGAATTAGGAGATGAATCATAAAATTGTATGACATCAATCCAACCACATTCTTAGTATTTAATATCGTAAAAATAAATAATTAAAAAGGTGTGCGTCATAAATTGAAATAGAAGATTGGTTGTTGAAACGTCTTCACAGTTCTTTGTGGATAACTTTTTGAAACGTCTTCACAGTTCTTTGGGGATAACTTTTCGGATTTATGCATTTATGTTTTGTGACCCACTTAGATTTTCTCAAACCCAAAAGGGCTAGACCAGTGGTTCCTCGGACTTACGCCTCATGAAGCGGAAGGTCTTGGGTTCGACTTCTCACTCTCCTTTTGGGGCTAGTTTGCACAGTTTTCCTGGACTTAAGTGGTGTGGTGGATTGCTGGTCTCTATCGCATCCTCGGGGATTAGTCCTAACCCAAAGGGTTGGGACACCCGGAGTTACCCAAAAAAAAAAAACCTTACGTTTTCTCTAAGCTTTGGAATAGTTGAAAAAGAGAAGAGGTTTGGTATTATTGTTTCATATATATTTATACTAGTGGGTAGCACGTGTGGGTAGCACGTGCGATGCACGTGAGATAGAGGAGAAGGGGAGAGAGACTGATATGAGGGTAATCTAGTGAGGGCATTTTGGAAAAAAAAATTAAAGAATATTTTAAATATAGAAACTTGAGGGACATTGTGAATAAAAAAATTACGAGAGACACATTAGGTATAGAAATATGATGTAGGGATATTTTGAAAACCAAAAAGATTTAAGGGCATTTAGGATATAGCAAAAAAAGGGGACGAGCGGGGCCTTAGTGAGACGTTCTTCTTTCAGAGTGTTTTATCAAGAGAGCGAGGAGTCCAGTTATGCCACTTAAGTCGCCATGTGTCTCTTTTAACACTTTTTAACTGTGGTTTAAGATTCACCCACCCCTTGGGTGGTTTAAGATTCACCTACTCCTAGGATTCACCCACTTATCCTTGGTTTTTTTAAAAAATTAACCCTAGGAGGTAGTGAATTTTAACCAGGGTATGAAAAAAATTAATATTTTTTTCTAAAAACCAATGATAATTGGGTGAACCCTAGGGGCGGTTGAATCTTAACCACAGTGGAGTCCAATTATGTCCTTAAGGTTGCTATGTGTCTCTTTTGACACCTCTTAACTGTGGTTAAGATTCACCTACCCCTAGAGTTCACTCACCTATCCTTAGATTTTAGGAAAAAATATTAATTTTTTTAAACCTTAGTTAAAATTTCAAATAAGGGATAGTACGAGAATTAAGCAAAGTGAGTAGCATAGTATGAGTGTGGTAAGGGTAGTGGAATTTTAAAAAAAATCAACCTACATTTTTAAGGAGGGCATTCCCATTATATTAGTAATAGAAAGAGTACATGAATTTTAGCCACAATTAATAGGCCACAATTAATAGGGATTAAAAGTGACCCGTGACCAGGGTTGATTGGGTGCGGTTGAATTTGGGGAGAGTTCAATCCCAATTTTTTTTTGATAAATACAATTCTATTATACTGGCACTCTAAAGAAATATAAGGATAAGAGGTATCTACGGGACCCACAAACCGTGAGATTAATGTTTTTAAAATAATTTCCAAAAATTAAGGTTAAATTGTTAAACTTTAAGGATTAGTAAATTTTAACCTGGTTAATAAGGATTAAAAATGACACTTGGAGACTTGTGGGTGCAATTCGAATCAGAATAATTTCTAAATATTAAGGTTAAATTGTTAAACTTTAAGGAATAGTAAATTTTAACCATGGTTAATAAGGATTAAAAATGACATTTGCTGATTTGTGGATATGATTGAACTCAGGTCTTCCTGAGTTCAATTGCAATTGACTGTACTGCTAAAGGGGGAGAGAGAGAGGTGAAAAAAGGACGGAGTGAGAGGGACGTGAGGAGAGAGAGGGGAACGGTTGAGTAGGGCTGTCAACGGATCGGATTCGGACCGGATCTGCCTAGATCCGAATCCGATCCGATTAAGAATCCGACTGATCCGAATCCGATCCGAGATCCGTCGGATCATGAAGTAACCGATCCGAATCCGATCCGATTATATATCGTCCGATCCGAATCCGAACCGATCCGATCCGATCCGATCCGAGTAAGGTTATTTAAAAAAAAAAAATCTATTTTAATAATAAAAAATCTAATAATACCTTAATTAATACTAATTAATGTTAATTTTTTAAAAAATTAATATTTTATACATAGAAAATCTAAATAATATATTTAAAATAATTAAAAATTATTATTATTATCGGATCGGATTTTAATCGGATCGGATCACCCTATATCCAGATCCGATCCGATTATAATCGGATTCCACTGATCCGATCCGAATCCGATCCGACGGATCACATATAAGGTCCAAAGTCCGGCTAATCGGATCGGATTCGGATCGGATCCGGATCATGATCCGGTCCATTGACAGCCCTACGGTTGAGTGTGCAAGTGATTGGACTTGTGAGACAGGGATGAAAAATGACTAAATCATCCTTAAAATATTTCAACCTCTTACAAACCACATCTTTTCTTGTATTCATTAGATCAAGGGGTATTTTAGGTATTTAAAATATTTCAATCCACGTTTTGAACGGGTCATTCGCATTATAATAATAATAGTAGAGAAATATATATATATAGAGATAGATAGATAGATGAGTCATGAGTGGAGTGGAGTGGAGTGGAGTGGAGGGGGGCACATTATTAAAGATGTTTCAAGGCCAAAGGATAAATGATTCTTTAGGTCTTGGGATCATTTATCTGTTATAATACTAATATCAATCAACTGAGGAGGCAAAGTCCAAAGTGCTTCAGTCTTCATTGAAAAGTGAAATGATTATGGAACTCTAATATTCATGGATCACATCCCCTACCCACATGTTCCACTATTACTAATTTCATAACTACTCAACTAAGACCCAACCCATATGACCTGCGATTCTGCCACCCTTTTCTATTCTATGAACATGTGTCCCCTTTTAACTGTGGTTAAGATTCTCGAACTCTTATTAACCTTAGTTGTTAGGAAAAAAAAAAAAAAGAGGATACAAATATTAACCACAATTTAAAAAGTTAATCATAGTTAAATGAAGTTAGAAGGGACAAGTAATGGATTGAAGGTTGCGAGATGCCGTCGATCCACTCCTCACCGAGCGAGGAGAGAAGTGTATAACCATAATCATGGCTGAATTTAACACATTTTGAAAGGTTTATTTCTTATTATATTTCCTATTTCGTATACGTCCAACTTTCTCCATTTTATATTTCATTCTCAAGTATAATATTACTAGCGGGTGGCATGTGTGATGCACGTGAGAGCGAGGGGAAGGAGTTAAACCACAGTTAATAGGAGTTAAAAGGGGCACGGGTTAATCCGTGGGTGCGATTGAACTCGCTATTGTAACGTACGATGCACGTGAGAGCGAGGGGAATGAGTTAACCACAGTTAATAGGAGTTAAAAGGGACACGTGTTAACCCACGGGTGCGATTGAACTCTCCCCAAGTTCAATCACAATTGGCTGTGATTCTAAATAGATAGATGAGCAATGGATAGTTTGGAAATTAAATCAAAGACAAAGGGTAGTTTGGGTTTTAAAAGCAAAACATTAAGGGGCTGTTTGGATACACTTCCGTTTTTCTGTTTTTATTTTTTGTTTTTAAAAATTGGAAACAATTTTTTGTTTTCAATTTTTTTAAATAGGAAACACGTTTGGTATTAGTAACTGTTACTTATTTTAAAAAAAGAAAAACATAAAAACACGTTTGGTAAATATGATTAAATAACTTCAATTCATGATGGTGGTAGTGGTAAGTGAAGGCGGTGGGTGTAGTGTGGTAGTGATTGTTGGTAATGGTGGTGATGGTGGTGGTGGTGGTGGTGGTGGTGGCGTTGGTGTGGTGGTGTGGCGGTGGTTGTGGTGATGGTGGCGGTGGTGATGGTAGTGTTGATGATGGCGGTGGTGGTAATGATGGTGGCATTGGTGGTGGTGGTGGTGGTGGTGATGGTGGCGGTAGTGGTGGTGGTGTGTGTGGCGGTGGCGGTAGTGGTGGTGGTGGTAGTGTGGTGGTGGTGGTTGTGTGGTAGTGGTGGTGGTGGTGGTAGTGGTGAGTGATGGCAGTGAGTGAGTGTAGTGTGGTGGTGAGTAGTGGTGGTGGTAGATGGTGGTAGTATTATGGTAGTGGTAAATGATGGTAATGGTGATGGGTGGTGATAGTGGGTTTATGTTTTCTATTTTTGATTTTTGTTTTCAAAAATAGAGGTAGTAGAAAATTTTGTTTCTTTCATTTTCAAAAATTTTGTTACTAATTTTTAAAAACAAAAAATAGAAACAAATATGTTTTGTGTAAAATTTTTTAAATTTTTGTTTTTAAAAATAAAAAACAGAAAATGTGCAATCAAACAAACAGGACTTAAATTAAAATTTTGTTTTTATATTAGGGCAGTATGACAATTTTGGAAGAATCATTCTACGACTGCCTCTCCCTCCCATTATAATAGTAAAGATATAGTGCGTTGACTTATATCCTCACATTCCATCTCTCTTGAGATGGTTAAAGCATTGCTCCAACACTATTTTGTCCCCACGTCTCGTATGTTTCTAACTGTACGTAACTTTTTCAGTTTCGTTAGAGACCAACCAAGATTTTTTTTAGAGCCCGGCTAACTCTACTCAGACATGCCCCACTTTGTCAAAAAACAAGATGTGTTCGTTTTGGCACGCCTCTCTTTTTCTTACCAAAAACAAATTCTTGAAATTTTTTTTTTTTTTGTAATACATTATCGAAAGAATGAAAAATCGAATTGGTTGTCATTAACTATAAAAAAAGGGTGGTGATACCTGCACACCAAAATTTGATGATTATACACCACTTTTAAAAAAAACACCAAAAAGCAAATAAATACCAAATATACCCTTATCTTCTTCATCCTATCATCAACCCTGCAGGTCCTCTTCCCCCAAAGCACTCAAAAACTCCCATCTTCTTACTTTCTTTTCTATTTTGGGATTGCTGCATCTATGACTTTTGAAGTCATGATTAGCAGCTTTAAAACTCTCGATCTCCCACCATCACACTCTTTTTCTTTATAGAGCTTGATATCCATATATGTAATAAAATATATATTTTCACAATCTGACTTGAAGATCATTAGAATATCATAGGTAATACATACTGAAGTTTTGTATCCTTGTTTTTACCCTTTTTGATCCGTATGATATTTGGAAATAAGAAGGTAACTTCCAGGAAAAAAAAAAAGCAAAGTTAAATTTCAAGCATAAATTTCCATAATTTCTCTCAAGCACCACAATAGTACACCTATTTTAACCGAATAAACATATAAACTAATTGCCTGAGGAGGATATCTCTGATGCGGAGCAGTTGAGGTTTGAATTAGCCTTCTCTGTAACTATGCTACCTACAATCTTTAAAAACCGGTGAATTCCTTTATTATTCTGAGTGCTAATCAACAATGAAATTCTTGTTCTCTATAAGTATGGAACAAAGGGAAAGATAAATTAAAGAACTAACTCTCCCAAAATTTTAAAGATCTAGAGGCCTCCTATATTTGTTAGGTTAAGCAAATCTCAAGCTTGATTAAGGAGTCAGGGACGAAGACTTGGAGGCCACGTTCAGAAACGACAGGATAAGAAGGAAGATGAGAGAAAGGAGGGTGTAACGGGAAGTGCAATGCCAGAAAGGAGGAAGAAAGAGGAGTTTCATGCACTTTGGTCGAAGAGGAATTGCAGGGAACTTTGGTTTGACAATAGAAAGAAGGATGAAGATGAAGAAGGTAAGGGCATATGTGGCATTTAATTGTTTTTTTGTAAAATTGGGGTGCAATCATCAAATTTTGGGGTGCGGGTATCACCACCCTCAAAAAATTAATGAAGGATTTCAATTCATTTTTCATCGTGCTACATTTAATTAAAAAATTAAAAAAAAACTAAGAACCCTTAGCTAATTTAAAAAAACTATACTTTCTAGTGATTGATTAAGCTTAATGAGGGAGTATGTATAAGTTAAGAATCAGTACTCCTGAATCTCAATCCTTTAATTCAAATAATTAAGAATCAACATCAGATTTAGCTTGACTTATTTTTTTCATTTTCTAAAATCACATCAACTCTAATCTTAATCCTTAATTATTTAATTTAAAGGGTTCGGATTTGAGAGTATAGGCGGGAGTACTCATAAACTGACTCATCAATAGTTCACTCCTATATGTTTACCATCCACTGTTCTAAAACAAGGGCAATTTTTTTTTCCGATAGGCAGCTATTTCCTTGATGTTATAGTACTTAAATGGGCTGCATGTGTGTGGTGTGGTGTGTGTGTGTGAGTTTGTATGTGGTGTGTGTGTGTTTGCTTTTGCTTGGGTGGTGTGAGTATTCCCTTGTCTTTGCCTTCAGTCATTGCCTTGTGGTATGATTGAGTTTACCAAAAAAACATAGTACTTACTTGTTAATGTTGCAATTATTGATGAAATATTCATGTAGTGCTGTCTCGTCCCTTTCTACGTTGGGATCTTTATTCTTTCCCTGTTGCTGTCACTCTAAACTGTTTTTTTGTCTTGGATTTATAACTAGACATTCTTAATAAACAGTCTCCTACTCTGTGTGCAATTACAGCGGGGATGGATGGTCGGAGAATAAATAGCACTACTTGAATTTTTTTTCAAATAAAAAATATAAAAAATTTAACCCTAAAGTTAGAATTTCTTTATCCTAAAGTTCAATTTTTTAATATATATTTTTTCTTAAAAACCAATGTTAGATTGATGAATCCTAAGGGCTAGTGAATCTCAACCACGGTTAGTACGAGTTAAAAGGGACATGTGTTGACATGCGGATGCGGTGTGGGTGCAACTGAACTCATCTTGAGTTCAATCACAATTGGCTATGATTCGATCCCGTTATTTATAAACAATTCTTCTAATGTGTCAGTAGCCCATTGGTTGGTTGCAGCCCTGAACAGCAATGGCCATTACTTTGCTGCCAAGTTTCACAGCCTGAATCCACACCCACCCCCAGGCTGAGATGGGGAAGGTGTGCCCCTCATTTTGAGGAAGGCCCTCTGATTGAGTCCCAATAGGAAATCTGTTAGACATGATGCCCAGAAAAGTAATTTAGATTGTTAGATTCTTATTGATTTGATTAATAAAGACTTCTTAATCTATTATGTATTCATTATAGGTAATTGATCATGATCATGAGATGATCTATACGATATGAGATATCAATAAAGGTTCTTAGGATATATTGTAGGAAAGTTATGTGATTGGATTATCACAGGCAGATATAACTTTCCAGTTCCTTATACATTATATAGTCATAACTATAGGTGAAGCTGAGCACTTCACTTATATGGCTACCAGAATGCTAAGATGTTCTCAATAGTTGAGATGTAGTTCTATCTCGAACTATTGTAGTAGAGACTACACATTAGCATATGAGTGCTTAAATGTACACTAACTGATTGCATTCAATGAGAGACCTCTTACATAACATACTATCAGATAGTTGGTCTCTCATTCACATTGAACGGTTTCGATTATCTTGAGATCTGATGTATTCATCTATGACTGAGCAGCGATTTGACTGTTTTGATTTCACCAACATATTTTCTAACTTAGGGAATACAATACAGTGACAGTTGGATAGTCCGAAAGTTGTTCGTGTCATGACGAATTTCAAACAAGAAATCCATACTCATTAATTTGAGAGATTATCTCAGTTCCGGGTAAGACTGTTGATTAAGTTCAAATCTTGGGCAGGTGATTTTGAAATTAAAATAAGTTTTGAAATATACTTTTATTATAAGATATTATACTTATTAAAGGATCTTCTCAAAATGTTTTTCATGAAAAATTGTTTCTCATGGCTTAATCATAAATCTTGGAAACCCGGATGATGTACAATGGATTATGGATTAGATAGTATGTCAAATCTCGAATGTCCATTAGGGATAATGTATTTGGAAGGATAAATCGAATTTAAAAGTTCATGTGACAGAATCCGTAATGGTTAATGTTCATACACTGGGATTCAATTGCAACATGGATATCTCACGTCACTTGCAATTCCGATGTAATTTCTATTTAGGGTCAATGGGATAACATTGGATAAGCCAGGATAAGAACGTCCCAGAACAATCTGTGGAGATGCTCACATAAAAAATACAAGCTCAATAATTAATAAATGTTAATCAATTATTTAAATGATTAAAAGTTAATAATTAATTAAATAAATTAAAAGTTAATCTACGGTTTAAATTAATTGTTAATTTAAATCTAGGAACTATTTTAATAATTATTTAATTAACCTAATTAAAGGAGAAATGGGTTTGATCCATATCCATAAACCCATTAATATGGACCTTTAATATGGGCCCAAGCCCATGGGTTTAAACCATAGGATGGGGTGCCCACATTGGAAATCCTAATTGGATTGGGATTTGGTTACTTGAATAATTATTGAGTAATAAATCTAATAGAGTTGGATTGCAAATAGGAGTGTTAAACTCCTCAAAGTCCATGCCCCCCTATTTGGATTTTAGGTTTCCTAATTTGACTAGGATTCCTTCATGCGTTGGTTGTTGACTTATCCCTTTAATTAAGGAACCCTCTTATTAGAAGGACTCCTTAATTAGTAGGTCTTCTATAATTAGAATAGTTATAGATAAACTAAGATTTTATTTTATTAAATAATAAGAGTTATTATTGTTAAATAATTCCTTAAGGGATAAAGTGTAATTGGAGTAGGATTGGATCCTAGTTTATAAATACTCCAACACCTAGACCATTAAGTATAATTCTCTAGAATTTTTTTTACTCTCCCTCTCCTCTCTCTCCAAACCGTGGGCACCTAGGGACTCTTCCTAGGATTTTCGTGAGCTACAAGGGTGATGCAAGTTTGGTTTTTTTTTTTTAGGGTTTTGAACATTAGTATTTTTTGTGATAGATCTACACCATTACTCGATCTTCTTCCTCTTGTTTCAACAATTCCAAAGGAGATTCTAAAGTTTCATAAGGATAGCAAAGAATAAGGATCGAGCTTAAAGTACTTCTTCGAGAAATCTCTACAAAGAGTTTTGACAGTTCGAGTGGATTAACCTTCACCAGTGAACATCATTTACCGAGGTGATATGACTAAAACTCTTAGACATTTTTGATGCTTTCTATGGTGTTAAATCTAGAGGATCCAGTTTCCGCATAAATTTTTATCCGGATCCCACTTCAAAATCTCCTAATCAACTTTTATAGCTTCAAATTCCGTCTATTTAACTATCCAATGACCCCTACCTCTTGCATGAGTGGTAGGGATGTAGCCCTAAGTAACCAAAGCGGTGAGCGAGAGCGAAAGCGTCAAATTTTAATTTAGGATAGGGTGAAAGCACCTCCGAAGCGTCACTATATATATAAATAATATTTTAATAATTTAAAAAAAAATTAAAATTATCTTATTTAACCCTAAAAGTCAGTGAATCTTAAATAGTCAAGTGTTGACCTCTAGGTACGATTGAACTCGGTGGAGAGTTCAATCGCAATTGGCTATAGCTGGCCTATCATATGTGCATCTGATATTCTGATTACTATTTGGGAAGTGAGCAAATACAATTGTGGGGGCCACCATTAAAGAAAGTGCAAATAGTGATAAGTTGAAAGACGTTAATGATTGATAACGGACATTACAAAAATCGAAGAGTACCCCCCAAAAAAAAGAAAAAAAATTGAAAAGCCTAGTTTCGCTTACGCGGTAACCCATTAAGTGTAAAACTGGAAATTGGTTGTCTTCCTCATTGCGCCAAGAACAGTTGCTCACTTACAGTAACGAAAATCGCTGCCATTAGCTTAAAAGATCAGGTTTCGTCCCACTCTCTTGAGCACCGCGCTCTACAAAATATAAAATCGCAGTCTACAAATTTAAAAACCATGCTCTCGAGACGAATCCACTCTCAAACCATGAGAGCAAGGTTTGAGAGCGGGAGCGGGAAGATGGTAAATGATATCTGGTTCGTGTGGGGCTTTAAAAAAAAACCATCCAAAGACTTGCACGAGATCCAACTTGCGAAATTCATTGATCCATTGTACTACAAAATGGATGTACTTCCATTTACGTGGACATGGGTCGTATCTCATCTCGTTGCCCAAATGCTAAGCAAACATTTAATTATGACAAAGTTTGTCAAAAGCTCATTAGAATTACAGGTATTAAATTGATTACAACTTTTCTGCATCTCTTTTCAGACCTATCCTCAACATTGTTATTGCACAAGCCCACTTTTTCGAAGTGGTGGTCCCATTCTGAAAATATATCCGTAAATAAGTATATATTCCTTCTAAAAACAACGCCTAAGGGACAAGAGACATACCTTCTAGATAAGGGTGAGTTGGAGCTTAGGCCGGTTAGGCTGGGGCTCAACAACCTCCATGTGTATCCTCACTGTCTGCAGAATACTGTAACTGATACTACCATCCATCTTCTTCACCTTCTGATGTTCCTCGTCTACAAACCACTCCCCTCCCTTCCCTCCTTTCGGCGTCAAGTACACTGGGCCTTCTATACCATACCTGCAAAAAGGTGCAGTAATTGTTTGCCGATTTCCATCAGAAACTGTGTTTCTTTTTCACATGAGAAGTGATCTAAAACAAGCCAAAATATACACCACAACTTGGCAAATTACTCAGAACATTGAACAGAAATGGCTGTCAAATTTTGGAATGCCAGAACTGCCTTCCTAAAATGAATAGCAATTGCTGGAGGACCACTTCAGAAAAATGCAAAGAGTTTTTAGTAGAAATGTGACGTTTGAGTTAATCTTTAGACAGGACTTCCAAAATGGGGGGAAAGGTATCAATAATTTTAGAAACTATGGCAAAGCAATTTCACTTTAGCAGACCATTTAAGGAAAAGAAGGCACAAATGCAATAAAAACAAAAAACAAATCATACTTGGGTACGAAGACAATAAAACCATTGGATCTTATCTTCACTATCCTGGCTTCAGTGTCAATGGGCCTGCAAGAAAATAAAAAGAGATTGCACTAAACGAACAGAGAAAAAGAGATGGTAGAATTCAGAGAGGCCCATGGTACATACCGATTCCTGAAATAGATGAGGGTATGGAGCTCAACTGAGGCCCGGCCTGCCATCTGGGCATTCCTGTGTCGATAATTCAAATCTGAAGGAGGTACCAAAATTAGTATTCTATATACAACTCAACAGAACTTTGTAAAAAGAACAGAATGTTAGCAATGGACACAATCAAAGGATTTAAACATGGTTACTTCAGGAAGTCTAACTGCTGGCATCCAAATTATAATAGTACTTGTAATTAACAAAACATGTGAAAATATTGTGTCAGGAGATCATTCAAATGCTCTTTTATTTTTAACGAATATCTCTAAGGTAAAGACAAGTTTGCTTGAAATATAATATCTTCAAGGTAAAAATTGGTTGCACTTCCCCCCCCCCCCAATATTCTTTAATACCCTGAAATCTGGTGTACCATAATTTGTGGTAATGCAGAATAAGTAATTACTATAGACCGAATTGACCCTTTCCAACCTACACAGGTGGTCATAGAAATGGATTTTTTGATTTGTAAACCCATGTTGGAAAGCTCATAGCCAAAAAGATCACGGTGACCGGATGGTCATATCCATCTTAAAACCAAAAATTGCTTCTGGAGTTTCAACCAAAAAACTTTGGAACATTGAAAAGAGCTCAATTTATCAATTCATATTTACAGTGAACTTTTGGCCATGATAATTTGTAGCATGAGGTGCTTGAATGAAAGGTCATATATTGGAGCATCTGTTCCACATGACAACAGAAAGTGGGCAAATATTGAAGATTAATTTCCTCGTTTGAGGCAACATTTTCCCGCGATGCATAGATGTTTACAAGCAGAAATGAATTAAGCATCTCTCTATCGTTTGAAATTTCGCCAAAATATTGCGAAATTTCAGTTTCAAAGTAGGGGTACGATATTTAAATATCCTCTATTTCGGATGAAAATATTTCGGCTGAAATTTCAAGTTCGGAATCTCAGAATTTTGCCTGAAATTTTTCTGGTTCCCCTTTTCTATTTCGGGGCAAACGCAAAAATATGAATAGTTCTGAAATTTCCTTTCAACTTCCAAAATTATCCGAAATGTCGAAAATTTATTTTTAAATTTTCATTTTTATAAAAAATATTTGAAATAAATAGCTTACTCTTTTTTAATAAAGAGTTTAATCATGTAATTTCTGAATTAATTGACTATCCAAAATACTATACTAATAGAATTTTTAAATATTGTATATAATGATTATTAGATAAGTCTTGTTACAAACCTAATTAGATTAATTTAACACTTAATTAATTTGGACAATTAAGATATATACATATTTAACTATTAAAGATAATTCAATTCTTTAATCTAGAATAATATGTTTAATAGTAATTTATTAGTTAAGATTTATCTAAGAACTCAAAAATATTATTTAAGAGGTGGATAATTGAAATATACATTACTAAGAATAGGAAAAAAAAAGTTGATTTATTTCATCGTGAATGAATATTTCGGCCAAATAAAAAATTCAAAAAATTGAAAAGGACGAAAATTTGGGAAATTTTGCTTCAGGTTTGTGATCCAAAATGGCCGAAATTTCATGTAGACTCATGCATAAAACTGATATGTATCCAGCCTGGCGACTGCTATGAAGAATGGAGCATCCATGTGCTATAGCACATGATAAAGTTTAGGTGGGCAAAGATAAATTCCTTACTGTCAGCAATAATAGTGAGTTGGGGTCTGTCTTGGAATATTGGAGGAAGCTTGTATATCCCTAAAGCGGCAGCAAGTAGCCTGTGTACAATTACATCTGCAAGAAACGGCAATTACCATAAATTCTTTGATCCCATTCATGAAGTTTGTAATCCAACAATTATTAACTCTCACTAACCTGCATATCTCCGTATAGGAGAAGTGAAGTGAGTATAGAGAGGTGCTGCAAGCCCATAATGGTGAAATTCAGGAGGGCTGAGATCCCCACTACAGAAGTAAACCGCCTAAATGTGTAAATCACGATTAAATAACTCACTTTAGAAGCTTCTCATATTCAAACAAAAATAAACCAGCACTATTTTGGATTCACTAGTTCAAATGAAATTACCTGAGTCATGCATCTAGTTGCAAGGATACGGACCAGCTTATTAAAGTATGGATCATCACCCTGTCAAATATTTTTTTTCCTTTCGAAGTAAGTTTGCCAGTTATATAAAAACTTCTACTAAACAGGCCAAATGAGAGAGAGAGAGAGAGAGAGAATCTAGCAACGGAATGAATGTAACTATGTAACAAATTGCCCAACTTAATGGTTATTGATGTAAATTAAAAACAAAGACAAGGTTCAGACAAACTAACCTCAGTAAACATGACACACCAATGCATGAATATAAGTATTGCCAATTTATTAAATTGAATTATGTATGCGCATTATCATCTTCAGTTTTTGGAGAGAAAATTTGGTGCTCTTGTTAGTTAAATGGCAAGATGTTTGAGCCCAGCTAGGTGCTTCAGCTATGCCAGAAAATAAATGCATTTGAATGGATAAACCTTACCACAGCCCGATCAAGTGAATCAGCCAATGCTTTTGATGATGAAACGTCCAAAATGAGACCAATAGCAGCAGCTGTACGCAACAGAGGTTCAAGCATCTCTTTGGTTGGACTGGGATGGCGCCTGCATGCATAATCAATGGCAATAAATGGTAAGCATTGGTAAAATATTAGTGGGATTAGCAATGCTCCCCCTCCACAACACCACTACTTTGGATCTGGAACATCAATTTGGTTCTATGCATTGAAGTGGTATACGTATAATACTTAAAACCAACCATCTATAGGTTAGCCTATATGGATATATTACCATTCAACAATATATCTCCAGCAATATAACTCACGGAAAATGTAGAATGTTGTTCAGGATTACACAAATAGCACATGCTAGAATCACTATTTAATGGCCATTCACAATGGCTAAACCATCTTTTAGTGATTTTTATTACCGCAACCTAGTTCTGATGAAAATTAGACTGTAAGAACTCGCGCCAAAGCTGAGACTAGCAGGTTGTGAATGGTGAGCAAGCAGGCCTAACCAAACTTTTGTTGGTGGACAAACTATCAGTTCTTTCTCTCATCCCCAGCCTAAGATCGTTCGTTACAACCAAGGATATCTCACGAGCAGCAGAGCGTTCGTTACCAATGATGGGGTCAAGGAGACGTATGTTTGTTGTGGAATCCAAAATTCCAAATCATTCGAATTATAGGAGGTTCAATACAAGGTTAGTACGGCAATCCAGATCACTGAAAAGGGAAGGAGAGGAATGTACAATGTGTTATGGATTGAACAAGATGCACTCAGTTGGCTGGAAAAATCCATCACAAAGGTGATTGATTCCAAAAGAGAATATCTGGTGAAGACCTTCAGAGGCTACTCTGGTTCACTGATAGGTGAAAAACGAACTAATTCAAGGGGATGATATTTCTCACTCACAATGTTTCAAGGCTCTGAGAAAGGTCGCAAAATCATTATCCCTCAAGGTTTCGGGCAGGTGGGCTGGAAGGCATTTCAGAGTGCCATTGCATATCTCACTCCCAAACGGGATCTGCACCCTCAAAAAACCAGTCACGCAATCACTAAGCACCCCGAGGCTTTGATCCAGAATCCACAAGGAGCCAAGCAACCGATTGGTAGGGGTTGGTCGGCCATCAAGTTAGGCAATATAATAGAAGGCATTACCAGCCATGTGGAGGTGAAAGGGGATAATCCCAAGTTAGTCGTAGATTCAGATGTTGGAGCATTTGGGGATTGGGCAGACACTATAAGAAAGCTACCAACTAGCAAACGGAAAATTAGAGACGGAAAATATTTCCGTCTCTTATACATCACTTTTAGGGACGGAAACTAGTTCTGTCACTAATGTTTCGTCTCTAATATTAAAAGACCATTATAGATAGAAATATTTCTCTCTAATAGTAAAAGACCATTACAGACGGAAATATTTCCGTCTCTAATGCTTATTTTGACATTTAATTCATTTTTAAAAATAAAATTACCTTTAGAGACGGATTTATGTCCGTCTCTAATAGTAAAAGACAATTAGAGACGGAAATATCTTCGTCTCTAATCCTTATTTTGACATTTAATTCATTTTTAAAAACAAAATTACCTTTAGAGACGGATTTATGTCCGTCTCTAATAGTGAAAGACCATTAGAGACAGAAATATGGTAAAAAATCAATTTCGAGTTTTAATAGGGTTCTTTCCCCCCCAAAAAAATGGTGATTTCGATTTTTTACCCTCTTTCCCGCCGTAGCGATTTTAGGGCTTTGAAAACCAACCGAGCAATCAAAATCAAAGAAGAAAGAAGGAGAGGTCCTAACGCCAAATCCCAATCTAGGTAAGTTCTCAATCCCTCTTCTCATTTATTTGTTTTTTTTATTTTTTTTATTTATGTTCCTTCATTCAGTTCTTTAGTTTTGATATGAAACTTCTCTGTATTTCCTCCATCTTCTCCGACTAGGCCACCCCTACCGCACCTCAGTAGCAACCCCATTCTGATCTCATGCAAGCCACCACATCTCAGTTACCGGCAACAATGTCCCTCTCCATCTCAGCTAATCTTACATTCAATCCAATCCTTCTCTAGATCTAGATTTAGATCTAAATCCCCCTCTAATTCGTTTGCTTCTTTACTTTTATTTTTATTTTAGTTCTCTTTACTTATTTATTTATACTCAAATCTCGATTTCAGTTTCAGATCTGCATAAAAGAAGAGTGATTCTCTTTCTCTGGCCATCACTTTTGTTCACCTTCTCACATCCGACCAGTCATTCCTATTTTCAGGCGGTCTACAACTCCAGCAAGCGTGTAGCTCCGGCCAACAGCTCGCCTCCTTCCCTGTTCCAGCTCTGGCCAGCAGCTCTCTGTTCTACCCACTCTCTCTCTCTCTATTATGCTCTCTTCCGTTCTCTCTCTCCCACTAGAGAGAAAAAAGATAGGGCTAATTTTTCTTTTTTTAAATAATCAGTTTTAGAGTCGGAAATAATCTGTCTCTAATACTCTAAACCCATTAGTGACGCAAGCATCTGCCACGGATTAGAGACGAACAAATATTTTCGTCTCTAATACTCTTAGTGACGGAAAAACGATTATTAGAGATGGAAATTTCCGTCGCTAGTCGGTAGCTTTCTTGTAGTGAGAGGCAATGGCCTGCTCAATAGGGGGCCCAAGAGAGAAATTACAATAGTCGGAGGTCATGCATTTGTTACAATCCCTGCTCCCAACGGAGTTAAAAATCATGCTCTTCCCATTTGAACCCCAGCATGCTATCTTCTATCCAACTATTAAAAGTAATCTTGAATCACTCTGTGAACACAAATGCTACCCCTTGAAGGCGGGGTATTTTGTGGGCTTTCAGAGATGGTGGCCGGCCACCAATGCCTTATCGTATACCGGTCTTCTTAAACCCCGTTGGCCTGCCATTAAGGGACTTCTGTTTCATCTGGATTCAACCTATCATATCTCAGATAGTCAGATTTGTGAAGGTTTACTGGAAATACACCATTCAACAACATCAAAATCGGATTTAACCATGGCAAAAATACGGCCAGATGGGTTTGTGGGGATATGAAGATGATACCTCGGTTAATTGCGTTGGAATTTCACTATACCTCGTACCCATTAGAGATTCTGAGTTGAGAAGATGAAATATGCAAAAATTGTAAAGCCTGGCCGGAATTCTTGGAACTTGAGAAGCTAGCCCGTCGAGAGGTTGAAGATGATTCCAGGGTCTCGCCACATGGTGAGGGGGTCTTACCTAACAGCGCTGAAAATTCTGGAAATCATAGGACAAGGATAGCAACACAAATTGCAGACCTCCCCGTCATCCATACTGTGGGAGCAGTGGTAGGTGGACAGGTCAGTGGCACGTGTGACCAGGGTTGTCAAAACCTTCATGCCACAATTGAGATGACCCTAGAGGCAAGGCATACAAAAAACAAGAACAATCGAAGGCATCCCGCAAAAGTAGTTGAAAATATCACACATGGTAAAAATCAGGAAACAAGGACATTTTTCAAAAAATAAAAACCAGAAGAGTTTTCGACAGAAGCGTGTTCGCTGGGTAAAAAAGAACAAAAGGAAGAACCAGTTCCTACCTCAACTAGAGAAGGTACCTTATATATAGGTAGCTGTTTTGAAGGACGTGGTTTTGCAATCAGTGGGCGGGGTGGTATTTCAAACCCAACTGGATTCGTCAAGTAAGGTCATGGCTTTGGCCTCAGAGTGTACGACAAGTTTGGGCTCAAAGAAGTTGGGCCCATCTATTTATGAAGGAGACAAGGCTAGTTATAATACAGATGGGTTGGCCTATCCACCCATGGTTCAAAATATCGATATCGGTTGCTGTATCGGTAAGTTCAAAACAAGGTACATATCGACGTATCGAACCGTATCGGATGGATATGGCGGAAAAAATCTGGATACGCTAAGAAATGCTTGGATACGCAATAAAAAACTTAGATACCTTGCATTAAATTTCTTTTAATGCAAATATAAGATATTAACAAACAAAATGAAGATCTCCAATTATGTTTATAACCATACATATGAGAGTTGAGAATTTTATAAGTTAAAAAAGGCGTGCATGTTGTGCTGATAAGAAGACATGAAAATACAAACCATAGTCACTTAGCTAAGTACAAGAAAAACAATTTAGATATTAAAACCTTACATTCAATGAGTTAAATAAGAATGTATTAAATTACAACCATAAATTTTAAGCTTAATGTAAGTCTTTTTATGTTGAATTGTTACACTGTTAGTTGACTTTTTGAACCTGTAGATGATTTTGTTTTTTAAGACTAAAGTATGAGATTTTCTTACCAAACTTTTGGGTTTTGATAATTTTTTATATAATAAAGTTAATGAAATTTTGATATTTGATAAATACTTTATTATTTGAAGTTGACTTTTTATTATTCAAGAATTTGAATCAAGATAATTCTTATTGAATTCAAATGAAAGGATAACCTTATTTGTATATTAATATCTTAAGTAAATGAAAATAATATTAATTTAAATCATTTACTTAAATAATATTTTATATAAATAAGTTGTGCGTGCGTATCAAGTTTGTTTTGTGGATCCTAGTGTAAATGGAAGGAAAGAAAAAAATTATTGAAAAATCCCCCATATCAAGACTGTATCGGTCTGATACGGAAAAGTTTTTTTTCAAGCGTACCAATGTATCAGGTAGCTCCAAAAGGGATATTTATCGACCCGTATTGGTCGATACGTATCGAAATTTTAAACCATGTATCCACCAAGGCCTAGTGGGCCGATAAATGCAGGATTACAGGGGGTCTTTGGGCAAGGAAGTAAACTCGCGTGGGCGGACACCAAGTCGCAGCAGTGAGGAAGGATCAGGAAGTTCCAAGATTGGTCTGCAATGGGGACCCGTTTCCCCACATTGGTCAGGCGCACTTAGACAAGAAGATTCCGACGCGTTTGGAATTAACCCACTAATAGAGAATGAATCAAAAGCTCAGAACTCCTCACAAGACGTCAATTTCGCAACAGAGAACACCAAAAGTCTCGAGCAAACGCAGTGGCAAGGTGAAGGCCAAAATCTCCATGGTAAACGTGGTTCTTCTCCCTCATGTTCGGAGGATATGAGTCTAGACAATAGGGCCGGGTGGCAACCCACCTAATTAACACGACAAGGGCAAAATTTGATTCACATCGATCAAGAGGAGACTCAGGTGGATTCCTTGGACCCGAGGGTGGGAGGTGGAAGGGCTTAATCAGCCGGGAGTGTGAATCCTAAGAGCCCTTCCAGTTACACAGGACAGATGCCTTCGCATACAGTGTCGTATCATCCTCAGAAGGAGCTTTAGGGAAGGCTGGGCTTTGGGCCAAATCAGGTAGATTTCGAAAATGGCGGTGCAAGATCCATAGAGTTTCTCGACTGGGAGTCATTCCACAAATATTGTTTTGCAGGAGGAAATGTGAAGGACCAACCCATTCCCAACTTATGTCAAGAAGATTCTCAAGCACACTCTCAAAATCAGGTTGTGCCATTATAGGATTTTACACCCACTCTTCCCTTGCGAGGTCCGATTCATCCCTTTTCCCCCTACCTCCCCCCTCATGGCACAAGGAGTGGGGCAATAAGAGTAATTCAGTTTGCTCACATGGTCAGGATGTTGTTTCTTTTTTGCAATCTGAAGGGATTATGATACCACACTCTGTTGAGGACAAGGAAACAGGATATAAAGGTAACTTGATGAGGGTATTGGGAATCGATCTAAGGGTAAGTAGTAAGTACAACCCAGAGCCGGTGACTCCGGACCCCAATCCGAATGTCAGTCCCGAGTCTTAACAGGGGCGGACTAGGTCAATCCCACCAGGGAGTCCTGATAGGGTAGATGAGTCTTTTGAACCATATTGGGGGTATCGGTCAATTTCTAGGCCGTTCATACGAGGGGCATGAGGATGAGGCTAAGGCCTTATTTCAAAGGATAGAGGACGCTAGGGTAGAGGAAAGGAGTACCTCCAAACCTAAAACTTCTATGGGTAGTGGGAGAAGATCAACTTCAAAGCTGAGGAGGTTGGAGTGCAGTGTCAACTATGACATGCCGAATTTTAGAAGTGTCTCGAGTAGTCCGGGGTCTGATAAGGGATTCAGTTCCATTATATCTTGGAACACTAGAGGGATGGGGCAAGCAGGTAAAAGAATGGCGGTCAAACAATTGGTCAAGAAGCAGAAGCCATGTATTCTTTGTATTCATGAAACCAAGTTGGAACATGTTCGGGAGAATATCATCGGGGAAATTTGGGGTTACATAACCCCGAATTGGCTGGCTATTCCATCTCTAGGGGCATTGGGTGGAAATCTTGTGATTTGGGACAAGGATAGAGTGGAGGTTTTGGAGTCTAAACTAGGGGCATACTCTGTTTCAATATGGTGTCGTCTAGTCAGAGAAGAGGCAACATGAGTGTTTACGGGGGTGTATGGTCCATCCGGCCAGTCTGCCGATGCGAACTTTTGGCTCGAATTGGAAGATGTGAGCGTTAGATGGGTGGCTCCGTGGTGTTTAGGTGGAGATTTCAACAGTATACGATTCCCATGTGAAAAAAAAAGGGGGCTGCTCCATCACTGCGAAAATGAGAAGATTCGGGAACTTCATCAACCGACATAGTCTTATTGAGTACTCGATGAAAGGAGTGCAGTTTACTTGGACGTCCAGCTCGGCAGCCAGTAGGTTGGATCATAATTACCAAACACCCATATAGTACTCATATAATACTTTTAGGGGGGTTGCCGTTTAAAACTTTGTACTTTGTCGTGTTACGTATTAAACCCGTATCGTCGTTTAATACACGAATTACGTATTAAACGCGTATTTTTACCGTATTAAATGCATATTCCCGCATTAAATGATTGTTATTAGTTAATTTCATGATTTTTATTTATTTATATTATTTTTTAATTTATTCGTACTTTTGCCGTGTTTTTGTCGTATAACACCCGTACTTCCCGAACGAATTATTGTCGTATTATACTTGTACCCATACTTGGTAAATATGGATTAGATAGATTCCTTGTATCCCTGGAGTGGGAATGTATATTCCCAGACTGCCTTCAGGAGTCCCTCCCACGGCCCACGTCAGATTATTTCCCGATCGGGTTGAGGTCCGGATGCTTTCAAGGGGGCTCTACCCCATTTTGATTTGAAAATATGTGGTTAAATGATGAAAGATATCAGGAATTGGTGAAAAATACTTGGAACGTCGAGCGAGTATGGGGCCCGACGAGCACCCGATTTGGCTTAAAACTGAAAAGGCTTAAAGCTAGGCTTAAGGTTTGGAATAAGGATACCTTTGGTGTGGTTCAAACTAGACTTGCTGATCTCCTTAAGGAAATCAGCGAGTTGGATGCTTTAGAGGATTCGAGCAACCTCACTAGTGACGCAAGTTGGGTCAAGGAGGCTAAGAAACTTGAATATGCTAAGGTGCTAAGAATGGAAGAAATCAGTTGGAAACAGAAAGCAAGGGTCCATTAGCTCAAAGAAGGGGATAACAACACCAAATATTTCCATAAGTGGCCAATTCCCACAGGAAAACCAATTTCATATCCAGATTAAAGGTAGATGGGATTTGGAAGGAGGGGCCGAGTAAGATTGAGGAAAGAGTGGTCTCTTCCTATAAAGATCTATATAGGGAGTGACAACCTTGGCGCCCTAAGGCAGATGGACTTGCGTTTGCAACCTTATCCCAGGTGCAAAGGGAGATGTTGGAGAGTCTGTTTTAGGCGAACGAAGTATTGAGGGCCATTCGAGATTTAGGGGGAGACAAGGCCCCTGGACCAGACGGGTTCACCATTGAATTCTATAGAGCTTGTTGGGAGACAATTGGGTTTGATATTTTGGCAGTCATGGAGGAGATATTCGTTTCAGGCCGGTTCGACTAAGTGCTAAATTGTACTTTTGCTATTTTGATTCCTAAGAAGAATGGGGCAACAAACCTTAAGGATTTTCGTCTGTTTAGTTTGGTGAATAGCATGTTAAAAATTCTCTCGAAGGTGTTGGCAACTAGACTTAAGGGGGTGATGAGCACTATCATTTCGCCCCAACAGAGTGCCTTTGTGGGAGGCAAACAGATCTTAGACAGAATCCTCATAGCCAACGAATGCATTGACGAGCGGTTAAAATCCAAAACTTCGGGCCTTGTGGGTAAGATAGATCAGGAAAAAGTCTATGATCACATAAACTGGGAGCTTTTAGAATTTGTGATGAATCGGATGAGATTTGGGGTGGTTTGGCGTCAATGGATGAAGGCATGCATATCAACGGTCCTTTTCCATTTTGATCAATGGATATCTGACGAGTTTCAAGCTCCCAGGGCCTGAGGTAGGAGGACCCTCTCTCTCCCTTCCTTTTCATCTTGGTCTCCGAAGCCTTGAGTAGGGTGCTCTCAAAAGCTGATGGACCAATTTTCGATGGGTTCCAACATAGGCAAGGACACACTTCGTATACCTCACCTACAATTTGCAGATGATACCTTGGGGTGGTTTGGCGTCAACAGATGAAGGCATGCATATCAACGGTGTCCTTTTCCATTTTGATCAATGGGTGTCCAACGGGTTTCTTTTCGAGCTCCTGGGGCCTGAGGCAGGGGTCAGGGGGACCCTCTCTCTCCCTTCCTTTTCATCTTGGTCTCTGAAGCCTTGAGTAGGATGCTCTCAAAAGCTGATGGACCAACTTTTGATGGGTTCCAACATAGGCAAGGACAAACTTCGTATATCCCACCCACAATTTGCAGATGATACTTTGGTATTTTGTGATGTGGTGTGCTCAAATCTGTTTAATCTTAGATGTCTATTCCGGTGTCTTGAGGCCGTATCAGGTTTAAGAGTTAAGTTGGCCAAATCAGAAATTTTGCCCATAGGAGGCCCTTGAACATGGATCAGCTCATCGCTTGTCTCGGATGCCGAGCCACATCTCTCCCATCCACCTACCTAGGTATGCCCATTGGGGCAAGCTTTAAAGCCAAATCAGTGTGGTCCCCGGTGTTGGAAATGTTTTCGAAGAGGTTGTCATGCTCGAAATCATCCCTTCTCTCCAAAGGTGGGAAGTTGACCCTAATCAAAAACATCCTAAACAGCCTTCTCACATACTTTATGTCTATCTTGATGATCCCTTAGTCCATAGCGGCTTCCTTGGAGAAGTTGCAGCGGAATTTCCTCTGGAGGGGAAAAAGGGATAGTTTCAAATACCACTTAATGGCATGGGAGAAAATTTGTTAGCCAAGAAGAGGAGGGGGCTCAATATTAAACCTCTTCACCTAGTCAACAATGCTCAGTTAGGGAAATGGGTTTGGAGATTTGGGTTAGGGAAATGGGTCTGGAGATTTGGGGAGGAGAGGGATAGCTTATGGTGGGCGATCATCGTGGCTAGGTATGGGACACTCATGTTGGTACCCAAAGGAGATCATAGGTTTGCACGGGGTAGGGTTATGGAGGGGGATCATGGCAGTGGCTAGCTTAGTATTGCCTAATTTTAAATTTAAGGTGGGTTGTGGTGTGGAGGTTCGTTTTTGGAAGGATGAATGGTGTGGCCCTGCTAAACTACAGGATACATTTTGTAGTCTTTTCCTTCTAGCAAAGGATAAGGACGCTTTAGTCAGGGACTATTTCCAGGTAAGTGAGGCCGGAGTGGTTTGGAGTCCCAAGCAAGGTCTAAAAAAAGGGTTTCAGACATCGTAACGGACACAGCCGAAACTTTTACGTAACGCCGTTACGTAACGGTTTCGGCCTTTACTTTTTTTTCTTTTCTTTTTTGCTTAAAAAATCTAATAAATGGAAAAAAAAAAAAACACATAATAAATGAGTAACAAGATACTTTTAAAGCCAATATGAAGCTCAAAATTTAGAAATAAGGAAATTAGATGGGTCGAGAGTTGAAACATACCCGAAATAAAGAACATGACTTGGATTCCTTCAAATCTATGAATTAAACTTTAAATCAAGTTGTTAATTAACAAAAAACAAAAAAAATTTAGGAAAAAAAATGTACTAAGAATAGGTAGAGAAGAAGAGAGGAAACAAAGATGAGGTTTTAGAATGAGTTTAGGGATTTTCGGAACCCAGTCCTACGACCGAAACCTTTACGTATCGGGCGTAACGCCCGTTACATAACGGTTTCGGGTGTTTCGCTTTTGTTTCAGGATAAACGTGTAAAGGTACGGTATCGGGTATCGGAGGTCCCCAAACCTTTATGTAACGGGCTTTACGTAACGATTTCGGCGCTTTTTTAAACCATGGTCCTAAGTTACGTTGTGATCTGAATGATTAGGAAATCGAGATTTTGGGTAGGCTTCAAGGGTGTCTTCTCTCTTCCCCAGTGGATCCTCAGGGCTAAGATGCTAGATTGTGGATTAGAGACAACAATGGGCGATTCTCAGTTCGGTCCCTAGTATGAACATTGGAGTTAGCTCCGTTTATTCCTTTTCCTCACAGAGTGGTTTGGACTCCGATCATTTCTCCAAAGGTATCATTCTTTATTTGGAATGTAACATTGAATAAGATTTTAACTTATGATCATCTGAAAAGTAGAGGGTGGAGTATGGCCAATAGGTGCTTCATGTGCCTCCAAGCAGAAGAGTCTGTGGATCACTTATTGTTGCATTGTCCCATCGCGAGAGCGGTTTAGGGATATTTTCTCTCTCGAGTAAAGGTGGCTTGAGTCTTCCCTTCCTCCTTTCAAAACTTCTTATCATGCTGGCTTTTGGTAAGTACGGATGGGGTACGAAATGCAATTTGGTCGGTCCTCCCTGGTGTTGTTGCTTGGACTCTTGGGAAAGAACGAGACAAGAGGGTGTTTGAAAATTCTTCAGCTTCTCTTCCACGCATCTGTGGGAGCACCCGGTTGCATGTTTTGGAATGGTGTTCCGCTTGGCGGAAGGGCAAGGATGTGAGGGAATTCTTGCGGCATAACCTAAGCATTCCCAGGGCACGCTGCTGCCATTATCTTGTGTTGTGTTATTATCCCCTGTTCATTCTGAGTTTGCCACTTGTAAACTCCTTGGGTTTGTTTTCTTTGCCTGTACTTGGTCTCTTAACTCTCTTCCTTTATATATATATATATATATATTTTTGATTACCAATTCAAAAAGAAAACAGACAAAGGTTTAAATTTGGGAACAGTCATTATTACATCATTTTAATTCTTTGGCATCTACTTGTGTAGTTTAAATATTCTCTACCGTAATTCAGGACTAAAATTATCAAGCGGCTCATCAAATCATAAGTTGACCTAAGTGAGGGTGACAAACTTGGCTGCATAATTTATCAGCATGGCACTGCCCTTAATGGTGTATGGCACCCTTCAAAAAAAAGACATAAAAGCAAAGAATGGCCTTTCAAATGGCCCACATTGAGACAAGCAATAACAGGTACTATACCTAAGCAGTGAACACGGAGGAAAATGTTTCAGGATTTTTTCTGCGACTGAAACATTAGCAGCAAGCATAAACTCCTCAACCATTTGGTTTGCTTCTCGAATTTGATACATTCCTGCAGAAACAGGTCAAATGTCAAAGAGAAGAAAGAAACCCAGGAGACAAACAAAACTTAGTGCATAAAATGGACTTAGTTTTGCAACTTTTATAGTAGAAGAATTAAGTTATGAAGAGTCCTTCCATCTGCTCAATTTTGGAACCTTTTTTAAAGGGAAAAAAATGACAATTATATAGGAGTTGCAACATTTTGTGGGTATCCGTTTCAAAATGAGACTGACACAGCTGAACGTTGTCCATTAGCAGCAAGAATAAAACAAGCTTTCCTGTGCATTTAGATCCCTAGTTGTATCTTACTATCTCTAGTAACAATAACATGCACTTAAAAATAAATAAATAAATCACATACCAATATCAAGAGGATCATGAGTTTCAGTATCAATTTGGAATTTGACTTCTGCAGAAGCGAGAGTTAAAGCTCCTCTTTCAATACGCCTGAGCCTCATAATCTGCAGGATTGCATTTCAACAGATACTTTATGTAAAACATAAAAATATGTTACCAATTAAAAAAAAAACATAAATTTATGCTCTACTCATCACAAAGCCTTTTAACTGTTAAAACTACTAAAGCATAAGCTCGTAAATGCATACCTTTGCTAATGTATTCATATTCCGCAGATCAGTAGTTAATGGATCGATCAGGCGGCTGCAAATGATATGAGAACAAATAGAATCTTCCAATTATACAATAAGCGAGATAGGAAATTGTAAAGAAAAAAGTGCAAGAACAGCTCTTGAAATGGGTCATTACTAAATTTAGGCTCAAATGAGATCATTTCCCACTACTATGACAACCTGAAAGTTAATATTGAGATACCTGCAGCATTAGCATGTTAAAACACTGATACGCTACTAACTCATAACTAGAAAATAAGATAGTTGCAGTGCAGCAATTCATAATTGATGCCACTCAACGTTTTGGAGACAGATTGGGTATATAAGCATCCAATTTTGCACCACCATGAGGCTTACAAGACCACCTTAAGTCTGAGAGAGAGATTTCAAAAAATATCCCTTTATTTTCCAAAACGACCAAAATACATGTTTTTCGTAATGAAAACCCTACCAAAATAGCCCCAAACCCTTTCTAAAATTGGGCAAGAAATCTTTCCCAAGCTATTGCAAAACTCAAACTACCCCCCACACCCAAAAGACCTATACCCAAAACCTCTATAGCCAAACACCAATGTAACCCATACACCCCACTCGCAGCCTACCCATTTAGTTTATGCACCAATACATACCCACAAGGCCACAACCCATTTACTTAAATACAAAATAGCCCATACCCATATGGCAGTGTAGTCAAAACGTAGTCGTCTTTTTATTTCAATTCTCTCTTTCATCCAATTCGAGACATACATTACAAGAAGAGTAGAGACCCCAACTCACGTTAAGGAGTCTTGCAGCAAGAAGATCATAAGTAATCAAGATTCAAGTCTTCAGCTGTCTAGGTAGAAACTCTAGGTTAATTTCCTTTTTATTATATTTCTTTTCTTGTTTATTTTCATTTTTCGTAGATTTCCTCTTCGCTTGGTTTCAATTTCAATTTTAGAAAATATCCTTTTAGGGTTTAGAAAGTTTGCTTCATGCTTTGTTTGTGTGTTTAAATTAGGAAAGTTTCCTCCTCACTCGTCTCTATTTTTGGTTTTTTGCATGCACGCTTATATTTTGGATTGGTCCCCGATTAGAAAGTTGTCTTGCTTGCATGATTCTATCTTGATTTGATATCATGTTTAGAACGTTACCGTGTTAACATGCTTCTATTTTCATATGATCCATTATCTAGCATGTATCATTTTTCAATCAAGATTCCATTTAGCATATTTTTATTTTTGAGATAATTAGAATCGGTTTCCAAATAGTCTAGTGTATGTTTAAGGAGTAGGTAACCACGTTTGGTTGATGTCTAGCGGTGCCTAACACCTTCCCTTAATTTAAATGAATTTCTTATCCAAATCTATACTTAGACTATGTCTTGGTTATTGGTTAGTTTTAGGGTTCACATTCAGCCATTCTCCCACACATTAGGGGATTGAAACGGGTTGGGTCGACCCAACCCAATCAATGGGCGGATGTGGGCTAAGGATTTCAGATTTTGGGTTGTGCTTGGGTTGGAAAACCTTAGCTTGACCAAAAGTAGGATTGAGCTTAAGTTAAGGCCCTGGCCCAACCCGAGCCCAAGATTATATGCATGGTTTAAAATTTTGGTATGTACCAGGCGTACTAATTTTGTATAGAACCGATACACCGGTACAAATAACTCTAATATTTCCTGGGTATATGAGCGTATCGGTTTGATATGCCTGAAAAGTAACTGATAACGATACTCTCAACACAATTATAAAATGATTTATTTTACCATTTGGGTGTTTGTAAACATCCCTAGAACCCATTATTTCAACAATCTTTCTTCTATAGTCAATTTCTAGGCCTAAAACAACAACTCCGTTGTTGATTTATATTCAAAAACGAAGATCAAGCGTTTTATTTCAGATTTATAGGATTTTCCCAAAATTTTGAAGATGTGCAAAATTTTCTTGTTTCTTTTTTCAATTTTAGTTGTTTATATTAAGAAAAATAGGTTGTAATCAACCCAAAATAAGTAGATCTGTTGATTTCATGCAAAAAATTAATGTATCGAAAATTATTTTTTAGGAGAAATCAAACATTTTTCATCATTTTTTATTTTTAAAAAAGGCAAAATACCTTCAATCTAGACTTCGAGCAGGCATGTAGTTCCCTGTGATATTGAGCTTATATAATTTATGTCATTTACTTTATGATTGTAAATTCAGTGCTTTCTTATGTATTCATTGAATGTAATGTTTTCATATTCATATTGTATTGCCTATACTTGGCTAAGTGACTATGGTTTGTGTTTTCATACCCGTTTAGTAGAATGCTCACCTATTTTAACTCTTAAAATTCTTAACTCCCATATTTATAGTTATAATTGTAGTTGGGGGATTTCATTTAGTTTGTCTTTAGATTATATTTGCATTAAAAAAAATTATGAAGGTATCCAAGTTTTTTCTTGCGTATCTTAATTTGTTTTCAGCGTATCCAACCGATACGCTGATACATATCCTAAAATAGGCTTTACCGATACGCATACCAATACCGATATTTTTGTATCAGTAATTAACGATTGTATTAAGCAAAAGGTGCTAAAAAAACAATACAGCAAATATAGAGAGTTTATTATAAGCACATAAACTCAAGAAAGAAAAGCATACATATAACCCCTTGGCTGAGAACAAGACTACCGGACAACCAAAACGATCCCAGCCTCTCCTCCCCTTCGTGCCAAATGGAAACTCAATCTAACATGAGCAAACAGATACGTGCACATATTCATGATGAGGAAAATACCAAATCCATTTATTCAAAGTTGCAATCCATTAGAAGAAAGTTACCTTGGAGAGATCACCTGGATTCCACACAAGGCAATGGGAAAAGAAATCAAAAGGTACTGACCCAAATGACTGTAGCAATGATCCCACTGAGAATCAACCATTGCGGCCTTTAGAACAATTCTAACGGCTCTACCCTAAGGGCTCAGATGGGAAGAATCTAGCCACACTAGAGCCGAACCATGTCCTTGATTTCCCAATCATTTAAGTCCCGACTCAGCATAGGACACCACACCACTCCATTGTCCGACAACTCAAAATAATCTCCAACTGATGCATCTCTATTTTTGGCCAAAAGGAAGATATTACCAAAATCATCTTGCTACTCCACATCACTCATCCTTCCAAAACCTAACCTCTGACCCTCTACCCAGTCTAAACCTGAAATTGGGGACAATTAAACTAGCTACAAAGTACAACCATAATGCCCTTCCACAACCCCAGCCAATAAGAGCTCATAACCTCCCTTGGGACCCAACAGGAAGTCTCCCAATTTTGGCCACTATGATGAAATGCCATAAACTCTCTTTTTCTTCTCCAAATCTCCACTCATTTTCCTAACAACGCTTGATTCACTTGAACTAGAGACTTTAGGTTCAGAACCCTCACCATGCTTTGGACACAGATTCGATCCCAAGCTACAATGTGACATTTGAATTATCACATTTATCATTCTAGAGGAACTACCTATGCATTTTTCAAGTGCAGCGGCAATCGAACGCAAGATGGTAAGGGTGAACATGATGTATGTGGGAGACTACTTAAGAGTGCTTTTGACGAGAGATTTCTCCCCTTTTTAATAAAAATGATGATTTCAACCTGAAATTGATTGACAAATCTCTCCAACACTGGGGCCCACACTTTAGGTTTAAAATTTTCCCCACCGGGCATATACTTAGATACATTGTTGGAAGGGATCCCATTCTACAACTTAAACAGGCAACAAGTTGCCCTACATCTAGGTTTTCTCCTACACTCACAATCTCAAATTTAGTAAGATTGACTCTCAAACCTGAAACAACTTCAAAGCATCTAAATAAGCACCTAAGTTGGACCAAATTCTGACTCGAGGCTCCACTCCACAAAAAATCAGTGTGTCGTTCGCAAACTAGAGGTGAGAAATACGCAGTTAATCCTTGCCTATCGAGAAACCTTCGAACACAGGACCATCAACTCTGGACAGAATACGATTCAAAGCTTCTGAAACTAAGAAAAGAGGAACATAGAAAGAGGATCTCCTTGTCTCGATCCCATGGAAATAAAACTCGCCAAAACCTCTGAAACCACTATTTTAAAAACCAGATCGGACCAGCATCGGTTGAACCGGGAACCAGCCGCCTAACCGGTCGCCAAAGTCCCCAAAACCGCAAATTCAAAACCGTTCGTTTGTGAGAGAACCGGTGGACCCGGCCAGTTGAACCGCTAACCAGTTGAACCGCTAACCAGTAGAACCGGCACCTGATCCACAGAACCATGTGGTTCCGTCTATATCAGTTTTTGCCATTTTCCAATACGTTTTCCGGCCAATGGCTAGAAATTTTTTATTTAAAAAAAAAACAATAAAACATTGGGTATTTTAGTATCTACGTATAAAAGGTTAGAAACTTAGGTTTTAGAGTTTTTAAAGAAGAGAAATTGGGAAAAACTTCTAGGATTCTTGCTTTCTTGGAGAACTATAAACCCATCAATTACATCTTTGTATTAGCAAAAAGAAGAGAAATTGGAAAAGGGTTAGTGAGTAGAAGACAAATCTAGAATTCCTTTCCTTGATTAGCTTTGAAACAAAGTTGTTGGTTGGCAAAATGAGAAACCTCCATGAAATGGGGATGATCAAGTTGCGGAGATAACACAAAACTTGGACTTCCTGGAAGGCTTTAACCTGGGCTGCACATACTCTCTATCTGGGCTCGTTTCTCTCTCCTTGCTCGAACATTCATGTCCACTGGTTGATGGGTGGAATTCAACTAATCTACACTCCCGTATACATATCTTAATAAGATGAGAGAGAGAGAGAGAGAGAGAGAGAGAGAGAGAGAGAGAGAGGAGGAAGGGAGGGACTTAGAAAACGATACAAAGAGAGACCTTGAAAGGGATAAATACACTAGGGCTTTGAAACCGGTTAGACCAGACGGTCGGACCGATGGAACTGACCTTCCAAACAGTTATGTGGTCGGTTCGGTTTTCAAAACATTGTATGAAACTATGAAGCAAATCCACAAACCCCAACACCTAGTTCCCCAATCTAGATTGCAGAGAGCATTCGCGGCCAACAATGGAGGAGATTGAATAATTCCCAGAGATAGGGGTCCAAAAAATATCTAGATCCTCTAAATTGGTACCCCATCCCTTGGTCAAGCCTTTCCAACACTCATTGACCCCTCTAACCTGAAATCGCCTTGTTTCTAATATTTGAGATTGGAATTCTTCCACTGGGACTTGCGTAGGTATACTGATCGCAGGCGATGATGTCTCGATCACCGATATTGTGAACCATGAATATATATATATATATATATATTGTCTCTTCAAACGAGCAAACTCTTAAAAAATTTCTATAATTATGACTAGAAATCTCATTCCCAATAACCAAAGCAACTATTTGTCACATTGGACAATCTGAAAGTTTCATTCTCATCCTTGAAATATATATGTATATATAAGAGAAAATATAATGTCGTACGAATATTAGTATTATTAAAAAAATTGTTATCAAACCCTCTCTTAATACGTAATCATATAGAAACTATAGTACAATTATTATCTTGAAAAAACTATTAAATTCTCTTTTTAATGCATAATCAAAAAGAGTTTGTTAGTAGTTAAAGAGAGTTTAAAATGATAAATATATTATGTTAGTAATTCTAAACATCATATTTATCACACCATTACTATCTTTAGTCCATAAGAATATTAATTCTAATTAAGCAACTAAGAGAAAGCAATAATTGCAAATTTCTAAAATTCTATGACCACATTTTTATTGGAGACAATTTCAATTAAAAAACTTGATTATACACGACAACCCGACCTAACCCAAACCCAACCCAAGTTAAGTCAAGGGTAGAGAAATGAATCCTTGAATGGGCTTATGTTAGGCATTTTGGGTTGAGAGTAGGGTTGGGATTGGCCATGGGCAAATTGTTTAGCTCTTAGGCTTGGGCTTGGGTTGACCCCTAACCCGACGAGTTTCAGCCCTACCTCACATAGGGTAGATGGAAACTCAATTTTATGTGATTTTCACCATTCCGCACAGGTTAAATCCAGTCGCACCAGTTGAGCCGACAACATCAGTTGATGTAATATATAAAAATAAATAAAGTAGACAAAACCAAAAAAAAATAAATGGGGCCAGTCTTTACCATGCTTTAGGCATTTTCTAGGTCAGGGGTTTGACGGAACTTACATGGGGCTCAGTTTCCTAGGTTGGCTGGTCCAACCGCATTTTAAAACACTGGTGCTACCTGTTCATTTCCTCACATGTTCTTGTTGACATACCCTCAAGGTTCTGAATGTCGATATCGCTCGACATGTCGAGCCGCGGAAAAAAGATATATCGGAAGATATATTGTTTATCGGTGATTTTTGAAAAAATAGCAAAAAAAGTAGGAAAAAACATGGAATTTCACATTAAAACTTCAGGAAATATTAAAATAAATGTTAATACACCTTTTAAAATAAAAACATTTTATAAATAATAATGTACATAAGAGATCCAATCAGAAGAGAGTAAAGATGTGCACTGACGAGTGACTAAAAATAGCATGTTAACTTATAAATTATAACTAAGTGATTAGTCAAAGTGTTAGTATATTTTTTAAAAGCCCTTATAAGCATAATCTTATTACCAATAATATAATTGTTTATATGACATCATTTTTAGAAATTTTTTGTACTAAAAATTATATGTTAACTTATAATTGTTTTTAGATTATGTACTAAAAGCAGTATGTTGTTAACTTATAAATTAATAAGTTAACAATTTAACTTGTAAATTTTTGTACTAAAAATAGTATGTTAACTTATAAATTATTATAGCTAAGTGATTAGTCAAAGTGTTAGTATATTTTTAAAAAGCCCTTATGAGCATAATCTTATAACCTATAAATAATTTTTAATTTATAAAATATTATCAAGAAATTATTAGTTTTTAATATTATTAAAAAGCCCTTATGAGCATTATCATTTTTTATAATTTATAAAAAGAGTGAAACTAGCATTACTCTTTTTTATTTTAGGTTAAAAGCCTAAGCCCCCAATTTTTAAAGAGAGTGAAATTAGCATTACCCCTGTTAGGTTAAAATACTTAAAAGGAAGTATGTTAATGAGAGTGGAATTAGTATTACTCTTATTAGGTTAAAACAATTAAAATAGAAGTATGTATATGTTTAATGAGACAGAGTGACATTAGCATTACCCTTTCAGGGTATAAAACACATAAGAAAGCCCAAGCCTTGTGACATTAGCATTACCCTTTTTAGGGTTTAAAACACTTAAGAAAGCTCAAGCCATGTGACATTAGCATTACCCTTTTTAGGGTTTAAAACCCTAAGCTCAAGCCTTTGATCATTTAGAGAAGAACTGCAAACCCAACGAATAAAAAAGGAGCAGAGCTCCGAAAGGAAGAGGGGAGAGAGGGGTAGATCGACCTTAGGTCCTTAGCTTCTTAGCTTGCTTTGCAATCGACGAAGGCTACAATGAGTTGGCAACGGCCACGACACAAGTATGTACCGACGGTCACAACCCTCTTCTTCCTTCTTTCTTCTCTACAGTCTATCATCTGTGTGATTATTCATATTTTTCTATCATCTGTGGGATTTTTCATTTTTTTCTATCATCTATGTGATTATTCATATTTTTCTATCATCTGTGGGATTTTTCACGGTTATCATTGAGTTATCGGCGATATTTCGCCAATATTGGCGATATATCGGCGATAACTCCCGAAATCATGTAAAAAAAATCTTACACAGTGTAGATGTGTCAGCAAAGGGCGATACTGACAAATATCAGCGATATATCGCCGATATTGTCAATATTTAGAACACTACATACCCTAGATGATTCTCTTAAAATAAAGCAACTCGGATTTTATAATAGAATATTGTGCATCAGTATCAGATACGAGGATGAAAATCTGTAGTATATTGCAACATAGAAGAGCCAAGGAGTGTCCAGAAAGAAAGTACATATAATGCCTACTAAACAGATAGAGAAACAAAGAAATGGTAGATAAAAGCACCTATCATCCATCCTGGCTTGAGCTTCAACATAAGACAATGCTGCACAAGACTTGATGATACTTTTTGTGTATCTTGTAGAAATAATCTCTGCTTCAGGTGTCATTTCCTAAAATTTAGGGGAAAATATAAAAGTGAGGCACCAATGAAGACAGAGAAGTTAACCATTGGCAGTGGAAGAAATAATACAAAATAAGCCAAAATTTATGTCATCCAAATTCTGCAAATAATTATTTTTATCGACCAGTTCTTTCATTATATACTCAAATTGAAAATACAGTACATGTAGACAACTATCCAATTAAATGAAAAAAAAAAAGACCTTAAATTGGAAAAGCGTATTAATAAACGAGTACGAAATTACAAAAAACAAATTAACAATAATGAAAGGTAACATATAAATGGCCGTTAGTGGTCCTCGTTGAACATGTCCAAACTCCAAACCAAATAATGGCAAAGATATAATAAATATAATTTATGCCATGATCTACTTGTCGGAAAGAAAGGAGAATCATAAATATCAAATCTAGAATAAAGATGCATTTAACAATCAAAAACAATAATAAATAAATAAGGCATGTACCCAAATAACAGAAAAGGCCAGCCTCTCCACATCAGATCGAAGAGAACAGATATCTGCAAAAGGAAGGTTATATCTTAGCAAGCTCACCGAAGACTTTTGCATCATATCACATATTTAAGCACCGAAAATTTTAATTATGAAATAAAAATGTACACACAATTTGAACCAACTTCCTCAAGAAGAAACACTACCTTCTGTTAGGGGTTTTGGAAGCATGTCTATTCGCCGCTCAACAAGATAAACAGATGTGGCCCTTTGTGTAGCCTCATCATCAAGGGGGGTGCCAGGGTGAACAAAATTCGTCACATCAGCAATATCTAATAAAATGTCATTAAAGATTTATATTTAGGCATTTAGCTTCTGACAACCACGAGCAAGGAAAGAACCTTGAGGAAGTGGGAGAAGCTCGTGACAATGTTGAATTTGTTAGACAAGAGAATATTGATCCAATGTGTGATTTAGTTAGAAGTTTTGTATACAAAATTGTGTCAGCAACAACATAAAATATCAACTTACCCAAAATTAATAAATAAATATGATCCCTAAAAGTGATTTCAGTTATTAGGAAGCCACTTGTAATGTGTTGTACAATTACCAGCTGGGTAAAAGTTTTCCTCCAACAAGTTCACTCTTAGAAAAAGAAATATCTTTCAAAGAAAATAACTTGAAGTGAGGAAGTCTTTTTTTTGGTAAGAAGTGAGGAAATTCAAAGCCAAAGAATTAGCACCTGGCAGTAATATTGATTATTGGTTCAAGTTCTCCTTGAACGTTTTTAGAATATTGACTAACCATATAAATTTGACAAAGTCTCAGTTTACTGAGAGGTACCTAAGGCAGGAATTTTATCACTCAATCAAATTATGAACCATGAGAGTTCACTCTCTTCTCCAGGACAAGACTTGAAAATTAAAAAAAAAACTGGGAACTTCATACCCACCTTTTTGAAAGCTGTGAATTATCATCAGATAAATCTCAACTCATACACATTGTTCTTAGAATGTGTGCATCTTCTTCAAAACTTTCAGTTATATTGAAAATTTCAGCATATATTAAAATCTGTATGGAGGATACGAACTCCCAATTCAAAATTTCCATTTGAAAGAGCTGTACAGTGCAATGCATCATCAATATCCTTGCATCCTGTATTAGCCAGAAGCATCATTACTTCTTCTAGAATATAATCTGTCAACTAATAAAACAGACAGGATAATCATCTAGCTCAAAAGAAGAAGAAAAGTTAATTAGTATATCATGTTATATGGAAGAAAAAAAAGAAACAAGAAATGGAAGAAGAATCAGTAAGCATTTGGGGTCACATACCCGGAGGGTCCACACTAAAAACACGTAAATGTCGCAAATCCTGTCTGTTAGGATTTGCAAGATCTTCAGGAGATACCGACCATGGTAAGGGTGGCAGGCAAGCCAAAACCTGGGCAGAAAACGGTCTTGAGTCTATGTCGTTCTCTATCAAGACTACCTGCAGTATCCACAAAGATAATTACAGTCAAGAGCCTATGAACTACTTAGTGAATAATCAATAATCTTCCATACTACCAATTGCGGGATCAGGCAAATCACTTGATAAACAGATGGACTCTAACTAGCTTCAAGAAGTAAAAATGAATAAAATATGGAAGCATTCCAAATAAATGATCCTTGTTACAGTGTGTCAAAAAATAATGAAGGCTGAGCCAAAATCTACTTGCCTCACTTTCAGTATCTCTGTCACCTATTTCTCCTATGGTTCGTACATAATGGCCAGAAGGGTATCGAGATAAACAATCCCAAGAATCAACAGACACAATAATCCGCTTGTCCAGAAGATTCCCAAGCTGTCGAGTTTGAATCCGAATCTTTGGAATTCTGCAATCTTTGGAGACAAATAAAGCATGAGCAACACCACCATTACCTGCAGGCATAGGCATTGGCTCCAAAGATCCACAATAACTGCATGAAATCATGTAAACCAAGATAAGACAGCAGAGACCCTCACAAGAAACAGTTACCCACTACCAAGTAATTCTTGCCACATTATGAACCAAGCTTCAGGCATTCATGGAGTAAATTATATACGGTACAGTTATTTAAGAGAAGATGAGGTTGATACCAAAAATCTATGTCAAAATCCTAACAGAAGTTGTAACGAAACTTGAACATCATGACTTACTTAACAAGGAACTTAACACATCAATCTCAAACCATATTATGCAGATTGTGAGAGAGGCTATCATTAATTTTACAAGAAGTATGATCAGTATGGAGCGCATATGATGAAGTAATCATAACATAGCTATCCTTGATTGCAATTTTCACTATGTGAATGTCACATCTGCATGCATTAATATGGAGAAAAGGGACAAACATTCATTCAATACTTCCATGCTGTCGATTTCAGTGATGAGACTATAGTATGATGTATTGACGGACAGTGAGTCCAAAACACAGTAAAAACTGGGAAAAAAATCAAGAGTATCACATGTATGATTAGTAAGCTGTGAATTTAACAGAAAGGTCTAAAATTTAGAAAAAAAAAACAACAGTTAAACTTATGAAAACAATACCCAGGTCATTCTTCCATACATTTGAAAACAAAACGTGATTATGAATATTTTCCTGTAAAAGCAACCATAAATTTGAAATTTTAGTGCTTATGTAGATCGTGCCCAGCCCAGGCCCCAGCACATCTTCCATATTAGCTTCCATGATGAATTGGTAGCCGGCAAGAAGTGATTTCACATTTTATAGTAACAGTTTCCCTTAAATGTGCTGAAGAAAACATGATTATGAAAATTATCCTGTAAAAACAACCATAAATTTCAAAAATAAGTTGTGCTTGAAAATAAGTTGTGCTTGTGTAGATCATGAGCAGCGCATCTTCCATATAAGCTCCCATGAATTGGTAGCCGGCAAGAAGTGACTTCACACATTATAGTGAGTAACAGTTTCCCTTTAACATGCCAGAGACCACACAGCTCATATTGGCCTCTGTTTGTAGACAAGAAAACTGTCCACCATAACCAACAAACATTGTAATGGAGTTAACCAAGAAGGGAAAAAATAAATATACAATATCATATATAAATAAAAGGTTCAACTAGAAAGCAACATTCTGAAAGTTCAAAAGCATGCGTAAAGAATGGGACAGAATTGATGCATGGAAGTTCAAGCATGCATTAAATAACTGGACAGCTATAAAATATTTTCCAGGTGTGGTTATCTTAAGTTCATATAACAACATGGCAAATAAAATTAATAAAACAGAATAAACAGAAAAAGTGGCAGTTTAGAAAAAGGTATAACTTGGTGGAAATGAACCATCTAATTCAAAAATCATGATTTCAACAAAATGTCAAACTCAAACATAATGGTAACTGAAGCAAAACTCAAGACTTAGTATGCAAATATTTGAAGTAAGCAATCCACATTCCAGGTTAACTTACGAACGCCAATTCCTCTTTATAATACCAACAACACGCCCAGATGGACGCCCTGAAACAGGTTTCACGTCTCCAGCAGAACATGGTACTAGAACCATATTTCTAGGAGCGTCATCAGCACTGCCTGGAACTAAATGAACATCTTCTTCCTGCTCGTCCTCTGAAAAGGAGTAAGAAATTTTTCAAAAGAAAATTCGACATACATTTTTTTTAAATCGATAAACAAGCAATCATATAAAAGGAGGTCCAAAAAGATCAAGCACAAAGGGGCAAAGGAAAAAGAGTTTACAAGCTCATAAACTCAAAGGCAAAAATATCAAAATACAAAAGATACAAGCAAGGCCTCCTATCCCGCCTACTCCTGGATCGGGGATCAATAAAACAGCGCTCTAACCTCCTCGGCGCTATGAAGACTCTCCCATTCAAAAACCACCGACCGGGTGCGCTCACAAATCCTCGGGTGGGATGATGAAATATTCTCGAAAACCTGCGATTTCTCACTTTCCATATAATCCAAGAGATGGCTCCAGGAAGCACCGCCCAAACCACCTCGCGAACCCCATCCGCACTCACCAAAGACCAACTAGATAAGAAGTTATGAAAGGTGGAGGGAAAGACCCAATCCACCCCCATGCGGGAGAGGAAATATCCCAAATCGCAAACGCAATAGAACAATGAAGTAGCAAATGATCCACAATCTCTTCCTCATGGAGACACATATAGCAACGGTTTGCCAACTAACACCCACTATGTTGTAAGCGATTACATGTAAGAATCTTGTTCAGTGATGCATTCCAAAGGAAGAAAGAGACCTTAGAAGGAATTCCCGGATTCCACACAATCCGATGAGGAAACGGACCTAAGAATGCCGGATCAAAAGACTGTAAAAGTGATCTAACTGAGACACGACCATTATTGCTTCCAGCCCAAGACCTACTATCCCTAAGCATAGGACTCGGGGAAAAGAGACTGATGCGCGCCATAAGACGCAACACTTCTTCAATTTCCCATTCATTTAAATCGCATCTCAACTTAAGACACCACACCACCCACATACATTTTTATGTATATATATATACACAAAACTTTATATATATAGAGAGAGAGAGATGCAAGCCAGAGTCTCTCTCTCTGTCTCTCTCTCTCTCTCTATATATATATATAAAGAAAGTGACTAGTCAGCCAGGCTGATTATAACTTATAATCAGCTCACCTCCTGTATACCGTTAGATCTCAAATAATGGTTAGGATCAAAACACCCTTTATTGTGCTAATTGTTTAATTTCCAAAACTAACCTTAATACCCTCTAAACACGCTCCTCTCTAAACACGTTCTCTTCTTTCTCTCTCTCTCCCGCTCAACTCTCTCTCCCCGCCCAATTCCCTCTCTCTCCCCGCCTGGTTCCCTTCTTTTCACCTGAATTCAAGTTGCAAGTCACTTGGCTAAAACCCGATCCAGCTGATCAGGACGCGATTAATTGGCTTGATGAGAAATTGTCTAGTGCTTGCGGTAAATTCAGACACAAGAGCTCCAAAAACTTTGAAGATCGCCTTATGTTCTCTCATTTGGTTAATTGGAAACAAGGCATCAATAGATGCTCTTACAATATATATCCTAGAAAGGGCGAAACTTGGGCCCTTTTTAAGAATTAGATCACACCCCTTTTTACTAGTAATCTCTCTCTCTTCTTTCTCGCTCATGGACTGCCCCTGTTTGATGATCAAGAACAGCAGCTATTATATGGGCATACAAGTAACATAATATGTACTAGATTACGTGATTGGTTGAAATAAAATCTTCCATGATTGTTGTTTTTGATTTGCCACATCTCACTGAAAGAATTTTGCAAACAATACTCTTTGGAGCTCTGTATCAAATACTTCAAGGGTGTTCTTGAACCTGTTGTATCTCCAATTGTTATAATTATTGTGTCCCGCATCTGGTGGTTTACGATCAATCTGGTATTACATAGGCTGTTCATGTTTAAACTTGTTTGTCTTTGATCCTCACATTATTCGTTTAGAAAAGGTTGTTGGAGCTACCTTACTGTCGTACTCCAAAATCCCCCTAGGAGAATTGAGAACTTTGACACGTGACTTACTTGACTTAATCACTTTAATGAACTTTAAAGACATACCAAAATCTGAACTTAAAAATTTCTTCAATGGAATAACATTTAATATCTCAACTGAATATCAATTAAAATCTGTAATTAAACTAAATCTACATAATCTAAATCATCCTCATGATTCTCAACTCTTTAATTAAACCTATCAAATCTAAGTATCCCAATTCAAAAACTAAAACATAATAAACTAATTACAATTCCCCTGGAATTTAAACAATTTCTAATAAATTAAAATAAAAGTAAAACTATCTATCGAAATCTCGTTCCTCTTCGGGATGATCACCTGCAAGATCTTCCTTACGTACTTCTCTTCAATTCAAGGCTCCTGGGTACAATTATCAAATCTCGAACCTACCGACAACAAAAGTCATCGGCTGAGTAATAAGTTACTCCGCGTATATAACAATCCATAGTAAACAATATCATAACTATAACATACATATAAGTAATAGTTCAATTACAATTCACATACATAAATCAAAGTATGGAACATATTTTCTTTTCAATTCTTTCATGTGTTCACTTGTACTTATTTTACTTATCTTATTACTTGACTTTTATTTCTTTTATTACTTTTCTTGACTTGTCTTTATTGTCTTACTTTTTTTACTTGTCTTTCTTTTTCGTGAATAAATCAAACAACATGCACTGTGTAATAACTTAAAATAACTCTACCCCATAAATTGGGTGGAGATTAACATATACCCTACTTTCCGAGGTACCACACGGTTTACACATTATCCAGTGCATAAGACTTGTCTACACATTATCCGGTGTATATAGCTTGTCTTGCCTTGATCTTAGGCTTGTGGGTACTCGGTCAGTGCAAAACGCAATCATGCATTTATTGTTTTCGTGTGTACTTATATACTTGTATAATACTTGTAATCTTGCTTTTTATTATGGTTGTACATATTCATTATCTTGAGTGAGTGCACAGTAATATACTCTTGGTTAAATTATACCTAAGACTATCAGTCAAGGGCCATAAGACATCTCACCATAGAATTTCATTCCACTATGTTAACCAGGCCTAGTCAAGCTTGACTCTTATCAAAGGTTCATTTACCCAACAATATATCACGTATGAAAACATAAAATAAACACACAACAACATTCATGTTCCCAATAATTTAACAGACTTTAACCACAGTTTATTTTCAACATGCATAATTCACAATCTAATTTAAATATCAACTACTCCATTTTTAATCGAGATCAATATCATAATTACACTACATAATTTATCAATCATAATTCTCATAGATTATATCCACAAAACAAACTAATATGTAATCATAATCTCACAAATAATCTATATCCATCATTCAATTATTTCGTACATTACATTCAACTCCATAATCTCATCACTTTCTTCATTTTCAATCCATACATACACCACAATTTTCATTCCATTTCCCCTTGTTGATATACATCATAAATAAACATCTCTAAAAATCATGAACATATTTAATAAGGGATATACATAATATAACATGCTTTGATCTTGCGTTCTTATTTTAAATCCAAACTATTTATTCTTATTTATATTAACAATCATCATATTGGTTATATTAACAATTATCATATTGGTAGAAAGAAATTAATATATACGTTATTCATAAAAACATTGCATGAGGGATGACCAAAATCTCTTTATCTTACTATCAATCATGTTCTTTACATGGATCTTATCATTTGATTCATACTTTAGATTAATAGTTATAAAATTGAAAACTAGGAAAATTTATTTACCTCACTTGATTGCTTCCTTACGATCTTACGCTTGCGAATGGGGCTCGATCTAGATCCTCAAGTCTCCCTCCTTCTTTGATTGAATCCTTGAAAACTTTAGGCTTTTCCCCTTTGGATCTCTCGAAATACTCTCTTCTCTCTCTTTTATGTTTATGGGGCTCTAGGAAGCCTAATTCACGAGTTAATGAGGTATTTATAGAGGTTGGGAACCCTAGGTAAGGTAAAAATGGTCAAAATCACGATTTTCCGGAAAATCCCGCTTTGGGCTATCGATCCCCCCTGTGGGCGATCGATCCCCCCCTAAATTTTTTATTTATTTTTATACTCGGAACAGCCTTCGGTATTTTGTCTATAACTTTTGACTCGGTTATCGGAATTTAACGATTCAATGCGTTGGACTCGTTATTCAAAGGGGAACAATTTCTTGTCTAATAGACAAGTCCCAATTTTAAGTTTTTAATTACCTAAATGAGTTCTAAAGCTGAATGGTTTGAAAAAGATTTCAGCAGTTCAGATTTTTCAGCGAGCCCGATTTTAGAAATCCAACATTTAACCTATCTTTGACTAGAAATCTGGAAAAATGATAAACATGAACCTCAAAGAGGGTTTCCATACCTTCCTAATGGTTCAATAATCATTCGATTCCGATCAACGGTGACAAAACTAGAGCTTCTTGAAGTTGAGGATATGGCACGAATGTCAAGAAACTAAATTTTGAGTCTCTACACTTACTTAGTTCATACCAATGTTTTAAAACGTGAGGGCGTGAGGCGAGGCATTAGGATCTCAAGATGCGTGAGGCATAAGTCTTACAAGAAAGATTCATGCTCTTTCATTTTAACAAATAAATAAAATATAAGAAAATTTGTAAAAAGATTCAATAAGTTAATGAAAGATTATAATATATATATATATATATATATATATATATAAAGAGAGATACATTTATTTTATACATATATATATATATAGAGAGAGAGAGAGAGAGGTTCCAAACAGTTACGCCTCGTAGAGTCTTTAGTAAGTGGGTTTGTTGAGGCCGTTGGATCTCAAGTCCTTTAAATCCAACGGTTTACCCCAAAACAGCTAGCTTGGGGTGAAACCACCCAAATGAAATCACACAAACCATGCTCAACCCCACGGCTCTTCCTCTCCATTTCTTTCCTCTCGTTCTCTTTCCTGAACTTCCACTCCTCATCTCATTCTCTCTCCTGAAATTCCTCTTCTTTCATTCTCTATTCCGCCCTCTCTCATTTCGTTCTCTCCCTCTCCCGAAATCCCTTTCCTCTTGTTCTCTCTCTCCCGAACTCTCTCCTGAGTTTTCAGCAGACCTTGCTTTTGCACTGAGTTGGACTACTTTGTTTGTTTTCTTGGATCACATGCACTAACTTGGGCTGCTGATTATGGTTAATTGATGAGCCACATCAGAAGTTTTGGGAGGGTTATTAGAATGAAAGAAATTTAAGAAGGACCATTCTGGTGGTTATATTTTCAGTTGCCAATGAGTGCAAGTAACCTGTAACACATTTTATTGTCGTGAGTTGCAGTTGATTTTATACCTTGAGCCCTATGAAACTGGTCTTTAGGTTTGTATGATTGACAAGGGTTAGTTTGAGGAATTATGGTGGAGGGATTTCGGGAGAGAGAACCGGAGGAGAGGAAGAGGAAGAGAGAACCAAAGGAGAGAGGAAGAGGAAGTGAGGAGAGAGAGAGAAACATGAGGTTGTGCTTGGTTTCTGTCATTTTTATTAGGGCGGTTTTAGTCCAAGATAAGCTGCTTTTGGGTATATGGTTGGATTTAAAAGAAATGAAGATCCAACGACCTTAAAGAAGTCACTTACTAGAAACTCTGGAAGGCGTAGCTGATTGGAACCCCACTCTCTCTCTCTCTATATATATATATGTGTGTGTGTGTGTGTGTGTGTGTGTGTGTGTGTTCGTGTACAATATGTGTTTTCATGTAAGTGCACGTATATATATATATATATATATTATATAAATTAGTTGAAATAAATAACAAAATGTTTTTTTTTAAAGGGCATTGAAGTCTCAATTGTGGCTAGAAACCTAATTTTAGTTAATGTATGAGACGTGTGCCATAGACATAAAGCGAGTTTCAAGGTATGAGGTGTGTGCCTCATGAGGTTTAAGCCTCATGGTTGAGCCTCAAGGCGTTTTCCTTAAGCCTCGCCCTGAGGCGAGCCTTGAGGCGTAAACCTCACACAGTTTTTAAAACAATGGACTGAAGTAAATTAGTTTTTTTCATTGATGAAGTGGTATCCTCAATTTTTTTCCAGGGTCTGCATGATGGATGCAAAATAAATAGTAATTTTTTTAAGTGATTGGTGAAGTGGATTGTGAATCAAATGGTTGATAAAAGAATTTGATAGTCCAATAATATATCTATCTATCTATCTACAGAGGAGGTGACTAGTCAGCCAGACTGATTATACCTTATAATCAGCTCATCTCATGTATATAGTTAGATTTTAAATAATGGCTAGGATTAAAACATCATTTATTGTGCTAATTATTTAATTTCCAAAACTAACCTTATACACTCTAAATACGCTTCTCTCTAAACAGTTCCCTTCTTTCTCTCTCTCCCAGCCCAACTCTCTCTCTCCGCCTGACTTTCTCTCCCCTCCCAACTCTCTCTCTCCCTGGTTCATATTCGCGTTGTCTATGATTGTCTGGATCAAAGTTCCATTTGATATCCCAACGGAACTCTGATCCGCCCGCTAAGATTCTAAAAAACCCGGATTCAATTCCGGCTTTTGCATTTACAAACATAAAATTCTGCTCAACCCACGAGCAAGTATGAAGTTATAAGGATTTGCCAGCATTCACCACATTAGTGATGCAATAAATCTTCTTCACATGCACTTGCTGTTGTCTAGAAGTGCACATTTACAAGGGTATCTTTTCATTTTGACAGGGGTACTACAGGCAAAGAGTGATGAAGGCAATTCTGTAAAAAAAAAAAAACTAATCACTAAATAGATCAGTATACTAAAAAGAAAAGAGAGAGCTTACAAGAAGAACAGTTCAACGATAGGTGAACTAAGGTAAAACTGAAAAACTAGAGAAACTGGAAAAAGAGAAAGGGGGGAAAAGGATATAATCACTACCTATAAAGGAAGACCACCCAAGCTCATCAAAATCTCTCCTAATTGAGCACCAGGAGAATAAGAATTATAAATATCAATTCGGTTTTCTCAATAGGAGCAAAAGCGTTATCAGACAACGGACAACCTTTATTCATCTCCCAAACCCCCCAACAAATAGCTCCTGTGAGAAGCATCCAAATCTCTCCTAAATGACATATACATCTATCGAGAACCAATCAGAAATTAAACCCTTGAAGCTGGAAGGGAAAACCCACAGCAACCCCAAGCAGGATAGGAAATGCACCCAAATGCCTCTAACTAGAGGACAGTAGATGAATACATGATTCACTAATTCCTCCCCAGTCATGCACATGAATCACCTATTAGCCAATCTTCAACCCCTACTTTTCATGCATCTAGATGAAGAATAAAGAATACCAGTATTCCACACTATTTTGTGAGGAAAAGAAACACTAGGTCTGTCATCCATCATCAAGAAGAATGATTTCACAATGAACCAGCTCTTACTGTCCCCAGACCAAATACACCTACAAAAAACAAGAGGATTTGGAGTCATCTAGGTAAGTCACATTAGGAGCCTAAGTTGTCTGAATCCCAATCATTTAAACTCTTCAAATAGGGAATCCAAAAAATTTCGTCATTCTCAATCTCATAGCACGAGACCACCTTACTGTATTTAACAGAGGCCAAAGAGTAAAAATTGTCGAACTAGCTTTTAAGTGTTCTTGCTGCACCCAAGATCTTCCCAAAACATTATTTCCACACCTGCACCTATGTTGAAGCTAATAAATTTGTGGAACTCCTCTTTTCCTTTCATGATAACTTTCTAGATTACACAGACTAATCTCATGAGAACTCTTAACTTCCTTTGTGTTACACACCAAGTCTTCCCATATTCTGCCACAATAATCTTTCCCCATAGACTCTCCCTCTCTCTCTCGCCCCCCAAACCTCCAAAGTCACTTACATAATAGAGCTAGATTAGACTCACGCAAAGATGTAATCCCAGGACATCCCCCCCCCCCCCAAATTCTACCTTAGAGACTGGAATGGTTTATGGAAACATTACATACAAGGGATTGTTTACTAAGGTAAATAAGGGTAAGCTTGCCTCCTTTCAAGAGAAAAATAGCCTTCCATGCAGCCAACCTTCTAGAGACTCTCCACAACTGGATCTCATACTGATTTAGATTTGAAAAGGAACTTCTATAATTAATGGACCCAAGTAGTTTCACAACTAAAACTAGCAATTGAAATGGAATGCTCAAGGATGAACGTCGTTTTGAATAGATACTTGTAATTACCAACTTTTTGTACATTTTCGTTTTAGATCCCTTGTCATCATTTCCTCATAAGATTGTGTGGAACCCTAATATTCTCTCGAATGTATCATTCTTCCTTTGGACTACGGTTGTAAAGAAGATCCTCAAATGTGACCATTTAAAAAAGAGAGCGTGGAGGATAACTAATTATTGTTTTCTGTACCTCCATGTGGAAAAATCTATGGATCATTTGCTCTTTCACAATCGTGTTGCTTTTGAAATTTGGGGACACTCTCTTCATTATGAGTAGAGTGGGTCTTCCCTTCTTCCTTCCAGTACTTTTTAGCTTTCTAGTCTCCAATTAGTACAAATAATGCTCGAGGCGATTTGGGATGTCCTATTTGGGGCTATCTCGTAGATGATTTGGAAAAAGAAGAACATGAGAGTGTTCTAGAGTCCATTCTCATCCTCTCCTTGTATTTGCGCGCACATTACACACCTGATCTTAGAATGGTACCTGATCTTAGAATGGTGTTCTATACGAAGAGGACATATGGACTTGGGCAAGTGTCCGGGTAAGAATTGCGAGAAAAGCGATCATCTTTTCCCTGGTTCCATTTATGGGGCATGTATAATGTAACAGATAGGCATGTGTTTATATCCTTTCCTCTCTTTTGAGTTTACTGCTAAGTAAACTCTCTGTATTTGTCCTAAATTGTTACTTTTTCTCTTTTTACATATACTAGTGGGGCTTTGCACGTGCAAATTTGATTTTTAGGTTGCTTTGAAACAAACCATCAGTATCCATGTCAGTTGTGTAGTAGCAAAATTTGAGAATAACATATTAGAGACATAGTTAAAAACAATTTAAAATAATAGGCCGATACGCAGACATTGGGTCATGGTGTGTTTAAACATAACTATTTATATTCAGTCCATACATGTTTGCAAAATGCCCTTGTTTGTCATTTGAATTTATTATTGTACTCATCATACTTGTGCTATTTCGATTAAGGACGTAACAAGCCTTTCATAATCGCATAGATATATAATCAGGAGCTCTAGTTGAAGAGACAATCAGCGCAATCCAAAAAAATGTCTTCCTAAGGGTATTTTGAGAATTACTGGAAAAAAAAGTTGACAAAAATACATTTTTATATTATAATTATCAAACTACCCCTCATTATGGATTGCCCCCATTATTCCTTCAACCGGAGCTCCTGTTAAAATTAAGCTCCATGTCCACTCTTAACAAGAATAAAAGAAAGTTAGAAACACATGTCCATTACTCCACTTATATAAGACAGTTCGCAGGTAGTGGGCAAAGGGCTAGATTGCTTACTAAGGGGAAAAACAAAAGAGCTAACTGGCTAAGTGTCGCAGGCGAGGGCGTGTGTACCCATAGTAACAAAGTTTAGGTTCTAGAATTATTCGGTGGGTTTTAAGTTCGGAAAAATTCGGCAAATTAGGGATAAGTTCGGGGAAATATAATTAATAATTATAAAAAATATATAAACATGATACCAACTAATTTTTTTAAATACATAAATAGCTATACCTTTTCTCAGATCTTCACATATAAATAATTAAATTTCATCTCTTTGATTTCAAGTGAGTGTTACTAAAGCAATCTCTCACAACCAATTCCTCCAACTCTATGCAATCCTCCAATATCATCTTCAAGTTTTTACAATCAAAATAATCGAGCACCCATTTACCAAACATATTATCAAATTTTCGGGGAAAAAAAAAGCAATAAACACCATTGTATTTATAAACATATTATCAAATTATCAGGGAAAACAAGCAATAAACACAATTCTGATTTTTGCATACCAAGAGAGAGAGAGAGAGTACCAGAGAGAAGGCGGCGAGAGAGAGAGAGAGAGAGAGAGAGAAGGCGGGACAGAGAGAGAGAGAACACTTACCGGAGGATTATTCGCCGGAGATTTCTCACTTGCCGGAGTGAATGTTCGCCGGAGAGCTGAGGGCCTACGATGTGGGGTTTGGTGGTGGAGCCGAGAATATAGAGTGGTGTGGGGTCGTCTTGTGCCCTAACCCTTTCCTTCGTATGGGTTTTATATGAAAAGAAAAAAAAAAACGCAAACGAACAATACCCGAACCCGAGATTTGTTCGGTGGGTCACGAATAGTTCGCAGACTATTTGCGACCCGCCGAACAATCCCAGGTTCAGGAATAAACAGCCGAACAGATCGCCTGACCCTCCAAAACGAATAGTTCACGAATCATTCGCAAACTTTGTTACAATGTGTGTACCCATATAACCCGTTATATCAAAGACCAAACACTAAGAATGATGCAAGAACAAACACGTGTAATGTGGTAAACGTGAATGTTTTATACATAATAATCTCCCCGACCCTAACAAGAGGTGCTCGAGTCTCCAGTGAAACCATAGTTCGAAAACTCGGCGAGTCACTCAAGTAGCTTGGCGGGTCACTCGAGTAACTCGGCCGAGTTACTCGACTCGGTTGAATTTCGAGTCGAGTCGGCTCAAAATTCGAAGGAAACACTATTTTCTGAGTTAATTGGGAGACTCGATCGAGTCAAGCCGAGTTTTTCGACTCGCCGGACTAGGTCGAGTCACATGATATTTTTATCATTTTTTTTAAACCTAAACTCGAACGTCACACTATTTTTGCATCATATTTTTTTTTGGGTCTATAAAGACAACCTACTGTAGGTACTATTAAACCTAGTTTATAGGCTTGAAGCTATAAAACCAGCGTACTCGAGTTCTTTTAACCTATGTTTTTCAAGTTATTACATATATTTTCCGAGTTAGACCGAGTCAAGTTTTTTTCGAGTTTTCCGAGTTACTCGACCCAGCTAACTTTCGAGTCGAGTCGAGTCGAGTTTTCGGGTTTTTGAACTATGAGTGAAACAGCCACCTTCTAACAACCCTGAAACACCCATATAATCAAAGGAGTTTGGATTAACAACAACCCCTGTTGTAGCTTGTCATCATGAGATCAAAAGGTGGAGGAGCAGACTCATTGTCTTCAAGCGATATGGAGTTAAGGAAGCTTTTCTGGGTGTTTATGAGTGTTTATCCTTGTAGAGTGGTGTGGAACCCTGGTATTCCATCCAAGGTGTCTTTTTTCCTTTGGACAGCATCGTTGGATAAAATCCTAACTGAGGACCATCTGAAATATAGAGGTTGGAGATTGGCGAATAGATGTTATATGTGTCTCCAAGCGGAAGAAACGACGGCTCATCTTCTATTGCACTATCCTTTAGCGTCGGAAGTGTGGAGTTTCTTCATTTCTTGCATGGTAGTGGCGTGGGTTGTTCCCTCCTCTCTTCGTAACCTCCTTGATTGTTGGTAGTGGGATAGAGGTGTAGGTGTATGGAAGGAGATATGGGGAGCTCTTCCTGGGGCTATTACTTGGAAACTTTGGAAAGAGAGAAACCGTAGAGGGTCTTTGACGACATCTCATTCACAGTGTCCAGTTTGTGTGCTCGAATCAAATTGTCAGTTTTGGAGTGGGTTGGGTTATATAGATCGAGGGAGGAAATCTAGGATTTTCTATATTAGTCATCTTAGTCGTAGGGAGGGGGAAGGTCTAAGGTATTGTAGTAGGCCGAGATCGAGTTTACTAGCTTGTAAACCTAATGGTCCTTTGTCCTGCTTTGTTTTCTTCTTTTTTGTTTAATAAAATGAGGTATTGATCAAAAAAAAAAAATGAGTGTAATATAATTGTTGATCCTAACAGATATCTTGTTTTACTCCATTTTATTTTTCATTTGCTTTATTTAGCAGTTACGTGAATACACAAAATAATAATTAAAATTAAAATAGGTTCTCATTTCCGAGGCTTACCATTTGTGCTTGTTCAGAATGTGGAGAGATCTTCCCGAAATTGAAAGCTTTAGAACTTCATCAAGCCGTAAAGCCAACTTGTCGAACATGTGGTGAAGCCTAACAGCCAAAGGCTGGGTTAGAGATTGAAGAGGAGGGGGGAAAGAGGTGGTGGAGATGTTGTGTTTCTTATCAAAGGAAACCAACATTGAGGTAGGACAGTGGCAGGGCACTGGAGATTGAAGTAAATGTTAAAAGAGTCCGCGGAAACCATGGAAATAAAAATCACCAAAACCGATACAAAACGGGTGATACGTATAAGTATCGGTAGTCCCTCCCCTATACGATATTTATATTGATACGAAACGGGCAATACTTATCTTTTATTAGTTATTCATGATTTAATTCATTATGTAATTATAATTTTGTTTGCTACTTTGTTTTTGAGTTGCTTCCCATGAGTTTATATTCGGTTCTTATAACTCATTTGATATTTTTTAAATTTAATTTGATATTTTTTATTTTTTTTCTTAAAAATGAAAATTTTACATGTATCGCCCGAAACCGATACGTATAGGTTTCGGTTGGGACTGATACATCCCCTGAAACCGTATTTTAAATCCTTGGCGGAAACAGGTTGGGTTACAGTTGGCCTCCTCGACATATGTTGCAACATCTCCAATAGCATGCTCTTACTTCGTCTTTCTTGTATCCCCAGCCAAAGAGAGAAATGATTTTCTTTATTAGAGTAGTTCCTCGAGATACTCCCGAACAACTGGCTCAATGACAATGCTTGGTGCACTTAGGCGACTAACTAATTAATTACAAAAAACAAAGAAAAAAAACTGGGAATCGATTCATAGGTTCGATACCTTGTTATATAACTTATGCTTCATAGAAATATTAGATCAGATAGAGTTGACGAACGAGGTCAGTTTATTAACAATTCACAGATGAAAAATGACAAAAAAGAAAGAGTTCACTCCTCTCCCATATCTTGCATTTATAGTCTTTTTGATAAATTACACTCACCTCCCTTGAGGTTTGGTGAAATTTCATAAACCTCCCCTCTAGTTTCTAAAATTACACTGTCCTCCCCTCAACTTTGGTTGTCTGTAACAGATACCCCTTCCCTTAAGTTTACCGTTACTTTATGGATGGACTTTGATGATGTCATCATTTAAACATTTTAAAATGTCTAAATTACCCTTTTTCAACACAAGGTTAGTTAATTCAATAAAATAAATGATAATTGGTTTCTAACCAAGGTTAATAATACCAACTTAAGGTTAATATATATTTCCAAAATCAAGTATATATATATATATATATATATATTAAAAAAACCAATGTTAAATAGATGAACTCTAGGGGTGAGTGAATCTTAACCATAGTTAGTGAGTATTAAAAGGGACAAATGGCGACTAAGGTTAATATTTTTATTTTTTTCTTAAAAGCAAGATTAGATGGATTAATCCTAGGGGTGAGTGAATCTTAAGCACAATTAGTGGGTGTTAATCCTAGGGGTGAGTGAATCTTAGGGGTGAGTGAATCTTAAGCACAATTAGTGGGTGTTAAAGGGGACACGTGGAGGCTTGTAGAGCCCCCTTTAATTGTGGTTAAGCATAATCAACCTAAGGTTTTTTTTCCCCTAAAAATCAAGGTTAAATGGATGAATCCTAGGGGTGAGTGAATTTTAACCATAGTTAGTGGGCGTTAAAGGGGGCAGTGACTCCTTGTAGAGCTCCCTTTAATTGTGGTTAAACATAAGCAACCTAAGGGTTTTTTTCTAAAATCGAAGGTTTGATGGATGAACACTAGGGGTGAGTAAGTTTTAACCATAGTTAGTGGGTGTTAAAAGGGACACGTGGAGGCTTATAGAGATCCTTTAACTGTGGTTAAACATAATTAACCTAAGATTAATATTTTTTATTTTATTTTCTTATAACCAAAGTTAAATTAATGAATCCTAGGGATGAGTGAATCTTAATCACGGTTAGTGAGTGTTAGAAGGGACATATAGCGGCTTGTAGAACCCTCTTTAATTACGGTTAAGCATAACCAACCTAAGGTTATTTTTTCCCTAAAACTAAGTGTGAATAAGGATTTCGGTCCCACGCCCATAGGGGTGTGTTGTCCTGGCGTCCCACGCCAACCTAAGGTTATTTTTTCCCTAAAACTAAGTGTGAATAAGGATTTCGGTCCCACGCCCACAGGAGTGTGTTGTCATGGCGATGTGGTCAATTGATTTTATGTTTAGAGTCGCCACTTATTTATTTGGTAGGGATAAGTTCCATATAATGGATAAGGTCTTGGTCTGCTTAGAGATCTAAGTAAGTGGTTCGGTTAAGCACGGGGAAGGTGTTAGGCACCCCGGCGCTTCCGTTTTACAACGGTTCCCTACTTCCTAGGTTTAAGCCAATTGAAGTCAGGTTTTAGTCAAATGTCGTTGATTTAGTTTATACTAACCCAAGAAGGGGAAAACTAAACTAGGGTCGGGCCCGAGTTGGGCTGCCTACGTACTCGCATTGGAGTGAGATCAGACCGAGCGTAGTTCTGGCACATGAGCCCGTGCCGAGGCTAAGGGTGTGTCGTGTGTGCACCAAGGGTGGCTTAGGGTCTAGTCCGGTAGATTAGGGTAGGTTTGACCGGGTTGGTCAAGTGCTTGGTTGATTGGGCCTAGTAGGCCAAGGTTGAAGCCCGGTAGGCTTAGGCCCGATAGGGCGAGAGGGAGTCCGATAGATTTGGGTGTGGCCTGGTAGGCCAAAGGTTAAGCCCGGTAGGCTTGAATCGGCCCGGTAGGCCTGGGGTGAAGCCCGATAGGCTATGAGTCGGCCCGGTAGGCCTGGGGTTAAGATCCAAATTCAATTTTATGGTCCTTCTTGATTTTAGGAGATTTTTTCCCATTTTTACCAAGGTTTAATGGGCTTAACCACGATTTAACTAGGGTTTAACCGGGGTTAAGCTCATTTAACCCTAGTTAGGCAATGGGGATGGTCCAAAAAGTTATATTCTACCATTTTAGAATATTTTTTATTTTTTGGGATTTTCCCAAAGGGTTTGGTGAGTTAACCAAAGTTAAAGTGTAACCCGGGGTTAGTTTAACCCGTGGTTAAGCCAAGAAAGGCAAGGGCAGGCCTGGGCTGGGTCCCAGGGCTAGAGGCAAGGTCTGTGGTGGGCCCCCATGGGGTGTGGGCCCACTGAAATGGGCCCAAAAGTCTGAAATCCACACTGTCGGTAATCCAATTACCGACAGTTGGCATGTTTTTTTGCCCTTTTAAACGCCTGTAACTTGGGTTCTTCAAGGAATTGTAGGGCCTATAATATACCAGATTGAAGCCTGGGATGAGGAGAGTCCAGTGGGCCTGATTTGGGCCCCAGGAGTTCCCTGGTGTGGGCCCCACAGCAAGGCAAAGGGGGCTGTATGCACTGTCGCATAAAATGATGAATGTCGGCACTGGAAGTGCCGACATCCTTGGCAGTTTGCAAAAATGGGGATTTTAACCCCGGTTAAACTCCTCTCTAGGACTTGGTCCCTTCATGGGAAATGAATGAGAGGTCCAGGGGAACAAAACCCAGCTTTTGGTTCACCCTAAAAGTGTCCCAGGTGGGGTCCGCGAGCCTCGAAACAGAGTGGTCCAGGGTGTCGGTACTGGGATTGCCGACACCCTAAATTTTCTTTTTTTTTTAAAACCCTTATCGACTGCTACTGGGGTTGGAACCAGGGATTCCCTCACAACATCAAGGACCCCCAGAACCTCATAGGTGTCGCGGTGATGGTGATTTACCCTCGGAGGAGCTCCTCCACACCTAGGCAGGTGGGAGAGTCCCCTTTAATGGGTTGAACCTGCAAAAACCAATCAAAGGCTCCCCTGGACGGACCAGGGGCTCACAACAAGTATAAAAGTAAAATAATAAATAAATAAATAAAAGGGTAAGGGGAAGCCCTACGCTATTGGTTCACTTTCGGATTGGATGGTGGCCGAATGGTGGTGCTGCAGGTGGTGGTGGCGCTGAGTGGTGCTGCTACGAATGCCGGTAGAGCTCTGGGAAGCTGCCGGAGGAGCCTAAAGGCTTGAGGGGAGAGTCTGAGCCTGATCAGGGGTTCGGATAGGGGGTCTTTCGGAGTAATCCTAAAGCTATGGGGGCACTGCCCTTTATAAGGGAGATCCAAGAGGACGTATAGGTCATTAGGATGAGGTTGGGCAGGGCTACAGTGGTCGGAGAGGGGGCCTGAGGGTGGTATGGTGGTGTGCAGGGCGTGCCTGAGGCTGCAGAGGGGGTGGTTTGCACGCAGAAGCAATAAACCCTGGTATCGGCGCTTGAATTGCCGACACCCCAAATCCTCTGAAAAACTGGATGTCGGTAATCGACTTACTGACGCTAATGGTTTTTGCCCATTGGGCTTTGCCCAAGCCTGCATGCCCACTGTTTGGGGTTTGGTTTGAATTCATGGGCCTGAGCTTAGGCCCAGGCTGAGGCTTGGCCTTTTTTTTTTTAAGGCTTTGGGGTTCTAGGGCTTAAGCCCTAGGGGCCTAGGGCTCACTATGGCTTGGACTAGACTAGGCTAGGCTAGGTTTTCCTTGAGTTTAGGATGTTAACTAGAGTTTGGCCCTAGGGCTCACCTAGGGTTAGGCTAGGGCTAGGCTTAGGTAGGGTTTAACTAGGGCTTAGGACCTAGGTTTTGCTAGGGTTCCCTAGGGTTGGGGACTAGGCTGGGGATTAACTATGGTTAAGTGACTTAACCATAGTTGGCTAGGGGTGTAAAAATTGGGTGCTTACACTAAGGTTAGATGGATAAACCCTAAGGTTGAGTAAATCTTAATCATAGTTACTGGGTATTAAAAGGGACACGTGGCGGCTTGGGAGTTTATGTTTTTCTTTGGTTGAGCTTTCAAACGGTAAAGACGTGTTTCTTCAATCAAGTAATAGGGGTAAAATGGGAAAAGGGTAACTTTAGTTAACAGTGTTAATATTAAGAGTCTAACAGGGGAGGGCAGTGTAATTTCAGAAACTAGAGGGGAGGTTTCTGAAATTTCACCAAACCTCAGGGAAGGTGAGTGTAATTTACCCTAGTATTTTTGCCCTGGTGGATCTCTTTATCATTCGCCGTGGTTCGGGCTGGCTTCCATTTCTCATTCTCCACAACGACATAGTTAGGTGAGTTTGGTCTGATCCGAATGAGGATCTTTTTCCTCCCCATTGTCGGGTGGGGAGGAAACGAACAATGATTCAAAAGGCATTGACTTGCAGTTTGGGATGGTGAGAAGAGATATATTTTACATCCCAGAGGGGCTATAATTGGAGATACCATTGTTTCTAGTACAGAAGTTCCTATAAAAATGGGAAATGCCCTACCTTTGACTGCGGTTTGAACCATTGATTTACGTAATTGGAAGTAACCAATTAGGTTTACGACGGAACCTAGAAATCGATCACTGATCCAATTTGAGTACCTCTACTGGATAGACCTCAACAGAAAACTGAAGAGTAACGGAGTAACGACAGCAAGTGATTAAGTTCAGTAGTTCCTCATATAAAATTATTGACTCTAGAGATATGGTAATATGGAGAAGACAAAATTGTTTGAGACACCGACAGAACCGGAAGCGCCCCTTATCTCGAAGAGAGGAGAACGGGTTATTCACGTTATTCACATTTCATTTGATGGTCAGAGGCGAATCGAAAGCTAAGCAGTGGTGATTCCAAGGTTCTGAATGTCGATATCGCTCGACATATCAAGCAGTGAAAAAAAGATATATCGGAGATATATTGTTTATCGGTGATTTTTGGAAAAAAATGGCAAAACATGGAATTTTATAGTGAAACTCAGGAAATGTTAAAATAGATGTTAATACACCTTTTAGAATAAAAACAGTAAAAAAAATTCTAACCATAGTTAAAGGGAGTTAAAAGGAAACACGATAATTTTTTTTTCAAAAATTCTAAAACCCAAGGTTAGATGCGTTAGTGAATCTTAAGCATCTAACATTGACTTTTAGAAAAAAAAATTAGAAAAGATGAACGTGTCCCTTTTTAACCTCTTTAATTATGGTTAAGATTCACTCACTCTTAGGGTTAAAATATCTAACCTTGGGTTTTAGAAAAAAATTAATAAATAATTTAATGTGTCTTGTATTTCCTTTTAATCGTGATTAAGGTTCACTAACCCTTAGAATTAAAGCATCTAACCTTGATTTTTTTTAAAATTAACGTATCCCTTTTAACTCACTTTAACTATGGTTAAGATTAACTAACCCATAGGAGTACCTAACATTGATTTGTTAAAAAAAACGTTGAATGAAACTTTTTGGAGTGACACTAGTATTACCCTTTTAAGGGTTTAAAACAAGAGTGACATCCTTTTAATGTTTTAAAGAGGAGTGACATTAGCATATCCTTTAAGGTTTTAAAAGGGGAGTAACATTAGCATAACCCTTTTAAGGGTTTAAAACATAAGATTCGATCATTTCTGATCAAACCCAAAGATAAAAACCGAAAGGAGCAAAGCTCCGAAAGGAAGAGGGGACTCAGGGGAGAGGGGTAACCGGCGACGGAGACGGCAACGACAATCGGCTCAGGTATGTACCCACGGCCACCTCTTCTTCCTTCTCTCTTTTCTACACTTCTGGTTTTTTTTCCCCCCTAAATCAAGCTTGAATCCAAGAGATTTGCTCGATATCGGGGAGTTATCGGCGATATATCGCCGAGATATCGGCGATATATCTCTGATAACTTCTGACATCGTGTAAAATTTTCCATACAGGGTATCAATGTGTCGGCCATGACCGACACCGACAAATATCAGCGATATATCGCCGATATTTCAAACCTTGCTTCCCTGAGAATAAAGTTGTATTCTCTTCAAAAGGATGGATCTCTATGAAGTAGTCCCCATCAAGTAGGTAAACAGCTTTTAATACTTTGAAACCATTTCGGATAAACGCCTCAGCTCCCCTTCCTTGTCGTTGTTGTTGGGTGTTCCCGTTTCATGAGAAAAAGGGTTGGTCGAGGCGAAAAACCGTGTGGGAGTAGAAGCTTCTGTTTCAATCCTTCCTACTCTCATCTGCCCAATTGGGTTGCCCTTACTCTATTCCCTATTCGGGAATAGCGGGCAGTAAAAAAAAAAGGGGATTCTCCTTTCTGTTATAGGTCGTGTCCCTAGATACTATAGGAAAGGTAGGCCCTTACTCTAATCCTTGATAGGAATAGCGGGCAGCAACATTTCAATAGCAACACCCATTTTAGTAAGTCCCTCCTAGTCCTTTCTGATCAAAGGTGGCTATGGAAGGAAGTTATGGCTCTAGACCCTTTGCCTTTGTTTTGCGCCGACATCGCGTTAAAGGGGGTCTAGGAAGCCCCTCCTAAATCTACGGTCTCACAGAGTACTAGTAAAGCTGCATTCACTCTTCAGTCACCGTGAACTTTACACGAACTGAAATTCTACGCTCTCGCCTTTTCCGATCGATGGAGTGTTAGTTTCATCTTGTTTAAGCGGATGAGAAGTATGGCTTACTTTGGTTGGGCAAGCGACTTAAGGAATTTCATATGTGAACACGGATCTTGCTTCGGTCATATATGGGAAGGGCTATCCTAGGCCAGGCTAGTCTAACCTTACATTTATTTATTGGTAAACCGGTCGGGAAGAGCAAGTTGATGCCGGATCGAGAGGAGAGGCAACCGCTCGCATTTCACCGTATGAATAGAATATATCGACAAGTTGAGCCTACATATACGTTAGAGCAAGACGAGATAATCCCAGTCGAGCGATTGCTCTCTTCCACCGTCGGGGTCCTGTCGATCCGCATGAACAGATCAAAAAGTAGAGACCTCGCCGCGGGCCTTAAAAGAGCTGCTACTACTACTAAACGGCCTGAAAGGCCTATTAAAGTGCCTGTTAAGCAGGTTTCTTAAAGTACCTCAGGTACTGCTACTAGCTCATTGAGCAAGAAGGTTTTTTCTCCTTTTTGTTACAAGTCTTGTTTTCCTATAGCTGATTCACTTAAAAGCTACCTTTTGGTTCGACTCAAGGAACTTGCTTCTCGTTGGTTGTGGTTTTCATTTCTTGAACCTATTCGGTATTTCCCAGATCAAAAAACCAAATGACCCCTCCCCCGAATTCTTTCGGGTTGTGAGACGCATTAAAATTCAATATAAGCTCGAAAATTAAAAATAAAGAAAACCAAAAAATTAGAGGGTTGGGTCAAAATTTTTGAATGAAAACAAAAATGAAGGGAATTATATTCAATTCTATTTTAAAATTTGATAATAATAATAATGAATAATAATTGAAATAGACCTGAAGAGAGTATCTGACCCTATACAAATATGATTCAGACATGATTTATCATATATGTGTGGACATACGCGTGCGTATCAGGAACGAATAAAATGTGGATGCGGATATGGTCGAATGGTAAAATTTCTTTTTGCCAAGGAGAAGACGTGAGTTCGATTCCCGCTATCCGCCCGTAATACAACTTGTTAATAATACATTATATTACACTCCCCCTCAAACTCGAACAAATGAGAGGTCAAGAAGCGAGAGTTTGCCCACCAAGAATTCATGTCGAGCACGAGTGTGAGACTTGGTGAACAAATTTGCAATTTGAAGGTCGGACGAAAAAAAAAGGGCGGTCTATTAATCCAAGCGGGGGTTAAGGTAGTTTACTTGTTGGCTGATAAGTCAGGTAGCAAAGCCTAAGATTAGATGACTGATTAGATTACTAGTTTGTTTCACTGAGGTTCCCCGCCTAAGTCCCATATCCTAAAGACTATAACTCAACAGCAAGCTGCCTTTACTTGGCTTCAAGTCCCATAAGAGAAGGAAGAATAGCTGGAAGCTAGAGAGTAGCTACCTATCTACAAACTCAAAAGCCTGGATTTGGCTAAAAGGACCTATTATTTGCATTCTCCTACTAGTCCCTTATTATTCTTATTCTAAAGTACCGATAACCTCTCCGCCTTTACTCTTCCCCCCTCCACATCTATAAGCAATCCCATAATGTGACATATGTTCTTCTATGCACCCGAATTCACGCAGGGGATCCAGTCCTCTGCACAAATACAACCTCAAACGGGTCTTGGGGTTCACCAATGAGTTGATTTCTAGGGAGAACTAATGAACGCAAACTAACCCCAAACTCCACTAGAGCTCGGCGGGTCATAACGCACTAATCAAAGCCCTAGAGACTCAGTCAAAATCCTTTCCCTCTTCGGCCTCGGTAAGGTCGGAAAGGGAAGTGTTATAAGCTTTGAATGGAAGCCCCCCGGTAAACGGTGGCAGTAACTCTAACTGTCCTAAGGTAGCGAAATTCCTTGTCGCATAAGTAGCGACCTGCACGAATAGTGTAACGACTACACCGCTGTTTCCGACAAGGACCCAGTGAAATTAAATTCTCCGTGAAGATGCAGAGTACCAACGGCTAGACTTTAAGACCCCGTGCACCTTGACTATAGCTTCGCAGTGACAACCTTGATCGAATGTGTAGGATAGGTGGGAGGTGGTGACACACAATGACCAATCCTGAAAGACCACTCTTTCGTCTAAGGATGCCTAACCGCTCATAACCGATAAATCGAAACATAAGTTGATCGGTTGTTTTTTCTCTTCTCCTCTGTATTACAACTCTACAAACAACAACTACAAACCTAACCTTCAGGACCTTTTTGATAGGGGGTATGGAGCCGAACGTCGGTCAAATGCATTCCTCACAAGTGAGATGGTGTTGATTCAACTCCGAAAATGGGTACTGCTGTCAAGAGTTCTAAGTTACCTAAGAGGTAAAATGGATTACATGTAGAACTAAGGGAAATTCCCTGTTGTGATTGAGGAGGATTACAGTGACGCGACTTGAATTAAGATCATAAATATTCCAAGTCGGTGTCTGCCTGGGTCTTCACCATTAGGTGGAGGAGCGATTTCATCGAAAGAAAGTGGCAAACAACCATAACTCATTCCTTCATGGAATTAGACATATACCTCAACTTGAAGAGAAGTAGAGTGGCTCTAAGTAAGAGAGAAGAGGTAGTAGAGATTGGTTGGTGTGTTGCTTATGAGAAGAAACGCGTGGAGACGATAATGCGTTTAGAAAGGAGAAAGAGAAGGGTCATTCATAATTTTAGATATTTAGAAGAGACAATTTTGGAAAAAAAGAGTAAGTTGAACAGTAAGAGTATAAGGATAACTATGTATTTTAAATGTATGTATGAGATATTTTAGTAACTAACGGAAAAGGAGTTGGTTGGAAAGAGCTGCTACAATCCTCTTCTAATATAACGTTATAGATAATTTTGATGATTGTCGATCAAAAAAAATGTTTTCCGCACATTTTCAACAAAACTACCCACAAAAAAAACCATAAAACATTACCAACAATTTTTTTTGGATGGTTTAAAACTTAAACCTAAACCAACAAAATAAAGCTTAATGTGAATCTCCATGTTCACTAGCTCATAGTGACAAAGTCGGGGTTCGGGAATAATTCGGAAAGGGTCAAGTTCGAAAAAATTCCGAAAATTCCGAAAAATATTCTGAAACATTTCAGAGAAAAAATAATTATTATAAAAAGATACCCAACATTTTGATTAGATAATATACAAAATAAGTTATTTACTTTATCGAACTAAACGAATTATTTCGAAATTCGGGAATAATTCGCAAAATCCGCGAATAATTCGACAATCATAAAATTCGTGAATAATTTGGCACACCTAAAATTCGTGAATTTTTTTCAAAAATTCGGAGAATTTTGTTACCATGCACTCGCTTCGCTAATGCTAGGACATATTGAGGGGCATGGCACAATACTCTTAAGAAGATAAATGGACTCATGGTCCATGACAACGAGGTTAATCCATAATCAAACAAAACACAATTAGGTTTTAATATAATTGTCGTTAACTTTTCCTCTGCTTGAAATTTTACCAATTGAAGATAAAAGTACAAAAGGAAACTCAATGATTAACAGATTGCCATATAAGGCAATTTTTCAAAAAAGAAATAAAAGAGAACAATTATCCTAAAACAAACAAATAAATAGAAAAATGATTCTCCTAAAACCAAGGAAGCGTAGTGGTCTCTCTCATAGTTCGAAAACTCGGCGAGTCACCTGAGTAACTCGACTGAATTTCGAGTCAAGTCGCTTCAAAACTTGAAGGAGACACTATCTACCGAGTTATTCGGGTGACTCGGTCGAGTTTTTCGACTCTCAAGACTAGGTCGAGTCATAGAAGGGTATTTTTATCATTTTTTAAAACCTAAACTCAAATGTCACACTATTTTTGCATCATATTTTTTTGGGTCTACAAAAACAACTTACTATGGGTTCTGTTAAACCTAATTTTGAGCTTTGAGGCTGTAAAACCAGCATACTTTGAGTTCTTTCAATCCAAAATTGTGAAGTTATTACATATATATTCCGAGTTGGACCGAGTCGAGTTTTCCGAGTTACTCGACCTAGCTAACTTTCGAGTCGAGTCGAGTTTTTGAACCATGGTCTCTCCCTCTCTCTTCTTATGTGAACTACAAACCACCCTAATTTGTTTGGAGCTGTAAATTCCACACCGCGAGTCGCGGTCTCCTTTTTCCATGTACAAGAAAAAGCCCTAAAAAGACAAGCTCCTCTCTCTCTGGTTTTCCTTCAACGACCTCCATTCAACAATAGTGCTTACCATTCCTAAGTCGGTGACCACAGTGCTTGAGCGGATGCAGAGTCAATTCTTGTGGAATAAGGTGGATTCTTTTAAGTATCCACTGGTGGCTTGGAATCATATTTGTTGTCCGAATGAAGAGGGAGGGTTGAATCTGAAGGCCCTGGTTCGTGCCAACAAGGCTTTGCTCGGGAAATGGATTTGGCGATTCGGTTCAGAAAGGAGCAATTTGTGGCGGGCGGTGGTAGTAGCTAAATAAGGGGAGCAGTCAAGGTGGGTTCCAAGCAAGGTTAAGTCATCTCACAGTGTCAGTCTTTGGAAGGGGATTATGGCGACAGCAAGTTTGGTGGTGCCATAGTTCCAGTTTGTGGTGGGTCAAGGGTTCGAAGTGAGATTTTGGAAAGACATTTGGCATGGAGACAAGCGGCTTCAAGACGACTTTGGGCAGATTTTTTGGCTTGCCACCAATAGGGAGGCGGTGGTTGGTGACTACTTGGAGAAGAGGGGAAAAGGGGTGGTGTGGTGTGGTGTCCGGAGCTAAGAAGAGACTTGAATGACTGGGAAGTGGAGGAAGCGTCGGGTTTATTGGCGAGATTACATTCTTTTTCCACACAAATGGTTAGGAGGGATGACAGGGTTTGGAGTGGCAGCAAGAACGGGCGCTTCTCAGTTAGATCCCTGTATCAGTCGTTGGGTCTGGGTCGTAGCAGTGTGTTTCCTCATAGGGTTGTTTGGCATCCAGGCATTCCCTCTAAGGTGTCTTTTTTCCTGTGGACCGCAGCTTTGGACAAAATTCTTACTAGTAATCATCTGCAACATAGAGGATGGAGATTGGCAAATAGGTGCTTCATGTGTCTTCAATCGGAGGAGTCTGTGGGTCATCTATTACTGCACTGTCCTATAGTGGGAGGCATCTGGGGATTCTTCCTTTCCCGTTTGGGTGTGGATTAGGTCTTCCCCGAGTCTTTCCTTGACTTCTTGACGTCTTGGCCAAGGGAGAAGGAGGGGAGTGTGACAGAGGCAGTGTGGTCAGAGTTGCCAGGAGCTATAGCTTGGATGGTCTGGAAAGAAAGGAATCGTCAAGTGTTTGAGAATACTTCGGCGTCCCCTTCTCGTATTTGTGCGCAGGTGCGGTTGGTGGTGTTGGATTGGGTAGGAATCAAACATGATAGGGATGAAATCAGGGTGGTGCTAAGCTGAGGTTGTTGGAGGGGGGGGGGGTGTTTGGCCTAGGGTCTTGGCGGGTTTTAGTGCTGAGCCTTCCTTGAGTTTATAGTCTTGTAAACTCTCGGTGCCTTTTTTGTTTTGTGGTCCTTGTACCCGGGCTTTCTTATTTAATAAATTGTGTGTTTATCGATCAAAAAAAAAAACAACAGAGCTACCAAAGGCTGTTGAGTTTTTCCTTTTGTTTCTTCAAATCTATTGAGTAAGATTGCATTTCATTCCCCTCCATTCCCCTCTTTATTGGACAGATCATTTAGTTTTTTTTTTTTTATTTCCTTACAATGTCTGCTTGTTTTTGGGTGATTTTATTTATCAAAAACTAAAATTTAATCTGCTTGTGAATACCCACTTCGATTTAATCCATCTTTAGATCTCTAGGGGGATTTTGATCGAGTTTTGTGTGTAAAAGAGAGAGAGAGAGAGGGTCAAAAGGGATGGTAGGATCAAGACATACCATCCCTTCATGGATGAGTGCAGCAGCATCTCGAACGGGTCCTGGGGTTCACCAATGGGTTGGTTTTTGGGGAGAACTAATGAACGCACAATAACCCCAAAACTCCACTAGAGACTCAGTCAAATTTCCCTCTTCGGCCTTGGTAAGGTCGGAAGGAGAAGTGTTATAAGCTTTGAGTGGAAGCCCCGGTAAACGGCGGCAGTAACTCTAACTAAGGTAGCGAAATTCCTTGTCGCATAAGTAGCGACCGACACGAATGGTGTAATGACTGCCCCGCTGTTTCCGAAATGGACCCGATGAAATTGAATTCTCCGTGAAGATGCAGACTACAACGGCTAGACTGTAAGACCCCGTGCACCTTGACTATAGCTTCGCAGTGACAACCTTGATCGAATGTGTAGGATAGGTGGAAGGTGGTGACACACAACGACCAATCCTAAAAGGCCACTCTTTCGTCTAAGGAAGCCTAACCACTCAAAATCGATAAATCAAAACATAAGTTGATCGGTTGTTTTCTCTTTTCTCCTCTGTATTACAACTCTACAAAGAACAACTACAAACCTAACCTTCAAGACCTTTTTGATAGGTGTATGGAGCCGAACGTCGGTCAAATGCATTCCTCTCAAATGAGTAGCCGGCTAAGAAACGGTAGCTGACAATGACTCTCGAACTACCTGCCTCTACCTCCTTCGCTGCTTACTCCGTTCCTAGTGTTGATTCAACTCCGGAAATGGGTACTGCTGTCAAGAGTTCTAAGTTACCTAAGAGGTAAAATGGATTACATGTAGCACTAAGGGAAATTCCTTGTTGTGATCGAGGAGGATTACAGTGACGCGACTTGAATTAAGATCATAAATATTCCAAGTCGGTGTCTGACCACGTCTTCACCATTAGGTGGAGGAGCGAATTCATCGAAAGAAAGTGGCAGACGGGCATAACTCATTCCTTCGTGGAATTAGACATATACCTCTGCTTCAAGACAAGTAGAGTGGCTCTAAGTAGGAGAGAAGAGGTAGCAGAGATTGGTTGGTGTGTTGCTTATGAGAAGAAACGCGTGGAGACGATAATGCGTTTAGAAAGGAGAAAGAGAAGGGTCATTCGTAATTTTAGATACTTAGAAGAGACAATTTTGGAAAAAAGAGTAAGTTGAACGGTAAGAGTATAAAGGATAACTACGTATTTTAAATGTATGTATGAGATATTTTAGTAACTAACGGAAAAGGAGTTGGTTGGAAAGAGCTGCTTCAATCCTCTTTTAATATAACGTTATAGATAATTTTGATGATTGCCGATCAAAAAAAATGGTTTCTGTACATTTTCAACAGAGCTACCCCACATAAAAAAAAAATGAAAAATAGACGCTCCATAAAACGTTACCAACATTTTTTTGGATGGTTTAAAACTTAAACCTAAACCAACAAAATAAAGCTTCATGTGAATCTTCCATGTTCACTCGCTCATAGTGACAAAGTCAGGGTTCGGGAATAATTCGGAAAGGGTAAAGTTCAAAAAAATTCTGAAAATTCTGAAAAATATTCGGGAACAATTCAGAGAAAAAATAATTATTATAAAAAGATACCCAACAATTTGATTAGATAATATACAAAATAAGCAGTTTACTTTATCGAACTAAACGAATTATTACGAAATTCGGGAATAATTCGCAAAATCCGAGAATAATTCGGGAATAATTCGACAATCCTAAAAATTCATGAATAATTTGGCACACCTAAAATTCGCGAATAATTCGTGAATTTTTCAAAAATTCGGAAAATTTTGTTACCATGCACTCGCTTCACTAATGCTAGGACATATTGAGGGGCATGGCACGATAATCTAAAGAATATAAATGGGCTCATGGTCCATGACAACGAGGTTAATTCATAATCTAACAAAGCACAATTAGGTTTTAATATAATTGTCGTTAACTTTTCCTCTACTTGAAATTTTACCAATTGAAGATAAAAGTACAAAAGGAAACTCAATGATTAACAGATTGCCATATAAGGCAATTTTTCAAAAAAGAAAATTCGGACTTTATAATTTGCCGATTTGTCAGCCTTGGTATTTCTCTATATGAAAGATGGATTCTGTTTGAATGATAGAACCACCTCTCACGGTAATTTCTTAATACCAGTCTTTCAACTTCACGGTGGTTTCATACATTTGGTTGAAGATATGTTTAATTCTCACTTTAATAAGTAATGAGGAAATTTGTTTTAAAATCAAAAGTATTGCTTCCCATGTACACATTGCCTACGAGCACCTTCTTTAGCCAATGAAAAGAATATATATATGTAAATTTTACACTTGGGACTTTTAGAATCTATTCAATCCTTTATAATTTTAGGATATGTAACCATCAAGAATCCCTTTGAGCGGAGTTTAGGAATTCTTAATAAATATTTGCCAAAGTATTTGAATGTGTGTTCATATACGTATTTGTGTGCATAGATGGATCAAAGTTAAATCTCAAGAAGCACTAACATACCGTCATCTGCTATGGACAGGGACTTCCCCTCATGCCACTGATCTTGAGGAAAGAGTTCCACTGCAACTATATCACCATCAAATGCCCTATTCATGCTACTGCGTCCATAGATAATTATCTCGTCGCCAATGCTCTCACTTCCAACATACGCTTCAAATGGGTTGTAACGATTAACACGAAGTTTTCCTTGATGATAAATTCCACGATGCAAGCCAGAAGTAATCTCTGACATAGGCTTATGCTGTAATAGAGTAGAAAAAATTAAACTCTGTAAAGCCACAAAATTGGTGCATGACAGCTTACTTATCAACCAATTCGCGGATATAATCAGGAGAAGTGACCATGAACTTGAAGCCAGAAATACCTCACTATAAATGACTTTCCTCTTTGAAGGTCTCAGATCTTCAACATCCTGCATGCTGACATCTTCAGAGGATGGATGCACAAGCAGGTCGAGCAAATCTGGTTGACCGAGTGATTTCACATATGATTCAACTGAAATCAGAACAGTACTTGATCAATAAGCTATGGGCATAACAACACAGTTTCCATCAGAGGATTGTCATAGTTATATAATAAAAGTGAGATGACCACTTGAATCTGAAAAAGACCAGACCTGTTGAATGACTGATTGCTCTACGGGGGACAGTGGAAAATGTCAAATATATGGTTAAGAGGTACCTGTCTCTGCAGAAATTCCCTCTTCAGTGGCCTTCCTTTTATTCTCCCTGTCATTAGTAATAAGTAAGACCCGTGTGCTGCCACCAAGATGACTTTGATACCAATGAGTTGCCACTCGGATTGCTGAATCACCATTTCTTGGATGTCAAAAGTTGGAGATTTACAAAAAGGTACAGCAGGCACCAAAAAAAGAGTACCAAATAATGGGCAGCAACACTTAGACATTACACTTTGGGAAGCATGGACTAAAGGTTCATTCTTCCATTATCAATAGTTAAGTAACTTAGAAGATAGGATGCCAAGCATGGTCATTCAACTCAGTCACAACTCCCTCATCCCCCCCACCCCAAAAAAAATGGATAGTCCCAAGCAGGATTGCAAGATAATAGCAATAAACAGAGCAGTAGTCGGAATACTTCTTTATTTTTGTAAATTACAATCATCTTGAACTTCTTATTTCTTAGATATCTATATATCCTTTTTACAAAGATGAGTAGATAAGTCTAGATTTTTATTCCTCACCTAGTCTGGACTGCCCGACACATGTCAAAACACCAATACACATTAAGTTTAGAAGAAAACACTGTTCAAGGACAGACCAGAAGTAGAAAAAGAAGATCAAGGAGCAAGTTACCAACACTTAGAAGGAAAAAGTTCGTCATTATGACTAAGTAGTTTAGGCGGTCACGAAAGAAATGGAGGATAATACGTCTCTAGATATATATAGATTCTAGACGCTCACATATCAACTTCAATACGAAAATAAATGCATGGTCCCCACAACGTGGTATTGAAGAATTGAGGCTATGAGCATAGTAACAAAGTCGGGGTTTGGGAATAATTCGGTGGGGGTCTAGTTCAGAAAAAATTGGTAAAATTCGGCCAAATCAGGAAAACTTCGGGAAAAAAACGAAAACAAAAAAAAAATTAATAATTATAAAGAGAAAATAACATGATACCAATCATAGTTATCAAGTTGGAGTTCGAGAATTATTTGTCTAGGAAACATTTTGATTTTTTTTTGGCCAAATTCAGAAAATCCGAAAATAAATCAGTAAAACATTGGGCAAGATATGCAAAAAAATACTAAATAAGATTACTAATTATTAAATTATAGGCAAACATATTTCATATGTTAGATATTTATTCGGGACTTTTTTTAAAAATCGGGAATAATTCGTGAAATTCTCGACTTTTTGAAAAAGTCATGATTTTTTCAAAAACTCGTGAATAGTTCGGGATTTAATCGTTCAACGAAAAAGTCGTGTATTATTCAGGAATTTTTGAAAAAATCGGAGAACTTTGCTACTATGGCTATGAGTATCATGATCTATACTGATGCTAAACACCCACATATTGACTTCGACGTGAAAAAATAAGTGAATGGGTCCCCAGAAAGGAGGTTGTGATATGATTTCTTACATGGAAAAGGGTTATTCCCCATGCCTCCCTTGGCCAAGTTTCAAGTTGACTCGGAGAGTTTTAGAACAATGGTCTAAACTCTAAAGTCTATAAACTAAGGAGGATTTTGCTAACAAAGTCTCCACTACCTGCCTAAAGAGAAAGCCTGAATTACTTGTGTAATTAAACTCCTAGGATGTTGGGGAATTAACTAGAACTGAGTTCATTTTAGGAAAAGCTCAACACATAAAAGGTCGGCGAACATGTTATCCGCAATCCATAAGTCAAGTCCAACCCAAACACCTCTGCAATGATGATGCCCCTGCCTCTTAACTCGTCAGCACAAAATTTAAAGTTCGTTGCAAATACCCCCCCTAAAAAGTGGATACACAGCATGCAACGGTATTGCGGTGGTGGATATAATGAAGTAATGAAAACAGCAGTACATCATAAAGAACGTATATATTCATAAAAAGCAGCTCGATAAGTATCTTAAGTCTTAAGTCTTAACTAGTGACCAAACCTTTGAGGTCCAAGAGAAAGTTATAGATTTGTAATATGCTATTGGGTGATTGGGTCATGGCGAACAGGAGGCCTTTCATCAATGTCTTCTATGACATGTGAATTTACAAGTATAAAACTAGGTCCTGCCTCCTCAACACTTAATAATAAGATTCTTGACATCATACAGCAGCTGTCATAGTCAAAATCTCATAGTTAGAAACTAATTCATTGTTCTTCATTGTTGGGACCAGTGCTGCATTCAGTTCTATCAACAAAACTGAACTTTCAATTTATAAAAAGTAAATGAACAATAAAAAAGTAGTTGAATAGTATAACGTTCGCACTGAAGAAACTTGATTTTCAAAAACAATCCCTACAAGTTGAGACCACATTTTGCAATAGTATCGAAATCATGCCTGAAATAATTCTGAATGAACATATTCCAAGATTCCTTCATCCACACCTTTGAAGGGAAAAAATGCAATCTACTTAGAAAACACAATTTTCATTGGATTGCACTCATGATATTTTATCCAACAATTTAAAGAGGAAGCGAGAAAGATGTTCCTCAGAAGTTATAGAGGTCAACAACTCCTTTTCCACTGGTATTCGGCTCTCCAAAGGTGTAGTTAGAGCTTCATCATGATGGACCTCAATGTAGACCAAGTCTTGCAAGTCCCAGTTCATTCGATTGTTCACTTTGCCAGGAATCACAAAAGACTCCTTTAATCTGAGTAAATTTATGGTAAATTTATTAAGTATGAAACAACAGGATCACACAGTTCATGCCATTATTCCCATTCCAAGTCAATCATCGTCTATCTAGTTATCCTGTAGTAGTTTGTCTGCCTATTAACAACCTCACCATCACCCATCCCATATCCATGACTGACTCTCAGAGTGCACAAACAACAGAAGGGAAGTAATGATAGAGGGAGTAATATTTTCTTTCCTCCTTTGTACTTGAAATTTTGCTAAGCATTCTGCTTGGAAGGAAATGATGAAGTAAGGCCCTTCTATTCAACTTTGTTTTTCCAGCTCATACTCAGTCAATAATAAATACGAAGGGATTTCTTCAAATAGTCAAATGGAGTTAGACAGGTAATATAAGACTTCAAACCGTCTTTACATATTTTGGACAAGTTTAAATCTCTTGCATCTACCACAACTGCCATAACAAATTGAAAAACCACCTGCTGTGGAGTTGTATCATCTATTATCACGAAACCTCCCTTCCCCAGTTAGTTTTGCATCTAGAAACTTTTGTTTCATGTCGTCCTCCTCTCTTAGTACCCACTGCCCTGTGATCTTTATGATAACTATCTGCACTCGAATGAATGAATTGCATTATTAATATGGTAAAGCAAAGAGCATACCTCTATCATTCCGATCATTAGGACTTTCCCCAACCATGGCCTTGACATATGTATCCCTACCGAAAAAAAACAAAACTAAGTCTAAAGTATAAGGCTCAAAACCCCTCTACAGGAACAAGAACAATATTCAAAAAATAAAGAAGAAAATACTACCAAACCAAATTAACAGCCATATAAAGCGAGAACAAAAAAAAAAACTGAAGTCATTAACAAATAGAGACCCATAAATTCTTTAGGCAATGTTAAGAAATTAAAATTCCTTATTCAGAAAAACCAAATTTTGGCTCTATAAATGGTTGTTTTCAATTTCAACGGATCTATCGAACTTACCCATCTAATAGACAATTAGAAAGAATAAACAAACAGGAAATGAGGCAAAAAATACGAATTAGCATTCAAACAATTTCTGAACCAGTGTCACGACAGCTTAACACAAACGTTTAAATACTTTGAATGAACTTACTTGTGGTGTTCATTTGAAAATACGAAGAATTTTCGCAGAGAATTGCTGCAAAGAGCCCTAACTCTGTTGTAAACCGCAAGATTTTTGTTTTTAACCTCTTCCAACACTACCGAAAGAACAACTACATCGTCAATCGCCTGATTCTCGAGCAAATCAATCTGAAAACAAGGAATTCGAACAAAATCAAATTCTCAAAATCTCGACTTCACAAAAACTAGGAGTAGAGAAGAGAAACAAACTAACTGACATTAAATCAACTTACCTGATTGAGAACGACATTGGTGTCGACAATGAGAATAGCTGATGCAGATGAACTCAAACGGGCAACCGAAGAATCACAGACCTTGCAGATTGAAGCTCCGCAATAAATATCGTCTCTGAGATAATGCTCTCTCACGACCTGCAACAAATAGAAATCAAACCCTATCCGAACAGAATCAAAACTAGGGTTAGGGTTTCGAAAAAAGATTTAACATACCTTTAATACTTTTCCTTGCTTAGTCTTTCTGACGAAGGATTTGCTCTGCAACATCGTTTGACTGCTTTGCCGCGCAGTAGAGCAACCCTTCTCTTGCTTTGTCTCGTAGATTTCTGCCCTCGGTATTTATATTGGCAATTTTAAGGGTACTTTCGTTATTTTGAGATGAAACATAGAATTTTTACGTAGTAAATGACACGTCTCTTTTTTCTTTTTCTTTTTTAACATGCAATCCACTTTATTAATTATCATTTAAAACAATAATAGATGCATGACGAACATATTGCCCTGGATCACAATCAACATGTACATCAATGGACTTTCTTATTCACGTAACATCTACTCATTTGCACAGCCATTTTCTCGAGCTCATGAGCTCCCCTATTCTTATCTCTTGGAATGAAAACAATCTGAACATTATGAAGTTGCTTCATCAACTTCAAACAGTCCAAGATTGTAGTGTGAGCCTCTGTTGCTATTGAATTCACCTTCCCAACATTAACAGCATTGGTGATAGCCTTAGCATCTGATTAGATTAGAACATTATCCCACTTATGGAAGATTATCAGAGAAATTGAGAATTTAACAACTTGAGCTTCTGCTAAAGTTGATGAGCCACCACTAAATGGTATAATCAAAGAAGATAGTCTATCTCCCGAGCTTTTGAATATTTCCACTCCAGTACCAGCTGCCTCCCCATCAAGTTCAGCAGAGCCATCACACTTGATTACAGTATCAAATTTAGCAAAACTCCTCTTTATTTCATTGAATCTTTCCTTACTAGGTGTTTTTCGACTTGAAGATTGCTTACATTCTCTGGCTACCTTCATTCCTTCGAATTGATGTCAAGCTTTTGTGAAAGTATCACTACAGACTTCAATTTTGTTATTGAAAACTCTATTGTTTCTAGCCATCCAAATAGACCAGATAACAACAACCATCAAAACTAGGGAATCATTCCCATCTTTTTTCATTTTTAACCTCCTCCATTTCTTTTCCTACCATGAATTAAAGAAGTTTGGCTCATTCTCAGGAATCTTTACTAAATCCTTGAGACAATACCATGTTCCTCTAGCAAATTCACAAGTGACGAATAAATGAGGGATTGATTCTGAATAAGACTTACACATAGGCCACATATCATTCTTTATGATTTTCTTATTTCTCAAGCTCAAGTTAACTGCCACAGAGTTCTTTAAACACCTCCACATAAAGTGTTTAATCTTGTTTGCTATTGGTAATTCCCATACCTCTTTCCACAATTCTATAGGTACTGAAGACTCTGAGCAAGAAACTCTAAAATCACCCTTGTCACCTATTTTCTTGTACAAATGATACCCAGATTTTACTAAATAGACACCATTCTTAGTTCCATTCCACACAATTCTATCAGGTATACCTGTAGTACTAAAAGCCATTTTCATCACCTCCTGCGCCTCTTTGGATTAAGAATATCATAAATTAGCTTCTCTTTCCAACAGCTTGATCTAGCATCTATAAGATCAGCAACTTTCATATTCAAACTTTCATTCCTTTCAGATCTAGTTGCTCTGAATTTTGCAGAAAAAGGAAGCCATGGATCTGACCATTTATGAACTGATTCCCCATTTCCTATTGCCCATCTAATACCTTCAAACAGAAGCTTTCTTCCTTCTAGTAAACTGTTCCAACCCCACGAAGGTTTATAACCTTTACTTGCTTTAAGGAAATCAACATTTGGAAAGTAAATTCCCTTAAGAATTCTACTACAAAGTGATTGCGGATTCAATAGCATCCTCCACCCTTGTTTAGCAAGCAAAGCCAAGTTAAAATGTTGCAACTCTCTGAAACCCAAACCACCCTCTCCTTTTCTTTTGCATATCTCTTTCCAACTAACCCAATGTATTTTTCTTTCTTTCTTTTTTTGCCCCCACCAGAACTTCGCTATCATTGCTTCAATTTCATCACAAAGTTTCTTTGTGATTTTGAAACATTGCATAGAATAGGCAGAGATAGCTTGAATAACAACTTTTATCATCACCTCTTTACCTGCTTGAGAGAGAAGAGATTCTTTCCACCCTTTAAGCTTTTTAGCAATTCTGGTTCTGATATGAGAGAAGATCTCGTACTTGGATTTTCCAAAAAATATGGGGTGCCCAGGTATTTGTCAGTAGATTCACTAAACTTAAATTTCAGACATTTAATCAGCTCGTCTATGACCTCTTTATTGGTATTCTTGCTGAAAATAACCCCTGATTTCTCTACATTTACCAACTGACCTGAAGATTTGTGATACTTGTCAAGAATCTTCATAACCTCAATAGCCTCCTTTACAGAAGCTTTGATATACACAAAGCTATCATCTGCAAAAAAACATATGAGAAATAGAAGGGCAGCTTCTAGCCAACTTGACCCAACTTATTCTCTTATACTCCATAGCTCTATTGAGATTAATTGAGATAACTTGGGCACATAAGATAAACAAATAGGGAGATATAGGATCACCTTGTCGAACACCTCGAGTAGGAAAAATCCTTCCCTTTGGCTCACCATTTATAAGAATGGAATAGGTCACTGTGGATATGCATTGAAAGATTACTTGAATCCATCTCTTACATAATCCCATTTTTCCAAGAGCATGTTCCAAAAAACTCCATTCAACTTTGTCATAGGCCTTTGCCATGTCCAACTTCAGAGCCATAAAACCTTTTTTCCCAGATTTTTTCTTGGTTAGAAAATGAATCATTTCATGAGCAATTAATATGTTATCTTGGATTTGTCTTCCCTCAATGAATGCCGATTGATTCTCACATATAATATCCTTAAGAAAGACTTTTAACCTATTTGCCATGAGCTTGGAAATAACTTTGTAAATAGTATTACAAAGGCTTATTGGCCTAAACTGACCAACCTTCTCAGGGTTCTTTACTTTAGGGATAAGAACAATAAAAGAATGGTTTAATTCCTTGAGCAGAAAACCACCATTTAGGAAACTCAAAACTGCTGCACGGACCTTAGATCCCACCACTTCCCAGTTCCTTTGATAAAACTCCCCAGAATACCCATCCGGCCCAAGAGACTTATCTGGTTTTGAGTTGAAAACAACATCTTTAACTTCTTCAGCCGTGAATGGTCAACAAAGCTCATTATTCATCTCATCTGTAAATCGAGGCTGAATATTTTCCAAAGCCATACTCATATTAACAGGATTTGAGGTCTTGAAAATATCTGAAAAATAGTTTATAATAGTTCCTTTAATCTCCTTTTTATCCTCAATCCACACATTCTGGCTATTACAAATTCTATAAATTCTATTATGGCATTTCCTTTGGATCGTCGTATTATGAAAATATCTGGTATTGAGATCCCCTTTTGCTAACCACTGAATTCTTGATATCTGTTTCCATAAACATTCTTCATTTATCAACACTGATTTCAATTCATTTTCCAAAGCACTGTAAACAGTTCTCCCATCTTCTTCATATCTTGCATCTTCCAGCTCTTCCATTTTCTTCATCAGATCTGCCTTTACCATGAAAACATTTTTAAACACTTTTTTGTTCCAATCTAGCAAAGCTTTTCTAACAAATTTAGATTTTTGGGCAATCCTATACATTGGAGATCCACAAATATTAATGTTCCAAGCCCTCTTGACAATGTTTTTGCAGTCAAGATGGTTTAACCACATAACTTCAAAGCGAAATATCTTCTTCCTTTTCATACCATTCTTTTCTGTATCCATCATAACAGGCCTATGATCTGATCCCATGTCCATAAGATGATTGACAGTAGCATCTTCAAACATTTCCCTCCACTCGACATTAGCAACAAATCTATCAAGTCTTTCCCGAATACAATTCTCTTTTTTATGTTTATTAGACCAAGTAAATTTTGGACCTTGAAATCCAAGATCAAGAAATTTAGCTCCATTGAGCATATCTGTAAAATACTTGATTTTTGAATTAGCCTTTGGAGCACCTCCTTTTTCATGACAGCATAGCCACGGATGATTTCTATTAGCGGCACTATACTTAATACATTCCCACAAATCTCTTCTTTGTTGATCATTAGTCGGCCCATACACAAAAGTAGCATTCCAAATCCCAAACTTTTCCAGATGACTGATCTCAGTCTCTATTTTATTGATGTTGGAATCAGTAACTTTTAGACTAATCTGATCATTCCAGAATAGAGTAAGACCACCAGACAAACCATTCGAATCTACTACCCAGTCATTTTGAAAACTTAACCTTCTCTTCAAATTCTTTAACTTCCAAGACAACATTTTAGTTTCACACAGAAAAATCACATTTGGTCTATACAATTGGGAGAGTTCCAACATAACCCGAACTGTCAAGGGTCGACCTATCCCCTGACATGGTTGTTTGGGGGATTGCACCTCGGCAACCACCCCTGAATAGTGCGATTCCATCAGCTCTCCAATCCCATTATTTATAGGAAATAAAGTCTGAGCTTTTCGTGAGATAGCCAAATCATATGATGTTGGTCTTGGAGATTTATTTTTTGAGGCTTTTCTATGCAAATTCCTTTGAGTTTCTCCCTGTTTTTTATCACTCTGGTCATCAGGGGAAAAATCATAAGCAGATGGGAACGAAAGTGGTTTAGGAAGAATAGACTTTTCACCAATTCGGCTTTCTGATTTTTGGATCAGGTCCAAACCCGTATTCACCTTAACTTGACTTAACTCATCTTTTCCCCCATCACTACATACTCGCTGTATCAATGGATAGGTGTCCAAATTTAATTGGTCTGGGACATACCTGACTTTGGATTCATATCATTTCTTGATAAAGTAATCAACGGTGCTGATTGACCCGTATGATTCTTTTTTGATGGCGGCTCCGAACTATTAGCCTCTTCAGGTCGTTCTCTCTGGCCTACTGGTTTCATAGCCATGTCCCAACTGAATTGAAAGATAGGAGCAACAACGTTACTAACTACCATATCAGAACAGGCCTCCGATGTCAATAAATTGTGACCCAATCCATCGACTCGTCTAACCCACTTTTGCACAAGTTCATGTCAATGTTATGGCCCCGTTTGGTTTTTTTTTTATTTTTTTATTTTTTTATTTTTTTATAAATGGCCCGTTTTTACTTGATCTGTTTATATTTGGGTCGATTAATATCCTTACCATAACTAAATCCGACACACCTAGTCTATTAAACCACCGACGATGGAGCGGGTTCGGTGGTTCACACCCCGAGATCTAATCACAATCAATCACAATTGAACTTAGGGAGAGTTCAATCACACCCACATGTCAACACGTGTCTTTTTCAACCCATATTAACCATGGTTAAGATTCCTTAAGCCTTAGGGTTCAACAATCTAACATTGGTTTTTAGAAAAAATATATTTTAAAAATTAACCTTAGGGTTAAGAAATTTTAATCCTAGGGTTAAATTTTTTTTAAAAAAAATTATAAAAACCAAGGTTAGATTGTTGAACACTAAAGGTTAGTGAATATTAACCATGGTTAGTAAGGGTTCAAAAGGACACATGTTGACCTGTAAGTACAATTGAACTCTGCCAGAATTCAATCGTGATTGACTGTGATTCGATCTCTCACACCCCGTATGGAGATCGAATCACATTCACAACCAAACGCGTTGAATTCGGGAGAATTCAATTGCACCCAAAGGTCAACGCATGTCCCTTTTAACCCCTATTATCTGTGGTTAGGATTCACTAAGATTTAACAATTTAACCTTGGTTTTAAAAATATATATATAGTAATCCCAAGTTTATGAAATCTTAACCTTAGGGTTAATTTTGTTTTTGAAGAATTTTTAAAAACCAAAATTAGATTGTTAAACTTTAAGGGTTAGTGAATCTTAACCATGGTTAGTAAGGGTTAAAAGGGACACGTGTTGATATATGGGTGCAATTGAATTCTCCCCGAATTCAATCGTGATTGGCTGTGATTCGATCTCCCCGGTATGGCATTGACGTTAGAGTTCTAAGTAGAGTAGGAAATTGAATTTTAATCCAAGTAGAACTTCAATTTCTCTCTCTCTCTCTCTCTGCTTAATGTCATGTATGGGTATATATAAGAAGAACACTTCCTCTTTCTGCCTCAGTCACAACAGTCATGGCCATGAGCGATATGTTATTTCTTTTCGAGCTCTCCATCTTCTACAGCTTCAGCTTGCACTGGTTCTTCACTTGCCCGCGCCTTCTCTGTAAACCTGTAGTGTTCTTGGTTGCCTTGCTTCCTACCTTCTATGTTACGTATGCATCATCCCGCTTCACTACAGCATTCCCCTCCTCTACGCCATCACCCTTCACTTGCCGTCCAAACAAGTCACAAGCCATGACGTTCTAAACAGTATCTCATCTCTTTATGGAGACTTAGTTGAGATAAATTCTTCGATCTTGAGAGGCAATTCGGCTAAAGCTCTGGATGCAAGGCCTCGAAGAAAACTACAAGGTTTTCTTCTTGTAGTATATTTTGTTAACGGGTGGTTGTGGTTTGAAAATATCGGTTATCCAATATGCTCTATGATGATCTGGTTGATCACGCTAATTGTTATGCAGTTGGTAGTAATCTATGGCGATCATGTTGCTGAAGCCGACCGCAGAGCAACCAGAACGCACACGGTAGTGGCAGACGTGCCGGTTGGAGTGGAAAGGGTCGATGGCGATCCTAATTCTTCTGAAGAAGTACTGCAACTGGGAGAAGGAAGTACATGTTCTGAATCTGCACATTTAGATGGCGAGGAACTACTGATGCCGACTACATGTGATGGGGGATCAAGGGTGACTGAGTCGCCTATGAATCCAGAAGAATGGATTCTTCTTGAAAAGGATGAAGCCATTAATTATCAAGAGAAAGGGGCTACATGATGACCTTTCTACCAAAAAAGGAAGCCACTATGAGGGTAAATTGTGGCAATTTTAGAGTTTATTTAGATTTGTATTTTTCAATTTACAACTGAGATTCGTAAATAGCAAGTCATTTAATGAAATAAAAAGAACCGCCCTTAGATTTTATTAGTTATGCGGCCCACTCAGAGAATATGATTTAAGGTTTTTGTGCTTCACACGTGGTACTCCTTTGAGTCCATTAATAAATAAAAACAACAACAATGTGCTGATCGCCCTTTCTTAAGATATGACAAAAAATAGTCCAATCAAAAATATCTTTGATGGGAGGAAAATGTCTATTATAATCTTAGTTAATCAATTAACTCTTAGGGTTAATAAAACTCAACCTAAGTTATAGTTTTGGTCATCTGAGCGAATATTGGTATAGACATCTTTGATTAGTTTGATTTTGTCACTCAAACGTGTGATGCACAAATAAACTTGCCCATGCATCATGCATAGGTTATCCTGCCTCTTTTGCTTATTGCCATAGGTCGTGTTAATTTTGTAATCTTTATTTCTTCTTCTAGCATATATATAAGGGAACTCTGATTGTAAACAAAGTGGATTTTGCTAGTAGGGATGTTATGGGACACGTAGTTTCATATATCTAGAGAGGACGAGTAAGGGGTAGCGCCACTAGGGATAGCACTCTCCAACAAAGGGAAGGTTGGCTAAAATACGCAGCTTTTTACAGTACGTGACAATAAATACACTTTTCTATTCTATTGTCCAAGTCAGTTTTTTTTTTTAGAATAATGGAATATCATTTAAGAAGCAAAGGAAGATACATGAGTAACCTCCATTCACTGACGGGGAGGAGGAGAGCAAAACACTTCACTACGATAAACTCTTGTTGAGTGCACACTGGGCTGCACAATGGACCTCTAAATTTGCCTCCCGAGAGATGTTGCTAAATATTACTACGTCAAAACGATTCCTGAGTCTCAAGATGTCGTCGACGATGGTTTGAATTTCCCAGTGAATATCAGAAGAATTCTCAAAGAGAAGATCAGTTAATTCCTTAGAGTCAGATTCAAGAACTATTCGAGACCAATTTGTGGTTGAGGCGATTTGAAGGCTGAATCGAATGGCCTCAGCTTCGGCTACTCTAGGAGAACCCCCAAAGAGTGGTTTAGAACATTCGCATAATAAGACCCCTTCATGATTTCTAGCAATAGCTCCCGCACCCACAACTCCCGCACCCGCAACTAAACCATGTGCATGGGATGCCCTGTCCACATTTATCTTAATCCAGTCTTCATTTGGAGGGATCCAAATAGCTCCCTAGAAGCAGGCAAGCCCAAACTAGGCAGTTGGCCCAGAGGCTCCCTCAAGGACTTGATTTCAAGGCAGAGCAGGTTCACCCGGCTGATCGTGGACATCGGGTCAAGGAAAACTTTGTTGAAGTAGACTTCGTTTTGCAATTTCCAAATGTGCCAAGTAGTTAAGGAGAGGCGGGTAGTTAGTTCCATGTTGTTCAAATGAAAGGTTGGAAGTTTGAACCAGAGAAGCCACCAAGCAAAAAATGATTGAATTTGATGAGCATTAGGTGGAAGAGCAATGTTTAATCCAAACCAAATACATCTAGAACATGGGCAAGCCCATAACAGGTGAGGCAGGGTTTCTTCATTAATGTCACAAAGGGGATAGACACCTTCCACCTACATTCTTCACTTCCGAAGATGTGAAGTCACTGCCACTTGACAAGCTTTCCACATAAAGTTTTGAACTTTTGGAGGGACCGGTATTTTGCAAATAATTTTTCTTACAATTTTTTCTATAACCATGGGATCCTAGTTGCTAGAGGGTTTTTTCTCATATGATAATTGCTTTGTTAGGTGAGTAGCCAATTTTACTTGGAATTTACCACTCTTTGTAAAATGCTAGATCAGTCAGTCAGATTAGAGAAGGAGCTTATTGCCATCTTTCTAATTTCCTCAGCATACTCACGATTGACTGAGGCGTACGTAGAGACAATTAAGATTCCAGCAATGGTTCTCTTTATCAATGAGCCAGGTTACCTTTTCATTTGCCTAAGAGGGACAAGGCTAAGAGAAAAGTTTGAATTGCGGAATTGTAGGAACCCAATGGTCCTTCCAAATCCTCACCTGATCGCCTCCATTAATCTGTCAACGAACACCTTTATTGAGAATAACTCTACCAGCTAGAATGCTTATCCAACCCCACGATGGTCTGTTGCCGATCTTAGCATCCAAGAATGAGGATTAAGAGAAATATATAGCTTTCATCAATTTAACCCATAACGGCCCCGTATCAGTTAGAAGTCTCCAACCCTGCTTTGCTAGTAACCCCAAATTGAAATCATGGATATCCCTCAAACCGAGCCCACTCTTCTCCTTTGGCAAACAAAGTTTCCGCCAACTGCTCCAGTGAATATTGGATTCCTTTGAATGGTTCCACCAAAAGCACGCAATAGCTGAATTCACCTCCCTAATCCAAGTCTTTGGTAGCTTAAAACAACTCATGGCATAAGCCGACATGGCTTGAACTACTGTCTGAATAAGGGTGCCCCTTCCCGCTTGAGTGAGAAGGGAGCCTGACCAGCCCTAGAACGGTTAAGGATTATGATTTTCAGACTTTCGAAAACCTAAACCATTGATCGACCAAATTCCGATGGAAGTTCCAAGTATTTTTCCGGAGGAGATGGATTCCAGATGTGCAGAATTTTCCCAACGATACACTGAAATTTTGGAGGTGTGTTCGCACTGAAAGAGGCCCCAAATTTGCTATAGTGTACCTTCTGACCAGAGGCTAGTTCGAAGTGATAAAGGATATCCATCAACTCTTTTGGATCAACCAAGTTAGCTTTGAGAAAAACTAAACAATCGTCGGCGAATAATAAGTGTGAAATTTTTGGAGCTCACCTCAAGAGTTGAATACCGTACAATCTATTATCATGCATAGCTTGGCTGAAATGATTGGAAAGGACTTCGGTGCATAACATGAATAAGTAGGAGGACAACGGATCGCCTTGCCTAATTCCTCTAGTTGGCTTGATGCATCTTCGGGGTTCTCCATTCAATTGGACAACATACAAGACTCTAGTAATGCATTGACTTATCCATTTCAACCAGCATTAACAGAAGCCCAATTTCTCCATAGTCTCCAAGAGGAATTCTTATTCAATGCGATCATAAAGCTCGGTTCAAATCAAGTTTGAAAGCTAAACGGTGTTCGGGGCCTTTCTTCAAGTTCTTTAGATGATGACTGACTTTATGGGCTATAAAAATATTATCTGCAATCTGCCTTCCTGGAACAAAAGTTGACTGGGCAGGGGAGATAAGGTCCGGGAGGATGCTTCTGAGCCTATTTGCCAACACTGTAGCAATCACTTTATTAATAGTATTGCATAAGCTAATGGGACGAAAGTGATTCATACCTTCGGGGTGATTGATTTTTGGAATAAGAACAATATGAGTAAAATTTATTTGGTTTGAGTAGATATCACCATGGAAAAACCTTTTGATTGCCACACAGAGATCGGGTCCAATAATTAGAGTTTGGATGTATATTTGAAATTGGTGGACGGAATTGTCAATTACGTTAATGCTTCAACTCTATCTTCTTCAACTTCTTGTTGTTTTCATAATTGGACGTTAACTAGTAGTGAATTGAGTCAGTCTTTGATTGAGTAAATATATCATAAACTCAATCCAACCTGTTTCTAAATGAGTTGAAAAATCAAACTCAAAGCTGACCCAATAAGAGATTTCTCAAAATAAAATCGCACCTAACTTGATATATGAATAATAATTTAATAAATTAAATAATAATAATAAATTGTAATAAATTAAGTAGGTATTACAAATTTTTTGATTCCAAGAGCTAACCTTAGACCCGATCCAACTATAGACATACAGTTTCAATCCTGACATTTGAAAAATTAGACGGGTCAAATCGGTTTAGACGGAGTAAATATAACCTAAACTCAACCTAATTATTAATTATGATAATTTTATTAAATATTTAATATATATATATGATATTATTAAATATTATAATATTATTCATTTTTTGCAGTTCTATTTAATCTAATTAGTAGTGCATCCAAATGACATAATTATGAACTTCGTGGAATTCAATTAAATAGACTTTAATTTCATAGAATTAAATTATTTGGAACAATTTCAATTCCACAGATCCAAACATAACCTAAGAGGTGTTCAAAAATATACAGGGGTGTGTAGAGTAATTATAAGTCCATGAAGTTTTTTGGTCGATTGTGTTGTTTTTTAATGCGGAAATTCAAGACCAGGAGAGACTTGTTCATTACACTATAAAATAAGATTATATATATATATAGAGAGACACACACACACACGATTAACTATATATTAAAAATTGTGTTACTCCTTCAAGTGCCCCTTTAAAAAAAATTATGTAGACCTACATTTTAAAGAATCAGATAAATTGAGACCGGTTGTTAATTAGTGCCTCTAATTTTTTTTATTTGAAATAATTAACAATATTGCCCATAAATTAAGTAATGTTTCTTCAAATAACCACATGTGTAATATTATCATTTTAAATTAAAATCTTAACCACAGTTGATGGCATGTAACAACGGATCTCTATTAATTTGTCAATTTCTTTGAAATATAGGTCTAAGATAATGATTTTTTAAAGGGACAGTTGAATGTCATTTTGAGATAATATAGCTTCTGTTGTGAAAATAACCCACAATTATAGCCTAGATTCCAATCCAAGCTCAACCTAACCTAAAGTTAGACAAACTTTGCTCGGTCCAATTCTCTGATTTTAGATTTATAAGCAAACTAGCGGGTGGCACGTGCGATGCACGTGACAACGAGAGGAAGGAGTTAACCACAATTAATAAGAGTTAAAAGGGACACGTGATAACCTGCGGGTGCGATTGAACTCATTAGTAGCATGTGCGAAGGCACGTGAGAGCGAGGGGAAGGAGTTAACCATAGTTAATAAGAGTTAAACGGGACACGTGTTAACCCGTGGGTGTGATTGAACTCTTCCCGAGTTCAATCACGATTGGTTGTGATTCTAAATAGATAGATGAGCAAGGGTTAGTTTAGGAATTAAAGTAAAACATTAAATCAAAGGCAATGGATAGTTTGGGAATTAAAGTAAAACATTAAATTAACTTTTAGTTTATATAAGGGTAGTTTAGGAATTTCAGAAAAATCATCTACGCATGCCTCTCCCATTATAATAGTAAAGATATATTCAAAGTATTATTTTCAAGTGGGAATAACTGTAATAATAAAATCTGGGTGCACAACCCAACAGTGATGATTACACACTTTTTTTAAAAAAATTGATTACACTTTATTATTTGTGTTCATATTTTGAAATTTCTTCATATATCCACACTCCACTCCAGGACTCAATCCCTTTTTCTGTTTTTCAGCCTCACGTACTTTGTTAATTGGGTTCATATTATATTTACCTATTCTCTATCTATCTATATATTATAAAGAGAATATCATAGAGATATTTCAAATTCTTCACACAATTAGTTTCACCTATATTCTAATTTGTTTAATTTTCTAAATATCCGTTTTTTTTTTATAATTATATTTTGGTAACTCTGCCCTCACCAGGAACCCAAGGGACTCGGCAGAAAATGCCTCCCCCAAAGACTTTGTAGCTCTTGTTGTAGGCCATGTAGCAAGCCTCACTTTCGTTGTGGTAAGTGAATCAACTCTCTTATTGTCTTTATTGTACGGGCACCATGAGTATACCAATGTTTGAGGGTCTCTCTCTCCAATCGATTAATACGCTTTGCCTATAAAAAATCTCCAAGGGAACGACAATCAAGGGCAAGCAAGGATTACCTAAACATATTTTTTCGGATCCAAACTTCTTTGTTCTTTCTAAGTCTTCTTCTTGCATAGAAGAAGTACACTAGCTGATCTTGATTCCGTACACTCGGCTACTCTCGTCCGACTCGCACTAGGCTCTACACTCAGTCCCGATCCGAATCCTGTATCAAGATTCCCCCTCAGGGGGTGCCTTTATCTCTCAGGTAGCCATTGATTGTCCTGTAAGGAAACAGTTTCAGCTCTTTAGAACAAGGAGGGTCTCTGCCCCTGCATGTGTCAAGAATTATCCCCTGCTGGAGTGGTCGAATCCTACAATAACAAGGGTCTTTTGGGTCGTTAATCCGGTATCGGACTAAGGCCGCCGAAAGAACTTCGTTTTGTTCCTAATGGGTTAATGTTTGATGGTGAGGATTCTTGAGCAGGGCATCTAACTATTTGCCTCCTATCGCAGCTTAGATACCCATGCTTTTCTTTCTCATTTCCGTTTCTATAAATGTTTCTCGAGTTTTGACAGGGGCATACTATAAATGTGTTTTCAAAATCTTCACACAAATTTCGGTTATATGACTATTTCCTCTCCCTTATTCACTTTCCTAAAATACCATTGCTATTCATGCTAGATAATCTTAGGGGTAGTATTTCTATAAATATATTATAGACTTTTCCACATAATTTTTGCTTATACCATGTCCCTAGTTTTGTTTGCTTCGTTAAAATACCTTTGTTCTCTTAGATGTAATTTATTTTTACTTGTTTTTTTAACATCTCGTTTATATTATGACAAGAGCATTTCTATAAATGTATTGTTCTAAGAATTTTCACACAACTTTTGCTTATATCATCTCCCTTGTTTACCTTTCTAAAAATATCCTTGCTATCTTAGATAATTCATAGAGAAGGCGTAGTCATCCAATGTTGGAGTGTGTCTCGCACCACCCTAAAACTTTTAAGTAAAATATTTTCTTATCTTATATATTTAACCAATTTTATTTTTCTTTGGATACAAATACAAAACCTCATTAGATTGACATATCATCATCCAAATTATGTGAATTGTGATAATTTTTTTTTGAGTATATGGCACGTGATTTGGCCTCTACGCCACTTAATTTATCTGGTATCTATTTAGTTAGTGAGTGAGGATACCTACTGCCACACCCGTTTCCGATGATCAATAGAAACTGAGTCTTCCTAAGGGGATACATTTTCCTACCATTGTTCGATTATAAAAAGCACTACGGGTAGAAAAACCATATACTACTAAGGGTGATGAGAGGTACACTCCAACATTTTGATGATTACACCCTTAAATGTTTTTTATTCATTTATACTCCAAATAGATAATATGTACTTATCTTCAACCGTTGTTATTCTTGTTGTCCCAACCGAGGACCACGACTAGTTTGCCTTCTCTTGTCCCGACACTGATCATTTTCACATAGTCGGGCCACCAATGCCATCGTTGCAGCCACGATTATTATAATTAAGCACCCAAAGCAAGACACATGCTTTAGTGTGTCTCAGTTCATTAATTGGTACAAAATAGCCCTAAAGAGAGGCGCATGGTCAAACATACTCCGCATATTCCAGAAGCCGGATACAAATCGTTTGATCATTTTTGGGAAGTTATTTGATAATACTTTAGATGGAAGCCCATTTAAGTTATAAGAGCAATGCCAACTCAAGTTTCTCTTCTCCACTTTCTCCTTAATGTTAATAAGTGTCTAAACGTTTCTCGACAAGCTTAAGCATCTATACGAATGTAGGAGTGTAACAGGCTGCAAAAGCAGCCTAGAAAAGTTTAGACGCATGTTGGCACCAGAGAGAAAGTGAGGAAGAGAGAATTTGAAGCTAGCAATTTTGCAAGAGTTCAGTTTGTAAAAGCTATTAAAGGAGAAAGAAGCCATCTTTTTTCTGTCATTTTTGTTTTTTGATGAGAAATAATTTGGTTGGTAGACAACGATAGCAGTGAGAGCAATAGCTAATGTAGTTTTATTGATGACCGCAGTTGGTGAAGAAGATCAACACAAGAACGAAGAAGGCAAGCAGGATCTTACTTGGAGACGATAAGAAGAGATGTCATTATCTATTTTATTTTAGGAAAATATTAAACGTATCCGGGTTCCCATTTTATAACAGAATGACCGGTCTTTATTGATCTACACCCCAATTTTAAATACTTACCAACTGTGGTTAGTATTCGCTCACCCTTAAGATTAAGTAATCCAACCATAGTTTTTTTTTTTTTAAAAAGACCAAAATCTTAATTTTATTTTAATTAAACTTAATCAGGACTAAAGGGGTGTTAAAAGGGACAAGATGACACAAGGTAAGATAGGAAACGAACCTATAGGTCTGCTGAGCACTGCTCTTTATTTTATGTTAGAAAATGTTGAAGGTTTTTTTATGTTAGAAAATATTGAAGGTTTTGAGATGGAAAATAGTTAACGGACCCATGGATCCCATTAACTAACCTAAGGCATCCACCCATTGGTGGATGCCTCCCCTCTTAAATGCTCACTATAATTAGTGAGCATTTAAGAGGGGAGGCATCCACCAATGGGTGGATGCCTTAGGTTAGTTAATGGGATCCATGGGTCCGCCTATCACTACTCTTTTGAGATTAAGTCATAAGAGTCTCATAGTTGTAATATCCGCATACCAAGTTTCAAATGCTAAAGTAGTCAACCCTTTTGGAGTGAGTGTGTGGATCTTTATCACACCTTAGAGATTACCATAAGTATGTTTGCGTGTATGTGTGTTTAGTTAGAGTGTGGTAAATGATAACTTTAAAAAAAAAAAATTCAAAAAAAGTTCTCAAAATTAACTCAATGACCTAGAAAAGATTCTAACGACCAAAAAAAGATACTAACATTGCTAACCAGGGTTACGACACTTGTAACTTGTAAGCTGTACTCCAAAAAAAACCTACGCCGCAACGTAACGGATCCGAATATCCTAAATTTGTCAGGGGGAGAAGAAGCCAGGAATCTTCGATGCCTCCTATTGCCATTCTCCTTAGATTTTGAAACCCTATTTTATCTCTGTCATAATCTTTCATCGTGTCATTTCGCAAAGACGTCAAAGCAATCTAATCGAGTTGCATCAGATTCTAGCTCAGAGATGAAATTCCATTCGATCTTCATCATATGGTATCTGCTGATGATCGCTGCAATTTCCGCCTCAATCGGCGATCTCTCGAACTCAGAAATCTCAGAGACTTCCGTTGCGAATTCAAATCGCGAGGGCTTGGAGCTCTTTAACTCTCCCGCGGGCAGATCTCTATTGTCGCTAAAAGCGTGAGTACTGATTGTTTTGTATTCCCCTTAAAATGTTATTTTTTGATATACTTTTCTCTGTTAAATTTTTGGTTATACTATATATATAAGAGATTTGAATGAGAGAAGAATCTATAGGGATAGGGTTTTGTGGAAGTACACTGAGAACATCCGAATTGTCGACCTTAATAGACGGGCTTATTGGTTTTTGTTGCTCTTTCCGAAATGTCACGCTGTTGAATGCTTACTTATGTACTCATACATTTTTTGATGCAAAAGACAGAACCAATTTCAGTTTTAATGTGTAACTAGAATCATGGGGACTAGGCTCGGCACTCCTTATTTAGCCTCAAAATTCACAACTTCAGTCCAGGGGAAGTTATGTGAATTTGGGTTTTTTTTTTTTTTTTTGGTGTGAGGATATACTGAGTTTTTTTATTTTTATTTTTCATTGTTAGTCATTTGTGGGTTGTTGGTCTGGTCATGTGGGAAAGCACTAAGGCGCGTAGCAGAATATTGATTTACCAGAGACCTAGTGGATTGAAATGCTCATTAGACTATAATTGTGCCTATAAGCATTTAGGTTTTTAGCGTTACTACAGGCGGCAGATATTTTTGTGGATGGCTATGTTGTCCGATGCATTGTTACTTTATTCCCTAGTATTTTCATGAATTCCAAGTAGGTTCAGTGGGATTGAGTCAGTGTAGTCAAAGTGTTCAGGCAATGCTTAGGCGATAGTGGGTTCTCTAGGTGAGACGATACTTAGGCGATGCCTATGCGACCAAAATTTACTTTTTCTGTTTATATTGTTCAATATTATATAAGATTAAGTGAGTGTCTGCCTAGATCATAATTAGGCGTTGCATAGGCAATTCCTAGGTGACCAAAACTTAGTTTTTTTGTATATATTGTACAAATGTTATATAAGATTATGTGAGTGCCTGCTTAGATTGTGATTAGGTGTTGTATAGGCGATGCCTAGGCGACCAAAACTTAGTTTTTATGTATATATATTAGACACATGTTATCTAAGATTAAGTGAGTGTCTGCCTAGATTGTAATTAGGCGTTGTATAGGCGATGCCTAAACGAGCAATATTTATTTTTCTCTTTATATTGTACAATATTATATAAAATTAAGTGAGTGTATGCGTAGATCATAAACTAGGCGATAGGGGTCTGACTAGGTGAGGTGGTGGCCTAGGCGTTGCCTAGGCGACATTTTCAATACACTGGATTGAGTGGTCAAGAATTGTGGCAAAATACAAACCACATTACCAAACAGTGAACTATGTGACTGGGTGTTTAATTTTATTGTAAAAGATCTCTTGAACCCTAAGGCTTGGTGTGCAAATACCTTTTACGATTTCTTTTATATTTCCTCTTTGGTCTTTTCAATGATTATGTTTGTCTATACTCTCAGGAGTTTTCATTTGATATCTAAGGAACACATTTGCATTGGTTGGTCAGTTTTGTCAGAAACAACATATCATGTTGGATTTTATGCTCCATTTTTGATGGTCTAGCACGAGGAAAAAGCAAGGAGGTTCAACTGGTTTCCAGTAAATATGGTCTGCAGTATTACTCCAGAAGTAATAAAAAAGAGCTTTCTTACAACATGTTCCAGTAGTCTCTTTAGCCAAGCTATTGACGGACTGATAAATTATTACAGGTGTCCTTCGCCATCCTTAGACGAAGTGTTGTTTGGGAGGTCACCTTTTATGTTGGTTGAAGTTTAAATTTGACAGTTGTTGTAAAGGAGAGCTGTTTCATGAGGTCCTTTTGAGTCTTGCATATGACAAAACAGTTGCCATTGCGATTTTGCAATCAAAACTTGGGGTTTGTTACTTTTCTGAAATGGTAATTACATGCGATGAGTAGCTAATACGATGCCTAATGTTGAGAGTGATTTTTTTTTTTTTGGGATTGCTAAAGCAAGGATAATATAAATCAAAGCGAATAAAACATATGCATAGTTGTACAAAAGAAAGAAATAGGATCCCAAGAAGGTGAACCCAAAACAAAAGAAAATTAAAACAAGCTACAAGATGGCTAAGAAAAGCACAGAGAACAAAAGCAAACCATATCACCATTCACCACCCAACAATTCCTTAAACCATGGGTCCTCATCAAGATCACGACACCTTCCTTGATGAAATGCCAATCTAGAAGTTGACGAGTCATAGATCAGACCCAATCCAATGTTGAGGGTGATTAATTGAAACACCAACTGCTTTCGGGTTCTGCAACAGTAATTGTAATCCACCATCTTATAGCTTGATGTGCGGTGGTGGATCCATGGTTGTGAATCTTGTGACATCCTTAAGTGTATGATATAGGTGGGAAAGAGACTTCATTGACTTATGTATGACTGGAAGAAGAGAGGATGTTGGAACCTGCCTAGATAGTGTGACGCCACATGTTATACCCTCTTTCTTCTTATTTTTTCTTTATTCTTCATTTTTTGTTGTTATTGCCCAAAATTTGGTTGACTGGGTTGTAATGCAGTCATGATTCTGGGATATGTGATTAGTTATAGGTTAATTTGAAGGTGATGATTAGGACAAGGAGATCATATGATGTTATGGTTACTGAGGGGTTTTTGATTTTTTTAAACTTTTGATTGGAGCTACATAAATTGTTTGGATTATTTAAGCTTTCTAATAGACAAGGAAATTGAGCTGCCACACCTTTCCGTAAATCAAAGTTGGTGAAAATTTGATTATTTCTTCAATTCCACCGAATTGACAGGCGAGACTCCAATCAAGAACCAGGCCTTAGTGCGACTCCACATATACCCTTTTTCTTCTTTTTTTTTTTTTTTGCAATTGCCTAAGATCTAGCTTTTCCTTTTAACTCCAGACCTTAAATTCACCTTGCTTCATCAGTTTGTGTGAAAGCATCTAGAAGTGGTTGAGTGTCACAAGCTGTTCAATTGTCTCTGCCACTTCTATATCGAAACTGTTATGCAGCTATTTCGTTCTTCTGATTGTATTTTGAATCCCATTGTTATTTGTCTTATTTTGAAAAGTTACTCTACAGGATGAGTATTAGATGCTGTTGTATTGTAAACGATTTATATGCCCTGTGATCTGATTCATTTCTCGTATGTGTATTTATTTCGTTTTTAATCTCATGATTTTGCAGTTTTATTTATTTTATCTTTGGCGAGTAATTTTTATTTATGCATATGACATATTAGCTAACTAACTTTGTTTCTCTCTCTCTCTCCCTCTCTTTAATTTTTAATTTGGCCTTTGATATAGTAAAGATGATACAGCACTTGTAGCTGCCATGGACGGAATGATCCATTTAATGGAGCTTAATACTCAGAAAGTTCTCTGGTCCTTCAAATCAGGGCCATCAATTTATTCATCGTATCAGGCTCTTAACCATGACAGTGATAAGGAAAATGCCTCTGGATTGAGTAACGACTTCTTTATAGATTGTGGAGATGACTGGGAGTTGTATATGCACACCAGGGACTTCGGTAAAGTGGTATGACAACACACATTTCAGTGTATAAAAATATATATTCATTATATAATATTTCTTTCTAAAAAATCCAGGTTGGGGATTTTTGAGGCTGTCTTATGCACAAACACATGTTTTAGTATTCTTGTTAGAACCTAGTTGATTTCTTAGGCTCCAAACTGTCTAGATTGGATGATCCTAATCATCACCATCAGATCTGTTGTATATATTGGATGTTCGCTAGAAATATATGATGACATGATAGATTGGATGGTTACATAACCTGATTAGGATGATTTTTGCCTGAGAGATTCCTAGTCACGGATCTATTACATATGCTGCCATGATTCATTACATACTTAATGAGCATGTTCACTTCCTGTCATGATAACGTGGCTTATGCATTATCATTGTTGCAATCCAGAAACTTTCAGTGTCTGTTGAAGAATATATCAGAAGTACACCACATATATTAGAGGATGGAGCAATGACACTTGGATCAAAGAAAACTACTGTATTCCTTGTTGATGCCAGGAGTGGAAAATTAATATACACTTTTAGGTCGAATGATTCTCCGTCCACATCGGAGGGGCTAAGTGATGAAGAGAAGCGTGTTTTATCCAAGAACAAGATTGAAGAGTGGGTAGAATCTGGTGCTATGGACCTGAAGACAGTTGAGCAGCCACTTTACATCATGAGGACAGATTATGAATTGCAGTCTTTCTCTCTGAAGTCGGGCAAAGTTTTATGGAGTATGACAGTTGCGGAAATTGGGGCTGCTTTTCTTTGTCAAGGAATTGACAGTTCTTTTGGTGGGGATTTTAATTTTGGGAATGAGCTTGGTTCAGAATCCGAGGGTGATTTCGGGATGCCAATGCGATGTCAAACCCATGCTGTTGTCTACCGGAGTCGTAATCGTAGTTTGTCAGCTGAGGGCATAATGCTAACTCTACCGGCCCCCGATCACAGTCCTCATTTACAGCTTGAAATAGTACCTGGTGCTCATGAGAAAGCTGAAGGAGAAGTAGTGCTCTCTCTGCCCCCTCCTAAGACTCGGAACAGTGGGATCTTGGGTACCCATGGTACAGATATGAAATTACCTTACGGTAATCGGCGAGAAGTTAAAAATAGTGCTGGTAAACTGAAATTTGTAAGCATGTTTTTTGAAGTTATTGTGGGGTCTCTTGTACCATCTTTTATTCTATTTGCTCCCCTGCTTGTACTGTGCATTGTGGGCCTCATGTTATACCGCCGTTTTCTTGCGGTTAGAGAACAAGGTAAGTTGAATAAGCAGGGGAATGATTTAAAAGGGCAAACTGTAGTTCCCAGAAGGAAGAAAGCTCGGAAACCAGGAAACAATCAGAACAGTGCCAATACGGAGAATGATAATCACATCTCACCTGAAAATGAGGATAGAGAAACCAATGGACGTCCACACATTGGGAGAAATGATAAACCATGGTTGAGCCTAACAAATCTTGTTGATGGTGGTGCCGATAGACGTAGGATTGGTAAATTATTCGTGTCTAACAAAGTAATTGCTAAGGGAAGCAATGGTACTGTTGTCCTTGAGGGAGTTTATGATGGTCGTCCTGTGGCTGTCAAACGTCTTGTGCAGTCCCATCATGACGTGGCTTTTAAAGAGATTCAGAATCTTATTGTATCTGATCAACATCCAAATATCGTGCGATGGTACGGAGTGGAGTATGATCGAGATTTTGTTTATCTCTCATTGGAACGTTGTACTTGTAGCTTAAATGATTTGATTCAGATTTGCTCAGATTCTTCTATAAATCCAACATTTACTGAGGATTGGGATACAAACTCTATGAATGAATATAATGTTTGGTTGAATTCGATGAAGGGAATTAACAAGGGCATTGAACTGTGCAAATCGAATGGGTATCCTTCACCCCAGTTGTTAAAACTGATGAGGTAATTACTAAGTCCTTCTATAGCTTCTATATTTTATGTTACCATCTCACTGGTTGCCACTTTGATTCTTTATCATGTTTTTATGGCTAATGATGGTTTGTGTATTGTCCTTGCTATCAATCACGTGAACCCAAATTTCCTTCAACAGACACTGTTACTGTTTTCTGTAAAGCTCCTCTAACCATGTACAGGTTTCTCTTAGAAGAAAGTCCATAGAAAGGGAAATCGTAAAGTATCATAAACTCTCTGGTGTCGACACCACAAAGTCTTGGCCCTTTTGTCATTGGATCATAATATATTGTTATGACTTCTCCTTCTGCAGTAAAACTCTAAGCCTTATCGCCACTTTTCTCCATACTTACATTCTTGCTACAGCTTACTCTTGGGTTTCTGTAAATTAGATTGCAAGCTGAATGATCAACATGAGAAAAATGGTCAAAATCTAATATGCAGCATATGCTGACAATCCCAAATCGTTGTGCCCATTAACAATAATAATAAAAAAGAAGTGTTCAAGACATAATGACAGCCCTATCTTCATTGGTATTTTCATTTTTTCTAGCAATTGTTCTTCCATGTTCAAAACATTCTTTTAGTCCATTTGATTTAGTTCTACAAAACACCATCATATCTGCCATTTTACCCATCGATAAAAAAAAAGATCTGCCATTTTACCTATGATGTAGGGACATGATTTCTGGGCTTGCCCATTTGCATGAGCTGGGAATTATACATCGGGACTTGAAGCCTCAAAATGTTTTGATAACGAAGGAGAGATCTTTATGTGCAAAACTTTCTGATATGGGCATTAGCAAGCGCCTTCTCGGGGACATGTCTTCTTTGGGTCATCATGTTACAGGTGAGTATCCTTAGCTGGTTTGTTACTAATGTGTATAAACACTTTAATATCAGGATACGTGGTACACATGTAGGGTTTTTGTTATGTAGTATTAGATGAGCCCTACCATTGAGATGTGCTTAGAATCAACTCAATCTGATGATCGTAATCATCCAAGCAATTGGCTTTTCATGGGCACTTAGATTTGATTGCCCAAAATGAAATCAACTCAATTGGATGATCGTAATCATCCAAGCAATTGGCTTTTTCATGGGCACTTAGATTTGATTGCCCAAAATGATATGGGTACCATTTGGGAACACTTAACTATTAAGCTGTCATTTGTAGCATAAATATTTGTATCTGAGGGGTTTGTAGTTGAACTGTTGAGTGTCTAGTTAAAACCGTTTGGTACATAGAGCTGCATCCGAAGTAAGAACCAAAAGCTTGTTGGGTTAATAACCGAAGAATAAGCAACTTGTAAGCTGGTTACTCCTTATTCCATTTTTGGACATTTTTACCCATTCTTAGTGTGGGACCCAAAATATAAATTGTGGAGCTTATCAAAATGAAATTTGTGGAGCGATGCTTTAAAATCTAAGGGTTTCAAAATAAGTTGGACCGAGACAGAGTATATTGAATGCAACTTTAGTAAGAACATAAATAGGTAGAGAGTAGAGACAATTAAGATAGATGACCAAGAGAGATCCCAAAGCGACCAGTTCCAGTTTATCTTTTTTAATAAACCAGTAATCAGTTCTGGTATCTTGGCTCAGTTATTCATAATGATAAGGAGATCAAAGTGGATGTTGCCAATTGAATTAGAAGGGGATGGCTAAAGGGAAAAGTGTTCCCGGAGTGCTATGTAACTAATGTATCCCGATCAAACTGAAGGAAAAAATTTATAAGACAACAATAACACCAACTATGTTTTATAGAGCAAAATTTTCGTCTACTAATAAGCAACGTATTGATAGAACACCTTTAAAAAAAACATATTGATAGAATTAGTGTTGCCGGGTGCCGAGATGGGGAAACTAAGATGGATGAGTGAGAAGACAATGAAATATAAGTTCAGAAATGAACACATTTGAGAAAATCTGAGAGTAGCTCCACTAGGTGATAAAACAAGAGAGTCAATTGAGATGATTTTGACACGTTTAGAAAAGACCAATAATGGCTCCAGTAAGAAGAAGTGAATTGATGCAAGTTGAAGGCTCTAAAAAAGGAACGAGAAAGCTAAAAATGACGTGGATGAAAGAAGCGAGACTATTCCTCTTCAAATGCTACCCAACAATTCAAGACTATTCCTCTTTTCAATTTGGGAAGTCTCAACATTCAAACAGTCCACTATTCAAGACATCCTCTTGATGAAAGAAGCGAGAAGAGAAAATAATCAGTAAATCTTATAGCAAACAGTGAATGGGAGCATCCGTGGCATGGTGCAAATTTGATAAAAAACAACGTCTGGAAACTTTCCTAGGTGTTGGCAGTTGGGAACACGCTTCATGAAAAGATTTCTTCTCAATACTTCTCACAGTCAAGGATTCTAAACAAAGGGTCGTTTATGGTCAATGCAGTCGGTCAGTAATAGGGGAAGTCATGACTTGACATCCCATGATGTTGCTGCTTATGGCTAGCGAGATCATACTGCACAGGTCCTGCTTTTCAGCGAGAAGTACACCCAAAAAAATATGTGCTAAAAGATGTATCTAATCCATAGTTACCAAACACCCGTATTATACCCGTATAGTACCCATAATACTTTTAGGGGGGGTCGCTGTTTAAAACTTCGTACTTTTACCGTGTTACGTATTATATGCGTATCGCCATATAATATCTATTTAATACCCGAATCACGTATTAAATGCGTATAATAAATATATTTTTGCCGTACTTTTACCGTGTTAAACGCATATTCCTTGTTAAATGATTGTTATTAGTTAATATCATAATTTATATTTATATTAATTAATTATTTGTAATATCCCATACTTTTGCTGTGTTTTTGCCGTATAGCACCCGTACTTTCCCAACGGATCATTGTTGTATTATACCCATACCCGTACTTGGTAACTATGATCTAATCCACCAATTCAAATCTTTTTTCCTTTTTTTTTTGATCAGTAAATCTCATTTGATATCATAGATAAGCAGTTACAAAAGTTCAAAGAGCATACAAAGAGTTTACAAGCTCATAAACTCATCAAAGAAAGGAAAAGAAACAATATTGAGAGATATTAAGATGGCTCTCTGGGTTCACTCTTTGTGAACTTTCTTTGTTCTCCCCTCTTTTTATATATTGATATTTTGATTGCCGGTTAAAAAAAAAGTGATGGCTCCCTGGATTGGCTCTATTGACCCAGGACCTTTGTTACAAAATAAGTTTCATCCCAACAAATTGCCCAAATCCTCACTCCCTTTCTAACTGCATTCCAATCCAGGATAAGTAGCTTGATTCTCCTACAAATACGAGAAGGGGGAGATTGAGAGTCTTCAAAAACTCTCGAATTTCTCTCCTTCCACAATGACCAAGATATTGCACCTGGAAGAAATCATCACACTGTCTCTTCGAGCCCAATCCACTAATTGAAGACAAACCAAGAGAAAATAAATAAAGCATCACTAAAAAATGAAAAACTAACCTGTTACTATTGAATCCGTTCCCAGATCTTCTGGAAACTCTCTTACTATTGAATCTTACGTTTTGAGAGAGTGAGTTATTAGGTTTTAGAGGTTGTATTGATGAAGAAATAGTTATTAGGTTTTAGAGGCCGTGTTGATGAAGAAACAAGGAATGAAGTAGTAAATTAGCATTGGATGAAGGGTATTTTTGTGAACAATTACTTTCTAATACACATTGTTTATAAGATATAATTGTCAATTTTCTTGATAACTTTTAATACACCTGATGTTTAGATTTTGCTTAGTGCAAATCTGATTCAGCTGCTTAATTAAGCATGTATCTGATAGCTCGATGATTCAGACTGTTAAGCATACTGATAGTTTGTTAAGGTGTGCAGAACTGCAGATGATATGTTCCCAAAGGATCTTAACTACTAAAATTTGGCATTAAGCTTTATTATGAGTCCTGAAAATTAACTTTCCCAAATGCTACCGTAATAGATTGGGTGATTATGATAGTCCGATTAGGTTGACTGTTAATCTAGGAAATCTGGATGGAGACTTATCATGGATTCCCTTTGTATGTGCCACGTAATTCTATATTTCACCTATAGATGGTAATAGTATATCATTTCTCTTATTTCATTATATTATTATCTGTTATAGGTTATGGTAGTTCAGGTTGGCAAGCTCCTGAACAACTTCTTCATGGACGTCAGACTCGTGCAATGGATTTATTTAGTTTAGGTTGTGTTCTCTTTTTCTGCATTACTGGGGGTAGGCACCCATTCGGTGACCGCCTTGAACGTGATATAAATATTGTGAAGAATCAGGTGGATTTATTCTTAGTCGAGAATATTCCAGAAGCTGTGGACCTTCTCTCTCGTTTATTAGACCCTAGCCCAGAATTGAGGTAAGAATATTGTCTTCTAGTATCAAAATATGCTGAGAATTTTATACCATCCCTTCAGTATTGCAGTTGTTCTATGATTAGCACAACCCCAAATTCCACCAATTGAAATATCCTATAAGTTTAATTAACCAACTAATTTAATAGCTAGGATTCTCGAGTTGGTCTGTTTTAGTCTATGGACTGTCTATGAATTGGCCCACCAATTAGCTGTCTTCACTGATGAACACATATAAGGAAAGCTAATCACTAACACTTGATGGTACAATGTCCATTTTGAAACAGTCCATTTAATAAGCTTCCTTGAAATTAGGATAGTCAATTTTTTTTTCTTTCCCAATTATATTTTCATTATTAAGATACTTCCAACTTTTTGTCAGGCCAAAGGCACAGGAGATATTGCACCATCCTTTGTTTTGGAATTCTGAAATGCGGCTGTCGTTTCTTCGTGACACTAGTGACAGAGTAGAATTGGAAGACAGAGAGAATCAATCTAATCTCCTGAAAGCATTGGAAAGTGTTGCGTCAGTGGCTTTAGGCGGGAAATGGGATGAGAAGATGGAAACTGAATTTATAACCAATATTGGCCGTTACAGACGTTACAAGTTTGATAGTGTTCGCGACTTATTGCGGGTCATACGCAACAAGTTAAACCATTACAGAGAACTTCCACAAGATATTCAGGAAATTCTAGGACCGGTTCCAGAAGGTTTTGATGGCTATTTTGCGAGTCGATTTCCTAGGCTCTTAATTGAAGTATACAAAGTCGTGTACCGACACTGCAGGGAAGAGGATTGTTTTATGAAGTATATTAAAAGCAATCTGGTCTAATTTTTATCTAACCTCCTACCTGTTCTATTCCTGTAACTTACTATTTATAATGTGCGAAATAAGTAATGTTGTATTATGTACAAGAATTCACATTGATAAATTAATTGTATGTATATATGTTATGTAATTGTCTTTTGCTTATTTTGTTCATTTCATTGTTAGCCTTCTAGCTAGCTGAGTAAATTCCATGGTAGCTCCAAGTAAAGGTAGGTAAGTAAATTAGCTCATTGATTACCCAAAAATATAACTCTATATGACAATGAATGCAAAGGAACTAAGGTTTATAAGTTGATCGAATTGGGTTGAAGGTAGTGGAGTTTTCAAGCAGAAGGGTTTCATCTCTGGTTCGGACACTTTAGCATTCATGTTATAGTTCAAAGGTCTTCTCCTTCAAGAGATCATATTTGGTAAGATACTTCTCAGGGCTCCTGCGACATCCTTATTAGATTCAGGTGTATCTACAAGCTCTAGTGCTACTTATTTAGCGACCCCACTTTATGAACGCCCCACCTCTGAATTGCGATCTTGGCAAACCTTCACTTCTACTTCATCTACTTCCAAACTAAACAGGAATCAGAAATGTGCTTAAAAGATGGTGTCAATGAAAATGTATTGCTGAGAGCCTCTTGCAATGGTTTATGTAGCTTCAATTTAAAATTGTAAGGTTGTGGGTAGCTATCAATGGAACTACATTGTTGTATTCACGCTGGATGGCTGTTGCTGTGACTCATGTAAGCAGTTAGTCTATGACCAAGGAGTAGGCTGGGATGGTTAAAACATTTTTTTTTTTGCAAAGAGGGAACAACATTTGATATCCAATTTTCAGACAGGTTTGATGCTAGAGGGGGATTGCTTTTCGGATTTAAACACGGATTTAGAGGCAGAGGGGCATTCCAATTCGGATTCAGAGCCAGAAAGTGGTTTCAATTCTGACTATTTTCACGGAGAGACTTGGGAATTTTGGAAGATTCGATTCCTGCCATAAATGCAAATCCACAACTTTCACCATGTTACAATTGAAGATGATTGCTCCGCGAATGATGTTTCCCATGACTTATTGGAGATATGGATTTTAAAGGACTCAGAAGCACATTTGGTAAAAAGAATAAAGTATTAATCTTAGATTAACAAATGATGAACTTATCCCTTTCAGGGAGTTGGAGGGAAATCTCTCACCTCTTGCCATCGTTGAACTACCTCAGTTGACTCTAAACATTGGATGACCTGAGAAACAGTGGTTGTTTGCTTACAACAATAGGGAGCTGAAACACCTTCCTATGAAGGGGAAAGATGGCAGCTTGAAAATGCTGAGATTATACTTACAAGCTTCCAATTGCACATGTGTATATAGTCTTTTTAGTTGGTGAGAGTGTTCGCTTTGATACAGTATGGCTTATATCTACCTAATTGTAGGGAAGAGATATCCTGAAATAATCAACTAGTCAGTGCTCGCAAGATTTGAATTCCAAATGATTACAATTATTATCTCCCTTTTATTACAATTTTCTTTTGTTAAAAAGAGAAAATGGGATCATGACAGCACAAAAACCAACATATGGATGTCAGTTAAATTGAATTGCAAATGAAATATGGCTAGCATGAATCCAGATTCACTCTTTTGACTGCAATTTCGCATGAGATTTCCAGTCTTCTGCAATGGTTTGTAATGGTCATATATTGATGGTCAAAAGAGCAATTACAAGCGTTATCATGCCATGCACCCCGGGAACTAAAATGTTTTTTTTTGGTGGGGGTGGGGGAGTAACGAGGGTGTCCGGGCCTCTTAGAATACCCGACTAATCCACACCCACCAGGTAAGTAGGTGGCCAACAAGGGAAGGGAAAGGAAATCAAACTCGGAACATCCGCTTCCTGAGGTGTGGTCCTGGCCAGCTCAAATGTGTCTTGATGCCATAATTTTTTGACCCTCTTGAGGGAGGGCAGCAAGGTCCTAATACAATTGGAACAAGTTCCCTTCTGCCTAAATCGCGAAGGACTATTCTCAAAGAAGGGCAGTTTCTACCATTCACACATCCTTTCGAAAAGCAACTCAGCCCAAAATTAGCTACTGTGAAGCACCAACAATGGAAGTGCAGATACTCTCCTGTAAGAGGGAGTTTGTTTTATTGAAGCTGCATTCACTTAATGGCTACTCGCCCCCTTGCTTAATTTATAGGTGGGCCCACAAAAAGTCTGGCATAAAATTCGTTGCCAAAAAAGGGAATGCTGTTTATTTTTGAGGTCAACAAGTTAAGACAAAACAGACACCCTGGGCTTGTCCCAGTGGTAAGTGTATCTCCCCAGATGGCCACACAGGGTAGGACCGATCTCGAGTATGGGTGTTCACCCTCTTAGCCAAGCTTCAACTAGGCATTAACCTATCCAGGTGTTTTGGCAGGACACTCCTTCTGAACTTACCAACAATATCAGCAGACAATACCTCCAATTGTTTCTTTTACCTCTTCGATAAATATAGAGTTGTCCTCATCAGGTAAGAAGCGTAGGACGGTCCAGTCCACTATCTTCCTTGTGAGAAATTTTACCTCTTACAGCTGCTAGCTCCACGTGTCTTTGAATAAATGATAGAATTATGAATTGAGTTTTATCATCGAGCAACTGTCTAATGTGTTTTGAGATCGTTTTGGGCATTTTAGGTTCATTCTAGGCACTTGAAGCTCATTCTGGGTGTTTCAAGCATATTTTAAACATTTCGAGTTCTTTTTAGACGTTTACGGTCTGTTTTAGGCATTACAAGCTCTTTTGAGGTGTTTCAACCTTGTTTTGGGGATTACGAGATCTTTTGAACGTTTACGGCATGTTTTGGGCATTATGAGCTCTTTTTAGGTATTCCGATCTTGTTTTAGAAATTACAAGCTTATTTTGGGTATTATGAGCTCTTTCGAGGTGTCCCAAGCTTTTTTGGGCATTACGAGTTCTTTTGAGGTGGTTGGTGTGATTGAGGTCTCTTCCGAGCTTTGAGCTATGAGTAACGAGCACTGAGCTCTGAGCATCGAGCTGATTCGAGTTATTGGCATGGTCAAGGTCTCTTCCGAGCTCCAAGCATGAGTAACGAGCACTTTGTTTTTCTTCCGAGTGTGGCGGTGTCCAACCTGTTGTTCCCATAGGGGCAAATTACCTGGAATCGCTATTCAAAAATAATTACAGTCTTTGAAGAACTCGAACACAGCAGCAACCTTTATTCCAGAAAAATTTGCACTTTAAAAATGGTTAGAAAATTGGTAACTTGTGTGAAGTGAAGCGCGGATCACGTTGCTCTCTTTAAGACATTTCGCACCTCCCCACAAATGCAATGGGTTGCCAGACACGATACCTCCAGGATACAACAGCTCCACACAAATCTATCCCTGACTATATAAGCGTGCATAACTTATAGTCACACACCTTACTCTGTTTCTTACCCAGCAATCTCTCAAAAGAAAAATTTTCAAACATAAGAAAATATTATAGTTGAGAAAACCCCTTTCTAATCTTTTTTCTTATAAATGGAGGAGATATTATATAGTATATATATAGAAAACTAAATAGGTTTTTGGAATTCTAAAACTGTCACATTAGTGACTAATAATTATGATAATAAATCTATAAAACGTTTCCCACCATTAAAGCCTTTAATAGCTATAATAAAATTAAATAAATTAATATTTAATTTCTTTTATTTAATTAATTTTGAATCACAATCACCCAAAGGTACAACAATCCCCCACTTGATTCAAAAATAATAAAATCGTGAAGGAAAAAAAAGAAAATTTCTGGGTAAAATTAGATTTAATGCATAAGCAAATGGTGTCACATAGATTTGAACTTTTGCATATTTTAAAGTAAAATTCTCACCAGATACTCAGTTACCATAGATCATAGATCTTAGTATTCAAAACTGAGCTCTTTTAGTGATGAGTCTTCATACCTTAAACACATTAACTCTTACAGAATCTATAGGTGTCTAAGCCAGCACTTTTCGGCCATGTGCTTTATCCCGGTTTAATAAGTGCTCTAGAGAAATAGCCAATTTCTGAAGCGGCCCCACTTCCACACTTATATAGGTGAGTCTATCAAGGATGTCTATGTGACTCCACATCCCACTCAATAGAGCTATAGATCTCATTAAGAGGAAACCCTCAACCTCTAATCGTCACATACTTTATGCACTATTCGTACCATAGGAAGAGACTTGGAGAGTAATAATATTATTACTATTATTCTCCTATTATAGTGTTTTACCTCAAACCACTCTGTAACTTGTTCTTCCCATTAAACCTGTTATTGGGATCTCCAGTCTTCAGGTTGGGTTACCATTACAGTTGGTTTATTTTTAATTAGCTTAAGTCACATTCTCCTCGATGTATTCTTCCCTTACTAGGCCTTCGGTAAAGGGTTTTGCCAAATTTTCTGGCCATCTGATTTCATTTTCAGATATAACTCCATCTCATAAGAGTTCTCAAATATAATTTCATCTCATAGAAATTCTCTCGAATATAATTTTGGAAATCTTCTCAAATATAATTCGAGACTTACCATTATATCGAGTGTTATAAGCTCTACTTATTGCAACATCACAATCACAATTAATTTAATTGCAAGGATAATATTATTCCAAAATGAATATCAAATAAAAAGTTCTGAAGCCACTCAGTTTCTTCTCCTGCTAAGCTAGAGCTATTAATGTCGATTTCATAGTAGAAATAGACCCAATTGTTTCTTACAATATTAAGAAACATCACCACTATCAATAATGAATATATAACCACTTGTTATTTTATATTCTTCAGAAATATAATTCCAATTAGCATTATTATACCTTTCAATTTAAGAAGGGTATCTCCCATAATAAAAATCAGAATTTATGATTTTCTTTAAATATTTAATCACTTTGCTAATTGCATCTCAATGCTCCCTATTGGGATTACTAGTGTATCTACTTAATTTTTCGACTGCATATGTGTACAATTCATAGCATATATCAAGCTTCCAATTACACTAGCATATTCATTTTAGTTTATACTATCTCTTTTATTAGGTGATAGATTAACACTACGATCATTTGGAGTACAAATATTACTACAATCGTAATGATTGTATTTTAATAATAATATTAATGTAATGATATTGAGATAAACTTATCTCATCATCCATTCTAATTATTTTAATTCCAATAATTAATTTGTTTCTCCAATATCATTCATGTCAAATTAGGATGAAATGAATTCTTTTGTCTCATTTATAATTTTTTGATTTGTTCCAAAAATCAGTAAATCATCTACATATAGACAAATGATCACTCCACAATCACCATTATACAAATGATTACTCCACTATCACCATTATATTTGTAATATATACATATCACTTACATTTGTATTATATCAATGATTTATTATCAATCCATATAAATTTATTCATCTAAATCACCATTTAAGAATGTTGTTTTAACATCTATTTGGTGAATTATTAAATTATATATGGATGTTATAAAAAAATAATACTCAAATAGATGTAATTCTTGATACAGGTTAATATGTATCAAAAAATCTATTCATTCTCTTTGCTTAAATCCCTTGGCTACTAATTTAGCCATATATTTTTTTATAGATATATCAACCTTAAGTTTCTTTTTAAATATCAACTTAAAATCTATAATTCTAATTCCAGAAGAAGGAACAAGTAATGTCCAAATGTGATAAGACATTATTGAAATTATTTTATTTTCTATAGCTTTTCTCCAAAAGAAGACTCATGTGACCCAAATGCCTCCTTTAAAGAAAAATTATCATTCTCTACCCTATAGGGATAAAAGTAAGACCCAAAATCTTTAATCTTTTTTGTTTTTTTACTCTTTCAATGTTCAATTTCAGTCTAAGATCATTAGTTTTAAACCCCCACTATTTTCATAATTGAAAGGAAAAAGATTAGATTCACTTGATTCAAATATAACATTATTTTCAATGCCTAAGAATCTATATGTTTTACTGTTAATCGCATAACCAATAAAAGCATAGCTCATAGATTAGGTCCTAATTTAATTATTTTAGGATAATTAAATCTGACCATTACTTAACATCCCCAAATTCTGAAATAATTTAAATTTGGTTTTCTTCCTTTCCATATTTCATATTCTTTCTCACACTATTTCTTTCATTTGGAGATAAGTGTACACTAGTATTAAAACACTAGTCTCATTTAGATCTTAAAGTTTTAATTTATCTTAACCCCCACTATTTTTAGAATTTAAAATGAAAAAGATTTTCAAAAATCTTTTCTTAATTCTAACTTTCATAAAAAATAAGTTTTTTTCTTAATTCTAATTTTCACTTTATAAATCAAGATCTAAATTCTATATACCTTATTATTTATAGTAAAACAATAAAGGTATATCTCATTATTGCATATCTTAATTTTTGTTATTTTAAGATTATTTATTCATGTCACAGCTAAATAATCACATATCTTAAAATAACTTAAACTAGGTTTTCACATCTCCAATTTTCATATATTCAGTTAATTTATTCTGTTACTTGTGTCAAACCATTTATAACAATTGCAATTTATTAAGTCATGTAATTATATATGACAATAATATATAGTATGCAATTTCACAAGTAATTAATTAACTGAAAATATAAAAAGAGAGTTTCAAAAAATCTGACCATTCATTGGAGTGTTACCAATGTGTGTGCAACTCTTATTTTCTGAATTGCAACTCATCTGCTACTGCGTTCTCCACATCGCCAAGAGCATGCCGTTTCACACGGATTTGAAATCAGACTTATAACGAACACGATATCGCGGTAAATACATAGTAATATACTGTAATCATGTGTATGCTTCCCACCGTAGCTGGTACGCACCCAAGGTGACAAAATTCCTTCCTTGCTTTGAGTTAACTCAATGGCTCGACTCGGCTCGGCTCGGCTTTGGCTTTGCTGAAACCAAACTCCATTGGCTTCCTTATCAGATTTCACTTAATACCGTCCGGCCACTACTTAAATTCTGTTTTTTATTTCCCTCCAATGACCTCTTTTGGTGCTTTTAAAGTCTAACCCAATGCTTCAATGCTTTGCACGTTAGAATCCAGCACTTACTCCACTAAGTGTAGATAATACTGTACACCTTCAAGACTTCAAACTTACACCCATGGGCCATCACCCTCTTTTGGTGCTTTTAAAGTCTAACCCAATGCTTCAATGCTTTGCACGTTAGAATCCAGCACTTACTCCACTAAGTGTAGATAATACTGTACACCTTCAAGACTTCAAACTTACACCCATGGGCCATCACCCATGCACCTTACGTTTTCAAAGAGAGAGAAAACGTAAGCCATGATGACTTTTGGTTTTCTTCAGTCTTATATTTTAAGGGGAAATAAGGCGAGCAGATAATGGCATAAAGAGTAGAGAAGATGGTGCACAACACCACCGGACCTCGGCGAACTCGATCTCAAGAAAAAATCCGCCTGTGACATATTTTGACATTGCTGGAGGTGGTCTTCTCAACGATCAGATCCATGATTGCAGATCTGAAAAACGATTCTTTCTGCATCTTGTTTCCTCCAATGGGTTTTTATTTCAGCCATTTTTTCGATCCTCTTCGAATACCCAAAATGATATACAAATGTTTCCTTTCTCCGGCATCGAAACCGTGGCCAGATCTGATCGAAATAGTAAGATATCTCTTCATTAGCCTTGCATGGAAAGTGAAGACAAAGCCACTAACTCTCTGTTTTAACTTTCCTTTTTACTAAAAACTTGTTAAGATATGGGAAAGGATTTCTCCAAACAATAGAACATAAGAATATAGAAGATGTTCTCAATCATATTGAAAACTTTCCTTTCTTCAAATGGGAAAGCAAACAAATGTCAGTTTTAACCTTCCTCCATCAAAGACGCCAATTTTAGTGGCTATCTTTCAGGCCACAATTTCTTTTCCGAGACAAGGAATCCGAAGCAAGTTGAACGAGATTGATAATATATCAATAAAGCTGCTTTACCGGAGGGACCGAATGTCCTCCATCTTGCCAAGGACATTGCGGAGAACAACGCCGGTGCACGTGTCCTTGTTGTGTGCTCCGATATCACGGCCGTTACTTTCCGTGGACCCTCGGATACCCACTTGAATCAAGCATCTTGCTGCCCCGACTGCGAGCTCCACATACGACATGACTTTTATGGCTATCTCGAAATTGGATCCTTATACGCCCATCGAAATTGGATCCTTATAGGCCCATTTCATTGCAAAGCTTTGGATCGGCGATCCAGTGATCGTGTGTGAAATGTCTTAAAATTGTTGTTCCCATAGGGGCAAATTACCTGGAATCGTTATTAAAAAAAAATTACAGTCTTTGAAGAACTTGAACAAAGTAGCAACCTTTATTCTAGAAAAATCTGCACTTGAAAAATTGTTAGAAAATTGGTAGCTTATGTGAAGTGAGGCGCGGATCACATCGCTCTCTTTAAGACATTTCGCACCCTCTACAAATGCACTGGGTTGCCAGACACGATGCCTCCAGGATACAACAGCTCCACACAAATCTATCCCTGACTATATAAGCATGCATAACTTATAGTTACACACCTTACTCTGTTTCTTACCCAACAATCTCTCAAAAGAAAAATTCTCAAACATAAGAAAATATTATAGTTGAGAAAACCCATTTCTAATCTTTTTTCTTACAAATGGATGACATATTACATAGTATATATATAGAAAACTAAATAGGTTTTTGGAATTTTAAAACTGTCACATTAGTGACTAATAATTATGATAATAAACCTATAAAACGTTGCCCACCATTAAAGCCTTTAATAGCTATAATAAAATTAAATAAATTAATATTTAATTTCTTTTATTTAATTAATTTTGAATCACAATCACCCAAAAGTACGACACAACCTGCAAAGGTGCATTGATGATTAAGTCAGAATTAGATGCCCAAAATTTGGAAGAATGTTCCATAGTTTTAAAACTCACCGAGTCGACTCGAAACTCGGTCGAGTCGACTCGGCTCGGCCAAGTTTCGAGTCGAGTTTCAACAAAAACTCGGGTTTGACAGAAACTCGCCCCCGACTCGCCTGAGTTTTTGCACTTTTTAAAAAAAAATTAAAAATCGAGTAAACTGTCTATCCGATTGACTAAATTATGTTTTTTTTTCCTTTTTTTTAATACACCTCACTCACTTTTAAGTATAAATACAAAACAAAAGGGGGATGTTTAGTATATATTGAATTATATATCTTATTTTAGACATGGTTTATCATTAATTTTGAATATATACCATATATATTATTAGAATAAATATTATATATATCCGAGTTTTAGGTGTCATTACTTAGACTAGTTTTGCCCGAGTTTTCGAATTAACTCTACTCGACAAGTTTCCAAATTGAGTCGAATTTTCGGGTTTTAAAACACTAGAATGTTCGAATATTCAATGGTATCCCTAAGAGTTTTTACTAAGGTTTAGTGCTCAAATTGGTTGTCCAGAAAAATGATCTCAATCCCCTAAGAAAGAAAGATATTGAAGAAATAGAGAGATCATGTCCCAAATCCCTCATCCCAAAATTTTATCTCCTCTGAGAGTCCTTTCTACCTTATTCAGATTCTTTACTTATAGGCAAATCAAATGTCCCGCAAGCAAATGGTGATGTCATGAAATGATACAGCTTTCTCAGAGGATAAGGACGTAATCAAGGGAATAAGGGCACAATCAAGAGAATAGGCATCAAATCCTCTCCGGGCAAATCCGGTTATCACCCCTAGAGGTCACCACGTGTTCCCTTTGACACCCATTAACCATGGGTAAGGTTCACCCAACCCTAGGGTTCACCCACCTATTTTTGGTTTTTTTAAAAATAATAATTCTTTTTTTAAAATTAAAAAACTGTTTTTAGAGTTTTTTTAATATTAAAAACAGTTTTTTAATTTAAAAAAAGAATTATTATTTAAAAAAAAAACCAAAAATAGGTGGGTGAACCCTAGGGTTGGGTGAACCTTACCCATGGTTAATGGGTGTCAAAGGAGACACGTGGTGACCTCTAGGGGTGATAACCGGATTTGCCAAATCCGGTTATCACCGGAGAGGATTTGCCAGAGAATAAGGATATAAGTCATGTAGCATTTTTAACCTTTACACTCATAAATGCACGTGCTAGGCAATAATGTGGAGTTAGTGAGCTTGTCTTAATTTGCTCTTAGGCATCTCTAACACTACCCTAAAATCTACACTGGCTCCCTTTGCCAGGTAGGGAGTGTGAACACAAAAACGACACTCCAATATGCTCGACAGAGTGAATCAACATTTTAGGGAAAATAGTTTCCGCTCTTTATGGGAACGTTTTGGTGAGAAGAAATAAAAAAGAAATGTGGAGTGATGTTGGAGTTGCAACTTAAAAAAATGAAAAAACATACAAGAGCTCTCTTTTTAAAAAAAATAATTTGGAATAACTTTAGTTTTCGTGTTGGAAATGCTCTTAAAAATGACAAATTTTTACCCTTACATTCCTCATATATATATATATATATATATATATATATATATATATATATGTGTGTGTGTCCAAACAGCAGGACCCACTACAAGGATGAGAGTAATGAGACTCTCCTAATAATAGGATAAAGAAAAACTCATCAGTTTATAAAAAAAAAGGAAAATAGTTAACGTAACTGTAATGGGTAAAATTCGTAAAACTTAAGTGTGGAAACGACGAGCTCGTCCTCAGTGTGGTGTTATCGTTTGAGTTCATTTCCGTCCTCACTCTGACGACGGACCCGTGGTCTCGTGGACGACGATCACGTCCTCGCTCTGACGACGGACCCGTGGTCTCGGGGACGACGATCACGTCCTCGCTCTGACGACGGACCCGTGGTCTCGTGGACGACGATCACGTCCTCGCTCTGACGACGGACCCGTGGTCTCGTGGACGACGATCACGTCCTCACTCTGACGACGGACCCGTCGTCTTATTGTCCACGATCGCGTATCCTAACACGTTATAAGATCTGGTGTTGCTGCCCAGTCGCCTGGGACTGATCCTACCTCTACGATGGTAGGTGGGTAACATTGTCGTAGCATTAAATGACATTTAATGCTGCATTTAATGCCAGTCACCTCGGAAGAGTTCCTACTCTTTGCCTGCTCTTTTTGTGTGCAGATGCGCGTGCAGTACGAATGACCGGGAGATCTACCAAAAATGATTACTGAAGTACATATCAGAGATTCGAGGTATGCATGGACATCAATGGGTGCCTATGGCCATGGCAAGGATGGTCTATATAACCCTGTGAAAAACAGTGAAAGAAGGGGAAAGCTAAGACCTTCGAACTCTATTATATTCTTACTATTCATCATCTCCTACATCCACTAACTTAATCATCGGAGTGCAGGTCAGGGTATCACACCCTCCACTCCAGCCTTCTACCAGCAAATCAGAACTTGAGAGGAGCTGCTGCTTACGCGTGTCCATTCGGTAAATTTCCCCTCACAGTAACCATGAATCCTATTTGTTAACCTAAGGCATCCATCCATTGGTGGTACGCATCACTGCTCGTAAAAAAATTAAAAACGCCTTTTCTACTGTTGAAAAATCACGTGGGACTGGTGAGCTATCCACTAAAAATGGTTTGCAGAAACTGATCCCGGTTGGTTTTGCATGTTTATTCTTCACCTCGAATTCATTCATCGTTTTTGCCACTCACTTTAAGGTCTTCTAACACTACTTCTAATGGAAAAGTATGCTAAAACCCAAGCAAAATAAACAAAATTGTTTTGTTTTTTGTTCTTCTATATTAGTATATATTCAATTCTTCACAATATATTTGTGATTAATTTTCCTCTCCTAATGATGACCAAGCAACGTCCTTTCTGAATGATCAAACGATGAAGCTGGTTCTGAGGAGGAGTGGGAGTAACAACAGGCCTTCCTGAGCTGGTTAAACCTTCCCATGTCGAAGTTGTTAATCTTCATCAGCCGCCTCTGCTTGGCGCTGAAACGGCTCTCGAAGAACCCTTCAAAAGAAGGGTCTTTGGACGTCCTGAGGAAGAAGGCGTAGCCAGCCATGAAGTAGACCGACGTAACATAGAAACAAATGGGCTCCATCACATCCCAAGAGTTCCAAACTCTACGAGTCTCTTGCCCTTGACTGTCCAATCAAGATGGACGAGTTAATAGTCCGTGCCTCTAAGTACGGAAGGATGGAGGAAGATATCGCAGCAACAACGAGGCCCAGAGCACGAGGGGTAGATGCAGTGGAGTGGGGAGGCAGACCCTCCTCGAAGAGAGGGAAGAAACCAAAGTATGAAACATCTTCCAGTGACGAGGAACCACGACGACGCACACGGCAGGAAAAAGTTGTGTACGTCGAACGACGAGGAGAACCGAACCAACTCTCATTGGGGATCCGCCAAGATGCAGACTCGTCGAGGAGCACGGATCTCCGGTCCAATGTCCGGCGGGGGGACGACCGCGCCTATCAGAGACGAGAGGAGCACGGACAGTACAAGGAGAGGGAGAATCGAATGACGGAAAGACGTCCTTTCGCGTCTCGTGGTGGTCAAGTTCACTTCACAGCAAGCCCGGCGACGATTATGAAGACGATGGAAGACGAACCATACTTCGAATGGCCAGCGCGGACCGTTCGTGATGTCACCACGGGACCCAGGGCACACGAATATTGTCAATACCACAAATGCCGTGGGCATCTCACGAATCGTTGTCGCATCCTAAGAGAATACTTGGAAAGATTAGTCCGTGAGGGCTATCTGGGAGAATACGTGGATTCCGGAAGAAAAGAGGGGCATATTACGGAGCCATCCACTCGGTCTCACGATGGAGAGCCATCTGGTCAAATGAACCGAGGTGGAGAAGCTCCGAAAGGAGTCATAAACGTCATCCATCGCGCTCGAGCACTGGAAGTCGATGTTGAGCAGCAGTATCGAGCGAAGGCGAGGAAGTTGTCGCACGTGGCAAAAGTTTACCAAGTGCGATCGACGATGAAGGAAGTCGAGCAGGCCCTATCGTTCACTGATCAAGACATGACAACTGTGGTTAGGCCTCATTACGATGCTCTTGTCCTGTCTATGAGAATTGGCGATTTCGACATCAGGCGAGTGCTCATCGACCCTGGTAGCGGAGCAGATATCCTGTATCTCCATGCTTTCGCAAAGATGGAGTTGGATCCGGCGGTTCTTGTCCCTGCACAGACCCCCTTGATAGGATTCGAAGGAAGTTCGATGCAACCCCTAGGAGAAGTCATCTTGCCAGTCAAAGCTGGACCTATCACCCTACCCACCAGGTTCTCCGTTATCAACGCCCCGTCCCCATACAATGCTATTTTGGGGCGATGGTGGATTCACGAAATGAGAGCTGTTCCGTCCTCTTATTATCAGGTACTGAAATTCCCCACCCAGGACGGACCACGTGAAATAAAAGGAGACCAGCTAGCATCGCAGAAGTGTGATTACGCCTCACCCAACCCGCTCAAATAGCAATTACAGGTCGGATCCGTGGAAGAGGAGAGCACGGGTAAATCACTGGTAGACCATTCTGTTGAACCCACGAAGCTTGTCAACCTCGGGACGGAGAACGAGCCAAGAATACTACAGATCGGGACTTGTCTGACAACAGATGAAGAGCGGGAGTTGGTAAATTTTCTGAGGAAGAATCTTGACGTTTTCGCTTGGTCACATGAAGACATGACGGGTATCCGTCCTGAAATCATTTGTCACCACCTCAACGTGGATCCCGTGGTCAATCCAGTTAAACAGAAGCCTCGTAGACTCGCCCCGGCGTACCATGAGGCCGTCAATGAAGAAATCGACAAGTTAATTCGACACGGGTTCATTCGTGAGGTCCAATATCCAGAGTGGATAGCCAATGTAGTAGCTGTTCCGAAGAAGAACGGGAAAGTCAGAGTCTGCATCGATTTCACCAATGTTAATAAAGCTTGCCCGAAAGATTTCTTCCCAGTTCCCAGAATAGATAGACTAATCACAGCGACCGCGGGTCACGAGATGTTGAGTTTCATGGACGGGTATTCGGGTTATAATCAAATCCTCTTGGCGGAGGACGATCAAGAGAAGACGGCCTTCATAACGGAGCGTGGCCTGTTCTGTTACCGGGTCATGCCCTTTGGCCTGAAGAATGCCGGGGCCACTTACCAACGATTGATGAATCTGATGTTTGGACCCTTGCTCGGTAAATCGGTGGAGGTGTATATTGACGATATCGTTGTGAAAAGCCGAACTCGGGTCTCTCTTGTGGCTGACTTGGCGGAGCCGTTCTCTATTTTACGTACTTTCAATCTGAAGTTAAATCCTGAGAAATGTACATTCGGCGTCGCCTCGGGCAAATTCCTCGGTTATCTCGTCAGCCAACGGGGCATTGAAGCAAATCCCACGCAGATCCGTGCTCTGATAGATATGCCGGAACCAAAGACAAGGAAAGAAGTTCAAAAACTGACGGGCCGTATCGCTGCTCTCAACCGGTTCATATCAAAGTCTTCTGATCGATGCAGACCTCTGTTCGAATTGCTAAGAAAGGATTCCGTCTTCAGATGGACCGAGGAGTGTTCCCAATCTTTCGCCGCCTTGAAGACGTATCTAGGCTCCGCTCCGATCCTCTCTGTACCTGAATCTGGTGAAGTATTGTACCTCTATCTCTCCGTCTCGGAACGAGCCATTGGTTCCGTGTTACTCAGAAATCACGACGGCGTAGAGAAGCCTGTCTATTTCGTCAGCAAAACATTCCACAAGGCAGAATCCAATTACAGCAGAATGGAAAAGGTATGCCTGGCTCTTGTCTTTTCAGCTGAAAAGTTACGTCCTTATTTTCAGGCACACACCATCGTCGTCATCACCACGTACCCTTTGAAAACTGTGTTGGGACGACCTGAAACCGCGGGACGCATGTCGAAATGGGCCGTGGCGCTTAGCGAGTTCGATATCCAATATCAGGCCCGAACCGCAGAGAAGGGGCAGGCCGTTGCAAGCTTCTTAGCCGATTTCCCCGTGGACGAGGCCGAAACTTCAGCGGAGTCCGACCGTCATGAACTCCCAGACGACGCGGAGGAGGATCCCGTTGTGGAAACAGGGACTGGAGACGGAACAAAACTGACGGCGTGGTGCGATTGGCTCTTGTACGTTGACGGGTCGTCTAATGTCAGCGGCTCGGGACTTGGTGCTGTTCTTGTCAGCCCTGATCATGTTAAAGTGCAGAAGTTGACGCGCCTTGGTTATGCTGCCTCCAACAACGAAGCTGAGTATGAGGCGTTAATCCTTGGGTTGCAGAGTGCCCGAGAATTGAGAATTTCTAAACTCCGGGTGTTCTGTGATTCACAGCTCGTGGTGAACCAAGTCAACGGTACCTATGAATGTCGGGATGAGCGGATGAAGCGCTACGCTGCATTTTTACAAGAACAACGGAGAGCCTTTGATGTTCTCGAGATCAAACATGTCAGAAGGGACGATAATAGGCATGCTGATGCATTGGCCTACCTCGCCTCGATGATGCAAGCCGATGAGCCCAAAACGATCCTCATGGAGTATCAAGAATACCCCTCTATTGAACTGCAGACGCAACGCGCGGTGTTATCTGTAAGTCAAGTGCCGAGCTGGATGACGGGCATAGTTATTTATTTGCAGAATGGAATTCTCCCCTCTGATGCAAAGGAAGCGAGACGAATACAATATAAAGCCCCCCGTTATACCCTTGTGGACGGAGAACTGTACCGTAAATCCTTTGGAGGACCTCTTTTGAGATGCGTGCATCCGGAAGACGTAGAGAGGATTTTGGCCGAGCTCCACGAAGGGATTTGCGGCATCCATTCGGGAGGACGGACTATCGCTCATCGTGCTCTGGGGCAAGGGTATTTTTGGCCTTACATGCAAGCTGACGCACAAAAGTACGTACGAAAATGCAGCCAGTGTCAGCATCATGCGAAGTTGATTCATGCCCCCGCTCAAGAACTCAATACCGTATCTCAACCTTGGCCTTTCGCTCGTTGGGGGCTTGACATCGTAGGACCTTTTCCCAGAGCCCCCGGTAATTTAATTTTTCTGCTGGTGGCCACGGATTACTTCTCCCGGTGGATCGAGGCTGTTCCCCTAGCGCATATTAGAGAACAGGAAGTGAAGAAATTTTTGTGGGAGCATATTATCTGTAGATTCGGTATCCCGCAGTCCATCATTTCTGACAACGGGAAGCAATTCACAGGAAAGCTCATCGCCGACTTTTGCCAAGAGTTGAAAATCAAGCATATCTTCTCCTCTCCTTATTATCCACAAGGGAATGGTCTTGCCGAAGCAGCCAACAAGAACATTTTGAATGCCCTCAAGAGAAGGCTGGAAGATTCCAAGGGAAAGTGGACCAGCGAATTACACAATGTGTTGTGGGGATACAGGACAACACCACGGAGCCCTACGAACGAGACCCCGTTCTCTTTGGCGTACGGAGCGGAAGCTGTTTTTCCCACTGAAGTCTGTCTGCCCACAACACGATCACGGAAGAAACACGGGGAGGAAGACAAGAATGTCGAATTAATGGCTATTCATTTAGACTTGTTGGAAGAAAAGCGGGAAGATGCCAGCACACAGATGAAACGCTATCAACAACAATTACGAAAGGCATATAACAAGAAAGTACGGAGAAGGATTCTTCAAGTTGGAGATCTCGTTCTTCGGAAAGTTTTCCAAAACACTCGAGAACCCAATAGCGGGAAACTGGGCCCCAACTGGGAAGGACCATACATTGTGGATCGTGTCGGAAGCCCCGGGGTGTATTACCTTAAAGACTTACAAGGTAATGTAATTCAAAAATCGTGGAACATTATGAATTTAAAACAATTTTTCCAATAAAATTGTATGTCATGAACATTTATTAATGGCGTAAGATCAGTCGCTTTACTTACATATTCATTACGTTGTAAAACATTCTAGACGAATTACGAGGACGGGTACATTTCGCTCGCACAGGGTACTCACCACGGGACACAGGTGGCTCATACAAAGGAATTGCCATCTGAGCATCTTAGCGGCTTATCCTAATGGAATGTCCTCTGAGCATGGTGTCCCACCACGAGTTACCACGGCAAGTGCATCTCACACGAACAGGGTACTCACCACGGGACACAGTCGGCTCATACAAAGGAATTGCCATCTGAGCATACCGGTGGCTTATACTAATGGAATGTCCTCTGAGCATGGTGTCCCACCACGAGTTACCATAAGTTCGTCCTTATGAAATGGGCTTGTTGTCAAATTACGTCCGTAGAGTTAAACCGCTTCTTTAACGACCCGTTATTAGAAGTAATGTGAATTATTTTCATTATGAGATTTATATTCAATGACGAGTTAATTATGTGCCATGTCTTACTTGAACGAGATGATTATTCCGGACCAATCGGTTGCAACACAGTGGTCATAAAAGGAGATACATATAGAACAAAAATTCTTCATTGATATAAGGTGAACGGGAGTACAGCCGATGCAAAATTAAAAAGCAAGGGAAGGGAGAAGGATCAGTCTTCGCCAACGACAACGATCACGACGGCGTCATCAGGAACGGTCGGAACGTCCTCAGCAGCAGCAGCAGGATCGGCAGAGGCGACTTCAGCAGGAGCCTCGGGCAAGACGGGAAATGGTCCAAGAGATGACGAAGGTTGCCCCCCTCCTTGTACCTCGGGTTCTTCGCCAGGCGAGATCTCCATACCAATAGCCTCAGAACGAGTGGCCTCGTCTTTCGACTGTTGGGGAGACTCAACTAGTCGTCCCGATTCTCGGAGCTCGTTCATGATTTCTCTCTCCGTCTCCACCCGATCTTCAGTTATCAGCCGCTCCATCTCCGTCTGGAAGTGAGCTCGTAGAGACTCCGTCAAAGCCTCCTTGGCGGCTTCAACCTCCTTGTCCCTCGCGGCCGTGGCCTCCACGAGTTGGTCAGCCAGTGCTGCCTTCTCAGCTTCCGTCGCTTCTAGCCGCTGTTGGAGAGAGTTCATGATCTCGTCCATCTCACTGATCCTGAGGACGGACCTCTCGGCTTGTTCTGCTGCCGCCTTCTCTCCTTCCATCGCTTTACGGGCTTCGTCCCGAGCTTTGTCCCGCTGTTTCACAGCCGAGGCAATCGTGCCTTTGGCAGTCCGAAGATCAGCCTTGACGGACATCAGCTCGTGATTCAGCCGTTTCACGTCCTGGGCTCCCCTCTTCTCCAGGTCAAGGACCTTGTCCCTCAACCCGTTGGAGGTACGCCTATTCTCGGCCGTGACCTCGTACATCCCGGCAAGCATGTTGCCCAGCTACAAAAGGAAGAGAAAGAGAGATGGTAAAAAAAAAAAAAAAAATGATGAAATGAAAGCGTACCGTGGCAACAGCTCGGCTCGCAGCACTGAACATTCCCATCCAGTGAAGATCCCGCGTTGCGGCCATATCCGCTGGGAGCCTCATCGCCAACATCATGGATGTGGCGATGGAGTCATGCTCCATCGCGGAATGGGCAACAGTAGGGCGGGTATACCCTCTGGGGAAGACGGGATTCCAGAATTCGGCGGGGCCCCCCATGGTGATCCTCTCTCGAGGAGGGGCAGAAGACGAAGCCACATTTGCGGCTGGGGAAGGAGCAGAGGCCGGGACGATCCCGGGGGCAACAGTCTCTGCCACGAAAGACGGAGCGAGCACAACCTCCGTGGGAGAGCCGTTACTGACGATTGGAGATTCCTCCACGGGGACACCACTCCCCTTGCCAACCGTTGCTACCTGAGTAGGTGACATCTCGGCGGATGCGCGCTCTCGGACCCGTCGATCGTGCTCAGCTTCTCGCCGAGCCTTCTTCGCCGTTATGGCCTTGAGAGCTTCAACTCTCTCTCTTTTCTCCGCCCTCTTCTCCGCTGAAGATAGACGGGTAGGGCGAGGAGGACGAGTCAAGGCCGGAGCCTGTGAGGGTCGCGGAGAAGGTTGGTCTGCCATTTCTTCTTCTTCTCCAAGAGCAGCTGCCTGTTCGAGCGGTCTCTTTGCCGACGGGCGAGCTTGTCGACGAGACTTTTTGGGTTTGGTCCCTACTGCTGCAGCGGGCTCTTTCTCTCGAGTCGAGGACGGTCTCCAGGTGACGTAGGCGTCCCCTTTATCGCCGCGAACTCTCCGGAGCTCGTACTCTTCTTCCGCGGACAAGTCAGGGAACTGTACCTTTGAAGCCTCTGCAGAAAAAGGAAAATATCATTAGCCATGTGGCAAGAACACGTTATCAGAAAACCGGCAACGGAAAATGAATGAATAATAGCAGACCTGAGGTAAATTCGTGGGGAACAGGACGGGCAGTCTCTGCCCTCCAAGCACCGGAGACCACGAAGGGCATCTCCTTCCAACCCCGTTCCACGTCGGGGAGGTGTGCGACGATGTCGGGAATTTTGGGTTTTTGTCTCCAGGTGAAGAACGTCTTCTCTCCTTCCTTCACAACCCCGGGACACTTCACGGCGAAGCGGAAGTGGAAAACGTGCCTGGCTTCCACATTATACCCGTCTCTGTTGAACTTGTCCATCAGAGACATGTACTTGTAGAACTTCGGGTGCATCTGCCCCGGGGCAATTTGAAGGGCAGACAAGACGGAGTCCGTGACAGGAGAAAGGGGAAATCGAAGTCCAGCCTCGAACTGAGCGAGGTAGACGATTGTGCAAGAAGAACGATGGTCGGGAAGAACGTCTTCTTCCCCGAAATGGAGGTGGACGTGAGAAGGGATTTGGAAAAGAGTTCTGTAGTGGTCAAGTGCGTACTTAACCACTGGTCTGGTTTTGGATGTGGAGGCGCCGGTGATAACACCGTGAGGGGCACTGCCTGAGCAACTAGCCTCATCGGCACTGTCTATCCTAACTATTTCGGCAGACATGGTCACAAACAAGGAGAAAAAGAAGAAATTTAGGAAAGACAACCACAGAACAAAAAGAAAGGAGGAAGTTCTTACCGAAACTGGATTTAGGAAGCAAGGGGAGGCACGACCGGAGAAGGAGGAAAACCAGAACAGCAAATCGTCGGTGAGGAGAAATTCCGGCAGAGTAACAGGTTGCAAAAATTCGAGTAAAGAAGAAGTACCAGGTCTTCGGTACTTATAGACCAGACCATGATTCTAAGGACAATAATGGCCTCGATCTGTATCGTACGCGTGTCCACGCATGTAGGCGGCCCGAAGGGCAGGATGGTCTTTCGACCAAGTTAAGTAACCGTCGGGAAAAACGAAGCGTCCGGAAGATAATGATGACAGCCTGCTAGGCATTTATGAGGAATGACGTTTCGGCACGCGCAATACAGCTGGCACGACGCTACGTCTTCGCGTACAGAGTATGTGACCTATCATCATTCTGAGGTGAGCCGTATCTTCTCCTCTAACGTTTCGCTATATTTATGACACTCCGAACCACGTTCAAAGTATCATAAAGGGGCAATTTGTAATGGGTAAAATTCGTAAAACCTAAGTGTGGAAACGACGAGCTCGTCCTCAGTGTGGTGTTATCGTTTGAGTTCATTTCCGTCCTCACTCTGACGACGGACCCGTGGTCTCGTGGACGACGATCACGTCCTCGCTCTGACGACGGACCCGTGGTCTCGGGGACGACGATCACGTCCTCGCTCTGACGACGGACCCGTGGTCTCGTGGACGACGATCACGTCCTCGCTCTGACGACGGACCCGTGGTCTCGTGGACGACGATCACGTCCTCACTCTGACGACGGACCCGTCGTCTTATTGTCCACGATCGCGTATCCTAACACGTTATAAGATCTGGTGTTGCTGCCCAGTCGCCTGGGACTGATCCTACCTCTACGATGGTAGGTGGGTAACATTGTCGTAGCATTAAATGACATTTAATGCTGCATTTAATGCCAGTCACCTCGGAAGAGTTCCTACTCTTTGCCTGCTCTTTTTGTGTGCAGATGCGCGTGCAGTACGAATGACCGGGAGATCTACCAAAAATGATTACTGAAGTACATATCAGAGATTCGAGGTATGCATGGACATCAATGGGTGCCTATGGCCATGGCAAGGATGGTCTATATAACCCTGTGAAAAACAGTGAAAGAAGGGGAAAGCTAAGACCTTCGAACTCTATTATATTCTTACTATTCATCATCTCCTACATCCACTAACTTAATCATCGGAGTGCAGGTCAGGGTATCACACCCTCCACTCCAGCCTTCTACCAGCAAATCAGAACTTGAGAGGAGCTGCTGCTTACGCGTGTCCATTCGGTAAATTTCCCCTCACAGTAACAATGAATCCTATTTGTTAACCTAAGGCATCCACCCATTGATGGTACGCTTATCACTGCTCATAAAAAAATTAAAAACGCCTTTTCTACGGTTGAAAAATCACGTGGGACTGGTGAGCTATCCACTAAAAATGGTTTGCAGAAACTGATCCCGGTTGGTTTTGCATGTTTATTCTTCACCTCGAATTCATTCATCGTTTTTGCGACTCACTTTAAGGTCTTCTAACACTACTTCTAATGGAAAAGAATGCTAAAACCCAAGCAAAATAAACAAAATTGTTTTGTTTTTTGTTCTTCTATATTAGTATATATTCAATTCTTCACAATATATTTGTGATTAATTTTCCTCTCCTAATGATGACCAAGCAACGTCCTTTCTGAATGATCAAACGATGAAGCTGGTTCTGAGGAGGAGTGGGAGTAACAACAGGCCTTCCTGAGCTGGTTAAACCTTCCCATGTCGAAGTTGTTAATCTTCATCAGCCGCCTCTGCTTGGCGCTGAAACGGCTCTCGAAGAACCCTTCAAAAGAAGGGTCTTTGGACGTCCTGAGGAAGAAGGCGTAGCCAGCCATGAAGTAGACCGACGTAACATAGAAACAAATGGGCTCCATCACATCCCAAGACAGTTCCCAAAAAGTGAGCCTCATGAACCCTGCAGTCTGGGCTATTAGGAAGCCCAGCCCACACCAGAGTTCTCTTCGTACTAGTGCCTCCGCTTTCTCGTCTATCACCGCCTTCTCCTTCTCCATCTCTTCCAGTTCTTTCATCCTTGGGTCGTTTGGATTGCCTATGGATAACGGAATTATGCTCTCCACAGCTTTCGTTAACTGTAATCACACGTGTAAACAAAATTTGGGTAAGAAAGTGAAGAAGCCAGGCCCAAGCCCAGACCAGCCACGACCCAGTTTAATCGATTTTTGGTCTTTTATTAATCGATTCTCTGAAAGAAATTAAATATAGCAAACTGTAGAAAAATCGATTTTTTTTTGAGGAAAGGAGGGAGAACAAATGATATTGATACCTGCTCTGGCCTGAGGAACACGACGTTTCCCAAAACGATAACGGATCCAGAATCATCCAACATCTTCGCGAACCCTAATCCCTCCTCGTTATTCGAACAACCATCAATACAGATCTGAACAAACTCCGAATACGAAACACAACTCTTCGGAAACTGCCTAAACGTCGATTTCAAAATCTCCAGCTGCGACAGCCTCAGCAGTTTCTTCGCATCCTCGACTGATATTCCCTCCATTGAAACTGATCTCGTCGCCGGAGGACTCAATCCGTCTAGTCGGATGCGATCTCTGTTAATGCCCATACCTTTCAGCTTCCCAATCAGCTTCTCTCCGATAGGCAGTGCCTGGATCTCCGTCGACATCGCCGACTGAATAGCTCTTTTCTGAAGAAATAGCCGGAAAAAGCCCTTTTTGCCGGAATCTGGAGCAGTGAGAAATTCTCGGTGGAAGTTTGTTTTGGGGGCATTAGGAGGGATTGCGGTTTGTATCGAGGGTGAAGGAATGGGAGAGTATGTTAAGGTTGGAGTTGGAGATGGAGATGAGATTTTGGTGATGTTGAATAGACGGTGAGCTAGGGTTTTCCGAAACGCCATTGTTTGATGAACAGAAGGCGGGGGTTTCTTCTTCGGAGCTCCGATTATTGAGGGACTATTCGTTTTAATATGCTTTGAGAGCAATGGAGGTTTTAGGGTCCTTTATATAGAGCAACGCGACAGAAATGGAAATTGAAAATGTCGCGATATCTTGAATTTAGAAACAATGAGAATAGAATTCTTCAAAATATATGTATTCTCTGAATTGTCACGAAATTCTTGAGCACTACAATCATCAAAGAATCATGGAAAAAGATTACCTCTGGCTGCCCGAGCTAAGCGCTCGGGCATCCACAAACCAATGGGCATGTGGCGTTTTTTTTTTTTTAAAGGGGGAAGATATCACATGGGGAGAAGTCAAAATCTAAGGGGAGATAATGAAATGACTTCCCTCATGAATTATGGGGAGAAGTCAAAATCAAGGGGAGACAATGAAAATGACTTCCCTCATAAATTATCGCCAAGTGCCCATTGGTTTGTGAATGTTCAAGTGCTTAGCTCGGGCAGCCACCAAAGATAATCTTTTGGCAAGAATCATATCTCAAGGCCAAAAGATTACCTCTGGTGGCTGCCCGAGCGCATCCACAAAACAATGGCCATGTGGCCTTTTTAAAGGGGAAAGATATCATATGGGGAGAAGTCAAAATCAAGGGGAGACAATGAAATGACTTCTCCCATAAATTCTTGCAGGTGCCCTTTGTTTTGTACATGCCCAAGCGCTTAGCTCGGGCTGCCACCAGAGGTAATCTTTTGCCTATCTCAAGATGCCAAGAGTAGCAAAATCTCGTAGGTTATGAAATCGTGGCTATACTCTTGTAAAACGACGATAATACCCTTACACGTCTCGTTGAAGTTCCGAACCTTCCTGTTAAGATTAAGCATGATGGGTGAGCTTTTACAATATAAGAGATTGTAAAAGAGAGTGACAGACAGTTTCACCAAAATCTGGCGATTTAGGATTGTCTCTGGCTATAGCCAGAGACGTCACCTCTGCCTTTTTTTTGACACAAAACTGCATGTCTCCTTTTAACTGCGGTTAAAAAAAATTTAGAGATTAATTTTCATGCAGAGCTCCGCACATGCGGAGCTCCCTTTTTACACTACCTAGGGGCAAATGTGTAATTATTAATTTTCATGCAGAGCTCCGCACATGCGGAACTCCCTTTTTACACTACCTAGGGGCAAATGTATAATTATTGATAATTAAACATTTGCCCCTAGGTAGTGTAAAAAGGGAGCTCCGTACATGCAGAGCTCCGCATCATATTTAAACTGAAAAATTTAATTGTAGCCTAATTTTTAGATTAAAAATTCAAATATAATAGGAGCCCTTCCTATACCAGACCGAGACGTTCTCTCTGGCTCAACTATAATGAAATAATGTGACTGGCCTGTACATGTGATGCACGTGATCCATCAACATACACCATCTGATTGTATGATCAACTAACTAATGTCGCAAATGTTCTTCAAAAATCAGCCGTTGGATCAGACGGTTAAGGATAAGATGTGTGTCACTGACTAGATGGTAATCAACACGTGTATTGTGTTTTTTGAAATATACCATTTTCAGGGTCTTTTTTTTTTTGGGGGGATTTATTTTCATGTAAAGCTCCGCACCGAGCTATGTAATTACACATTTGCCACCCAGTGTGTACAACGGGAGCTCCGCACCGTGCAGAGCTCTGCATGATATTTAAACCTTTTTTTTTTGGTTGGGTAATCCGTAAATGGTCGTTCTTATATAATAGAATTGTTTCATATCACATGTTTCTTAGACCCATTTTATTTTAATTTGTTAAAAAAAAATTAAGAAAACAAAAGCCTCTAATAACTCCGATTTCAGATGCAAACATGGCTGAAATATGATGATTGTCATTAATTTATACTAAGCAAACGTGTTTCATATCACATGGTTTCTTAGACCTATTTTTATATTAATTTGTTAAATAAAATAAATTAAGAAAACAAAAACCTTTAATAACTCTGATTTCAGCTACAAACATGGCTGAAATATGATAAATGTCATTAATTCATACTAAGCAAACGTTGCTGCCATATAGTCTAAGTTTTTTATTTTTTGGTCAAATAGGACAACACTACCAATAAATCAATATATGTTAAAATAATGAAATGTGTTGATTTTTAACTGTTTATGGCACAGAGTAAGAATTAATGCTCAAGAGTAGGGCTAATATGGCTCTTAACTCTGCAAAATAATAACTTCATTATAAGGAAAAATTAGAGTAACAATTTTTTTTGAGAATTCTATTTAATGGGTATATTTTGTAATTGAAGGAAATTTAGTTTGATAGTTTAAATATGAGGTTAGCTATGGTTCAAGAATCAAGAGGTTTGAGGGGAGCTCCCGTTTTAGTGTAAAGTGGTGGCACATTTTTAATTATTGAATTCTTTTTTTGTCAAAACTATCAGTCTATCACTGTCTCACAGTAATTACAAAATTGTCACAATTTCAAAAGCCTTGAAGCAAAGCTCGCCTCATATTTAAATCCAATTTCTACACGTGCAAAGAGTAGACCGCTTACTTCCCAAATGCAGGAATAGGATTTGGATCATCTGACTCATGATCTATAGGCTGCCATGTGTCACTTTTAACACTCATTAATTGAGATTAAGATTTCCACTCACTCTTATGCTATGTTTGGTTACCAAGAAAATAGGTGAAAAGATGAAAATATAAAGAAAAATTTAAATTTCTAATACAATTTTTAGTTAGGTTTTGTCTAATTTTCTTTTATTTTTCATGATTTTACTTATTTTCTCAACAAGGTTCATCAATCTAACCTTATTTTTTTAAAAATATTTTTAATTGCAGGAGTTAAAATTTCTTTATTAGAGTTAAAAGAATAATTATTGGTCAGCTTGTCCTTATCCATTAATTCCATTGTCAAATTTATGTTGTATGTAATATTATTAGCAATTTAAATATAAAGAAGACCTTTGCTTCACCACGTTGTACGGAGCTCCCCTTTTTACACTATCGGGTTGCAAATGTGTAATTATGGTGTGTTGCAAAATTATCCCAACCTCTGTCAATAATTACAAACATGCCACACTTACAGTGTAAAAAAGGGAGCTCCGCTTCAACGAAGTGAAGCAGAGCTCCACCTCAAAATTAATCTCTATTATTAAAAAGATAAAGTGAAATAAAGACAAAATAATTCAACTAATTTTTACAAGTTTTTATTACTCATAATGCCTTATTTTTAATTTTCAAGATATTCTTATTATTACTATTAATCAAAATTTTTATTTCTCATGTTATATCTATTAATCAAATTTTATTTCTCATAACACCCTTTTAAGAGAGCATGGTTTTGGTATGTACAAGCTTCTTCCCCATTTGTTACTATTAATCTAATTTTTATTTTCCATGTTATCTCTAGTAAGAAATTTTATTTCTTATAAATTATAATACTATTATTAATCAAACTTCCCATCGCCTCTGTCTTAAGCTTACGTCCCTTGCAAAGTGCAAGCTGTATAGGTTATAAGTAAATAAGAAGATGATCATGAAACTATCCTTTATTTTCAAATTATATTTTTTTAATTAATTAAAATCAAAAGTCTAAAATGAAAAAGGGTAAATTACACTCACTTCCCTTGAGGTTTGGTAAAATTTCATAAACCTCCCCTCTAGTTTCTGAAATTACACTGTCCTTCCCTCAACTTTGATTATCTTTAACAAATACCCCTGCCCTTTAAGTTTGCCGTTATTTTATGGATGGATTTTGATGATGTCATCATTTAAACATTTTAAAATGTATAAATTATCCTTTTTCAATACGAGGTTAGTTAATTCAATAAAATAAATGATAATTGGTTTCTAACCAAAGTTAAAATATTAACTTAAGATTAATATATATTTCCAAAATCAAGTATATATATATATTTTTTTCTAAAAACCAATGTTAGATAGATGAACTCAAGGGGTGTGTGAATCTTAACTATAGTTAGTGGGTATTAAAAGGGTCACATGACAACTTATAGAGATCCTTTAACTGTGGTTAAATATTATTAACCCAAGATTAATTTTTTTCTTAAAAGCAAGGTTAGATGGATTAATCCTAGGTATGAGTGAATCTTAAGCACAATTAGTGGGTGTTAAAGGGGACACGTGGCGGCTTGTAGAGCCCCCTTTAATTGTGGTTAAGTATAATCAACCTAAGGTTTTTTTTTTCCCTAAAAATCAAGATTAAATGGATAAATCCTAGGGGTGAGTGAATTTTAACCATAGTTAGTAGGCGTTAAAGTAGGCACGTGATGGCTTGTAGAGCTCCATTTAATTGTGGTTAAGCATAAGCAACCTAAGGTTTTTTTTCTCTTAAAACCAAGGTTTGATGGATGAACCTGGTAAGTGAGTTTTAACCATAGTTAGTGGGTGTTAAAAGAGACATGTGGCGGCTTATAGAGATCTTTTAACTGGGGTTAAACATAATTAACCTAAGATTAATATTTTTTATTTTATTTTCTTTTAACCAAGGTTAGATTAATGAATCCTAGGGATGAGTGAATTTTAACCACGGTTAGTGGGTTTTAAAAGGGACACATGATGGCTTGTAGAGCCCTCTTTAATTGTGGTTAAGCATAACCAATCTAAGGTTATTTTTTCCCTAAAACTAAGGTTAGATAAATAAACCTTAGGGGTGAATAAACCTTAATCATAGTTAGTGGGTATTAAAAGAGACACGTGACGGGTTGAAAGTTTATGTTTTTCTTTGGTTGAGCTTTCAAACGGTAAAGACGTGTTTTCTCAATCAAGTAATAAGACTAAAATGGAAAAATTGTAACTTTAGTTAACAGTGTTAATATTAAGAGTTTGACTGGAGAGTATAGTGCAATTTCAGAAACTAGAGGAGAGGTTTATGAAATTTCAGCAAATCTCAAAGAGGTTGGTGTAATTTATCTCATAAAAAAAATGCCTTCATTCTTTTTTCCAAAGGGAGCGCTTCTTGCCCTTCCTTGATATACTCAACGAAATTGTGCTAAACTAGGAAAATTCCATCCGAGAAGCAAGCCATTTTATGTTTCAAAGTGAGACATTCAACGGTAAGATCCTAGTGACTACATCCTTCCGCTATATTCTGTCACCTCAGGGCTCAGCGTATATGTAGAGAGGGACGAGAGATGTTAGCTCATTCTCAGATCACTCGTATACGTAGATGCTAGCGTGTTCGTAGACTAGATATCGCCGTATGCCCTCTTAACATATATGCCAACGATCCAACTGCCAAAGGATTTAACCTCTAGATCTGATGGCTAAGATCCTCCAATTACGATTGTGGTGGGCCACATATACGATGTGGGATTTATATCTACGCTATATAGTCTGGTCGGTTTTTCCGGGAATAAAAAAGAATGCGATTTATTTTATATTTTACTAGTGGGTGGCACATGCGATGCACATGAGAATGAGGTGAAGAAATTAACCACAATTAATAGAAGTTAAAAGGAACATGTGTTAACCCGTAGATGCGATTAAAGTCTCTGTTATTCTATTATCTAAAAAGAATATAAATATATTAAATTAAAGTTTTGTTTTATATATGAGTAGTTTTGAGAATTTAGGAAAAATTAGGATAGGCCTACCTTTGCCATTATAATAGTAAAGAAAAGGGGTAATGACACGTGTAGACAGAAATCAAATCTGCAGCCAAAATAAGATTTCGGATCCTCTCTTGCTTCTGCCAGAGAGAACGTCTCTGATTTTTAGCTGGTAAACACTTATTATTTTTTATTCAAATTTGTAGGCTAAACTCTAAACACCAGGGTTAAAATAAAAGCATAATCCAAATTTTAAATCTTCTTTACCAGAATTGAAAGGAGATGTGTCAAATTATATAAAAAGAAAAAACTTCTGCTGATCCCGTGTAAATAAATAAAAGATGAGGGATGATTCAAAGGGATAGATGAAACGACTTTCCTGATTTACAGGAAGTGCCGTACAAATTTTGCTTAAACCGGTTAGACTTTGGGCTATTCCTATATCGGATATGGTTCGGGTTTGTCAACCGGGTCATGTTTGAATTGGAAGCACGTTCTCATCCAACACAACCCGTTGCTAGGGATGACAACGGGCGGGTTAATCGGGTAACCTGCCCCACCCCTATTAGGACGGGTTTGGGGGTAGGGGTGGGTTTGGGAATGAAATGTTAAGCCCGATTCGGGTTCGGGCCGGGGATAGGTTTAGGCCGCCCCATTTATAATGTCAAATCATAAATTTACCATTAATTTAATTCTAAAATTATCTTATAATAGTACTTATAGTATGAATTATAGTCTTGACCCATCCCATCTAGTGCTTAACGAGACGGGGTGGGACGGGGACATGGACGGGTTAAGAACTATTTTGAAAAATCGAAAGCAACTTGCCCCAGGTTTGGAGTAGGAGTTTTCCATTAGGGGCGGCGTCGGGATGGGGGTGCCCCGGCCTAAACCCGCCCCCGTTGCCATCCCTACCCATTGCAACCCCTATGAATGATTGCCCCAATATATATAAGCTCAAATCATTGTGGGGTCGTATTTATTTATTTGGGTATGCAAAGTGGTTAAAGTCTAAAGGTTGCAGCGAAAGAGTGGTTGAAAGGGCCATATGCATAAATTAAAAAAAAAAGAATAAATCCACGTATATCTCTCACTATCTATTATATTTAGATTCAAAGCATCATTTATTTTCTGATAGTTGGTTAGTAATAGTTGGTTAGTAGTTAGGTTATTAGTAGAGAGTCGACTTCAGATATTACTCCTCTGAAACTCTGTCTCATGCCATCCTCACGAGAGGTATACTAGAATTTGAGCTATAGGCAACAATCGTGATAATCCGATTTCCCTAGCTCTATTAATCCTGGTCTCCTACACTAGATGAACGAGTTAGAGGTCGTACGTATGGTGGCCGAGAAACCTAGAATTAACACTATCAATTAACTATTACGTAAGTACCAGACAACAGACTTCAGTCAGAGTATTAAGGGGATATTTTCATGTCCACAACAAATGTAATCCAAACGCTGAATTCGACCAAGTATTGAGAGGATGTTTTTTCACCTACTCTAGGAGATGATTTTAACACTTTTTTTTTTTTTGTTCGAGATATACGTTTAGGCCGTAATGCCGGTTAGGTGTTAGTATCTGTTTAGTTAGTGGGCAGGTGGAGAGTATATACAAACTTTCACCATCTCAAAAATGGAATCCGGTACCTCCCCCCAAAGCAGAGGATACATACTACCACTAGGACAAATCTCTGGTGTGTGATGATTTTAACACTTGACAGTCATTTCTTTTCGAGGCTCGAAAATACAATTGAAGACCAGGGTATAACCACAAGAACCAACATAGGAAACTCTCTCTCTCTCTCACCGATTCACCACTAGTCTCATGTTTCTCCCTCTTGACTTTGCCATACAACCTTGTCATGCAACACCTCATTTTTTGTGAGACGGGATCTTTTATAGATGCCTCTACAAGGACATTTTCGAAATAACATTAATTAAGAAGGGTGTTTCCATCTCATAATTATTGTGTTCTTCTAAAAATATTTGGTTAGGTGGCCACGTGGCAAACCCACTCTCCTGAATTTCATATTCTATAAGGAATTCACGTAGAGACCTCTACAAAAGATTTGGACTCCTTTTTTGTAAACAAGGAGAAACAAACTGCCGGGCAATCATTTTTGGCGGTCTCTCAGGATTACCTCCACCAATCCAATAATGATCAAATTTGGACTGGGTGTCACCCTGCATAATTGCCTTGGTTCATGTCATCACCAAAACCTTATCCACCACACACACCCCTTAAGAGATTTCAGACCAAGAAGTAAGGTACCCTAAGCATCTTATAAAAAAAATAATATTACAATTTTAGAAGACATTATAGATGTGCATATAATATATACACTAGGTATTTGTGGATATACATGTTGAATCAGTATTATGAACATGCCAGTGTTATTTTAAGGTCTAAACAGATAGGGATGAAGCCTTCTTCCCATCCCCAGTCTTTGACTCATTCATTATCCGTAGCAAAAGGATAGACCCTACAAAAAGCAGCTGCAGCAGAAGAGGTGTGTGACGGGAATTTAGGATTCACAACCCTGGAACCCTAACCCTAAAATACCGTTACACTTTTTCTGCAATGCCCAACTTGCAGCGAATCCACATTCCCTTGTGAATCTAATCCTTTTTGCTTCTTCTTCTTTTTTGTAATAATCTATATAGATTAGTTGATACGCAAAGAACATTACTCCTGTTCCGCATGAGTATAATAATATTTTAATATTGATACCTGACCTTGCTCTCCTTGGATTAGAGATTCCAAGACGTCTGTAAAAATGGAAGGATGAAATGACCCATGAATCTAAGTATCTAACCAAAACTTGCAAGAATCCATGGTGGATGAAATTCATGAAAGAATCCTCGTTAGTTCTAATGAAAGCATAACAGAGAGAAGAACCTCATCCAGTTGAGAGAATCATGCACATAGGAAATTGGATTCTGAGACACCAGTGGTTTGTCTACTACCCCCACTTCCCACGTGCCTAGTACGTCTGCGTGCACCACTCGAATCAACTTTTCCCCCATTTGAGGGAGGAAACCCCCAAATGGATGTACGTCATATATATCCTCCATGTTATGTCGGTGGCACGCTTGTGCGCGACATTTAACAGACAGTATCTCATGTAAGAAGTGTTTTGCTGCCTTAGGCATACGTTCACAACCCACCATTACCAGAGCTTCCCAAAGTTAGGGGGATCTTTGTTAATGGGATTCGTGACGGAATCCCCCATTTCTTCAATTGGATGGGATGAACCAGGAAGTTAGGCCATTTACTATATGTATATTCCTAACCGTAGCTTGGTTATTAAGTAATATCAATTCTGCGTAAGCCCACTAATTTTATGCTTAGTTAGGCTTTTGTTACGATGATCCCATGATGGTGACAAGATCAAATTCTTCCGACGAGGTCCACTTAAGCCACTAAGCATAGTTTTGCATTTTGTTAGATTCATATTCCGTGTTAAAGTGGGTAAAAGTTCCTCCAATCCCCTGAAGATTCTCCAAGTATGAAATGCACCCTCCTACAGCTTTAGCTTTAGCTTTACTGATGGAATCACATATTTTGTTCTATTGTATATATGTTTTCGAAAAGACGACACAATTGGAGATGGTTAGTCAAGATGACCTACAGGTATTCATAATGGAGAGCCCATTTCTTTTGCTCAATCATAGAGAGAGACTCCTCAGTGCAATCCTAATATGTATGTTACCTAAGCTAATTGATGACCTTTACGTGAGTGGGCAAAAAAAAAAATTCAGACGATGACATCGACATTCTAGAAGCCATGACAAACCCTGTAAGCAAGTGTTATCGAGCCTAAGAACCTCATAGCATAAACACAGAACCTAATTGCATTAAGGGATTCCAGCATGCACGTTGCGTAGTATGTACTCAGATCTCGCACACTTTATTGATATTATGCGCATAATTAAATGGCTTTAATTCAATACCAACATTTGGATATTCGACTTCCAGATCAATTGGAAGAACCTCCTGTATCCTTTCATGTAACAGTTTTTAAGATTTGGATGCCTCATACTTGGATAATTTGTGGCTATTTCTGGAAAATGAACGAATGAATGCCAAATACCGCAGTGTCGGTAAATGAGGCCTCGATGGGCCCACGTATCAGAAAAGATAAAAAAACATGGCCTCAAATACACGCACAGTAGGGGCAAAAGAGAGAGTATATATTGTTCGGGAGGGGTGAATCTAGAAAAGGGACTCATATGGGTAACATATTCTTGAAGGCAGGCGGTTGACATTCTTCATCAAATTGAGGCCGAAAGCAACCCATTATGTAGAGAGGGAGATTCCATTGAACTTCCCTTTCATTTTTATTTCAACTACTAAGATACCATATCTGATTTGAGGAATTTCAGCCGCTACTTATTATCTATGTGCAGCGAGCTTACACTCTGAACATTTTTTTTTTGTTGGGAATTTTCCTTAAATTATTCCTCGCGAATTCAATTAGCTCAAGATTATATTGCAATAATATCCTAGCAACAGGAACATTGTATAAGGCCTATAGTATAATCAAAATTCAAACTTGTGATTGAGCTGATTGATTCTTTTATTTTCTATCCATACTGAGTGGCAAAGTTCTTTCGACACAAGGGCATCTTGGTTATTTCATGAAACTAAAGGAAATCAAAGAATCTCTCAACCATTCTTTTGAATTTACCCAACTACCTTTATAATTTCAATTTGTATCATTAATTAAGAAGGTGTAAAAATGTCCTATTTTGTACATATACATATATTATGTCGATAATGTGTTATTAATACATCGTTTTTCTAATAAATAAATCAATTCTCCACCTTGTTAGGGAGGCCATAGCTAAGATGAAGTAATAATCAAGATGGAATAATCAGAACTCTCTGATTCATAGATATTTGTACTCCCTAATGCTATGTTTGGTTGCCGAGAAAATTGATGAAAACATGGAAAAGAAAAGAAAATTTTGGATTTTAATAAAATTTTTAGTTGCGTTTTGTTTAATTTTCTTTTCTTTTCCATGTTTTTACTTATTTTCTCGACAACCAAACATAGTGTAAAGCTCTTTTATCCTCTCTGATTGCTTTTACACCTAAACTGGATTGTCTCAGGTGAATTTCGAGTGTCTAATTCGTTTTCATGGTAATTTCGTATTTCAAAATTGGAAATCTCATGTCTCATTTGAAAACAGGCGGCAGTGAGTATTTGAGTCAGTTAATACTCCTTTTATGTGGTTAATTCACTAGGATTTGATCCAGTTTCATCCACCCTAAGTAGATTCATAGTCCATTGCGGCGAATGTCAAGATGTGTGGCTGTACATATCGTCAGGTCGCGTGTTTGGATCCAGCTACCTACTGGCCTCTGCACGCACGCATTTAGGAAAAGCCAAAATGATAGAGAGACAGATAATGTCTACAATTCATGAATGCTGCATGCGGCTTCAACTTAACTAAGGGATCCTTGCTCCTAAAAATATCTTATGCTCCCTTTTGTTTTGATGTAAAATAGAATAGAACATAAGAATTCTACAGAAAATGTTATTTTTCGTGTGTATTTTCTATAAAACAATTAACATTTTTCATGAATTTCATTTGTTTTCCCCTATTTTACATCAAAACAAACGGAACATTAATTGTACCCTAAGGACACACAAATTAGGTTGGCTGTTTGCTTTACCAAGCAATCACGATTTCACTGCATGATGTGATGTTACAGTGAATGGTAAAATATAACATGTACAACTAAGAATGGCAATATGACCCGCCCGGCTGTATAGGGGTAATTTTTTTTTCAAATAAATCGGGGGCAGGGCGGAGACAATATATAAAAAATAAAGACCCGACTCGGTTTCGGGATGGAGGTGGTTTTAATATACCTTGTTCTGATGCCCCGCCTCAAAACCACTTTAGTAAAATATAAATATAAAAGACAGTAGAGGTGGGCAAGGGTGGAGATTTATAAGCGGGGCGGAGCTGATTTCATCATATATAAGTATCTCCCTGTCGGGGGCGGGGCGGGGCGGCTTTATAATTGGGTCAGGGCAGAGGTAAAAAACCGCCCCGCCCAGCCCCGCCCCGCCCCCATTGCTATTCCTATGAATCAACATTGGAATTACCATGGATCGCCCATGTAGGCTACGATAGAAAGACGACTAATCTCACGCAAACGTACAAGGGTCTCTCTCTCTCTCTCTCAATGCTACATACAACAAGACAGTCTATTATCATGCCTCAAGCAAACAAAATTAGTGCATATAGTTTTGACGTGACTCTGGATGCAGGTTTTGTTGGTGACGTGCCGCCATCTCCACCAGCAACGGTAGACACTGTTGATTCAACTTTTCTCTATTAGTCATAGTAATCAAAATGGGGTCCTTTTTGGCGTGTCTCCTTGCTTCAAAAGAAGATAAAATTTGTACATAATTGTCGGGCATCGAATCTTAAGATGTCAATGGAATTCAATTAGGAGAGGAAGGTATTTTCATTTACCAACATTAATTGTTTGAAACGGATGGGCATTTCGATTTGCACCTTCCTTTTTATTTGCCATCACAGCTGTGAATTCACTGTCCTATAATCTTTAATGGCTCTAATGTTATCTCTGATAGAAAAACCAGTTCCTTTTTTAAAAACAAACAAACAAAGGAGAATGCACTTTTGGTATTATAATGATGATTTAGCTGCTCCATTAGCCAAGATCAGTGGAAAAGGCCTTGAAAAGCTACTTTTGACTGGATTTGAAGATTGAAGTCATGGGGTTAAAGAAATGAATCTTTGACTCAAATTAGACACTATAATACTTAGCCTTAAGTTGTTTATTAGCTGATTGACCATAAAGATCCACATATATGGTATCTAAATGAATCTTTGACCAAAGGAGCAGAAAGATGGCATGGTTGGTCCAATTACCGAGGAAGCTTTAATGAGGCTTAGGATAGGACATGGTGAGAGGTAGCAATACTAGCTAGGGCCTCCCTTTTGTTGGGATACTGCCAAGGAACTCCGAAAAGAAGTAATGGCCTAATGGGTGGTGAGATAGTGGTGGAAAAGAAGGGCATTATGTGGCTTAAAGAGTACTATAATGCAATTCTTTTTTAATATTAAAAAACTGTTTTTAGGATTTTTTTAATATTAAAATATTTTTAAAAAAGAATTAATTTTTTTTCTAAAAATCAAGCATAGTTGGGTGAACCCTAGGAGTGGGTGAATCTTAACCACAGTTAAGGGTGTCAAAAGGAACACGTTTTTACCTCAGGGGTGATAACCGGATTTTCGAAATCCGGTTATCACCGTACAGGATTTGGTCTCTGTAATGGATAAATTCGTAAATGAGCAAGTGTTGCAAGGACGAGTAGAATCCTCGTCCCTGTAAAGGACGAATGATGTTTTCGTGCTCCATTTATGGTATGAGCTTGTGCTCCTCAGGATGATTTCAGATATCGTCGTCTGAGGACGGTTTCAGATGTCGTCGTCATCAGGACAATTTCAGGCATCGTGGTCATAATATGGACGAACCTATGCTCATATTGAGGACGGAACCGCCTAGTAGGATGAAATAATCAGGAGGCGATCTATTTACTCTATTGTTAGGTGAAAAGTATTGTCTTAGCATTTAATGTTAGTCATCTCAGTCTGCTTTCGACCCAAGACCGACCTTAGAAATAGTAGGCTCACATGTGTGACACGTATGTATGAAGATCAGTTTGACATATTTGGTAATGATCATAAAGTAAGTTGCATGACCATGTATGGGCATTGATGGGCATGAAGAGGCATCCGAACTTGAACCTATAAATACCTCAGACCCCCATAAGGAAAAGACTATTGAATTTCGACCATTTGAACCCCCTATCACTGAGAAAACCACACTTGAAAGCTCAAAGTCCTTCATCTTCTATGTATACTAACTTGATCGTCAGAGGACTTTAACAGGAGGAGCCCCCACCCGCATCAACAAAGACGAGTTGTGAATCTACCTTCATCCTTCTATCAGTCAACAAGAAAGTAACGCGTGGACCATCCAAGAAATTCCCTCACAAAAATTGGCGCCGTCTATGGGAACCCTAGAACGACTCACCCTTTGCTCAACTCTTTTTCTATCAATTCACCATGTCAAACCAAGCTGAAGTTTCCCTTTTCGGAGAGATGACTAGACAAGATATCACAGAGGTCGATCTGGCCACTCAATGAACCCCTGTTGTACAAGCCATCCCCTCAAGAAATCCAACTGTACAACCTGCTGTGCAGACCGTCCCTGAGAGAGACCCTACTGCATAAGTGTCTAGACAAATTCCACCGGAAAGGTTAGAGGACTATGAAGTTATGTATGAGACAGCCCCTGAGATGCCCCTGATTCCAAGATCCCGTGCTCCTCATCCTCAGCATGTAGATATGCAGCTGGCAGCTCAAGATGGTCCCCAAGGTGACCCACGAGGTGGAACAGGCGACCAGGGTCTTCGAGGCATGATGCCCGACGAGAGCTCTCACCAAGGCCGGACGTGCGACGACAGCTTCTCTTCCCGTCCCCTCTGAGAGGCCCAGGGGCACGGCAAGTATCCTCACCATTGCATGACAACTTTGATAGAAGATTCGTGTTTTTCTCTCCTCCTCGTGATGCAATTAGACCTCTCTCTCCTTCTTTTCAGTATGCTCGTGCCGAGCCACAAGAGCTTGAATATGTCCATGTTGAACCACAAAATCATTATGCTCGTGCTGAGTCGCGAGAGCCGTATGCTCGTGATAATCCACGGGACCTCCAGTACCCCAGTGAGGAGCCACGAGCTCGTGATGCGTGAGAGCCAAATGTTCAAATACAATACAGGAACCAAGGGGCATGGATGACCCCAGGGACGTGGAGGACATGATCAGTGCTTACGTCGGGGGCACGGGCGGAAGTACTTTGGATCAGTTTGCTCGACAAGCAAAGTTGGATGTCGGAATCTCTCCCTTCTCTGATCAAATCAACCATTCATACACCCCCTCGAAGTTCATGACGCCAAACTTTATCAGGTTTGACGGAAGGACGGATTCAGGTGACCATCTGTTCAACTTTATGCATGCTATGGCTTTCCACAATCTTGATGATAATCTCCTCTGTAAAGTTTTCCCGAATAGTCTGACAGGAGCAGCTGCAAGGTAGTTCCGTAACCTACCTTCTGGGTCAATAAGGAATATGACAAGACTAAGTTTAACCTTTATTGATCAGTATATTGTGAAGAAGAAGAAGGCAGGTGCGGATTCTCTCTTCGCCTTGAGAATGAAGCCCTCGGAATCTCTCATGGACTTCATTCAGTGGTTCAGCGACAAAGTCTCGAACATTGACAAAGTCGAGAACAGCAGCAGCATAACTGCATTCAAGAATGCGTTGCTGAAGAACTCCAAGATGTACAAGTTTCTCGCTCTCGATTGTCCTACCAAACTTGATGATATGTTGGTCCGTATAGTTAAATTTGGGAGGTTTGAGGATGACACCACGGTCATAACACAACCGAGGTTGAGAGGAGCAAGAGTGGAAGCCGCGGAGAGGGCGGATAGAGCATCCACCTCGAGGAAGGGTAAGAGACCAAGGTATGACTCTTCTGATGATGAGGGTCACCACGGTATGAACCAAGAGAGATGATTGTTTATGTAAGTCAACAAGATCAACCGGATCAGCTCCCGTATGAAGTGAATCGGAATCAGAATCAGAACCAGTAGCAGCAGTAACAGCCGGATCGACGAATCATTCAGTCCAATCAGAATCAGTAGCACCAAGGACAGCCAAACATGCGTCATTATCAACCCAACCAAAATCAATCTAGATCAATTCAAGGTCCTAAAAAGCGGTTGTGAACACCCCATTTTTACACCCTTAAAACTCTATTTTTAATTTTTTAATTTTATTAATTTGATTTATTTTAATTTTGTTTCATTATGGGAGCTTTGTGAGTCTTGAGAGAGAGAGAGAGAGAGAGAGAGAGAGAGAGAGAGTATGTCCTAACCCTAGCCTTATTCCATGTTCAAAACCCCAAACCCATCTCTTAATCCATTTCACTAAATCCACTTCATAAAACCCATAATTGGTTACTTTGGTGCAAAACTCAAAACCCATTGTTTAAATCCAAGTCCAAGCCATGTTCAAAAACCACAACTCAAGCCCGCCTTCTTGCAAACTCAAGCCCATGGGCCCAAGAAACCAAGTCCCAGGCTTCACTATATAATGTAAGAGAAGGGTAAAAACCCTATTGATTTTCGGTGAAACCAGAGAGTAACCGTAGCTCTCTCGAGCTCTCTCCTCTTCTTCTTCCCCTCTTTTTTTTTTTCTATTTTTTTCTTCCCTCTTAGAGTCCAGTAGCAATTTCGGCAAGTTTCACTCCATTCCAGCAAGTTGCAACTTCGGCCAGCACCTTCCGATCTTTTCTCTCCTCTCAGTAATGGCCACCGCCTTAGATCATACCTTCGATCAGACCAAACAGTCCCACCATGCTTTGTCGCCGACGACAGTAGCAGTCTTCTTCTCCAAATCAGATCTATTTATCTTCACCATAGCACCTGTGCAGTCGCAGCTGGCTACCACCGCCGCACCTCATCTCCAGTTGGATGTGAATCTGTGATCCAGACCAAGTTCGCGCCGGATTCCCTGGCCTACATTACTTCCGGCCAGATTTGCTGTATTTGCGCTATCCCTATCATCTCCGATCATCTTCATCAGTTTCAATTAATGGATCCTCCCTCAGATCTGATTTGTAAATCCAGTAGCACTTCAACCATCATCAACACCACCATTGCATTCGATCTTCACTCCCTCTGTTATCTCCGACCAGCAGTAGCTCTGATGAGATTTTCCTCATTCCCTGGTTCACCTATTTTATCTCAATTAATCCATTCATCTTCATCCCTCCCGAATTCCATCTTCTATCTGGATTTATAAATTCAGATTTTCAGATCTGGATTTATAAATGTAGATTTGGTTTTTTTCATAATAATAATATTATTATTTTATTTACTTCCCTCGGTCTTCATCTGTATAGCATCTCCAACCTTAGTTCCGGTCATCTCCATTATTGATCTCTCCAGTAGTGAGGAACTCACCTTCTTTGCCGGCACCGTAGAGCTCTGGCGAACCACATCGGCAGCAGCTCTCCATCTCTTGAACTGTAAAAGATCAGCTCGCACCTCTGGCCAGTAGTCCTCCTTTCACTGCATTCTGATCCCTCCAAGATTTCTCCTCCGGTCATCTTCTCCTGCAGCTCCACCTCTGAGTTTATGTTCGTTTCTTCTCTTGGAGCATCGGATCAGCAACATCGCCATTGATTGTCTCTCCACTGCTGTACCCTCACGACAGTCAGGTATACCTCCTAACCCAACTGTTTCATTTGCGTGGTTTGTGGTGGATAGCCGTGGTTAATTCCGGTCTATTTTTGGCATTTTGGGTTTTGAAGTTAAAACAAAGGCTAGGGGAGAATTTTGGCCGAATCTTGTGTTTGTTAAGATCTGGTTTTGTTCAAAATGAAGTCTAGATGTTTGATTGCATTTTGTTTTGTTCAAAATCAGGGTATCAGTGATTAGAACTCCTCCCTTTACTCTATATATTTGATTTGAGAAATTAAAAAAAGAAAAGGGGGAGTTCTCTTTTGAAGCTATACTTTGATCCTTTTGTTTGATTGACCAAAATCCATTAAAATGGTAGTTTGCTCATAGCTAAGCCTAACCTATGGTTTAAGTTAAGCTAAGGCAATTACCATTTCATTTTGCTTTGGAATTTCAAACTCATTGGTTTAGAGTATCACCTTCGGTTTTGAAGCTTAACTGCTTTCCAAACCCTTGTTAGGCCAAATTTGATCCCGGGTTACGCTATTGGACCAAAGCCAAGTGATTAGTTTTCATTAAATGGTCAATAAGCCTTGGTACAATAGCTTTGCTTTGACCTTTTTTAATTTCAAGTCATCTTCAGCCTATTTAAATTTTTAAGTATTTTAGCTCATGTGTGCATGTAGTTTTATTGAGCCCTATTTAATTTGTCTGTAATATTTACTCCATTTGTGTATATGCAAATCAACGGATTAGGCTGTAGCTTGTTCTTTATTTTTGCCTACTTTGGGCACCTAGGTGGATTTCTAACCCTAAACAACTTGCCTACCCCGTTAGGTAAAAAATACAAAAAAATCAAAAAATACAAAACAACAAAAACATTCAAAAAAACCCACAAAATTCAAAAAGGACATACCCTAATAAATGAACGCCCCCTAGTGCTCCCCCATGAGCACCTAGCTACGCAACCAACTCCCGGAATGAGATTCATAAATCTCAATTCCGCTTCCCCCAACTCAAGCACGAGTTGGAAGTGACCACACTCCGAAACGAGTATAAAAACAGTCATCACCCCGAACTACTATTAGGGTCTGATTCCGACTAACCAGATAAGTAGGCAGCCCAAACCAGGGTTCGACCCCAACCAAAGATAAAAATTTTTACACCCATATTGATGTGTGTTTGATTAGCAAGATTAATAATTGTTTAGGAAATTTTAAGTGATTTTAAATGTTTGGCTTAGACCTAATGAGTAGGTTACCATCATTGGATGGAGGTCCTGGGGTGCCTAACCCCTTCCCCAGGACCTAAATGGATCTCTTACCTAGACTACTCTGGACCGTAGACCCCCCTATTTTTGGATTTATCTTGGGATCCTACTTCCCCTAAGTAGGTGGCGACTCTTAGAATAAATTTAGCGTTATTCCTCTACTCTCGGACCTTGTCTTGACGCTTAGAGTTGAGAGGGGAGGAAAGACGGTAAATTTAGGCGTTTACAGCGGGGCGACAAAGAGACGTCCATATCAAAATCGGGCTGACTGAGGAAGAAAATTCAAAAGTTGACAGGACGAATTGTTACCCTGAAGAAATATTTGGGCTCTGCCTCTATTTTGTCTATACCTGATCCTGGTGAAGTGTTCTATCTCTACCTCTTCATATCGGAACAGGCAATTGGTTCCGTGTTGATCCGAAGTTGCGAAAGTATGAAAAAGCTAATATATTTCACCAACAAAACCTTTCTCAAGCCGAAGTCACTATAGCAAGGTCGAAAAGGTATGCCTCGCCCTGGTGTTTTCTGTCGAAAAATTACGTCCTTACTTTCAGGCACACTCTATTATCGTCCTCAAGGACGGACATTTTGTCTTATGAAATGTTCAATGAATGATCAATGAAATGTCCAATGCAATGTCTAATGAATGATCAATGGGTTGTCAAATGAATTGTCTGGTGAAATGTCTCAAATGAAATGTCAAATGATTTATCATCTGAGCACGGTACTCACCACGAGGCACGTATGGCTTGATCAAATGAATTGTCATCTAAGTAAATGTATCCATCACGGAATACAGATGCCTTACACCAATGAAATGTAATCTGAGCAAAGTGTCCCCGTAACGAGGAACTTAACGATTTCAGATAACGTTGTCACCAGGACGATTTCAGATATCGTCGGTCTGAGGACAGTTTTAGATGTCATCCTCATTAGGACAGTTTCAGGCATCGTGGTCATGATAAGGACGAGCCCATGCTCACATTGAGGATGGAACCACCTTATAGGATGAAATAATCAGGAGGCGATCTATTTACTTTGTTGTTAGGTGAAAAACACTGTCTTAATATTTAATGCATTTAATGTTGTCATCTCAGCCTGCTTTCGACCTAAGACTGACTTTAGAAATAATAGACTCACACATGTGACACGTATGTATGAAGATCTGATTGACATATTTGATAATGATCATAAAATAAGTTGCATGGCTATGCATGGGCATGAAAAGGCTTCCGAACTTGAACCTATAAATACCCTAGACCCCCATAAGGAAAAAGACTACTGAATTTCGACCATTTGAACCCCTAGCACTGAGAAAACCACACTTAAAAGCTCAAAGTCCTTATCACATTCTTTCTCAAAGTTTGTTCTTTGCACTTCATCTTCTACGTATACTAACTTGATTGTCGAAGGACTCAGGAGAAGCCCCCACCCGCATCAACAAATACGAGTTGTGAACCTCCTTCATCCTTCTACCAGTCAACTTGAATTCAACAAGAAAGTGACGCGTGAATCATCCAAGAAATTACCTCACAGTCTCAATACTCAATGTAGTGTTCTAGAGCGTGCAAACCCTAGCCCTAACCCCATAAGGTGGTAAAGCCCCCTTGATAATGGGTAATCAATCCACTTTCGGAGATGCACACCCTTTATCATCCCTCTCTTGAATTCAGTACCAAAATGATATGTGTTATCAGTCCCCCTATTCCAACTTTTCTTTTTTTAAAAAAAAAAAACCAGTACTTCAAGCAAGGCCAGGAATTATTATTTTTACGTTTGTGAGTGGGCCGGAGGCCATAGTTTAACAATTTATTTGTTTTACATAATACGTACGAGTTTACTTGGGTCTGGCATTAAAAAAAATGGAAAATTAGGCCATTAAAGATGGAAAAGGACATCAGATCATAGCCAATTGCAATTGACTTCAATTGCATATGTGGCATATGTTGATTGGAAGAGAAAAAAAAGGAGAGGGAAATCAAAATTTGAACTCTTTTGTCCTCTTCCTATCAACATCTGCCATATATGCAATTGAATTCTATTGCAATTCGCTGTGATCCTATCTCATGGAAACGGCAAACAATTGGTTGGAAAAAAAAGTTTTTCAAATAATTCAGTCAATTATGTTATTATATGCATAGAGGAATGCTAGCCCTACACTCAGCCAACTTTTACTCTCAGCCTCCACCAATCACCTGTTCATTCTTTTGTTGAGAGGGTGCTTTAACCATTGCAGAATGGAGAGGAGAGTAGGGCTAGCATGCCTCTATATGCATATAATATGCCTATTTGCTAACTATCAGGCCGGGCTAGCCTGTCTTGGTCTGGACTTATTTGTTGGGCTATGGATAAGTTTATCCCAACAGCCCCCATAATTTAACACCCCCGGGATACAGAAGTATCAAATGCCTCTTCCACTAAGCATGGGATTGTCTCTGGCAAAGACCAGAAAATTGGTTTTGGGCTCCCAAAAATCATCCCATGTGGCAATAAAAAGGGGAGAAGTCATTTCATCTTCTCCCCATGTTTTTGACGTCTCCCTACTTGATATCTCTCCCCCTTTTTATCTCCACATGTCAGAAGATGTGTGGAGCCCGAGACCAATTTTCTGGCATCTACCATAGACAATCCCATGCCATTCCCCTTGAGGCTTTTGGCATTTCATCTCCATGATTTCTAGAATGGGAAGCTCTCTGATCTTTCCTTCAAGTTCGAGTTCAACTAAAAAAAGGAATCAAACTTTTAAATGGGTACCACCCGAGATTCAGAAGTGTGTCACGGGCTGAGCCTAGGTGATCTGGCTTGGGCTGACCTTGGCCCATCCATAAATCCAGTTCATTGACAACCCTAGCAATGGAGCAGTAGCATTGAAGGTCATCCCTGAGAGATCTCCACCTGAAGGGAATTCACCAGTCAAATTGTTAAAATGGACTTTGATCCTTGGAGTTCTAATCTAAACATAATTACTGAAAAATCTATTGAAGTATCTAAACCATTAATTATAATTAATTTAGTTTTAAAGAAAGCCCTCAAACACTTTATTTATAAATTAGAATTGAAGTAAATCCAACCATAAGTTAAAAGGCTCTAAAATTGATTTTTGAACAATGATTTACAGGGGTGTATACGGGGCCATCAACCCTCCTTAAGACAGGCCCTTTTGGAGTGGTTGCTTGGACTTACCCTTATGGCACCTTGGCAGCTACCTTAGGACTGGCTGTGTGTGTGAGTTTAGAGTGTGTTAGTCATATGATAACATTTTCACCCCAAAAAAACAATGATTTACAGTACTATGGAATCAATTAAAAGACATGACATCATCATACCTGCAAACAAATCCTTGCCTGGCGACTGGTATGTATTTGTATGGTGCCCCTGCCTAGTAGTCATAAACATATTCGTTTATGCCTTCTCATACAGGAAAACTCAAGTCTAATTATTGTCCCATACACATGCCTTTTTTCCGGAATGGCTCCAAGCGCTTATGGAAGTGTATCCCGCTTGAATCCACGAGTTGGCAGATCAAATGATACTCCTCGTCTGAATCACTACAATTTCATGTGGATGTCTTATGAAGGAAAAATAGTGAAAATTCATGCTGCCCAGATTATCAAAAATGCAATCTCACTTTTTCTCCTTGTAGGTTCTATGGGTCAAGCACATGATTGCAACATTGGAGATACTTCTGCATCAAGTAGCCACATCCCCGGCAAAGATTAGTTCACAGAGCCTTTCCTCCATGGAAAAGCTCTCTCTAGAATGAGCATAATTTTGTAGGCTCTTCATTTCTTTCTTATAAGTCCCTGCTTCGCGAAGTCTGCCAGCTTTTTCTAGACCAACTAATAGAACTTTGTATGTGCAATTTGCAACATGGATCCCTTTACTTCTCATGGTCTTGTATATTTCTATTCCTTTATCAACATTGCGAGAAGAGAAGTAGGCACCCATTAAAGCAGTGTAAGTGACAGTGTTGTTCTGGTCATCAGGCATAGTATAAAAAATCTTTGCAGCCAAAGAAGGTTTTCGAGCACACCCAAGCTTGTAAATTAAGAGAGAAAGCAGATAGGTTCCAGGAGCAACTCCAGCCCTGAACATTTCTTCAACAATCTCCACAACCTTCAGAAATGAATTAGTTCTGATGAAGAGGCCTATCAAGGCAAGGTATGCAGCTTTCTCGATGTTTATGCCCACTTTCACACTGTATTCGAATGCCAATAAAGCACCCGTTGGTCTACGATGAGCACAATGCACCTGAATGATGGTCGAGATAAGCTCAGAATCCAATACGGTACTCTTATCGATCATACCATTAAGCAAGTGTTCAACGGCAATAAAATTGTGATTCATCAAGAGATTAAAGACAATGCCTCTATCTATAGTTGAGTGGACATCAGTGGGGGTTGCTTTGAACTCAGATGTCCCATCCCTGACGCTTTCAAAGGAGATATGAGGATTTACTTCTCTGATGAGCTGAACACTCTCCCCGGCAATTTTTAGAGTTTCAAGTGCTTCCTTGTACACAGGGTAACGAAGGACGAGGGAATTCTCTTTCATGTACCGAAGAATTTGACCCATTGCCCATGTCTCCCCTGCTCTGCAACATTTCTGGACTAAAATATTGCATGTCGCTTTATCAGGTTGTACTCCAGCTTCTTGCATTTTGCCCAAAATCTCAAGAGCTGCTTTAAATTTGCCTGAAATCAGCCGAGCAAGAAATAATTAATATCCTACTCGCTTGAACTTAATCCACCAGGTGGAGCCAAAGACAATGCTACAAAGACTAGTCTTTCAAGTCCAACAAAGATAGCCCATAGCAAGAAGATAACAAGTAGCAGTCTACAGAAAACTTAGAATGCAGGAGCACCAAAGAAGCATTTGCTGAAAAAAGAATGCATATAAAGGTTAAAGTTTTGAAACTTTGGACACACATGTTATGTCCATCACAACATCATACATATTGACAACCTGTAAATTGATAAGGATCAAGCAATTGTGAGGAACCTATTGTAAATATTCTGCACCCCAATAACTCGTATCCTTTGGCTACTTAATATTTGCGTATGAAAAAAAAGGACAATACATTATCTGTATCTGTTTCATATGGCTTACCGCCCATGCAAATGAGGTGGTCCACCATCAGAATGGTTCAAACTGATTCCTTTTGGGCCATGTGTAATTGTTCATGGCATAAAATGAAGGAAACAAATATAATGTCCATCAGAAAAACAAAACCCTTCCCTATTTGAGGTTGGCTCCTGTTCCATCATTCTAGTCCCTCAAGAGCCATGTCTTTTGTTAGAGCATGTGTGGACTGATGAGGGAAAATGTCATTCGGATTCAAATGAGGAGCGCATTGTGGACTGTGGAATCAGATCAAACCTTGTGCTTTTCTAGTTAGGGGTGACTTTGAGATTACTAATTCAGTCACAGATAAGCCATTTGAGGAGAAAAGGACATATGCAATCATGCAAGTGAAGTGAGCCTGATTTATGACTTACACAGCTAACTTGTGCAGCATTTCAGTTCGTTAATTAATTAGCAGCCAACAGGAATTTAAGCCAGTACGCATAATATAAATATCAGTTATGTGAAAATGGAAGGGCACTGGACTATTGAGTCTACGACATATTGGTAAAATGACAACTCCTGTCTGTATCAATTTTTTAGTGTAATGATCATAAGCTTTCCTCGTCTTGAATTTGCAAAGAAAACCTCAGCTTAAATTGTCATCCTAGAGTCAAAGCATTCACTGTCAATAAGAGCTTCATCCATTATCTGCCTTACCTTGACAAAGGTCCCTTGAAAAGGAAAGTCTATGAGAGTCTATACTTCCTAATCTTCATTCCAAGAACTTCAGTGATAAACTAGATGGTAGTAACCAAATAAAACTCGAAGAAAATCTTTAGATCTACCACTGTTACATGAGATGCACATGATAGAAGTAGAATATAAAGGCTTTATTTAGACAAGCCCTGAAATGAAACAGGGATAACTTCCACATAAGCCTTACTGCATGTATACAACAATATGAGGATGAACACCATTAAGCTCCATCTAGAGCTGGTAGGTTTTCCCTTTCATTTTTGCATTTCCTCTTCAAGATTCATTTCCAACCACGTCATCTACCAGAAATATGTTTTCTCAGATTTCTAGCTCTCACTCTCTCATTCTTGTTGACTAGTAAAAGAATGGATTTTGTAGAGCCTAAACTGGAGATCAATTGACTTTCTCGCTACCCCACAATATAAGTTTCTTGTACTACTAAGGATCAAATCTGGATGGCAACGCATAAGTCCACAGATACGTGCCCATTAATCAATTAATCACATATAGATACGTGCATGCTCTCCCTTGGTGTGTAATTCACATTTAAGTTCGAGGCTCAGACAAATTTTTTTTTAGAATAAATCATAACTATAAGGGCCATACTTGTCCATATTTGATATTGGCTTATTCTATTGTCAAAACTTAGTCAAGTTGTGTGTCATGTGTCCTTTCTTACAAGTCATGTTCGTGAAGAAGAAGATTGAAGAAGATCAACCAAAGCCATTCCAATTGTCGCCTTCGTCTCACACTTTTAGGATGGTAAGTGACCTAGATACCTAGCTATTCATTAGGTGGAATTGAATTAAAATATTAGTGGCTTGTTCCTTACATTGAAAATTGGGTTTAAAATGCACTAAATGCAATGCTGTGAATAGTGTTATAAATAGTGTCAATGAATAGGAAGCCGATGAATAGTAAAACCATTTGAAAGGTTTTGGATGAATAGTAACGGTTTGCGTGAAATCAGTGTTTTAAACACTTCTACATTGGTTCTTTTTATTTCCTATTTATAGGGTTTGTTCCCATGAACGAACCCTAGGGTTTTTAGAGACAATAGAGCTTAGAGAAAAGTCTTCTAGGGTTTCTCAAAAACCATTGGTTGAGACCATTCATTGTCTCCTCTCCCCTTCTTCTCTAGAGTTGCAAGCCATTGATAATATCTTGAGTATTGCTTGCTAAAGAACACTTGGTCGGAGTAATCCGAGGCCGTTGCGAAAAAGATCGGTCTTGCGAGATCGTGATGTTGAGATCTAAGAGATGCAAAGGCCGGTGAGGAACTGGAGCCATTGCAATCCAAGTAACAAAGTTCTTGAATAATTCTCGAATTGTTCCCGAACTATTCATTTTTTAAGGGGTAGCGTTTAAAAAGGCGTTCTTTTCCCAAACTGGCGAATAATTCCCAAGTTGACGAATTATTCGCGAATAAATCCTGAACGAACAAATTATTCCGAACTTATTCCAAATGAGGATTTCTCACAAATTATTTGTTCATGCTAATTCGGAAGTCTAAAATAAGAATGATGGAAAAATGGACTTTCTATTAGCAATAGAGTTACTGAGAGTGAAATGGACTTTCTATTAGCAATAGAGTTACTACCAAAAACCCGAGACTTATTAACACTAAGAAATCTTCATTTACCTGAAATCACGAACTTATAGAAGAAGGAGAAAACTCTATTTTTGGTAAGCTATTTTAGGGTTTTGATTACATTCGATTGAATTGAGAGAAAAAAAGATGATTTTGCACGCCGGTTAGTTTGTTGAATTTTAACCAAATTGAGAGAAAAATATGATTTGTGTTATTTATTCTGAGCTATTACTATAATTTTCTAAATAAATATGTTATACCAAATAAATACACTCATATATTGCTTATTTGATTTTATCTATTTTAAATTTTTTTCCTGTTCTGTATATATTTCTGAATTGCTTATATAATCTGATTTGCTTATACAAACATATAATCTAGATTATCTTTTTTTCTTAAGTTAAATAAAACTTGTTTAAGCCTTAGGTAATTTTTGTTCTTAAGTTTGCGAGTTTACATAGTGCTTCTTTTTTTAAGAATTGGGATAAATGTCTAACATAGTAAGAGATGCCAATACATCTAAATTGGTAGGTGGATTAGTTTGTATCACGTTCTTATATTTTATATAAAAAAAAATTCCTGAACTTATGCCGAATTTGCTGATTTTTTCTCTTTTTTTTTCAAACTTAACCTCTGCCGAATAATTCCCGAACTTTGTTAATATGGCTGCGATGGAGATTGAACTTGCGAGTTCATGGAAGTGCATTCATTGACTAGTTGTGGGTCATTGCATCGAGTCACATTATGATGTGGATCAAGTTTGTATTATTGCTTTAATCTCTTAGTGATATCTCTTTAACCAGACGAGGTTTTGTTGTTTTTCCCAGAAGAGTTTTCCACGTAAAAATCCTGGTGTTGTGGTTTGTGAATCTATATCTATACTATGGGAGAGTTTTTCTCCTCAGGATGACACGTTGGACTCTCCTTTGATGCCACATCACCTAAATAAAAAATTCAAAGTGAGGTATGGATTTGACGCTTTAGCTTTCACCTTCTCTTTCTCTTTACTTTTTACTTTTGCTATCAACTAGCCCTATTGATAAGAGTTCTGATATAAAACTAAAGGGTAAGGACAAAAAACTGAAAGGGTAAGGACAAAAAAAATAGTAAATGGTGGAATTGATCAACGGCTCTTAGGCTTCCACGCAAGTACATATCTTCCCAGACAAGCAGATGCGCACTTCACCTTCCCAACGTGACCACCGCAGCATGTGCCTTCGCGGTTAGTTATCTCGCCGCCCTCGATGGCACCGTCGGCTTTCACAGCGTTCGCAACGGCAATTCCAACGTCCTATGTCTCTAGGCAAAGCATGCAACCACTTCCCTCGCTCTTAACCCTAGTTAGGTTAACGGCAATATCAAAAGGGAAATACATAACTTACTACCCCAGTAGGCTACCTATTTTAATGTAGAGTCCTCATTGGACATTGGTCAATGCCCCCTTTTATCGCACATCATCAACTGTCGTTAAGGACTCACTCACTCCTATAGTTAAGCAATCTAACCTTGATTTTTAAAAAGCAGAGAAACCAAAATATTTACTTTAATTTTCTTAAGCTTAACCATAGTTAAAAGAGTGTTAAAAGGGACACGTGGCCATGGCATTAGAATACCTATTCTAATGCAGGGGTGTGCTAATCATTGCCCATATCAAAAGTGTCAACACAAGCATTCAAAAACTAAGTTAAGAACACTGCCCATATCAAAAGTGTCAACACAAGCATTCAAAAACTAAGTTAAGAAGCTAAAGCTTCGAGCATCAAAGCAACACGTATCCCTTTAAGTACCCCTATTAACAGTGATGATGATTTTTTAATCCTAATTAGTTTTTAGATTAAAAAATATTATATATATATATATATATATATATATAACTGCGCTCTGAAGGCACTCTTAACTAGGGGTGTATCCGAACAGGGCTAGCTCGAAGTTCGGCATGGCCCGATCAAGCCCAGCTTGAGCTTGAAGGCCTGTTTGATCGGCTCGGCTCGAAGCTCGGCCCGATTGAGGCTCGGTTCGACTTGAATATTATATAAAAAATTAATATAATAAATATTCTTATGTTTATTTAAAAATTATTTTTTAATCATTCAATCCGATCTTGGCTTGAGCTCGAGCCTAACCGAGCAAATTCCAGTTGAGCCGAGCTCGAGCATATATGAAAAGATTTCAAACTGAGCCAAGCCCGAGCATAGATGAAAAATTTTCAAACCGAGCTGAGCAGGGCCAAGCCTGGCTCAGCCCAACTCAAATACACCCCTACTCACGACCTCAACCTAAATTAAAACTTGTCGCTCCCGCTCCCGTTACTTAGGGCTAGACAAAGTAGAAAGGTTGGGTTCACCCCGTGGGTTTGATCTTGAGAAGTGCGTAGCCACCCTTAGCCAAGCTTTAAATGCTAGGCATAAACCAAACATATACTAGCACTCTAACCGTGGTTGGGGCCTAACTGCCTTCCAATGTATCCAAAAAAAAGAAAAGAAAAGAAAGCTTGGGTGAGGAATTGAGGATACGTGGAGAGAGACGACAGACCATGTGATAAAAATTAGTGAGTGGGGACAGGGAGAGTTGAGGGATATCAAGAGATGAGAGTAAAAGAGGTTACAGATGGGGGACAGGTGTTTAGGTGTGTAGACAGGATAGGAGATAAAGAGTCGGGGGGATCATATTCAATTGCGAGCAAGCCACATCTCAACAGGTCTCCCTTTTGACACCACCAATTAACTGTGTTTAAGTTTCACTAATCTTTAGGGTTAAACAATCTACTTTGGTTTTTAGAAAAAAATATTTTAAAATAGCTTAATTTTAGAGGTTATTTTTAACTAGAGTTAAAAGGGAAGTTAATGGGCTTTGTCAGTGCAAGTTCAATGACAATTGGATAGGATCTGAGATAAAAGTTAGGGGTGTGGTGTGACACATCATCACCCTTTGATTTGGTACAAAGGAGATGTAGCAAAATTGATACACCCTAACTTTCTTAGTTTGGCTTGGCTATAAAGTGGGTGTACCCAATATAATGTGGGCATACTAAATATTAAAATAATTTTTTATTGGTTAAAGAAGTAATCTAAACACACACAATCAGACCTAAAGTAATCGCTAGGGTGTTATAAGGGTAAAATTATAATTTTGAAGATCAATTGTAATTCCGGAGATCAATACATCTAACCTATTTGAGTGTGGAGCGTGTGCACCAAGAGAGTCACATATCTATATCAATTTAACTAATATGTAATATGTTTACTACATGACTGTTACAGCCAACAATTTTTTTCCTCACAGTATGGATATGGTGTTGTACAGTGCATCCACGAGACTAGGAGTGTCATAAGAATATGGTGTAAAGTGGGTACTTAAGAGACCAGGTGTGCCATAACCACTAAGTTTTAGCTTTGAACCTTCTCAGACACGTTTTCACATTCTAAGGGTGTATGTATTTTAATATTTCTTCATCTCTCAATTCTATTTTTTTTCTCAATTCTTGTCCCGTGCATCGCACGGGGTGTTTACTAGTTGTTTACCTATTCCGCACTTTAATTGTTGAAAATTGAAATTGGTAGAGAGACATTAGGTTAACCTATTCATCCCCTGTCTAGAGCTTGAATCACACAAAAAGGGTAATTTCAATAACCTAGATGAAAGGATGAGGAAGTAATACAATTAGTATAACAATGTATTTAGATTTAAGCACCATCAGGAAGTAATATATAGTATCAACAAAAAGTAATATGGCAATATATATATATATATAGACAATAGAAGTCTAGAAGCACCAAATATGATTAGAATACCTACCAAAGCAAAGCACATACACACATATAACAACCACACAAACAAATAACAAGGAAAGAAAGGAAAAGCAGAAGTGCATTAAAAATAGGCTCACCAGCTCCAGCAAGATATTCCATTAAGACTGTATAAGTGTAACAATTGGGTGAGCATCCTGACTCAAGCATCTCCTTGTAAACATCAGTGGCATCCTTCGGTCTGTTATGATCGAAAAGAACCTTCATAAAGGCAGTATAAGAAACAACCGTTGGACTACAGCCCTTAGCTTTCATCTCCTCCCATGTCTTCAATGATCCCTCAACATCCCCATCTTTAGAAAACCAATGCAGAAGAGAGGTGTAAGTAACCGCGTCGATCTTTATATCCTTCTCTTGCATCAGCTGAAAGACATACTTCATCGATGAAATCCTCCCAGCTTCCCCAAAGATATCCAACATAGTTGTGTAAGTAAACTGGTCATGCTTAAACCCTTTTAGGCGGGAAGCCCAATTGAAAAACAACCAGGCCTTCTCCATTGGCGGATGAGTTTTCAGAACCTGATTAATAGTGTAAGAATCCCATCTTATACAGAGCTTCTCTAGCTGTTCTTGAGCAGAATCCCAGGTCAAATACCTCAAAATTTTTGATATGTTTCCAATGGTATCCCTCGTGTAAACTTTTGGGTCTTTATCTTCAGTCTCAGCACCAGATTTGACAAGTTTCCGAATCTTTCTCTTCATTGGTTGAACGGATTTATTGTGTTTGAATCGATGAAGGGAATGAACTCTTCTAATGTAATTCTTACAATAGTTAAATTGCCAATGAACATAGATATGGGAGATATGCATACATTTTCCAGTAAATCCACGGATGCCATAAGTCTGTAACATAAATTACAGTATATATATCCTTGGAAGACAATTCGGTTGCTTAAGGTCCTTGTCTGAGCAGCAGCAGCAAGGTTTCAGACAGCTAGAATGACAGCGTGTAAGATTTAACTATAGCAGATAAACAACGGGAAAACAAGAATTAATGGATATATCTGTAGCAGGAAAACACAAAACAGTATAATCTACAAAGGAGTATCTCCAGGATTGGTAAAAATGATAAAGTAATCCATATAAATAGAAACCAAACTAGAAATCTTCTTTGCCAAAATAGTGACAGGTATCAAAATAGCAGGAAATACATTTACGTTAATGGAATATTGATATAAAAAATTGAGATCCATAAAAGCAGTATACAAGAGAAACCAAAAACTGGAGGGAGATTGATATTTGACAAGGAAGCCATGAAATGAGAATCCTGAAGAACGATCGAGCCATGAAATCTTATAAAGAAAACCCTAAATTTCACAAAGGAAACTGAAAACAAGTGTCTTTCTCCGAGAACTACTCACTGATTAAACAGAGAGATCGAGGCGGAGAAGTATTATCCTCTCTCTATCTCTATCTCTATCTCTATCTCTCTCTCTCTCTCCCAAGCTGATAACTATGAAAATTTGGACAAAAAAATTCAAATAAAAAGAAAAACCTATGGAAATTTGGGAGCAAAATGAGTGAGTTTGTTATCCTCCAAACCATAGTAACAAATTTCTCAGATTTTTTCAAAAAGTCCCAAATAATTTACGGATTTTTCGTCGAATGATTAATTCACGAAGTACTCACAACTTTTTAAATAAAATACGATTTTTTTTTAAATAATAATAATTAAAAGTAAATTGTTTATAATTTTTTAAAAAAAATCCAATAAATATCTAACATATGGAATATATTTATTTATAATTTTTCATAATGAATAGTTTTATTTATTATTATTTCTTATCTTGCTCGACAGTTTCTCAAAAAAAAAATTGAATATTTACTGGGTTGTTTCCTCTCTTTTTTCCGTAGACGAATAATTGCCAAACTCCAACTTTGTGACTATGCTCCAAACGTGTGGGTATTGTACACTCTATTTATTATAGAGTGACCTACTGTCACTCATGGTAGATGAACGTGAGTGTAAATCCTCTACCCGGAACCAGGTAAAGAATTTCGTACCCAACCCTAAGCCTTGTAGGGCTTAAAGGAATCAAGCCCTAGCTCGGCACTAACACAGGCCAGGCAAGGCTCGAGCTTATAAAATGATCACTATATTTTGTTTTCTCTTTTAGAAATATGTTGTTTGAATTAATTTTAAAAAAAAACATCATTAAAGATAAAGATGTTATTACACAACCACAAAAACACAACATTTCCATGGATATGGAATTAGCACCATTCTAAATTGGACAAATCCTAATAAAGGAGTCGACACCTATTCCAATTTTAGGAGAGAATAGGAACTCTAAATCTAATAATAAATAAGGCAATGGTCTAAAATATATATTTGGGGTAAGAGATTCAATTGAGCTAAAGGAAGGTGTTAGGAACCCTTACACGCCCTCCAAAGGTAAACTGCCTACTCCCTAAGCTCACTTTAGACCATTGGAAACCAAATTATAATTCATAAATTAATACATGTTATTGTGGAATCATGCATCAAATAAAATCAGGATATCAAATCAGAATTAGAAACAAGCTAGACATCCATTCACAAAAAAACAAGAACATGCTACAATAAACAAAAAATATAAACAAATATAAAAAAGGGTAAATTACACTCACCTCCCCTGAGGTTTGGTGAAATTTCAGAAAGAAAGCTCAACCAAAGAAAAACACAAACTCCCAAGCCGCCACGTGTCCCTTTTAATACCCACTAACTATAATTAAGATTTACTCACCCCTAGGGTTTATCCATCTAACCTTAGTTTTAGGGAAAAAATAACCTTAGGTTGGTTGTGCTTAACCGCAATTAAAGAGGGCTCTATAAGCCGCCATGTGTCCCTTTTAACACCCACTAACTGTGGTTAAGATTCACTCATCCTTAGGATTTATTAATCTAACCTTGGTTATAAGAAAATAAAATAAAAAATTAATCTTAGGTTAATTATGTTTAACCACAGTTAAAGGATCTCTATAAGCCGCCACATGTCCCTTTTAACACCCACTAACTATGGTTAAAACTCACTCACCCCTAGGGTTCATTCATCAAACCTTAGTTTTTTGAAAAAAAACCTTAGGTTGCTTATGCTTAACCACAATTAAAGGGAGCTCTACAAGCTGCCACATGTCCCCTTTAACACCCACTAACTATGGTTAAAATTCACTCACCCCTAGGGTTCATCCATCAAACCTTAGTTTTTAGAAAAAAAACCTTAGGTTGCTTATGCTTAACCACAATTAAAGGGGGGTCTACAAGCCGCCACGTGTCCCCTTTAACGCCTACTAACTATGGTTAAAATTTACTTACCCCTAGGATTCATCCATCAAACCTTGATTTTTAGAAAAAAAAAACCTTAGGTTGCTTATGCTTAACCACAATTAAAAGGGAGCTTTACAAGCCGCCACATGTCCCCTTTAACACCCACTAATTGTGCTTAAGATTCACTCACCCCTAGGATTAATCCATCTAACCTTACTTTTAAGAAAAAATAAAAATATTAACCTTAGGTTAATTATGTTTAACCACAGTTAAAGGATCTCTATAAATTGCCATGTGTTCCTTTTAATACCCACTAACTATGGTTAAGATTCACTCACCCCTAGAGTTCATCTATCTAAATTTGGTTTATAGAAAAAAAAAAAATAATATATATATATATACTTGATTTTGGAAATATATATTAACCTTAAGTTGATATTATTAACCTTGGTTAGAGACCAATTATCATTTATTTTATTGAATTAACTCACCTTGTGTTGAAAAGGGTAATTTAGACATTTTAAAATGTTTCAATGATGACATCATCAAAATCCATCCATAAAGTAATGGTAAACTTAAGGGAAGGGGGTAGTAACATTGTTACAGACAACCAAAGTTGAGAGGAGGGTAGTGTAATTTTAGAAACTAGAGGGGAGGTTTCTGAAATTTCACCAAACCTCAAGGGAGGTGAGTGTAATTTACCCTATAAAAAAAAAGAAACTAACCTAAGTTTTTTACCTAGGGCAGTTGAACCTGATCAAGGTTGCCTACGGGCTACGTATCCACCTAAATGGAATCAAGCCACATATAGTTCGAATCAAATCTTTATTTTTTTTTGGATTTTTTTTCCTGATGTTTTTGGAATTTTTTGGATAGCCTTAGCAGTTTAAGCTCATACAAGTATGTAGCATGAGCTGTTATATCCTGAAGTTTATCCCTTCAATTAAGGGCTAGATTGCAACTTAGACCTATGTAGAGTTATTTAGAACTAGAAACAATTTGAATTGTGAGAGTAACAAAATCGAATTTATGTTTTCATCTATGTTACCTAGGTACAGGTACATGGGTCAGTTTCGACTCAGTCGCTAGTTCTGAAGCACAATGACATCTTAAAAAATTGGGTATGTTGGGAAAGTTTGTTCACCGCATTGTTTCCTTTTAACCAATATCTACTATTTTTATCCTTATAGATATTTTATATATGATTTGGGTCCAAGAACTTCTGAAGTTTACTTTCTCTTTTGTCCTAAATTAATTTAAATAATTTTTTGGTTTAGTACTTCCATGTTTAGATGGATCAAAATTGGCACATTCGATTTAGTATCAGCATATTTCTTCAAACTTGATCTTTGCGAGTTTTAAAAATAGGGATATTAAGATGTTATAGTTATGGGTGTAGTCTATAGACGCTCAATCTAAACTTCTGTACTAAGTTAATATATTTATCTATAAACAAGAAAAATGCCTCAAAATCTAATTAAGAAGTTTCTTTGAAGATGCGAAGAGTCTATAGATGCTCAATCTCATATTTGTACTATTTTCTTATTAATTTGTTTAACTATATAAACAAAAAAGTGATTAATGGTTCACCAGTTGGGTATTTTCAGAGTTTGATTGGTCTTAGGCAAGGCCACTATTTGGTTACCTATTCACCATGATAATGGAGGGATTCTTAACCTTACTATCTAAATTCAGTGAGAGAGGCTGGGATGAGTCTTAAGGTTTTTCACTTGTGCTTTGCAGATGGCGCTCTTATATTTATCAAGGGAGAAGTCAGGTTGGCTAAACATGTCAAAGTCCTCTTGGAGAACTTGAAAGTGCTTTCCGGGATAATGAAGGAAAAAATAATTGGGCTTTTGTCAAATTGGCTTGCGTGATAAAATGGAGTGTCTCGATCTTTCATTCAATATGCGGAAGAGTTTGGCCATTGAATATACTGCTTTGAATTTTCCTGCAATCATCTAAAAGTTGCTAAAATAAATCAATGGAACAACCATTGGGTCATGTCTATAAAGCCTAGAAAATTTGGACCTGTCAAATAATATGTGAATACCAAAAACCCGCCAAATGATTATCGCAAAGGAAGATATCACACAATTGTATACAGATTGCAACATCGGTGTAACTTTGATTCTTTTATACATAAGGTGAGACAACTCAAGAATTAATTAAGGTTATTTTGTTTGATTTCCTATTATTAATATAACTTAATGACTTACACTTAGAACTGTTATTTATTTCAAAAAAATATATTGGGTCTTTGGAGATAATGAGAAAAGCAAGTATATATTTCTCAACCCTCAACAAACAATAAATAGTGATGATGCTAAGACAGAGATAATTAAAAAAATTGCTCTTAGCGAAGGATAACCAACTACTCATTATACAATATAATGTTGGGTAAGTTTTTTCCTACTTCTCTCATGTTATTTTGATTTATTAAATATGAGTACTACTGATTCTTTAGGTTGAAGTATTCATTAGAAAAAAAAATTTACAATTTATTTTTCAACTTCAGGAGACCCTGGTGCTTAGGTCCAATCTATCCACTCACATCTTCAGTGTACTGGTTGGACCCATTGCAGAAAGATATATCCAAACGCCTAGAGTTTCAAAAGGTTTTCAATAATTAAGTAACTTCTTCCCTTATGAAGTACATTTTACATCTATGTTTATATTTTGTACCAATTATTTATACTAATTATTCAAATTCTTACTGTGAAGTGTATTTAATGAATTTGCGGCAAATGTTTTAAAAGGCAAGAAAAAGAGATATAGAGAGTGGACATTTACTGATATTAAGGTAAATTAAGATCGATATTAATTAATTCTTCTAATGTTTTAATACTAAAAATTGTAGGGCTTAAACGTTACAAACATAGTTCTATTCATTCTCTTTTTCTGTAGTGGTCCAAAACAAAAAGGTAGTTAGAAATGTGGCTATTACACCATGATGTACCTGAAAGACATCATCACCAACAAAAAAGAAAAATAAATGAGAAGATTATGGATTGTTTTACAGCCAAGGGTCAAGAACTGTATAGTTATGAAACAACAAAAGGACTTAAGTTTGAACTAGTTGAATACGTGAGAAATATTTGTACTGTTTAGAATAACATGTCCATATATGTATTTTGCTCATACTTCAAATAAATTCCTATTTTTAAATTCATGGTTGTATAGTATAATATTTGCAAGTTAGTGTGTTCATGGATTTAGTAGTGAGTGTGAGGAGTTATAGGTTGCAGGGCTGAATAATCTTTCTAGGTTTTAAATAACTCAAGAATCACGGTTAACAATAAAACCGTAAAAAAATATGGGATAAACAATCACGGTTTATACAAAACAATGTGATATATAATAGGTGAAAAGCCATTTTCAAATGGAATAATCTCGGTATTTAAGATATTTAATCACAGATAAATAACCGTTGTCGTTTATATTTGAAACAATCACGGTTACAAAAACTTGTGATAGTTAAATACATAAGATCAAGGGTTGAAAGATTGCAGTTCGATTTGCATGCTATAACGGTGATCAATAACTTATGGTCATAGATAAAACCGTGATTGATGAGCCGATTTCTTGTAATGCATTCATTATTTAACTAAGGTTCCTATTGATCTCTCCTCAATTTAAAACAGGTGGCGACTCTAATTTAGATGATTATATATCATTTCTTATTAAAAAAATTCTATTTGAAATAGTGTTAAATTCCATATCCACTATAACTAAAATGAACTAAAATTTCATTCATAAACCTCACAAGAAAGAAGATGAGGTTTTATATTTAGCATATTTATAAATTTGACCCATTCATATTTTCTTAGGTTCCATAAGGAACAAACTAGCAACTTAATATAATTAAATTTTCAACATGCTTTGCTTATGATGAGGATGGTTTTAACAATTAAAATCAACATGGCCTAACATTCTGAATTTACTTTCTAAATAAGACCTAACTAAAGATAAATCAATTAAATCCCCCATTAATCAGTACCTTGATGAAGTTAAAATAGAAAAAATCAGAATCTTTACAGTACCTGAATGAATCAGAGCTATTCAAGCCCAAAAAAACTGGACTATGCTACAGTCAAAGATATTATGAAACCTCTCTGCAAAGGGGGTCCATGCAAAGGCTAAAACTTGATTGCAACCCACAAAAACCGTAACCATTCAGATTTTAATTGATGAATTAATCTCAAGATTCAGAGGTAAAATTCAGTCATATTCAAGCACCCACAAGATTCTTGGCTTTTGGGGCACATTTTAACAAGCATCTAGCAGTCAAATTGAACAACTCCAAGACAGAGCCAATTATGAAATGTGATTGCTCTGAAGCAATCGGATCAAACGCATCTCATCTGTGGTAGAAGTTATTGATGCAGAAAAAAAAAAGAATATAGCCTCGTCCTAGCCCCAACACAAACTTGAAATGGAACGATAAAAATAGGTTGGCTTTCAGAAGAAACTCAAGGAAAAAGATGAAACAAATTTGATCACCCACCCCAAAAAACAAACAAGGAGAGAGATTCAAATTCAATATGAGGTGATTCGAGTTACCTTATGTTGTTGCCTGACTGCCTTCGCTTGCTGTTATGCTTCTAATGAACCGTAAAATCCCGCTCGTTATTTATGGCCAACCCTGTAGAAGTAGAAGCCCCTTTGTCTTTTTTTGGTTGAAATGATATCACGTAACTAACACACACTCTCAAGAGTCAAGTCTTGACACACACATAGCCAGCAAAGTAGCCGCTAAAGGTACCATAAGGTAGAAGCCCCTTTGTCAAGGCATGAATTTGATTAGAGAGTGATGAGAGAGATTAGTGGTTAGAGGGAGAGAGATGGTGAAGTGAAAGGGCGAGTGCTTCGGTGTGTAGCTGTAGCGGTTGGCTAGCATCCCAGGTTTTTGTGTGTTCAACTCCCACTCCCCCACTTACCTTGGTGTTCGTAACAAAATTTTCTAGTGGGTCGAGTCGGTCCAAATGGACTAGTCCTTGCTTGAAGGGTTTGGGATACCACTTATTGTCGACTATGTAATTATATGTAATTAAATGTGCAGTTCGTATTGGTTCATGTCCCCTTTTTTAACACACGCATCAACTGTGATTAAGATTAACTCACTCCTAGTATTAAGTAATATAATCTTGATTTTTTTATAAAAAAAAACCAAGCTTAATTTTCTTATGCTTAACCATAGTTAAAGGGGTGTTAAAGATGACGCGTGGACACATCATTTGACTACATTGTCAAACACGTGGTGGGCTAATCACTGCCCCCAAAATACAAGTGTAGTTGTAGGCAGCCACACTCTAGAAGAAAACAACTCTTATTACTCAAGAAGACTACACAATTGGATGGATTCTTCCTTAGATGGTTACAAATGAGGGTGTCATCCCTTTTATATAGCTCTCATGGGAAGGTTCTAGATTCTAGAACATTCTCACCTCATTTCCTAAGAATACTCTAGAGATGATAGAACTTTCTACCATCTCACATCTAGAATCCTCTACAAGACTATTCTAGAATTATTCCCTAGGAAGTTTTCCACCTCCTCTCTAAAAAGTTTCTAGAGAAGCTTCTACGTAATTCTCCTTAGAATTCTCTAGATATTTTACTAGTATATACAAGCTCACTATTGAAATTTGGGGTGTGACACTCTCCCCCATCTAATTTCGCGACGTCCTCGTCGCGACTTCTTTCGGTGCTATCTCCATCATTTCCTTCGCTTTCTCGACTTTAGGGTGTTCCATTCATTCCCCTTCGCAAAGTGCACAGTCATGAACCATTTTGTACATATCTTGGTCCCTCGCACCAATGGGACCATGCATGATGACTCCTTCCTCAAGGCATTAACACGGGGCTTTGGTGCCGCTTTCACCTTGCCCAATAACTTTATCTCCAAATTGAGTCAGTAGTCATCCAACCCAACTATCGACAACTTTACCTCCCCTTTCCATGCTCCGATGTGCAGCCTCGCTCCCTGGACCACACCATGAATGGGTTTGGCTTCCATTTCGACAGCCTTGGTCATTCCTAATCCCTTGGCCGTCTTTAGTTCCTGTCCCTTTGTCTCTTCCCCTGAGACAAAGTGCCCCCATGTCTCCCAATGCACGCAAGGCCTCCCCATCGAGGTGCACCTCTACGACCCTAAGTCCTTCTCCCTTGGACTTGGACATCTGCCTCCTTCCTTGTGTTGAGAAGCTACACTGATCCCGTGTTCGGTTCCTCATCACCTCCATCATCCTCTTCATCTGATTCATCATCGTCTTCATCTAATCAATCTTCGCTCTCCACCTTTGCCAGACGGGCCTTGCGAAATTCACAATCCCTAGCATTATATGTCCCATCACAGATGAAGAACCAGGAGTTTATTCTCTGTCTCCAACTATTTATCTCCTCCTTGGTGGTTTCCCCATGTTGTCGTATTCCTGGTGCTCAGCATCTCCCCTTCGGGTTGCTCGATTCCCTTCTTGCGTCTCGTTATACTCGAACCCAGTTTCCTAATACGCTCTCGCAATCTCTCCTTGACAAGCTCTCTCTCGGCCTATCATTTCTCCATCCACTCCTTGATGGTTTCCCTCTGTTGCCATGGGATGGCGAGCATCACACTCCTAATGCTCGGCATCTCCCCTTCGGGTTGCTCGATTCTCCACCTGAGTCCAGTTATACTCGAACCCAGCTCCCTCGCGCGATCTCCCTTGCTCGCCACAACAAGCGCTCCTCCGGTAAGTCGTGTCCCCATGACATCTTGAGCATCCTTGAACTCACCCCTCCTTGGCTCGTCCTCCCAGGTTGATAACCATAGTGTTGTCTTCCATGTCCTCAAGTTGCTCCACCACAATCCCTGTATTTGTGGCATTCTCAATCCCACACGTTACGACCCTCTCGTAGCCCGCTTTAATACCACTTATCACGGTCTTAGTTATTTTCCACAACCTTAACCGTGCGGCACTCTTGCTAGAATCCGTCCTTGACGAGTCAGTCTTACCTTCAAGCTTAGTAGGAGAGAAGTAGGAACACACTTTAGAAGAAAACAACTCTTATTACTCAAGAAGGCTACACAATTAGATAGATTCTTCCTTGGATGGTTACAAATGAGGGGGTCATCCCCTTTATATAGCTCTCATGGGAAAGTTTTAGATTCTAGAACATTCCCACCTCCTTCCTAAGAATACTCTAGAGATGGTAGAACTCTCTACCACCTCACATCTAGAATCCTCTATAAGACTATTCTAGAATTATTCCCTAAGAAGCTTCCCACTTTCTCTCTAAGAAGTTTCTAGAGAAGCTTCTACACAATTCTCCCTAAGAATTATCTAGATATCTTACTAGTATATATACAAGCTCACTATTGAAATTTGAAGTGTGACACCAAGCTCAACCAAAGAGTGTAACCAGACTGAGCCAGAGGCTTTTCATATTAATCCCAAACCCCGAACACCTATTTTAGCACGCATGTAAGATTAAGCCCGCTCTCGATTTATTGGGTCTATAAATGCAAAACCAATTCCCTAGTCCATGCTTGTTACTGTGGCTAAATCCGTTGTATGTTTCCTTTAATGAACCCATTCTTTTAGTGAGAATTTGACTGTTTTTATGTTATATTCTTTTTTTTTTTTAATTGTTGCAAGTTATTCTTTATTAAGAATTCTCATATATTTTTTTTGAGTAATGTGTATACCGTGGTCATCAAATTCATTAATGTTACATTCTAACAAAGGTCTAGTCTACAAAAAAAAAAAAAAAAAACAAGGACTGGGATTGTAGGGCTGTTAATGAGCTGGCCAGCTCGTGAGCCAGGTCAATTCATCTCAAAATTAGCCGAGTTTAATTTGGGTATTTGAGTTCGTTGAGCCAAGCCAAGTTAAATGATACAACGAGCGGCTAGGCTCGACCTAGCCCAATAAATTCTAATATACTATTTATAATATCCTAATAATATTAGTTTTCACTTTAATATTAAAAATTTTAAATATAATTTTTTGTTGAGGTAAAACTTAAAATGTAACCATCTTTTCAAAATTTATAGATTCTCTATATCATGTTTCTTCAATTTGACTCACAAGTATAATTATATTCAGTTCTTAAGGTTTTTTTTTTTTTTTTGAAGGAGAATCTTATGAGCATGTTTAACTCTTATGGTTTTGATTTAAATTCTTTTTTTTAAAAATTAGGGTAAACGAGTCTAAGATAGTAGTGCAAGCTCGCGAGCCGGCTCAAGCTCAATTATCTTTGGACAAGCCGAGCTCAGGCAAGCATTTGAGGGCTTAAATTGAGCTCAAGACGAGCTTAAGCCAACATATTTATGTCAAGAGCTGAGCTTGAGCAGCAGCTTAGCTTAGCTCAGCTCAGCTCAACTCAGCTCGTTTACACACCTGAGAGAGTCATTATATAAATAATATTATACAAATTTTGAAGGGCCAAACTTCCCACATAAGCAAGAATTACATCTTACTTTGAGCGGATGGGTCTATCTGGCCCTCATCCCACATGTATCCCTTTTAACACCCTTAAAGATTCAAAAACCTTTAGGGTTCAACCATGTAACTTGGATTTTTAGAAAAAAAATATTAACTAGGGCTAAAAGGACAATTAAAGGGCTATGTGGGGGAGGCGAGACGGTGTTGGTTTTAGTTTGGCCAAACCAAATTGGTTCTCAATTTGGGGGATCCACAAATTTTAGTGAGACTAGAATACAAGGGCGTGTTTTTGTGGATTCTTGCAAAAGTTTGACAATCCGAATAAAGTCGAGGATTCTTGCAACCAATCGATAAATAAATATTTTTCCTAAAGGAGACTGAATAACTTTCAATTGATTCTGATGAGAATTTATGATGTGGGTAGGGAAGATGACTTGGTTCGTGGCCTTGTTTCATATGTATGTTTAACATTTCTTTATGATTTTTCCTAGGGAGTTTTATCAAAATAGGTTTAAAGTATTTTAATTTTTCTCTATTTAAGTTTTGAAATCTCATTCTTATTTTTTTAGGCTATTAAGTGATGTTTTGACAAAACTACCCTTCTCTAAACCTCACGAGGATGCCAACATGGCTGGAGATTATCTTGAAGCAGGACATTGATGTCTATATGAGAAGATAATAAGGGTATGACTATCTTATACCCTTTATCTCCATATTCTTCCCTCCATTATCAACAGTCATAACAGTTAAGCCTACTGTTCTCTAAACCAAAAAATACATGGCGACTATTTGCTGTTTTCTCCAACTCCGCTTCTCAAAGAACCTCAATTTCTCTCTGCTCTCTCCCTCTCTATCTCTTAATATCTCATCCCTCTCGTTGACCGCTTCCCCCTCTCTTTTGCTTCAATTCAAATTCCAATTTCAGCAAAATCCAAGAAATCCGTTTCATGGATTGAAAACGATAGTTTCAACGATTCAATTGATTCGATCGTTAACCCTTCACCCTGATAGCTTACAATGTTCAGATTGCCGTTGATGAGAACGAGCCAAGTGCTTTAAGATGTTGTAGACAATGACAATTTAGTCCAAATAAATAGTAAAGTTACCTCAAAGCTTTAAAAATTAAGTTTGAAATTTCAAAGCTTATATAGGAAAAATCAAAATATTTAAAGCCAATTAAGATAAAACCTCTTTTTCCTGTTCTTTTATTTTATTTATTAAATTGTTAGATTTAGAACCTTATGTTGTTGTATTCCTTTTCAAATGTGACCCGGTTTACTCTTATGGTACCTTAGCGGTATCCTTAAGTTTGATTGTGTGAGTTTCAAAGTGTGTTACTTTATACCCTTCCAACCAAAAAAAATAAAATTGACCCGTATTAGTAGCTGTTAAGTTTGAATGGCAAATGGGTCTCTTGTGGTTTCGAGTGATGAATGTGCTTCTTTTGAATTTGCTTTTACAGTGGTTTAGGCCTTTTAAACCCCACCAAAAACAACATTTTTATCCACATCTCCCACTTTCCAGGTTGAAAACCCCATTGCTCTCTCCTCTGTTCTCTATGGTTGAGTAGAGCTCGAAACCATGGGTGTATCTTAGGGATATATTTTGCCTTTTATCTCTTTCTCTTCTTTCCTGTTTCCATTCCCTCTTTATACGAAGAGTAAGGCAAATAAAGAAAAATATACCTCTTGTGACGGCCTATATTCCAATAAGCTAGAGGAATTAATATCCGGTGCTCCACAGATACAATGGTTGCATATTTGCATTACTTCCGTCCATCCATGATTGGACGGTAACTATGATGCATGGTTCTTAGTCTAGCTCTAATTTTCCAAGAGAGAGAGCCGAGAGGGAAGGGGTTTCATGCGCACCTTCAGATGGGTGGGTTTGTAGTAGCTTGAGCTTGAGATAGATGAAACAGGCGGAAGACAAAAACATAGTAGTAGTAAGCAAGTCAGACAAAACGCACGGCCTCACACCTCTCTCTTTAGCCATCTCTCACTTAAATAACGTCAACTCCCTTTCTGCACAAGAAATGAAATCAACCATTCTTCCAACTCCAGTAGCAGTAGGAGCAGTAATGAGGAGTGTCCTTTGCAAACATAGGGTGCGGCGAAAAACGGAAGCATCCGGTATTGTCTTCAATGAATATGATCGTGCCCTCTTGCTCCTACTGTATTTTTTTTTTGTATTCTAACCCACTGAATATTGCTCTGTTATAGGAGCTGGGAGCTTTGCTAAGCCGCCATTGAAGATATCCTATCTTTAAAAAGCTATATCCTTGAAATTCCAAACAGGGAATATATGTATATATGGGAACCTGTTCATGAGGCAGGTGATGGAGCGATCGAAGAGGCTGACTGAGAGGGGTAGAAGAGAGTACGCTTAAGAACAGTAGCTGACTCAGGAGGGTTTTTTGGAATACAAGAAAAGTGAATGAAAGAGTTCTGAAATTAAAAAGAGGTGAACAAAGTAGGGCCCATAACTGTTGGACAACAGGTGTTGCACTATAAGCGAGCAAACTGCCCTTTTTATTAGAGGGTATAGAAATTGCTGCCTGTCTCCACCACTAATTGCACGGACAAAATTCAGCTTGCCGAAAGAGTAGACACAATTTTATATCTGCGAGCAACAATGGTCCATAATTCATATTGTATTTTCCGTAAGTCAATATACATTGAAACCATTGATAATGACCTACTTGAAGTAAATTTTATAATTAACTAAGCAGAAAAATATACAAATATTGCCAAATGACAAAACTTACCAATCTTAACACTTGAAATCGCAATACTTGCAAATCTTAGCAAAAGAATGGAGTAAAGGTCTCAAATTATTGAAGGGTCCATTCTTTTGCAAGCCATTATCAATGACTTTAATAAAACTAAAACCCTATGTTTGTTGATGATAATGACGTGTAGAGAGAGGTGTGAATATTTTTTTGACTAATTGGAAAGGACATGGACAATCAACGATTGTTGCCAGTAGACAAATTACTGTCTACCCACCAACTTGGCAACACTATATTTATATAGGATTTTGCTAGGCCGTCACAAATCTTCCAAAAGGCACAACTTGGTGGCTACAAATGTCAAACACTTCCTTTTTTTGATTTTTTTTAATCGGTAAAAGTATCAAACATCTCCGCATGTTATAGTTATTCTTGCGTCTTTGGAAATGTTTGGAAGAAATGCGACTGTTACTAGCACTCTTCACTTATATATAATAGATGTTACATTTTATATATTTAATTTTTAAATTGAGATGGATTGATTAAATAGGGGATTGATCTTCCAGCCTTTATGAGCTAAAACAGATACCATCCCATGAAAATTGTAGCAGCGAAAAAAAGGGTCATCTTCTTTACTACTGAAACTCAAAAAAGATGTGATTGGCTTAAGCCTATCCACCACCAGTGATTCCTCTCATTTCCTTTTTAACAGCGCTGTCATCATCCACTTATGTGTCTGGGGGGACCTCTCCTCTCCAAAGTGGTCAAGAAAGCCATATTTTAACAGACAATATCTCTGGCTGTGGATTCTTCTTACTCAACACAACATGTGATACACAATACACAATGAAATCATTCCTGTCCATTTACTGATCCATTTCCAATTTACAAAACACACACATGTAAAAGGTAATATATGTTTTTTATTTTTAAAAAAGGGGTAGTTTAAATGCCACCCATAACATCAATATTACCAGCACCAGTGGCACAAATCAATTTTTTTCCAAAGAGGCAGAATGGGTGCAACAAGTGGTGTTACTACCCCTTGAACAGGTCAAAATAACATAAATTTTAAAAAGGAGAAGTTATGGCTTTTACCGGTTTTCAAGGTAACAAGGAGATGGTTTGACACTTGCTGCCACCACCTTGCGTCTTTGGAAGACGGTGGCTGGGACTAGCATTTCTGTAAAATAAAACAAACTATGCATATGTGGATGACGAATATTCAGGGTGCAGAGAAGCATATGATAATTAATATATTGAAAACACATAATAAAAGCAGAAATGACAAAGAAAACCCCTTGATCATACCTTTACAAGAAAGGAAGAAACAAGGGCAAAATCCTTACCGAGAGGACTTAAGATGCTAAATGGTCAGAACAAACCATTAATGAAATGCCGAGAGTGGTAGTTTCCAAGCTCCAAACACAGTAAGAGAAACTTTGAGAGATCAACTGTCAACTACCACCCCACCTTCTTGTTGGGGAATGGCGGAAGCAATGCTATCATGGGATATTCTCAAGATAATATGACAAACACACAATACACAAGATATATGTGGTTCACCCATCTCTTGGGCTACGTCCACACTATAAACGGTCCAGAAAATCTCCACTACTAAACAAAAAGATTACAAATAACAAATAAACAAAAAATACACACTCAAAGACTCTATCACAATCATTGAAAGGCTCTCACACAGCCCACATCTTTGTTCACTTTCTCCAATCTGAATCTAACCGAAGCTCTACCCCTTTTAGGACAAGTATTCTCAAAGCATACTAAACCCTAGGATAGAAGGAACCTTTTATACCCCCAAGGTTTAATCATAAAAGAGAATTTCCGGAAATCTAAAACTCCGCACCACCAATCGATCGGCCAATGGTGGCCGATTGATCCCAGCTTGCACTGATTGATCGGCCATCATTGGCCGATCAATCCCTCATCTCCAAAAAAACTCAAACTAACAATCTCTTCTTCGTTGCTTTTTCTCTTCCTCTTAACGTTCTTTCATGCTTGATTATCTCTATAAGCCTCCACTCTAGGCTTATTTATAGGTAAGGAATGAGTCTTAACCCCTTTAGAATTTCCCCAATATAGGAATCACAAAACAAGGTAACTTTCTAACGAAATAGGAGTTACCAAAACCAACTCAAAATTCCAGCCCGCCTAAAATTGCCGACCACGGATCGATTGACCATTCAGTGGCTGATCGATCGCCAACGCCCCGATCGATCGGCCACTGTTTGGCCGATCGATCACCCACTCCAAAAAAGCTCTAATTCGAGCCAAAATTCCCACACTTCCCTCCCTCCCTCAACTTATCCATTCCTTTTCTTTTTTCTATTTCTTTTTTTATACACAAACTTGGACTGCCACTGTGATCACAGCTTATGGTAACATAACATACAATAATTTATTAAACTACAATATATTATACTAGCAAACACCCCGTGCGGTGCACGGGAACAACAAAGTTAAAGAAGAAAGATTATTATACCAAAAATAATAGATAACATTAGCTTGGAATATTTTTCTTTTATCAACAACATACATGAAATAACTAACAATTCTTATATATAACAATATACTTTTTTAGGGCAATATTACAACAAATATGGCATAACCATAACTACAATATATATATATATATATATATATATATATATATATATATAAATACAACTATCTTGATTTTGTAAATTTTCCATTTTATTTTCAATTTGAAAAGATTCTCCAATCATTCTAAATGAAGATTCAACTCCTCTACTAATTATTTAAATTTAAAGTGTAAGGATTGTGAAATTGTATTTGGTTGGATAGGTGCCTCCTCTAGGTCCCCTTAGTCTTATCTCATATTAACTTTATTAGACTTTGACTTCACCTCTACACTACTAATGATGTTCCACTAAAAATAATTACACTCATGATGAAAGCAATTGGACAAAAAAAAATTTCTTGCTCCATTGCTCTAAGGAATTGGTATCATCGGCGTGCTTACATATGAATTTAATTTTAGCCTTGGTGCTCATATTAAGTAGGTTGAGTTGGTCATAAGAAAGGGTCCACGCCTTGTGTGGTAGGCCCTACTTGACCGAATAGTTAGAGCTATACACGAATAATCGAGATAAAATCAAGGACCATTTGTTGATATAATAAGAGTGGTAAGGCCAAAAAAAGAAAGAATGGTAAGACCTTCCATGGGTAAGAAGTTGATGGGATGGAATCCATGATCATGAAAAAAATTAGAAAAAGAAAGAGATGAATGGACCCGGTGAAGAGTTGGATCAAGGAAGTATTCAGGCATCCGATCTCAACCGGAGACTATTCTAGCACCGCTCATCAATAACTTTTTTTTTGCTTCAGTTCAAGGAGCATTTGAAGCTGTTTATTGAGAATCAATTGCTTCACATATGGGATTCAAACCCAGAAGCAATGTGCGGTCACCTCACCTAAATCCTTGTCCTCATGTTCTAGTGGATTTCCAATATTAGGAAAAAAATCACGGTCCATGATATAGAACTCTTTAAATGCTAGTGAATTAGCTGTGTCTTCGAAAACAAATTGTAACGGAAAAAAGACTTAAAATATTGGTGATTCACCCATGAAAAAAAAACTCTTTAAATGCTGGTGAAGACTATGGAAAAAAACCCTCTAAAACACTTTAAATGCTAGATCTTAATTAGAAAGCCTGCAAATTTGTAGTGATTTATAGTGTAAGATCAATGGCAAGGAGACGAATGAGCAAATAACAATTTAAGAGTGGGAGACGATTATCTATTTAAGAAATGAAAATGTAGTAAAAAATGGTATGCTTAGGTGGCATAATTAAATATAATAATTAATTTAATAATAAACATTTTAGTAGTGGAGATACCCAAGAGTCATGTAAGAGAGTGAAGGTGGGCATTTACCCTATCATTTAATTAGAGACATAAATTAAAACAATAATTAAAAAGATGACATGGCATCTTCTTATTTGATCAATTAAAGAGTAGACGTCACGTCAATAGACACATGGCATCACCAAGAATGGAGGTCATTGAGATATGCCACGTGGAACCAACTGGCATGTAGTATTAGTATAGATATAGATAGATTGGAAATACATCTGAGTTGCTGTCTAGAACCTTTCATCCCCTACTATCTTTGCATGTAATTTGATTAGTGTAAAATTTTGGTGGAAATTACTATATTTCTTTCATTGCTTGAGATGTGTTATATAAACACTTACAATGAGATCTCTTTAGATCTCTGAGAATATACAGTGAAGATATTGGCATCCTCTAAATTAGGATGTACAGAAATTAAGATAGACAGATATGGAAATACAATAATAGAAACATGGATTCAATAGAATCTTAACACTCCCCCTCAAGTTGGACTGTGTATGTCAAGAACACCCAACTTGCGGATTAGAAACTGGAATTGTGTCTTGCCCAATGGTTTGGTGAAGATATCAGCGAGCTGTTGAGTTGTAGGGACATAGGAAGTCTTTAGAAGTCCTTGTTGGATTTTGTCCCTAATAAAATGACAATCGATCTCAATGTGCTTAGTACGCTCATGAAAAACCGGGTTGGCAGCGATGTAAAGAGATGCTTGGTTGTCGCAGAAAAGGAGAGCTGGTTGTAGGTGAAACACAGCAAACTCACGAAGCAAAGCCCGGAGCCAAGTGATCTCAGAGGTGGCGGAAGCCATGGCACGATATTCAGCTTCGGCGGAGGAACGCGAGACTGTAGTTTGTTTCTTGGTTTTCCAAGAGATGGGTGAAGTGTCGAGCATGGCGCAATAGCCAGTAGTGGATCGTCGTGTCTCTGGACAGCTGGCCCAATCAGAATCACAGAAAATTCTGAGTTGGAGAGAACTATCGGCAGGCAATAAAAGACCTTGACCTGGAGAGTGTTTGAGATATCGAAGGACCCGGATGGCAGCTGCAAGATGAGGTTTCCGTGGGCTGCTCATAAACTGGCTCAGAAGATGAATAGGATAAACAATGTCTGGCCGAGTGGTGGTGAGGTAAAGAAGATGGCCAACAAGTCGGCGATATTGTGTTGGATCGTGGAGGAGCTCACCATCAGTGGAACTAAGCTTTAAATTTGGCTCCATGGGAAAAGCCACTGGTTTAGCCCCAAGTAAACCCATGTCTTCCAGAATCTCAAGAGTGTATTTCCGTTGGGAGAGATAAATGCCTTTCTGGGAGCGAGCAACTTCGATACCAAGGAAAAATTTCAAGGGACCGAGGTCTTTGAGGTGAAACCGGCGGTGGAGGAATGCTTTAAGCCTATTGATGGCTTGTGTGTTGGAGCCAGTAACAATAATGTCATCCACATAAACCAAGACAGCAGTGAATTCATCAAGCTTGCGGCGAGTGAACAAGGAGTAATCAACCTTGGATTGAATGAAGCCAGCATCTCGAAGGGCTGTAGAAAATTTAGCAAACCATTGTCGGGATGCTTGTTTAAGACCATATAAGGATTTGTGCAGCCGACATACACGGTTCTCCCCCGTCTAGAGAAACCGGGCGGAAGGTTCATGTAGACTTCCTCATCCAAATCTCCATGTAAAAAGGCATTTTGGACATCCAGTTGGTGAAGGGGCCAATGACGGATGGATGCAATAGCAAGGAGACAACGCACAGTGACCATCTTAGCAACAGGGGCAAAAGTGTCATGGTAGTCTAGGCCTTCCCTTTGATGAAAACCTTTTGCCACGAGACGGGCCTTATACCGTTCTACAGAACCATCAGAACGGTATTTAATTTTATACACCCATTTACAACCGATGGATGTCTTGTGAGCGGGCAAGGGAACAAGAGACCAAGTCTTATTATGTTCAAGAGCCTGAAATTCGGTTGTCATTGCTTCACGCCATTTGGGATCTCGCACAGCCTGAGAAAAGGATGTGGGTTCGGAGAGGTAAGACACAGCTAAAACAAATTTTTGGTGAGCACTTGATAAGTGGGCATATGAAATATAAGTAGAGAGAGGATGACGAGTACCTTTTTGCCAACCGATCGTCGGAGATGACGTGGATTGACAAGGCATCATGGCTTGAGAACAATGGTAGTCCTGTAAATATGAGGGAGGACGACGGATTCGAGTGGGGTGGGGTGGCTCACAAGGTGGAGGAGCTATGGTGATGAGATCAGAAGGAAGGGGAGAGGGAGTATCCTCGGGTGTGGTGGTGTGTGGTGCAGCAGGTGGAGGAATGTTGTCGCTAGTGGGTGAATTCGCATGGTCGGGAATAGGTAATGGTAAAACAGCTGGAGAAGAGGGATTGGATGGGTTGGGTTCAATGGGTTGGAATGGAAAGATTTCTTCATGGAAAACAACATCACGACTGGTGAAGAATTCTTTACTTTGGAGATCAAACAAACGGTATCCCTTTTGGCCATATGGGTACCCAACAAATGTACATTTTCGAGCTCGAGGACTGAATTTGTCTCGTTGATGGGGAACTATGGTTGCATAACATAAGCAACCAAAAACTCGTAAATGTGTATAAGTAGGTGTCCGCTGAAAAAGGCATTCATAGGGTGTCTTGTTGGATAAAAGAGGTGTAGGGAGACGATTAATGATGTAGACAGCAGTTAACACACAGTCCCCCCAAAATTGAAGTGGTAAGTGAGCTTGGAAACGGAGGGCACGCGCGATTTCAAGGATATGTTGGTGTTTGCGTTCAGCAACACCGTTTTGTTGCGGAGTAGCAACACAACTGTGTTGGTGATAAACACCATTTTCTTGAAAGAAAGTGCGCATGTCATGCGAAAAAAATTCTGTCCCATTATCCGAACGGAATTGTTTGATTTTAGTATTGAACTGGGTGTGAATATGGGCAAAAAAAAAATTTCAAGGTATTTTGTGCTGCAGATTTGAATTTAAAAAAAAACACTCATGTGCATCGGGAGAAATCATCAACAATAGTAAGAAAATATCGGGCTCCCGAATGAGAAGCAGTGGAATATCCACCCCAAATGTCGCAATGTATTAACTCAAAAGGTGCATTAGTAGTAATTCTACTTAAAGAAAATGGCAATCGAGTTTGCTTTGCAACGGGGCAAATATCACAATGACATGAGGAAGAACTATAAATATTAGGGACAACTTTGGACAGAAAATTCAATCTAGATGGAGAAACATGACCTAAGCGCCAGTGCCATAAATCAAAAGTGGCTAAATTTGCAGATGGAGTCGTGGGTAAGAGATGGGGCGTCTGAAAATAGTATAAACCTCCATGTTGCTTAGCCAATCCAATCGTCATCTTCTTGGACTGGTCCTGAAAAATACACGAGTCATGAAAAAAGGAAAGTGAGCACAGTTGGGAAGATGTTAGCTTGCTAACTGAAATGAGGTTAAACTGGAAAGAAGGGACACATAAAACATCATGCAAGTGAATGTAGGAATTCAGATGGACAACACCAATATGAGTTACTGGTGCAAAAGCTCCATTAGGAAGTTTTACAGGTGAGATGGATGATGTTTTAGTGTATGAATGGTACATCTTCGGGTTTGCAATCATGTGGTCAAATGCACCAGTGTCCACAATCCATGAATGGATGGAATTAGAAGAATTGCAATATGGCTGATTACCTGCGAAATTCACATGTGGCTGTGTACTACCTTCATTTAACATGACCAGCAGTTGACGAAACTGATCTGGGGTGAAGGACTGAGCCGTAGGGGTGGAATCAACATTGGTTTGTTTGGTCTGGGACGACTTCGTGGTGAACGAACTTGATCCCGATTGATGTAAACGATGCCCGGGCGGATATCCATGCAAGACATAACACTTTTCCTTAACGTGTCCAACCCATCCACAATGTTCGCACGTTGGGCGGGTACGAATCTGACCACGTGATTTTCCAGAATGGTTTTTATCACGGTTAGGCTGATGTGATTCTCTAAAATTTCTGGTGGAGGCTGCAAGGGCAGCAGATTCATCAACAATGTTGGACTTGGTGGTAATCACCCGTTGTTTCTCCTCTTGTAGTAAGAGGGCATATGCTTTGTTCACAGTGGGAAGGGGATCCATTAATAGGATCTGTCCTCTTATGGGACCATACGAATCATTGAGTCCCATGAGGAATTGAGTGATGTGTTCCTACTGCAAGTAATGTTGCAAGGCCTTGGAAGAGCCGCATGAGCAAGAGGGAATGGAAATCAGAGATGATAATTCATCCCAAAAGGTTTTGAGTTTAGTAAAATACGCTGCAACAGACAATGATTCTTGTGTGCAAAGGGCGATGTCACAGCGAAGTTGATAGATCCGAGGGACATTGCTTTGAGCAAAACGTTCCTGAAGATCCTCCCAGATTTCTTTGGCTGAAGATGCATATATCACACTGTCGGAGATTTCTTGTGACAGAGAGTTGAGCAGCCATGACTTTACCATATCGTTACATCTCTTCCAAGCGCTGAAATCAGCGGACGTTGGTAACGGAACGTCAATAGAGCCATCGACGAAGCAGTATTTGTTCTTTGCATTGAGAGCGGTGCTCATGGCGCGATTCCATGTCGGATAGTTATCTCCAATCAAATGTTGAGACACTAGAACTGTTCCAGGGTTATCAGAATGGTGAAGGGAAAACAGATTTGATGAGTCAGGTATTGACTTATCTTGAAGGGAAGCATTGCTCTGTGACTCGGATTCAGTCATTGCGTAAGGTTGAAGGAGGAAGAAGGGTGTGCGTCTGAATCTTGAGGATGCGGAAGAGTGGTGATCAGAACCGCTTTGATACCATGTAAAATTTTGGTGGAAATTACTATATTTCTTTCATTGCTTGAGATGTGTTATATAAACACTTACAATGAGATCTCTTTAGATCTCTGAGAATATACAGTGAAGATATTGGCATCCTCTAAATTAGGATGTACAGAAATTAAGATAGACAGATATGGAAATACAATAATAGAAACATGGATTCAATAGAATCTTAACAATTAGACAATACATAATACTGTTTTTTGGTGGGAGCAGGAAAAAAATCATTGATATTAAGTTTTTTTTAAAATACACATGCAAAGATGATAGAATATACAGGCGAAGATACAAAAACTAATTAATGACGAGTACATATATGCATGGACTAATTCATGAGTTACAAAAAGTATTGGGTACACAACACAATTAATCTACATTTCATACCACATGCAATGTGCTAAACTAATGCAGCATTTGTAACACAAGAAAATAGATGTGATTAGAATATCACAGTTTGGTACATACAATATTGAGGTCTACTACCATATATGTGGTGCACATGCTTATCAATTCCAGAGCATCCAGCAAATAAGACAGCTTAGAAATCTCCTAACCAAACATAAGCCCATTACATGATCTCAACCAACACCAATTGCCTGTATACTGCGTGTAGACAGAGACCATGTAGAGCTATAAAAAGCACATTGCGAATACCAGATCATTCACCAACCAAAAGGGTCAGATGGGTAAAGAATGCTGACCAATTGGTGCTGGACAGAGATAGAAGGAAAAAATATAAATATACATTAAAAAAACTCACTTCGCCAAAACAGACAGCATGCACTTAGCCACAAGTTTGGAAGTAACGAGCACTTCTTCAAGGTCTCTTCACCAGTTTACATATATCTACATAAATAAGACTCTACTATGAACCTCTATAACTCTAACGACCCAATTACCCAGACTGCTAAGAGAAGCCAGAAACAAGCCAAGGATATATATGTTACATATATTAACTATAAACCGAGAGAAGGGGACATATGGGTACTAGTTTCTGTTAGTGCCAACTGCCGACAACCAAATGCAAGCTTCTGTCTCTCCCAAGGTCAACTGCAGATAGTCTTCAATCTCTTTGCAGCCTGCACGAACCCTACAATGACCTGCAACTCATCCAATTGCTTCAAGAACAAAAGCCATTGGATTGCACATGAACCAGAAAGTCGAGTTATTCAGGAGCTTCCGCCAAAAAATAAATAAATAAATAAAAACCAAAACAAAAAGCTCTTTTGAATTTTGATTCAAACAATAATAATTAGTAGAGGGAGACCCCCTATGTAAATGGGAGATTAAATTTTCCATTGTTTGTTTTCTTTTTATCAGCTGACTAAAGAACACTCCCATTTAAGAAAGCTTAGATGGCGTTTGGATTGGATTTTATTAGCCAAAAATAAATTATGATAAAATTGATTTTGTAAAATTACTTGTCAAATAATCACTTTTTCAAATAATAGTGTTTGGGGAATACGAAGATGATAGACTCAACTTCGTATTCCCCGAACACTATTATTTGAAAAATTAATTATTTGACAATTTATTTTACAAAATCTACTTTATCATAATTGATAAATCCAATCCAAACGCCCCATTAGTATATTATATTTTCCAGAATTAGTTATATTCTGATCACATAACTTCAAATCACTTCAAGCAATCCATATGCATATTTCCTATATTTTCCGGATATAACAACATTGTATTACTCTTATACTGTCAACATTATCAGATGTGTAGGCATCTTGGGGTTCCCAAATCACCATCTCCAACACCTTGTGCTCATGCCCAAATTGTATAAATGAGTACTAAACAAGAAAAAAACAGGAATGGTTTGCACAAGTACCTGCGACATGAAATGCCTTTGAACAACATCAATTAGCTGTTCTTTAGATGGGTTGGGGATGGCATCCACCTGGACAACAAAAAAGAACTGAGTTAAAAGAAAGATGCCACAGTAAATATGGAACAAATATCTATTTATTTCCAACTTTAAAGGACTAACAAGGTTGAAGTGTCGCCAATATCTCCATAATGCCGTCATCTCTAGTTTGCTGAGGTCAACCTTCTGCAAAGCAGATGTTGTGAAGTTTATCAAAGTTAAATAGAGGGACAAAATCATTTCAAAACAAATAACCCCCCACAAATTTTGCATTCTTTCTTGGCAAGGCACAAAAAGAAGAACAATAGGAACACCAAAGCTTGAGTATAAAAGTTATATACCGTGGAACCTTGAGCAGGTGAAACAGATCCCTTAGACTCAGAATCACAAGAAAGAGACCGGCTCATGGTCTTGTGAGATGACCCAGCTGATTTTTGTGTCCGATGCCTTGGTCTGTGGGACTTTTGAGTGTCATCAGATGCTGCAAAATTAAGAAATAGCACAAGCGGAATCAATAAAGAAGCGGAATCAACAGAGATTTTGCCAATAGTACAAAGTATAACTATAAGGTGAAGTACAGACATGATGCATCCCTGTAACAAGGGCAATTCCTTTTCTCTAAAGAAAGTTTTGTCACAGACACCACATGGTATCCAAACAAACTCTTAGAAAATGAAGGATTGAAGAGATTGAAAACACATCTATTGCCCATCTTGCTGGTGCCGTGGCACACACAAGGAGGATCGGCCACAGTAGCTGGGAGGCTACAGCTTAGCAAACACATCAGTCAGATCCAGGACAGCGTCATTGATTGGGTCTCCCATGACTAGGAAATCAACATATCCAAAAGAAGACATTCACTCAGGAAGGTGGAACCAATTAACAATTTGAAAATTAATGGTCCAAATATAAAAAAATCCTTCAGCAGTTCAGCTAAATAAGATAAAATCTTTGTTTATGATTTTTTTTTAAAATTATGGAATGGGTTCAACTGACAGTTCCAACCAACCGCATGTTACACAAGTTGGTGAAAATAGCAGAAACACATTACACATGACAGGGAAAGTTATATTTGTTTGACCAAGCTTACCCATATCTGAGCCATTCCACTGCATGTTTTCGCATTCAAGTTCATCATCCTCCTCATTACCAGTCGGAGCTTCAAGTACACTAAGGGCATTCCTCTGTAGCTTTACTTCTATGCCATTCGTAAGAACCTGCAATTTCATGAATTGGGAGTTTGGTACAATCAAAAACTACTCTAGGCATCCAAAACCAATAGCTAAAGAAGGGTAGCCTACAAATGACCGAAATATTGCAGAGTTTCAGAAAATTTTAATCAAATCTTGTTCTTATTCATCAACGCCTTATTCCAAAGTCAAAACCATTCGAGGTCGCCAAATGAAAGAGCATCATTTACCAATACAAATTGCATGTATATTTATACACTAACAATAAATTGAAGAACAAATGCAAAGTGGATTACAGTTCAAAACATCAAGAATAGAAATCCTAAAGTCCAATAAGATTGAGGTTTAACAGCAAATCATGCAGACCAATTTCATTTCCAATCAGCCACAAAAAGATGTAATATTACGGAACAAGTATGGTTAATGAAACAAATATTGTTCACAGAAAGACTTTTCAGAGAAGCTCAGTAAGTTCCATCCACAACATGAGAAACAAAAAAAAAGTACGGGTGACAACTCAAATTATTAAAACATCAGGAAAAAAAAATAACAAATATAAAACTTCATTGAAATCCAGAAGTACAAATTGAAATCCCATGAATCCAATCTCACATTTAGTCGGTGGTCATCCTACATTTCCCTGACCTCTTAAGAAATGAATCAGAAAAACCCCAACTACAAATCCACACAAATCGAAATTCAACCAAAAAAACAATTATGCAAACCAGACACAATTGAGTCCTAAAAACCCTAATACTATGTTTGGTTGCCGAGAAATAAGTAAAAACATGGAAAAGAAAAGAAAATTAGACAAAACATATTAAAAATTGTATTAGAAATCTAAAATTTTATTTTTGCGTGTTTTCACTTATTTTCTCGGCAACCAAACATAGCATAAGTGAACAAAAGACAACTATAAGTTCGTGCAACAAGAGATAATAAAATCAGACATGCAACCAAATCCAACTCCAGATCCATGGATAAAATCAAACATGCAAACCAAACCCAAACCCAAATTCAGAAATCCATGGAACTTTTATCCTCAAAAGAACAATAATTACTTATACAAGGAAACCCAAATTCTGAAAATCAACCCAAACCCACTTCCAGAAGAAAATGCAACACGCATCAATGGAGTAAAGCTAATCAATAAAAATATATAGCAAACAGGTATAAGCAAATAAGTAATTACGCAAGTAATATCATAATGTCAAAAATAAACCAAATTATCCTACATTGCTATGAAGAAAATTCAATCAAATTCAAACCCCTTACAACCAGAACCCCCAAATTCCAAACGAACTACACTCGAACTCCAAATTGAGTCCAATCCAGAAACCCATTTCCCCAAAACATTAAAAATATAAATATATATTACCAGCCAATGCCACCCGCCAAGCCCGACGGCCTTCTTGACCACGCCTTGGAGGCCAACGAGAACAGATTTAGTCCGATTATTACCGGTGACAACAACTTTGGTGTGACGCGGGAGAACAGAGAGCTCCTCCTCGCTGCTGTCTCCACAGCTATGCAACTGTGAGAATCCGCCATTGACGGAACTCTCAACTGCTTCCAGCATTTCTACTCTAACTCCTCCAATTCTAAGCCAGAAAAAAGGGGCACCAGAACTCCAATAAATTGCATGTAATGTAATCGCAAGATCATGCATTAAAGAACCCGCATTCGAATTTTTGCAATACTGGATCAGAAATTTATGAAAAAACCAGGAAATTCAGAGAAGAAAAAACACACGTACGGACAGAGTCTGACGCAGAGCGGGGTGAGAGGAGAGAGAGTGGGAAGAAATATGAGAGCAACTGTGGTTTCTCCCTCTTTCTTTCTCTTTTTTTTTTTTTGCTGCCTGAATCCTGGTGACCTGAATTTAACCAATGGGTTTTTGCCACGTATTGCCTTGCACTATTTTACCGTTTGACTGGTTGTATAGTAGTAGCGAAATTTTACACTTCTTGTTTTTGAATACCAAAACTGTCCTCCAAAATAATTGTTTATTCTGAAATGACTAAACTACCTTTTTTCTGTAATTGGTTGCCTCGGCTCAGATCTGGTAGTAATCAAGGGACGTTTTGGTCACTTGGTCGTTTTTCTCCTCTTAAACTTTGGATAAGATGACAAACAGCAGATTAAAAAGAGGAAAAGAAACGTCGAAAACCGTAACGGGAACCGGAAATTCATCTGTGGGACCCACGTGGGTGTGGGTTGTTGCCCAACAAGGGCCCACACCTCGTTTTTCTCGAGATCAGCCAAACACGATTCAACTCAATCGGAAAGAGTTCAAAGGCGCCCACAAGTCAACACATGTCCGTGTTAGGTGTGGTTAAGATTCACTGATCCTTAGGATTTAATAATCCAAACTGGTTTATGAAAAAAATAATATTAAATTCAGATTATGAGCTTTTAACTATTAGAATTAATATTTTTTAATAATTTTTAAAACAGAACCCTAATACTATATTTGGTTGTTAAAAAAATAAGTGAAAACATGAAAGAAAAAAAAAAAAAACTTTAGATTACTAATACAAATTTTAGTTGTATTTTATCTAATTTTTATTTTCCTTTTCATGTTGTCACTTATTTTCTTGACAACCAAACATAGGATAAATGTCTGTGAATCTTAACCAAAGTTAACAGGGGGCAATTCAAACTCTCCCCCGACTCGAATCACGATCGGCTGTGATTCATCTCTTTTTTCTCCAACTAAAATATCTCGGATTCTGGTTTCTCACCGTAATATGGGTTAACAGGAGCGTCTATTTTGTAGTACAGAAGCTAGTGACGTGATTGGGCTATTACGATTGAGCCTCGATTTAGCACACCACGCATTGGACGGCCACGTGTTTCTTTTAATACCCCTTTAATCATTGTTTAAGGTTAAAAAAATGAAGGTTAGTATTTTTGTTTTTGTTGTTTTTAAAAATCAAGGTTATTGCTTAACCCTAAGAGGGGTGAATCTTAATCATGATTGATAAGTGTTAAAAAGATAAGCATGAACCAATGAGAGCCTTACATTTGATTACATGGTCAAATTGGGGGTGTTAAATATTTCCCATTTTACAAAAAAGGGAAGTGATTTTAAACTCACGACAGTATCCTATATAGGGCCCTTCGATTTTCAATCTAAGGGTGTAAAGCATTATGTGGGGCGATAATTTAAAGCAGGTGAGGACATGGAGCCATTGGATCTTCAATCCAACGATTAGCTCTCGATAGTTGGTACTATTAAAAGTATTTTTATCACGTGTCTGTGTCGTGTCCATAGTGGACGATTTGCTCTCGTTTGACCATGCTAGGGTGAATCCAGCCGTTGGATTGTAAAGGTATCCGAGGATCCAGGAGGCAAGAAACTATACGAGTTTCCGTACCATGTAATGATAGTACTACTCTCTTTCTTTTTCTTTTTCTTTTCGTTTTTTGTTGAGGGTTTCATTTAACTACGGTTAATAGTTTAAAACAATAATTGTAGTAGTTAGCTCGAGAGATTGGAACTCTTGCGGACTCGCACCCTGTGGGGGGAGGGGGAGAGCTCCCTCGACAAACAAAGAGGGGACACCCCCACCCACCACTGGCGCAAGAGGCGAGATGTTATAGTACAATTCTTTCGAAGGGGCAGCAATTCGGAGAGAAATTTGCTTGGTGCTGAGCAGAATTGAGAATTGACCATCATGAACATTGATCGAAACCTGACACTCGATAATTGAGATCACAATTTGCGAAGAGTTCAATGGCACTCACACTCACAGTCGATCACCCTTTTAACCCGGAATGGGATTTGGTCATTTTAGAAAAAATATTTAAATAGTTTTAATTTTATTAATTATTTAAAAATTTTCTTAACCAGAATTTAAATAAATAAATAAAAACAGTTAGGGGACTCTGTGAGTGTGATTGAACTATCCCAAGTTCAACCGTAATTGGCCACGATCCGGACTCTACACAGAACTACACTTTCTTCACCAAAAATAAAGTAGCTTTAAATAAATATTTGGTAGGTAAGGGACCACCAAAAACCAGTGTAAGAATAGAGTCGAACCCTAAAGGACTAGTCAGGATCTGCATGAGGTATTAAATTGGAATTCCGTGTCTAAACCATCCCTCTCAGCGTTCGTCAATGCTGGTCCCAAGCCCTGCCGAAGGAGGAGAGGTTTGTAGATGGCCTAAATTTTTTGCAAAATCCCATGACATGAATCCTCCAATCGCATAACAGAAATTGTCTTTCAATCGCCCTGTTTAAAAAGATCAGGATTTATAGGCATGAATCCTGAAATGGCAGAACAGAAATTATTTTGATGATGATGAGCCATCCATGACATTGACCCAAATGCAAATACTGAATATATATTAATCTACAATTGATTACATATTAATCTACAATTGATTACTCTGTTCCTGGAATTATATGCTGTACAATAAAAATTTTATTGCAAGGGTCCACCACCTAACTGCAACTTGACTCTAATAAAATGGAAGAAAAGCCGTATGGTCACCTAATAACCAGCGTAAGAAAAAAGGTAAAAGTTCAGTGTCTCCTTGTCTATCAATAATAATGTGGTATACATAGGTAGCAGGACAAAGATCACTCTGAACGACATCATGTTCAACCAATGATTTCTTACATAGGTAGCAGGACAAAGATCACTCTGAACGACATCATGTTCAACCAATTATTTCTTCTCATCTGGTAATTACCTGTTTAGAAAGATTCATACCTTCCACAGCTGATAAGGTACAGATCGGGGAGAAAGAACTTCATTCCACGCCAGGCGCAAGGGAGCTTTCATCAAATTACCTGCATGCATGGGGTTTTTCATATTCATTTAGTTATATAGTTAATCCAAGAAAAAAAAAGTTTATATATGTGTGCTTTTTATTTGCCTAAAAGCAGTTTAACAGGTTGCTGGTAATTAGGCACCAAAAGGAAACATAAAATAAAGAAAAAGAACTATATGGTAGGACCATTAGAAGGTCATTTGTTTCTAATTGAACACTGGAACAATTAATCGGAACACTGGACAATGATTATCTTTACATTTAGGTGGTCATTTTGTTACTAACTTACTAGTAATAGATGAATACCGACACATACATATATGGGGTATAATCACTACTTAGATTTTCAACTATATGTATAAATGGTTGCATATATATATATATAAGGAATAATCAATTTCTAGCTCTCTGCTGAAAGATCATCATGTACTTCAATAAAACAACAAAAATGCCTCAGGAAGTAAAATGTTGAATAATAAACAGATCTTTAGCAAAAAAGAAAAAGATAAAAGAGAATACTAGTGGTTATGGAGCTCAGGGTTCTACCCATAATTAGTTTATTTGTTTAATGATCACAATTGGAGAAAACGATTACATCAAATGGAAGATGGAAGATTGTTCAAAGAACAAAGGTCATGAGTACTCCACATGCACAACGAAAAAATTATTATGGTTCATTTGGGGTTGAACCTGATGTTAACCCCATGACTGCACCTTGGAGCACCCCCATTTGTCTGATTCTGTTAGCAATCTAGTAGTGTAGGTTTATTTCTTTTGAGTTTACTTCTCTCTCACTAAACTTCTATCTCTATTGCCTGTTTTTCTTTTATGAGTCGAGTCAAGTTTTCGGGTTTTAAAACACTGCCATAAACAGCGCTAATCCTTGGATCATCCATTCTGGGTAAGCTTCATATTAGTCTGTGTGCCAGTGATGGAACCATGGAACCAGCTTCAACCATTTCATCCCAATTCTACTGGTGTTTTGTAAGGCGGCAAGTAGAGCCTTTCTGTTTATGTTATATGGTGGCTTAATTCATAGCCATTTGTTATAAGCAATGAACACTATATATGTAATGACCCGCATTTAATTCATGGTCTTCATAAATTTTATGAGTTAAATTATTGATTAATGGTACTTAAAATGATGTGTAAATCCTATAAGAAACCAATGCATTAAAATCTTGAATCTCAAAACCCATTTAATTCACTTGATTTAGTGAATTTATAGAGATAAATTGCACTAAATCAAAAAAGAACAAAAAGTAGCGAAAAAGTATAAAAAAAAATCAGAGCCAACGATCGATCGCCGCCGGCGGGCGATCGCCCAAAACGCCAGTTGGATGGTGTTTTTGCGCGTTTTCGTGGGTTTTGAGTCCCTAGGGCTCCCAATGTATAAATACCCCTTTATACTCGTGGGGAGGGTTTTCCAAGGCCTTCTAAAACCTAAAAGAGAGAAAGGGGGGGAGTTTTTGAAAGATCAAAGAGAGAGAGATTGAAGGAGTTCAAAGATTTGGTCAGAAAAAAAAGGAAAAGGAAGCATGAAGATCAAGTAGAACCCTATTCGCAAACGATAGATCGTAGGGATACGATCAAGTGAGGTAAATAACAGATCTAGTATCCAATATTTTGAATAGTTAACCTAAAATAATGAATAAAAATGAGTAAACCAAAGGAAAGATGTAAAGATGAGTAGGATCCATGAATATGTCTATGATTTTTGTTCATTATGGTTGATCTGTTAAATTAGGATGTGAAGAACTTATGAAGATATTGTCTCATTATTTTGATGGATAAAAATAGGATGTGAAAAACCATGATTATAATCTCTGTTATTGAATGATTAACATAGGATGTTAAGAACTATATTTGATTCTCATTTTATTATTTATGGATGATAAAATAGGATGTGAAGAACTAGATTTTTATTTTTAGTTTTCAGTTTATGATTTTTGAATGATTAAACTAGGATGTGAAGAGATGTAATTATGATCATAATTTATTATTAGTGAATGATTAAATTAGGATGTGAAGAACCCAGTTGTTATAGAGTTTTATTATTTATTGATTTGATGTAGAGGATCTATTGATAATATAATTTTATTATTATTGAAATGTTAAAATAGGATGTGAAGTATTGCAGATATTGTTTTATTATCACAGAATTATTATGTTAGGATGTGAAGAATTATGTATAATTTATTTATGATTCAACATGGGGATTGGGAAAGTTATTGAAGTGTGCAAATTTATGAGAAGAATGAGATGATGGATGGATTGAATTGATGATCTAATTGTGATATTTAACGATGTTTGAGTTGATTTTATGTTTAACAATTTAAGAAAATTATTATTAATTAAAAAGGATTACGATTAGGATATTGATCTTGATTAAACAAACAAGGGATTTTGACAATGAAATTAGATCGTGATTTAGGAATATTTTTAAGACCAGCTGTGATTTTTATATTGTTGAATCATTAGAAATATGATGGTTTGTGTGTGATATACCATGGAGTAAACGAACCTCTGATGAAAGTCAAGCTTGCCTAGGCCTGGTTAACGTAGTGGTAAGGGACGCTATGGTGAGATGTCCTATGACCCTTGACGGTTAGTCTTAGGTGAAATTTAAACAAGAGGTATATCATTGTGCACTCACGAATGAAAAAGATGCAAAAATATTAATAAAGAATTAAAGATATTAATGAAATGTAAGTAAGAGCAAAAGCAAAGTAAGAAAAGTATGTAAATAAGAAAGAAAGACACACAAAAGCGATAATGTTTGTTGTGTTGTGCACCACCGGATACCATTAGAAATGGCAAGATATATGCCAAAGTAAGTAAGCCGTCGTACCGAAAAATTTACTAAACCGTCCGTACCGGATAATGTACTAAGGGTGGTATCTCGGTAAAGTAAAGTATAGTAACCCATTTCCTTATACGGTAAAACGGTATTTTAAGTTATTACAAATGCATGTGAATGAGTATTGGTGTGATAATAACGTGTGAAATACGAAAAGTAAGAAAATGAAAGAAAAGTAAGAAAGTAAGAAAAGAAAGAAAAAGAATTAAAGAAAGAAAAGAAAGAATTGACATAATGTACATGTTTAATTCCCGCACTCAGATTTTATATGTAAACTGACGTATGAAGTGATGAAATGCATGCAAATGTCATTCTTTATATTGTTTACTATATTTTGTTATATATGCGGAGTAACTCGTTACTCAGCCGATGATTTTTGTTGTCGGCAGGTCCAGGTTCAGGTTCAGGCTTCGACATTTGTGCTCCCGGACCTTGGAAAGAAGAGGAGTATATCGAGGAACCCGAAGGTGACTATCCCGAGGAAGAAAGGGACCTTGATCGATGGCCCTATTATTGAAGTTGTTTTATGGTTAATTAAATTCCGGAATACTTTAATTTAATTTATAGAGACACATGTTAGTTAGTCTTTTATGTTTATGGTCCGGATGGGTGACCAGGATTTATGACTCTACAGTTATATCATGGGATTGGATTTTAGTTGATGTTTTATTTGAAGAAAAAATTTTAGGTCCATATTTTTGTGTCTTAAATGCTTCTAACAGGAAGAATTATTAAGTGAGTCACGTGCCAAGATTTCACATCCTCCTAGGTGGGGTTTTGGGGCGCAACAATACAAGAGTCTCATTCTAATCTCTATACATTGGGATGATTTTGCATTCATGGATCCTCCATTAAGTTGAGGAAAAGCAGCTTGCTGAACTTAGAACTCATGGATGAAGAGACTTTTCTCTCTTCTTTCACTACAGCCCCCTCTGGAAACTTACTCCATACTGATTGCTACTATATGACTCCCAGTTCTCTTGGTGCTCATGAGTACTATCTAGTTCTTATGAAATTTTTGTTGATAATGAAATTCAACTGACCAAAAAGGGAAGGGGGTGGGGGGTGAGTTATTAGACAGAAGAATGTGTTTAGTGTTGTTCTTGCTGTCTCTGAAGGTAGACCTGCTTCTCTTAAAGGATTAACTCCAATGCCTCAGTATGCTGCACCACATTCTTCCGGAACCACATTCTTCCGGAAGTATTTTGGTTAACTGAGTTTCAAGCATATAATCCTATGATATGAGACACTTCCCTCCTTACCAAGTCTCTATCCTTACAAATTATTCACTCATATTTATAGCATAAGGTTCTCCTTTGACATCGCTTCAGTAGGAGTTTGCTTCTTCTTGACCTTCTCCACATTTGTCTCTGTTTTTTAGATCTACATTGACTTTCTACTAATTTTCTCCCTGCAAGACAGTTTGCACACTTAAATATTGTAGCGTAACTTCACTAAGGTTGCATTTCTGCTGCAAATCAATTTTGGGAGGCATACTGGGAAAGAAGTACTTTTGCAGACTCTTATTGAATGGAATCTATAAGGGCATTCTAAGATCAGCTATTGACAACTCTCTCCTAGTTCCTTTTCTTTGTCCTAATTTTTGCATCATTGTGTGGGTCGTACGTCTTGTTAGTTACAAATGCTCTACTAAATTATGAGAATTGGGATAAGAAAGTCTCTACTTTTTCTGACAGTTGCAAATGATATCGTATTTGGTATGTAAATTGTGAAAACATTTGGTCCTTCTATTTATAAATTATGAGTTTTGTTACTTCCAAAGCTTTCAAATTAGGCATACACATACTTGGGTCACCTTCCCATCACCAAGAGAAATATATACATGGTTAATTTATCGATAATTTTATAGGTTTACTAGGATCCATTGAGCTTAGAATCTATATTATTTTATAAAACATTTTCTAGGACTAGACGGCCTTAAGTCACTCAAAACCACTTGGAGGTATTCTAGAATTACAGGTAGCTTCCCTGGGTATAAGAAAGCAATGACTCGGTCAACTGTTCGGATGTTTGAGTAGTTGATATCTACTTTGAGCTGAACCTCATCCTTTGTGCAACTGATGAAGATCTTATATCTGACCCTACTTGCTATTGCGAGGCTCCAGACACGTCTTTTTTTCCCTAATGAATGACAAGAATTGTATTAATATGGGGAATATTCTACAGTAAATGGGGGGATAGAAGGGATCCAACTAAAAAAACGAAATGCAAATGGTTCCGGATATATCTTAACCATGCCCAGGGTGGATATAGTTAGACATATCACATAACTAGATCATGAAAGTTTCAAGATCATGTCATACAAGATTCTTCACTATGATCAAGATAATCTTATCTCAGACTTGTTTTTAATTCCATTTAAGCACCTAAATATGCGTGGACTAGTTAGTGCTCTGGCCACTTGATAGTCTATAATATTTTGTAGTCTTATTGCATGGCACAACAAGACAGACCATTGCACGTTCCTGCATTGAATGTCATCATCATGCAACTAACACACATCTCTCCAGAGATTGTTCAGTATGCTGGACTTCTTATCTGATTTAAACACCTAGTCTGGTCTATGAGGCTAATCGGTGTTGTGTGGATCGCCTGTACGTCAAAACCCTGTCGTCATGAGTGCCCAGTAATGCTAGGTTCAGCAGGAAAATGGATGGACTTCTGTTTCCCTGCTCCATATTCCTCTTCCTAGTTCTTCATGAAGTCATGGATTGCTTTCGAGCATACAATTCTAATTGTGGTTAATAAGTAAATATATATATATATAACCACTTCAAGTAACATTTAAAATCTCCGTAGAATTAGATATTTTATAGCTATCCATGAATATATGAACCAGATGAAACACTATTAAAGTTAAAAATAGAAGCTTTTTGCCTAGAAAAGAGAAAAGGCCAAAATTCAAAACAAATTTAAGCTTACACCTGAGTCCTGACAATGTCAACTTTTTTTTTTCCTATTAATCTTTGTATAATTATAAACCCAATGCAATGGATCAAAGGTGCAAAGTTAGCATTTCATTGCTAAACATACATAGGGCATGAAAAGCACATAAAGTCACCGACATATTAGCAGTAATCAGAAGACCATACCGAGGAGCTTCTTCACTTGTCGGGATGTCTAATGATCCTCTGCAGAACAACTGTCCTTGCTATATTAATATCCTGGCTGCACCTGTCAGCGTGTTCACCCAGATCATCAATGCTCTTCATAAACACTCCCAACTTCTTCCTGATCTCCTCTATCCCAAACTTCACTGCCTCCTCTTCTCTAAGGGAGAAATCAGCATTCTGCAGTAATGACTCAATCTCAATCTCCAACCGGTCGACAAGAACCTGGATGGTTTTCAAATCATTGATTACAAGGCCAGCTCCCAACCACATTGAGTTAATTACGTCATTCTGCCCTTTCACTGCATTCTCATAGCCCTTCCAAATTGAGTCAAGCCATTTTCCCAATGAACCTAAAGGGACAGAAGCCGCAGCTGCCAGTGCCACTACAACGGGAGGTGCGACCATGGCTGCGGCCACCACTGAGCAAATCAGAACAGAGGCAAAAGTGGCAACAAAGATAATGCTTGAGACCTTCCTATATGCTTTCACGGATTTTAGCTTCTTATCAAGCTTTCTCTGTCGAATATGCAACTTTTCTAACATTGATTCCTGCTTCTTATACACCAAATTGAAGACCTCGAAGAACTCCGTGGTGAATGGGTCCCCAGCTGCCTTGAAATTCTTTAATTCATCCAATGTCTTCAAATACTTCTTCCCATCTAACTTGCTTTCTTCTTCATACCGTAGAAGCGCAACCTGAATAATCAACTGGCTATCGCGGGCTTTCCTTAGGCATTTCTCCAGAGCAGTACAGAAATCTAAGGTTTGCAGACTGTTCTCAAAGTACTCCTCCACGAGCTTCAATAGATCTGGATTCTTCCAGATATCTTTCTTGCATTCCAATATGATCTTAACGACCTCCCGGTTCATCTCAAGCAGGCATCCCGTCACTTCTTTCAGCGAATCTAACGAGAGGGATCGAACCTCACCACCAACTGCGAGGCTCTTGATGACAAGATTAGTGCGGGCATGGAGGCTGCTGTCAAAGGACTGCAAATTCGGGTCGAGCCTGCATGCAGCCTCATACGAGCCCAGCTCAGCTGCGTACGGGGAATTGCTATTGGGTTGGAGAACCTGCGGGGCTTCTCTGGTACTCTTGCTGCATTGCCCTCCCATTTTGGCAGATTCAGGTCCAACAAGGAAAAATGCGAGAAAATCTTTAATTTTTGGTATCTAAGAAACAAAAAAACACTAAATTTGATCCTAGAGACCCGAGTTTCAGCTGAAAACAACAAATCTAAGCTGATATCTCACTTCACGAAACAAAACCATATATCTGTAGAACCCTAGAGTGTGGTCGAGCTTGATCGGTCAAATGAGTAGATCCCCAAAATTCCACTAAGTCGAGACAAAAGAGGTGGATCGATCAATTCAGGGGGTGGGAAGAACCCAATTATCGATTAAAACCCCTAAACCTTGATCAGATCCCTAGCAAAACGCACACAAACAAATAAATAAATGAAAAGAAACCCAAATGTACTAACCAATAAACCCCTAACTCACTGCAACGAATTCATAGATTTAATCACTGGATCAACAAGAAAACACCAGAATTCCGAGCCTTCAAAGCTGATCGAAATAGAGAAAGCAATGTGAGATCCTGATTTGGGAATGAAAAGCGCAGAAAACTTACAGAGCTGTTTGATCAGCAAAAATGCGGTGATTTTGCAATATGTGAAAGGGAAGGGATGGGGAAATTTCCTTATTCTCTACCTACTCTCTCCTCCTTCCCTAGAAAGTTCGACGCGCTTATTAAAGAAGGAGAAACCAGAGGCAGAGAGTAGACTAGTTCATGTAGAGGAAGCTTCAAGTCAACAGAGGCTGCAACTTACTGACGACAAATGATACCCCAGTCTCATACTTCCAAAGTCTCGCTGTGGTAACCACAAGTGTCGCTAAGAAGTGATCGGTTGAAAGGAATTTAAGGGAAAGTTGCTGAAAGGGAAGTCTTGTTCGGTTTGAAGGATTTTGAGGGAAAGTAAAACCTCAACTTCCTTACATAGTGCACCAATTTCTCTCACTTTTACCAAACCTTATTCCACCAAAATATTAGAATTGTGAAAAAAAGTAAAGTAAAAACTTCACTCTTTCAAATCTACCACTTTCTCTCACTTTTACCAAACCTTATTCCACCAAAATACTAGAATTGTGATAAAAAGTAAAGTAAAAACTTCACTCTTTCAAATCTACCATTTTGTATGATTATATTTATAAAGAGAGCAAAAGATAATTTTGGAAAAAATTATATTTTTCCTTAGTACATTTCTCTCAAACCAAACACACAAGAGAAATTGTACAATTCTTTTACCTTACTTTACTTCACTTTACTTTCTTTTTCTCTCACACATTTACCCCTCAACCGAACACACCCTAAAGTAACACTAGAAGATCGAGAGCCGCGGGTACGTTTACTATTTTCCTTTCAACAACTTAAAATAATTCTTTGAGTAGTCGCAGTTTGATGAATGTCCTCTACTAAAGTCACCACGTGTCCTCTTATACCCTTTTAACACCTCCCCCACTCTCTAATATTTTTTTTATTTTTATTTTTGGTGTAAGCATCATTTATCTATGTTAGTACGGTCAATATGTCTCATGCAACTCATACCCTCGGAGGGATTGGTTCCCTAGACCTCCCTCCATTGAAGGCCACACCCTTATCTTACCACTCACCTAGAAAGCACGGATACTTCAAATAGGTCCTCGTACCTGTATCGGATATGTATCAGGTACGAATACGCCTTCAATACGGTGGGATACTTACGAGATACGGCTTAGACGTATCCAGTTAATTAAAAACAATTTTTTTATTTCGGATACGATTCTAATACGGCATGTTTACGGTTGGGATACAGACCTTTTCTTTTTTTTTGTGGAGACCCGGGGGTGTGACCCTACCTGTTTTGTTTTTGCATGGATATGGTCTTCTTTATATTTTGCTTAGTGGATGATATAATGACTTTCTTTTTTGCTTAGTAGATGGTGAGATGACCCTATTTCTTTTGCTTTTGCATGGACATGGTTTTTTTTATACATAAACAGAACTGAACCAATGGTTATTTTGTAATTATAATACAAAATATAGTATTATTATTATAAAAAAAATAATACAGATGTATCCTGGCCGTACCTGTATCTTTTTTTTAGGTTCCACCGTATCACCGTACCCGTATCAGTACTTGTGCTTCCTATCCCCCCCCCCCCCTCCAATTTGACCTGGATAAAGCTTAACTAAATTAAAGTTAAGATTTTTTTTTCTAAAAGTCAAGATTGTATTACTTAACCCTAGGGGTGAGTGAGTCTTAACCATGATTTGTGAGTGTTAAAAAGAGGGGTGTGGACCAATGAGGACAAGCCATCTCGTTACATAAATGCAACCACGGGTAAGCTAAGCATTTTTCTAAATACAAATAAGAGACATTTCTCTCAATATAAACTTATTTATGTGATTTTCAAAGAACCCTGACAAAGGCTTAATCTGGGTTGCTTCTAGAGACCCGAATCTGATTTCCCATTCTATCTTGTTTAATGGGGGTAGAAAGGTCTTTGGTTATGTTGTTGTAGATGTTTAATTATATCTAAGCTAGGTGGAGTGTTTAATTTGCGTAAGCGGTTAAAGAGTGAAAAACAGAGCCTGTGATCGATCACAGGGGAACCCACGATCAATCGCCCTGAAACTTGAGTAAGCCATTGTCTTGGGTACAATCGATCACACTAATTTGTCGATCGATCGTCCTGAACCTGAAAAGTGGTTAGCTTCTGTTTCACCTACGATCGATCGTACCAAATGCGACGATCGATCGTAGTTTAATGACGATCGATCATAAATCGAGCTCAAGTTTTTTAAAGACTTACATAAATTAGAGTTTTAAACCCCTAGGACTATAAATAGAGGTTATATTTCGAGGGTTTTAGAGTTCTAATTATTATAAACCTAATTTGGCAAAGGAAGAGAAGAAACTTAGGGTTCTAAGAGAGATTTGCTTGGGAGATAAGAGTTTTGCTTGGAGAAAAAGGAGATTGGCTTGGAAATCAATCTTGCAATCGATTTGGATCGAAGGGAACAATCTTAAAGGTTAATATCCTCTTTAATCCAACTCTATCATGTTTATTGTATGATTTAGTATGATTAAGATAAGATTATTAAAGTTCAACATGATTAAGGCAAGATTCTTGAATTTCTAATATGATTTTGAAAAGATTATTATATATAAAACTAAAATGGAGTATTGTAATTGTTTAGAGGTTTTGTTAAATATGATAAGAAAATAGATGTTATATATGGTTAATTGACCTTGTTAGATTGAATGTGGATGTATGGAAATGATGAAGGATGGGTTTGATGGCATGGTTATGGGTTATGGATAAATGGAAATGATGGTGGATGAGTATGATGACTTAATTATGATTTATGGATGGATTGGAATGGATGATGGAATGTTGAAAATGGAGGGAAGACATTGTACATGAATAAATGGATGAATGTGCTAATTTAAATGCTTGGAAATGATAAATGTTGGAATGATGTTATTGAAATAGTTAAATTAGCTTAATGAGATATAGTGGTTTGTCATGATAAATTATATTCTATTTATACTACATGGTGATTGACATTCGGATAGGCTAAAGCTTAAAGGAAGTCCTCCATGTTAGGAATTCTCTAACTGGAGAGATATAACCTGACGGAATTTCTTGACGGAAGACCGAAACCTAAGTAATGACCAAGCTCAAATATTAATCACGACAACTCAAGCATAAGTTCACATGTGTGGTAGTTTACAAGTTTCACGAGTGCACAAGCATGACATGGACATTGAATAACAATTACAAGTACAAAAAACACTATCAAGAAACAATAACAAATACAAGAAATAAGAACAATTACAAGTACAAGAACAACACTGCATGATTTTACAAGAACTTTGAATTACAAGTAGCTTCGGAAAAAAATTGATGCTCTTCATGGATAAGATTTCAAGTTCTGGATAATTATTATGAATATTTGATATCCAAGAACTCTAGGGGCTTATGCTTCTGTCGATGCACCTCCATGGATATAATACAAAGACCTAGAAGATTATTTTTATGGGAAAACAAACATGCATGAAATTCAAATCACAAGTCAAAGAGTCACACAAGTACACGAGTTAAGATGATGTCTTAATATGTTCACATATTTTCGCACTCTGATTATGTACATGTTATATGAAACTGTTGTTGATTATGTAACTATCGCATGAACTAAATATTGAGCATGTATATGTGTTATTGTTATTATTGGTTCGACTGGATATCCGCTGAGTGTTTTCAATACTCAATCGACGTGTTATTGTCGTCAGGTTTAGCGCAGGAACCTACAGCTGCTCCTTGGATTGAGGAAGACTAGAATAAGAAATGAGAGGAAGGTGATCATTTTGAGGATAGATCGCTATCCTTACTATTAGTTTTACATTTTGGAAATATTGTAATAGACTTGATACCCTTTAGTGGATGCTGCTTTGGTTCATGTTTATGAAATTAGATTTAGATTGTTTTATGATATACATGATGGTTTGTTCATATATAGGATATACATTTTATGATTGCAATTTTGGGAGAATTATCTTTTAGTTTGTGCCTTATTGCTATGAAGTTCAAGTATGGATAAGTAATGTAGTGGACCCAAAGTCCCATGTCGCGCCCCAAAACCTCACTTAGGAGAATGTGAGATCTTGACACGTGACTTACTTGACAAACTATTCTATTAAAAGCATTTAAGGCATACTAAAATCCGAACCTAATTTTTTTTTCAATTAATAACATCAATTAAATTCGTAATCCTTAACGGCGACTGAAATATAATAAAATCCTGATCATCCATCATGATCATAATTAAAAACTAAATTAAACATGAATCTCTATAAAGTCAATTAAAGTCTCCCTGAAATTTGACTACTAATAAATTAACTTCAACAGTAGGGCCAACGATCAAGATCTCATTCTTCTTTAAGATAATTACATTCCGGTTCCTCTAAGTATTCTTCTTCTTCCCACGGTTCGGGCGCACAAATATCAAAACTTGAACTTGCCGATAACAAAAGTCATCGGCTGAGTAACAAGTTACTCAACGTATAACATACCATAGTGAACAATATAATGAACATTAACTTGCATGCATTTTACAAATTCATACATCAGTTCACATACATAATCAAAGTGCGGGAACAAAAGGTACCTTACGCCAATTTATTTATTTTATTTATTTATTTTCTTACTTTTTTATACTTCATACTTTATCGTTTCATGAACAACACATTTACATGCATTACTAATAATTTAAAATACCGTTTTACCGTATATGGAAAGATGTTATTATACTTTACTTTACCGAGATACCATCCTTCGTACATTATCTGACACAGATAACTTAGTACATTTTTCGGTACGAAGGCTTACTTACTTTAGCATACTTCTCGCCATTTTGATGATATTCGGTGGTACAAAATACAAATATGCATTATCGTTTTCGTGTGTCTTTCTTTTTTTACTTTACTTTTGGTCTTACTTATAGTCTTATTGATGTCTTTAATTCTCTCTTCATACATGTGCATATTTTTCATTGGTAAGTGCACAATGATACACATTTTGTTTAAATTATACCTAAAATTAACCGTCAAGGGTCATAGGACATCTCATTATAGTGTCTCATTCCAGTATGTTAACCAGGCCTAGGCAAGCTTGACTCTCATCAAAGATTCATTTACCAATTGTATATCACGTATAAAGAAACATAAAGTAAACATACAACCTTTCATATTTCTAATGATTCGACAATCTAAAATTACAATTGATATTAAAATACACATAAGTCACGATCTAATTTAATATCAAAATCTCATTTTGTTTAATCAAGATCAATATCATAATTATACCACACCTTTTTATCAAGAACAATTCGCATGAATTATAATCACAAAATCAAACTAACATACAATTAAAATCTCACAATTAATTCATCTCAGTCATTCAATTTCATCCATTTTTCCTATTCTCTTCATAAATCCACATACTTTTAATATAATTTCTCAATCCTTTTGTTGACTCATAATTTTTTTTTTAACATGGTTCTTCACATCCTAATTTTGCGATTCAAGAATAATGAAACATGAATCATAAATATTGTTATTCACATCTTATTTTAACGATTCAAGAATTAATGAAACAAGTATCATAAATATGGTTATTCAAATCCTATTTTAATGATTCAAGAATTAGTAAAACATGAATCATAAATATGGTTATTCACAAACGATTCAATAATTAATGAAACAGGAATCTTGAATATGGTTATTCACATCATATTTTAACGATTCAAGAATTAATGAAACAGAAATCATAAACATGTACATAGATCCTACATATTCTTACATTCTTATTTAGGTTTACTCATTTTAATTCATCATTTTAGGTTAACATTCAAAATATAGACCACTAGGTTCGTAATTTTACCTCACTTGATCGCTTCCCTATGACCTATCGCTTGCGAATAAGGTTCGATCTCGATCTTCAAGCCTCTTTCTTCCTTATTCTGACCCAAAATTTGAACTCCTTAAGTTTTTCACTTTTTGATCTCTCAGAAAGCTCTCCAGTTTCTTTCTTTTAGGTTCAGAAGCCTATAGAAACTCTAACTCTCGAGTTGCAGGGTTATGTATAAAGTTTGGGGACCCCAGAGTGTTAAAAAAATTGCGCAACACGGAAAACATCCCACGTCAGGCGATCGATCGGCATCGGAGGGCGATCGATCTCCACCAGTGGCGATCAATCGGCCAATGCGCCAATCTCCAGATTTTATTTTAATTTAAAAAAAAGTTTTTTGCTACTTTTTATTCTTCTTTTATTTCATGCAATTTATTTCTTCAAACTAGCTAAATTGAATGAAATAAATGAGTTTTCTTATTCGAGATTTTAACACATTAATTTCTCATAACATTGATATATAATTCGAGCATATTTTTCTAGAAAATTTAATCATATAATATGAAAACGAGAAATTTAATTCAGGTCATTACATCTCATTATTACAAAGGTGGGGTTTTGGGGTCTTTACATTGCTCCAGTTGCCTGTTCAACTTAGTTCCTGTTTATAGTTTTTTTTGGTAAACTCAATCATACCACAAGGCAATGACTAAGGCAAAGACAAGGGAATACTCACACCACCCAAGCAAACGCACACACACCACATGCAAACACACACACATGCAGCCCATGTAGGCTTCACCCTAGAGCTCCTAGTTCCTGTTTATAGTTAGTCTAACATAATAGGAGAGTCGATTTGGTGTGAAAGTGGCACAGATCTTATGTGCCCCTATGATAGTGCGAGACTTACACCAATTGAGTTATATCAATAAAAACATTGTTATCCAATGAGACTAATTTGTCTTCCTTCAATTGTAATTTTATTGGCGTACACTGCATAATGGCAGGCGACACATAAGATATGTGTACCGACTAGCACACACAATAAAGACTTATAATACAATTTTATTTTGACTTGGGATCTTCTCCCATTGGTGATGGCGAAAATGTGTTACATAACCCTTGCACACGCCAATCAATGTATAAATTTATTAACTTGATAGGCATGTACAAAAAAGGTGACACATTCTGAGTGGTGCCAACACCAACCGGAGAAGATCCCATATCTTTTGTTTTGGGACAAGTTAGGCAATCTCACTCATAACGTAGAAAGAAGTAAATATGACAGTGTACTTGTGTGCTTCACCTGCAATTATTCTTTTTTTTCTCATTTAAGGGAGAGTCAGCTTGATGAAGATTCCCCTTATGTTTTTAGTTATTATTTTATTATTTGTTGAATCAGAAAAAAAAAATCATGAGATTACTATTGCATATATTTGAATAGCGTTCACAAAAGTTCAATGAATCAAATGAATATCTAAGTTCAATGACTTAACAAATATCTAAGTAACCAATAAGGGGTTGGGTTAGTGGTCAATACCACGCCTCAAGAAGCGGAGGTTTTGAGTTCAAGTCTGAGTCCCTTCCCTTTGTTAGCCATCCTTCGGGATTTATCTTGACTTTTCTAGTTACATAGTATAAAGGGATTTGCACGGCCCGAAGGACTTAATTGAATGCTCTAAGAAGCCCGGATATCCTCGTTCCAAAAAAAATAAATCTCTAAGTACATGATCAAGGTAAGCGATTGGGTGAGCACATGATTTGCAAGTCCAACTCTTCAAGCTCAGGTCAGCAAGGAGAAGAAGCACTTGACCATATATGCAAAAATCCACCAATTGGGAGATTATACCTTAATTTTAGCCGAGTTTCGTTAAGGTTGAGTTTGGCTTGAACAAGCTAGATGGAGCTTGAATGTTCAGGTTTTAGCTTAGCTTGAATAAGCTTGATCGAACTTGAGTTCCGTTCGAGCTCAAACTTAATTCAAGCCGACACAAGCTTGATTCATTGGATTATTTGGTTTGATTTGCATAATTTTTATTAAAACTATTTATTATTAAATTATAATATAATAAACTAAATAAAACTAATACATTCATGTACAAAAATAAGATTTATGAATAATCCTTAGATCAATAGACTATGGAGTTAAGGTTAAGTTTTCTGCTTTTAATTTTTTAAAACATTTTTTTATAATTATCTCTTAAATTTATTTATTTATTTTTTAAATAGTAAAAATTATGATAAAGAAAGTTTTTTCTTTTGTAAAAATGATTTTTAAAAAAGATTAAAAGTTTTATTTTATATTATATATTATAAACAACATTACTAAGAAAACATTAAATATTTTGAGCCAAACTCGAGTCCTAAATGAGCCGAGCTGCAAGTTGAGTTGAATCAAACATGGTATGTGTTGAGATTGTCTTGTTTATACATTTAAGCTTCACTTAATTTGTTCAGCCTGAAATGTGAACTTGAGCTTGGCTCAAAGGAGCCGAGTCAGGCTTGAGTGCACTCCTAGGGGGATAAAGGTCACGTTAGTAGATCATGTAACAGGGTAGACGCGACACTGTCCTGCCTAGTTATAGGAATTTGAAGGACCTATTAACATAGGCCATTATAGTCATACCGCGGGTGCATCTTATGTGATGTTTTTTTTAACCTTCGAATATCATTTACCTTCGGGTACGTAGTACCGTCTAGTGGTTAGCTTAGGGATTAGAGCTCTGAAAGGACCATCGCTCAAGTGGTTTTGGATCACAAACCTCCCTCAACAGAGATGCCACACCCCACCATTAGCGCAAGAGGCAGCGTTTACATCATGTGTGATGTAAATCATGTAATTTGCTTAAACCTAACGCCTAATGTCTAGAACAAATTATTTTAATTGTATTTTTTGATTTTTATCACCTTGATTTTATGAAGGAGCTAGTTAAGGTGGATCCTAATTTCCGTCATTCTTACCCTACAGCTTCCTTTTTGAATTTTTAACTACCTTCGAATTAATTTATTTGACCCATATTATTTATATATAAGAGTAGTGATTAGCGTATCCTCATTATGTTATCTATCGTACCACTGTGTCCTCGTGTTTCTTTTAACAACCTTTTAATTCTGATTAAGCTTAATTAAATTAAAATAAGATATATATATATACATATATTTCAACAAGATTAAATTATTTAAACTTAAGAGTGAGTGAATCTTAACCACAATTAATAAGTGTTAAAAAGTGGGGTGGGACCTATACGTCTGGTAAGTTAAACATCCAATTTATAACTTAAGACTTTAAGAGTACTGGTGGATGCCCTGCACATGCAGGTCATGTGCAAGTGTGCACCAAGTGGAATGGAACCTGCTTGCTTGTGTAGCTGCTTCATTTTGTGGGCCCCACCACTTCTAAATCTTCATTTCCCTCTCCCTCCCTCCCTCCCACCTCCTCCCTCCTTTCTTCTCTCATCACCTTTCATCCCACTCACTCCCTCCATCTCCACGTACCTCCTAGGGGTGTCAACGAGCCGAGCCAGCTCGGCTCGACTCGAAATAAACCAAGCTGAACTTTTATTTTGGGCTCATTGAGCCGAGCTGATCCTTAAAAGTGAGCTCGAAAAATAAACAAGCCGAGCCTGAACAATAGGTGGCTCAGCTCAGCTCGATCAATTTTATAATAATACCATTTAAAAGTTAAATTTATATTACATATTTAGTATACCATTTTAAAAATATATATATTTAGCGTACATTAACATAATTATTTCCGTTTAAGTTTTAACTAAGCTTTCCCGTGAGTCACATGACATCCCAAAAAAGAAAAAAGTCCTTAAATTTTTTTTTTTTATTGCATTTAGTGCTTATCAATGCATTTTAAAAAAAAATAAAAATTATCGAGCTCAAGCTCAACGATTTGTGGACCAGTCGGGCCTGAGCTTCAGTAAAATTCCAACGAGCCAAGCCAAACTGAGCTTGAGCATTTGTAAAATTTCAACGAGCCGAGCCCGAGCAGTGCCTAGTTCGGCCAGCTCGGCTCGTTTACACCCCCAATACCTCCTAACGGACCTAACCGCCGATCTCTCTTTAAAACCCAAGCATAAAGCCAATAAATAATAAGAGGAAGAATATAAAATCGTAGCAGAGAAAAGCACTCTCTCTCATTGTCTCCGCATTTGTCTCTGTCCTCCCCAAGCACCAACGGATGAGGGACGACAGCCAACATTCCTAGCAGCAGTCTCTTCAGCCAGTCACCACAATACAGCAGAACGACTATATATCTCTCTGTCTTTTTTTCTTTTTTTTTGTGTAATGGATGCTAGAAGTTTCAACTTCTTAGATTTCATCTATAAGTATCTTTCTAATTTTTATTTTTCTATGTTATATCTCGTGTAGTTTTACTGTTAGGATTTTCTGAGTTCAGTTCGGAATCACAAACCGTGGAGTCAAATCTTGGATGAAAACTATTAATCTATTGGAATAAAATATAGATTTCTTCACATCAGATTTCATCTGTAGTTGCTTTCTAATTTTTTAGTGGCCTTGGATTGTCTCTGGCAAAGCCATAAAAGGTTTGTCTCAGGGTTCCTTAGAATAGGGGACAAGTGGTGGAGAAGTCAAAATCATGGAGCCCATGATTTTGACTTCTCCACCCATAAGGGGGGAGAGATATCAAATGGGGAGAAGTCAAAATTATTAGGAGAAAATGAAATGACTTCTCTTGATTTTCATGCCAACTGTTGCACAATGTATGGAACCCTGAGAGCCATTTCTGGCTTCGCCAGAGACAATCCGAGGCCTTTTTTAGTTATATCAGGTGTAGTTTCACTACTTAGGAATTTTCAATTATTAAACAGAAGATATTACCTTTGTTATATCTTCTGTTTAATACTAGGACCAAGGTTTAAAAAATTAATATTTTTTTCTAAAAATCAATATTCTTTTCTAAAAATCAAGAATAAGTGAGTGAACCCTAGCATTTCCTCAAATGGGAGGTCCTGAGTTCCATTTCTCACTCCCCCTTTGGGGCCAGCCCCACACGGGTTTACCCAGACTTACCTGGTGTGACAGGTTGTGGGCTCACGTTGCACCCTCGGGGATTAGTCCTGACCCAAAGGGTTGGGGACACCCCGAGTTCCAAAAAAAAAAATAGAATAAGTGAGTGAACCCTAGGGGTCAGTGAATCTTAACCACAGTTGAAGTCCCATTATGCCCTTGAGATTGTCATATGTCTCTTTTGACACCCTTTTAACCGTGGTTAAGATTCATCTACCCCTAGAGTTTGCCCACCTATCATTGGTTTTTCGAAAAAATAAATAAAGATTTTAACCCTAGTTAAAATTCACTAATTCCTAAGGTTAAATTATTTTTTTCCATCTTGTTTTTCTAAAATCCAAGGATAAGTCAAAATCTTAGGAGTGGGTGAATCATAATCACGGTTAAAGAGTATTGGAAGGGACACATGACGACCTCATTGGCATAAACGGACTTCAAAGAGTCCGATTATAACAATAGAAAATTTCAAGCCTAATAGATAGATGAGTGAAGGGTAGTATGAGAATCAAGCAAACATTCATAAGTGTTTGTCTTATATAAGGATTATGATATAGGTTGTTTGAGAATTCGCTCCCCTAGTTCATCTCTAGGTGTCTGTATCGGTCTAACATAGTGCTTTCATCGTTGGTGTTCTTATCTCTATTTAGAGCAATAGATCGCTCCTCGCCCTGAAGCGAAATATTTGTTTCTTGCTCTCACAAAGCTGCCCTTTAACTACCATAGTGGTTAATAATAAGACATTACTCTTATTATTAGATTTCATGATGACCTCATAAGAGTGGACACACCATATCAAATTTTTTTTTTTGAGGCCCTATAAGGACCAGATATCATTTAGATTTCATGATGACCTCATAAGAGTGAACACACCATATCATATTTTTTAGGGCTCCACAGAGCTAGTTATCATTTATCTATGTCAGTTGAGTCAGACGGTTAGAAGTTAGTTGGGCAGTGGAGCTCTTGCAACTCTTACCCTTGAGGGGATTAGATCCCAGACCTCCACCCTTGGAAGGTCACACCCCTACCACACCATATCGCATGCTATAGTAATAAATATTAGTGTTTTGTTAAATGACAAAGGGTATGTAACGCTCCCAACCTCTCCGAAGGAGTGGGATACAAGCAAAAGATAAAATTTTGACCTATCGTGTAAGTCGATCAGGCATCATACTGAATAGGTATTCAGGCCAAATTAAATGGTCGTGGTTTCAGTAGTGGACCCAACACCTATTTGTTTTATGTAATTGTGCCGTGTGTATCAACTATGTATTTCTATTTCTTTCCCCCATTTTTTGGTACAGTTTTTTTGGTAAGATGGTACAGTTGATTAGATGGCAGACTAATGTCAATTAACACTAAGACGGAGCATGTCATGCCAAGAAAGATAAAATAATTGAGACGGTGAAGACTTTGAAATGAGGTGCTCTTATTTTCACTATTATAATGGGAGAGCGAGAGCGAGAGCGAGAGGCAGTAGTATGTTTTCGAAATTCTTAAAGTATTCTTGTATAAAACAAAACTTTGATTTAATGTTTTATTTTAATTTCTAAACTATTCCTTATACATTTATTTAAATAATAGAATCACAACCAATTGTGATTGAACTCCGGGAGAGTTCAATTCAATCGCACATTAATGGGTTAACACGTGTCTCTTTTAACTCCTATTAACTGTGGTTAACTCAGTTTCTCGCTCTCACATGCATCATACGTGCCACCCGCTAGTGTGGGTAAGGGGAATACTCCTTTCACTTACTTTTTTTTCTTAGTGAGGACAAAAAAAAAATGTGGTGACTTATTTTTGTTGAGGAGTGCTATCCTCAGTCGCACTCATTGCAAAAACTTCCACAGACACAATATTAGCCATATCACGTGGAGTTGTTGGATTTTTTAAAACATTAAAAAAATGAAAAACATAATATGTTTGACATTTGTAGCCCAGACTTGCGTTTATGGAAGTTTTGCGATTGGGGCTAGCAAAATCCTTTTTTTGTTTTTATTTTGGAAAATGGAATAGTGGATGTTTCACTTACCTTTTTCTTACGGGATGATAAAAAAATGTAGCACACGTATTTTGTCTTTTTGTTAAAAAAAAAGAAGGAAAAGTAGATGAATGGCTAATGGGTTAGAGAACATAGCATTTGCAATTGAGCTTAAAAAAAAAAAAAAAGGGCACACCACAATGCATAGGAATTGATTCTAAACCACCGACATGGAGGGTACACACTCTCGCTAACACGAACAACAAGTGTGTGAATTCTGCCTTAAATAATAGAATTTGATTTTATTTTTTGGTTCGAGATATACGTTTAGGCCACAATGCCGATTAGGTGTTAGTATCTGTACAGTTAGTAAGTGGGTGGAGAGTATATACAAACTCTCACCCTCTTGGGAATGGAACCCGATACCTCCCCCCAAAGCAGGCGATACACTACCACTGGGACAAAGCCTTGGTGTGTTTATAATAGAATTTGATTGCTAACTAAATAATCAGTTACATAAAATTGATAACCGAATTTTATCAGTTGTCAACAATAAAAAGTAATTTTAAAAAATTAATTGTTAATAATAGCTTTGATTAGGACTATAAACGGATGCAGATATTATCCGTATCTGATTCGTATCTGAATCCGAATCCATTTAGTCGGATAATTATCCGGATAGGTATCCGGCGGAGTGGATTCGGATAGTAAAATATTATCCGTTTATAATCGGATACGGATTCGGATACTGTTATATCCAATCCGATAAATATCCGTCTGATATAATATATATAAATAATATCTTTGAAATTTATAAAATTAATATAACCTTTAAAATATATTTTTTAAATACAAATTTATATATTTTTTAAATATTAATTTTTAATTTTTTTAAAATTAATCGGATATTTCGGATACTATCCAAATCCGGATATTTTAATCGGAGTCGGATACGGATATCATATTTCCCTATCCGCCGGATATATAATCGGATATGAATTCGGATATCCGGATATATAATCAGATATGAATTCGGATATATCAATATCCGCTCCGAATCTGTTCCGTTTACAACCCTAGTTTTGATTGAAGGGAGTGACCAAGGAAAAATTTTAGTTAATAGAAGTATCATTCCTTTGTATTGTAGTTTCCAAACTATCCCTGACATGACATATTTTTTGTTATTCTGATTGTCTCTTCAACCAAAGCTCTTGTTCATAGTTAATCTTCTAAAAAATTTCAATTATTATTTCAGATGACACCATTTTATTTGACCCTTTATTTCTAAGTTGTAATTTACATTGTTCTTACTTGTCACATTCAATAATTTATTATTTATTTTATTTACTTATATTTTTCTTCGTGTCTTTTCTTGTGAATGTTTGACCTAAATCATTAGTTTTTCAAACAAGTATGCTTCATGTGACTCTTATTGATTTTACTTATTTGTTTATGATAAAAATTCAACTAAAAAAATAAAATATGTTTTATACATTTGTCGAGGTCTTGATCCTTGAACATCCAAAATCTTATTATTTTAGGTTGGTGCTATGCGGCACATCCACATTTACTGATATATCACCATCTTGAAAAACTTATAGAAAAACACCAAGAAAGAAACTGAAAAGACAAAAAAGCCCCTTATTTCAACCTTCTATCTAATATCTGGCCAAAGACTGATTTCTCCATGAAAAGCTTTGCTAAACTTAGTTTAGAACTTTGTTGCACACACACACGCAAGAGAGAGAGGGATAGAGGGAGAGAATACTTAGCAGCGACAAACCTTTGATAAATTGGCGGAGTTTTGCAGAGAAAATATAGGAGAATGCACGAAACCACCATCCAAAAAAAAGGGGACCAATTTTATAGGGCTTTTAAAGAACATCACCTCCACAAACCAAACGACACGAAGATAATATCAAAAGAAGAAAAATAATCCAAAATTAGTTCAACATAAATTTGGGAGCCTCAAGAGGCTTGTTTCTTGCCCAATTTCTCTCGATTACTTCGTTTTCTCATCGAAAATAGTGTTTTCCGGCCTATTGTTTGATGAAAGCCACGGTAGGATAGAGGTTGAAGACGAAGATTTTAGTCATTATATCTTCTTTTTTTGGTGTTTAACTTAAAATTGGTGTATTTTAGTAAATGATGGGGTGCGTATAGCACTACCCTTATTTTATTAGGGAATTTTGCATTTCAGTTGCTGCATTCTTCCCACTTTGCAAATACACTGTTATGTATAAAAATTTTGCAAATTAACTCATTGTTTTCCAACTGTTAGACAAAGAACCTCAACCAATGGTTCCATTAGACTTTCATCTATATTTGTTAATCAAATGACTATTATGTCATTAAGAGACTTCATAACCTTACAAAGTCCCCTTAACTCCTCTTGAACTATAGTTAATAAATTTTAGTTTCTATAGTTAATTTTTTAAATATTTTCCTAAGGTTAACTCTAAAGGTTATTGAATCTTAACCATGGTTAAAAAGAGTTAAAATGAGACACGTTAATTTTTTTTCTTAAAACCAAGGTTAGATGCTTTAACCGTAAGGATTTGTGAATCTTAACCACAAGTAAAGGGAGTTGAAAATTGAAAGGGACACATTAATTTTTTTTAAAATTATAAAAACCAAGGTCATATACTTTAACCCTAAGGGTTAGTGAATCTTGACCATAGGTAAAGGGAGTTAAAAGGGACGCCCTTATTTTTTTTTTCTTCTAAAAACCAAAATTAGATGCTTTACCCTAAGGGTTAGTGAATCTTAACCACAATTAAAGTAAGTTAAAAGGGGACATATTAATTTTTTTCCTTTAAAACCCAAGGTTGAATGCTTTAACCCTTAAGGTTAGTGTATCTTAACCACATTTAAAGAGAGTTAAAAGGGGACATGTTATTTTTTTTAAAAACCAAGGTTATATGCTTTATCCCTAAGGGTGTGAATCTTAACCACGGTTAAAGAGAGTTAAAATGGGACAAATTAACCATAAGGTTTAAAACTTGTTAACCATAGCTCAAAGAGGTTAAAGAGGTTTTGTGAGGTTATGAAATATCTTAAGGTCATAATAGTCATTTTTATAAATATGTACACTAACCTTGAGTTTTAGGAAAATACTAAAAAAATTAACCATAGAGACTAAAATTTATTAACCATAGTTCAAGAGGAGTTAAAGGGACTTTATAATGTTATGAAGTCTCCTAAGGGCATAATAGTCATTTGATTAACAAATACAAATGAAAGTCTATCGGAACCATGGGTTGAGGTTCTTAGTCTAACTGTTGGAAAATAATGAGTTAATTTACAAAACTGTTAACTATGTATTGGCAAAGTATGAAGAATGCAACAACTGATATGCAAAAGGACTTTGCTACTAAGACCCCCTTAGGGCCGAGACTGTGCTCCTACTGAGATCCCCTTAGGGCCGAGACCATGCTCTAAGAGCACGGAATTTCAGGTGAGGCCATTTCACATGGTAGGCCCTACCTGGAATCCCGTGTTCTTAGAGCACGATCTCGGTGGTCTCGGCCCTAAGGGGTCTCAGAAGCTTTATCCTATGCAAAAATCCCATTTTATTATAAGAAAGTGCTTTCCTCAATTTTTATCTTCCCTACTTTCATAGGGGAAAATAATTTCCTCCTAGCGAGTGTTGCGAAGAGGGTGTCTTCTGTCTTGCCCCCTCTTTTCTCACCATGGTCCCCTTTTTGACTTTTTTAAACAATGGTTAAAATTTACTAACCCTCTGGGTTCTTCTTTTTAACCTTAGTTTTTAGAAAAAAAAAACTATAATTAAAAATATTAACCATAATTAAAAGGAGATAACCATAGTAAAATACACCTGGCAAGAAAAGAGGGGGCAAGACGCCTCCTCACAGCACCCTTTCTTTATGGAGGATCACTCTTCCTCACTACTTGAAAAAACCGCCGAAAGGGGAGGGTTTAAATTTGTATTTTGTACAAACTTTTGCAGTTCCTTTCCTCAGTGTTTTAAAACCCAAACCAACCCGACCAATTGATCCGCAAAGCGAACCCCTCACCGGGTTCTTTGAACCCTTTTTGGGTCAAGCCCAGAACGATCTAATTCAAAACATTTGACCCGGCATGAACCATGTGACCCAAACAATTACTTACAGAGAGAAAAATGATATTTATGTACACACGAAAAAAGTAAAGCATTTTTAACTGATTTGACATTCTTCTATATATATACTAGTAATCGCCTTTTCCTCTCGGTGGAGTATAACTCCTCAGAGCTTTGGATCAACGACGGATGGAGAAGCTCGATACGCCATTGAATCAAGACCGTTATTGAAGAAAAAACATCATAATGGCACTAAAATATACAGTAATCTAATTCCACTGAAATCCTTAAAAGGACACATTTTGCCCTTGTGGAGTAGACCTCCTTGAGCTTTCTCTTTTATCAATATCCGAAAGCTTATCACATCATCAGATCAAGATCTGTTCCTTGATCATGATATTTGTATACTACTCAAACCGTAAAAGACGCAGTAAGCGATCAATATGCCCTTAACTCAAATTTTGTCTTCGAACACAACATATTTTAATGTAACAGAACCCTTCAGATCATCATGAGTATTATCCAAATGGCCTCAAGACTAACCAAATCTTCAATCTGACTAGAAAAAACTCCACCTGTCAAGTTATCCTTTTCCATCATCAACATTTAGCCCCCTACCTGGAAAGGCGACTAATAATACATCGATAAGAAAAGGCGTCTGTGCAGGCAATCCAAATGTATCTTTGATTTTCTGACAAGATCATCATGTCACTCGGCACTCCCTTGGAAATCGAAAAGCAATTCATAATTACCTTGAACGTGCTTTTTAGGGTTTCAAAAACCATTATGAATGCTAATAACATATACTAGTGGGCTGCACGTGCGATGCACGTGAGATAGGGAAGAGGGAGAGAGAGAAGAAAGTGTGAGCCACACTAGTGTGACTAACGTGATGCACGTGTGTGAAAGGGAGAGAAACATGTTGGCCTCTGGCTAAATTAAGGAGAGCTCAATCACACCCACAAATCAACACGTATCCATTTTAACTCATCTTAATCGTGGTTAAGATTTACTTACTCTTATGATTTAACAATCTAGCCTTAGTTTTTAGAAAAAAAATATTTTAAAAAAGTAACCCAAACCCTAAGGTTATTTTAAAGAATAATAATTTAAAAACCAAGATTTGATTGTTGAACCCTAAGGGTTAATAAATCTTAACCACAATTAATAAAGGTTAAAGGGGAAACTTTAACCTAAGCTTATTTTTTATAAAAAAAATAATTTCTAAAAATCAAGATTATATTATTGAATCCTAAGGGTCAATAAATCTCAACTACGGTTAATAAGAATTAAAATAAACATGTGTTGACATGAGGGTGCGATTGAATGTGAGTGCAATTGAACTTGAGTTCAATCACGATTGGCTGATTCAATCTCTATACAGGAGAGAGTGGTGTGGAAAGGGAGAGAGAGTGAGGGAGGAAATGACGTGAGAGTGATTGAGACTTGGGAGAGAGAAAGTGGAAGGATAAAAGGACAAATCTACCCTTATAAAAAAATAATTTTTTACAAATTTTCTTTTGCACTTTTATTTATAATCATTTTATTTAAGGGTATTTTAGACATTATACTTTCAATCAACGTATTGAACATCCAGAATTCTCATTATATATATATATATATATATATATATATTATTGAATTAGTATTAACTGTAAATATGACATCACTTGACTTAGTTGGGTCAACCCATTTAACGCCACGATTCAACCGGTTTGTACCCAAGTAGGGGGATTCTTTAAGGATGTGTTTCATTGAAAAGATTGTGAGGGAAAGTAGGTGAAAGTGGGAGAAAACCCCAGTTTCACCATATTCAGTTTGAGGGATTTTTAGGGAAAATGAAACCTCACTTTTCTCTACGGTGCATCACTTTCACTCAAATCATATTCCAACCAAATGATGGAATTGTGAAAGAAAGTGAGGTTGTGTTTGGATTCGTGGAATTTGAATTGACCTAAAGAATTGAATTCAATGGAATTAAAATCTATTTAATTGAATTCATCAGAATTTATAATTCTACCATTTGGATGCACTATTGATTAGATGGAATTTGGATAAATAAAAATTATGCAAAAAATAATATAAATATAATAATAGGAATAAATAATTATGTAAATAATGTATTTATTAAATTTAAATATAATTTTAATTTACAATTATAATTTATTATGTATTAAATTATTATTTATTAAATTTTAATATTGTGATAACTTATACTTATTATTTTATGTATTCAATTATTATTTACAGAACCTTCTCGTGGAAAGGAAGGCTGCTCTGCCAAAGGTCTCATACTCTGCCGTCCCAAAATTGGAACCAAAGATTTCCTGTATCTAAGATGACATCTTCAGCGAAGACTACAGGCAATACATTCGTCGAAGTAAACGACACGGGTGAATGAAGTTGAAAAACCTGCTGGGTTTAGTGAGCTGAACGAGTTGTCGCCATATTCCATAAAGAAAGTGAAGTAAAAACTACACAATTTCAATTCTACTATTTTGTATGATTATATTCTTAAAGGAAGTAAGGGATAATTTAAAAAAAAATTATATTTTCCTTTAATACTTGTCTCTCAAACCAAACACACATGAGAAAGTATACAATTCTTCTCCAATTTTCTTTACCTTACTGTTTTTTTATTTACGCATCAACCGAACACACCCAGGTAGGTGGGGAAGAGAGAATTTGGGTTATTCTAAAACGGGTGCCGTGTACTTCCCGGGTGGAATTCGATTAGCGGGGTACCCATTTGACACAAGAGATGGTTCAGTTGCTTGCATTCCATTCCATTCCCGAAGGAATTAGTTCTGAAAATGGGGTTATTGGAGATGAGCGATCAGCTCTCTCTCTTCTCAAAATCTGGTTTTTATCGATTCGAAAGCACGAATTCCATTTTCATTGATCCCGTTCGAATCCTCAACTGTTCTTACACCCGATTTAGGGTTTCTCCTTCTGCGTACTATTCTCGCTTCTTTGAATCTAAGGACGTGGAGGAGACTAGGGTTTCTCCTTCTGCAAATTCAAAAAAACGAAAACGAAAAAAGAAAAAATCACTTGCTCTCAACGAAAGAGAACAATCCGCCGACCATCGTCATCAGGTAATTTAGGGTTTCTTCTTCTTCTTACCAACAAGAAAGTGATAGCAAATCATGCCTTGCGTATATTATATATTGGTTGCAGGAAGCAAGGCCTTTGCTGTTGAGGGCACATGAAGCTTTATTAGACTCCACTGATCTTTTATCGTCTCTTTGCGATCTAAAAAGAGATTTTTGTTCTTCAAACGAAAGCAAAGACGTATCGCCGTGTGTAGAGAAACCTGTTGAACAGTCCTTTGTTGAACTCGGAAGTGTGTGGCAAGCCCCTCTGTATGAGATCTCTCTTCATTTCAATCCACAAAATAAGCAAATCGAAGACGAAGGTCTCTCTCAATGCGGCAAATGTAATACTTTAGCTGTAATTATTTGTTTTTTTCTTCACAAAAGAAACGATTTTGCAGATTTTGAGATAATGCATACCTTCCCGTTATTGCGTCACCTTTTTATTCCCATTGATTGGCAATAAGTCATTTGGATGAAAAATAGGCTTCTTGCCGGGGCGACTACTAGCCCCATATCGGGGTTACTCAGTCCTAGAGCTGAGGTAGAGGTGTTCATGGTGGACCAAAGCGAACTAGGACTATTTGCTTAACGAGTTTATGATATAAGCTATGATCAAATCTACAGTATTTACTGCAACCTTACTCCCACAAGTCCAATCCCGGCATATCTGCCGTAGAAGTATATATATATATTACAACCATTCAATTGCTAAAATGTACCTAAATGCTATCATGTATATACTCAACATAATTCCTATATAGTTTATATCTTCAAAAATTAGTCATCTTACGCACGTAACGTGTTGCAATTCGGCTTCATAATGACCTTTGTGATCTTCCTTGTTCTCAGGTTCCCCAATTGATCAATATGGTGAACGAGAAGTGGTTCCGATATTTAATAACTTAGTTGTTAATGAGACAAATGATGATGCGGAGGCTGAATTTCTGTATAGCCAGTATATAATCCCCAGGGACAGCCGCTTCTACATGGTATGATGACTTGTTTCCCTTGTTTCCAGTTTGATCAGAAAGAAAGTAAAACTTTGTTAGAGGATTATGTTCATAGGATTTGCTCAGTTTATCATTATATTGATTTGTTATTTCTCATTCTGATGTTGTAGGATCCCATTAAGGTTGCTTTTGTGTGTTTGATCTCATAGTTTGTTAATTTAAGACTGCCTCACATGTTTCTTTTTGTTTTCTTTTTATCATGTGGAAGTCTGATTTGAGGCAAATTCAGAACCTGATTCCTGGTAAGGGTTGCTCATGGAATTCTATAATGTACCTCGAGTCTGTTGCTGTTACGCAAAACCTGGTTCTTTCTATGATTAGGAAATATTTGGTACTCGTTAAGCACCTTAATGAGAGTATACTAGCATCTTATTGGTAACATCACACATGCAAGGCGATGAAAACCATAATTTGATGGTTCTTTTCTGGAGATCTCTGTATGCCAAAATTGATCGAGTTGAATGACCTTAAACATCTTACTAAATTGGTAAACTCTTTGGGTGCTGAAACCATGACCTGGGTTCAAAATCCGTCCTTATCTGCTAACTCACAAACCATCACACTTGCCTATCGGAAAATAATATATTTTTGTCTTATTTGTGGTCATCCAAAAAAAATAAAATACAGATTTGATGGATATAAGATGTGTAATATAGAATCCATGGGCCGGTGAGTCCCATTCCCAACCATGTGCCCCCCATACGAACCAGTATGTTGCCGGTAGCCCTTCCATTAGGGCATAACTGATGGGTTCTTTGGATTTTCTCCTCTCCATTACAATAAGTTGGCCTTTTAAAAAAAACCTATTCTTTAGTAGTTTAGTTTCAGTGCAAAGTAGTCGATAGTGCAGAGAAGAATCTCTCATCAATTCTACTTCAAGCTTTCTGGGATTAAATGTCCTATATTCTTTTCTGCAGCAGAGCCTGATCATGGCTTCAATCTTATAGTGATCGATCCACCATGGGAAAACAGAGCTGCGCGTCAGAAATCAGTGTATGCATTGATATTTTTTAGCTATTTAAATGCATAACATCTTTGGCAATATTCTGAGGTTTTGTTAAACAACTCATCTATGAATTTTCCTGGAATTTATGATTTTACCTAGAACTTTTTTAAACGTAATGTTCTTTTACAAACAAGGTAGTGCTGCACTTTTCCAGAAGATGGCATTTTTTAATCAAATTTTATATTCTGAAATGGTATTCACATTTCAACTTTGTGGGCATTGAGATTTTTGTGGTTGCTACTTCATTGCAGTTACCCAACGTTGCCTAACCGATACTTTTTGTCCCTTCCTGTTAAGCAACTCACTCATACAGAAGGCGCCCTTGTAGCCTTATGGGTGACCAACAGGGAGAAATTGCGGGTTTTTGTTGAAAAAGAACTATTTCCCTCATGGGGAGTCAGATATGTGGCCACTTTTTACTGGTTGAAGGTAAATTCATGTCTTTTGTTTTCAAAAAATTAAGCTTGCGAACTTCAACCTGTCATGTCTGATGTACTGATTGTTCACGAACATTGCAGGTCAAAGCAGATGGATCATTGATTGGTGAATTAGACCTCTTTCATCATAGACCATATGAATGCCTTCTTATGGGCTACTGTCACGGGGAGGTGAGGCCTATGAGATAGCACACTTAATCTTAATAGGAGGTGACAATTCTTTCCGGATCTTATGAGAGAATTTTCCTTGGTGATTATGTTCGGTTCTTTACAGGTCATGGATCCCAATTGTCAATTGAGCTTTAGATGTCCACAAGATAATCAAGTTATCATTAGCGTCCCTGGTGATTACTCGAGGAAGCCTCCAATTGGAAGTATCCAAGCTTTAACATACTACTGAATTCCTACAAGTTTAACTTTAAAACTCCCGCGTTTGGCTCATTTAATTTTGTGGTCCCCCTTTTTTCTCAATCTTGAATCCCTTCAAAATGCTCCAAAAATTCTTGTTTCTTATATACTAAGTTGACTATGTATGGGTTGGGCCTTTTTTGAGGTATAAGTACGGAAAACTATAAATCTGAAACTCTAGTTTATGTTATATATTTTTCTTAACCTTTTTTTGTAAATGAGGTATATGTTCATTGCACAATCTTGACTGCAGGAAGATCTTCCTGTTCTTCCTTGACATTGTTAGAGTTGCTACTAGAGTATGTACCGGGGCCCAAGCCTGCTCGGTGTATCGAACTATTTGCTAGAGAACTGTTGGATGGATGGACTTCTTGGGGGAACGAACCCATTCACTTTCAGGAGTCGAGATATTTCATAGATAAGAGGTCAGAAAGAATGCACTAGGATGAAAGGCATCATAGTTGGAAGTTACCTCCAGGGCTGGAAGTTATCTACCGTTACACTTTTAAGCGTATGCCTCCTGTAAGTTGCAATGCCTTCCCTTGCTCTTATTTTATTGTTATAAATTGAAGGGGAAGGATGGGTCGAGGCATGGTATCATACTTATAATAGTCAAGGAATCCTGGTGTATTTGATTGGAACTCAGGCCACCAATACTCGGGAAACATTCTGTACATGTGCCACATACTCATAGATCCGGGTTGGGCCATTAAATGTACTCTTCTCCTTGGACAGGCCAAACCATAAAAATTTCCCGAACTGGTTGATTGTTGCCTGATTCATGGACTTTCCTCCCAAGCGTTTACCTCCTCTCTTTTTGAAGGCATGGATAGTAAAAGAAGAGAGTAGGTAAATAGTAGGAAAGAAGACTATACCTCGGATGGTTGGAAGCGTCATGGATGCAATTTTAAACTGTGGCCAATTCAGTCACTGATCTTAACTTTTGGACATACGGGGTGGCTGAGCTCATATGCTGTTTGTGGTTGTTTCACTTAGTGCTATGGTTCTGTCTCATGAAATGCAGGGATGGTTTGGATTTTCCTAGCCAACGTTCACTGGAAGTTCTCGAGGGACTTTTTTCGGGTTCAGATGTCCTAAGAAAAATTTAGGACTATCCAATTGTTGCTCAAATTTTGGGCTAAGCTTTGTTGGTGGGGCCTATCAATTGGATGGTTCAGGTCAGGAACACCGTGTGTACAGAATGTTATGGTCTCTATAATTTTTTGAAACAGAAGCAATTAACTGAATAATTAGAGAAATAATTAGTATTATCTGTTGTCCAGGAATATAAGGATGCAGCATCTGTGTGGGTGACACAACTTCAGCAATCACTGGAGTGGTGCTAATTCATCTGAACCAATGCCTGCTAAGCACTGGAGACAGTTTCTTTCAGAGGTACAAGCAATCATGTGATTAGTTCTGACAGTGAGCAGATATGCATTGTTGAATTCCATTCCTGCAACAGCCAACAGATAAAATTGAAGTAGCATCTGTGAACAGATTTTGATATAGAAGAACTACAGAAGTCTACAACAGATTTCCCCATGTAACTCTGTTTTGCACTTCCATTGTTGCAGTGAAGCAAAATCAGTTGACATTCACAATCAGTGAGTTTTCTTGTAATGTAGTTTTACCTATTCCTCTCACTGATCCATAACAATGAAAAAGCGAAAGAAAAAAGATTGCAGGAAAATATAGGTTCTCTGTTTGTGTCTTACTGTGTACCTAGACAATATGTCTATGTTTTGAAACAAATGGATTAGTTGATAAAACATATTATGACTTTTTTTTATATTAATGAAGCGTTTGTGTCTTATTAATGTTGCTTTAACCAGTTGCATATTTTCTCTTAATTGTTGGAATTCTAAGAGTGGGGCTAGCATTCCTCATGTATATAATATAGAAGTTTATAAATACAATAAATTAAAGTAGTAGAAAACTGGTAAAACAACCTTATCTGTTTTGATGGTCACCATTTCTAGGAGATTGCGATTCTGGAAATCCATGCTCAGTGGGTATGTAGTGATGGTACTTAGCACACGACATTAACTATAGATGTTATCCATGATGTTACTTAATACCAGGAAGTAACAACAGAAGTGAAGAGAAAATTGAGAACAACACTAAGTTGCAGTGCTGTTTTAGGAGGAGAGATCGTAGATGGTGATGATTCATCTTTTTGAAGCATCACCCACCAACGTCATCCTCGGGAGCAGTTGTGGACCTTTTGGTTCAACAAACCCTCCACCAAATCCAAGCAAGCTGCTTGGGGCAGCTCCATTTGCCTCGTCCACAACTTCACCAGCCGAGGAGTTGTTGATGTGTATAATCCCTTCATTCATACATTCTCTCATCTGCTCATTTGTCCTCTTCTTTTTCTCCATTTCATTTCTTCTTGTAAATTCAATTAGGTTTGTCAGTAGGAAATGCACTAGTCCATCATTGAAAAGTGAGCTTTTTAGCTACCTTGAAAGAACTAGTATAATGGTTAGTTCTAAATTGGTTTATAGTTGGTGTTCTCCCCAGTAGCACTCAAAAAAGAGAGAGGAGTGTATTAATTTAGATGAATGATAAGCATTCTGATGGTTCCATACTCTCGCCCTTTTAGATAATAAAACAAAGATGGATGCTAGCCCTCGATGATTGGTCGTAGTGACAAGTGTCAGTTACTTTTTCCTATTATCTTGAGAACGGGTATAAATCATAAATTATTCATTTGAATTTTTTTCCTTAACCTGTAGAAAGATAACAATGTCAAAGATAACAATGTCAGGTGTTGCATTCTAAGTGTGGGTTTGGAAAAAAATAATTCTACCATTGGGGCTAACATTTCTGATAACAAATGATTTTGTGCTTTGTGTGGAGGCGTGCAAGTAGGCTAAAAAAATTTGTCTTTATTAATAAGAGTAATGCTAATAAGCATATCCCCACAATTCAAAAAATTTGTAAATAAAAGAAAACTTTGCCTCACCGTCAGTTGTGTGCCCCCAACACAAAGTCATTTGTTTTATTATTTAAAAAGTGTAAAATTATGAAAATGGTCGTATGCTTACCATCCTCTTATCAAATGAGTCGAGCTAGCTCGAGAGCCGACTCAATTCGTCTTGAAATGAGCCGAGCTTGAGTTGGGTATTAGAGCTTGTTGAGCCAAGCTGAGCCGAGCTCAATGATTGAGCTCGTTTGTTAATCAAGCCAAACACAAACAATTAGCGGCTCGGCTCGATTAATTTTATTATACTACTTATAATATCCTAATAATATTAGTTTTCACATAAAAGTTAAGAGACTTAAATATAATTTGTTGTTGAGGTAAAAAATTAAAAGGTAACCTTTTATTTTCAAAAAATTTAGATTCTTCATATCATGTTTTTCAATTAGACTCACGAGAATAACTATGTTAAGTCCTTAAGGTAGAATGTGATGAGCATGTTTAATTCGGAGGATTTTGATTTGAATTATTTTTGTGAGCCGGCTTGAGCTTGATTATCTACAGACGAGCCGAGCTCAAGCTAACATTTGAAGGCTCGAATTGAGCCAACATATATATGTCACGAGCCGAGCTTGAGCAGCACCCGGCTCGGCTCAACTTGGCTCGTTTACACCCCTAAAAAGAGGTGAGTTATGATTTTTTTTTTTCGAATCATGAGAGTATATTTAACATTCCTCATTAAATTATGAACGCACATATAGGGAAGCAAGACACAACTTGAAGAGACAGAGAGCTAGTGTCAACTAGCAACTACCTTTGAAGTTTCAAAGGATATATCAAGTTATCAACAATTGAAAATCCAGGTTTCTTCAATTTTCTTTCCCTTTTACCAGAAAAATGGATCAACGGGGCACCACATATTGCCTATCTATGATGCAGAAGCTAAGCAGCTGGAAATAACTAAAACAAATCCATGCCCACATGATCAAGACAGCAATGGATCAACACCAATATCAAGTAAGCAAACTTGTAGAATTCTCTGCTCTCTCTTCCAACTCTCGAAACTTTGGTTATGCCCATGAGCTCTTTTATCGAATCGAAAGGCCAAATCTTTTCCTGTACAACACCATAATTAGAAGATTCTTAATGACCAATCAAGCGGAGGAAGCAATTCTCCTTTATGTTCAAATGCGAGGAGAGGGCATACTCCCCAACAACTTCACATTTCCATTTGTTCTCCATGCCTGTGAAGAGCACTTGGAGCTGAAAAAGGGGGAGGAGATCCATGGGTGCATTTTAAGGACAGGGTTCGGATTAGATCTCTATGTTCTGACTACCCTCTTGAAGATGCACTCTGTTTGTGGAGGAGGAAGCATAAGAGGCCGCGACCAAATTGTTTGAAGAAATGCCTGTGAAGGATGTTGTGTCTTGGAACAGTATGATTATGGGCTATATCAGACATGGAGATTTGGATTCAGCGAGAAGCTATTTCAATCACGCCCCAGAGAGAAGCCTGGTCTCATGGAATTCAATGGTTGCGGGTTACGCCTGCTCTGGGAGGATTGAAGAAGTAGAGAAGTTGTTTAGAGAGATGCCAGTAATGGACACGTCTTGGAATTCGTTGATCAGTGGGTATGTTAAGGTGGGCGTCATGATATCCGCGAAGAGAATCTTTGAGAGGATGCCGGAGAGAGACGCAGTTTCTTGGACAGCCATGATCGATGGTTACACAAGAAATGGCCACTATGATAGTTCTTTAAGACTCTTTCAAAGGATGCAGCTAGCCAAAATTGGACCCACTGAGGTGAACCTTCTTAGCATTCTCACTTCTTGCACTAACTTGGGTGCACTGGAACTTGTAAAACGGTTACACAATTATATACATAAGAATGGATTTATTATTGATAACAATCTTGGTACTGCACTTATAAACATGTACGCAAAGTGCGGAGAAATGGACAGTGGCTTAGAGGGCTTAGAGGTCTTCTGAACCATGGGAAGAAAAAGAAATGTGATTAAAGAGAGATGTGATCACTTGGACGGCTGTGATCATTGGACTAGCCATAAATGGATGGTGCAGAGAAGCCCTAAATTTCTTCTCTCGGATGTTGGATGGGGGAGTAGGGCCTGATGATGTCACATTTCTTGGAGTCCTATGTGCTTGTTCTCATGGGGGACTTGTCAAGGAGGGGTCTCAGTATTTTGATTCCATGAGGAGGGATTACTGCCTTGTGCCTAGGATTGAGCACTATAGTTGCATGGTTGATCTCTTCAGACGGGCTGGCTTGCTAGAGGAGGCTGAGGAATTTGTTAAAAAAACCATGCCCCTTGAACCTGATTCAGTTATTCTGGGATCTCTCTTTAGTGCATGTCAAGTTCATAAAAACATGGAGTTGGGGGAGGGAGTGATGAAGCATCTCTTGCAGTTAGATCCCGAGAATAACGGGACTTATGTTACCTTATCAAATATCTACGCAGCCACTGGTAGATGGAATGATGTTGCTGAAGTGAGGCAGAAGTTGAGAGAGAAAGGGATTAAAAGGATACCCGGTTGCAGTTCTATTGAAGTTAATTACCAAGTTCAGGAGCTGAAATCTATGAGATGCTGGATTTGTTGGCAGGTAGAAAGAAAGTGGCATGCTATGTACCAAGATTCCATCTGCAGGAAGCAGAGTGATAATAGGAAAGGAAAATGAAAAAATTGGGCATTTCTTCCCCAATGGGACTTGCAGAAACAGGCCAATATGAGCTGAAGGAAGCTTGATTCTACAGAATTGGGTACCTAAGCACATTAAGAGAGTTGCTTTTACCTTCTGCATCAAGGAAGCCTATCCAAGGATTGCTACACTCTTCAAAAGGCTCGTCATCGTCTGCTTATTTGAGTAATTTATGGAGCTGAGCCCAGAAAATCCATCCTTAGTTCACCTTCCACATTTCTGGTTACACAAACCTCACCCTGTGAACCCACAACCTAGTGCACCAAACTTGCTTTGTAGCTCCAAAGTTAAACTGTAAAATGGCAGACAAGGAATTGAATGCAAAAATGCTGCAGAGCAACATCTGTGTGCTTTTGGAGTCATCGGTGACGCTCTAACTGGAAGAACACAGAAAGATTGCTAAATAGCAGCCAGTTCTACCATGTGAGCTACTTTTTTGGAGGGTGGAGAATATATTTATTCAAGTGAAATTGTTGAAGTTTTGCTGTAAAGGAATTGATTGGTCCCTTAAGTGACCATTTATTACGGATGGATTAAGATCTATATATAGAAGATGAGATTTCTAATACTGTTCGTTCAATTCCTAAGCGAGTGTCTGCAGTGGCATTTACCAAGGGAATTATTCGCCTATACATACTCAGAGGGACCGAGAATACAGTTCAGCAAAGCACAGATACTGTTCTTTATTTCCTAGGACAACCAAAATGCCCAAGAATTTAGAGAGGTTGGGATGTTAAGCTTATAGTTGTGAGACAAATCTCAACAGTAACCCATTCTCAGATTGAATCCCACATAAATTAATATAAATTGTTACTTCTTTCTAGAAAATTAAAGATTGAAGCACAGAGAGTAAATAACAGATTGACATAACATGTTCCTGTAGAAGAATTTTGCTCAAATTGGTACAAGCTCACCTGCGATTTCTCACATACAGATACAGGTTAGGCTGAAGCTTTGTTTCTCATAAATATATATATATATATATATGTTTACAGAAACTCCCAAGTCCTAAACAAACCAACAGTTGTCTCAAACAATATCTTAATTATGTCTGTAAGCAATGTAATTTGCCAGAGCAATCAAAGGGGCTGCCTTCTCTGGATCAAACACAGAGAGCTGATCCTTAGCCTCCTTATTGAGTTGCTGGGCAAATTCTCTGGATTTATCGATGCCCAACAGTTTGGGATACGTAACCTTGTCAGCCACCAAATCTTTCCCGGCCGTCTTCCCCAGTTCTTGGGATGACTTGGTAACATCAAGGATGTCGTCCACCACCTGAAACAGCAATCCGATACATCTGGCGAATTTCCTGAGCTTCTCCACTTCATCATCAGTCCCACCTCCCAAAATAGCCCCTAGAACAACTGAACCTTCCAGTAATGCCGCAGTCTTGTGGACATGGATGAACTCAAGCTGCTCCAACCCAACATCGGTTAATCCAGTAGACCCAATATCAACAACCTGCCCTGCAACCAGCCCCTCCGACCCAATCGACCTCGCCAATTCCCCAATTGCCCGGATGATTCTGGCCGGCGGTACCCCAATTGTCGCCGTGGCGATGTGCTCGAATGCGAAGGCCAGAAGAGCATCGCCGGCTAGGACCGCAACGTCCTCACCGAAGACCTTGTGATTCGTCGGCTTCCCTCGCCGGAGGTCATCGTTATCCATACAGGGTAGATCGTCGTGGATCAAAGACATGGTGTGTATCATCTCCACTCCACAGGCCGCCGGCATCGCCTTTGACTCTTCGCCGCCGACGAGCTCGCAGGCGGCGATACAGAGAACAGGACGCACGCGCTTGCCGCCGGCGAGCAGAGAATAGCGCATCGCTTCGTGGATCTTCTGGGGATCTTTGAGTGACACAGAGCGGTCGAGGGCTTGATTTACGGAATTACCCTTCTGAAGCATGTAAGCCTTGAAATCGAAGGTAGTCTGGATTTCTTCTTCTGGGGTTCCTCCTTCTGTCCTTTCCTCCTTTGTGAGAACTGCAGAGATAGAGATATAAGAAGAAGAAGAAATGGATCGTCGTCTTCTTCTTGGAAATAGGAGGGAGATGGGTTTCCTTCCAAAGGGGTTAATAAACATCGAGTAGGTTGGAGGTCTGGATCTGCCCGCATGGTTAAACATCGAACAGGTTTGAACCCATGAACCCAGATTCACAGAACTCATTTTCTCTCTAAGACTACTAGATTTGCTTTGATAGATAGAGATAGAGGTAGAGGTAGAGGTAGAGGTAGAGGTAGAATGATTTTTGTGGGTGTGTTAAAAGCTCCGGGGAGAGGGAGACTGTTATTGTCTACTAAAAAAATTGTAATAATCTCCAAAGGGTCTCTGAGAAATCAGACCCATCGTCATTCACACCATTAGAGAAAGTCTGAAATGGGGAGAGAGTGACGCAGAGATGGGTATTGTAGCTGTTGAATTGAAAGGCACCACCCAGGCCCAGGCTCATAGCCCATGACAGAGATAGAATTTTGGATTGGAAGCAGAGCAGAGGCCTTGTTGGCATCTACGGCTACCCAATCACAATCATGCTATTCGAGAAAAAAGCGTCCACACTGCTGTACATTTCGTGCCCACATTAATCACACTGTGTTGGCCAATGCTGACCTCTATTCCTAATTTGACTTCTTTGTTGAGCGAAGTCAACTAGTTGGACGGTTCTGATCTCTGTTTTGTCATGTGTGTGGAATTGCATCAACATGTGACCTCTGCACTGCACCACCATGTGACATCCATGTTCTCTCGTTTTATTAACATTTTTTTTTTTGGTTCTAAATCCTATTAACAGCTTCAGCTCGCCTGGTTCAGTATATTTAATTGGCGTGCATTAGTATGCGAACCAGTGGGGTCAGGTTCAAGCCACTTGTTTGCCGTGCATTCATTTACGCCTCTCATAGCCCATATTTGTGTTTGGCTTTCAACATGGGAATTCCTCAAACAAACAATGGTTGAGATTGCAACACCAATTTTGTTTCCAGGGAACAAAATCTTTACGGCCATAAAATTAGAATCAAGACGATGATATGTGTACCTGATCCCGCTATTGATGAATGTGATTGCCGTATAATAATCCGGTCGATAAACAGTAAAAGCTTGTATGGTCTTCAACTCCTGATCTCTAAGTCACTTGATGGGTATTTTGGTGAGCCAAAACACTAAAAGTTGTAAAAAAGGTCTCCAAGAACCTTTTCAAAGTAATCATTTTGGTTTGGTGAGTGTACAGTACTGAATATTGTACACTTACCAAACCAAATATTCTCTCTCTCTTCCTTTTTGTGGTCCCACACAAATAATAAAAATAATGTTTCTCTCTTCCTTTTTTTTTTGTTTTCTCACACAAATAATAAAATAAAGTTTCTCTTTTTCTATTTTTTTGTTGAATTAGTGAGGCTATTGGAAATGTTTTAAAAAAGTGGATAGCCAAAATAAAAAAAAGTAAGTTTTGGTTTCTAGGAATGCTCTAAGTGCATCAAGACTCCTATTTTTGGTCGTCGTTATTAAATAACTTATCACTAACTTCAATTTGTGGATATCCCATCGTTTGTCGGATATCCCATCATCCTTTTAACCAATTAACTTCATTTTTGTTTGTCAGCACTAACTTTCATTTAAGTTTGTCGGATATCCATCATCCTTTTAATCAATTAACTTCATTTTTGTTTGTTAGGTATCCCATCTCTTCATGTATCCCTACAGTTACAAGTTACAAGTTACAAGTTACATGGTGACAGTTAATATGTCTACCATGTACTTGTACTTGGCTCTATACTTTTCTGATTTTATTCACTATTCAATCTTAACTACAACAACTCTATGTTTATTTGATGAACACTACCCCATAGACATTTCTTGTAAATAAATATTTTTCTTAGTTTGAATAGTTTAAAAGCACATAAGCCACCAAGGTCATTGGGTAATGGAATCAAAGCTAATCCCTTTGGTTTCTTTCAATAAAAAAAAAACAAAAAAAAGTCTGAGGTTTCTCAAATGCCTTACTCTTTATTTTTGTTTTTACTAAAGTTGAATTTCATATGCTTAGGCGTTCGAATTTTCATTCACAATTTGCATTTATCTCTCTCTAGTTTCATCAATCAATACAAGTTCATTTGTGATAACAAAATCAAGGAATAACCTAATTAATTAGATTTAGATCTATGACAGAGAGGGAATTTGTAAAATCAAATTAAACTTGGCTATGATAAAGTAAGACAATAATGGTATATTTAAGAAAGCAAGCGGTGTTGCTAGCTCCACCTAATGAGACATTTTAGATTAAGAATCTACTTAAATATGTTATAGTGACCGCCCAGCTACCTCTTTTGCTTTTGGAGCATTTGTCATACTTTTTTCAAGCCATTCAAAAGAACCTTAGTAGTCATCTGATCTTGATCAGACACATCTGCTCTGGACAGCAAATCATTTCTCTTGTACTTTTGATTATTGCATTGCAACTGCTTTCTAATTTAAATTCGCTCATGTTTGGATTTCAAAAGATTTGGGTGATTATGTGTAGGAGTGCTAATGGGCAGAGTCATTCATTATTGACTCAACGTGCACTAATCTATCTATACTACTCCTATATAACAATTGGTATCCAAGTGACATACTTCATTGCTCTCTATTCTCTTCAAATTGGTGCCACTTGGCACACCTTTCAACCAATAACTTCACTCCCTTCAAGTTGATGTCATGTGTCATACCACATGTCACTCCTTCTCTCCTATTGGTCTTCCCAACTCATTCATTAATATTTATTTAAATTCTAATTAATGAGCTCCCTTCCCACCCACGTTAATTACTGCCCACTCTACCTATTATCTCCCCTCAATGTCACTTGTGCACCCCACTTAACTTCTTATTAAAAAAAAGTTATTAATGGAAGGGATGTTACGACATCCAAATATTCTATTTCATCTCCCATGCACCCCAATCCTCTTCCCGTCCATTAAATCTGAAATTTAATTAGCCATTCCACCTCTCTTTGATTCTTGAAAAGCAGTCCGATAGAGATTCGCCAGTTCCCTCCCCTCTAAGGCCTCTCCGTCTTCCCATTTGATCCTTCATCCACTGTCATTTATTGTTAACGTACTCTTATTAATAAAAGTTGTTCGCCCCCCTACCACGTATCCTTGCCCACAATGAACCCCCCCCCCCCCCCCCCCCATGTGTCCCTGATTAATCCTCCAATCCGTTATAACAACTCTCCATCTCCTCTCACTATGTCTCTACTCCACAAATCCTTTTTTTCTTAGTTTGAGATCTGGAAAAAAGCTTGCTGAAAATAATGCAGGTGTGATAATAGTGGTCCCTGTCATAGTATCAAACGAAGGACCTTTTAGATAGGAAAGTGATTTGGAAAAAGGTTATATATATATATATATATATATTTTTTTTTTTTTCTTATATGTTTTAGTCTGTACTTATGTAGCATTGCTGGGTATAATTAATTAATTAGGCGATTGAGGTATTTCATGTCCCCTGTATAGAAGTACGATCGCTCATTACTTATCTTTTCCATTACAGTTTGATGCATTTTCCAAACAAGGATTTCCATGGTCTACTACCATCAAGATGTGTAAGAGGGGAAACAAGCCTCCCTACCTCTGCCATATCGATTAGTTTATCCCAACCATCAGGTACATAGATCTTTTAGGTGTGATCTCTTTGTACTTTTTTGTTTTTTTGGATTGTCCAAACTCCAATATAATTTATCAAATCTCTAGAAGTAGCTCATTGCTTTGATTGGTGGAATCCATCATTTGATGATGGAATCATTGCTTTGATTGGTGGAATCCATCAACAGTAGCTCCTGTTGCCCTCTAGAAGTAGCTCATGTTACCTCAGCCATAGATGGAAATTCCACTTGTATTAGCACATCTATGACAGAGGCAACATGAGGGACATCTCTTCATAGCATCACACGAATTTCCTTCTCAAAGAGAGATCCGGCCTTCTTGTCCCGTTCTCTATTACTTTTTTACTTTGGTGCATAATATTAAAGGTTATTCCACATGTTACCATTCAAGTCATTTTTCCAGTTAGGGGTTTGGTTTAATACAGATTTGAGTATACATGATTAAGGGTTAAATATGATATTTAGGGTTTTCATTGAAGTGCAATTTGCCCCCATCTCTAACAAATTTGGGGCCCTCTCAACCTCCCACAAACAACTTCCCCATCTTTTAATAGATAGTACCCATCTCTCTTCCTCATTTAGGTTTAGGTTGCATAGAATTTTAAGACCATATGTTTTTTCCTCCTTTTCATGTTTTTCCTTGTAACAGATTCAAGATTTAGCATATGTTCTCTGAATGCCAACATTTCAATTATCTTAAAATCATGTGCCCTTGCATTTTTCAGCCCTCACAAATGATTAGCATATTAGTGTCTATGTACAAGCTGGAATTTATATTCCTTGGACTTTTTATGAGGAAGACAATATGAAATTTCCTCGTGGGGATATTTTGAGACTTGGACCAAGTGCAAGATCTCCAATGATACTAAAACAACATATTCACTTATAAAATGGAACTAGGCTTCATTCTTTTATCACATGAAATTTATTTATAATATTTAATCTTTGCAATGCTAATGTAAGTACCCAGGGAATAATTTCTTCTAACAAAAGTCAACATTGCTCATTTTATTTTTTTGGAGAATAAGCTGGGAAACATGACCCATTTTTAGTTGGTGTGTTATCCCTTATTTGTTAGTTATATCAATCAGAGCTTTATACTCTCATGAATATAAGTAGGTGTTTTATGCCAAGAAGTTACTATTGATGTATATCACTAGCAACGTCCGGATTTAAAAATTGCATAATTCATCAATGAAGAAACAACTTGCTTTGCAAATATTACTTTTAAGCCTTCACTATAGTTTAGTTTGAGCGGTTAATCGTGCAGACATGATGGCATAATCATTAAATTTCATCATAGAAGAAACCTCTTAATCAAATATATTTACTGTTGCAACAAAACAAGCTTTCAACTCTCGCATCTCTATTCTTATACAATTTCATGAATATGGAACAATTATTAATTAAGGGTGTTAATACGTCGAGCTTGAGCTTGCATTTTTGTAATTTTTTAATAGGCCTAGTGCGTTGCTGGCCCAAATTTGGCGCATTCACACCTCTAATTATTATGCAACTTGAGAAAATTTGATTTGTTTATTGTGGTGGTGACATTCATTTTTACAACTTTGTTGGTATTCTAGACTAGATTCATAATGAAATCAATAATCCAAGTCTTAATGACTTTCCTTAAATACAATTAATCAATATCTAAATAACTTGATTATAAACTATTATTCTTTATAGATAATTTTTATCTTCATTTCTATGCCCGTGCATCGCACGGGGTGTTGGCTAGTATATTTATATATACAAGTGGGTGGCACGTGCGATGCATGTGAGAGCGAGGGAAGGAGTTAACCACATTTAATTGGAGTTAAAAGGGACACGTGTTACCCAGTAGGTGCGATTGAACTCTCCCCAAGTTCAATCGCGATTGGCTATGATTCTAGTCTTTAAATAGATAGAGCAAGGGGTAGTTTGGGAATTAAAGTAGAACATTAAATCAAAGGTTAGTTTTATATAAGGGTAGTTTGGGAATTTAGGAAAAATCAGGCTACGCTTTCCTCTTGCATTATAATAGTAATGAATATATATATATATATATATATATTTTACAGTGGCGTCGTTAATCTCTCCTAGGTCTTGTTTCAATGACCTCTCTCAAATGAGGCCATCTCAGCTAATGGGACTGATTTGGTACGAGCCCTTGCTTTGTTCGAACTGAGGGGCCAATTAGGTGGGCCTGGTTTTTTCATCTTAGGTTTCACTTATAATAATAAGCTTTGGCTAGGCCCATATCCTAAGAACCTATTTGTGTACCTACTCTAGCTTGGGTTTGGGATGTTTGGAACCCAGTTGGAACAGATAATCTGGGGCCTGACTTGGGCCCAAATTACCCAGGTCTTAGGCCGAACAATGCAGAGGGAGTCTTGATCTTCATGAGAATTGGATGCTCCACGCCTCCAAACATATGCATATGTACCCCCAGTAGGCAGTAACACCTATAATGATGTAACACCAATAGTTTCCCTTGTGCTAGGAAAACTAATAATAATAATAATTCATGTATATGGGGACCCTCTCCTCTGGGTTAACTTTAATTTAATAAAGAAAGGAAAATTCCAGTTTATTACAGTGAGGAAAAAGAGAGGAGTGCTAGCCTTAATCGGCACTGAAAGGCCCACACCCAAAAGTGTTTTGTCACTTTCTCAATCCAAAAATAAAATGGACATGATTTTGATTTTCTTAAGCCGGGGCGGGGTAAGTGGAAGTTCCATTAGGAAATGGAAAACAAGAAACATGTAAAAAGAAGTCGTGAAGAATCTTTCCACTGTAATTTTGTTTATAATTAAAAAAAAACAGTTGGTCTTTCTAGGCTCCGAAGATGTGTCACCTGTCACCACATTATGCACCAGACACGCAACGCTGGAAGCAGTGGTCCCAATCCAATCTCATGCTCATAAATAGGACGGCTGTTTTCACACTGGTCGAGTCCTTAAATTCAAGACTAGGCCCCCAGGGCTATCCTGAAAAACGTTGGTATGAAACCATGACAAGCAAGTGTGATGAAGATCAATAGAAGATGAATTATGGATGTTGAATGCATTTAATTCGACCAATTCATGCTTAAACTCTTTGTAGATAATACTTGTAAGAAATTTTGACACTCGAAACTTTTTTAATGAGAGATTACATACTCAGTCTCCAACAGAATGTTGCTCTGCAACTTCAAATGGTTTTTACAACTACTTGTTGTATAGGCAGGCAATGGTGAATATAAAGAACCCTGCCATCTGCAATCAGTAGCCCAATATCAAGTTCCCAAAGATATCTTGGAGAGTGAGAGAGAGGGGTCACCCACTCCATAATAGAAAAGGCTGTCTTTATAAATCTTTCATATACATTGTGTCTGAATGGCTGAACTGGATTTTGCACTTAAAATTTTCAGCTTCTTAAGCAAAAATAAGAAATACTTCTCAAGGTAATTTAAGATGGCAAGAATAGGGCGATTGGTAACTCTAATCTAAATAGGTAGAGCTTATTCGAAAAATTGAGTGTATTTGGACTTTAGATTGTTAAGTTAAAGTTTGATTGGATGTCAAGATCTTTTTGAAGTAGAGATTTTAGAGGTAAAAACTTCTACTTTAAAAAGTAGCTATATTTCTTTAGAAGTAAAACTCCTACTTCAAAAAGATGTAGACATCCAATTAACCTTCAACTTAACAATCTAAAGTCTAACTAAAGCATAATTTTCAAATAAGCTCTACCTATTTAGATTAGTGTTACCAAGTGCCATGCTCAAGAATTTATAAAAGTTGTCTACAACTGGTAAGTTCGAAAGAACTTACTAATAGGGGGTGCACTAGCACGCACCCTTCGAGTTCAATCTAAGCAAGCGTGGTGGAGGGAGAAACAATCCTACAAGTAAGCAAGTATAAACAATCAATCACTACTATAAACAAAAAATTGATGATACCATAAATAGTAGTTACACAACAGAAGGTGTTGTGGGATAAGGAGAAGAATTACGGGATACAAGAGTATGAGTGCCATAAAGAAATGTCACGAAAGCCGGTAAAGAAGTAGTTGAGAAAGAGAGAGGATCTTTCCCTAGTACGCGAGGACTGGGGGTATATGTAATGTAATAGTTATAAGCCAACTCAACAAAAGACAAAAACAAATCCACTATCTGGGCTTTGGTCTTGGGCTTTGACTTTTTGACTTGAGACTTGACTTATTGGATTTGAGCTTTATCTTTTCTAATCTTGAGAATAGTCTGAGTTAAGATTCTTTTTTCGTCTTTTTGACTTTTCTTTATCTGTTGATTTCCATGAAAGCTCTTTATTTGAATTCCCTGCATAAAATAATGTAAAAATTACTTAAAATTCATAATTTATAGATAGAAGAACAAGTTCGGAATATAGACTTTAAATCCCTGATTCAGACTAGAAAGTACGATAAAGGGTTATATAATAATTAGTTTGGAGTGTACTTTTCCACACTGATCACTACTCATCATTCGGGGGGAATGGATCCCAAGACCTTTCTATTGAGAGAGGCCACCTCCCCCCCCCCCCCCCCCCCCCGGCCAATTTTTTTTGATTTTCTTGTTTACTTAATAGTAAAATTTTCAAAACGAATTTTTATTATTATCTATATATATATACTACTCCACCAAAATAACTTTAGTTAGTTGACTATGTGAGAAGTTTGGCCCTCGTAAAATAAAAAATATAATTAATTTTATTTAGAATAGTTGTTAATTATTAGTTTTATTTAGATTAGTAGTTAATTATATTTAGAACAATGATTAGGGGATAACGCATTCGGCTATATAGCCAGATGCCGGTCCAAGTATCTTTTTTAACACTCCTTAAGCTTAACTAAATTAAGTGAAAAAATCCGGTGAATCCCAATTCTATGTTTGAGTTAATAACTTACAAACCCAAGTGGGGTGGCTAGGTCTCCCTACAAGTCTATCTACCATTTTAATTTATGCAATTAAATTATTAATTAAGGAAGAATGAAAAATGAAGTACGGAATAAGGGAAACAAGCAGACCATAACACAATGTATCTTTACGTGGAAACCCTTCTTGGAAAAACCACGGGACCTAGTCTAGCAAAGAGATATATATCACTGAAATTCTTTAGTTCAATGATTCCTTTGACCTAGGGGGGGTGAATAGGTCTTCTTAACACAGTCTACCAAATTTTAATTTTAAGCAATCACAAGTGAACACACAAACTTTTTATGTGGAAAACCCTTTCGGGAAAAACTACGGGACCTAGTCCGGCACAAATTTCACTACGAGAAGATTAAAGAAGTACAAGACTCGAATCTTACCCAACTAGACACGACACACTGTTCCTAGGTACAGATTCTTCACCTAGCAAACCCGCGAACTCAACTAGTTCGATCTTTGTGACAAGAGCTCAGATTCCTTACTAGCCACCTCTTCTCGAAGCTACTCAACCACGACCTCCAAAGATCGATTCCCGTCCTTGACGGCTTTGACTCAGCCAACCAACACTCACAGCGGAGTAACAATGGAGATTTAAAGGTTCAACTAATTTCTAAGGAGATCTCATGAAGTATGGAGATCGAATGAAGCAAATATGATAAGAAAAGGTTTAACCTTGCTTCACAAGAGAATAAGAGAGGAGAGATGAATAGATCAACCATAGGGGTGTTGATTGATCTTAAAAGATGATAGAACTCTCAAAATTCTTTGTTAAAAACCCTTATCTTCAAAATGGGTCTTTAGACACTTTATAGAATGGAAAAACTAGTTTCCTTAAAGTAAAAATTCAAATTTGGAAAGAATTTTAAAGGGTCGGTCGACCGACTATCAGGGGGGGTCGGTCGACCGACTATCAGGGGCGATCGACCAACTGAGATACAGTAGCTTACTGTTTTCTAAAAAAACAAAAACGCATACAGTCGATCGATCGCTTATGAGGCCCGGTCGACCGGCTGAGCCTATTTAGCTACTGTTTGAGTTTTTATTCAAAACGTATGACAAATGGTCGATTGGCCCCCAACCCCGGTCGACCGAAATTCACCAGATATGCTTTAATCTTCTAAAACACTTTCTAATCTAACCGTAAGGTCTTTTGCTGACCACCTAGGTCTTTTTCAGATGTTCTAGGACAATTCCAACTAGGTGTTCATGGTTACTAGGTCTCTTACCTTCCTAATGGCATGAGCAGAGTATGAACGCAGAATCTTCAGGCTTCATCTTCACTTAGCTTGATCTTTTTTTAGCATACACACTATTCATTGAACATTGTTTTGACTACAGAATTAGCTAATATTAAATTCATGACTTTACAATCTCCCCATTTGGTAATTCCGTGACAAAACAAAGACTAAAGTACATGACTTGACAATTTCCAATTGCAATTTGACCATTACATGACAGAACAAAAAATTGCAGGACTCAGACTTGAATTACATTCATTCTTGGCTTCTCCTGGATCTCTATCCACACCTGCACATGCTTAAACAACTTCTACCAAGTGAAGCATGAGAAAAATATAATAGAGAATAAACATGCATTATGTAATGATGGAAGGAAATGTACTATTCTTCTCCCCCTTTTTGGCATAGAATGCCAAAGCAATAATCAATGAGAAAATCCAAAGAAGAAACAGTTGGGACAAACAACTTATATATCAAAAAGGTAACATCAGAATGACAACCCAGATACAAGCCAAATGATCCACAATAAGATAAACCCTCCAAAACAAATATAGGGAACCATGAAATCAAACCATACAATCCACAAAACACAAATAAGTAACATAGATCATCCATAGGTAGAAGCAAAATAAAAAATAGATCCAATGCTCACAAGACAACTCCTAAGCCAAACTAAGCAGCCTGAACCAGAGACTAATCACAATCTACATCATACTGAGCATGAAAGTCCATAAGCTCGCGACGAACAGCATCGACCGAGGAATCCAATGAACTCAATCACGAATCCATGTGAGTAGCCAAAGAGGACTGAGATGCATCAATGACATCCAAACGAGCGTCCATCCTCGCAGCAAAGGTAGACTGAGCTTCAGACATTGCCTCCAAAGCAGCAGCAATCGATGTGAGAGAAATCTCTTATGGGGGCTGGGAAGAAGAGGCACCAACATCAGGGTGTACTAGTACATCCGCACCAACATAAGACGCGACTGGGATAGCAGCATGAGCGAGACTACTCGAGAGTGATTTCTTGGTGATGGGACCAATAGAGTATTGGAACTGCTCACCGAGAGTAGCTCGAGCCCCTTGAATACCCACAAGGGTGAAGATGAGAACACCAAAGGGTAAGGCAGTCTTGGCCAACATGACCCGATTTGATTTGATCATCAGATCAGCAATGAGGGCACCCATATCAATGGGATCACCCTGAAGGATGTTATAGAGAAAGCGAGCACGGTCCGGGTCAAGCTCGGTGCTATGAATTTTGGGATGGATGTTGGAGCACATAATTATGTGAAGAAGTCGAGTAGACCGAGTCAGATTCCAATGAAGAAGATGAGGGGCTTGCCACTTGGTTTGGGTAGAGCATAAAGCAGTCGTGATGGTATCAAAATCGAACCTATCATCAATACCCTGATGTAGGAATGGGTAGAATGCAATGGGAATGTGAGAGGTTTTTATCCAGTGAGAGATGATATCTGGATCGATGAGAATATAAGTACCCCTAACCCATGACCGGAAAGAGCGCGCAACAAATGGTCAGTTGCATCAATTTCTTTTTTCAATAACTTGACATTTTTGGTCATGAAAATTTGATCATTTTTCAGCCTTAGGTATTCCTCAAACAATTCATCATAAGCTTTCTAGAGGTCTTCCTCATAACTAGAGTCACTTTGACTCTCTTCATCATCCTCACCATCAATATGTTGTTGGTCTAGGTTCTTCAGAGGTATCAAAAATATTAATTGATCAATTTAGTTTCAAACCCCACAAGACAATATTTTAGAGTGCTCATGCAATTTTTTCAAAGTAACTTATGACTCTCAAAGTTTTTCAGCATGCATAGTTCAGTCAAGAGTAGGAATTGTATTTATTTGGGATCATGTGTTCTCAAATTAAGCCAATCAATAATGAGTGGATTATTGCATGTGTATCACAATTTGATTAGATTAAAAATAGATCAATTTAAAAAAAATTAATTTATTTGCATGTCCTACCCTATTGCATTATTGCACAATCACTGAAATATGATAGTTATTTCCCCACCCCAAATTAAACATTACATTATCCTCAATGTAAGAAAGGAATTCAAGCACAGATAAGGAGAAGAACAATAGTATCTGACAGGTGAAGGCACTTCAAATATGAAAATTGATAAATGGGGTGAATAGATAATAGATCAATCACAAAACCCACCCCAAACTTCATTCAAACCAATCCTGGACAGATGTTAGTAGCGATGTTTTCAACAAAATGATGAATAGTGCTAAAACATCGAGAGATAAAGCATGAGCAAGAGTATCACAAAGTTAAGAAAGCATAAGGCAACAAAGAGTAATCTTTTTTTTTAATAGATTACTATGCAAAACATTGGGTTGCCTCCCAACAAGCGCTAAGTTTATCGTCTTTAGCCTGACTCTTGAGTATACGCATATCCATGTCAAAAAATTTGGAGACCACAGACCTTTGAAAGGTTGCAGATGCATGATATAACCTACATGGCTTACGCCGATAGGAAAAGGGACCGGATAGGTAAATGTATGTGGATTTCTTTTTGGATTTCACTTTGGTGTTTTTAAATGGAAGATATATCAGAAGAGTGGAATTAAGCAAAGAATTTACATCATCCTTGAGCTTTTCTTCATTGGGGTCCGAGGGTTTGAGATGAGCGAGGGATGCCTCTAAGGCATTCTCAGTTAAGACATAAGGAGGGGTCTCCTTAATTATTTCATCACTTACATTCACCAGGAAGCACTCATCTCTCTTTTGTTGTTGCTCGGGGGTGGTGAAAATGTTTGGTCGAACTTTCATGTTACCAAATGACACATTCATTAGCCCGGTCCTACAATTTATACAAGTATTGGCCGTGACCAAGAAGAGATGACTAAGGATGACTGAAATTTGGCTTTTTGAATTGTGCACGGGTTCCATGTCAAGGACAAGAAAGTCGACTGGAAAATAAAATTTGTCGACTTTAATAAGAAAATTTTCAACTACTCTACGAGGATTTTTCATAGATCTATCCGCTAATTGTAACATGATGGATGTGGGTTGAAGCTCTCCTAAACCTAGTTACTTATACACCGAGAAGGAAAACAAATTAATACTAGCTTCTAAATCTAGGAGTGCTCGATTGATGGAGTGATCTCCAATAACACATGAGATGGTGGGAGCATCAGGATCCTTGAATTTAGGAGTAGTGTTGTGTTGGATAATGAAGCTCACTTGTTGGGTGAGAAGGACCTTCTTGGACACATGATTCTGAGATTTACGCTTTTGAATGCATAGGTCCTCAAGGAACCTGACATAAGCCAGAATCTGCTTAATAGCCTATATGAGTGGAAGATTTATTTTGATTTGTTTAAAGATTTCCATCATATCATCAACTTTGGCTCTCCTTTTTCTAAAAGGAGAATGATCATTTAAGCACTGAGAGTAAGGAGCTTTGGGCATATAGGATGTCGGGGGAGTGGGATTAGATGAAGATGGGGAAGGAGCTTGGTCCTTCTCAGCGATACTCACCCCCTCTCCTTTGGATTTTGTTGGGCCCACAATGGGCTCTTCTTCTTTACCATTCTTTTTCCTAACCTGATTATCAACCACCTTCCCACTTCTTATGGTGGTAATGACAAGAATGTGATCACGATGAGTTTCAATGTGTTGAGTCTCGTTAACCATGTTTACACCCCTAGGGTTGCTCATCGATTGACTTGCGAGCTTCCATTCCTCTCTCTTTTATATGACATTAACTAGTTGTCCCACTTGGAACTCAGGCATCTGGATGGATTAAGAATGAGAATGCAATAGTTGGGTGTTGACCTCCAACCCTTTGAGAGCATTCAACACTTTCATCTCGAAAGATGAGTTCCTTTGAGGAGGAGGAGTAGAGTGTTGGAACTGTTGTTGTTGGAGAAGGTGGTAGTTAGGCTGATTTTGAAAAGGTCGGACATTCAACCCTTGAGGTTGGGAGAATGAGTTCCCTTGAACTTGAGCTTGAGGTTTTCATAAGTAATTGAAATGATTTCTCCATCCCGGGTTGTAAGTATTATAGTTTGGATCATTACCCGGGCAGGTATAGGCGGCATTTGCATACTCTTGGAAAAATTATGGGAATTGAGCAACTAAAGAACACTCATGAACATGATGGGCATGACTTGAACATATAGAACACACCTCATTAAGATTAGGAGAGTGAAGAGGAGGTTTGTAAGAAGATGGTCTGCAGCCATGAGTTGATCTAATTTGCGAGACAACTCATCCACTTTAGATGAGATATCAATAGAAGCACCCACTTCATAGATGTCTCTCTTGGATTTTGAGATGGAAGGTTGTCTCTTAGAACGATTGTTGGAGGCATGTTGTTGAGAGTTTTCACTCAGATTTTCAAAGAGTTCCCATGTTGGAATCTCACTTTTCATCATAAATGTCCCTCCATAAGAGACATCAACCATCTACCAGTTGTATTGGGGTAATCCATCATAAAATGATTGGATCAGTTGCAATTTAGGAATTTAGTGGTGAGGACATTTACAAAGAAAATCTTTGAATCTCTCCAAATTCTCATGATTCACCGTCAATTTGAGAAAAACTCGTGATGGTTTGCCTCATTTAATTAGTTTTGCCTATGAGAAATAATTTTTTTAGAACTCTTGTTATAATTGAGTCCATGAGTAAATAATGTTGGCCTCTAAATAGTTAAGCCAATGCTTGACTTTATCTTTCAGAGAGAATGAGAAGAGACGCAACTTGAGGGCATCATCTGAAAAATTCTGCAACCTGAAGGTTGTGCAAATTTCATTGAATTCATTCAGATGTTTATAAGGGTCTTCATTATTAAGTCCATGATAAGATGACAACATTTGAATTGTGCTGGAATTAATTTCATAGTGGGTTGCTATAAGTTCTGGCAGCCGGATCCAGGAGGGTGATGAGAATGTGGAAGAAATAAAGTATTCCTTCAAGGACTTGTTTGGGTCTTAGTCTTCTGTCATTGCAGAGAAATGAGTAGCTTTTAGGTTAGAATGAAATCAGGCCGAAGCCTTGAGAAACCTAACGGTACGCTCTAACTCTAAATTGATAAGGATTAACTTAGAATTACATGACCATTTACGGTGCATACACCCTAGGGTAATACTCTATGTGTGACCGATACCAATTTACTCAAAGGGGATAGATACTTACAGTACAATCTCCCACTTTCCAGAATTCGATTAAGCTGTTGCCAAACGTTTTTCAAGTCAAACAACTTGGTACCTGCTAATCAAAGGAGTTTGTATTTAGCAAACATAAAATAAATTTTTTTTTTAATTTTTGGATAAAATTGACCCAATCTTAATCTCTTGAATCAAACAACTAAACTGTTCCAGCAATCCCTGACAAAGGTGCCAAAAATTGATAGTCAATTTAATAAACTAGAATAATGACTAGTATGGGGTGCCGAACCACAGAAGATTGTGCTGGTTTCGTTGCCTTTTTCTCCAGATTAATTCTAAGTGAATGGGTAACAAGATTGATTGATTTTAACCTAAGATCAGAAATTAAACTAACAGATTTTATTTTAACTAATTAAACTAAGAACTTTTGGTGATATATTAGTGAGAAAAAATCTAGGGTGTTTAAATCCACCACTATTTTCATAATTAAATCCACATGCATTCATTCAGGTATCTCAAGTGTAAACAATAGGTATGAGATCAACTAGAAGTCTCAACTCATCAAAAAAGAATGATTCGAGGGATTGAACTCTAAGTATATCCTATCTTCGGTTAGCAAGAGTGATATATACTAAACTAGGATTGTGAAATCACTCGTCTTCTTTGGGTATAAAATATCCAATAATTCAATTAATCGACAGTAAAACAATTGAATAAAATTCATATCACTAATCACAAAAAGATGATATGAATGATTTCAATTTCAACACAATAAAACCAAAGACAATGATAAGATCATATTGAAATCGATTATAAACTCGAATAAATTGATTGAAGAACAACCCTCTTATTATGCAATCATTATTTACACAGGGAGAAACCTAAATAAAATACAAGAGATACAATTACTTAGCTAGGGTTTCATCTAAATTCTAGAAAAAGAGATTAGTTCATGCTAAGGGTGAAAAACACCCCTTTCGACGAAAAACACAAAGAACCCATCCTCCAACCTTTACAGGTCTCTAGAGCCTTCCTCCTTTAAATTCCCAAAATTTAGAACCTCCATATGATGATGTTACTTTCCTATGTATAGAGAGGAGAAAACTCTGCTAATTTGGCTTTAGAAGTCTCCAAAACGGGCCCAAAAAAGAGGGATTTTTCACAATTTAAAACACTCAAAACGGCGTCACCTGATCGATCGGACTAGGGTAGCCGATCGATCACGCTTGGTCTGATCGATTGGACCCTCCTGGCCGATATGATCGGTAAAGAGCTTCTTTGATTTTTTTCTTTTCTTATTTGCTTGCCATTCGCTTGGATCTTTGCTCGGATGCGATTTATCTGAATCTTTAAAGCTTGTAAATCCTTAATTTAGTATTCTTTTCCTTGCATGAATTTGAAAACACAAAATACACCCAAGTGAAGTAACGTAATGGATAAAGGGGCTCAACAAGATTAGAAAATACAGTTTAAGGTACATAAATGTGTAACAATTAGCACTGATCAGTTACTCTCATTTAAACTTGAAGAAGATTCTTCAATCCCGTTTAAGAAAGCAGTGAAGGCCATATAATTCCTAGTCTTCTTACCATAAGAACTATCTGATTCCTCAGATTCGGATTCACTATCATCCCGTGCCTTGCTCTTAGATTTATTCTTATTCGAGCATTCTTCGGCAATATGGCTGTAGCTTTGGCAATATGTCTGGAGAGAATCAATCAACTCTTCAATTTTGAGAGCATCAATATTTTTGCTCTTCGATGGTGGTAACCTTCGATCTAAATCTCTCAGGCGGAGATCTTCCTAACTATTTTGGACTTAGGTATAGTTTCTCCTAGGTTAAAACTTGAATTAACAATGTCACTCAGATCAACATAAAAACTATCAAAAGTTTCATTATCAGATTTTCAAATTTAGAAGTAAGCATTTGAAGTTTGAAGATCTTGACTATTGTAGTCCCTTTATGGGTATATTTAAGAATGTCTCATTCGAAGTGTTACATTTAGAAATACATCGAAATTTTCTGGTGTGACAGCAGTGAAGATTGTATTTAGACCTTTATTGTTTCATATGCAACTTTCAAATTCTACATTGGTCCATTTAGTAGAAGGTTTAGGGATGGTCTGATCATCTATGGTCGTTGTTGGATGAGTCCAACTTTGTTCAATAGAGATCCAGACTCTCTCATTTAAAGATTTTAGAAAACGCTCTCATATGAGATTTCTAATAGGCATAATTATTCTCATCAAATAATGAGAGACAAGAGATGGATCCTCCTTCTCTTTAGAGATTCATATTCACCAAATATACAGATAAGATCACACTAATAAATTAATGAACCTGATCTGATACCAATTGAAAAAATCCGGTGAATCCCAATTCTATGTTTGAGTCAAGAAATCACAAACCCAAGGGGGTGACTAGGTCTCCCTACAAGTCTATCTACCATTTTAATTTATGCAATTAAATTATTAATTAAGGGAAGGTGAACAATAAAGTGCGGAATAAGGGAAACAAGCAAACCATAACACAATGTATTTTTACGTGGAAACTTTTCCGAGAAAAACCATAAGACCTAATCCAGTAAAGAGATATCACTAAGAAAAAGTAAACAAATACTTACAAGACTCAAACTGTACTCAACCGGACTCGACACTACGATCCTTAGTACTCAATCCTCCACACCTCCAAAAGTAATCATGATCTCGCAGGGCTCGCAATCTATCACAGCAGTCTATTCTTCTCTTTGTGTCTCCACAAACCACGATCTCTCGATCGATCTCTGTCAATGACGGCTTTGGATTCCACCGACCAAATATCCACGACCCTCCTCGGATCGATCTCCTTCGTAATGACTTCGGATTACTTCGACCAAGTTGTTCTTAACAATAACGGGTTGATGATTGTTCAATTAACAAACTCTAGATGGATTCCAACAATTGAATAAACAAGAAAGAATGACCAAAAAATGTCTTGCATACTTTAGAGTGGAAGAGGAGAGAAGAATGAGTTTAAAAAACCTAAAATATCTTTTATAAATTCTCACAATTCTCTTGGGTCGAATGAGGATCAAACCCAACATATATAAGGTCACTAGAAGAGTTAGAATCAAGGTATGAGTCTAATTTCATGAGGACCAGTCGACCGGTTGCATGATCGGTCGACCCCTCATAATCATACTCTCTGGAAAAAACAGCCTAACAAAAAATTATTGCACAACGGTCGTTCGGTCCCCATGAGCTGTAAACTGGTAGGCCATCGGCGATCGGTGGAGATTTTGCCTAACTTCCTTCACGAAAGTTATAAAACTCTTAGACGGCTTCAATTTTCATATACTATGGACCCAAATCGGAGCAACGATCAATGACTTATGCCCCATACACCGAACAAGGGTTATTTTAACATTTCTAACTCCTCGTATGCCCTTGAAAGTTTGTATCTAGTCACCTAATGTACATAGAATGATTATAAGTCAATTTACCCCGATGATATAAGGTATCTAGGTCTTACCATCCAATGAGTGAGATGAAGGCAACACTTTGAATATCTTCAATCGAACTTCGATTTTCATCATCACGGACTTAGATGCTTGGAGGCAATGACACAAGTCTATACTAGACACTTTGTTTTGACACCAGAATATGCCAATACCAAAAAAATGAACTTACATTATGATGAATATTTCAAAAAAATAAAAATAAAAATTGGATGGATGAACCTTGAGGGTGAGTGAATCTTAGTCACAATTTGTAGGTGTCATGAAGGAGGGCATAGACCAATACATAGCCAAATACGTAGTTCGCTATCTATTTCCCTTTTATTTATATAATGGTTCTCTCAAAATGGGCATTTTATTAGACCTTTCCTAGAATGTAATGATAACAAATTTTATGATCGTGATAGACCCATTAGTCATAAAAATTTTCTTAGGGCTTACGCCCCCCAATCCCAAGTCCATGCCCCAAATCCATTAATTTTCCAGATACATGTCTTTTGCCCTCTCCCAAAGAAAAATTCCTCGACTCCACTCCTGACCCCACCATTGGGGCAAGAGGTGGAGTGTGTGACTTAAGGAGGTTTTTCCAAAGAAAGTTTTTTGTGTACAACAAGTAAACTATAGGGAAAATAAATGTTCAAGTATAATGTCATTTCAGAGTTGGGATCATATTCAATGGCAATTGAACTTGGGAGAGTTCAATCACACCCACAAGTCAACAAGTGTCCCCTTTAGCCTTTATTATCTACAGTTAAGATTTATTAACCCTTAATGTTAAACGATTTAAACTCAATTTTTTGAAGAAAACATTAACAAGGGCTAAAACTTTTTAACCAGAATTAAAAGGGCAGTTAAAGAAGATTGAGTTCAATTGAACTCTCACGAATTCATTTGCAATTGGACAAAACCTGGAAGAAAAGAAAATTTTACTATATGGTGAGCTTGTTAGCCAACCACCTAATAGGAATGATGTACTCAACAGATATGCTTTCCAACGCTTCGACAAGTTTGCATTGTCACCTACAAAAATAGGTTAAAAAGTACAGATAAACTAAGAACTAAGAGCTTGGTTCAAAGCTAATTAGAACAACCAAAAATATGCATATGAACATGATAGTTTGGAAACAATACAAAGGGAAGGCATTTCTATCAACTAATTATTATTTTTTCCTTAATTCATAAATTACTCTTGTCAAATGTATATTTTTGAGTTGCTCTTATCTGCTCTTCATCCAGAACTCCGAGTCATTATTCATCTCTAAAAAGTAATAAATACTATTAAGAGGTAATGTATCTAATTTTTCATTGCCACGTGTCCAATAGATTAGCTGTATTAAGCTACCAAAATAACATTATTGTTTGCTAATCACTGTTCAGAAAAAATAATAGAAAGCTGTCATAGAAAACGATGGTGCCTCATTGCTTTGTTGAAAAAAGACGCAACTTATGGTAAAAAAAAGGGTATAGCTGGCATATTCCCTAGACTAGATAGGGGGCAAATGATTCGCTCCAGTGGATGCCCGGGCGTGAGCGCATCCACAACTCATGGGGCACATAATTTGGGGGAGAAGTCATTTCATTTTATCCCCACGATTTTGACTTCTCGCCACTTGATATCTCCCCCTTATTATCGCCAGGTGCCCCATGAGTTGTGGATGCCCGAGCGCCCAGCTTGGGCGTCTACCATAACTAATATTTTGCTTAGATAGGGGCTTGGACCGCTTGGTATATTCATATACGAACATGGGACGAGATTTGGCCCTTGTTAGACCATCAGGCCCACGATTTACATGCAACCATGTGTCAATTTTAACATTCATTAACTGTGGTCAAGATTCACTCACTCTTAAATTCATACATCTAACTTTGTTTTTTTTTAAAAATATATTAAAATTTTTTAACTCTAAAAGTTAAATTTCTTAACCAATATTAAAAGAGGCTATGTGAATGGATGAGACGATTTTGGTCCTGGGCCAAACCATAACCAATCCCCGATAAAAGGGCTGTATTCGGATCGGGCTTTTCCGGGCTTGGCCATGCCCGGCTCGGCTTGAAAGGATTTGATCTAGGCCCGAAATAAAGCATGAAAGTGCGGCCGGAAGCTCGGCTCGAATTCAAAAGTTTGGCTTGAAGCTCGGCTTGGCCCGGCCCGGCCCGAATTGATTCAAGCTCGAGCCGGGCTTGGCTTGGCTCGAGCTCGGCTTGAATAAATTTTTTATTATTTTTTATTTTTTTAAATAATATTTTATATTATTTATATATATAATAATGATATATATAAATAATATTTTTACTTTTTTTTAGTTTTTTAAATAATATTCGAGCCGGGCCGAACCGTATAGGGGTTGGCCCGAGCTCGATTTGATTGAGTTTTTGGGCTTTTTTTTAGACTTGGATTGGCCCGTTCGAGCCTAAAATTCGAGCCGAACCGAACCAAGCCGAGCCGCACCAACGGGCCAATCAGGCTTTGTGCAACCCAACCCGATAATATGTCATAGGAAACACATGATACTGTCATAATTATTCAGAGTGCCTTATCCATGGTTTATAAAAAGAAGTACGTGTAAAGAACAATTCCAGTGTCACTCAGTATGAATGTGGTAGAAAATTTTAATTTCAGGGAGTAAAGTCTAAGAACAGAAGGTGAACAATTTGGAACCTTTCCACGTGTTATTCTGTCCAAGCAGAAACTATGGGTTTATAGATTATTCAATGTCCTTTTGCAATTGCCATGTAAGTCTAAGCAGGTGAGGGAGAATCTGACTTTAGAGAGGTGATTAGAATAAGATAAGAGTTTGAGTCTCTACTTGGGACGAGTCCAGTTAGGCATTTTCCAGTAAGATAAAAGAAGAGTAACAATGAAAGGGTTTTCTTAAAAGATTTTTTTTATAATTATTATTTCTGAGTTCCCTCAGTGAACAACTCAAGTACTCAACCCAAGCCAACTCATTCAATGAACTTAAAACAAAACCAAGTAACATACCCATTCAACTAGCATTAGTCATATATAATCTCTACTATTTTAGAGAGAATATAATTATTAAAAACATTGATTAAATTTTATCGTTATTAACAAAATTACCCTCATGCTTATCTTTTAGGAGTCCGGTTGTAACACACAAGTTAACATGTGTCCCTTTTAATACCTCTTAACTATGGTTAAGATTCACTAACCCCATCTTACCTTAGCTTTTAGGAAAAAATAATAACTCTAAAAATTAAAATTGTTTACTAGAGTTAAAAAGAAAGTTCTAGTGTTGTAACAGACTCCCGTGGAGAATTTCTAGTCTTCACTTATTATCTTCTCCAATTCTACTCTTATAATAATTATGAACAAAATTATTCTTACACTTGTATTGTCTACTATTGTAAAGAGAAAGACAAAATTATCTTTTCACTTATATTTCCTCAATCTCTACTTATCGCCCTTAGATTTGGAACTATTGAAACGATAGCCTGTTCAACGGCTCAATTCTAGATCCTATCTCAACTATTTAAAAAGTGGAAGGACAGATTGAGGAACTATTATCTTCTACATATAGAACACAAAACTCTACAAAGTCAATTAGAATCATTGAGGCGTGCTCCGAAGCTAAACTTGATAAAGATAAATGATGATGGGAAGATCTAGATTTGAGCAGTTGATTGAATTTTTTCACCATTAACAAAATTATCATTATACTTATCTTATCTACTATTATATCATTCTACTAATAAAAGTACAAGGAGTATACAAAACTTTATGTTGACTAAATTACCCTTTAACTTATTTTATTTTATAAATAACTTAGGATATACTAAACTTTATATGCACCTACTTATTCTTTAATTAGGTCATGTCTAACTCTAACGTGTCCACAATGATAAGAGTCTCAATTTCTTATCTTCTCATCCTTATCTTGAAGTGTCCTACAATGTAAAGAGTTCTAAATAGTCTGCAATTGAAAAATAACTTAGGATATACTAAACTTTATATGCACCTACTTATTCTTTAATTAGGTCATGTCTAACTCTAACGTGTCCACAATGATAAGAGTCTCAATTTCTTATCTTCTCATCCTTATCTTGAAGTGTCCTACAATGTAAAGAGTTCTAAATAGTCTGCAATTGAAACTCAGAACTCTTATATATATATATTCATCAGCATACCCACGAATGGGTAACTGCCTTCATTCCAATTTTAATCCTACACACAATCCATAGAGCTAGAACTATATAGAGAGAATGGAAATTTTGACATGAGGTGTATTCACGGCAAACTCTCGCTTTCTAGCACCACCATCACCACTTAGATCTCTCAACGCCTTCAGTCTCCTTGTAAGTCTTATTCGTCTTATGTGATCGGTGAGATAATCCGTGTCAAGGTATCGTAGTGGAAAACACAATAACCAGTCAGTGGTAACAGAATATTTATTCTCATATTTTCTTAACAACCCAATGGCTTTGAAAAAGAGTCTCGTTGATTTCTTTATATTTGCAGTAGAATAATAAAGAACTCTGATCTCCATCACCTTCTCATAGACTACTTCCAAGGCCTAACTTAGAAGCATCCAGAATATTTGGTTTCCTCCTCCAAACCATTGATCAAACACGTGATAATTATTGCATAATGCAAAGGGTTATCAAGCTAACAGAATGGTACCCAATTGCGGGAATTACACAAACGATCAGTGTCAGATCATATCTGGGGGAGCTTGCTTCATTTACGAAGTCGTGTAGGCTTTTACAATTTTAGCAATGGGTGCAGTGGAGGATATGTTAGTGTCTTAAATGGGGTGGGTCTTGCTTGATTTCTACGGGACATTCAAAAGGATGATGGGTCGAGGGTGCTAATGAATTTTGTTTCTTATTAATAAAAATTAATACGTGCAAAAGCACGTTATGTTGACTATAATACCCTTTAATTTAATTTATTTGATAAAAAACTTAGGGTAAACCAAACTTTATTTCATTAAATAGTAATTGTAGTTTGTTTACGATAGTTGAAGTTACTTAATCTTACGTAAACTCTCCCTCCCCACAAGAACTTAATCTCTCTTAAAGAAGAATTGTAGTTTGTTTACAATTCATGGTATCTCTCTTAAAGAAGAATTGTAGTTTGTTTACCATTCATGGTGTTACTTAATCTCACGTAAGATCTCCCTCCCCACAATCTCTCTTAAAGAAGAATTGTAGTTTGTTTACAATTCATGGTATCTCTCTTAAAGAAGAATTGTAGTTTGTTTACAATTCATGGTGTTACTTAATCTCACGTAAGCTCTCCCTCCCCACAAGAACTTAATCACTCTTCTTACCGAAAGAATCTTGAAGATAGATCAGTATTTTACATGCAAGCTTGCCAAAAAAGGTGCTGTTTTCTTGAAGATCTAAATTTCTTCAAATTGAAATAGTGATAGAAGGGTGTTTCTTTCTTGAAGATCTAAATTGCTTCAAACTGAAACAGGTGAGTCTTTTTTTTTTTTTTTTTTTTGAGTAGTTTATGTTTGTATGCCAAAATATAGGGATTTCCGGCGATCGGACTGAAAATAGATTCATCTATAGAGAGTCTTGGTCTATCTGAGACTCTATCTGAGATAATCGCTAATTTCATGGCCGGAATAATGGCCTGAATGATTTACGTTTGTAAAATTTGAAATCTGAGTTTTCCGGCGATATCGTTGGAAAACATAGCCTACTAGAAAATTGGATGATATTTCCGAAGTCTCCGTCCAATATAGGTTGATCAGGACTGTTCTTGAACTGAACGGTGACCGGGAAGGGGACCCCTACCATGGATTTCCCGAAAAAAATTACGGGTAAAGAAGATGATTAGTAACGGGTTCGGATTTGATCCGAATGTCAGGGATCCATTAGATATGTCAAGTTTACTGGACCTTCTTAAATAGACGTGCCCATAGAAATAACCGGACCAGATCCACGAGAGGCACAACAGAACTGTCGACAAAGCCCGGCCCGGTCCAATCCATTCGTATACGTATCCTACGCACTCTCACAGCTATCCCACACCATCTCACAGCCTACCTTCCTTCTTAACCTGCACACTTTCCATTTTCACCTCCTCATTTCTCCTCCTGTTCAAGCTCTCTCCTCCTTCGATGATGAGCCGATTGCTCGCCCAACGATCGATCTTGTGGTTTGTTTATACTTCATATGCTTAAGTGGATTACAATTATAAGTTATAGTAGATGTGGATTACGTGTAGCACTCCACAAGAACTTCCTCATCATCAATGGTACTATTTGCTTCGTGAAGAATTTGCTATCAAAAATTGAATAGATTTTGGGGTTCTTGAAGTATTTGCTTCGTGAAACAAGTGAGTCCTATCTTCTGGTTTATTTTATCTAGAGGTTATTTTTATATATAATTTAATGTCAGGTTTACCGAAAAATGGGTTTTTCCTGCAATCGGAATGGAATTATTAATTCTCAGGAAACATTGCCGGAAAACTGAACCAATCGGAGATTTAAATGGTATGACCAGATTCTCCGTCCACTAATGGTTCGAACGACACCCCACTATTAATGACACTTCTTTCTAAAGAATCATAGAAACTTGTAGACAGAGGATTCGAAACCCTAATTTCAAACCATAACAATTTCCTTAGCTTAAGATGGTAATTTCTCTCCGGAACTACTAAAACTGGTAGATTATTCTCTATTCCTTGGGCTGTACTTTGGAAAATCTGTTTGCTTCTGTTACAGATAAAAAATATATATATGTGTTTGCTTCTGTGGCTTGCATTTGATGTTAATCTGAGCAACATATTTGGCCACTCAACTTGGGGGAGGAGGGGTTTTAAGGGGAGAGATATCAGAGGCTTAGGAGAGAGAAAGAGTTTGGGTCTCTTTTTAATACACGCCAACTATGGTTAAGATTCCCTCACCCCTATTGAAAAATTGAAAATATATTTCAATAATTAATTCATTCTTAATTAAATGAAAGTTGATTATCAATTTCAGTGCTATTAATTTGATAAATTTACTATTTTATCATTATAACTGATTTTCTACATCTCCATATGTTCTGCAGGTTCATTTACTCATTTGCTATTCACAATTTTAAGGTAATTTATGTTTCTTAGTAATTAAGTATTTGTAATATTGAATTTGTTATTATTAATCATATTCATTGTAACTTAAATTGATGGAGTAACAATTTCATGTTTATTTATTAATGCTAACATGCTTGTTTGAATTTTTAATTGTGTTAAATGTTTTTCTTTTATATATGAAGAAAAGAGAAGTATTTGTAATATTGAATTTGTTATTATTTATCATATTCATTTTAACTTAAATTGATAAAGTAACAATTTCATGCTTATGTGTTAATGCTAACATGCTTCTTTGAATTTTTAATTGTGTTAAATGTTTTTATTTTATATATTAAGAAAAGTGCAGTTTGGATCACCAAGTATCAAACATCACCAAGTATCAAACATTGAGTTATAGCCTTTATAATGACATTCAAAAAAGGTACGAAAATTATCTATTAACTTATATAGTTAATTATAACAACAATAATAGTAGGTAATTTAACATATCATATAATTTTTTTTTTTTTGTAAACAGTTTCAGAAGATTACCGTCAAAAGATCAGTGAGTATAAAAGAAAGAGATATACGACTTTAAATATGGAGAAGAGGCAACAATATATTCAAAATGTTGTAAATGTTCATAAAAAGAGAAAAGAAGGAGATACAACTATCAACAACAATATTCCTTCTGGTGTAGATGAACAAGTCAAAAGAAGTATAGATTTGAGTAACAATAATGATACTCATTCTAATACAGATGGACAAGGATATCGACGGATACGAAATATTAAGGATGCAGCACGAAGAGGTTTTAGTTCGATGATACAAACTTCGAATAATAATATTGATATTGCAGAAACAACAAATGTTATAAGAAGCATGCCGTTAAATAATTCAACGTTTGATGACAAAGACACTTTAGAACAAGCAAGAGAACATATTCAACCACAAAAGAAGGGAGGCGAAAAGTGGTTACGTAAAGCTCAATTAACAATATCAAATGTTGGGTTTGAAGGTATGTACATACCTAAATTTTAATTAATTAATTAATTTTATAATAATGAACTTATTTATTTGTATATACGAGTATAAAATAAGTTTATTCTAATATCTCCTGTTAAAATATATAGGTGAATTATCGTACGAGCCAATATGTTCTGAGTTACATGAGCTGAAGAAACTTAACTCTTGTATTCATTGTGGGGCTAAGAAATTCGAATATGAACCTCCAACCTTTTGTTGTTATAAAGGAGACGTCATTTTGGCGCCTACTGCTAATCGGGATGAGTTATACACTCTATTCACCTCTGAAACAGATCAAGCAATTGAATTTCGAAGACATATTCGTGCTTACAATAGTATGTTTTCATTCACATCATTTGGAGTTCATGTGGACAAGGAACTAGCCAATATGAAACGAGGGATTTATACGTTTCGAGTACAAGGACAAATATATCATGATTTACCTTCGTTTTTGCCTGGTGAAAATGGACCATGTTACCTCCAATTATATTTTTTTGATACCGATAATGAGCTTCAAAATAGAATGAAGGTATTGGAACACAGTAATGTAAGAGAACCTATTGTTTTGAAGTTGATGGAAATTGTCTCAAGAAATCCTTATGCACAGTTCCTACGTAGAATCAAAGAGCTTCCGTCATTGGAGAATCATGAAATTATGATTAGAAGTGATATTCGACTTGATCAAAGGGTTTATAATACACCCTCAGTTGAGCAAGTGGCAGCTGTATGGATTGAAGGAAATAATCCTAATAGAGAGCAACAACGTGACATTATAGTTCATTCACATTCAGGGCGGATACACAGAATCAAGCATTACTTTGGTTGCTACGATCCATTGCAATATCCATTGTTATTCCCAAATGGAGAGGTTGGATGGCATCTAAATATTCGAAAGAGAAATGATACACGTAATGTCACACTTGATATAACACGCGAGGAAGACATTTTTGATAAAGAAAAAGAAAATAACGAAGGAGGTAAATTATTTACAACATTACACAATAAAATTAATGTACTATGATGCTAATATTTTATAAATATTTTTATTTTTTATACAGGTATTGAAGAGAGAAAAATGAAAAAAGTATCATGTCGTCAATATTATTGCTATAAGCTTCAAATCAGAGATGATGATTATTCAACTATTTTGTACGCCGGACGATTATTACAACAATATGTTGTGGATATGTATATCAAGCTTGAGACAACTCGTTTGGATTATTACCGAAAAAAGCAATCAAATATTCGAGCAGAATTATACCAAGGAATTGTGGACAGTGTGTTAGCTGGTGAAACAAGAGGCGACAAAATTGGAAAAAGGATTGTGCTACCTTCATCTTTTATTGGAGGACCAAGGGATATGCGCCGTAGATATCTTGATTCCATGGCTTTGGTACAAAGATATGGGAAACCTGATCTTTTTATTACAATAACATGCAATCCAGAATGGAAAGAGATTCAAGATGAATTGAAATCAGGACAACTTGCTCAAGATAGGCCCGATCTAGCAGCACGAATTTTTAGAGCAAAATTACATGATCTAAAAGACCAGTTGTTTAAGAAATGTATTTTTGGAAAGGTTGCTGCCTATGTCTATGTGGTGGAGTTTCAAAAAAGAGGACTTCCGCATGCCCACATGTTGATCGTAATGCAATCAGAAAATAAGATTACAAATCCTGATCTTTATGATAAATATGTTTGTACAGAGATCCCAAACTGTGAAAAATATCCAATTCTTTATGAAAGAGTTCTGAAACATATGATGCATGGACCATGCGGAGATCTCAACAGAAAAAATGTATGCATGAAAGAAGGTAAATGCAAAAATCATTATCCACGTCCATTTTGTTCAAAAACCGTGCAAGGTAAAGATTCATACCCAATTTACAGAAGAAGAGATAATGGACGAAAAGCTTTAATACGGAATGCAATGTTGGATAATAGATGGGTTGTTCCTTATAATTCATATCTCTTGACAAGATATAATTGCCATATTAATGTTGAAATATGTTCTGGTCTAAAAGCAGTTAAGTACCTCTACAAGTATGTTTACAAGGGTCATGATCGAGTGGCAGTGTACATAGCATACAATGATGGAGAGAGTATGATTGATGAAATTCAGCAATATCAAAACGCCAGATGGGTATCACCTCCAGAGGCAATGTGGAGAATTTTTGAGTTCTACTTAAATGAGATGTACCCATATGTTATCAATTTGCAGTTGCACCTTCCAAATCAGCACATGGTATGTTATTGGGAAAAACAACAATTGGAACGCGTCATTCACTCAGATAATACATCCAGAACCATGTTAACAGAATTCTTCCAGATGAATATAGTTGATGAGCAAGCAAGACAATATCTTTATAGAGAATTTCCCGAGCATTATGTGTGGAACAGACAAACAAAATGTTGGACTCCTAGAAAAGCGAGAGAATCAATTGGTCGTGTTAATGTAGCAAACCCTTCAGAAGGAGAACGGTATTATTTAAGGTTACTGCTAAATCATGTCCGAGGTCCAAAATCTTTTCAAGATCTATTGCATTGTGATGATAATGAGTGTTCATCATTCAAAGAATCTGCACAAAAGCGTGGACTGCTTGACAGTGATGACAATATTTCGGAATGTCTTGGTGATGCTACTTTGTTTAAAATGCCAATAGCACTTCGTAGACTTTTTGCCACTATATTGGTTTATTGCGAACCAACTAATGTTCGCAAGCTATGGAATGATTATTTTGAAGCAATGTCCGAAGACCTCATCAAAGAATATAACGAGTCAAATGAATCTCGAGTTGCAGAAACACTACGAAGTGTTAACTTCTTTTTAGAAAGCATGGGAAAAAGTACAACCTACTATGATCTACCAGAGGTAGAGAAAAATGAAAACCACATTACTGAAAATATTTCAAGAGAAATTACTGATGAGATGGCTATTATAATTCCTCCCGAAGATTATGATGCATCATCTAAATTGAATCCTGAGCAAGAGATTGCATATAATAGCATATTGAATCGAGTAAATTCCAATGAAGGAGGAATTTTTTTTATTGATGGTCCAGGTGGTACAGGAAAGACATATTTATATCGTGCATTGCTCGCTGTGATAAGGTCAAGAGGAGAAATTGCTATTGCAACTGCAACTTCAGGAGTAGCAGCTGCAATTATGCCTGGTGGCCGAACGGCACATTCGAGATTTAAAATCCCAATAATTATTACAGATTCAAGTGTTTGTAATATTTCAAAACAAAGTGGCACTGCAGAATTGCTTCGCAGAGCAAGACTCATCATATGGGATGAAGCAACCATGGCAAAACGACATGCAATTGAGACACTTGATAGGAGTCTGCAAGATATTATGGATAACATTTTGTCATTTGGGGGAAAAATTATGGTTTTCGGTGGTGATTTCAGACAAGTACTTCCAGTGGTTGTTCGTGGTACAAGGGCAGAAACAGTTGACGCAACTTTGGTTATGTCACATTTATGGGCAAAAATGCAAAAATTAAAATTAACAAGAAACATGAGGGCAAGATCCGATTCTTATTTTAGTGATTTCCTTTTGCGTGTTGGTAATGGAGAGGAACCTACAATACTTGAAGATATGATTCGACTTCCAGATGAGATGGTTATTAAGTGCGCAGATGATGATAAATCTGAAGAAGAATTTGTTGATATAATATTTCCCTCATTACATGAGAATTCTCATTCAGCTGAATACATCACACAACGAGCTATCTTATCAACTAAGAATGATTTTGTTGATAAATTAAATGAGAAGTTGATCGAACGATTTCCAGGCGATACAATGACTTACTACAGCTTTGATGTTGCTACCGATGAGGCACAAACTTTTTATCCAGAAGAGTTTTTAAATGCATTAGCACCAAATGGACTACCACCGCATAAGTTGATTCTAAAAATCAATTGTCCAATAATGTTGCTACGCAATTTAGATCCTTCACATGGGTTGTGCAATGGTACAAGATTGGTTTGCCGAGGATTTATGAAGAACGTCATTCAAGCAGAAATTGCTATTGGACAACATGCCGGTAAACATGTCCTTCTCCCAAGGATTCCACTTTGTCCAGCGGAAAATGAAGGATATCCATTCCATTTCAAAAGGAAACAATTTCCAATACGTTTGAGTTTTGCAATGACAATAAATAAAGCACAAGGACAAACCATTCCACATGTAGGTATTTACCTTCCTCAACATGTATTCTCACATGGCCAGTTGTACGTAGCATTGTCCAGAGGAGTATCAATGAGCACAACTAAAGTTTTAGTAAAACATGATCATAACAATGACAAAAGAGGAACCTTCACAAAAAATGTAGTTTTTAAAGAGATTCTAATTGCAAACAGGTAATTTATTATCATTTTTTAATATTATCTTTCCGTTAACAAATATTTGTTAATTATATATTTGAATTTACTTTTAGTTTTTAACCTTTATTTTGCAGATTCGATGTCTCAATCAATCATTCGTAATGATTTTACCATGATTGATTCACTTGACACTCTGCAAACAAATTGGACTATCAAAGTGATAGTACTTCGAGAAGGAATGGTAGAAGAGTATAACAATCAAAAAGGATGCGGAAATATTTTAAAAGTCATAATAATGGACAACGAGGTTAGTAAATTATATATTATTAGTTTGTATATATTTTATTTCTATTATTTATTATTTTATTTTTTTTGCAGGGAACAAAAATTCAAGCAATATTATTTAATGATATTATTGAAAGATTTAAAGATCTGTTGCAGCAGAATAAGACTTACATTATTTCAAATGGAATTGTAAGTCGTGTAAATTCTCAATTCGTAAATGTCCACAAAGACTACGAATTAAAATTTACAAAAGCAACCACCATTGAAGAGGAAACAATTGATGTTATCAATTTGGAGATTTTAAAGTACAATTTCATTCCATTTGAAAAAATACTCCAGAATACACTCAAAGAGAAAACTATAGGTTTGTATTTAACACCTAAATATTTTTGTATATCTCACGACTTAATATTATAATAATCTAAACATTTTATTTGTTTTTAAATTGTGCACAGATGTATTAGGAATAGTAATTGATGCAAAATCTTCTTTTCCCATCATAAAAAAGAATAACAAAGGGGTATTAATGATGCGAAAGCTCAGCATCATCGATATGAGGTCAGTATATTCTTATTTACGAAATTACGATATATTTAATGATGAAATATATTATTTAACTAATATATATTTCTTGTGATAGATCAAATACAATTCCTTTAACATTATGGGGAGACTTAGCAGAAAAAGTAGGTCAAATTCTTATGGAAATGGTTACCAAAAGACCTATAATTGCTGCAAGTTGTTTATCAACTAACACTTATGAAGGTAAAACACTCTTTAAGTTTTAACAATGACATTATTACAATTACTCTTATATTATAATTTAAAATTTAAATTTCAGGTGTCTCTCTTCAAACTCTCTCGGGAACCACAATTCAAATAGATCCAAATATCATAGAAGCTAAGGAATTAAAAATTTGGTATTTTTAATACTCTTTGATAACATATATATATATATATATATTGATCGTTATTTATAATTTTATTTCAATTATAATTGCAGGTTTGCTACACAAATATGCCTTAAAGATCTTCCTTCTACCATTCCTAACTCAAAATCTGACATATTTAAAGAGATTGAAAGGCTTGATCTTGAAGAGATTATTGGGAAATCTCCTTCATCATTTGAGGTATTTTATTAATATTTCTTTTATTTCATTAAATTTTAGTTTCTTGCTTTAAAAAAAATATATATTATACTTTTTTTGATTAATTATATTTTTTGTAGAAATCATATTACTATTTCAATGCAACAATCTTAGAAATTCTCAACTCAACTGAACCATGGTATAATGCATGCAAAAGGTGCAATAGAAAAGTACTTGTCATGGTAGAAGGAGCTGAATGCAAAGTCTGTAATAAACATTTTGCAGAATATGTCCAACGGTAATAAAATACATCTTATAATATATATATAATATGTACATATACATTTCCCATTTATTATTTTATTAAAATAAATATTTGTGCAGGTATATGTTGAGGTTCAGAGTTAAATATGCTGCAACACAAGCATTTGTGACAGTTTTTGATGATACAAAAAAATTTACTGGATGTCCTTTAGATGATCTTATACGTCTACAAAAAGAGGTAATTTATTCTCTATATGTCATTACATTTCAACATTTTCTTTTCTATGTATAAGTTTAAATTTTAATGTTTAACATTATTACAGGACGAAGATACATTTTATGATAAAGTGACAAGCTGTAAAGGCAAGACGTACAAGTTTCTCATCAAGATGGACAAAAAGAAGAACGAAACTATTTCAAATAATTTTGTAGCACAAAAAGTGGAAGAAGATATCATTGAAGACATCAATTATTCTGATGATGGTAGACCGTCAAAAAAGTTAAAATTTTGAATAGTTTATGTTTACAAGGAAGCCAAAACAAACACAATTACATTTTATATATTTTATTTAGTTTAGTTTCATTTTAATTAACAATATTATACGTTTTGATTCTTTGTTATTGTCAGTTCATTTTTTTCTCAATGTTCATACAAGGATTTTTCGTGATCTCACTTATCTTATGTGGATGTTATTACCCTTCAACTTACTTTATAAGATTAGAATTATAGTTCATATATGTTTATTGATAAGAACTCTATATTAAGTAGAGCGTTGGAAGAACTCTCTTACATGATTGAGATAATACTATTTGCTATAAATCTTAGATAGAAGGAGCTCAGTTTTCTTTGAAGCCTAATTCAAGGTAAAGAAAGCTTGTAATACTGATATTTTAATTTGTTGCGAATGATAGTTTTTTCATGGAAGAAATATTAATGAACTTTTTGCTATTGTCAATTCACATCCAGCGTTCTATAAGTGGGGAGCCAAGTTTGAACATCAATCAAAGGTAAGACCTAGAGGAAAATTACTTGGCCTAAGAAAAACTTGAAAGTATATCTTATTTCTTTTTGCAGGCTTCTTGTTCCATATCTGTGCTGCAATTATTTTGTATCCTACTATTTTAAATATAATTTTTTATCTTTTAATATATTAATCCTAATTCAATATTAGCAAATTTAATTAGTCCTTAGTAAATTTGTTCTTATATGTTATATCCAACATAATTGTGATATAGTAGAAGAGGGCTATAAACTTACTTGAAGCTTTTAGACTGTTTGGCAGCTGCCTGATGTCATTCCTTAACTAAAGTGTTGGGTGGGGCTTTCTCTTAACTAGCCAAAGTAGTGACATTAGACCATAGCAAGCCACAACTTCAACTCCACAACTACTACTAAAGTCTACGAATATATGAGCCGTCCATTATTTCATCTCTTGCTTTGCTTTCTCGATCAATTCTCAATGTTGGATTACTTTAAAATTTAAATACGGGAATTTAATTAAGTTGATATTTATTCTTTGTTAAACTTAATTCATTGTGAATTGGTTTCGGTTTATGTTATATCCGGTTTTTAAATTGTAGTGAAATTGTTACTAGGTCCATTATTATTATGTGTTCTTCTCTTAACCCATATGTTATCCAACTTCTTTTATACTGAAATAAATATAACCGGCAGATCCATCAACTGCTATTTATTTATTATTATATATTATTTTAAATTTTATTAATAATTAAAAAACATACTAATAATTTCATAAAAAAATAAATTTTAAAAATTTTATTAGTAAATTAGTAAAAAATTAATACGTGCATGGCACGTGCACCTTTACTAGTATATTAAAAATGACAAAAGCACCTTTCACGTATATATTCTCTATTAACACTATTGTACTCACTATTGATAAAACTACCTTACTACTTATATCTTTTTTACTATCATAATGTAAATGAAAAAATTACCATTACACTTATATCTTTTTTATATTTATTATTATAATGAAGATGTTGAAATTATGATACTTATAAACATTTTAAAAAATAAGCCCTTACACTTATTTCTTTACTATTATAACAAAAATGTCTATTACAATGAGGATTCTCATATTAAAATCATAGATTAAATATTCTAAGATAACAAATTTATCATTTAACTTAAAAATAATGAATCTAATATAAAAAAGAAAGTGTTGGCACCCAAGGGTGTGAATCATTAATTGGCTTTAATGATAAAATTCAAAATACTTTGAGAAATGCTACCCCCCAATCCCTAGTTTCCAAACTCTCAAAATGGTGGTGACATGTGTCACTATTTTTCATTGTTACATTTAGATTCGATTTTCTTTGGGAGAAAAATTGTTAACTTGTTGGAGGAGGAGGGGTAACAATAACACTTATTACACGACCTTGAGCGTTTAAAAAAAAATTCAAAATCTAGCACTTTTCAAATACTTTTAGTAGCCACTACTACATTCAAACAGTATTTGACTTTTCTATTTATGAGTATCACACAAATGTGGCTAGCATTTTCTAATCGATTGATTGTATAATATATATAATTTTATAAGTTTTTTTTAAAATAATATTAGATATATATTTATATAATACTATAAATTTATAAATTAGATTATTATTAATATTATGTATTTTCGTATAATTTTAATACATTAAATTGTAATTCTAATATAAATGAGACAAGTGACCAAAAATATATATATATAAATGAGGCAAAAATAATCAATTATTATTTTTAAAAAATTATTTATATTTGACGGGAGGGGGAGACTGAAGAGTATATATTGGGCCAATAATGTCAATCTCTGGTTAAAAAACATAAAATAAATTTGGGGGGGGGGGCGGGGGGTTAATGGAGGATATCGTCGAGATTACGTAAATCGAAAGGGGCGAGCCAAGTGAAATCAAAATATCCTGCAGCGGATGACGGACCGTAGATTGTCAGACGCAAGAGGAAATTAATAAAAAAAAAAGGGCAGGAAAGGAAATGGAAAAATAATAGAAGAAAGAAAGAATAAGGACAGGCTTTTTAAACTTAGAAGCTTTGCCTGGATTTTTCACCCCTTTTCTTCTGCTCTGCGGTCTGAATTGATTACTCCTCTGAGGCTTTTCCTCAGTCAGGTTAGCTTCATCTCATCCTCTTTCCAAACTCTGATTTCTTTTATTTTCGTTTCTTCAATCCTAGTGGTTATAGATTCCTCGATTTTTACCTGATCGCCTCGCCCTTATTCCAAAACTCTGTGCAACAAATTCGATTCAGATTTACAGATTCGTTATTGATTTATATTTAATTTTTTATATTTCGGTTTGATGATCAATGAATTTTCTAAGGGTTCTGATTGCCTTTTGGTGTAATCATATTGTTTTAAGATTCCTCTGAGGTTTGCAACTAGAATTCTGGTTTTGATTTATGATTTTAGGGTTTTCTTTTGGGTTTCTTGTTGAATTTGTTCATTAGGATAGTTAAGGACTTTTTTTGTATATTCTGACATCTGATAGTAGATAGTCTGCGTTCGGTGCTTATGCACGGCATTGATTGATTTTAAGATGCATTTTCTTTTCTTTGGGATTTTCCATTCTCGAATAATTTGGGTAAAGGTTACAATTTGAGGATTGATGAGAAGAATAGCACGGGAGATGAATTTGTTTTGGGGCTTTACGTTATTTATTTGTTTTTAAAGAGTTCTGAATCCGGAATTATTCTATTAATAACTTTCTTATTGTGTGAGCATGTATATATTTATATTTTTATATCATTAGAGGTTCTATTTTCAGTTTACTGAAACTTCGATAGCTTGGAATGCTATGTTTGTTGCCTTACCATCTGGACAGGGATGTATTGATATTCTTCAAAGAGTTTTGTACAAAGAATTGATAAAGTATGTTGGTTGTTTGTGTTTAAGAAGAGGGATGGTAACAAATTATAAGAAGTTTCAGTTATTTCCCCACCTCCATGCCATAATTCTACTGTGTCCTTGTTTGAATTATATGACTTTGTGCCAAATTTGTAGTTAACACAAAGTTTGTGAAAAGCAAGCATTAATATAACTGCCATTTTCTCCTCTCCATGTTTTAATTTTTCATTTTAAACTTTTGCATGTGTGCTCAAGGATGTGTGAATCGACCGTTGGGTGGGATTTACCTGTTTTCCTATGTTTTTTTTTTTTCTTCTCTTTCTCTCATGGACACACCAAGCGGAACTATCATGTACTCAAGTGAAGTTGTGAGGCCTCGCTACATGTGTTCATGCCAAGGTGTTAAACTTAGGTCCCCAGGATGTGCCAAAGTGGATACATCTTGAGGAACTTTAAGTGAACATTGTAAAAAATGATAATATGAGCATCAGTACACACTAAAAGCGAAGCATATAACAAAACCATCTGCATGGAATAATAAAAGTGAAATAAAAAATAAGTGGAAGCAGTGCATTCAAAAAAACTGAAACTATTTCATAATAAAGGCATACCACAAACTCATATCCACATAGAGTTACTACATGATACACATTTTTGTACTTACAAGTTACAACTATCAGTGAGAAATACTATATATGAAAACAAAATTAGAGATTTACAGTGTTTTTCATTTTTTTTCACTTTAAATTTTTTCAAAAAGTTTAAATTAGATTTTTATTTTACCTAAAGCTCAACTCATAAAATTAATATTTAACTACTAATTATACATGTAGGATATAATGATATATTATATATTGCTTTATATTTATATGAGAATTAACTTATTCTTTTCATATTTAGTTTTTCAACATATATTATATACTGGTTTTATGTTTATATGATATTTAACTTATTCTTTTTATATTTAAGTTTTCAACATATATTATATACCGCTTTTATGTTTATATGATATTTAACTTATTCTTTTCATATTTAAGTTTTCAACATATATTATATACTGCTTTTATGTTTATATGATATTTAACTTATTCTTTTCATATTTAAGTTTTAAGCATAATATTATTTATGTAAGGGGGCTGATAATGTTCACGCAAGGGAGTGAACGTTATCAAGTTCATGAAGGCCAAATTGAATGGCAATTTGGTAAATAACTCAATAATGCTGGATATATATTCAAAACGAAATTTTTTTCACATTTCCAAGACTATCCTTTGTATTCATTTTATTAACAGAATGGCCATAACCTTTACTCTGTGTGAAGTTGTTACTGTTCACGCCCTTGCGTGAACAGTAACATTTCCCTTTATGTAATATATACTAAATATTAATTTAGGAATTACAGGTAAAATACGTAGAAAACACATGCATTGGTTGATCTATATGCTTTCTAATTTGTTTTATTCTTGGATTTATCACTAGATTAATATTATTTAAACCTATACCTTTTAGTTTAACTCCAATTTATACTCGATAACTATTCACAATTTTATGTAATGGTTAACCCATTGCATATATGATTTTTAACTATAAATCACATTTTTCCAATTTTATTTATTTTTAAATAAGTTTATTTTAAATAAACTACCTTTGGTTGATGCAGTTTCATGTTTCAACTGAATAAAATTTATTTGTACTGCGGAAGTCATATTTTGGCCGAAGCTTATTGAAAGGATATGAAGTTAACTTCAGTTTACCAAATATTTCTTATATCTACATGTTCTTTTCATTTCTAGTCACAACTAAACAATACATTTCAGCCAAATTAATTGCAATGGGTCTATTTAAAAACAGTGGTTCATTCTTTTACATTTCTGATGCATGCACTACTTTTGTTATTCATTTATTTGTTTTGGGTTTTATCTGCAAAGTGGGAACACTGCTCATGGTGATTCCTATTGGACCTTATACTATGTTGACTGATGAAGAAGATTCAAAGTTTCAAACATCTTTCTCTGAAACATGATGTTATCTAATTGAGCTATTTTCCTTTGAATGGCTGAAGTTTGAAATAACTGTGGAAACAAGTAATTGATCATTAGCTAGACTAGGTTTCAGCATGCATGACAGTCATACCATAATTTGACATCATCTAGCAATTTTTCATATATTGAATGTGTTTTTTGAGGTTTTGGCTACAATATAAGTATATGCATGTATCATTTATTGGACTCTTATTACATGTGTGTGTATATATAATAATTTTCATTTGTAATAATTAAATGTGAAAACACTGATTTTCTATCTTAATTAATTTAACTTTAGGTGGATATGAGTGACCTTCATGTATTATTTAACTATTTATAATTGTAGATGCTATTTGCATTTATGTACTTATATTGTATGACTATTGGGCATTTCAAATAATGCAGCAGTGTTGTTTTGGCTGCCAGCATATCATGCATACCCGTCAATTTGTAATTTTGCCCCTACAATTTGTCTTACTTATAGCTCGTGATTGTTTGTGGTATTATTATAAGTACTGAGTGTGCAATCATGCATCTTATAATATTTATTGAAATATTACTCTATGTTTTCACATTGTTGTAATTTTATCCAATTTTTCCTAGAAAATGCAAAATATTAGGCCAAATTGTTATTTTTGCCTCTAAATTTTTCATTCTTAGGGTGTGAAATGTCCTGTGAAACTGAAATTTAGAACCTTGCTTTAGCATAGCTTGTGATTGGCACATGTGGATGTGGAGTATAGGCACAACTGGCACACTATATGTTATATTGTGCTAGTTCAGTTGTGCCAATACCAATTAAAAAAAACTGGCACAACATATTTTGATCTTGATCGGGAATTATATTGGAAAAGTTCTTATTTTCTGCTAATAAAAACAAATTTTTTTTCCCTCCTGCACTTGAGAGGATAAAGGATAGGCTTGAGGTAGTTGAGTGAGATGTAAAATCTATTTTTGTTGATGCACTCTATTACATTGGTGGACTCCAGCTTATAGATTCTCAAATTTAAAATAAAAAGAGTTTGTGCTTAAAATTTCGTACTCTAGCCCTTGCGATGGTATGGAGCTCCACCTTTCAACAGCAAAAGCGATTAAAATGTGCCAAAAACAGGTTGAAAGACAATTCAACTCCTTAACCACCTGCAGACAAACTAGATATTAAAAACCCTGAACTTGGTTAAGTCTCTGAACTGGCTGTTTCTAGCGTTGCATTGGTAAACTCACATACAATTCCTGTAACTTGTAAGAACTGCAATAAAAAAATTGAAAAAAAAAAACTTGTAAGAACTGATTAATGGGAATGATACAATGTCTAGATCTTTTTTTTTGTAGTTGTTTATTAGAATGGGTGTATCTTGTTTTTGCTCTCTCTCTCTCTCTTATTGGTAAATCTTTTTTTTGTTCTTTAACAACTACTTTTTCAAGTTCCACTCACAAGGGGTCTCTATTGCAGGTAGTGTTGCAATGTTTCGTAGCACAAATATACTCGTTGATCTGAAAATGTTTATTAACATAGAATTGTTGCATTAAATAGCTTTTTTCTTTGAAAGCAGGAGTGCCCTTTTTTTTAAATCGGTTGTAGTGTATGCTTTGATCTCTAATTTATATTTCTCATTGTAGGAATAATGATTAAGCTATTTAAAGTAAAGGAAAAACAGAGGGAAATTGCTGAAAATGCCAACGGGGCACCTGTCAAGAAGCAAAGTGCAGGGGAATTACGTCTCCATAAAGGTTTTCCTGTCTGGTTTTGATTTATGATTGTTTTTCACTATTCTAATTTTTCTTATAGCGGGCAGTTGTATATATTTACATGCTCAGCATGGTTGTTAAAGGAGTCGCCTTGGGCAGTCACCTAGGCAACCAGCACTTTGCTGTGTCCAGACGACTGCCTGCCTAGTTGGCTATTATTAAAAGTTTATATATGTAATATTATTATTGTTTAAGGGTATTAAAATTTCATTTTATTTGAAGACAGTTTGGTCAACAAAAAACATGTTATTTTATATGCTTCTTGTGTCTTTTACCATATACTATGTTAACATTTATATATCAAACAAAAAAGGGTTTGTAGATAGAAGAAGAAATAAGAGACTATACGGTGTCAAATATGTTTTTCCTCATGCTAACTTGCCCTCTCTCGCTCAGTGGGTAAACCAATTAGTCTCTCTCCCTTATGTTTGTGGGTGGACCATTTGACTCCCCTCTATTTTTTGCATGAGTGTTAAAAGCGTCGGCTGAGGTTTTCGCCTAAGCAACTAGGCGCACAACTTAGCCCAAGTGGTCTAATAAAAAAAAGCTTTAAATGCCTCAAAATTCCTCTAGGGTTCCCAAAGATTTCATAAACCCCTCTTTAAATGGGTTTGGTATAATTTAAATAAGTGTAGGCCCATAATTATGTATATTTTATGTATTATATGTTTTTTTTACATTTCTTAGACATAATCGAGAAGAAGAAAGAAGAGGTCCGGTCTCTTCCTCTCTCCCCGCTTCTCTCCCTCATCCTAAGTAACTAGAGCAGGAGTGCGAGTGGGAGCGAGAACTTCAATTTTCGATTTAAGATAGGGTCGAGAGCGCATCCGAAGTGCCAGTATACACACACACACACACACACACACACATATATATATTATATACTTAATGGTTCTTGAAAATTAGTTGTAGATGCAAATATATCATTTTCACTTCTTTTCTAGTTCACTTCCTTGTGAACTTCTTTAGGTTTCTTAGTTCTTTCATCTATATATATATATTTGCGTGATTATCAATAAAAAAAAACTATAAGAAAGAATGGATAAAAGCATTCATCATTCAAATTTGTATTCACAATTAACAAAATGACTATTGATATATTAAATGTGTCCTTCTGAATTTAATTACATGATTACCAATAATTAACAAACCTTACAAGAATCTTGTGCCCTACAAAAGAATGTCATCTAGGAGGTTTGGGAGTGAGTAGCAAGTTAAGATGTTTGGATTATTAAGCGCCCTCATCTCTCTCCTTGTTCGACAATCACAGTTGACTATCGGGTTATTTTTTGTTTTTTATTCAGTCCCACACTTTCTCCCCTCTCTCCTCATCCCTCCTCTCTCATGTTCGACTGTCTGTAGGCTTGCACTTTCAACAATCATTAGACTTTTTTTATAAAAAATTTCAACACTTGAAATTTCCCTTTATTATTTCAAAAATTGTCTCCAAGGATGGTTCTATCAAAGTGCATCTTGACAATAAACATTTTGCAATTTATATGAATTGCATGGCCTCTTATTCAAGAAAATGCAACATATACAAATCTCATATTGGGGGAATTTTTGTTCCAAGGAGTTCATCAAGCGACACGCCCCTTATTTAAGAAAATGCAACAGATACAAATCTCATATTTGGGGGGGGGGGGGGATTTTGCTTCAAGGAGTTCATCAAGTGACACCTCAGGTGCCTTGGGTGGCCACCTCAGGCATCCATGGGGCCTATTACCTCAAGTCACCTTGACAGCCATGATGCTCAAGTTTTGGAAAGTTTCTATCAGTGGATTATGTATTATTGTATGGTAGTGAAAGCTAATGCATCAATCAACCGTTTTGGATTCTATTAGGAGTCCACTTGTCTTTGTTTGGCATAGCAATTGTGAATTTGTGATAGGACTTGTTGCTCAATTAGGTTGGGATTTAGATTTCTTAGCTTTAGTTATGGAAGGATTTTGAGTTGGCTATTAAGTCAAAGAATGACTTTTAGTTATTTGTTTGAGTCAAAGAGGAGATTGAGTTGGTCTAGGATTGTTTGGGAAGTTGTTCAAGTGAAAAAAATTTGAGTTGGTTTGGACTATTTTCTCAGAAGTTTTTGTATGTCTAGGAATAGAATTTGGGGTTATATTCGTTATTAAATTCAAATATTATTCTAGCCAATCCAAGGCCGGGTTTTTAGTGAATTTTGTTTCTTGGATTTTTGTGTCAATGTATATTGTGTTCATTACACTCAATGGGTTCTTCCCATGTAAAGTAATTTTTGCCATGTCTGATGCACTGTATTTGTTGTTTAGGATCTATAATTTATAAACTGTGAGTCAGAACGTTCAGTAGAATCTTAGAAAAATTTCCACTTTTCTATCGTATTCTTCACCAAGTTCTTACAGTTATTCTTGGACAATGATTATGCTGAACTTTGTGATGTGGCGAAACAAGTATTTTACTGTCTGCGTTGTTCATCTTTCAAATTACCTTTGGGTTTTGGGACTCGTTTCGAATCTGCATCTTTAAATTCTACCTCCATTTACTCTTTCGACTGGAGTTATTCTATAGAATAGTGTCCAAGTAAGTATTATATAGCAGTTTTAAGTTAGTGACTTGTCCCAGAAAGCATCGATGGTGTCGGTGTTACAAGTCCAAGTGAAATATATTTGGATTTTTTGGGCAAAGGATGTTGGAGGATTGGGGGTCCTTCGTTGGAAAATGAATTTCCTCTCATTTTCTCTAAATTCTTCTTTCATTCAAAGAAGTTTTCATTGCCTAAAAAAAGTTTTCCATCGAAAATATGAAGTAGTGAGAGGGTTAACGAGAGTAGGGGCTTAACTATAGGTACAGATGCACCCGTGTGGAAGTGACCTTGTAAGGTCATGTGAAGATATCAGGAAGGGTCTTTTGTTTGGACTTTGGAGTGTGTGGAGCTTGGTGGGATTCATGTCCTTGAGGATGTGTAGGTAGGGAAATAGTGTCCACAGGGCTTTAGGGTTGCATAAGTTACCGTAAAGCACTGTTTTCATAACCGGACCGGCCATCGAACCGGCAGAGTGGCCGGTTCCCGGTTCAACCGTGTACTTTTGTAAAAGAAACTAATTTTTCTGGCTGATTTTGACTGGTTCTTCCAGTTCTGGCCAATTCTTAAAGAGTTCTACTTTTGGGAACTGGCAAGGGGACCGATTCCTGGTTTTTCCGGTTTGACCGGCCGGTCTGGTTTTGATAACAGTGCCGTAAAGTAAAAAACAGGGATGTTTGTTAAGGGTTTGTAATGATATGGTTACAAATCAACTTGTGGGGGATCTTGAAATTGAGGAGAAACCTTAGGAAGGAGGAGATAGATCAATTTAGTCCAAGCCATGTGTCAGAGAGTAGGGTGTAAAAGTTTTTCAATTGGGGTCGCATTGATTACGACAGAAAATCAAGATGGGGTGGCCGGAGATTAGAGACAGTTTAGGGAGCCTTCTTGCTTATTAGCTGCATGACACTATCATTATTTTCTGAATCTGTTTTGATAGGGCTATGTGGTTCTGTGTGCAATTTTTCCAACAACGTATTAAGCTTGATTCCTAGCTAATTGATTAGGTGGTAAATCATTAGTCATTTGCCATTAGTAATTAGCAATTACTGACTTCATGTTGCCATGTGCTGCCTTGGTTCTGTCACTGTATAAAAAGTTGGTCCCTAATTTCAAAAGCTGACTATTTTTTTTGGCACTCCAATATTTATAAAGCTTGAAACTCCGATTCCCAGACAAAATTTTAGTTTGTTCTACAAGTCATTTTTTGTTGCAAAGTTTCTTAATTTCTACCATCAGACATAATTGTAAGAGGTTCTTTTGTCATAATTGGGATTTTTCATGTTGTAGATATCAGTGAGTTGAACCTACCTAAAACATGTACCATATCATTCCCCAGTGGCAAGGATGACTTGATGAACTTTGAAGTCACCATTCGGCCTGATGAGGGATATTATTTGTAAGTAATCTTTTGAAGGCACCCCCTCATATCTCTTAGATTGCTACTTTTGCACTACAGAAGTTATTCTGCTTATGTTCATTCACCTTTGTGAATTGTGTAACAATACACCTTCTGATTTAGCTTCTGTTTTGATATTTTGTGCACTTATGTGCAAGTGTACTTTATCATTTGGAACACTATTTATTAGGAGGATAACCCTGATTCTTGTCACAGAGGTGGTATATTTTTGTTCTCTTTCCAAGTTTCCCCTGTTTACCCTCACGAAGCACCAAAGGTCAAGTGCAAGACAAAGGTAGACAAGCATATCTTGTTCATTTATGATGGTGTTTTTCTGTACCGATTTCTCAATATTACTGTTGATAAGTTAATGTGGTAAGTTGGTCCTTAATTGTATATCCAACTCGCAGGTCTACCATCCTAATATCGACTTGGAAGGAAATGTGTGCCTCAACATTCTACGAGAAGATTGGAAACCCGTCCTAAATATAAACACTATTATTTATGGATTGTATCATCTTTTCACGGTATTACTTTTACTTTTGGAAGTAGGTATTTGAGACTTGGTGGCCTTCTGATATCTGCAGTGTTATGTGTGCAGCAACCCAATCATGAGGATCCTCTCAATCACGATGCAGCTGCAGTGTTGAGGGATAACCCGAAGATGTTCGAATCTAATGTGAGAAGGGCGATGGCTGGGGGTTATGTGGGGCAGACCTTCTTCGCACGGTGCATGTAGTGTTTGCTCGTGGCTCTAAGTGTCAATTGAATAAAATTATCATTTCAACATACAAGGGCTGTAAATTTGATTGTGAAGGCATCTTTCCTGTAAGTCTGCTCTTTTAGCTTTCTGGGTGAAGTTGAAGCATAAATTCTTTAGAAGCCCTGCAGCTGAAACCCGCAGAAAGGTGTTAGTCTGCTTGTGTAACTTGGTGACATGTTTGTGATGTTGACTAAGGACCTTTTTCTTTACTTTGATGTGGAGTAAGGAGTCTGTACTCTTAAGACATTTGCTCGGTGAAAGACATGCTTATAATGCAGCTTCTGTTTCTTTCTTCACATTGTTGCTTTGTTTTGGCACCTTTACAATAGACAAATGATCAATGCATTTTTTTTTTACTCTGTTTTGTTTAGAACCAAAACCCCTAATATCATCTTTAGACTGATTTGGGATACCGTCTTGCCATTGTTGCAACTTTACTTGAATAGGCTGCCTGCTCTCTTTGAAACTGGAGCAGGTAGGCACTGTCTCAAGACCAGCACCTTCCTTTCATCCTTTTTTATAGCAAATTTTCAGTTTTCTTCTTGTTTCTGGATTATCTTGTTCATTGGATGGAAAACTCATTGATATATACTTTTACCATCTTCCATACTTGCCCCTTCATCTGAGCTACAGTGGAGTCAATCTCTTGGAAAACCTAATCCTTTCAGTGATTGGATGTCCTCTAAGACTTATACCACATAAAGCAAGCCACAAGCACTTCGGGTGGCCCCGAATCAGTTGGGATTCCAGAGCCAAAATGACAGGTGATGGATATAACAAGCACTTGTCCATCTGAGTTTGCACCCAAATTCGTCAGTTAAGGAGCAGTGATTAGTGTATGCTCGGTGCATATATATAGCATAACGTGTCCATTTTAACCCCCTTTTAACCATGGTTAAGTTTAACTAAATTAAGATTAAAATATTTTTTTCCTAAACACTATGGTTGGATGGATGAATCCTAGGAGTGGATAAATCTTAACCACAATTAGTGAGTGTTTAAAAAGTGGGTGTGGACCAATGAGGACTGCCCGGAAAGCTAAACATTTTCCCAGTAAGAACTCTGTTTTTGCTGGTGACTTTGAATGCTGAATCTGACAATCAGGTTGCTAAGGTTTGGTTCGAACGCATCTACCCTGGAAGCCAAGATGGTAGAAGATTGGCTGGCCATAATCGGCTACAACTCAGAAAGAGAAACTGAAGAAGGGAAAATTCCCAAGGGAGGTAGCTATTCATGCAAGATGATCGGACAGGGCAGTCGGGTCTATGAAAGGGTTTGGCTGTTTACTTGGATCATCTTACCTTAAAAAAGACTTTGAAAGCCGCAATACCACAGAGAACAACGTCTAATTGATCCCACTCTTCTGTTGCCAACCATGCAAGGGTTTAATCATGTTATTAGTAGTTACGAGAATATCCATTATTGCCAAACATGCATGACTTTGGTCATGTTAGTAATTAAGAGAATCCCTGAGGCGATAGATTATCAAGATTTTAGTAGAGAGCAGCAGGGAAATTCCCATTTAAAAAAATAGTTTGACCTGAGCCAAGATATTTGGCAGTATTCCGATTCTCCTTGTCTGAATTCACAGAGGAACTGATTTTTCTTTTAGGTCCATTCTTTTGTTGAGACTTATAAAGCCCGACATTTTGTTAGTTTTGTCATATGAGACTTTGTTTTGAGAACTAGATGTATCGTGCTTTTCATCTTAGATTTGCAATTCCCGTGAGACTTCAAATGCAATAAAATGCATGATTTCAAATCTCATAAAAAAAATGATGAAGACCTGAAATCTCATGATGGTAAGAATTAATTTTGTTAGAAACATTGATAAAATAACTCAAATTTCCAAACAACTACCGACAAAGTGCAAAGTGCAAAGTGCAAAATGCAAAATGCCAGTCTTTATGTCTCACAAAGAACAGACCCTACAGTACTTTTTCCCATCAGACAGAAGAGAAACATGTCTTCACGAATTGCTTCAGGACCTAGTCAACCCAGAGAACCATCAATTCAAGGATCGCTTCAGAACCTCGTCAACACATAATGCAGCAAACTTTTCCCTATGTGCAATTGATATTGAGAACTTACATCCTGATTCCTGTGACGACATCCTAGGCTTTCATAAATTCGAACAGGGCCTCAACTTCTTCATACTGCCAGGTCAATTAAATAAGACATTGTGAGAAATACCTTCACAATCTGAAAAGGCTTCTCACATCTCTTGCTCTTTCAAACTTGCAATTCTAGCATTTTCACGGTCCCGCCTGAAAGTCAGATACAACGGGCTGTAAAACAGGCAACACAAACCAAATGGAACTGCCATCATCGTAAATAGTCCCCTTGACAGTGCAAATGCCTCCTTTCCTGACAACAAATTCACCGACTTTGGATCATAGCCATAAACCCTCTCTGAAAGGATCCCGACAATGGGGGCAGCAAATGAAGAGAAGGATCCTTCAAAGGCACGATCAAATGCATATATCATGGTCCGGTGTTTGGCAGGGACCACCTCGGCAAACATAGGGTTATTTGCACAAGTGGCACACCAGCTGATGGTTAGACCCATAAAGAAGAGGGTGGGGGCAAAGGTGAACCAGCTACTCACTGACTGTGTGATTCCTGTTAGGAGGAACCATGAGAACGGGATACCCATGAAGGCACTGAACTGGGCACACATGATACGGCCCGAGTGTGGGTATATGCGTGACATCCGATCTGCTATTAATCCACCTAAGAGGGACCCCATAGCACATCCAGTGGCAAAAAGGCTGAGGAGGGCAGCAGTATTCTTATGACTAAATCCTGCAAAGAGTCAAAAAAGATTAAATGTTAGGTGAGTGGAAAAGCAGAAATGGAGAATATAGTGGACAAAGGAATACCTATGACATTCATGTCCAACTGTTCTCTCACCTACTTGGACATAAAAATAAGTGGACACCTTCCGATGATTCCCCCTGGAAGATATATCCTGAACCAAACGTGATCCAGTCGGTGATCTCTACCACCAGATCTATAACATCATAGAAGATCTCCAAGCCACTTCAGCCCTTGAGGCCCCCCCAGATACATTCTATTTTCATTTTCATTTTAAGCATTTCATGAAAAAGAGTATAAATCTCAATAGAAGACAACAATTATGGCATCTTCTATATCATTTCCAGACTTGCTAGCCGAGAGTGAAAACATAATGGAAGAAGTATCCCAAAAGTATTAGAATAAGAAGTGAAAACAAGAAGCAAAACAAAGTGAGATGTGGAAAGCAAGACTTCAAAAACCATTGGGAAATGAGTAGCGAGAAGTGATGACGCCTAACTGCCATTATATTGATATGGGCAGTCATACCTTAGATTTTGCCTTACATGAGATAAGTGTGGAGAACTACTTGCATCCTAGTTAGTGGTCATAGCCCTCTTTGACCACTAAATAGGATGTGACGGAAGCTAGCATCCCACCCTATACATGACTTCCTTGCAACTATGCTTAAAACACAAACAAGTTCTCTTTATTTTCAACCTTAAAATAGGTTTCGAGTATCTAGTAAATTGTATTTTGGCACTTCTCTCCATATGTGGAGACCCACGGTACTCATATAAATGCAGGAAACAATCAACATTTTCAAGACAGAGCATTTGATACACCTAAGAACATTATGTCGAAGATTGCATCTATGCTCACCAATTAGTTCAAACCACATTGTGAAGAAGACCATCGCAGTCCATGGCACTGAACCCACAATGCCTTGCAAGACAATGATCTGAAAAGTTTGCACTTTCATAACAGTTTTCATGGCCATCCAGGAATCCGCCCAAACTGGTGCTGAACCAGCTTTTCCTTTCTCTACCAAGTTGTCCCTGCATAAAGAAGCAGCCAAGTTACCGAACTCGTCACACTGACAAAAAAAATGGACAATTCCGTTTAGGTGGTGATTTTTAAAATCACGGCCACCGAGCTACATTATTTGTTGGAACAGAAAAAATATAGTGAACCACCATAATGAAGAGTAAAAAAAATCAATCTCAAAAGAGTTGGTACCTATCAGAACTCTCGCCAGGCCCATGAGTAATGTTAATTGTTCTTGGGTCAACAACAAACAGAAAGACAAGAATCCCTATCAATGAACTCAACACAGCCATCATAATAAAGGCACAACGCCATCCTGGTATACCCCAAAATTCCTGACCAGCCATAACAGTTGCCAGAACACCGCCTCCTATTCCACCCACAGAACCAACAAGGTTTAGCAACCCAAATCCCATTCCCCGCACACCATCCAGATAGCTATCAGCTATGAAGGACTGGAGTGCTGGAATCACAATTGCCAGCCCAAAACCATTTACTGCTCTCCAGAACGCAACTTGCAGAAAATGCTGGCTTGCACCCACAGCAGCTGTTGATAGGGCCCAGCACATAGTACCCATTGCAAGAACTGTAGGACGATCATAGTAAAGAACGAGTATACCTGCCACGGGTGATGACAGTGCCTGCACAAAGTTCCGTATGAATGTGAGATATCCAAGATCAGTTGGCCCAGCACTGAAAGCTTCACTGACTTCTTTGTAAACAGACGGAAGGAGATTCTCATCCGCACGTTCCATTATAGAGGCCATGTTGATGAGAATAAGGGAGAGAGAAATCCCAAAGATCTTCCTTGTACTGTGAAATGAAGACACAATAACAGGATTTGGAAAGACACAAGGGACAAACATAATAAGATCTTTTGAAATCCAAACAACCAAAAAGATTGAGGAAAAGCATGGGATACATCATCTATATTCTTCTTTATGGGATAAGCTTGTTTATTATTAACTACCATTATATGTCAGCAGATTCAGCACCAAACATATTTGGAATAAATCATTGCATGGACCTATCTGACCAAAGATATGGATCCTCATTGAAAATTTTCACTTGCAATTGTATTTGTAGGGTGCATATGTTAATCTTAATCTGAGAAACCCCATTCGCCAAGAATTAAAAACCTTGATATCCAGTATAACATGTAGACTCATTTGAACAAAGGCCGATAAACAAAAGAAAGTCCTCCATACTGATATGATCATCTAAAAAATTAACCCTAAAATGAAGTCATAGGGTAGCAAAGAGCCTGAGACGTACTACCACAATATATTTTCATATGAAATTGGTAAGTATGTATCACGTGTTACCAGTTAATGAAATAAACACCACACAACCAGAAAACAAGCAAACGGCTGGTGGTGTTCACCTCCATATTGAAGCTTTACAATGGGCTTTCGGCTTTCCAACTCGTGGCAAGAGAAGCTGTTGACAGAGATACACTAGATACAGAAATTCTTGATTCCATCTTTTTCCTACCGAAAGAGATTTAAGGAGAAACAGAAAAACTCCCTTTCAGTTTCAACCTTTTATTTAATTTCTTATTCTAGCATCATGTTCTGACAAAATATGCTAATTTTCTCCAAGCGACTGAAATCATCCTAAAAGCCTTTCCAAAGTATCATAAATCCTTTGTTGTGTCTTTTTAGTCCTCATGAGCATCTTTCTCCTTCTCTAAGGCTTTGGCTTATGCATGTCCATAACAATATGCAAGAGAAAGTTGACATGTTCAGAAAGAATTACATGAGAGATTATGTTAATTGCTAATGGAATTGACTTTGAACTTACTCAGGCCTACAACATGAAATTGAAGAACAAGCCATAATTTATAAACATAAAGCTCGACTTGTTGATGAGGCTAACACTCATGAATTGGAGAATGATGCCTATGCTGCTGGCCGAAAAATGAAAAATGGTTGGAAATATTTTGGCTGTTCTTGTCCCTTATAGTATGACCTTTTTGCCACTGGATGATAAAAAAGACTTATGGGGAGTTGTTTTAGAGCTTGTCCCCACACTTCCGAGGGAGTGAAGCAGTGGTGAATTGAATAAAAAAGAAGGAAATATACGGGCTGAATCTGCCCGGTACATCATATTTTGCAGATTTAATAAGTGGATGAGTTAAAAGATGTGAAAGTAATAAAGAATTTTTATCATGAGCTTATAGCCATGCCAAGGGTTTCATAATTGGAAGTTGAACCCATTTCATATGAAGTTGCCGGTATATTGGGCGTTGCTATGCTATGCATTATTCATAGAGCTAATGTAAAAAAATACTTTATTCGAAGATGGTGACGGTGCAATATATTCTGTGCTTTTAACCCAACTCAAGCTGAAAGCGCTTATTCAATGCCCAATGGTCACTGCTAGGCCCTCATCTGTTTTGGTCCCAAATCTTTGGGATTGCATTTTGCCTTTTTTGAATAAACATGAATTACATTCCTTTATGTTATTTGTATCAACAACCGGCTTATGGATGAGTGCTCTTGGAGTAGTCAGCCTGGCTTTGAACCTATGTGCCTATGACTTCATTTCCCAAGAAATTCGTGTAGTGGAAGATCCCGAATTTGAGACTTTCTACACCAAAAATAATATCTTGAAGGAAGGACTTATATAAACGTGTGAGTTTCAAATGAAAAATTAATTGAAGATGCACAAAAGGACCTAAAAGGACCACCACTGTATAGTAGATTGATGAACAGATGCCAAGACTGTAAGTTTATATATATCTGCAAGGACCAACCATAAAAAGGCCATACCCCATGAATTCCAATATCGAAAGAGTATCACTTAATTAGATTTTAGCATGATTAATCAAACTTCCACCAATCCACCTTATCAAGAACAAATACAACCCAAGTTTATTAGTATCTTGCTACTCTAAATTCAAGTACTCAACACCGCATAGAAAATCTTGTTCTAAACTCACAAAAATCGAGCAACAAGAATAAGACTTACAGAACTGAATTCAAAGTTCTGTAAATGGTTGAAATGAGCATCATCTACAATGAGAAAATCATATTACAACTTATGAACTATCTTTTACATCTCAAATTTCCACCAGAATCACCAATCGGTAAGATAACGAAAAGAAGATACGAATACGAGCTGAAATTCAAAGTTACAGATGCCACAAAAGTCAACGAATTCCTCAATACATATCATATCAATCAAACATTAGAAAAATTCCTAAGAAAAACCTAAACATCTTTAAAAGCAACAAACAAACAGTCGAAATTCAAGTAATTAAAAAAAAAACAGAGAACATAAGAACAGATAACCAACAAAAAGGAGAAAATCAAAATGGATAAACTTACTTCATCTTTGCCAGATGTCTAGAGAGCAAAACCTTGGATCGATGAACAGGACGAGATCCAAAAGTTCCAAGTCCCATCAATTAAGGAACGAACCCTAGAAAGTCAAGAAACAGATCCACCGCATCTATGACAGATCTGGGGGCAACCGAATTGAAGTGTATTAGATTTAGAATCTGATGATGAGGGGACACGTATGGAAATATAAGAAAAGAATATTCAAAGATATATGGAAGGATAAATTATATTAAAAAAAAAAAAAAAAACAGAGGAATCGATTCTCTCTTTCTCTAATCTAGGGAACAGAAGAAGCTTTGTGAACTGGAGATGCGGATTGGATCGTTGAAGTCGTCGACCTCACGAGTTTAAGATAAGCGATTATTCTGTTTTTTCAAATGTGCGCGCCACTTGCCCCAAATAATAATAATAACGTGCGCGCCACGAATCTTCCCTGCGTATGTACGACGTGGAGCCTTTTGGATTCTACCAACGAGGAGGACGTTGAGCACGAGGCTTGTTTTGGTAGTTTTTTTTTTTCTTTTGCGCACGAGATCTCGTAGCTCAAATTCAACATCACAGTTATCTGATCGGTAGTTTTTTTTGTTTACTCCCTAGTTTTAAGCCTTTAAATTCAATTATTAAAGGGTTATGATTAAGAGTTAAGATTAGAGTTGAGTGTTTAGTCACAAATCGGGTAGTTACCCGAGCATAATCCCTTATAAGTTCCTTGACACCTCCCACAGTTGTAACCCATTTTGAAGAGCTCTAAGGTGAAGTTTACAAGGGCTGTATGTGTGTGTGGATTTGCATGAGTGGTGTGAGTATTTCCTTGTATTTACCTTCGGTCATTGCCTTGTGGTATGATTGAGTTTACCAAAAAAAGAGTTAAGATTAGAGTTGATGTTGCATTAGAAAGATAAAATAAGTTAAGCCAAATCCCCGTCCAAAAATAAAAACAAAAACTTGACCCCAATGAGTAGCGATAGACGGTTAAGGATTCGGGAGCATCCATAGATCGACTCTATTAGGTACAGTAAATAATGATGTAAGAAAAAACTACATAATTGACCCTAAGGGTTTATGTGGAGTACATAAGTGACCTTTAACAATTTAACTTAAAATTTATAATCCTCACATGTGAAAACAACCACATTTAAAGGGATTTCATTTTCTTTTGATCAATAAAACCCCTAAACATGACATTAAAAATCAAAGGTAAAAATTAAAATTCATAACAATGGTAAATTGAGGGATTTCACGATTCCAACATTGAAATTTCGCAATGCACCATCTTCAACCTAGATTCATCCTCTTTCGACGTGCTTCCGACAATATTCTAATGTTGCAGTGGGTGTTTGAGTAGGGACTGTCCTTACTCCATTGCTTTCAGGAATGACATGCAAAAACAAGAAGAAGATTCTCCTTCATTGTTACATACAAAAGAAAAAAAAAAGTGGTCTGATAAGCTTACAATAATTCATGTTTCTGAAACTTGCCAATTCTCCGAAGCTCGGTAAGGTAAGTGGAGCTTTGTGGGTTCATTCTTAAGACAAGAAATTTTTAGAAGAAGGTTGAGGGGTATGAAGTGCTCATAGACAAGTCATTCTTTTAAAAAATAGTTTATTTAAATGGTGTCCAGTCAATAAATATTTGTGTGCTCATAGCAACACTTAATTTATCTACATTAGATGCTTATGGTCATTTTTGTCCTAAGAAGAAAGGGAAATGCTTAGCCCCCAGTTGCAACTTTCAAACTCTCCCTTTGGTAGGGAAATGTCAAATGTGTCGCTAGCTCCTCAAGATGAGATCTAAATTTCTAGATTACCCTTAAGCATTGAGTTAGGACCCAGTCAATTGGGATTGAATTTGGGAGAGTTCAATTGCACTCACAGGTCAACAAAAATCGCTTTTAACTCTTATTAATTGTGCTTAAGATGCACTAACACTTAGGGTTCAACAATTTAACCTTGGTTTTTAGAGAAATATGGGGAAAAAACATTAACCCTAATAGTTAAAACTTTTTAAACAGAATTAAAATGGCAATTATGGGTTTTGTGATTGAACTCTCCCGAGTTCAATCACAATTGGACATGATCCACACCCCCCATTAGGGGTGTCAATGGGTTGGGCTGGCCCGATTTAAAAATGGCCCAATTCAGCCCGTAATTAAGGCCCAAAGGGTTAGGGCTGGACTGAAAAACATAGGCCCATATTTATATGGGCCGTGCTAGGGCTTGGCTACTTGAAACTCGGCCCGAAGCTATGGGTATTAAGAAGGAGAAAGAGGTGCTTCAATTATCTCTTTAGTTTACATCCTAGGAATAGCCCAGTGGTAGGTGTATCCCTTCCTTAGGAAGGAGGTTCCGGATCCCGAGAGGGTGAGAGTGGGTTGCACTCTCCACACGACTTTAACGTAGAATAGATACTGTCTTGCTAACGGGGGTTGCGGCCTAACCGTGTGTCTCATACAAAAAAAAAAAAGTTATCTCTTTAGTTGTCGTGTCATATAATCCTTCTGGGTTTTGCACTTCTAATTTTTTTTTTTTTCTTTTTTTGCCGTTTTTCTTTATTGAAAAGTGTTAAGCCTAACGCTGCATTAGAAGTAGAATGTTGGGTGTGGCATTAGAAAAGGGAAAATAATCACCTCCTCGATCGGTGACGTAAGGAGGTGCGTCTCCACTCTCATTTTCTTGCCACATGTCCCATTGTAACCCAATTTAACTGTGGTTAAGATTCATCCACCCTTAGGTTTCACCCATCTACCCTTAGTTTTTAGAAAAATAATATTAAATAAATTAAATAAAAGGTTAATAAAAAATTAACCCGAGTTAATGGAAGTTGAAGGGTCGGCTATGTGAGAGGGCTATGTGAGAGGGAGGAGGAATAGCCCCCTCCTTGGGCTGATGAGGGGACTATTGCTCTTAGAACAGCAAGGTGCGAAACATCCTACGGTTCCTTGAATATAAAAATTAAGAAAATCATTGAATACCAATATTTTTGTAAAATACAAAGCCCGAATTCGGGCCGAGTTCGGCCCGAGTCCGTGTAAGGGTAGGGCTTGGATTTACTTGCCTAAGCCCCAATGGGTTTGGGCTCAACATTTTCTTGAATGGGCTGGGCTGGGCTGGGCTTGGCTTGGACATGAAATGGCCGGCCCATTGAAAGCCCTATGAGTCGCTAGCATGAGTTTTCTCTGAGTCTTGAGTCTTGACTGCCTCCTTTCCACATCCGCTACCGCTGGTGTGAAAGGGGAGAGAGAAACGAAGAAGTGAATCCAAGAGAGCAACTTTTTCGATAAAGAAGGCGTACTTCTCGTGCGCGTAGTCCCTCTAACTTCTCTTGGAAGAAAGAAGTTAGAAGGGAGGGAGAGAGAGAGATTGTCAGATTCTCCGGCGGTGGTTTCCGATTAAATGACGACGGGTGGATCGTCGGGACGGTTGGCGACATGTAAGGAGAGAGAGAACAACAAGAAGAGGGAGAGGAGGAGGAGAGCGATAGCTTCAAAGATATACGCGGGGCTGAGGGCTCAGGGGAACTTCAAGCTACCCAAACACTGCGATAACAACGAGGTCTTAAAAGCTCTCTGTGCCGATTCTGGTTGGACCGTCGAAGATGACGGCACCACTTATCCCAAGGTTTGCTTTTATTTCTTACCTTTCTTCATTTCTCTTTTATTATTATTATTTTTTTTTCCTCTGCTTAGGTTTTGGGTTTGTTCTGGTGGGTGATATGTTTACTGGGGGTATGAAACTGGAGGATATTAGTCATATGGGGTGGTTTCTTCATTTGTTTTCATAGATCTATGTATTTGTACTTTTCAATTTAGATGATTAATTCTAGGGGAATTAGGTTGTTTTAATCTGGGGTTCTGGAGTGTTATACTTCTCGAATCCCTATATGATTGTTCTTTCCGTTTTCATCTGGAAAATTAGCGGTGGTTCTGATTTGGGATTTTGCTTTTTTTTTTTTAATATCAATTTTCGTTTTCTTTATTGAGTCGACTGCTTCTTCATTAATCGATTAATGCTTGCGACTGTTTTTGGGGCGTTTGGATTGGATTTTTTTGGCCAAAAATCAATTCTGATCAAATTGAATGTGTATAAATTAATGGTCAAATAATCATTTTTTCCAAATCATAGTGTTGGGAAAATACGTAGGTGCCGAGAATACGAGGGATCTGCCTTTTATTCACACTTTTTTTTTACATTTTGGAGTTATCGAAGTTATTGTGATTTTTGTTTTAATTTCATTAAACTTCATTTCTTTTCTTCTCTGCTCTTTTAGTTTGACTCTTTTTAAAAAAAATCAATATGGGATTTGATTTAGGAAAACAATGGAGTAGGAAAGGGGTTACAATGGAATCTTTGAGCTCCAGGAGATTATGTTTTCTTGTTCTTAAACATCTCTTGAGCAATTTTTCTTCTTATTATTGGAGATTTTCATGTCTCTGAGATTTTCTTTACTTTCTTTATTCCTTTGATCCGATTCTGTTGGTTAGAATGAGGTTCTGGGATTTATATAACTTTTTCTTCCTTCTTGTCTGGTTTCATTTCTTTGGGCTTACAAGAAAAGTTTATCTTCTTTGAGATCACACAAATTTTTTATATTTTGCTCGTTCATGGATGCAGTAAACTCTTGTAACTCACTATTTATTTTCCTCCAATATCCAAAAGAATTTCTGAAAACCAAGAATGCATATCACCATTCTCCTCATCTTTATAGATAGTCATGAACCCAATCCTGCTTAAACTTGAAATTCAAATTTGAGAATAAAGAGAACTGAAAAATGAAATACCCTCTCATCAATCACTTAGGGCTTGTTTGGTTAAGCTTCTCTGAGATGAAAAAAACTTCTTCAGGAGTTACTTCGGAGGAAGTAGCTCCTGAAGAAGTTTGCAGGTCATTCCGGACACAAAGAGTGTTTGGCTTGCATTTGTGAAAAGCTACTCCTATAATTACAGAAGTAAAAATATCGTTTGGTCTTCAATTGCAAAAAGTTGCTTTCAAATACTTATCCTCAAGCATCCAATAAATATGAAAAAGCAAACAAGTGAAATAAATCAATACAATTATGGGAGTACTAAAGATGATAATAAAGTTTTTTTTTTTTTGGGTAATGGAGGTGTCCCAAACCCTTCGAAGCAAGGACTAGTCCCTTCGGGTGTCCACACCAACCCACTCGGAATTTTCCCTATGGACACCAAGGTAAATGATTATAAAGTCTTAGTGATAAAACATAACACAAAATTGCCAAACGCCATTTTTACTTCTCAGAGGCAGGAAGTTGACTTCTACCTTCCGAGCATAGTGACAAAGTGGGGGTTTGGGAATAATTCGGCAAGGGTCAATTTCGAAAAAATAAAGAAAAATTCGGGTAAAAATAACAATTATGAAAATATATCAAACAATTTGATTAAATAATATACAAAATAAGCAATTTACTTTGTCGAACTAAACGAAGTATTGCGAAATTCGTGAAATTCAAGAATAATTCACAAAATCCACGAATAATTCGTGATTTTTTCAATAATTCAGAGAATTTTGTTACTATGCTTCTGAGAAGTCAATCCAAACACAACATTCTTCAAACATGTTATAAGTCATAACTTTGTCATTTATCCAAATCACTTTGCTTTTACCATTTACACAGGGATGCAGGCCACCGCAGACTCAGATTGCAGGCACTTCAACCAACATCAGCCCTTGCTCTTCCTATCAACCAAGCCCACCATCCTCATCCTTCCAAAGCCCGGTCCCTTCCTACCACGCCAGCCCATCGTCATCATCTTTCCCAAGCCCATCTCAATTTGATGGCAACACCTCGCCATACCTCCTTTCCTTTCTTCACAACTTAGCCTCCATTCCCTCATCTCTCCCCCCTCTCCGAATCTCCAACAGTGCTCCAGTAACCCCTCCTCTCTCGTCCCCAACCTCTACAGTTCATAAGCGAAAACTCAACTGGGAGTCCCTTTCTAGAGCCTCTTTAGCTTCCTTCCCCCACCCACTCTTTGCAGCATCAGCCCCTGCCAGCCCCACCAGATGCCACCATCTTTCTCCTACCGCGATACCCGAATGTGATGAGTCTGATGCTTCCACTGATTCAGCTCGATTGGCCAGCTTTCAAACAGTTGCACCCTCTGCCGCTCCGTCTTCCCCAACATTTACTCTTGTGAAACCTGTGGCTCATCTGAGATCTCCCCAGGGTGCAATTGCTGGGCATGGAGGGCTGGTTTGGGCGCCGACAGTATATAAAGGCCAAGATTCAGAGTTTGAGTTTAACAGCAGAATAGTAAAGCCCTGGGAGGGGGAGAGAATCCATGAGATAGGAGTGGATGATCTGGAGCTCACCCTTGGCAGTGGGAAGACTGGGAGATAAAGATAGTTGGAGATGTGATAACACCTGGGGGCTTGTCTTTTGATGGGGATTTTTTGGACACTTCTCTCAGGTTCCTGGTTTTGCTCAGCCAGGTGCACAAGGTGCCTTAGCGGTTGTCCCTCCAGCCATTCTGAAGAGCTGGTTTTGGAGCAAGCTTCCTTCATCGGAGGGCTGAAATTTTCTTGTTGGGAGTTGCTGACTGAAAGGAGTGGTATGGGAGGGGGTACTTTCTCTTCCCTTAATCCGTTCGAGTATTTTCCTTTTCGTTGTTCAGTAATCTAAGGATCTTATTTGAGTTGCTATTAGTATTTTTTACATGCTTCAAATGTAGAAATTGTGATCTTCTTGGGTGAGATTAAGGAGTTTTGCCTCTGTACAATCTTTGTGGGAAAGAAGAAGAAGAAGATAAAACTCAAAAACCAGTTGAAGTTGATTAATGGATATGAACTGCTTCTCTTTTCCTTACTTTTTTTCGTCTCCTTACACAATCAGCCTCTAATTAGAGGTTCCCGGTAGCCCAAAAAAATCACAATCGGGAGGTTAATCTATACTTATAATTTGCCTCGCTTGCATGGTAAAATTTTGGAAATTGGTGAACCAAAGTTCCATCGGTTGGATGGGTAGTTATGATCCTCCAAGTGAAGTTTGTTTTCAGCCGAAAGGTGGCTCATCAATTGGATCTTCCAATCAAAAGCTCTCCCACACACACAAACGAACACCACATACAAGTAAGAAGGGAAAGTAAATGTAAGTTGTAAATTTAAAAGGGTAAATTACACTGATCTCCTCTGCTGGTGAAATTTTAGAAACCTCCTCTCTAGTTTCTGAAATTACATTGCCCTCCCCTCAACTTCAGTTGTATATAACACTTCCCTTTGATCGTCAATTTATTAAACCTCGTAATAGTTATAATTCCGTAGAATAACGACTAGTATGAGGTGTCGAACCATAAAAGATTGTGCTGTTTCGTTGTCTTTTTCTTCAGATTAATTCTAAGTCAATGAGTAACAAGATTGATTAATTTTAACCTAAAATCAGAAATTAAACTAACAGATTCTATTTTAACTAATTAAACTAAGAGTTTTTGATAATATATCAGTGAAAGAAGATCTAGGGTATTTGAATTCACCACTAGTTTCATAATTGAATCTGCAAGTAATCATCTAGTCCTTTCAAGCGTAAACATTAAGGATGAGATCGACTACAACTCTCAATTCATCAAAACAAGAATGATTCGAGAGATCAAATTTTCGGCATATCCTATCTTCGGTTAACACGAGTGATACACACTAAACTAGGGTTGTGACATCACTCGTCTTCCCTAGGCATAAAATATCTTATAATTCAATTCATCGACAGTAAAACCATTGCATAAAATCCATACCAATAATCACAGAAAGATGATTCGAATGATTTCAATCTCAATACAATAAAACTTAAGACAAGGACATGATCATATTCGAATCGATTATAAACTTGAACAAATTGATTGCAGAACAGCCTTCTCATTATATAATCATTGTTTACAAAATGGAGAACCTAAATAAAATACAAATGATACAATTATTTGGCTACGGTTTCATCTAAACCCTAGAAAAAGAGATTAATTCATGCTAAGGGCAAAGAACACCATTTTCGACGAAGAGCTCGAAGAACACAAAGGATCCATCTTCCAACTTTCACAGATCTCCAGTCTTCTTTATTCAAAATCTCCAAAATTCAGAACCATTCTCAGGGCAAGTAGCTTTCCCTTTTATAGAGAACCAATCCTTGTTGCTAATTCAGCTTTTAAAAACTCCTAAAGGGGCCAACACTCAACTTTTGCGCATGAATTTTGAGGCCAAAAACGCTGATGACGATCCATCGCCAAATATGGACGATCGATCATCCATTCATGTGATTTCTTCTTTGGCTACTGTTTTATGGATGATTGATTGTCTTGGTTCTGTGATTGATCATCTCTGCTCTGACTGGTATGACCGATCGTATCTTGTTTTTCTTCTTTTCTTTCTTTCCTTCTTTTTGATCTTTTCCTGGTGAGGTTCTTCTACAGTTAGTGATCTTGTAAATCTTCAATTTTGTCTTCTTTTTCTTGCATGATCCTGAAATAGATTAAAAACAACCAAGTACTGTAACATGATCCAAAAGAGAACCATAAGACATTAATAAATGCAGTTTGAAGTGCATAAATGTGTAACAATTAGCACTGATCACCCCCTTCTGTTAGTTTGCCATTATCTACATGGATGGACTTTGATGATGTCATCATTTGAATATTTTAAAATGTCTAAATTACCTTTCTTAGAGACAAGGTCAGCCAATACACTAAATAAATGATAATTGGGTTTGGTAAGTATATACTTAAGGTTAATATATATTTCTTAAACCAAGGTTAGATGGGGTGATGACATGCATTGCACATTATGTTGGTGTTATACGTGCTCCTCCCAAGTTCGCCACATGTCCTCTTTAACATCCATTAACCGTGGTTAAGATTCACTCATTTGTGAGGTTAAATCATCTAACCTTAGTTTTAAAATATATTGTCACACCCCTTCCAGTGGGGTAGATCCCCCCAGATGAAGTGGACCCCATGAGGTGAGGCACTGTTAGGAACCCTTCTGTGAATAATATAATTCTAATCGTGAACCTACTAAAGCATATACATTAATACGTATTCTTGAAACATGGAACATACATGTAGAATCCCAAAAGCCTGGATGTCACGAGCTAAACCCACTATCATACATATGCACATATGAATGCATCTCAAAATATTAAATGTCAGTGATAGGTCTAAATAAAATGAGTCTAAATAAAATGAGACCTCAATTGATGATACTGCGACACGATCTCTACTAACTCGGCGAAGGATTGTTCCCTATCAGAACTGCTGCTAATCTGAAATAGGGGGAAAACAACAAAATGAGACATAGCTTAGTGAAGGAATATCAACTATAAGGACATCATAAATAAGATCTAATTCACAAAACAAGAACATTTAACCATAATCACCGTTCTTATTTAGAAAAATTTCGGCAGAGTCTCCTCTAAAAATAGAGGATTTCAAAATCTCATACATCACCTGTAAAACTTGTTCATAAGAAAATTCATTGAAACATAAAATAATATAATCATCATATTTTCCAAATTTCTCTTGCATACTACTTTGCAACCATTGATAATTTTTCCAACACTATAGTGAATCCAAAGTTTCTACAAAATTACTGAGTAGAATTTCTTTATCATTGTCATGCATATGCATACTGTCTGCTTGTCTGCTTGTCTGCCTGTTTGTTTAGAATTCCCTGATCATAATTCGTACATGTCCATACTACCTGCTTGCTTGCTTGCCTGCTTGGAATATCGGAATCATAATAAATTGCGATTAAACTCGAGAGAGTTTAATCACACCCACATGTCAACACATGTCTATTTTAACCCCGGTTAACTATGGTTAAGATTCTCTAATCCTTAGGGTTCAATAATCTAACCATGGATTTTAGAAAAAATATTTTAAAAATATTAACCTTCCAACTTCGATTCCTGAATCATTGTAAATGCAATCCCAAGTTCTCGCAAATATTGGACAAATTTAGACTCAAAGCTTGGGGGCACGGGCCTCCATTCCCATGGCTGAGATGAAATCACAAGTCACAACCAATCGCGATTGAATTCGGGGAGAGTTCAGTTGCACCCACAGGTGAACACATGTCCCTTTTAACCTCTATTAACCGTAGTTATGATTCACTAACCTTTAGGCTTCAACAATCTAACCTTGGTTTTTTAGATAAAATTTTAAAAAATTTAACCCTACGGTTAAGAAATTTTAACCCTAGGATTAAAATTTAGAAAAAAAGAATTTCTAAAAACCAAAGTTAGATTGTTGAACTCTATGGGTTAGTGAATCTTAATCATGGTTAATAAAAGTTAAAAGAGATACGTGTTGACTTGTGGGTGCAAATGAATTTTTCCCGAATTCAATTGTGATTGGCTGTGATTTGAACTCCCCATTGCTAAATTTTTTTTACAAAATTTCAGTGGGGCATGTGCTCCCCACAGGCCCCCACCTGGCTCCCCCCGTGGCATGCAGGAAGTTTTATACATAGTGATACAATGGTTAATTGAGTGATATCATATTAGTTAAGAAAATATTAGTTAAGAACATGTGGCCACCTCAAGGTTGTAACCGATTTTGGCAAAACCGGTTACAACTGGAGAAGATTACGAGTCTTTGAGAAATGGCCATTTGTTCAAGGTTGGAAATTCTTTACAGTTATAATTGGAACTTATGAGTACTTTTGAAAAAGCAAATTTTTTTTTTTGGAAAAAGTATCGAATAATCAAGGGAACTTTTGGAATTAGAAAGTGTTAAACCAAACAGTTTGGATATAACTAAAAAATTTGGTAAAAAATGAAGGATATTTTTTAAATATTTTCTTTATAAGTCTCAATGGTCCCAAAGAGTTAATTAGAAGAACACTTGTAACTCTTCATAATAAGAGATCAAAACTACAGAGAATTAATTTTTTTCACAATGAGAGAATCACTAGATTGATACAAACAGCCCATGATTAGCAATCAATTATCAATCATGCTCTTATCTAAATAATCTATAGTCTCTTATTGATTAATATAGATTAATTATTATAATTAAGAGTGGAAATGGCATTTCCTCTCCAACTAACTCTTAAATATTCATTCGTGTCTTCTTGCACGCCTGTAGAAAAAATTAATATAAAACAAAATTTAAAATGGGAGCAACACCATTGGACCTTTCGATGCAAACATCCGTTTCTGTCAATCTGATTCATATTTCTTAATCAATTAGTAATAATTATTATTGGGGGAGCGGGAGTGATAGACTCATTTGCGAGTGGATTCATTTGTCTCTAAGCTTCATTTGTCTCTAATCATTTGTCTCTAAGCTTCATTTGGAGCCTAGGGTTGTAAACGGAGCGGATTCGGAGTGGATAGTGGTATATCCGAATTCGTATCCGATTATATATTCGGATATCCAAATCCGAATAAATATCCGGCGGATAAAATATGGTTTCTGTATCTGACTCCGATTAAAAATATCCGAATCAGATAGTATCTGAATTATCTGATTACTTTAAAAAGTATTAAAAAAATATAAATTAATATATAAAAAATCTAAAAATATATAATTTTTTATTTTAAAGATTATATTAATTTTATAAATTTAAATATGTCATATAATTGGACGGATATTTATCGGATCGGATATACCACTATCCGAATTCGTATCCGATTATAAACGGATAGTATCTTTACTATCCGAATTCGCTTCGCCAAATATTTATTCGGATAATATCGGACTAAACGGATTCAGATACGTATAATATTCGCATCCGTTTACAGCCCTACTATTGGAGCATACATAAAATCCTTGTCTCTTGCCTCCTTAAAACTCGTCACATATCCCCTTTTAACTCTCTTTAATTATGGTTAAGATTCACTGAATCATAGGATAATATTTTTAACTTTTGTTTGATAAGATTAAAAAGAGTAAATCATATTTAAAAGGGACATTCGGCAAATTTTAAATGGGTGAGACACTGCTCTTCGTAGCACCCGGCGAGGAGCAAATTATTGGTCTTCTCAAAAACTATTTAGTAGACGTAGGATATTCGAAAGGAAAATGCTTTTGAGATCACCTTAGGGTTACGACCACTGAGATCATGGTACGTGGGCCCCACCTGATATCCCATGCACGGTTGTACGGTCTCGATGGTCTCAACCCTAAGTAGGTCTCAGTAGCAAAGTCATGTTCGTAAAGGAAAAAAGTACCTTCCAAACCTACCCAAGATTGCACATCAAAACCTAGGATTTTTAAATTAGGGTTTCGGTGATTTTAAAAAAAATATCTTAGGCGAACATTTTTACCCTAAAATCCCGATCCTTAGAATTTAGGAGAGTGCGTGTATCTTTTTTATAGGACATTTCGTAATAATACTCGTTAAGAAGGGTGTTTCCATCTATTCTTTCAAAAATATTTAAGACAAATGGTTAGGTGGCAGACTTTCATGTATTCTACAACAAACTTTTGTAGATGCCTCTACAAAAGATCATGATTCGATGCCGTCTCATAAGCTTTTCCCATTCCAAAAAACAAAAATATATATATAGTTAATTATGAATAGAACCCTGGTTGCCTTGTTTGAACAGTCAACCGGACAAACCAAAATCGCCTTGGAAAATGGTAGTTGGGTAATGATGAACACAAAGAAATGTATTTTTAAACTAAATTAATTTTATAAATGCCCCTTCCTGAGGTAATTTTGGCAATCAACCGGACTCCTTTTGAGTTAATCTTGTTAAAATAAGGAGAGCAATTTTGAGGCCGAGCTCTGCTCCACGGGAGCCCCACATTAAGGGTAAGGATGTGCACCTTTGTAAGGGCAGAAGATTACCTCTGGTGTCTGCCCGAGCTGGGCGCTCGTGGATGCCCGAGCGCCCAGCTCGGGCAGACACCAGAGGTAATCTTCTGCCCTTTGTAAGAGATAGTGGCAGCAGTAACACTTTCTCACCCATAATTACAAGATCACCACAACTTTACAATAAGACTGGGAGCTCCACTTTCCTGCCATGAAGCAGTGCTCCGTTTGGTATTTAAACTCTAAAATAAGAGAACAACAAGGGACTCATGAACATTATAGGATAGAGCTTTGAGACCCCTTTACGGCGGAAACCATTGAGACTGTGCTCTAAGAATATGAAATTTCAGGTAGGGCTTAGCATGTGAAATGGTCGCACCTGAAATTTCTTTCTCTTAGAAAGGAGGTCTCAGTAGCAAAGTCCAGCTTTATAAGGATAAAGCTTCCGAGACCATCTAGGGTCGAGATCGTCTCGAGATCGTGTGTCTCAAGCAAAGGATTGAGTGTTTCTCGAAGCCCGTGCTTTTTTTTTTTTTCAAACACCATGGCGAGACATGGACTCGAGTTTGGATGGGCAACAATGCCTCCTGTTGCCGGATTGTATCTGAAAATCAAGTGGGGTCCTTGATTGTTGATGTGGGGCCTACCTTGCTGAATGTGGGGCCCTAATTTTGAGACACAACCGGGCAACAGCGTTCTTGCCCATCCAAACTTGTGTCGGCCCTGGACAAAATTCCCTTCTATAAATTGTGCCTCTAGTTTCTCCATAGAGAATCAAAGTGAAACCACTCCCAGTCCTACTAATTACCCTTCCGAATTCCAGACCATTCTCACAGCGAGATTGAGGCATGAAGCCCCATGTTGCAATCCTTCCGAGCCCCGGAATGGGCCACATCATCCCCTTCTTTGAACTCGCCAAGCGTCTCGTCACTCACCACGGTTTCCACGTCAGCTTACTCGTCATCACAACCGGCGCCTCAGCCGCCCAAACCCAACTCCTCCACTCATCCATGCTCCCCGACGGCCTCTCCATCGTCGACCTCCCACCGGTCGACGTCTCAGGCTTAGTCAACGACGATATGGGACTCGTGACCCGTCTCTGTCTCATTGCTAGAGAGTCGATCAAGTCCCTCCCGTCCCTTTTAATTGACATTCCTCGACTAACGGCCCTCGTCGTAGACCCCTTCTGCAGTGACGCTTTCAATGTTGCGGATGAGTTAGGCATACCCAAGTACTCCTTCTTCACGGCTTCTGCTGCACTGCTCGCCTTCCTGTTGCACCTTCCCACCCTTGATCGTGAAGTCGAAGGAGAGTACGTCGACCTCCCGGAACCCGTACAGGTCCCGGGTTGCAAGCCGATACCCATCCATGATCTTCTAGACCAGGTGCGTAATCGGAAGATCGAAGAGTACAGATGGCTGTTGCAGCATGCACGCAGGTTGCCCATGGCCCAAGGGATACTCGTGAACACATGCGAGGACCTAGAGCCCGTGTCTCTCAGGGCCCTGGGTGAGCTACAGCAGATACCCACGCCACCTGTCTACCCAGTGGGTCCGCTAATAATAGAGGAGGATAGTAATAAGCCATCAGAGATCGAGTGTCTGACGTGGCTAGACATGCAGCCGCCGGATTCTGTTCTCTTTGTCTCATTCGGTAGTGGTGGGACCTTGTCAGCCGAACAACTCACTGAGTTGGCATGGGGGCTGGAGCTGAGTCAGCAGCGATTCATCTGGGTGGCACGGAAGCCGGCTGTCGATGCTAAGGCTAGTGGGGCTTTCTTCAACGTAGGGGGTGAGCATAACAACCCTAGAGAGTATTTGCCTGATGGGTTCCTGAAAAGGACTCACGGAGTGGGACTTGTAGTGCCATCTTGGGCACCGCAAGTGGAGGTGCTAAGCCACGCATCTACCGGTGGATTTCTATCTCACTGCGGGTGGAATTCGACATTAGAGAGCATCGTCCACGGCGTGCCAATAGTCGCATGGCCGCTCTATGCAGAGCAACGAACGAACGCGACGATGTTGGTGGAAGATGTGGGTGTGGCGGTTCGGGCGGAGAGGGAACCGGAGAAAGGAGTGGTGGGGCGGGAAGAGATAGAGAGGGTGGTGAGGTTGGTGATGGATGGAGAGGAAGGAAAGGCAATGAGAAGTAGAGTCAAAGAACTCCAAAAGAGTGCGGTGGAATCCTTGAATGAAGGTGGGTCATCTTATAATTCACTCTCCCAAGTGGCCAAAGAATGGAAATCTAGAGTCTAAGAGGGCAACATGCTTTGTGTAAGAATATATGAAAATAAAGAAGCATGATGATCAACCATCTAATTAAGCCCGACTAATTAGGAATTATCTCCTACGCGGGTGTGACCGTGATTATGAACCTCCCTTCAGTTCGTGTGTTTGGGATATATATGTTTGATGCAAATATTGCTGGAAAGAAAAAATTATGTAGTTTGTTGGTTTTTTTTTTTTTTTTGAGTATTTAAGAGGGGGGCATCCACTAATAGGTGGATGTCTTAGGTTAGCAAATGGAATCTATGTGTCCGTTAACTATTTTCTTTTTTTTTAAATTTGGATTGGCCATTGAATTTGCCATTTCTAAGAGTTAACTATAAAATGAGAAGAGCAATGCTATGTCCACTTTCCAGTGGATGCAGAATTGCTCAAAACAGAGCTCTAGATTGGGGAGTGCTAGCCCTCCTCTCAGTCAAACCTTACTCTCATCCACAACCAATCATTTGTCCACTTTGCAGTGATTAAAACAATTTTTCACAAAAAAAACAAAAACATACATGTGATTGGTAAAGGATGAAAGTATAAATTGACTCAAAATAAGGCTAGCATTCCTCCTAGATCGAGATATAATGGGAGATCCCCAGAATACAGAGCATATCAGCAGTAGCCCTATTGGGTACAGTAGGCATGCTGTTGGTCGAAAAAAAAAACAACGACGTTCGTTTTTGAGACACCTTGCTTTTTATTATTATTATTATTTTTTTTTTATTGGAGAGAGCATGAAGAAAACACCTGTCTTTCTCTTAATGGGAAGACAATAACCAACCCTTGCTCATAAAGAAAGTACTATAGCTAGCATTGCCCTAAAACAATTTATAGCATTAGATTAATAATTGAGTTCAAATTTGAGTGGGAGCTTACTTCAAGGTGGCTGAGCGGAGCTCTCCGTTTTTAATGTGTAGGTCCGCTCTCCTTTTTAACATGCAGGTGTAAGAAGTCTTGTAATTATTGAAATATGTAACGGTATTTTGTAAATATTTTTCTTCCTATAATTAGAGGACTGCCGTCAACTTTACATTTACACTAAAAAGGGGAATCTCCTCTCAACTGCCTTGGCCTTGGAGTAGAGCTTGGCCTCATATTTATAGTCTAAATCATTTTCAAAAGAATGTCAAAAATATAATTTTGAATTTTTTATTGGAGTGAGCATGCCTACCAATTTGGGGTATCAATAAACCGAGCCAGCTCGGCTTGACTCGAAAAAAAAATGAGCTTGAGCTTTTACTTTGGATACTTTGAGTCAAGCTGAGCCTTAAAAGTAAGCTCGAAAAATAAACGAGCCGAGCCTGAAGAATGGGTGGCTCAGCTTAAGTCAGCTCGATTAATTTTATACTAATCCAAGTTTATCTATTAGATCATGTGTATCTTATTGATATTACATCATTATTTCTCTGACATAATATTTTCCTAATACACCCCCTCAAACACATAAGGATCAAGATTTTCATAGGTTTGTCACAAGTTGAGTACTCCTCACCCTTGACATTCTTTGATAATTTGTTGACGAATAATTGAAACATTCAACTGTACTTGGTGGTCACCGTCAATCTATGAAATCCATCTATATCGCATCCCACTCATTTTGAGTCTATCAGAGCCGGTGACCCAATAGATCAGGCTGTCATGATCTTCTCACAAAGTATATGAACTATGACTTGCGATTTATAAAAAAAATCTCATTAGAGAGGTCTTCAATAAATGAAAAAAAAAAAAGGGAGATCCATGAGTATGTGTATAATCCTGGGAATGGTAAAAGTATATATAGAGGATGATGGTAGAGTTTTTATTTTATTTTTTATAAAAAAAAATCAAGAGTTTTATACCCGGTGAGAGGTGGTGGCACCACTCACTGGAAAGAGAAAAACATAAGCTAAAAGATCACCAAAGGTGCGATGACTCTAATTGTCGCGACCCAAAACCCACCCTAGGAGTTAGAGTGAATCTTGGACGACTAAATCATGACTTACATGACTTGCTTGACAAACCACCTGCAAAACACCCACGGGGCATATACAATAGAGGATAACAGCGGAAGCATAACTATAAGACACAGCGGAAGTCTAACAACCTCTAAGTATATACACATGGTCCAAGTTTTAATACAAAGAAATTAAAACAAAAAAAGTGCGGACATGCCCGCCAAAATACATGGATATAATCACTCATGCTCACCCACAGCTAATCCACTCAGAATCTAACACCACCTACTGATAACCCTCTACGGGAGGTTCCTCCAAAGGCTCCTCAACGTACTCTTCTTCCACCCACGGACCAAGAGCACAAACATCAAATGGAGCAGCAGCTCCCTCAGAACCTGCCGACATAAGAAGTACGGCTGAGCATGAAATACTCAGCGGGTACTAAACACTAACCAACCATTATAGCATAAAAATGGCACTACATAATCAGGAGCAATTCATATATGTCAAACGGAAACAATTCATATCATACAAGGAAGTAAAGCAGTTTATAATCATGCTTGTAATTCGTAGAAAACCGATAAATCCTCTTGAAAACATCGTGCACTTGACTTGACTTGAAATATCTTTTCGTACTTGAAAGCTTGTCTTGTCTATCTTGCTTGATTCTTGTATGTCGTGTCATGTCATGCATGCTTGCTTGTGATCATGTAACTTGTGAGATGCACTTGTGAGATGCCTTGAGAGGGAAGGGAGACCCTTCATTATGCAATGCACTTGCGAGGGAAGGGAGACCCTTCTTCATGATATGCACTTGTGAGTGAGGGGAGACCCCTCGTGGAATGTTGGTTCTTGTCTTTTTGTGAAAAGCGAGGTAAAACATATCGTAGGATATGTCCCACCTCTAACCATGTTCTTGAAAACATCGGTAAATCATGTCATGCATGCCGTGCTCGTGGGAACCGTGTACATACTTGCATTCTAATTTAAAGATGACATTTGGGTAATTTAACAACACATATAGCATCAAAGATTGAGCAATTCAATATTCATAGCATTTAGGGAAAGCAGGAAACACACTATCATAGGCCCTAGCAATATTCAGAATTTCTTAGGTATGCATTTCCTAATTCACAGCTCACTTTATTCACCTTGCCATTTCATCAAACATGGTATGTTCATTATGGATTTACCCTACAACATGCTTTTCTAGATGGGTTTTACTCAAATCATACATGTATATTCATTATTGGAACAATGTCCTCCCTATTTTAATCATCACAACACAACCATTGGCATCCAATTGCCCATTCCATCTCCATTCACCATTCATCATTCACCATTCATTCATCTCATAGCACATGTGTAAATGAAAGAAAATAAAGAGAAAAGAAGGGAACAGATGATCTATAACTAGGAGGGTAGCAAGAAGTACCGACCTTGAGAGATGAGGAAGAAACCCTCTTCCAAACGACTGTAAGGTGCTGCCCTAGCTTGGAACACGAGCTTTGCACGAGCTTGGGCCGAGATCTTGAAGAGAACCGGACTGGGAGTGATCTAGGGTTTCAAAACCCTTTGATTTCTCTCCAAAATGGAAACCCTAGATTAGAATCGCCTTCTCCTCTTTCTCCTATTCTCTCAAACTCTCTAAGTGTCGAATGATGCCCTAAAGGCTCGGGTTAAACTCTTAAGGTAAGAGTGAACTGACAAAAGACCATAACACCCTTACTAAATTTCTGTCAAAACAAGAGTGTTGAACTCGTTGTGCTGTGAACAGTGCCAGCTCGTGGTGCTGTGAACAGTGCCAACTCGTGGTGCTGTGAACAGTGCCAACTCGTTGTCCGTTGTCAAGGGTGTCGAACCCGTTGTCACGTTGTGTTGTGCATAGTGCTGAGCCCGTAGTCCGTTGTCTTATGTACAGCGTGCCCGTGGTGAGCTGCACAACGTGCCCGTGGTGAGCTGCACAACGTGCCCGTTGTGAACTGTACAACGGATGCACACAGTATACGTTATCAGAGTACGTTGTCTGTGCTACGTCATCAGAGTACGACGTCAGAGCACGTCCTTAGTGCATAACCGAGCTACGATTTCCTACAGGTCCAGACTGTTTTGGCCATATCTTTTGACTCGTTCGTCTGATTTTGACGATTCAACTTGCGTTGTGTTCGTACTTCGAAGAGGAACAATTCTGACATTTCGAAATTTCCAAATTCTTCCTCATTTATTAATTATATCTCTTTCAAAGGCAAAATGACAACGAAAGTGTCATGTATTAAACATGAAAAGGTCTGGGGCTCTACACTAATACCATGTGAACAAACTGGTTTATTGAAAAGCTTAGTTAGATTACAATGACCTTAAATGGTTTAAATAAATAACCCAAATCTCTTAACGTGGAAAGATAATATTAAAAATAATCATAATATACCAAAAATACTAATCCAAGATTATCTATGAGATCATGTGTATCTCATATATATTACATCATTATTTCTCTAACATAATATTTTCCCTAATAGTAGGATTATTACTAGAGACTACTTTTGACGATTGATTTGGACTTCTTTCTTTTTGGTTTTCAGGTATCATGTAACTAATACACAATTAGATCTATGGTTACCACTAAGGTTCCATTAGAGTAAACCCACGGACTCACCTAAAAGGCCTGATTTGCAAATTCAAAGGATAATAACAATGGCTCGGTGTATGGGTACAATCAAATTTACTCCCCAATCCTTTATAACTAAGCACTAAGGGTCAGGGTTTAAGATGGATTATTTTGTCTTCTTTTAATTCTACATCAGCTTTAATCCTAACTATTTAATAACTGAGATAAACAGTTATGATTTGAGAGCATATTTGGGAGTACACTTTAGGAATATCGATATTCGAATAACAGCCATTCGCGATTGGATTGGGAGAGAGTTCAATTGCACCCATAAGTCAACACATGTCCGTGTTTATCCCTATTAAATGTTGCTAAGATTCACTAACCCTTACGGTTCAATAATCTAATCATGTTTTTAAGAAAAAATATATTAACCGTAAGGATTAAAAGTTCTTAATTAGAGTTAAAAGTTTTTAAAATATTTTTAAAAATCAAAGTTAAATTATTGAATTCTAAGTGTTAGTGAATCTTAACCACAATCAATAGAGGTTAACAAGACATGTGTTGACCTGTGGGTGCTATTGAACTCTCTCCGATCAATAGAGGTGAACAAGACATGTGTTGACCTGTGGGTGCAATTGAACTCTCCCCAAGTTTGCGATTGGTTGTGATTAGATCTCGTTGTGGTGTATGTGTAGGGAGATTGAATCATCGCCAAATTCAATTGAATTTGGGGAGAGTTCAATTGAACTCACATGCCAACACGTATCTTTTTAACCCCTATTAACCGTGGTTAAGATTCACCAATCCTTGGGATTCAACCATATAATCTTTGTTTTTTTTAAAAAAAATATTTAAAAGATATTTAACTCTAGTTTAAAATTTTTAACCATTAGGATTAATATGTTTTTAATATTTCTTTTTAAACACTAAAGTTATATTGTTGAGCCTCAAGGGTAGGGTTAAAAGGGACATGTGTTGGCATGTGGATGTGATTGAACTCTCCCCGAATTCATTCACAATTAATGATTCGATCTCATGTTTGGGGAAATGTTTGGCGGACCGCGCATTTCCATTATGTAGGGGAATGTCAGTCCTCATCGGGACATGCAGGGGTGGGGAGGGGCCATTGCGCCCCTCAAATTTTTTTGAATTCCCTCTTATGGTAGTGTGAAATAGTGGATCCCTCAAAATGTTTTAATTTTTTTTTACTATAGTTGGCCCCCCCAAATTTTTGTCTTATATATTACAGTGGCCCCAATCTTTGTCACATAAATAGTGGGCCCCCCAATGGAGTCCGGTTATGCCCTTGAGCTTGCACATGTCCCCATTGGCACACCTTAACTATGGTTAAAAATACCCACTCTTAGGGTTCACCTATTTATCCTTGGTTCTTAGAAAAAAATATTAAATTTTGTTTAACCTTAGGAGTTAGTGAATTTTAACTAAGGTAAAAAATTTTTGATATTTTTTAAAATTACTAAGGATAGGTGGGTGAATCTTAACCACAGTTAAGGGGTATTAATAGGGATACTTGGCGATCTCAAGGGCATTGCCGAGAAAAAAAAATTAAAAGAAAAAAACTATCCAAAAAATAATTTTCTCGGGCTACGCCCCGAACTCCCAAGTTCCATACCCTCAATCAATTACTTTTTTTATACATGTATTTCGACCCCCCAATGAAAAATTCCTAGCTCCACCCCTGGGTACATGTCCTCTTTTTAACACTCACCCTAGGGTTCATCCACCAACCTTGGTTTATATATATATTTATTTATTTATTTTTATTTAATTAAGTTTAATTATAATTAAATTAGAATTAAAAGGGATATGAGGACATGGCATTCCACTACATCGTGGAATGGGATCCCGTAATCACTGCTCAAATATAAAATAATTGAACACAATATTATAAAGATATACTATTAATAAGATTATATTTAATGAATAATTATTAAAATAATAATATATACTATTTAATGAATTATTATTATATTACTAAAGTTGTGGATATTTTTTTATAAAAAATATATTTTAAAGAAATAATGATTTTCTTTAGCACATTCCCTGCATAATATCCTAAAACAGATTCTCCTACCAATAATGGATCCCTTGACCTCGACATTTTCGGCACCTATGTGAATTTGCAACACGTTTCTTAAAAAAAAAACACTTAAATATTTTGTTTTTTATTTTTTTTATTGGTAGAGATCAATAGCATCATCTTGATTTTTTTTTTATAATTATCTTGATTTTGAAACCCCATTGGCAAATATTCCAAAGACTAACTTGGTAACTACAAGTGTCAAATATTTCCCCGTTCTTATTTTTAATCTATTAAAATATCGTACCTTTCAACATGTTATAACATCTCCAACGCAATACTGTAAATCTCTCATCCATTCGGCATTTCCTTTAAATATAGAAGAGATGACCCTACTTTAAAGTTTTTTACTCATGAAAGGAACTTCAAATCATTATTCCTACACTAAAACACTATTCATATTCATATTCATACATTTCGAGACAAAAAAAAAATCATATATTTTGGAGATGAACCCCACTTTAAAGGATATCGCCTTTTAAAAAGGATTGAGAGAAAAAAAAAGAAAAAAGACACGTAGTGGTATTATAAGGGGGTGAATAATATTTTAGAGGCATTCTCTATTTTTTCTCCCCTCTAAATTTAGAGGGTCACAATAACATTATAGAAGACTCTAAATATAGAGTACGGTTAGGGTGCTTCTTTTCCCGCCAATACTCTATATTTAGAGTTATAGAGGGCGGCTGGAGATGCTCTTAGACCTACTCTTGCGTCTGTGTCGACGAGAGCACTTGGGGCATCCAAACATCATCCTGTGTTAGAATTCGTTCATTTTCTCTTTGTGATTTTGACTTCTCCCCACTCTCCCATTTTTATCGCCACATATCTAATGATGTGTGCCCAAGCGCCACCTCAGGAATCCGCATGAGATAATCTGAAGCCGTCTTTGTGCTATAACATAGGCTGATGCCAATCCATACTCTGCCGAGAAAATTAGTCATTTCTTTTAAGATATAGTATTTCCTCGGGCTCCGCCAGAGTAAAATACCTTGCCCAATCATCTCCAACTCATCACGTGTCCTTTTTAATACCCTTTAACTAACTTGCATTGAGTTTGCACCCTCTGGGCTACAGCATTGACCGTTGCCAATGCATACTCTTTGTTGCATAGAAAAGTCATCTTTTTTTGAGGATTTATTGTGGCTCATCCTCTCCGACTCACCACATGTTCTTTTTAACTCTCTTTAATTTTAGTTAAAATTCATTAATCCTTACTATTAATAAATTAACCTTATTTTTTAGAGAAGAAAAAAATTAACCATAAAGGATTAAAATTTCTTAACTAGAGTTATAGGTTGTTTAAAGGCTGGCCAGAGTATTTTACTCTGGCTGTAGTCAAATGATATCCAGACCTTTCTTTTATTTTTTTTAAACTTCTTTTATAGGCTTGGACCAATGTCAACGGATTTCGCAGATGCCTGAATATAATACATAGCCTGATAGCATGCATACACACGTTCTCTTGGGTGTATGCGCATAAAGTCTCAGCTGGCCATGTATCCTGTTTGATACCTATGAACTATAGTTAAGATTTACTCACCTTTAAGATTAAATTATTTAAGTTTGACTTTTAGGAAAAAACCTAACCACGTGAGTGAGTGATTCATAACCAAGGTTAGTTAATATGTGACTGAGTGAATCCCTGGAATCATAGCCAAGAGAAACTCAGATATCTAAATTCTGACTCGAACCCACTGTATCCGACTTGTACCCACCCAAATATTGGGGCGACAATAATGTGGATTTCTGTCATACTTGAGATGGAACTGTTGGAAAAACTTAAACAAATTAAAATATAGAGTATCAATAATATGCGAATATGATGAGCAAGTCAATTCTAGAAAATAAATTTAAATTTTAAATAAAAAAATTTATACGACCAGAAACTTATCAATATCTCATATCGAGGTAAGAGTTGAACACGTTATCCTTAAGGTGAAATTCACCTTCTACTAGTCATCTGCGAAATTGATGCTTACAAAAATAATGGTGGACATCTCCAGGATTCAACGATTTATTCTTGAGAAAGAGAGCATTCTCTATTCTCTAGTCACATTGAACTCGATTTTTTATAAACCTTTGAAAAATCAAAACCCGTATGTTTCAAAAGCATATAAATCAATTTTTTTAATTTAAAAAAAAGCATATAAGACCCGTATACAACAAAGAGTAGAAATTTTTTTCTGTAATTCGTTTTTCTCAAAGTGTAGAAAACAGAAGATAACTTTAATTTATAAAGAAAGAAAAGTCTCTTTTAACTCCCAACAGAAATATTATTGAACAAAAAAATTAAATATTTGCTAAAACAAAATTAAGGTTAATCACATGCTTAAGGCTTTTTTTTTTTCAAGTTAGAGATATCTCAACAAATGACAAATTAATCCCCTCACCCCCGTGAGACCCACACCATAAGCTCCATGAAGCCTTAAGGGAGGGACTTGAACATCTGACCTTCGAATTTACGGTTCGCCGAACAGTACTAAAAGAGTTATCAAAAAAAAGAAAAAACATATATAGACAAAGCCACCCCACCCACCAAGGCGCACACGCCCAACCTGATGCGGCACGGCCGGCCGGGCGTGTCTTTGATACATAGTACAGGATGCGACCCGTAATACACGCACATCAAAGGTTTCTGGCCTAGCTCTCCACGTGTGTCTTTGTTACATCGCACAAGATGCGAACACAATGCACACACATGAAGGTTTTCTGGCCCGGCTCGCCAAACTCCCTCTTAAAGCTTTTGGGCCACCCTTTGGGCCCTCACATGCACGAGGGCTAAGCTCTTCCTTTTTAACACACTCATATAAAAAGTATAAACATATATAAACTACTTCCTATTATCATAAATACCCGACGTGAAATTAACACTACTAGACACAATTTTGGTTTTACACATGCTGTTTTACCGTTTGCAAGAACCATATACAAGAATCATTTTAAAACAAAACAGCAACAGTAACTCCACACTGGAGAGCATAGTCCGCAGATGAATGATGATTGCATGAGCTCTCAATGCTGACCCAGGATTTTGGCTCCTAATAGATTAGTGTTTTCAGAGGTTTGGATGAAGGTGGGTCCTCCTACTATTCACTCTCCAAAGTCGCCAGAAAATGGAAAGCTAGTCCCTGTGCACCCCAAAAGTTGTGGAGGAATGGTGCTTGTGGAGCTGTAAATGGAGCAAATTCGATCCAGATAAGTGCAATAGTGTTAGGCAACTTCAGTTAAAATATTAAAATTCGAAACATATCAGAATTATTCCATTACTTTAATAAGAATTTATAAGAAATAAACAAAATGCAAAAAAAAAGTTTTAATTTAAGAAATGATAAATTATTATTTATCCTTGTTTATATTAAAAATAACAATTTAATGTCTTAATATTATGTAAAAAAATAATATTAATAAAAGGTAATTTAATCTTAATGAACTTATATATATATATATATATATATATATATATATATATATATATATATATAATCAGTTGAATATTTATTGAATTTGATATATCTATATCCAAATTTCTATATGATTTAAATGGATATTAAACATACTATGCTTTGCCAGATACCCATTTAGAAAATTATCCGAGTAAAAAATGTCCATATCCTTTGACAACCTTAGGCGCCAGTGGAGTACTGGTTTCTGATTGTCCTAAAAATTACTTTCCAATGAGTAGCCCTTGGGTGTTTTTGTTTGGCGAGAACGCGGGTGAAAGAAAAGAAAAGAAACTTAAATTTTCTTTCAAAACAACCATCAAGAGATTGAGAAAGTTCTTAAGAGAAAATTTGTCAATTTGAAGATAGTGTAAGAAAATGAAAGTATGTTTCTTGCACACCAAACACATGAAAACTCATTTTAACTCATTTTCTTTTATTGTCCCTCACTTTCTCACCAAACAAACGCACCCTTTAATGCTTCTTTTTTGAAGGCATCAATGCTTCTTTTTTTTTTTAATTATTAAATTTAAAATTTTTTAAAAAAAAGCCAAAAATATTGCAGCAAGAAACCCAAGAGTTCAGTTGACATCTAGTAAGCCATAAGATACAATTAACTTTTTTTTTTCTTGGGTGGCGAGGATGTCTGAGCCTATAAAGCACCCGACTAATCCCCCCGGGCACATGCAGACCCAACCACACAGACCAGATAAATAGGGATAAATCCCTGAGGGTGGCCAATAGGAGGAAGGGAATCGAACTCAAGACCTCTGCTTCTTGAGGCGTGGTCTGGGCCAGCGCACCAACCTCCCAACTCTTGCATGAAAGCAAAGGAGGTTCCTTCACAAAAAACATTAAATCGGGAACAAAATAGAGTTCAGACACCAGATGGCCAGGAATATCGAATTGGTCTGTGTTAGCATTATGTTGGATTTGCCATATTCATCCCTATACATCACAGGTAGTGCTAAGAAAACATGCAAAGATATTTCAGTCTTCTCAACCCCAAGTACTTCCAATAAACTTCCAATAATAAAACTAATACAACAGTTCCTACTACCTGTATCTGATTCATTATTCATTTTCCACCATTACACTAAGTGACTAGTACCAAATTGCATTTGAAACAATATAGAGACGCACCCATAATGTCAAATGGCATTAATCTCTTCCATTAATAATTCAGGGTTATCATCAAATTATGTAGTTTTAAATAAAACACTATAGCTCAAGACTGCAGTCCAACAATAATACTTAAAAATATGAAACTAAATTCTCAACCAGTTCACTTAAAAACATACCCCTGCCGATTATTAAGGAGTAACCATGCATGGCCCGAACTGAAGCAGTCGATGGTGGTGCAGGGAGGGGCTCCAGACAGTTGATAGAGACCACTCACGCGCTAATGGGTTCAGTGGCTTTCTTCAGCCATACCATCTCGGATTCATCCAAGTACGGCTCCAGAACTTCTCTACATCTGGAATGATATATGTTCACCCATTCTATCTCCTCAGGTACTAAGAGGCTTATATCCATCAATTTTTTCTGGTATGGTGCCTGCACATGAGAGAACCTTCAGAAATTAGAAGAATGACTATGTAGTTGCATAAAAATGGGATATCCTTCCTCCCTGCATTAGTACACGTGGACACATGTAGGGTGGTTTTATTCACATGAGATGATTATGCCTATACATCCAAGGTCAAAAAACAGAGTTAGTGAACGAACCACCTGATCTATCAGATTCCTTGGACAGAGAAAAAGATGGACAATGGCTTAGAAAATTTGCCTAGTATGATGGTTATAAATTTCCAGTTGGATTTACTTGATGTATTTATAGGAGGGAATCGCCAGTAGTTGATCTTGACCTCCTGCATATGTGGCAGCGTATGGTATGGCCAAGTAATTGGAAACTGAACACTTGACCGAGCTGGCACTCTACTGATTTTCAAGTACCAAGTCAAGCATTGAAACCAAAATCACTTGCTTCTGGTGCATATGACATGGGAATGATAACTGATATCCCATGAAGAATCTTAAAATATTACAGGTGAGACATCTGATTTCAACTCCTTAGTAGCTGCTACTTTAAAGTTATTTTCTAATACAATCAGAGGAAACAAGAAAAATCCGGAACCTGTCTCCGAAACTCTGAAGCTATCTAACAAAAGACTGGATCGCTATTTTTGGCCCCAACGAAGTACAAGTTCTCAAAAAGCTTGGTTAGTTTTTGAACAAATTGTAAGAGTTTTTTTTTTTAATGTTGGTTATTCTCTGAACCTATTCCATGGAGACTTGGCTGGGTCAACTTGCCTAAACATCTTGGGCAGTTCCAAGTTCTTGAAGGTTGCATTCAAAAATCAAAAACTTAAAAATGAACCTGCTACATGGATACTACCATGCATCCGTTAAAAGAGATACTAAAAGACAATTTAGTCAGGAGTGATGGAATTTATTAATATACAAAGTTAAAAACTTACCCATGTTATGTGCTCAAATGATAAGTAAATTTTATCACTGAAATTGAATTTCGTGTCAGCCTCCTTTACTATAAGAACATTCTCCAATCTTATACCGAAGTTCCCATCTTCATAATAACCAGGTTCTGGAAAACACAATTCCAATATAACTTCAAAAGTGAGTCAACTATTCACACAAAAACATTTTTCTAGTTATTGAAAATGATAAGCATGTGACAAATGAATATTCTAAACCTAGTTCAGAATCGGCATGAATATCAATTGGAACTGGCACAATTTTAGTGCTCTAGTGTTCATTCTGATGGGAGAAATGGCACAACCAAGCTTCCTGTTCCTTCACTTTTGACTATCCTAGCAACTCAAATTCAGTTCTAGTATGTGGATCTTTTCAATTTCTTCATCTATGTATTTAAATATTTATGAACGTGCTCTACTTGACCATTTTTCAATCCAGCAAGCATTATCTGCAACCACGGATCCTTTTTGAAATTTAACTACCCTGAACAATACAAAACTCTTAAGGAAATGTTTGGCTGCAGAAGCAGCTCTATCCTGGTACAATGGAATCAATGATGGATGAAAAAAAGATGTAATCACCAAAAGGCTCATTTTTCCACCATTTGCTTGGCTAAGTGCATCACATGGAAAAGCCATGTGGTTTCCCCATGTCCGTCAACAAGCGACAAGTATTCACAGAAATTCCTCTCTTATTCCCTACAGCCAAACTGTCCTATGAGAGTACCTGATCAGGAATTCATAGAAAAACGGTAGGTATGCATGCATTGTTTTCAACTATTTATTACGAATAGGTTACAAAAACATAAGCACTGAATAAAGTCAACATAACAAGATTGTTGACATCCTAAAAAAGTCCTTTTAAAATTGGAGCCAGAGTTATGTAATAAATGAATGTTACTAACCATCTGTCACAGTCATTGAAGCTTGTAATGGCACATTTCGAGCTTGTGGTCTGAAACTAATTTGATGAGGTCCTGCTCAACATGCACAACAATGAAATGAAATTGCATTCATGGCTCAGAATATCAATACAAATCTTTTGTATAGATATTTTGGATACCAATACAGATGAACAAAGTAATAAGAAATTTCAGGGTATCGACCCTGTAATGCAGCATATCGATACTAATACACATGATACACTACAATACAACTCGATATTGGCTGATAGGCACTTCGATACAGTATAATTCATTAGTGCTGACCGATACACTCTGATATACACATGGTTCAAAATATCGATACATATTAGCCCTAGCAAACCAATACATATCAAAAATCAGGGATACCAGTACACATGAACACATTTTTTATTTTTTTTCTCTGTTTTGATTGTATTTGGTATATATAAGATGTATTGTACTGATACGGTCGATGTATACCGATAAAAATATGGTGCTTTTTAAAACCTTTTTTTTAATTCTTCGTATCGAGGATACTGTTGTGTAGTGTAACAATATTGGTCCATACACTCAATATTGTTACGATACGCAACAATATCAATTTATACATATGCGAGGCGTTAAAAAATGAAAGAATAATTATTTTAGGTGCTAAAAAGCCCCCGTCGAACCCCTTATGGTTCCATTTTCTTCTTTTTAATCAATTTCTAGGCCTAAAACAACTCTATTGTTGATTTTAGATTGAAAAACAAACATCTGGGCTTTTGATTTCAGATTCAAAGGTTTTTTCCCAAATTTTGAATACATTTTAAGTTTTTTTATTTTGTTTAAATTCAAAGGTTTCCTTAAAATTTTTGAATGTATGTTTAAGTCTTTTTAAAATTTAAATTCATGCAATAGGTTGTAATCAACCCAAAACGAGTATATCTATGGATTTAATGCAAAACCGATGGATCAAAAACTGTTTTGAGGAGAAATCAACACATCTTCGTCACTTTTTTTCTAAATTCGGAAACATTACATCTTCATTTTTTTTAGAAATGCCTTGAACCTAGGTTCAAAAAAATGAAATAGTTTTAAGTCTATGGATGATCTATAAGAAATTAAGAACCATGGATAACCCCAATTTTTGAAAAAAAAAATTGAAAAATATCTCCAATTTTTTTTACTATATATATTTTATTAAAATAAGTGTATACAACTTAATTACATCCTCTGAAATGTTATATATTTTGCAAGAAGTTATTTTTAAATAAAAACATTATTTATATTATTGAAAAAAAGTTTAAACAATTTAATTAGCTACCTTGAAATGCTATAAATTAATGATCCATGTTTCTTTCTAAACATATTTGAGATGGCACCAAAAAAAAATGTAGAGCCCGTCAAAGATGTAGGGTAGTAGTATGCGGACCCTATGGATTGTAGTATGCTAAGGATGAGATGCAACTTTTGTGGATTTGAGTCTCTAGGTGGTGGGATCACCCGTATCAAACCACATTTGTCGGGTGGGTACACAAACATCTACATTTGCCTAAGTGTCATCGAGAGATTGACAAGACAATGAGGACACACCTAAATGAGAAGAAGACGAAGCAGCAATGAGCGGTTGAGAGACACTTCAGGTGGAGCTAAGCCGAGAGGAGCAGGAAATATTTGACTGAGTGAGGCATAGCAGCGTCTCAAATACTAGTGGGACTGGACTGAGTGAGGCTAGGTTGAGTAGGGTTATGACTAGTGGGGTCATGATGATGATGACAAGTTAAATGAATCGTTAAAAATCGAGGGCTCATCTCCAGAAGGATGAGGGAGGATATACAAGTACTGATGACTTATTTAACTTTTATAAATCTTAACTCTCATATTCATACTATCATGATTATAAATGTAATTGTAGGCTTCATTTGGTTTGTTTTAGATTTGTCTTTACATTAAAATGAGTTTTATGCAATGTATTCGATTTTTTTCTTACATATCCAAACATTTCTTAGCATATCTTAATTTTTTCTTGCGTATACACACCTAACCAATACACCCTTAGATACCGATATTTTGAACCATGGATATACACTGAAAGTGTGATATGCCATCTATATGCCTTGAATGCCTTTGATGCAAACCAATACGATGTGTATACACATCGAATACTCTAGGGACATACACCGATTTGCTAGAAAATTATTATTTAAAAATGTACTTTTAAAAGTAAATACTTTATTTTATCATTAACATTAATCAAATAATATTAATATCAAATAAATATATGTGATTAGTCTATGTATATGGTAGATTAATAATGTATAAGTGATTAATTTTTATATTTTGTATTCAAAAGATCACATAAAATATATGTGATTAATGTTTTTGTATCAAAAATGTGTTATTAATATAAAAATAACATTTTTATTAAAAAAATTACATAACATATTTTTTGGATAAGTCATAATCATGTAAGATCTAATAAAATATATGTGATTAATCTATGAATGATCTATATCCATTGAGAAAATTGTAATTATGTTGATCATATCATCATACTGAGATGTAGAGCACCAAACTTGGTACTACATGGTACTACAATTACACGATTTGGGCACAATATTTCAAGCATAGAATGTAAAATTGTTTCCATAAAATGAACCTAGTTAGCTTGAGCCAGCATGCAACTCAATGTGGTATTGAGCTACTGGGTATGATATCACTCTAATAGTGTATAATTAGTACTTTATGTATTTCATTACATGTATATATAATATTTTCAATGCTAAGTTGTGCTCGCAATTGCTTAACATTGATTATGGTTTGTGCTTTCATACTTATTAATCAGCACACTATCCTTTTATGACTTACAGTGTTATTAAATCTTATATTTATAATTTTAAATATTGTTAAAGGACTTTGTTTAGTTTATTTTCAGCTTATCTTTTGCAATAAAGAAAGTATTATGTAAGATACCCAAGGTTTCATTTCCATCCAAGATACATTTCCCATCAATTTTGATACTTTGAACCATGATTGCATTCATCAGATCATATCAAAGTGGACATGAGGTAACAAAAGAAAATTCTTTAATCAAAACCAATTTACCTTCATGAACATTCAGGTATGACCCAATCCCATGACCAGTACCATGTCGATAATCAAGACCATCCTTCCACAATGGAACTCGAGCAAGAATGTCAAGAGCATATCCTACAACAGATATAATTTTTAATCTAAAAGTTTACTCACTCATTTCAGTTTCAGCAGACATAAATATTTCATGCATCCTTAGATGGGCCAGATTTACAAAGTATACAAAAGGTTCACAAAAACCAAAGTATACATAAGATTCACAAGAACCAAATGTTGTTCTCCTCAGGAGTGAGATCTTTGTAGGATCCACACTATTGGATGTTCCTAGGGATTCGCACCTCCAGAGGACACTAATGACTAAACAGCACAATAAAGAATGAAGGACATTACAACAACAACAATAATAATAATTGTTATAATAGCAGTAGTAATAATAATAACTTGACAATACCACTGGTTCCATTAGGAAATCGAGCACAACCCAAAGCAATATGGCCTTTGAGAACCTGTATGGAGCCAGTCAAATCAAGCAACTGTAAGCACACGATCACAGCAATACTACTAGCTTGGTAGCTTAAAATGATTTAAAAATTAGGAGAAACACATTTCCGAATTGGGTAAAATCAAGGTGAAACTGGATGCAAGATTGGATGAAACAAAATTTTCTCTAGAATGACAGCAAAAGAGTCCACATACTGCAGTATAGCATGCTTTCTCATGTGCTGAAGGTTTTCCAAAATGAACCGTCCGGGTTATATCAGTTGTTCCATCTTGATACTTGCAAGACATCATAAACATTTAAAGTGAAGAAACTAATACAACATAAGAAAGAAAGAAAAAAACAAATGGTACCATAGTGACTATATCAGGTTATGGGTTTACGCCTAACTATTCAAGTTGGATGTGAAACCTGTGCACCCGAATCGAACAGATAGATGCTCTCTGCATCAAATTCAGAGCATGTTTTTGAGTCCGGCGCATAATGGATAATCGCCGCATTCGGACCCACTGATGATATAGTAGGAAAACTTAACCCTTTAAAATGCTGCAGAGAAAACATGCAAACTGAATCTCATCATGCCATGAAAATATATAATTGCAGTAAACACACAGAACATGCATGAGAACCTTTCATTCCAGAATGAACATGAAGAGCAATTGAGCAGCATCACGAGGGAAAAAAAGAGATAATCTGAAAGAACAGATTTACAAATTTCACTTTATAATAATAGAATAAAGGCAGTTGATTTTCCTTTTTCCTCTTCCCTTTTGATTCTCAAGCACAGCTGTTTCCTTGACATACTAAAATGTGCCCTATCATATATAAAATATAAATAGTTAGCTCTTAATTTGCATGAGTGTACCGATGATTTAAACCCATATATTCTTAACATAGCTTTTTGAAAGAGTGCATTTTCAGTACAATAAGAAAGTATTGCAGAAAGTGTGAAGTGTTATTACCGTACTAGGCACAGTGTAGTGAACCGCCTTGCCTAGCCAGGACCCCTATTGCCTAATCAGGTTCTAGTCGAGCACTAGTTAAGACAAGGTCGCTTACCAGCCTCATCTCCGATGCACTAGTGCGCTAATGGCAAAAGTGTCCATGACCGCACCAAGTTAGATGTTATCTACAAAAACATAAAAAAGTAAAATATATATATATATATATATATACACACACATATTGTCAAACCCAGTCAAAACACTTCTTCTCCATATATATATATATATATATATAAAATAAATAGTTTTGGTCTTGGGATTCTGGCTCTCTCCTCCCCTTCTCCAAGTTTTATTTTTTATTTTTTTGAAGTGACATTTTGGTCTAATGTATGCTCTATTTTTAATTTTTATACTTTATTTTCAATAATATATGAGTATCTTCATTTATATGATTCTCATTAGTAAAGAAAATTTTGGTCGCCTAGGCAACGCCTCGCCCAAAGCAATGTAGTCAAGGCGTCGCCTAGGCGGGTTTGGACTGTCACCGCCTAGGAGCCTCTCTAAGCAAGCAGAAGTCACCTGGACCCTTTAACAGTTATTTTGTTTTATAGTTTTTCAGCTTATTTACATATAAATATCATTTAAAGTAAATGGTTTTACACTTTACTTTCATTTACTTAAGATATTTATATGCAAATAAGGTTATAGCCTCCATTTGAATTCAATAAAAATTATCTTAATCCAAATTCAAGAACAAAATCCGTTTTTTAGCACCTTTGTCAAAATTTCAACTTATAAATGCTAATGTATTTCTCAAAATTTAAAATTTCACAATTCTACTTAACAAAACATTACTAAAACTCAAAAGTCCGATAAAAAAGTCTCATATTTTAGTCCTCAAGAATATTTTCATCTACAGGGTCAAAAAGTCAACTAACGGTTTAGCTGAAAAAGACTTACATCAAAGTTTTACAACATTAAATGTTAATTTGCTTAGATTATTATCAACCCAAGGAGGTTTGAATTGCCATGTATATATTAATATTATATAAATAAATAAATAAATATATATATATATATATATATATATATATATATATATAATTTATCTATTTTTATCGTCTAAGCAACGCCTCGCCTAGCTAGGCCTAATCGCCTAGATGCCTTCAGTACACTCGCCCAAAAAACCCTTATTGCATAGGCATTGCCTTGACGCCTTGATTACACTAACTATGTGTGATCTCGTATATATGAATATTTTCTTTCAACAAAAGCAAACACTAGAGGGTGACAGATGATAGAGATCTGCATATGTGAACAAAAGTCCACTAACCATATATTGTGCACCGGTTCAAGCAAAGACATTTTTCTCACGCTTAGTTACATATCAGAATCCATGTTATTTCTTAAGGATTTCATGTGCTTATAGTAACAAAGTTCGGATTCGGGAATTATTCGGCAGAGGTTAAGTTCGAAAAAAAAGGAAAAAAATCGGCAAATTTGGGATAAGTTCGGGATATGTTTGGAAAAATAAAAATTAATAATTATAAAAAAATAAGAACGTGATACCAATTAATCCATCTACCAATCTGGATGTATTGATATATCTTTCTATGTTAGAAATTTATCCCAATTCCTAAAAAAAACAAGCATTATATACACTCACAAACTCAAAAAAAAATTTACATAAAGCTTAAACAAGTTTTACGTAATTTAAGAGAAAAGAATAATCTCAATTGCATGTTTGTATATGGAAATCATATTATATAAGCAATTCAAAAATTTAGGAATGGGAAAAGTAATAATATGAATAGATAAAATCAGAAAAGCAATATATGAGTATATTTATTTGGCATAACATAGTTATTTAGCAAAATATAAAAATAGCTCCGAATAAATAGCACAAAACATATTTTCTTTCAGTTCGGTCAAAATTCAACAAACTAACCAGCGTGTAAAATTATCTTTTTTTATCTCAATTCAATCGAATGTAATCAAAACTCAAAAATAACTTACTTGAATAGATTTTTCTCCTTCTATCAGTTGGCGACTTCAGTCAAATGGAGATTTCTCAGTGTGAAATAAGTTTTGGGTTTTTAGTAATAATTCTATTGCTAATAGAAAGTTCATTTTGTCCTCTTTCTTATTTTAGAATTCCGAATAAGCATGAACAAATATAATTTGTGAGAAATCTTCCTTCGGCATAAGTTCGGAATAATTCGTTAGTTCGGGAATTATTCACGAATAATTCGTCAATTCGAGAATTATTCGTTAGTTCGGGAAAAAGGCTTTTTAAACATTACCCCTTAAAAAATGAATAGTTCGGGAACAATTCGGGAATTATTCAAGAACTTTGTTACTATGTATGTGCCCCTATTAAAAGCTCCCCTTTCCCAAACATACGTCATTGAGATTTGGATAAAGAGAGAGCTCCATACAATATGCCAAGTGTTAAATTTTTTTCCGAAATGCCAAAATTACCCCTCGTTTACAAGTTATATACTGAAATAACAAAAATAGCCCTAGACACATCTTTTTTCAAAATACCCTTCTTAATATACACCATAATGAATGTACTTTAGGGTATTTACTAAAAAAAGGGCAGTTTTGTCTATTTTGGTATAAGACATTTGTTTAGGGTATTTTTGTTATTTAAGGAAATATGATGTAAAGCAAGGTTAATATAGTCATTTTGGGCAAAATTTTAACATCCTTTAGTACAATATAATGGCAAGTCTCTATTTGTCCAAATCTCAATAATTTTGATTTAGGAAAGCGAATGGTTATGGGAATGTCCTTTTGAAATAACATGGGTTTTGATTTGTAACCCTTTCTCTTATTGCATAGCACGCTAGCCATGCAAAAGTTTGAAGGGGTAATAGATGTGACTACATATAAGTGAATATTTTCCTATCACCAGAAGCAAACATTAGAGGGTGATTGATGACAAAGGTCTGTAAGTGAATAAAAATCCACTAACTATATTTGTTTAAGTATTTCCTATATGTATGCATGCACCCACTCGAACACACGCAATGTACATGAATGCATATATATATATATATATATGTCTCTCTCTTTTTATATGTATATATATACTATAATATTTCATTAAAATTTTGAATCTTTTTACAATTTTTTCCATGTTTTATTGATTTGTTAAAATGAGAGGGTATGAAGTTTTCTTGTGAGGCTTACGCCTCACGCATCTTGAGGTACTAATGTCTCGCCTCACGCCTTCACGTTTTAAAACATTGATATGTAAGGCTCATGTGAAGCACACGCCTTATGCCTTGATGCTTGTTTTAAACCTGAGGCATGCACCTTATATATTGGCCAAAAATAGGGTTCTAGTCACGTAACTTACTTATAATTTTTTTATTTTTTTTATTTTTTCATGACTTCTTTGCAACTATCTGTTGGAAATCAATATTCATTACACCTAATCACTTTCTGTCTTTCAACAACAGTAAAATTAAATTGAAACTTTTGCTTACCTGTCTTAAAGTTATTTTCTTTCTATATGATAGTCTATTTGTCTTTCAAGTTTCAACAATAGTAAAATTAAATTGAAACTTTTGCTTGCCCCTCTTAAAGTTATTTTCCTTCTCTATGATGGTTGAGTTTTTTTTATAGTGTGTGTACGTGCATGTGTGTTTCTCATTTTTAATTAATTCTTATTTACAAAATGATTGAGCCTTCCAAAGGTCCTAATGCCTTGCCCCACGCTTCCGCCTCTTAAAACACTGATCCAAATATGCAAAATGATCTGTTAAAAAGTTTGTTACTTGATGAATAATAGAAAAGAGATCACTATCAGCTGGCACACTATAGAAGGAAGTTCAATCTTCAAATAGAAGAGACAGTTTCTGTTTACATGGTTATGTAATTAAAAGATGGATAATCGTCAATGAAAGATTTAACGCAGAAAAACTGTGTTAAATCCCTATAAAACAAACTGAATTACCACAAAGCATCACACAGTTCACAAAAAACTGAAATCAGCCGATTATGTAATTCAAACTTCAGATATCATATGGCAAGTCAAAAAATGATGCTATGACTCGTTTTTTGCCAATAAAGAATGTCAGAAATTAAACAGACTTCATACCTCTTTTGTTGCACGAAAGCCCTCTAGCTTATCACTAGCTGATACCTCTGTTAGTCTCATGGTTTCCCTGCCATAGTTCATACCAAAAAAGTATTAAAATATAAATCTGTAAGAGGTGTAAGTAACTCGTACCACTTAGGGGGTGTTGTAACAATGTTCGCATTGTAAACCAAAAGACCAATACATAACCCAAGATAGTGAACTTCCAATTCTCTATAGAGCTCAGTAATGCTAGGTTTCATTTGAAAAGTGCTCAAGGGGCCAATGGAATGCAAGCACATTATCTGCACTCTACACTCTGCAGATCATCATGTCCAGTGTTATAAAAAGCATGTGTCATGTCCAGTGTTATAAAAAGCATGTGTGGCTTATGCCTCAAGGCTCAACCTTAGAAGCTCAAATTCCTTGAACCTGGTGTCTCAAAGTGTGAACTCACATGAGAAGCATGCCTCATTGCCTTGAGGCTCGCCTTATGTAGGAGGCATAGGCCTCATAGGCTCATACACAATAAAAATGGACCACGGAATTAAGACTTATAAATTATTTTTTAAATTCTTTTATTTGTTTAACCATAACACTTATAAATTATGTTCAACGTTTTAGGGGTTTAAAAACCTTTTGAGTTTCTTTTCACATTAAGGGTTTAGCTCAGACGTTAAAGGGATTTGAAGCCGCTAGCATACAATGTAGTTTTCTTGCCTTTTTTTTTTTTATCGGTAACGTAGTTTTCTTGACTTCTTTTAAGACTTATTGTTGGAATAAAAATCCATCACACATTTTTTTTTTAACAATATGTATATGAATAGAAAGGTAAATCTAAATTTCAACGTGTGCTTGCTTCAGTGTTCTCTCTCTAATATATATCTATACTATAATATAAAGAAATAAGTGTCAACTAACCCCCCTCTTTCTGCTTTCCAATCTTCAATCCCAAGAATCCTATGAGTTCTATTTTAAGGATGCCACGTGGCAGCCTTCTTTAATCGCAACCATTAACTCACTCTCACGCCTCCCTCTCGATTCAAAAGCTATTGGAGGGATTTTAAGGGATTGTTCCTTCCACCGCTCTATCTCTAATCTCAACCGTTATCTCTCTCTGGCACCTCTAGAAATGGAGAGATTTTAAGAGATTGTGATAAGATTAAGAATGATAGAGAGAATGTAGAGAGAGATTTTAGGGGATTGTGATAAGATGGGCAAAAGAGAGATAAGAGATAGAGAGAGAGAATGTAAGAGAGATTTTAAGAAATTGTGATAAAGAGGGATAGAGAGAGTGTAGAGATTTATTTTTTTTATTCACACCTATGCATCGCACAAGTTTCTGCTAGTATATATATTTAGTTACTTTTCTGCAATTTTTTCATTTAAAAAGTGGGGCAAAAGGCTTACACCTCATGCATCTAGAGGTCCTAATGCCTCACCTCACACCTTAACCTTTTTAAACACTCATGATGTTTGACCAATCACTCGTGCAATGCTGCCCCTAGCTAAATCAGCACAACAATACTTAAACTTTGCGACCAAAAACCACCTCAAGCTATATATACACCACAAGATTATTTTCTTTTTCATTTTCTTTTTATTTGATAATTAATTATGGAATTGATTAAAAAGATATACAACAAAATAAGAAAGTCCTGTGTTACCTAGGCACTTTAGTTTTCCCAAATTTTGTTGTGCCAGAATTTTGACACGACACGACACTCCTTGGTATGTGCCTATACCATGTCATGGTGACGTCATCAATATGATTAGGCACGTTGTTCTTCAAGTATGTTGTGCATTTTAAAAATACAAAATATATATATATATATATACTTGATTGCTACGAACTTTTTTGTCATGTTGTGTAGCTTTTTCGGAAACATAGAGAAAAAAATTTACTATTAGGGCAGCGACAATAACAATCAATATGCATGTCTCTCTCTTCTCTTTCTTCTCTCTCTTGTTGCTCCTTTGACCTTTTTATTCTCTATACGAGTATTTTTTTATAACTTTGGTATATATTTATTTAAAAAATTGGGGACAGGTGGTCCCCCTCTTCCTATTATTATTATTTTTTTATATAAAGAATTGAGTTTTATATATATATATATATAATTTATTTTTTTATTTTATCATTTTTAGAAAAAAATTTGTACTTTTGTGCTACCGTATTGGGATTTTCGGAGCTTGCCGTGCCGAACAACTCTAAACACCTAGACACTTGGCACCCGTACCACGTGCCTAGTTAACACTGAGAAAGAGGCTTCCCTATGTGTAGAGTATCTCTACGTACCATCATATCTTAGATCATTAATGCTTTGTAAACTGTACACTACGAATTTTGATTGAGTAAACCTTTTTTAAGAAAAAAAAAATAGGACACGACATCTATAGCATTAGTTTTCTACTTTAGAATGTAATCTCCTGTTTTCGATAAAAGTTGGTTTCTATCATTGGCTGATTTATTCATTAGCTTTCTATACTATACATGTTAAAGAAGGCGTGATCTTTAAGAGTCACCCAGTGGAATGTTTTGGAGATATTCCTTTCCTGCTATGGAAAATAATCCCGTAAAGCATTAGACAATGGCATTAGATAGTGAAAAGAATCCTTTCAATGGCGTTTCCTTTGCCGTCAAGCGTGATTTGACTTTGACCTTTCCTTCCGGGGCCATAGCTTGGACCCTTTTGAAGGGGAGTATTTGAGGACACTTCCTTGAGCAATCCCCGGATCCAAGTGCGAGTTCACCATCTAGTTTCAACATTCCCGTATTTTTTTTATCTTCCCAGAGAACCTCGGAATAACTTTTTGGTTGTTTAAATCAAAGGGATTGTTTTGTAGGGGGGACTAGAGGAGACCATTGGGAAGATACATTTCAGCCTTAGTCTTGTGATGTAGCCAGGGGTCTTGTATTAGCTGTTTTGCTTTCTTTGGTTCACTCATTGTGAACCTCATATGTACTCTTCTTTCCCTATATTTATGAATATATCTTGATTACCGATATAAAATAAAATAAACAATCCCGTAAGTCATTAGACAATGGCAAAAAGCAAAAGATTGGCAAAACTTGCTATCCTTGTTACATGCGGAAGGAAGCTAGCCAATCTAGACCAAATCACTAGTATAAGGCATCAACTTAGTACCAAAAGAATTAGTGCCCAAGAGCACTTGCAAAGAACAAAACACATAAGCTAGAACACCTTAAAAAGGAGTAAGCTGTACTAAGATGTCAACCATCATCATTCAAGTCCATATGAAATCAAGGCATTAAATGTATCATGAGCACATCTGATTTTCTATCAGTTCAGTTAGTGTCTCGGGAGGGGGAAAAACGACATTGTAAGTTTCAAAATTTAATGAGATCGAATGAAAGTAGCTCCAGGATTATAAAGTATACTTCAAATCTATCATGATCTTTTGAAGAACTATTGTAGATAGCAAGGGGATGAATAAGCTTACAAATGTTTTCTCTTGTTTTTTCCCACTGGCTCCAAGAAGTAACCAGAAGCCCCATAGATATCCTGCATCTGTGAAGTGGAACAAGTTTATGTTGAAAGGATTCCGTGACCATGAGCGAGCAACAAATGAACTTGAAAAATCTTAACATAACGAAGATGTTTACTGTATCCCTCTACTTTTATTAATATATTCTTGATTACCAATCAAAAACAAGAAATCTCAATATAAAAAAGATCCATCATGCAAGTGTGCATACCAACTCAGGCGGGCTCAACCTGACCTAACCTAACTACTGGGCACCCTAGGCTAGGTTTTTAGACTTCAGGTTGAGCTTGGGTTGAAAAACACAACCAGACCTGAGGTTGGGTTGCCCTTAGATTGAGGCCTCGTGATGCAATGGTCAGTGTGAAAGCAATAGCCTTACTAAGTAAGAGGATCAACCCAAATCACCAAAAACCCTTAAGTAGAAGATTTTGGCAAAGGGTATTGCAGTACTTTCCCCTTATAATCTCAAACCAGGCCAATAGAGTGGTCTATGAATTGAACTAAAGGTCTGGGGTCCAAAACTCAATACAATCCAACGGGTATTCATCAATTAATTGCAGATTCAAAAAATTAAGGACATCTAAAATTTCTGATAAGTAGTTAAATCTCAATTACTTTTAGGGTTTGGCTCTAAATTTGTAATTCAGATCAAATTTAGGTCAGTGATTAATAAAATCAGCAAACCCAAGGTTCAATTGAGGTTTGTGATTAAACTCTAGGGTTTAATTGAAGAATTTCCTCGAATTTCAATAGGGCTGAAATTATCAGTTTAGGAAAAACTAGTTTATGCCCAAAAATCAACAGCGGGAACTAAAATCTAAGCAATAGAACACCCAAAAGAGAGGTGTGACCATAGTTAGTAAATACGTGAATAATTCTCAAATTAGACGTGTTGTTCGGTGAACATTGAATTCGGTCGTTCGATTCAATGATACGGATCTAGTCGCATTCTGTTGGGGGAAAGCGAATAATTTGCGACTGCTTTCCGAATCAAAAAAATATTATGAAAATCATATAAATTACAAACGCACAAACAAAAGTACATGATGTGTTTACCAAAACAAAAAAGGTACAAAAGGTAACTTCAAAAAAAAGACTAAAGTACAAAAAGTTACTGTTTTCTTTAAGATAAATATTGTAAAAACAATACAAATAAATACAAAAATATAAGTACAAAAGGTAATCATTATCAAGACTCTCTCTAAATCTTCGACTTCCATTACGAAAAGATTTCTTACTTCTTCTTGTGAAGTGCTTCCTCGCTTCCTCTCAAGAAGTTTTTGTTTTTTGTCTTCTAGCAGGGTATTTTCTATTAAAAAAAAAGTATAAAAGGGGTTACAGAACCCATTACCCACGAGATCGGATCGCAATCAAGCGTGATTGAACTCGGATAGAGTTCAATTGCACCCACAAGTCAACATGTGTCACTTTTAATTCTATTAATTGTGGTTAAGATTCACTAACCCTTGGGTTCAACAAGTAACCTTAGTTTTTAGAAGAAAAAAAGCATTAACCCTACAGAATCTAAAACAAGCTAACCCAAATTTTTGAATGAATTTTTTTATTCTTGATCTGAATTATTCTCGTATAGTACTTTTAACGTTCTACGCTTTTTTTGCCGAATTTTTGAATGAATTATTAAATCACTTTTTCGAATTATACGAGAATAATTCTCATACCAAATTTTTGTCATACGCTGAATTACTAACTATGGGTGTGACCATAGTGACAAAGTCGGGGTCCGGGAATAATTCGGTAAGGGTCAAGTTCGGAAAATTTTGTGAAAATTCGGAAAGAATCGGGAAAAATTCGAAAAAAATAAATAATAAATATAAAATATATACTGAACAATTTGTTTAAAAAATAAACAAAATCAGTAGTTTTGGGCCAAATTTTAGAAAATAATTCGGAAAATTCACAAACAATTCGCAAATAATTCGGGATTCCAATAATTTGCGAATAATTAGGAGAATAATTCGGTAACCCAAAATGCGCGAATTTTTGAAAAAAACGAAGTTTTTTGTTATAGAGGGTGTGACAACTGTAGGAAGGGGAAACAAGCTATAACTTGATCAAAATTAATAACCTTGCAAATTGGCTAGGGTTTGCAGATGTAGATTTTGTGTTAAATAAGGCTTTATGAGTTTTATTCCTATGGGTCTTGTCATTATGTTATCTCTTATATATTGTATTGTGGGTCTACTATTAGTATCTCTTATATGCTAATAATAGATCGTTAGTAGAATATAAATAATAAAGTATGCGAGAGAGATCACTAATCTCTCACTATTTTTCCCTAAACCTAATCTTATTCTCCTTCTTCCTCACTCTCTCAAACCCTAAACTCTCAAATCCTAACTTCCAACTCTAATAACCTCACAAACTAAACCAACGTGGTATCAAAGCCAAAGAGAAGACCAAGGGACGAACTCAGATGAGTGCTAACGTCATGCTAACATCAGTCGTACGGTACGGACTGTCAGAATTTTTTTGTGTCGGAATTTTTTTATCGTTCCATGTGATTGATCGTAATTTTCTGAGAATTATGGTTATTTTTTTAGAATTTTATGAGATACGGAGATGTACTTTTTCTGAGTTTTCGTCAAAAATTAGAAAAAAATTCAAATCTATTTTTTAGATTATGCGATTGATTTAGGAGTTTTTTTGGGACTCAAACCTATTGTGTTTCATTCATATGATAAATATTGACGGATTAAAACAAGTTTCATGAAGATCGGAGAAGTATTGAATGTTTAGCGAAGGTTTTTCATCACCATAATTGTCGTTTTTTATTGTTAGGACACTTTTTTGTTTCTTGAAAATTGGTATATGGCTTGTGGGGGCTATTCCATGGATTTCTATTATCCCGAACACTGTTAGGTTGTTGTCTGGTTGTTTTTTTTTGTGTTTTTGACTATTCTACCTATTGTGAAGGTACTTTTGGGTGTTTTTTGGGTTGTGGAACCCTAACTTCTTATTGTTTTTTGAAGATTAGTACTCTCTTCGGGTTGATTTGTGTAAAACAACCTTGTGACATTCATGATGGATGAATTTGAGGTTAGCCAATCCTCTAGTGTCCTTGTACAGGATGGAGGGAGTATTAGGGTTAGTGTTGGTGATGCACCAAACCTCCGGATTACTACAATGAAGTTAGATGAGGGAAATTTTCTTCCTTGGTCTCAATCTGTGATGTTGTTTATTAAAGGCTAGGGGAAGATGGAATACTTAAAAGGTACTATCTTCACTCCCAAGTCTACAGATCCAGCTTATGCCAAGTGGGAGGCTAAGAATGCAGTTTAATGTCATGGCTTCTCCACTCTATGCAGCCAGACATCAGTAGTGCCTACTTGTTCCTTTCGCAAAAGTTATATGGGATGCCGTGACACAGACCTTTTCTGAGATAGGGAGTACAGTCCGTGTTTATGAGTTACGTCAGAGTATCTCACAACTCAAATAGGAGGATATCTCTATTCCCACCTACTACTCTACTATTCGTTGTCTCTGGGAAGAGATAAATCACTATCAGACCTTCCAGGCTAAGTTCCCTGAGGATGCGGCTGCTTATACAAAATTGGTTGAACAAAATCAAGTGTTTGAGCTACTTGCAGGACTGAATATGGACTATGAATAAGTCAAGATTCAAATACTTGGCAAAGACCCAGTCCCACCTCCTAATGAGGTCTATGCATATATACACCGTGAGGAGTGTCGTCGGGGTGCTATGATCCCTCCTCCTATTATTGATAGATTTTCATTAGTCTCCTCATTCCAGCGGAGAGGCAGGAGTGGTGGTCGTGACAAAGGTGGTCGTTTGGATCTTCCGGACCTTCTACTAATGATCGGGACAAACTTAATATGACCATTATGGGTGCACACGTCATACAAAAGACACTTATTGATTGGTATGTCTTCCTTTTTTTTATCTTACTTCATTGATTCTGGTAGACACAAAGTTAAAGTTACGGGTGGTACTTTATCATCCATTGCGGGTAAGGGGAGTGTTGATGTTACATCATCTATGTCCCTTTCCTATATTCTTCATGTTCCTAAGTTCACTTTAAATCTTTTATCCGTTAGTCATATTACCAAATCATTGAACTGTAGCGTCACTTTCTTTCATTTTCATTGTGTGTTTCAGGACTTGGAAACGAAGAGGACGATTGGTACGAGCCATGAGGAGCAAGGACTGTATCTGTACGACCATTTGCCTCGCATTGCTTCATCAGTCCAACAGATACCCCATGGTGTTCGGAGTATTAGTAGTACAAAGGAGTTATACCGATAGCACAGACATCTCAGTCACCCCTTCATTTCCCTTCTTAGGCGTTTGTTTCTGCATTTATCTGTTTTTAGTGTGTTTTCTTCTTTTCAGTTTGAAACTTGCGAATTTGCAAAATATTGTCGAACTTTATTTCCTATAGTGGTAATAAATGGTAATTCACCATTTTCTCTCGTGCATTTTGATGTGTGGAGACCATTTCATGTTACTTCATCGCATGGTTTTACGTATTTTGTTATTTTTGTGGATGATCTTTCTCGTACTACATGGGTGTATATGTTGAAATCTAAGGGTGAAGTGGCACTTTTTTTCCTTCTTTTCATACAATGATTACCACTCAATTTAATGCCTCAATTAAAGTCCTTCATTCAGATAATGGGGGGGGGGAGAAATATGTCTGCTAGTTTAGCTACATTTTTTTATTCTCATGGTATCATTCATCAGACTTCTTGTGCTAGCACACCTCAACAAAATGGTGTGGCTGAGCGAAAAAAAAAAAGACATATGTTGGAAGTCACTCGCTCGCTTATGCTTACTAGCCTAAACTTTTCTGGTCTGACGTCATTTTGACTGCTGCTTTCTTAATCAATTAGATGTCTTCCCAGATTTTGGACTCAATCTCCTGTTTCCCTGTTATCCTCTTCCACTCCTTTGTTTCCAATGGCCCCATGAATTTTTTGATGTATTTTATTTGTGCATATTGCTCGTTCTGCTCGCACAAAGCTTGATCCTAAGGCTCTTCGATGTATTTTACTTCGGTAAATTCCTCATCAGAAGGGGTATAAACGTTATCATCCTCCTTCTCATCGGTCCTTCATATTTATGGATGTCACCTTTTCTGAGTCTACTCTGTATTTTTCTGTCAATGAGATCTCTTTTCAGGGGGAGATCATCAGTGAAGAGATATCTTCTTCTCTTCCCATTCCTATTTTCTCATCTGACAGTAATTGTAGACAGGGGGAGTGTGAACCTGTGGTCAAAGAATTATAGGTATAAAAGAGAAGGTAGAAAGAACCCCATGAGCCCCACCAAGATACCTCTTCTAATCCAGGTAACATTGTTGTTCATTCTATTTCTAACATTGTTGAGTTTAAAAAAAAAAACATTGTTGAGTCTGAAATTCTTATTGCCCTTAGAAAAGGCATTAGAATATGTACTCAGCATCCTATCTTTAATTTTGTATCTTATCATGTCTTGTCTTCTTTGTATCACTCATTTGTCTTGGCTTTGTCTTCTGTGTTTGTCTCTTGCAATTTAGCAGATGCATTGTCTCAACCAGATTGGAAACAGGCTATAGAAGAAGAGATGTGTGCACTCGAAAAAAATAGTATCTGGGATATAGTCAACCTACAAAGAGAGAAGAGGCCGGTTGGATGTAAGAGGGTGTTTACAGTAAAACACTACTCGGATGACTCAGTTGAGAGATACAAAGCTCGCTTGGTTGCAAAGGAGTATACTCAGACGTATGTCATAGACTATCACAAGACATTTGCTCCACTTGCAAAAATAAACTCAGTGAGAGTCCTCTTTTCACTTGCAGTCAATCAAAATTGGTCTTTCTTTCAACTTGATATGAAGAATGCATTTCTTCACGATGATTTAGAGGAAGGGGTATATATGGTACCTCCTCCTGGGTTCAAATGTCCCTCATATGAAAGGAATGTATGTAAGCTAAAGAAGGCTTTGTATGGACTGAAGTAGTCCCCTAGAGCATGGTTTGAGCATTTTTGCAATACTATAGTGAAGAATGGTTACAGACAAAGTCAAGCAGACCACACATTGTTTCTCAAGTAGTTGTGCCAAAAAGTAACTGTCTTGATTGTTTATGTGGATGAAGTTGTTGTAACAGGTGATGATTTGGATAAGATAAAATCTCTGAAGCGTAAGTTAGCAAAGGAATTTGAGATCAAAGATCTGGGTCTTCTAAAGTATTTCCTTGGAATTGAAGTTGCCAAATCTAAAAATGGCATATTTGTCTCTCAGCACAAGTATGTACTTGACTTACTGGATGAGACAGGCATGATGGGTTATAAGTTATGTGACACACCTATAGATCCTAATCATAAACTCAATGAAGCTAGTGGTGAACATCTATCATATGCTGGAAAGTACCAAAGCCTTGTTGGCATGCTTATTTATCTGTCCTTTACCAGGCCAGACATTAATTATGTTGCCTAGTAAATTGCGGTTTTGGATACTGCTCTAGCTCTTGCACCATTTGATGGGTATGCTCTAAGGTGCTAATATAATGAGGGATAAGCTCTCTCTGGATCTCTGGGCAGACGCTCTTATGAATCTAGAAAGTGTGACTAGAGGGTCCTCCCTTACATTGCAACGCATCATAAATTCATCAAATTTTGCAATGTAATCAATGGCAGACATAAAGCCTTGCCGAAGGGAATGTCATTGGCCCATGAGTTTCTCATGATAGGTTAGAGGAAGATATTTCTCTTTGAGCTTCTCTTTCATTTCAGGCCACTAAACAATGGGGTCCTTACCTGATCGTTCATTCATTCGCTCAACATTGATCCATAGAGTTTTGCTTGGCCTATCAGTTTCATTTTGGCAAGCCTAACTCTACTACTTTCATACATTTCACACCACTCAAAGTAGTGGTAGATGTCTGTTAACCAATCAAGAAAGGCCTTTGGATCGAGTTGACTATTAAATCTCAAGGCCTCAGTCTTGATGGGTCTCACATGTCGATCATCCGGATCATATGGATCCTGATACTTGATAAGACGATTGTAATCTCGCTCTCTTCCATGGCCTAAGCCTCGGTCTCTACCTATACCAACACCTACATTATGTGACCCTTTTTCCATAGCTAATCGGATATTGGCTTCCATACTAGTCTCCATGCGGGTTAGACGATTGTTGATGGACACTAAGACCTTAGTGAATGATGTGGGGTCCATGCTTAGTTGGTAACCCTTCCCACTACGAGTGGACATGCACTAACTAGGTGTCCTAAGGCTATATGTGATGCATGAGATGCTAATGAGCCTAAAACCTAAATACAAAAGACAAGCCCTAAGCTAACCTTAAGCTCTAATGCCAAAGTTGATGCAAGACAATGCAATAAACCTAGGATGATGTATTTATGAGATCAGATTTCTTAATTGCAGTAATAATGAAATTCATAAACATCTAAATTCCACAATTACAATAAAGAAAGTCAAAAGGGGAATTAGTAATGCCCTAGGTTAAGTCACAATCCCACAATAATGAACCTTTCAATTTGATTTGGGTGATCGTAATGGAAATGAGAACTTCCACTAGCTTAGGGATTAAACCAATGATCAAAGTGATTTTGCTATTCTCTAGAGGATTTCAAGAACAAGTCTAGGCTCAACAATGGTTACAAATTGTAATATGCATGTTAGGAGGTTTTCAATCAATGGTAATTGTAGAACACAAAATCAGCAGCAATATCAAAAGGGATGATGAGAATTAGGGTTAAGATTTAAGGGTTTGCTGTTTTTAAGGTTTTGGGGATATAGGAAGGCTATGGTTGTAATGGGATGAACTAGGAGGGTTGGGGCAGCAATATTAGGGTTGTAGGAGGTTGGACAGCCAAGGGGAAGGTGCTGGATTTTGTGCAGCAGCAAGGAGATGGCCTGGACAATGTTAGGGAAAGTTGGGACAGGTGTGGCAAAGCTTGGGAGGCTAGTATGGGGGTTGGGGCGATGCGGCAACAAGGTTAGGGTTAAGAGAATGGTTGGGACAGTAGCTACAGTGATGGGGAATGGTGGGACAGGTATAGGACAGGTTATGGATAGATTAAAAGTGTTGGGACAATGCCAGATTAGGGCTGGAGTCTTGTGGCAGTAGTTAAGGATGGGTTGGAATGGTTGTGGGTGAACAGTAACCCGTGAACAATACCCGTGAACAGTAACTCGTGAATAGTGCCAATGAACAATAACTTGTGAATAGTGATTTGAGAGATTTGACAGAGATAGAGAAGAAGAAAGTAGATAAGATTATCTTGGAATCACTCCAAGATTGGCATCACACCATTCCCATCGCAGGAAATTCTAAAAACCAAAAAAAGCTCTCATGTTCATTCATAAATTTTATGTCCCTCCAATCTAAAGAAATATTTATAAACAATCATAAAACCCTACTTAAAGAAAAATACTAAACTACATTTATTATGTTCTCTTATAATAAACTAATTATAAGGGACAAAACAAAGCAAAAACAAACTAAATAAAATAAACAACTAAATAACTAAAGGGGTGGGCAGGCCACTATGGCTACCCATGCCCATCTATGGTCCGATCTCGGCCCTCCAATGGTCATCTCTCAATCCAACGGTTGATCGTCTTCCAAGTCATGATTCAACGGTGGATTTCCAACATAAACAAAATTTAACGGTCTAATGTCCGCACCTTGTCCTTATGTTATTTCTTATATATTGTATTGTGGGTCTACTATTACTAGCTCTTATATACTAATAGTAAACCATTAGTGGAATATAAATAATAAAGTGTGTGAGAGAGATTATTAATCTCTCACTATTTTTCACTAAACCTAATCTCCTTCTTCTTCCTCTCTCTCTCTCAAACCCTAACTTCCAACCCTAATAACCTCAAAAATTAAACCAACTTTTTGATCCAAAACTTGAAGAACAATGAAACAATCAACCCAACAGCAACAATCAACTTGAATCAATTATCAATTCTCTTCAATTAATAAAAAAAATTCTACCCTACTACAAAGAAGGCTGCCTATATATAGACATAGGCCCCAAAATAGACTTCCTATTGTAATAAAACTTCTAAAATAACAATACTACTAGACTTTCTTCAAACTTGGTTTCATAAAACAATAAAAATGCTAACAATATTTGACTTCTAATTAGCAACCAACTAATAATAATAAAGAAGAAGAAAAAGAAAAAGAACAAAAAAACTATAAATAGCTCTAAGAACCCATGGACAAAACCCTATTGGGCCCTTCTCTTCTGTGGGGATTCGTATGGGCTCATGGGCCTCCCGTGATGTCTTCCCCATGTCAGCTGGCCACCCATCCATGGGCCTATATGCTTAGAACCACTGTTAAGCTGGCCCATAGATGCTCTTGCTGTCTTGCATCACCCAGGGCAACCCAACCCATCCAAGCTCCTTGGTGTATATTCATTATATGTATATTATGTGCTTATTGGTTGCAGGTCAAAAAAAGAAGAAAAATACATATTAGGTACTTATAAATGTCCAAATGTGTCAAAACATAAGCGTTGAAGGTGCCTGATTCAGTGGTATGAGTTAGCCCTTTCACTGTCAGAAAGTTGTTAATTCAAGTAGAATAGTGCCCTCTAATTTTCTTTTAGACCACCAAAGAAGTGTATATTATTTGTTAATTCAACGATAACCCCACCCAACTCTTGTCAACCCGAGCTCGACTAGGGTTGAGAAATGAGCCCTCTGGTGGAACTTCAACTCAGCACAGCTCAAGTTGAAGCTCAAGTTGGGTTTAGTCATAGGCTGACTGTCTGCTCTTAGGGTTGGGCTTGGGCAGGCCCATAACCGGACCCTACCAGGCCGAGATGCACCCCTAATCTATGGAAGTACACAAATAGGTTTTCTTTTTATATGTAGGTCATAGTCTCATAGATAGTTGAATAAAACATTAGATATAGACATGTATTACAAATTTTGCGGTGAAATGAGAAGTGCAGAAGGTCAATAAGTTAAATCAAAACATTTTGATAAAATCCAAAATAATAAATATAGACTAACTCCAGGATGAGCTTAAAACTTTACTTTAATACATAGTTACCAAAGCAAGAAGTGAAGCGAGAGCGGGAGGCGAGGCGAGGCAAGGCAAGGCAAGGCAAGGCGAAAAATATCATTGGGAAAAGAGAAGCGCGAAATGAGATATGGTCCCGCCTCACTCCCAATATGTATGGGTAGTCATACCATTGATTTTGCCTTACATGAGATATGTGTGAAAAACTAGGAGCCTTAGACTAGAGTAGACATTGTATAAAAGCCACTCAATATGAATCTTTTGTTATTGGGTGGGAATAATATAATATAAACATTATGCCAAATAAGTTCATCTCTCATATTGCATCTGTATTCCATTGCATGCCTTTTGAACTCTTTTTTCTTGGCCTTCATATAATTATTTTGCACTTTACTTCTATATATATATTTCCCATTTTTTATGTAAAAGACAGGGGATTGAAGGGGGCATGGGGGCTTTAGTATACTGAGTGGGAAGTTCAAAAGTATGAAACACGTGCTTTTGGTGCTGTTGAGACCAATCGAGAAATTAACTTGAACCAAAATGTTAGTTTGTGACACGGCCATAGCCGTTACAGACTTACAGTTACTCTCATGGAGAGTAAGCACTCTCTCTCGACATGTTTGTTAGTAATGTTACAAATGAAAAGCATAGTATACATTGTTGCTTTTGCATTTTATAAAATAAAATATTGGCGTTTTTTTGTAGTTTTTTATCTTTAATTATTTTTTAAAATTTAAAATACTATCCTTCTAAGGATTTGGTTTTCCTCTTTAGTCTTGTTACACAAAGTCATGGACTGGAAAATACTCCTTTTTGGCTTTGAATTTTGTATAGAAGGCCTGCTTCAGAACCACACTTGTTAGAATTTCTCACTAAGTGTTATGTTCAAGCCTTTGAATTTATCCCTCATTTTGGTTATAGTTAAAAAATATTAAAGCATAGTTGCACGGAAGCTATGCACAAGGTGGGAATCTCGCTTCCCATGAATCTTGTGTCCCATACTCGCTTCCACCATGTCTTTGTTTTGTGATCTTTTTGGTAAAGGATTGGTAGAGTATAGTGCGCCTATAAAACTAGTAATGTAAACCGTACTTGAATACCATTAGCTTAATTTTTTTAACGGGATTTTAATATTGATTTTAATTGTTATAAGCTATTGCCTTTGATAGTGCATAAATTACGGATATACCAGGATGGGTTCCAATTAAGATACAAAGTTCAGAGCAATTAGACACAAGAGCCTACCTGCTTATCCAACCATACAAGATATTGCACGACAGCAGCACCATCTCGAATATGTGCCTTTCTTAAGCCATCCAACTCAACAGGATTCTAGAAATGTATTACAAACAGTTAAGAAGTAAACATTAGTATGGTGGAGATAATACTAATCAAGCAATAACATAAAGTTTAATGAGAACATATAACCATGAAATACACTAACATCGAGCAGGAGGTACAAAACTCAACTGTCAGATCTAATCATCTAAAAAAAGGAAAAACAAAACTATGTTCACTACTTTGCAAACTTCTACATACTATTAACCCACTTAGCCATGCACAGACAACCCAATCAGGAAAATAAGTATGATTTTTTTTTTTTTTACATCAACCTGATCATTTGAACTTTAATGCCTTGAAGAATTATTGGCATCCTCTAGTTTTTGGGCCCACAAGTTGAATGTTGAGACGAGTAAAAGTAAATAATGTGCAAAATGCAAAAGGAAGACGATATCACATCGGTACTGAAGTAAAATCTAACAATACAACTCTGTGCAAAGTACATATACAGAAGTTTCAGTTGCTTTTCTTCCAACCTGAAACAGAGGGAATCAAGGCCACTGAAACATTGGGAGAACTGGATCAAATCCTTTAGGAATGGGGGGGGGGGGGAATGTTAACATGTAGCAGAATTGAAAAGATTTATCAAGATGAATAGGTTACCACATATATTAAAGACTAAGCACCAGATTTCAAACATGTTTCAGAATATCGATACATATCAGTCTAATACATATCGAAAATAAGGAATCCAGGTACATATGAACACATACTTTTACTTTTTTTCCTCTGTATCAACTGTGTATCGATATAAATCCATCGATACAATACATTCGATATATACTGATAACCATTGATGCAAGTCAATACGACGTTTTTTTTTTTTAAGTTCTTTAAATTTCTTCATATCGGGAGATATTGTTGCGTAGCATAACAATATTGGTCAATACAATTACGATTTATAAAAGTATTGATTGGTGATTGACACATATGCAGAGCAATGTTACCTAGGCACGTTGTATGGCCGTACGGGTGCCAAGTGTCCAGGTGTCTAGGGGTGTTCGGCACGGCAAGCTCTAAAAATTCCAATACGGCGGCACGGACGTACAAATTTTTTTTAAATGATAATATATATATATATATATTATAACTCAAAATTTTTAAATAACAATAATAATAAAAAGAGGGGGATCACCGGTCCCCATTTTTTTTTTAAGTCTATACCTAAGTAATAAAATATGTTCATATAGCGAGTAGAAATGAGCAAGAAGAGATAAGAAAAGAAAGAGATATACATATTGATCGTTGTTATTGCCGTTGCTCTCCTAGTAAATTTTCATTTATGTTTCCCAAAAAACAACACAATTTGACAAAAAGTTTGCAATTGTATATTAAAATGGCACGACATACTTGAAACACCATACGCCTAATCATAATGTTAATGTTACCATGACATGGTATTGGCATGTATCAAGGAGTGTCGTGTTGTGCTATCAAGTGTCGGGTCGTGTCCAAGTGTCGGCACGATAAAATTTGGGAAAACTGAAGTGTCTAGGTAACACTGATGCAGAGGCATCGAAAAACGAAAGAAGAGTCATTTGGGTATTGGAAAACACTCCTAGAACCTCTTGTAAGCCCATTCTCTTTCTTAATCAATCCCTAGACCTACAGCTATAATAACTCCCTTGTCAATTATAGGTTAAAAAAAAAAGATCTAGGTGTTTGACTACAGATTCAAAGGTTTTCCCAAAAATTTTGAAGGTATGTTTAAGTTTTGATTTTTCATTTTTATTTGTTTATATGAGTAGATATCATTCATGGATCAAAACCGTTTTCAAGGAGAAATCAAAAATTTTGTAACTTTTTTTTTTAATCCAAAATTCTAAATCATTTTTGTAAAAAAAACACCTTATATGTAGGGTTGGTAAATGAAACTAGTTAAGTCTATAGCTCGAGGGCTAAGGTTCCGTTGAGTTCTTACTTTTTCATGTCTACAACCCAATTCATCGATTACTACATAGATGAACCCAATCCAGAATATGAACCATAAAAGAAAATACCTATTAAACTGTTATGTACTTTAAAATGCTATATATTTTGCAATAAGTTATTTTTAAATTTTTAAAGAAAATTTTTCTGATTTTTTTTGTTCTTTAAGTTTATTTATATTATTCGAAAATTTTATAAACAATTTAAGTAGTTGCCTCAAAGCCTACATAATAAGAATCATTGTTTCTTTCTAAATATATTTGAAATGACGCCAAAGAAGAGTGTACAAGACGTCAAAGATGTAAGGTAGCAGTATGCAAACCTAAGTAACCAAAGCGCGGGCGGGAGTGGGAGCGAGGAGCGAGAGTGGGAGTGTGAGAGCGTCAAGTTTCATTTTATGATAGGGTTGAGAGCGCCTCCGGAGCGCCGGTATATATTAATAATATTTTAATATTTTTTTTTACAAATCAAAATTATATTATTCAATTTCAAAGAATACAAATCACAATTAATTCAAAATTTTAAATATTAATACAAATTTTAAAAATAGTGTTGATCTCTAGGTGCGATTGAACTCTTCCCGAGTTCAATCGCAATTGGATGTGATCCCATTTCTAAAGTAAAAAAAGTGAAAGAGTAAAGACAAAAAACAAATAAAGTAAAAAAGAACTTGAGAAGACTTTTAAGTCTTCATAATGTCAGTCTGTACCCAATGTAGTCAGTATCGGGAAAAAGTATCAATAGTTTATGAAACCGAAAAAGGAGAAAGACTTGAAGTCTTTTCACTCGTTTAAATTTTTAATATTGTTCATCTTCTTCGTTTCTACATTTTACAGAGAAACTTACAGTGGTCATTAGATTGAAGGTGTGAAGATTTATCCCGCTCTTTTAAACACCACGCTCAATGAAATAGAAACCGCACTCTAGAAAATGAGAAATCGTGCTCCCAAGGCGAATCCGCTCTCAAACCGTGAGAGCGGGGTTTGAGAGCAGGACCGGCTAGGGTGGTAGACGGTTTGGGTTACTAAGATGCGAACCCTATAAATGGTGGTATGTTAAGGACGAGATGCAGATTCTGTGGATTTGAGTCCCTAGATGGTGGGATCACTCGATTCAAACAACATTTTTTTTATATAAATCAAATAATATATACAAAAGATAAGCAAAAGCTAGATTATAGACCAGCAAAAGCGGTCACAGGAAATTGAGCCTAACTGCTGAAATAAGCTATAAAAGGTAGAAAGGACTGAGAGAGAGAGAGAGAGAGTGAGAGAGAGGATAGAACTGTAGAATTACTACAAACGGATAAAGGATAAGGAACTGAGGGCCACAAAGTGGGATAGGGCCCACAAACCCGAAGAACATCAGAAGGTTCAAACAACTTTTTCGGGTGGGTACACAAACATCCACATTTTCCCTAAGTGTCATCAAAAGATTGGCCAGATAATGAGGGCACACCTAAATGAGAAGACAAAGTAGTGAGCGACTAAGGAGAGAGAAACCCTTGGGAGCAATCTAATGAGTAAGTTGGGATCCGGTGGAGTTGGACGAGCGGAGCAAGAAATAGTGGAGTTGGGCATAGCAGTGACACTGGAACTAGATTGAGTGCGACTGGGCTGAGTGTCATGATGGTGATAACAAGTTCAAATTTTATTTTATTTTTTTTTTTTTGGGGGGGGGGCCTACTACTACAACTAAGGAGAGTCTACAACAGTTTGAACTCTGTTAAGAGTCGAAGAAATACGCATTCAGATTACAGGAGATAGCCTGTGGAGAACAAAGTTTCCAGTTTAACAAAGCTGGAGACTGTGTGGTGATTTGTGAGGCAATAGAGTGGTGAGTGATTATCGGGAGTTCCTGTGTAATATCCTCCACTATTTCATCGATTTCCGTCGTTTTGGGAATTCCAGGATTATGCAAGAGTTTAGTAATTTCTTTCGCATTTGTTTCAAACTCCACACACCTCCAACCTTCCTCTACAGCTAGCATGACTGCATTGCAAAGCGCTATTGCTTCGGCAACAAGTGGGGAACCACCCGGAATAGCTTGCATGTAGCCTTTTAAAATAGCCCCTATGTGATCTCCGGCAATAGCTCCCGCACCCGCTAAGTCTCCAACCATTAGAGTTGCCCCATCAAAGTTTATTTTATCCATCTAGTCCGAGGGTGATCCAAAACAAACATTCTAAACGTCAGAGATCCTGGTTTTTGTTGTTATGGTTGTCCTTATGTCTGATGCTTCTAAAACTGTTGTAGCCAAGGTTGTTAAATCGTAAAATTGTTTTAGGACCGATTCGATTCAAATCGGGATTCAAATCGTAAATCGTAAGATTCAATCCATTTTTAAAAAAAATTGAAAAAATTACTTAATAAATCAGAAAAATAAAATAATTTATTATCCAAAAGATTTTATTCATATCTATAGATAAAATAAAATAATGAATATTTCATTGGATATACTATAAAAAATGCAAATGAATTTCATAAAATGAAAAAAAAAAAACCTAATATCTTTAAATATAAATCAACAATAGTAAACTCATATCATCATACTATATGAGAGCAAGTATCAAAAGACTTGTATAATTAAAAAGATTAATAAAATAAACTATCAAGTTTTCTCAAAATCCAACTCCATAATCTTTCTCCTTCCTCATTTTTTCTCTTTTTTCCCGCTTCACAACAATAGAGAGACAACTCAAATAGAAATTTTGGCATGTCCGTAATAGGGGTTTTCTTGTTTCTTCTCTCTTCTTAAAAGACAAAGTACCTTTAGAAAATCAAAATGATAAAAAATATTTTTTAAGTATTGGTCCGTAAAAGGGATTTTCGAATCGCATGAATCGTACGATTTGAATTGCAAATCGTAATCTGAATCGCAAATCAAATGGGATTTACCCGATTAAGATTTTCACCTTCGATTTGAATCATTTTGCTTAGGATTCGAATCGAATCGTAGGATTTGAATCGTAAATCGCAAGGATTTAACAACCATGGTTGTAGCACACCCTCTTTGTCTGTAGTAGGATCAAAGATGGGTTGGGTTGTATGGATTTGAAGATTTTTGGCATTCCGAGCTTTCCATGGGTTCCATAAGATGGATGCACATTAGAAGAGAAATTCTTGCCGATCCTTGGTGCCCATTTCACGTTCTGACCATAGAGACCACCAATCCTTTAAGCTTTAGTTATTGCTTTGGTTAGTTATTATGGACAGCTGCAAGCCCCGCCATAAGCTTATAACAAGTTGGCAATCAAAAAAGATGTGTTACAGTCTCTACCTGATGTTCACAAAAGTGGCAGCCTGTATCAACGGATAACTTCCACTTTCATAGTGCTTCCTGGCTTGGTATTGCTTCATTTAAACATCTCCATATAAATTATAAACCATCCAATTTTAGGAGGCAAAGCCAATTTCCAGATACTTTTCCAACCTTAGGAGTTAATTGCTTGGGACGTGCTAGCTTTTAGAGCTCTTCCTAAGGGATTATCAGCTATGTAATTGTGGTACGCACATTCGTAGCAAATTCGTAACAACCCATAAACTAAACCCGCATACCCACATCCACTCAACCCATAACCAAAACTCTTAACCATGGCCCATGGCCCATCTACTAACAACCCATAATCCATAAGACCAAACCAACATACCCATATCCATTCAACCCACATCCATAACCACAAACCCAAGTCCACTTTCTCTCTTCATATAAAAGACACCTTACCTTTTCTTCAACCCCTATATAGCCTCATTCTTGTGTAAGAGTATCAAGCCCTAAACTTTCCCTTTTTGAAAAAGAAGGAAATCAAGGGTTCTCCTAATGAATACACTCCCTCTTTAGCTCACCCCTACCTAGCCTCTACTTAATTCCTACCTAATCTACCCTACTTCATTTTACTTTCCTAAGTAAAAGAGAAAGTTATCTTAGAAAGGAGTATACCCTCTTTGGCTCACCCCTACCTAGCCTCCTTCTAAACCTTATGTAAAAGGAGTACACATTCTCCCATCATTCTCTATAAATACCCAAGTCTCTTCCTTCTCTTTATCTCAGCCTCCTTAAGAAACTTCTTGATGATTCTAGAGAGAACCTTCTTTCTTCTTCTCCCCTTAGCCTTGAGATTTTGTATTCTTATAATTTAGAGTTTTGGAAGAAGATAAGTCCATAAAAAGAGTGGAAGATCCGAGCTATACCCCCTTAAACTAGTCATTCCAAACTCCCTCCCTTTCCCTTGGAGCCTTAAAGAATAGAGGAAATCAAAACTTAGAGCTCGAGGAGAGTTCTTGGAGACCCTCCTAAAAGGGAAGCCTAAAGCTCTTTACAAGCTCCTTTTTTTAGTGACTTGGATAAGGTTGAACTCCTTCCCCTTTCTAAACCATTTTCTATTTCATCTTTTTTCCTAATTTTGCTTTCTTGCATTCTAGCTTACTTTATTTCATTTATTTCTCTTATCATAGTTTCTTTCTCTTTACTAATTTGCTTCATCTCATTTGCATTGGCTTCTAGTCCTCTTTTCTAGAAGTTGGGTAGAGGTCCTACCTCTCATTCAAGGTAGTAGGGTTCCTCCTACACCTTGAATGAGAGATCACATCCATTTCCTTCATTTCCCCTTTATGGTTTCTTTTCTTTAAGTGTGAGTATTAGCAAGCCAAAATGTGAGCCAAAAGCCAAGCCCTCAAACTAAGATAGTGTTTAAAGCAATGCACTTCCTTATCTTAGTTTAGGAGCTCTTGGGTCATTATTTGTTTGCTCACCCCCTTGGGTTTTCTTCATGCCCTTGGTTGTTCTAGACTTGGACCCTACCTAGGTTAGCTTCTAACTCTAGTTAAGTTTTCCCTCTCTCCCATGCTCCATGCACGAGCCTAAACTGCTAAAATAAATGCAAAAAACCCGAAAACATTCAAATAACCTTCAAAAATCAAATGCAATCCGAACTACATTGGCTTGATCTCACCAAGTTGGGTATGTAGGCAGCCCTTATGGGTCCAGCCCCTCTCAGTTAGTTTCCCTTTCTTGTTTTAGCATGCTTTGTCTCTTACTTTAGCATAGAAAAATGTCATTTGCAAATTCCTTTTAATTATCATCTAATTTGGCTTAGACTTAGGGAGTAGGTTACTATCTCTAGATGGGGGTTTAGGGGTGGCTAACAGCTTCAAAAACCCGAAAACATTCAAATAACCTTCAAAAATCAAATGCAATCCGAACTACATTGGCTTGATCTCACCAAGTTGGGTATGTAGGCAGCCCTTATGGGTCCAGCCCCTCTCAGTTAGTTTCCCTTTCTTGTTTTAGCATGCTTTGTCTCTTACTTTAGCATAGAAAAATGTCATTTGCAAATTCCTTTTAATTATCATCTAATTTGGCTTAGACTTAGGGAGTAGGTTACTATCTCCAGATGGGGGTTTAGGGGTGGCTAACACCTTCTCACAAGCTTAATATAATCTCTTACCTTAGAATCTCGTTTGACCTTAGGCCTAATCTGTAATTTTGTACAATTTAGAGATCCTATTCTCCCCCATAAATAAATAGGTGGCGACTCCCCAAAAGTTGTTTAGCGTTGTTCCTCCTAAGTGATTGCCCCGAGATAGAAAGGCGGTAAATTCCCTTGCTCACAATGAGCAGATCTCGTCCAGCTAATAAACTCCGCCACGCCCATGATGATGAGTTCGATGAATCCTTAAAAATCGATGACTCATATCTAGGAAGATGAGGGAGGATATGTAGATAATGACGACTTTTTTAACATTAAAAATCTTAACTCTTATATGTAAGGTTATAAATGTGATTGTAGGGCTTTATTTAGTTTATTTTTAATTTATCTTTGTATTAAAATAAGTTATTGGCAATGCATTTAAGTTTTTTCTTGCGTATCTAAGCATTTCTTAGCATATCTTAATTTTTTCCCTACATATCCAAGATACATATCTTAAATAATTAGTCACCCAACATATCCACAATACATATCTTCGTCTGACCGATATGCCCTTCGATATTGATATTTAGAACCATGACTTCAAAAGAATGCCATAGTTATGTCATCAATAATTAGTCACCCGCCTCTAAGCAGATGGAAGTAGAACAGTCCAAATCCATTTTGTTTTTGGACTCTACAACAACTCAAGGAGTATTTAAGAATTGATTCTGAATTGAAATGTTTCACATTGTAAGTTCTAAGAGAGCATAGTAAAGATCCTAAGTCAATAGTATTACCAATCAGATTCTATCATCTTACTAATGAAATTTCAAAATCCTCTCCTATATTTGCAGTTTACCTTTATAGCTTTCGCAAGGGCCAAAGGTGACTGCTGCAGGAGAACCTGGTTAGAATTCAGTTTTGAATATAGCGAATAGCAGCATGAACCAGAGTCAGCCCATATGAGGTTAGGGTTCTTTTCTTCCACTTCATCTTTACCATTCCCTGCCAAACCAATCTCAGTGGAATTAACTCCCCAATTATTTGGAACTTTAGTTTGTGTTCCATTGGCTGCAGAGGAGGGGTTTAGCTGACTAGATGCAAGCAAGACCACATCTGAGTCCACAGCACCATAATCCCGAACTTCGATTCCATTCTCCTCCATATAAGAGTGGACCTGAGCACAGTGAACACTTGTTGGATATGTCTACACAGTATAACCTACTAGCTAAGCTGCTACTCTGCCCTCGGGCATGGATAAAAAAGATAAAAAGTGGAGAAGGAAAAACATAAATATGCTCAAATATCAATGGATACTGAAAAATAATTGAATTTCTAAGTATTGGCATCAGAGAGTATAACACACCCTTAATAAGTGGACTCATACCAGTCAGATATCGGTGTCATAACACACCCTTCTGCACTGTATAAGATAATGATAAAATGCGTTGAGCAGCAAAAAAATCAAAAGGAGATGGGATTATCATATTGGTATTTGGTAGGAAATGTAACCTGAGTTATTCAAAGCTCAGCATAACCTAGAGAGACACCATAGTTTAATTATGTCATGAAACAATGGATAATGATTAAGATAGACATCCAATCAAGACTCTAATTCCGCCAGTGTCAAGCTTTTAGCCTCGCATTGTCGGTGCCAAGCCCAGATGAAGGAGGAGGGTTGCATCAAGTTGGGAGCCAGTCTATACCTTTTGCTGAATACTCTACACAATATGTCCAGTTGAGCTCAAATTTTAGATTTAAAATAGAAGTAATTGGGTTTAGACAACTTCAAAACAAGCATCAGGTTGAGCTATTTAAGAGGTTTAACTCTTGAGACAATCCATATTGACTTAAGAAACAATCCAAAAGAACAAGATGATAGGATAGGACACCACGAGTCCAAAATGCTGGTTTGCATGTTTGTTGTTCATACTGATCAGTTTGACGATCATCTTTTGGCCAACTATCCATGACAGTTTGTGGAGAAAGGCCAACTCACAATTTAGCCCATTTTCTTACAAACTAATAGGGACTAGAAAAGAACATGTACCAGCGATGCAAGTGTTTAGTTCCGTACCAAAACAAAATCAGATGAATTCCAAGTGCATTGTAAGAAACTGACCTCAGCAGACACCTTTTTCTGATCCACATAAAAGAAAGCTGAGTTGGATGTTACTATAGCAAATGCATGAACAACTGGACAGTAAGACACATCACTCCCTCGAACATTATACAACCAAGCAACCTGCACAGTAGCAATTATAACAATAAAACCTTGGGGAACAACAAAAACAAGATGACTGATCCAAAAGGAGGTCCAAGAAGCAATTGATTTTCAATCTCGAGGTCATACCAGTAGTCTGACATGGAATGTCAGAAAAGGGATGAGATAAACTTACCTCATCGAGAGCTGTAATGATGATAGCACGAGCTTTCTCCTGGGTAAGTTTTTCTCTCAGATCCTTCAACTTGTCTGCGACAGAACATCCCGCAAATTCCAAGGGGTGCACAATAACAGGCTTAATTTCCTGTGGTGGCCGATTTTTCCAAACTTCATCTACCAAGTTTGTGGGTGTCTGCACTAGTCTTTGTTTTTTTTTGGTGAAAGACTGCTCCCATCTTTGTGCAGTTTCTATGGAGACACACCAAGGATCGACGCCAATAGTAGCATCTTCCGAAATATTCTAATAATAAATTCATCACAGAACACATACACCACTTAAATGTCCATTATTGTATTTGATCTCAACAGATAAAACTTAGATTAATCATGTATCCAAGCATAGTCATACATATAATTCTTGGAAATTTCAGGATAATCTTAAACCATTTTCTGTCTTTCTCGTGTTTTATCAAGAAAAAAAAAAATACCAGGTTAATTTTAAACTCGGTACAATGTCATGAGAATGTTAAATCAAATTGGAAAAACATTTCTAGGAATAATAAATCTTAGGTTTCTCAAGAGAATAAAGTCTTTTGAGAATCGGAAGAGAATCTTTTATAAACCAGAGACAATTTTTACAGATATTACAATAACAACAACCCGCATAAACAAAATATATAGATTATCTACTATTGCTAATAAAAACTTAAGAAACTAGCATATGAACCCAAGATATCAAATGATTCTAGTCCAGCTTAAATATAAAGTATCATTTGCAGGAGTTTTAGCCATCTTAATTCAAGCCCCTGCAATTTTAAGAATTGTGATGGCTTAATTAGGTAAATATGTTGTCATATGGAAATTAATCTAAAGGATAAATTTGCTGGACTTTCAGTAAGATGGTGACTGACATCAGCTAACCAATTGTCTAAGGCTGGATCTTGTCCAATACGCATCAGCTTCCACCGGTCACTTAGCTGCTGGGTTGCCTGCAAGAAGTACCGTCCATCTGTCCACAACCGTGCGTCATTCATTGTTATAAGTGCCAGACCTGAATGAAATTCAAGGAACAGACACATATAAGTGTTTTGGAAGATTTATAGGTTAACCTAATCAGAATTTGGAACCACATGGATCAAAATATGCTTAATTGAATGGAGAGAGTAAAATTACAACAAAAATAAAAGAAAGAAGAAAAGTTCAGGGATTGAAGAAGTAGCCTTTTGGGGGGGGGAGAGGGTGGTAAAAAAAAAAGGCTAATTCTTCAGTTCCTGGATTTTTTTTTCTTCTTTTCTTTTTGTTGTAATTTTAATCTCTCCATGCGTCCCTGAAGAAGTAGCCTTGTTCGCTTACAGAGTAGCAGTAAGTAAACTCGGCTCGACTTGCCTTAGGTTTCAATTCAATGATACTTATTTAGAGTCTATACCCTAGGCTTTAGATTCAAGCATATTTCATAATGTCCCACAAACATGGTTCTCTTTGACCCATAGTTCGAAAACTCGGCGAGTCACCCGAGTAACTCGGCCAAGTTACTCAACTCGACTGAATTTCAAATCGAGTCACCTCAAAACTCGAAGGTAGCACTATTTGCTAAGTTACTCGGGTGACTTGGTCAAGTCAAGCCGAGTTTTTCGATTCTTCGAATTAGGTCGAGTCATTGCAGGGTATTTTTATCAGTTTTTTAAACCTAAACTCGAACGTCACACTATTTTTGCATCATATTTTTGAGTCTACAAACACAACCTAATATGAGTCATGTTAAACCTAGTTTATAGGTTTGAGACTGTAAAACTAACGTACTTTAAGCTCTTTTAACCTAGGTTTTTCAAGTAATTATATATACCGAGTTGGACCGAGTCAAGTTTTTTTCAAGATTTCCGAGTTATTCGACCCAGCTAACTTTCGAGTCGAGTCGAGTCGAGTTTTTGGGTTTTTGAACCATGCTTTGACCACTAAATGAGATGTGATGGAAGCGAGCTTCCTATGAAACAAGCTTCCTAAGAAGCGAGTATCCCACCTTGTACATAGCTTTCATGCAACTATGATTTCAAATGTACATATACGGATACATTCAAACATCTAACATCACAATTGATAGTAATCCATCAGCTGTAGTAGCTCTTCGTCTAACCAGTACCACCCCCTTACATCAAATCTAATGGGTTGCAATTAATAAATACACAGGCCATGGCACCCAGCCCTCGACCTACTATGTATCTCTCTAGGACTGCAACAACTGCTCAAAGCTATATCCACCAGTCGCCAAAACATGATAAGTTTCAGGCATTTGGAATGCTCAGGAGTTTCAGATGCCATCACCTAATAGAAAATCTACAGCAACCAGTAGACAAAGTCCATTTTAATTGCTATATGATTTTCTACTTTGTAATTGAGGAGTCCATCACTACTCAAGGAAACTCTTAATGCTTCCAGAAACTTTTAATACTCACCATTATCCTGAATACTTTCTTCTTGTTCCTAATTCTCTAACCCCATATTTCGCCCTTTTTTTGGGGGGGGAACGACACAACCAGGAAAATCCGGGATAAATCTCAAAGGGTGGCCAACAAGGGAAAGGGACTCGACCTCAAGACCTCCGCTTCTTGAGACGTGGTCTTGGCCACTAGCCCAACCCCTCATTGGTTGGGGTTGGGCTAGTGGCTATAAATACTATTGGTTATAAAAAAAAAAATTTCCACTATATGGCAACTTTGAAATCAATCAAATTTCCAGAACTAATAAAAACCATCAGAAGGTTTGAATAAATTGAACTCACCAGCACTTCCGGTGAATCCAGAGACAAATTGGCGTCTTTTGTCCCGCGCAGACACGTATTCGCTCTGCAAGCAAATGTCCATCCACAAAAGAGCCAAACATCAGTAGATTTCCACACAATCGAAACACATAAACAATAATCGTAGTTGTATTCATTGAAACAAAATAAGAACAATTTGTGATGAATATGATCGTAAGAAGATGCAATATCAAAGAAATTAAGTTGCGATCGAAATACTAAATACATTTCTCTTGAAGGTGCTTGAATTAGTAACTAAATTAGGGTTTAAAGTATAGATTTGGTTTCATTTACAGAATTATAGTCCAAGGAGAAGTGGAGCAAAACTGAAAATTTTCTAGCGCGCAACGTTAATAGAGAGAGAAAGAGTGACCTGATGGTAGTCTTCTGATGGAACGATTAGGGCATCAAGAGGGTGAGAATAAGAAGCCATTAGAGACCTCAAAGCGTCGAGAGGGTCTTCCATATCTCTCTGGATTTTGCGGGATCAAAACAGTATGAGCTATTGAGGCACCTACGACTACGAGGCTACGATTTTATACGATGACTTTCGATATAATCCTCTACGGACTACGGTTCCGTCTCGTCCAGTTAAATCCGGTTCTATATATTGACACAGGTCCCCACGAAGTTCATTTATTGCATTTGCCCCCTTGACGGTTTTTTTTAAGGAGCCAAATCATCAACGGTGATCACCGGATTTGGCAAATCCGGTTATCACCCCTAGAGGTCGCCACGTGTCTCCTTTGACACCCCTGAACCATGGGTAAGGTTCACCCACCCCTAGGGTTCATCCACTCATCTTTGGTTTTTTTTTTTAAATATTAATTCTTTTTTTAAAATTAAAAAACTATTTTTAATATTAAAAAAACTCTAATTTTAAAAATATAATTAATATTTTTAAAAAAAAAAACAAGGATGGGTGGATGAACCCTAGGGGTGGGTGAACCTTACCCACGGTGCAGGGGTGTCAAAGGAGACATGTGGCGACCTCTAGGGGTGATAACCGGATTTAGCAAATCCTGTTATCACTGTAGAGGATTTGACTCATTTTTTTATTTATAAAACTATCTTTAAATAAATAAAATAAAATGGAGGAATGCTAGCCCTAAGCTCGATTTCACATCTGTCATTGCTACCCCTTTACTTTACATGTTAAAAAACGATTTCAGGAAAAATAGCAACAAATGTTGTGACCTCAATAAGAGTTTGAAACCTTGCGGCCAAGCATTTTTCGTTAAAATGACATAATAAGTCATATTTTTTTCAAACTCTCATCATAGCATTGCAGATAAAAGTAGTGACGCTTACTACTACTATGATAAGAGTTCGAAAGTCTGTGTTTGAGGCACCCTGTTTTATACTATCGCATGCCTACCGTAGATTCTATATATTGCCAGAAGTCATGAAAGTTATTATATGGGAGTACCATAGACCGACTTTTCCCAAAATAGACAATTTTGTAGAAGGAAATACTTTATAGCCTCAAAAGAATTCTCACAAGCTATGAAACAAATGAAAATGCTTTTGTGTATAAATGATACAGCACTCCACCCTCATAGGAGCTCCTTCGTAAAACTCTCTTACCCTCGTAGAGGTCCCTACCAGCAGCCATATTATAACCAAGAATAAATCAAAAATATATTGAGATCTCAATATAAAAAAAAAAAAAAAAATGAAACAAAAAGTTCAAAATAAATTTATTTATTTTTGTTAAAAAGGTAAAATAACACCTAAACATACAGTCAACCTAAGGTTAAGGTGCCACATTAAGAACCACCAAAAATGTTGCGAGAGTTGAGAGCGCATTTGCTATGCAGGCCTTGTTTGTGCCATGGATGAAATGGTGCTTTATAAGGGTGAATTTAGGCGATGGCCTGGTGGGTCAAACCAGTGTTACATAGTTCAATCCCTACTAGTACGAACTTCGAATTGATTCAAAATGAACAATCAAACCAGTGTTACATAGTTCAATCCCTACTAGTATGAACTGTGAATTGGTTCGAAACGAATAAGTTCACTATTTGGTTTGTTTGAGTTCGTTAAAATGAGTAATTCGTCGACCCAAATTCAATAGCTTTGGTTTGATGAACTTTCTATTTTGGTTCAGCAAACTTTTTGTTTAAGTTCGATGAATTTGTTCTTTTTAAGTTCGGTGATCTTTGAGTTCGATGAATTTTTTCCCAGATTCGTAAATCGGCTAATCAAGTTTAAAAATCTAAGTGAACAAAAAACAAACTATCTTAGCCTACACTTTTGGTAAATTGGTTTTATTCTAAAGTGTCAAATTGCGAACCCGAATTGGTTCGCAGCAAACCAAGTAACACGGGGCCAAACTCTATTTTATGCTGGGAGGATCATAGGGAGAAGATGGATGATTTTTAAACAAAATCGAAAGAAATAAATGAGTTCTTACATACGGCACGCATTTCAGGGTAAGCAATCGGGAATTCAGGATGCAGTCGCATGTGACTTAAAGCTGGAATCTTGTAACCGTTTTATGAAGTCACACGTATTAAACTGCACCTGCACGTGACGTTAGCACTGTTCTAGTAGACTCAGTCAGTCAATCAGGTTCGGTGTCCAAACATGAGGCAGCCATTGGTAATTTTAAAACTTATAGGCAGTGGAAATCTGCCAACTTAACAAAAGGGCAGTTATAAGTAATTTTCTCATAGGAGGACAATGGCGCCATTCAGCCTATAAATAAGCAGATTTCTTAATTTCTTCCTCTTTTTCCTGTGCAGCAGATCTCTCATTTTTTCTCTATTAGGAACTCCATGGAGGAAGATAAAGCTTCTGCTCTATTTTCTCCACAAATCCCCAAAAATCCAGTCGCAAGAGCAGCCAAAGAGAGGGATTTCTTGAATCATCTCGAAGCTTACCTCGCAAAGCGAGACGGCGTTGACAAGCTTCTCAAGATCTCCAGGTACGCTTCCAAGATCATCCTCGCTTCTTCTGTGCTTCCCGAAACCCTTTCTCTAACTCGTCGTCTGAAAAGCTTCGAATCGAGCGTAGGCGTTAGCCGAAAAGCCTTTAGGTTAGGTAAATTCGTTCAGGACTTGAACGCTCTTAGAAATGCGACTTTCGATTCCAACGAAGAGCGAATCCTCTCTGTTATTGCCTATGGAGGCGAGGGTTTGTATTACTTTGTTGAGCAATTCGTTTGGTTTGCAAAATCGGGTTTGATTGACAGTAAATATTTGTCGAGGTTGCAGAAAGTTAGCGCTTGGGCGGAGTTTATCGGGTATTTTGGTAGTATTGCTTTGAAAACCAGGGATTTGAAGAAGATCATCGAGGAAGAAGCTTGTTTGGAATCTCAGATTGAGATTGCAATTTCAAGGGGTCATGGGTATGATAAGGAAGCGGAGCAGATACATAAATTGGCAGATAAGCGGTTGATGAAGAAGCTTTCAATTGTTCAGGATTTTGCAGATGGGTTGATGGCACTGGCAGATATTCGGGATGGAAAAGGGATGCTTTCAAGTCCACTTCTGATAGCATCTGGAGGGCTTCTATCGGCACTAATTAGTACTCATAAGAACTGGTTGTCTTGCTAAGTTGGTTGTGATTGGTGTCCGGGTATGATCATTGAATTGTTGTTGTTGTTCCTTTTCTTTGGTGAATTATAATTTTAGTGGGTATGTTGGGAATATAAAATTTGGTAAATTTTGATAATAAGTGACATAGTTTATGGAGGCAAAATGGTAGAGAGAAGGAGATGACTCTTATAATGTTTTTGAAAGTTTCTACGGAGGTTGGGTTCTCTTGCCTGAATTTTCTTCTCATCAATAAAGACCTCTTTTGCGTTCATGTTTTTTTTTTTTTTGGCTTGTTATCTGTTTAATGAGATTCAATGCACTAGTTACATTCTTGGAACAGAATAAAATTATAAAGTGTCGGAATACCCTTGAAGAAATAAGCTTTAACATTTCGAATTTTTGAATGTATTATAGAATATAAGAGTTTAGGAAAAAAATCGTTATAGTACATCTATGAAAAACTATGGCCATGTACTGATGTATAAATGAGGAATTGTTTTGCCCAGGATCAGTTAGCAATATAGTGTTCATAGAGGATCAGAGAGTCATTCAAATGTGCTTTGTCACCCCCATCAGCTGTGATACAAGTGCACCAGCTGAAGCTTGGGCCCTCGTAACAGAGTAAGACAAGTATCATATAGGGTGGGTTGAACTCATACATCTATTGAACCAGACTAATTAATAGTAGCAGTAATGAACTATTACATTTACCTTGATCATCATTTTATACCTATTTTGGATACCAGCTTATCATCTACAGCCTACAGGTGCTTGATGGACGCCTGAAATGTCTATCTAACAATGCTGCTGATTAATGAATAATATTGGGAGGCAGCTTTGCAACCCATCAATGGCAAGTAGCCCTCATCTGAGCTGATCCCAGTCTTCAGTTCAATCTTCTCCCCAATCACATGCTTCTTAATTTCTGTTAAAAGTTACACGGTGGCCCAAATGATATACCATGATCAGAAAATAGAAGATACATAAATGACCTATCACTGATACTTAATTTCATTTGTTTTGCCTTACCCAAGACGTGGAATTTGACCAATTTGATGCTTCAATTACTTCATGTATTGTGAAGATAAGGAAAATTGGGACTTCAGGTTCATCACAGTGGAACAAGGAAAAGAAAAGAAAACATTGGTTGGGAAGATGATCTCATACTTTGTTGGGGCGAAAGAGTGACAGAGTGAATTCTAGAATTGAAGTGGGATCTATAAAGACTCTAGTTATTCTATCCCTGTCAAAAATGAGAGTGGCAGATGTCATTGAGTAGGTACCATTGATCTCAGTGATTTTAAAATGATGGTTGCAAGGAATTGCTGTTGTTTGAAATAATTTACATCCAACAAGGATCTTTCACATTTTTTGCAGCTGTAGAAACTCTGCCTATGAAGGTCCATTTGGCATTTGTGCATCCCAACTCCCAAGTCAGATCCTTGGGGTTTCTCCATATGTTATCGTTATTGTTATATATATCATTCTATTAATAAAAGTACAAGGAGTAACCTAAACTTTATTTGGACCTAAATACCCTTTAATTAAAAATATAAACTTATTTACTTAGGGTATCTATTAAAAATAAATCTCCTTCATGAACTTGCCCTCCTAGCACATTTCAAGAGTGTGTACCTTATCCTTACACCATAGAAACCAAAACTACTCAATTCTATTAATATTGCTCTTATCCTTCTTTTTGATTATCGATTTACATATATCCAATTATATGATCTACTAAAGTGATAGAATCCTATATGGACTCTATCTATCATAGTTCTATCCTATCTCTGTTGTAAATATTTTCCAAGATGTATACGTTTCTCTCTAAACAATTCTGTGTTATCTCATCACATCTCATTCTAAGGGGATTACCTCTCTCACCCATCTTTCTCTCTCTCTCTCGTCAAGTAACCCTGGACAGAGCCTTCTCCTCATTCCTACAGCCCATTCTCATGTTGAAGCACACCCCCAACAGCAGCCTTTATTTACGTCTAGCAGCTTGATATCTTCCTGCTCATACAGTTTTCAACAGAGTGCAACTCTTTACCATGGGCGTGAAATGATTGTTGGCACAGTTCTACCTACAAGTTTTGCTTCCAATAACAAGGTTCACCTACAAAACTTGATTTTTGTTTTGTTACCATGCTCTTCTTTTTGTTTAAATAAATATTAGCAGAACCATTATACATACTACATAGCATGAATGGTTCGGGAGATATACTTCATGTGTTTTTGGAATTATTTAAAAAGAGTAAACCTTTGTTTTCTTTCCATGATCTTCCTTATGTCTAAATAAATATTAGCATACCCATTATACATATTGTAAACTAGAATGCATGCATGGTTCGGGAGATATATTTCATGTGCTTTTGGAATAATTTAAAAATAGTAAACCTTAATGTAGGATGTGGGAGAGGGAAGATGGGGCTTGAGGGGATAGAGAGTCGTGTGAGAGGGAGATGTGGCAAAGGGGGACACCCAACTTTCTTAAAACCTCTTCCCAATTTAAAACTAAAACTCTTATTAATTCTAACTAAGATAGGATACTTCATAAATACTAATCAATAGTATTTAGTTTATACATAATTTATATATAATTTAAATAGATAGTAAGTATTAATTAGGACTCTTTATTAGTCTGTTTCAATATGGACTCTCTACTAACAAGAATCTTCAATAAATTAATGAGTGATAGTCAAATTGAGATTTGTTACAATTATTTTATTATATTAATGATTTATTTTATTGTTTTACTTAAAATATTTTTTAATTTCATTAGTAAAAAATTAATTCATGCAAAGCACGTGAACCGTTACAATTAAAATGGACACTTCGTAAGAAAAGACGGGCCGAGCTAGACGGTAATAATGTTAAATTGTAATTTAATTATATTATATTTTTTATTAATAGCAAATTGATACGTGCTTTTGCACGTGCAATTTTACTAGTATATATAATATGTGAGTATTATTTCACTTATCGATCGCATTTAGTGCTTGGTAACTACATATTTCAACTTTTAAAGCTTCATGGACTCGGAAGAAATCTTACTTGCTCATCAGATCAAATCCAGTGCAATATTTTTGTACTCAGTTGTTCCTAAGTGTCTGATGGTTAGTCAGTGGATGAAGAGAAGTGTGTCAGTAAATATTAAGATTTACCACGCGGTACTTGTTAGATCCGTCTTACCATAGGCAGACTTCTTCCGGTAGAAAATTATCCTTGAGTCGTTTATAGCGTTTTCACATTTGTAGTCATATTTTTGTTTGTAACACCAATTTGGCCACTTCACCAGTTTAAGCTGGATATGATGCCAGTCCAACCTATTTACGACAAAGGCACATAACCCATACTTGAAAATACCAGGTATTACTCTTCCCATGTTTTTTGCTTCTCCTTTTAGTAAGCAGGATGAGCTTTTTAATGTTTACAATATTGTGTCTTTACAAATTAGGCAAGGGGTTCAACCATTTTAATCTAGGGCATCAACTCCCTTACTGGAGTACTTAGGACGAGCATCAATATAGTTAAAATGTGTGACCAAGAGAGGCTGTGACAGTTCATAGTTCTCACATTGTTTATTGTCACTTTAGCTGTGCTGCATTCTCCTATATCATATTCATTTTCAGTATGGGTACCCAATTCAACTTGAGTGTCAGTTGTCATGGATTAGATCAAACATGTTGCCATGAGCAATATCAGGTGCTTGCTTTTCAAAAAATAAGTCTTCCCCATAACTTCTATAAATCCTTAATTTCATTCATGTCATCCTTCTCCTTGCTGTGACCTTGTCTGCATCCAAGGTTAAAACTTAAAATCTCGTAGGTCAGAATAGATATCATGGTTGCAAGTTCTCTGGAAAGATGAAGCATACTATATATAAATTACATTTACCAGAACAGAGATGTTTTTCATTAACAATCTTGATCGAATTCAACAGGAGTTCATCCAACAATAATGCAGAGGCAGCATAGACCCGTAATTAGATTTGATTTTGTTACATTAAGCAGTAATTTGTTCAATAATAATGTAGGGGAAACCTCAAGCTCGTGAGCCAAAGCACCCTCCAATTGAGCAATGGGCTTGACCTCATCTACCATTTAAGAGCATCTTCACATCAATTGAGTAAATGCTTTTTCTTGGCCTTTTGGACCGCCATTACAAGAACAACATTTACAAAAGAACACATCCTCATTATTATCATTGATTTTATGGAGCCAAGAGTTAGAACTCATGTTCAACTTTTGAAGAAACAATGAGAGCAGAACCAGTAAGGATGGAACGAACATGAAACTGAATCTAGAACAAAGTAATATCTCACAGTCTCAACTCTATAACAGATGAAATGAGAAAAGCAATCACAAAAGAAAGTGATTTTTTTAAATCAATATATAACTTGTCCAGAACAAACAATAATGTGGGTATAAATGGGATGGATAGTGCTAGGAACTGGCATAAGACATCAAGCCTGGGCAAGCTTCTTGACAATTGCAGCCATGTACTTGCCCTGATGCTCTGCAAGCGCCAGTTCTGTTTCGCTTGGCTGCCTTGAGCCATCACCGGCAAAAACTCCAGCACCATATGGAGAACCACCTCTAATAGAGTCCATCATGAACATATCAGCTCCAAAGCTATATCCGATGGGAATGAAGAGCATTCCATGGTGAGCTAACTGAGTGATTGCTGTCCAACTTTAACAAATGAAAAAGAGACTAATAAGTCAATGAAAAAGATAGTCTAAGTTGAAAGCAACCAAACTCCCCCATCCCAATCTCCAGTCCAAAACATTGCTAAATCTTAATTCATGGCAACCATGGCTAAAATGCATTACTCTAAAATCAACACCATTCCATTTTAAAATGCATATACGCCTTCAAATTATTTTTCATTTACAGGACCTTCGAGATAATAAGGAAAATATATAATAAAGATATAAACAAAACATTCACTAACTATCATTCATCTCAGATATTCTTAATTGGATTCTTGGAATTACATGGCGTTTCAAGTTCTGACAATCAAAAGTTACGTACTTATCCGACGGTGGAACTTAAAGCAGTTAGTTCCCAATCTGGAGATCAAAATAGAAGTTAAAGAAAAGCAAAATCTGTAAAGAATCATGGAAAGAGAAAACCAACTAAAAATACTCAATATTATATTGGTAGTTAAGAAAATGACTCCAACTGGCCTGTTGCCTACAATTTAAAGTAATCATGAGAAATAAATAATAAGAAAATAAAATGACTTATAGCCATAAAATAGCATATCTAAATTAAAAACAGAACCTGGATTCATGGCCACTAGAAAGCTCCACAGTGAGCTTCATATTTGAGCTGCTTCTCATGAGAAGCCCATGACATATAATTTGAAATTAATATTTGAGTTTTTAAAAAAAATACTTAGCACTTGGAATTGAGAATCCCAAGAATTCCATAGAAGAATAATCCAAATTCTGAACACAAAAGCTATTACTTTCCCTCATAATTTAATTGAAATTACAGAGGATTTGATACTTCCCCAAAACCTACCAAACTGTGGATTACCCATGGACATAATTATGTTTCAACTATAATATCTTGATGAGTAATATTATATAACACTTTCAATCAATTCTAATTTCAGGATGAACACAATAATGAATTCTTAGCAAAATGTCTGGGAGGAATGATTTTGAACCAGATGACCATACAAGATAAAGTCAACAGAAACTAACCAGTGCTCCGTAGCTTCATCAGGCCTAGTGATCGGAGAGTAAAAAAAATGGTTATCAGAGGGATTTTCGTTTGGAAGGAGAATGGACCTCCTGTCGATAAAACTTTTCTTTCCATGGATAAGCTGGACTTGAAGCCACAATTAAAAACTGTGGTGCAGAAGGTAAACTGACTGGGAACACAGACCTGCTAATCAAAGTAGGATACTAAATAATTTTTTAAGCATAAGTTGAATTCATCTCGAAGTTTTAATACACTAGTCACTAGTGTATTGGATATGCTCATTTTCTTAACTACTAGGAGTCTGATTTTGTCTTTCCTAATCTTCTTGGATATGCTCATTTTAAAACAGGTTGTTTCTTCATTGCCCATCTATTTACTCGATAAAGCATTGGTCTTTCTCTATTGTCTTGTAAAAATTCACCTTGGTCTGATCTATATGTGCAAGTCGAGCAATCTGGAAGCAAATCCCATTTACTCCAAATTTTTCCATAGACGCAAGATGGGCCTAACACTTGGAGATGTTTTATTATTTTAATGGTTTAAAAAACAAAAATCAAAGACAGTTTGACATTTGTATGGCCCCAGTTGCGTCTTTGGAAGATTTGCGACTGGGGCTAGCAAAATCCAACTCTAATTTTATCAACAACATCCTCCTTACTGCCTCATGAACAACAGAACTGAACTACTGAAGTGGTTGCTTTATGGTATTTCCAGGCCCTCAGTCCTAACAAAACCCTTGGCCCTATACATGTTCTTATTGGCATTGCACTCCACATACCTTTTCTTGCTTCTTCTTTTGCAAACCATTACTACATTGTCAACATAATTAACCAAGGGGCCTCTTCTATATTCATCCATAAGCAATGAAAAGGGGACGGCCTCAAGGTTAATCACTTGCGCAGCAACTGCAAATTTATTCATCTCTTCACCAATTGTTCTCACGCTGATTAGCTTTCCCTTACACTTGTCCCTACGATGCCAAATATATCCACTCAAGACCCCTTTCTTCCTCAATATATGCCCACCAGATTATCTATCAGTGAAGAGGCACAAGTATTGAGATATTAACATGGGCTTGCTTGATGTTTATGTTCAACCCTCCATTTATAGGGAACCTTAAATATATTTTAGAATTATGTGATATGAACTTATACAGATTATATATTTACCCCAAATTAGTTGTTATTGTAATTCTGTTACATCTAATTTTACATCTGTAATTCATGGGGAGGGTGGAAGATCTACATTTTCATTGAAGTATTCTTCTTCTTATTACTTTACCCTCAAAACACTTGGATGCTTCCTTCTCCATGCAATTGGATCACTTCATATGATTTTCCTCAAAAAAATTGATACAACGCTACAGCCTACAGGGATATCCTATTATTCTTGTTCGCCAGCGAATCAAGAATCACACTGCCAAGCTATAATGTAAATATCATACTGCATCCTACAAATAGAGGATAGAGAAACTTATGTTGATTAGGCAAAGTTATTGAGTTTTCTAATGGCAGGATCAACCAGGTAGCATTCTTATGGGACACTGTCATATATAATGCATCATTGGAAAGACATTGCCATAATATACAGTTGAAAATTTTGTAACATAATATTTCACAATGGGTAAAAAAAAAACAGGTACTTCAGCAAATTTTACAAGACAGATGGAAGATACTTACGCGGTGGTTTCTTGCCCTCCTCCTTGTGTACCAGTGCTCACAAAGAATCCTGCTGGTTTCCCCGCAAGCTTCTGTTCCTTCCACAACTGCCCCGTCGAATCAAAGAAGGCCTTCATTTGCGCCGCCATACAGCCAAACCTCGTAGGGAAACCGAACAGTATTCCATCAGCCGCCGCCATATCTGCTGCAGAAATCACCGGAATCTCGTCGTCTATTGGAGGCGCCTTCATCTGATCCAGAACCTCCGGCGACAGTGTCTCCGGAACACGAAACAAAACCCCTTCAACCCCATCAATCTCATCCACGCCTTTCTTCATCCTTCTTGCCAATCCTTCCACGTGTCCATACATTGAATAGAACACAATAAATATCTTCAACCTCCCGAGTGATGGCGAAGCTGTATCTTGAAACGCAGCAATGGCGTCACTGGTGCGGCTCTTCTCAACGGGAAGCTGTCCATCCCTCTCAGTCTCAGCATCTGGGGGGTCATCAGAAGCAACTAGGGGCACCCGCTTTTTGCTTGGGACACATCCTCCTCCTTTTCCCATGAAAATCCGATTCCTTCGGGAGTTCAGAACACCACTGACCACCCCACCCCAGCAATAATAATCTATAGAAATTCTAAACTGCGACTGATCTTGCTTTTCTGCGATTTATTCATTCAATTGTCTAGAATTGCCAGTTGTTTCTATCTCGGATCCTGAACAGCTGTGCATTCCTTTTTCTAGATCCGAAATTCACTATATAATACCAATAAATCATTGGTTTCTCTCAATATCCCGATATTATGAACGTGCCATTTTGACCATAGTGCACAAAATTCCAATAATGGGTGCCGCGCGCTCACCATCTTCATCCTCGAACCGGCGGTCTGTCCGTTGATTTTTCTCAGACTCTCGTTCCCATGAGAGAAGGGTTCTACATTCTAATAAAGACAAAAAAAGGCTCAGGATCTTCTCGAGTTGAACCCCTAGAGGTCGCCACGTGTCTCCTTTGACACCCCTTAACCATGGGTAAGGTTCACCCACCCCTAGGGTTCACTAACCCATCCTTGGTTTTTTTTTTTTTATTAATTATTATTTTTTAAATTAAAAAAATATTTTTAATATTAAAAAACTCTAAAAACAGTTTTTTTAATTTAAAAAATAATAATTAATAAAAAAAAAAACCAAGGATGGGTTTGTGAACCCTAGGGGTAGGTGAACCTTACCCATGGTTAAGGGGTGTCAAAGGAGACACGTGGCGACTTCTAGGGTTTCAACTCGAGAGAATCCTGTGCCATAAAAAAACACATGGGATCCTTTACCGCAAGTGCCGGAGGATTTTCCTCTTAGCCCTCTCTCGGGACTTTCTTACTCTCACCCGAGCCATTAACCTGTTCATAAAGCATTGGAAATAATTCGTACTTTATGGACTCAGGTTGAGATTTGAGAAGTCCAGAGAGTAAGAATTGCACCCCTCTTTTTGATAGACCGTTAAATATCAACCAAAAATCCACGGTGAGACACGTATGTCAGAAATTTTGGTGCATCCATACATTATCCGTCCATGGTGATAAAAAATGAAAGTCATTTCATTTTCTCCTATGTTTCTTACTTCTCCTCACATGATATCTCTCCCTTTTTATCGTCCTGTGGCGAATGACATGTGTGGGTGTCCCAGGCCATAGACAATCTCATGCCAAAAACAAAAAAAGGAAAATATCTCTCCCTTTTTATCGTCCTGTGGCGAATGACATGTGTGGGTGTCCCAGGCCATAGACAATCTCATGCCAAAAACAAAAAAAGGAAAATACTAGTGAGACCGCAAAGGGTCGAGACCACGTATGTGATGAACAGGTCTCAAAAAAATAAAACTAGATTTATGAAAATTTTGAGATCCACTCATCACATGTGCAGTATTGATGTGGTCTCAACCCTTTGCCGTCTCAGTAACAAAGTCCAAAAAAAGGACACAGGATGTTCTTCGATTTGTGTTGGCGAGGAGACAACCAAGGTGTCACATACGCCCATGCACACCTGCCAATGTGTTGGTTTGCATGTAATAGGTATGCACAGCGTATGTTAAACCTTCTGATGCTACCTCGACAAAAGTGAGAATTTTAAATGGGGCTTTTTTTTAATTGGACATGCTATAAAATGAGATATTTTTTAGGGTTTCTTTTTACTAAATCAGGTTCATAAAGTCATCAAAGCTCACGCTTTGGGGCCTTCATTTTTTTGGGGTCTAAAGTGTGGGCTTTGATGGCTTAATAGATAGGCCGGCCCTGCTCGACAACACAAACCGGAGAAGATCCCAACTCCCAAGTACAAAAAAAGCCACCTGAAATTCCGTGCATCCATGCATGGTCTTGGTGGTCTCGGCCCTTATATGGTCTCAAAATCATTTCCCTTTTGTAATATTGTTAATTTGAAAATATTAGATTAAAAAAATATTATTTATGCATGTATTACTGTCTCATATAATTATTTTTAAAATATAGAAAGATGGTTGAATTAACCCCGGCTTTATTTTCTTATCTCTTTTCAAATAAATGTATTTCGATATTTTTCTCTTTTCTTTTAAATAATCTTATTAAAGACGTTTTGGGTCATCAAATATTTGAGATTAGTTCGGTTATTTATACATTAGTTTGATTCAATATGACAACGCATAACAATGAGTTTTCTTTCTCTCCCCAATCGAGACTTAGATGGCAGGTTAATGGCAAAAAAGAAAAGGGTACAGCACAGAGCCAGAATATAGGCACCAAACTCTTCATCATTAGCACAGGGAATAAGCGAAAATGGCGGTAGTATCACCGTCTTGAGCTACAAGATTTGAAGTGCAAAGAAGTTGGGCCGTGAATCAAGGATTCGGGTAATAGATGAAGACTATCCACGATGGCAATCATCTACCCGTGTATGAACAGACATTATTACAGTTACAAGGATAACTTATGAAAAATATAGGATTCCCATAGCTTTTGCCTTTTTATAATCAGTGTTCCCAAAAAGGGACACAGTTCAATTTCTTACACTGTTCATTCAACATTATTATGGGAATGATTTTTGAGGAAAGTACGGATATAGGCTCCGTATTATGAAAAAATCCGAATATGAGTTCCGTTTTGAAAATTTTACTTATGTAGGCTCCTACAGTGATTTTAGTGGAGCACGTGTTTTTCACTATTTTTTTTTCTCCAAGATACCCTTACCCCATCTCTGTTGGCTGCAACACTATGCGATAGAGGTTAAATATTGCGATTCCCTTTCGTTGAAGCGTTCATCCGAAACCAAGCTTTCCCCTTCATTGCAACGAGCTAAACCCTTCTGCTTCCTCTGAAACCCTTCAACACAAACTGAGCTAAACTTTTCTGCTTCATCCGAAACCTTTTTGAAGAAGAAGAAGAAGAACAAGAACAAGAACATAAGGTAAGTGTTTGATATGTTTTTGATCCATTTTGTGATGGTTATAGTGGTCATATTCGGTATTTGCTAGGGTTATATGCTCATTTTCGGGATTTTCTGTTATTAGAGTTCATTTGCGATGGTTACAGTGATGAAGTTCGATTTTTTTTGCTCATTTTTGGTGGTTATCTTTGATTACAGTGCATTTTCGATATTACAGTGCTCATTTTCTGTAGTTTTGAGCTCATTTTCGACGGTTTTGTGGTCATTTTCGGGGGTTTGATGTTATTGCATTTTCGATATTACAGTGCTTTTCGATGATTTTATGCTTATTTTTTGTGGTTTTCTGTTATAACAGTGTTTTTTCGATGATTTTATGCTCATTTTCGGTGGTTTTGTTGATATTACAGTGCATTTTCGATGATTTTATGCTCATTTTCGGTGGTTTTCTGTTATTACAGTGCTCATTTTCAGTGGTTTTTTGTTATTGCATTTTCGATATTACAGTATATTTTCGATGCTTTGATGCTCATTTTCGGTGGTTTTATGTTTTTACATTGCTTTTCGATGGTTACAGTGCTTATTTTCGGGATTTTTCTATTATTGCATTTTCGATATTACAGTGTATTTTCGATGCTTTTATGCTCATTTTCGGTGGTTTTCTGTTTTGACAGTGCTTTTCGATGGTTACAGTGCTCATTTTCGGGGGTTTGCTGTTATTGCAATTTCGATATGACAGTGCTTTTTCGATGGTTTTGTGATCTTTTTCGACGGTTTTCGTTATTACAGTACATTTTCAATGGTTACAGCGCTCATTTCTTAAATTTTCCAGATTACTTTAACGGATTGAGTGTTTTCCCGATATTGCAGATAATGCCAATATCAGTAGTTTGTTGTTATGACGGTGAGTGGAACATTGACAACCCTGTTCAAGGGTACGTATACAGTGGTGGAAAATCAAAGTTGTTGCAATTATCTTTGAAAATGACATATGATAAACTATTGGATAAAGTTTATCAATTGATTAACACTCGACTGGAAGAGTATGAGATTATAGTGAGGTGTTTGATTCATACACCAGCGTCAATCCCTCCCAGTGATATTACAGACGATGAAGAGTTGCGGGCATTTCTTTCACATGTGAAGAAAGTAGAAAATAAATACTTGCCGCCAATATATATATTCGAAGGTGAGAAAATCTGTACCACAGCCACAGTTTGGTTTCAATGATGCGAGTTGTGAATATCAGCGTATTCAGGAGGTTGTTGATCCTCATATTCAGGAGGCTGAAAATGATAATGGTGATGAAGATTTAGAAAGTATAGACTCAAGCTCAACTGATGAAGATGAGCATGATTTTTATAGTGATTTTAATCAAGATGAAGATGTAGCAATATACGGTGCCTGCGATAAGCTTGAAGACTTTTTACATAGGGAGGCATAGCAGAATGGGACACAAGGACTATACACTCTCATACCCCGCATGTTGATATTCCTAGTTACTCAGCGTCTGCTTTTCGTCGAGTAAGACAAGTAGATACAGAAGCTCATCCAGAACCATCACCACAAGCTCCTCCACAAGCTTGTGTAGAATCGTCAGCACAAGCTCCATCATCACCACAAGCTCTAGTACAATCACTGGCAAATGTTGGGATCCAACTAAATGACTATGTAGATGACTATGTAAATTGGGAAGCATCAAAGTTTGAAACTGGAGTGGAAGCTGGTGAAATATCGCTTGGGCAATTATTTAAGGACAAAAGACGTCTACAAAATGTACTGTCTAGATATGCGATGCGAAAAAAATTTCAATTCAAGGTTATGGATTCAAATCAACAAAAGTACACAGTTAGATGTCTTATAGATAATTGCAGCTGGAGATTGCGTGCATCGAAAGTGAATGAGGTTGGTGTCTTCAAAATAAAGACTTATAATTCACATCACTCTTGTGGATATCCCTTAGGTGGTACCGATCATCGACAAGCAACCAGTTTAGTTGTAAGTGACATGGTTGTGGGACGTATTGAGGCAAATGTTTCGTATAAGTCCAAAGAGATTATTCATGATGTGTGAGAAGAATATGGGGTTAGAATGATTTACAGGAAAGCGTGAAAAGTTAAGGAGATTGTCATTGAAACAATTAGAGGTTCATACGACCACTCTTATGCTGACCTCTCTGCCTATTTTCATGAACTTAAAATGACTAATCCGGGCACAGTAACCGCAATAGTGGTTGACCCTGAAAATGGGACATTTGAATGATGTTTTATGGCTCTTGGACCGTGTATTCGAAGTTTTCAGACGATTTTACGGAAAGTGACAGCCATTGATGGGACACATTTAAAGGAAAAGTATAAAGGAATACTAATCGCCGCAACAGCTCTAGACGGAGACAATCACATATTTCCAGTTGCCCTTGGGATAGCGGAGTCGGAGAATAATTTACTTACAATTTTTTCTTAACTCAATTATCAAGAGCACTTGGACACATAGATGATCTAGTGATTGTAACAGATCGACAAGTCAGTTTGATAAGCCAAGTCCCTGTTGTATTCCCACATGCAATTCATGGCTACTGCGCATTCCACATTAGCCAAAATATGTACGCAACATTCAAGGATAAGCAATTGTTTCCGTATTTCTGGAAAGCCGTGAAGACATGTAGAGAAAGCGAGTTTCATGAGATGATGGCAGAACTCGCATCTGCAAACCCTCTCGTTGTGCAATGGTTGGATGCAATACCGAAAGAGAAATGGGTCCGAGCCTTTTATAGTGCGAAGAGGTATAATGTGCTGACTACGAATATAACCGAGAGTTTGAATAGTTTGCTGAAAGAAGCAAGAGAATATCCAGTCACTATGCTTTTGGAGAATGTGCGACTCAAGATACAAAATATGTTCTACTACCGAAAAATCAGCGCTATGCAAATGAATGGCAGGCTAACAACATGGGCCGAAGAGCAAATACAAAAGGGACAATCAAAGGCACGTTATTTAGATTCTCATGGAATTGCTATGTATCAGTATTACGTGGTTGGGAAAAACAATCGAGATACTGTGAAGCTTCTTGATGGGAATTGCACTTGTGGGAAATTCTATAAAATAGGGTTGCCTTGTAAACATGCCTTGGCTGGATGTAGAAAATATCGGGTAAATCCATACAACTATTGTTCGCCATTCTACACATCACTGACGTACAAAGCCACCTACCAAGAGTCAATATATCCACTGCTTGACAAAAAATCATGGGACCTCCCACCTGAAATCATGGTAGAGATGGAGAGGATTAAACCACCGGTGGGAAGAAGACATTCAGGAAGGCCGAAGAAGAATAGAATTCTTTCACAGGGTGAGGAAAGGTCCATTGTAAGATGTGGAAGATGTAAACAAACTGGGCACAATAGGCAAACATGTAATAATCTTATCCCCCATGGTGGTTGAGTGTAGTGTCTAATATTGAATGTAATGAAAAACATGTAATGCTTAATGAATGGTTGGTTTCAAGGTTCTCTATTATTTATCAAATATTAGATAATCTCCAAAAAGATGGAAAATGACAGACAAATGCCAAAAATTGATCTGGTAATGCCGAAAATGACAGGAAAAGTACCGAAAATGGCTATAAAATGGCGAAAATGGCTACTGGAGATGGAAAATGACAGACAAATGCCGAAAATTGATATGGTAATGCCGAAAATGACAGGAAAAGTACCGAAAATGGCTATAAAATGGCGAAAATGGCTACTGGAAATGGAAAAACGCCGAAAATGGCTACTGAAATGCAACAGAAAAATGCCGAAAATGATAGAAAAATACCGAAAATGGCTACAAAATGCCGAAAATGGCTACTGGAAATGACGAAAATGCCGAAAATCTGCACTGGAATGCAACAAAAAAATGCCAAAAATGGCTATAAGTTGCCAAAAATGGCTACTGGAATGCAACAGCAAAATGACAGAAAACTAACGAAATTGGCTACAAAATGCCGAAAATGGCTACTGGAAATGACGAAAATGCCGAAAATCTGCACTGGAATGCAACAGAAAAATACCGAAAATACTGTACTGCAGAATACCGAAAATTGGACTGTAAAATGCCGAAATTGAGCCCTGTTATGCCGAAAATGGCTATTGGACAGTGTAAAATGCTGAAAATGAGCGTTGTTATGCCGAAAATGGCTACTGGATGGTGTAAAATGCCGAAAATGAGCGTTGTTATGCCGAAAATGGCTACTGGGACAGTGTAAAATGCCGAAATTGAGCCCTATTATGCCGAAAATAATGTGTAATATGGCGAAAATACCAAAAATCCGCACTGGATATTGTAATAAATGACAAAAATCATCACTCTAAATATACAACATTACAGGACTGTACACAAATAGTCCATAAGAAGTTAATATTACAACATTACAATATCATTGTAACAATCCATAATAGTCCATAACAATCCATCCATTCATCCATAACAATCCATAATAGTCCATCAATAAACTGCACCCCTGCCTATCTTCTCCCTCCTCTTCATAATGGGACCTCAGCATCCAACATCGGGACGTTATCACAGCCCATCACGCCTTCACTGACCCCGTCATAACATCGAAAGTTATTCGCTTCCACATTGAAGATACATCGTCCTACAAAAATAGTTAGACAAAGTCAGTATGCTACAAATGATTGATGATATTCACCGATGCGAATACAAATACCTGAGTGAACCTAATAGGTAAGTCAGCGCATAAGAAGTCAATATATTTCATAACGAATACCCCACAGTCCCGACTGAATATGCAAAACAAACAGTTGCAGTTGCTTAGGATGAGTCATGTTACTGTATTGGTAAATATAAGATTAAATGTTTTGAAATACTTACGTATTTTTCTGTTTTGGTATATTTATGACTTCTACGACTTTCCATTTTTGACATACGAAGGCTGAGTTGTCACCGCACATGTGAAATAGTACAGGCATCCTCACTGTGATAGCTGAGATATGATCTCCATGTTGTAATGCCGGGTATGGGAAGAATGAGTCCAGCAGGAGGATACGCCTTGTGGAGGGTTCAAGCACAACCAACAGCCAGTGACTACCGGGGTTCAAAGGGAAGTATACCCTTTCACATTCCCACATGGGGGTCCCTCCTCGAACCCCCATGATAGCGGCCTTCATATCGGGCCCCACCCGGCTAGTCATGTCCTCAGTCAGCTTCTTGGAATTCAACGTTGAATGGTAGGTGTCCAAAAAGTGACACTCCTTGAATAACGAATACTGAAACATAACGAACATTAATACATTCTAGAAATTGCGGATATACATTGGATAAATGTATACATTGGATAAACTAAAACATAATGAAAGTCTTATGAGTTACCGTGAATCAAGTTTTCCCAAAAGCGCAGACTTGATTATATTTCGAGGAGTATTGCTCCTGTCTTCGAGCCAATAACTCCGTATACATGTCAATTTGCTGTCATATTTATCCAATGTTAGATAATCTCACAAAAGAATAACGAAAATAACGATAATGGATTCATCATTAAAACAACTGAAGTACCGAAAATGGCACAGACAAATACCGAAAATGGCTACTGGATTCATCAATTAAACCACAAAAATACCAAAAATTACACTGAAATACCGAAAATGGCTACTGGATTCGTGAATAAAAGCACTGAAGTACCTAAAATTGCCCCCAAAATACCGAAAATGATACCGAAATACCGAAAATGAAACTGAAATATCGAAAATGGCTACTGGATTCATCAATAAAAGTACTAGGTTTACCATTGACTCAATCCACCTAGCTGAGTGAGCAATCCCTCCCACAATATCCCCTGTGACCATCATCTTTTCAATATAAATTGAAGTTGCTCCCGACTTTATGAAATCGCGCAGTTGCTTCGACTCCTCTTTTGATAAAGGATTTTTGGGGTTAGCAGCTTCAATTTTCATTTTCCTTCTTTTCATTTGAATGAAAAGGGATCGCAGATATTGAGACTTCACTACCGGTCTCTTTGACACCTGCATATATTGCCAAATATAAGTTCCGGCTTGATGAAAACTCATTTCACAGACTCTCATTACACGTCTTAGGAATGTAAACACACACCTCTAGAGAGTCTTCAACCCCCTTCAAATCTGCACCCCCCTTCGAATCTGCACCCCCCTTAGAGTCTACGGGAGTCAACTCAATGATGGGATCCATCTTCTCATCAATGAAAGAATGTCCCTGTGTCGGCGCAGCTTCGGGAGTGAAGATGAGATCCATCTTCTCATCAATGAAAGAATGTCCCTGTGTCGGCACTGCTTTGAGACTCAATATTGGATCCATCTTATTATCACTGAAAGAATTTTGATCACCAGAAAATTTTTCATCTTTTTTCTGTTGCGCTGCCCATTGCTCAAACAAGCTTTTTATTTGCGGGGATACTCGCTCAACAACTCGGTCGACAACTCGGTCAACAACTCGGTCAAAAAAAGGGTCTAAAACTCTCTCCATTGCTCGCTCAACGGATGAATTGATATCATGAACCTGAAAATATTGAACATCAAACAACTAGTAAGTAAAAATCCCGAAAATGAGACAATTCAATTCATATGTCAAAATGTTGAAAATCAAAAAAAATAATCACTATCAATATTCGTACCGTTTTTGACCTCTGCTCGAACTTTCTCTTCTTCGCCAAAGATGGGGCTGGACTGACATCATCATCACCATCACCCCCATCATCCCCATCGCTATCACCACCATCACCCCCATCACCACCATCACTATCAGCATCACCATCATCATCATCCTCCTCCTCCCCCTCCTCATCATCATCCTCTTCCTCCCCCTCCTCATCATCATCACTCTCAGCACTCAATCGTGCGAACACATCCTTCACAACCTGCTGCTCATTCTCTGCAGGAGTAGGCTTTATATTGCTCAGCTTGATCTGTAAAACAACAAAAGATATGTTATAAAACAACAAAAGATCTGTAAAAGAATAAAGGATATTGCTAATGAAAAGTTGCAAGTTGAATATTGTAAAACAGCAATTCCAATTACATACTTTACTTAAATTGAATATGGCATTTGCGAGTGACTTATAGCTGAGATAGGATGTATTCGCCCACCGCAGAACGTGTGGGAATGTCATCTCACCTAGGGGTGCATTACGAGAACATAGCCTCCCAAGTGCTGGGATGCACTTATAAGCTCAAATCTGACATCAGTCATAAAATTTTACTATTAGTTCAAGTAGAAGTAAACACAAATTAGCTAACACGGAAAATTTACAAAATTTAGATAGTCATATGTTTACCTGGAAGGCAAGAGCACATCCGTTGATATTGTACTGCTTCTTCGTATAAAGAGTAGTTTCTAGGCCAACCTTGCACAACTCAAAACCCAAAGTCCCACATGGGTATTTGTTGAAGGCTTCCCAATCATTCACTAGGCACAAATGGCCTGTGTTAACACCCACATGCGTGCCGGTGCCTACGAGCAACAACTCAATAAAGAGGATCAGTGATAGCTTCACCGCATCCATATGATCATCACATCCCTTCAACTCCTCAAGAAGCTTCGCATTTTTAATCACCGCCAACTTTTGAAACTTCCGATACTTGAGAGAGGTTGGTGGCGCTTCATGTTTAAGAACCGAAGTCTCAGACACTTGGGCATTAAGGCCCATGATCAGCGTAAAGTCCAACACTGTGAACTCTACACTCTTCCCGCATACTTCGAAGCGTAACCCTCCTTTACGCCTCTGTAGAAAATGGTGGATTGCTTGGCCACACAGTGGTATTTTAGGTATGTTGTAAAGGTGGGCAAAGCAGCTCTCCATTCAAATTCTTTTTCTCTCTGGATTGGCCTCCATGCAGTAATGGTTTTATCTCGTCAAACCATATTGTTTGGGAGCATTTAATCGAGGGAAAATATTTATCTTCTTTATCTTTTCTCTTTTTCTTTTCCCTACCGGCTTTTCTCTTTATACGAGACATCTTGTCACTGTAAAATTATAAAACAAGAAGCACTATCATAACAATAACCATCGAAAGTACTGATAATAACCAGTCATAGCAAAAAAAATACCGAAAATAACCACTGGGATAACAGAATAATACCGAAAATAGGCACTGTCATGACAGAAAAATACCGAAAATAGGTACTGTCATGACAGAAAAACACCGAAAATAGGCACTGTCAGGACAGAAAAATACCGAAATATCAAAATTGTAGTGTATTTTTCCCGAAATTAAGCACAAATCCATCGAAAATGCACTATAACATAACCATTGAAAATCACGAAAATGAGCTCAACATCAACAATAATACCGAAAAAACATTGTCATAATTGAATAATACCGAAAATAAGCAAAAACATAAATATACCGAAAATAAGCATTGATAACTGAAAATACCGAAAATGAGTAAAAATACAGCGAAAATGGTCGTAAGAACCATTGAAATTGCATTGTATTTTTACCGAAAATATACCCAAAATGGTCGAAAATGAGTAAAAAACACCGAAAATAGTCGTAAGAACCATCGAAATTGCAATGTATTTTTGCCGAAAATAAACCCAAAAGGGTCGAAAATGCACTTTAACTTACCATTGAAAATCATGAAAAATGAGCAAAAATCAACAATAATACCGAAAAACCACTGTCATAATCATCGAAAATGGTTACTTGAAAGCATCGAAAATGAAGTCGTTAACTGTGGGGCCCATTTTTAGGTTTGAATTTTTTTTTTAGACCGCTAAAACTTACAGGGTTCTTCTTCTTCTTCTTTGTCTTCTTCTTCTTCTTCTTCAATACGAAGCCCGTAGAGTTCCGGATGTCAAGGGTAACCAAGGGTTTTACTTTGGGGAAGGATTTGCAGGTTTCAAATTTGTGGTTTCAAGGATTTCGGATGACAGGGTAACTGAGGGCTTCAGTTGGGGAAGACAGCAAGGGCAAGGGAGCTTGGGAAGAAAGCTAAGGTAAGCAAGCTAGGGGTATTTTGGGGAGAAAATGAGAAGGGGCAACATGTACACTTGGCTCCTACTCGTGGGAGCCTACAAAAATATGTTTTCAAAACCGGAGCCCATATTCGGGTTTTTTCATAATACGGAGCCTATATCCGTATTTTCCTCATGATTTTTTTTCAAGGAAGCCCAAACACTCATCCAACATCCCTAAAAAAAAAGATGGAGGGTGGAGCTGTGGATGATAATCCGGAGAGGAGATCAAAATAGAGGATAAATTGGGGAAGAGTATAAGGGTATCAAAATAAGCTAATCCCAATAGTTTAGGCCCCGTTTGGCTTCCGTTTTCTTCTGTTATCTGTTTTTAAAACAAAAATTTGAAAGTTTTTACACAAAATATGTTTGATAACCATGTTTTTATTTTCTGTTTTTAAAAATTAATAACAAATTTTTTTAAAATCAAGGTAACAGAAAATTTCTGTTACCTCTGTTTTTTAAAACAAAAAACAAACTATCACCACTACCACTCACAACCTCCACCATAATACTACCACCACCACCTCCCATTACGCACTTCCACACTACCACCACCACCCACCACCACCTCCCATTATGCACTTCCACACTACCACCACCACCACTACCACCATCACCACCACCACCCAAACCCACCACCACCCCCTATGCACTTCCACACTACCACCACCACTTCCACCACAACAAAGTATAGCTAACATTGCACAAAATATTTTTACCCTTTCTTATGAGGGGCACATGATTTGAGTGAAAACAAAGAAAACAAAAACAAAAACCTAAGGCCCCATTTGGTTGTATTTTTATTTTTTATTTATAAATATATATATATATTTATTGTATAAAACATGTTTATGTTATTTGTTTTTAAAAACTGATAACAACCTTTTTGAAAATCATGTAACAAGAAATTTTTGTCATCTCTGCTTTTAAAAATAAAAAACATAGATTGCTCACCACCATCCATCATTACCCACCACCACCTACCATTACCCACTACCACCACCATCCTAAAATATTATGTTTTATTATATTTATCAAACATGGTTATTTTGTTTTTGTATTTGTTAAAACAAGCAACAATTAGTAATGTCATACGTGTTTCCTACTTTTTTAAAAAAAGTCATTCCAGTTTTTTAAAACATAAAAGAAAAATAGAAAATGATAGTGCATCCAAACGGCCCCCGAATAAGGCGTCCTTTCTTGATTTTTTCAGTGTTTCAAACGCATCTTTTTACTTTTGGTTAACAAAACATTAACCTTATGGTCTATGAGTCTAGATCTATCAAATTGCAATTGAATTCAAGAGAGTTCGATCACACTCACAAGCCCCTTTCACTGTTCGTTTAATTAAGGTTAAGAAGTTTTATTTTCTAAAAAACAATGTTACATTGTTTAATCCTAACCCAATGTTTTGGTTGTTATGAAAGTGTGAAAATTGAAGAAAATTCAAATGAGAATTGTATTAGAAATCCAAAATTTTTTCTTTTTTTTTCTATGTTTTCATATATTTTATCTGCAACCAAACATACCATAAGGGTTAGTAAATCTTAACCACAGTTAATAGAGATTGCCAACTCATGGTTGATACTTTTAATTTTAATTTTTAGCATACAATATTTTAAAAAATAGGACAATGCTAGCATCAATTTCTATAGCGATTCTGGAATTCCTAATTTGAATACTATGGATATTTTCATAATGTCATAGTTAGGGGTATTTTAGTAATATTCTTGTGTAATGTTTGGCTAGGAGAAATTAAATCTTTGGTGAAATAATTAAAAATAAGCATAACATATTAATGTTTAACATGAAGTTGTAACCAACCATAACTGATTAGGGTATTTAAGTAAAAACACATTAAAAAAAAGCTTAATATAAAAGGATAAAGATAACATAATCTCTCATTTTCATTAGAAAACTTAGATTGGAGAGAGAGAGCTTTGGGGAAAAAGAAATAAGTAAGAAGATAGGAGGCTAGGGTTTTGGAGCTTGAAGCTTGAAGAAGGTGATTAAAGGCTCAAGATTCGGAGTTCTTGTTAATGAAAGATCAAGAGCTTGAAGCAAACCATTTGGGGGCTTTTCCATTTTCTAGAAATCCTAAAACTTTAGGAATAAGGTAAGTAAACACCCCTCTTGTTCATTAAATTCGTTAAGAAATAGTATATATTATTGTATTGATGTATTAAACACTCATACATGATATAGGTTGAGTTAGAATGTATTTGAGGAATTTAGGGATTCTTCATCTTTTTGAAAATCTGGATTTCTAGGATTGAAACATATACAATACATCACAAATCCTTAAATGCATGTTATAAGAGTGGTTTAACGTTAATAATGGGTGTATGGGTGCTTGGAATTGAACTATGGGGAAAGGGAATGAAAGTTTAAGGATTTGGGTGCATTGAAAGGCATAAAAATTGGGAATTTCTGCAAAATCGCGAGGGGCAATCAATCGCCCATCTCAGGAGATCAATCATCGGTCACTTTTGTTGAGGTTAATCGCAAGTCCTCCTACGATTGATCGTGAGCGGTAGTTTCACTGAATTCTTCATCAAACTGAAACTTATTAACTACGAATGTTTAGGATCCCCTTGAAACTTAGAGACTATGCATACTAAGTCTCTTATATTATAATGGTACATCTCCTTATTTATTAAATTATTATTCATGCTTATCTCTATTTCAATCTATCTTGTCACTATCTCTTAATTGCATTATTCTTCACGACAATTAACTGTGGTGCATGCTTTAGTAAATTACTTAAAATATGTAGACCTTATCCAACTTCGCTAAATCTCTCTTGATATAGTAGTATAGGATGTTATGGAGCTATAACGGAGATGATATAAGAAACTTACCTTGTATCGTCCAAAAAAACAAGCTTACCTTGGTTAATAACTTGAATTATATCGATCACGCTATGTGTGATATGGGATGCATAACAGATAATATATAACACATTTATTTCTGCTACACCATTATAATTGTTAGACTATAGATGACTTAACATGGGATAAACGACGTACAATTCCATTTGGCTCCTTAAGGTATGCCGAGGGTCACCAAAAGTAAGAACATGTGTGTGATTCCATTGGTATCCTTGAGGTCTGCAAAGATTGCCACCAAAAGTAGAAACATATGTGAGATCTTTAATTGTGTCGTGAGACGATGCCAAGAGGAGGAGTTGTCATGGAGGAATAAGATGCTATTCAGAGGTGTTGTCGAGGGCCGCCAGAAGTAAACCAAATAATTCAAAAGAAGAAATGAATTGACTTGCGTTGTCATTAATTGTATGATAAGTAAAATGTAATAATGACTTGTGCTTGCATGTGTTACATGTGTTGTATGTGTTCATTTGCTGAGCTTTGTACTCACCCTTACTATATTGACTATTTTCAGGAGCATAGTTGTTAAAGGCAGTCGCCTGGGCGACCAAACACTCTGCTGGGCTCAGGCGACTGGCCGCCTCAGGCGGTCATTATTAAAAATCTAATATATGTAATATTATATTATTGTTTAAGGATATAAATATTTATTTTATTTGAATATGATTGTTTAGTAAACAAATAATATGTTATTTTATATACTTCTCATGTATTTTACAATTTAATATGTTAGAATTTGTATATGCAACAAAAAAAGTTGCTGATAGAAGAAAGAAGAGACGAACGGTATCAAGTATGTTTCTCTCATATTAACTTGTTATCTCTCAATTAGTAGACCAATAGGTCTGTCTCCCTCTGTTTATGGGTGGACCATATAGTCTTCATTTGTTTTTTTTCATGGTTGTTAAATTACAGCTACCTTAGGTGGCCCAATAACAAATTAAGAACCTTTAAATATCCCAAATTTCTTCTATGACCTCCAAAACTCTCATAAACTCACATTTGAAAGAGTTTTATAATTTAAATAATTGAGTATGATCAAGATTACTTATCTCATATTATGTTTCTCTCATATTATGTTTATTACTTATCTTGAGTATGATCAAGAAAAATAAAGAAATGAGAGTAAGCGGTACATCTCCCTCTCCCCCCTTTCTTCCTTTTGTCATGTTCAATGTCACACTTGACTGTCGAGTTATTTTTGTATTTTTTATTCAGTCTTATATTCTCTCTCTTTTTCCCTCTCATTTCTCTCTCTTTCCTGTTGAGCTGTCTATTTTTTATCCCTCACAATCTCTCTTTCAGCAGTCATTGTAGACTCGCAATCTTCATTTATTATTCTTAAAACTATCTTTAACGATGATTCTATCAAAGTGCATCTTGACAATTGTGTAATTTATATGAATATAGGGTCTCTTATAAAAGAAAATGCATCATATATAAATCTCATATTAGGAGAAATTTCTGTAACAAAAAGTTCATCAGGTGATGACTTGGACGCCTCAGGCTACTGCCTCAAGCATCCACGGGGTCTGTCGTCTCAAGTCGCCTGGTCGCCTTGAGAACTGTGTTCAGGAGATATCTAAAAGCTTATAGAAGTTATTGTGAAGCCGAGAGCATAGAAGAATATTCTTTTATCGCTTTTTGAGAGTGAGTGATTGTAGAGAGAAATCTTGTTGAGAACATAGACACACTTTATACTCTATTTAAACACTTTATAGTATGTTAATTATATATACATCTGGAATGATTTTATATGTTGATAAAATGCATATACTATTGGGGTTTGCTCATGGTTCACGTTTCAAGAACATGTACAAATATAAGTCATATTACATATATGGGTTTTGGGCACGACACTTTCTTTCAAAAGAATGAAAGAAAATATTGTTAGCATTGCCCTTAAAAATAATGTGTTTATGTGGTGAAGGTGTAGCGAGACACGTTCTCTCTGGCTTCTGCTAGAGAGTATCCGGACTCTTTAAACTCAACAACAAAGGATTGGACTTTGCTACTGAGACCGCATTAGGGCCGAGATCTCTGAGACCACGCGCATGTGCGCGTGATTTTAGGTGGAGCCCATCATCACATGTGGACCCCACCTGAAATCCCCGCGCACATGCGCGAGGTCTCGGCCCTTATGCAGTCTCATAAGCATTTCCCCAAAGGATTACCATATTAAATACTAGCAAACACCCCGTGCGATGCACGAGATTACAAAAGTCTAAATTGTATAATATTATCAACCAAAATTTACCTTAATAAGGTTAAATAAAATAACATTTAGAATAAACTACATCATGAATTAATGAAGGTGCATATATAAAAAAAAATCATTAATCTATAATATATGATACTAATTATGTTTGATTAGAACAATCCATCGCTAAAGAAAGATATTTTTAGTGAGTCACACCATGTAGGAATTACTCACTAATTTAGTAACAACTAAGGGTAAAAATGATTACATATGCACAATGTTTGAAAGCACGTATGTATCATGCATATGAAATTTATATTCTAAACATACTGAGGATGTTTAACTATCAGCGATTCTCAATGTGAAGAGCGATACCACACCCCTAGTTAACTTATTGTTTCAAAACATGGCTCTGACTGGGATGACTCTCTACATGCGCCAATACTAAACAGAGCTAAAACCATATAATGATAAAGATGCATCTATCTAATGATAAAGACCCACCATGTACATAATTCCACTCTAAACTACAATATATATGCTTCATCTGCAACTCGATCTCCCCACCTTACCTTTTCTCCCCACCCTTCATTTATATCTCAAACCCTCTAAAGGTCACTTTGAAACTTGCAATCTCTATTCTATTGGTTCGGGAGCGATTCATCTTGTGATCGTTTAGAAGCATAAGGGTTAGGTACGAGAAAAAAATTAGAATGAGATCATTAATCTGTCTATGCGGAATTAAAATTCCTAAGTATTTGTGATTATGCCCAAATAGAAAGGTTCTGTAACCTGTATATCTAAAACCAAGTGAAATTTTGGTTTGCAAGAATTTGTGTTTTTACCAATATCAACTGGTTCTTCAACTTGTGTATGTGAAACTTGTGTCCGTAGGGATACATTGTTTAAAAATACCCGATAAACAAAAAAAATAGAAAGCTGAGTAGGTTGAGTACCTATAGATATCAACTTGTTCTTCAACCTGTGTATGTGAAACTTGTGTCCGTAGGGACATATTGGTTAAAAAAACCCGATAAATAGAAAAAATATAAAGTGGATAGGTTGAGTACCTATAGGATACGTAGCGGGAGTAATGAGATAAAAAATGAATGCTGCTCCGCCGATGCCCGCGATATGGGAATCAATCTACCCCTGCCTAAATCGTTTGGTTTTCAACCTGTGTCTGTGAAAGTTATTTGGTTTGTAAGAATTTGTGTTTCTGCCAAAAACCTGTTTATGTGGAACTTGTGTCCGTAGGGATAGACCTAATATTTAAAATCACAAGAGATAGAAAGCTGTTGGATGTCAAACCGGAGTAATAGGCAAACAAAGTGATATGGGAGAACAAAATATCGCTGCCTCGAAGGAGAAGAAGAATGTAGCGCACGCAAGTTCTCACTTCTGGCCTTTAATAGGGAAGAGAGATGAGGTTATTGAGAACTCTAGCAAAGAATAGTATGGTATGAGAGTAATAGGGATAGGGATAGGGATAGGATGCCTAATCAACATATCTCTATTTCTCTTCAATTAAGAGGTTAATACTAATCATACGTTTGAGATAACTTTTCACAAGAGTCGTGTCGTTTGAGGATAGAGGAAAGAGGCAGGGAGAGGTGTGTCTTTTGAGAATGAAAAGAATAAATGTGATCTATAAGATGAAAACATTATAATCCTACGTGACGAAAGGAGGAGGGGAGAAAAAAATCCGCCTTATATTTAGTTAATAGATATATAAAAAAAAAAAAACCAAGGAGCCAAATCATCCACGGTAATAACCGAATTTGGCAAATCTGGTTATCACCCATAGAGGTCGCCACGTGTCTCATTTGACACCCCTTAACCATGGGTAAGGTTCACCCACCCCTAGGATTCACCCACCCATCCTTGGTTTTTTTTTTTTTAAATATTAATTTTTTTTTTTAAATTAAAAAATTGTTTTTAATGTTAAAAAAATTCTAAAAACAGTTTTTTAATTTAAAAAAATTATTAATATTAAAAAAAAAAAGGATGGGTGGGTGAACCCTAGGGTGGGTGAATCTTACCCACGGTTAAGGGGTGTCAAAGGAGACATGTGGCGACCTCTAGGAGTGATAACCGGATTTGCCAAATCCGGTTATCACCGTAGAGGATTTGACTCCAACAACCAAACATTATTTGGTTGGTGGCTCACATGGAGCATCGATAGCGCACTGCTCCTATAACGAGGGTTACACCTTTTACCGTATCTTCTGAGAATTTTACAGTAACTCGAGAAGAAATTGGCAGCGTACGTTCGGAAAGACGTTACGGGACGATGGCGAGAGGTGAATTGCCGTTGCCGGAGAAAATTCTGGTATCTCCTGACGCTCGTCCCGAGCCGTTTGGTTGTCGGAATGACTTGTATTACCCGATTTGTCTGTGTCCGAATCGATACGACGAACAGGAGGAGTAGAAGAGCCATTGTTGACCAGTGCGGGAGGTTCATTTATAGGGCAATGCTTTTCACGCTAGGGTTTCATTGGATGGGCGAGACGTCTTGGAATCCTCATGCAGTTGAAAAATTGGCGAATAAGGTACTTTTCGTTCTATCTTCTTCATCGGTTTGTTGTTAAATCAGTTCTTTAAGATTGAGTTGCAGATTGTATTAATGTCATGTTTGAGTTAAATCCAATTCTTGCATTCATTTCAGTACATCACTGTTTGAATTGAGGCCATCCGATGAAATTGGATACAGTTTCCTGGTTTGGTTGCGGCAATTTCTTTTTTTGGCCGGTTAATGATTCATTCACTTTTTTTTTATTTTTTTATAATATTTACAGCCTAAACACTAGTTGGTCTGTAACGGTTCATTTTGGATATGTTCTTTTTGTGGTTCAGATGTGGGGAACTAGTTTGGCATGCATATATTACCTAATGAATAAATTTGACAAATTAAATATGTTGCCAGTATATATTATAGGAAGCAAAACGCAAGATGTAACAAATTTTGATTTCAATTCTATCCAGTTAGTTGCTAAAGTTAAAGTTGTTTATGTTCTCATTAATCAGGGCATGTTGAGGGATCTATATTTCGAATATGCCCGGTTTTGCAGGCACCTGCAAAAGCCCCCAAAATACAGTTGGGGGCACAATCTTAGGAGGAAGAGATTTAGGTGGAAGTGATTTTCTCTCTATTTTGCTTTATGCTATTGAATCTTTTGGTCATTAAAATGTGTCTTCTATGTTCATAGGATTTGGATTTTGTTGGATCCCTCCTGCTATCATGTCATTAAGTTTGGGGATTGATCACCAGGTCTTGTTTATATCTGATACACCCTATTACGTGGTCAGTTTTGATGGTTTGTCCATTCTGTGGGAGCTGGTGTTATGGGAACCATTGGGGAGGGGGTTCAGAAACATAAATTGGAACCATGGTATTTTCTTTTTTATTAATAGAATTTTGTTCTCATACTGTGACTCTAGTTTTTTTAAATCACGACTTTCATAATCAAGCATGATGGGCATCCATATTGAAGAAATTTTAAGGTTTTAGAGTGCCTGACTTTGAGAGTGGATGGGATGCTATTTTGGTTTTTGTGAGTAGCACCAAAAGGAAGGAGCAGATTCAGCCTAATTGGAAATGATCTTGTGGAGTATTAAACTGAAGATTGATGGATATTCTCTTGGTAATGTAGTGCGGTGGGCATAGGGGGCACTATCAAGGATGAAAAAGAAAGAACCCTGTCTGTAATTTCCAGGCGAAGGCCCTTGCTCTTTCGAAAAGATTTTGTATATTTAGAGCTTCTTTCAGTGGTCCGCTTGAAGTGGATCATAACTTGGTATTCGGAGAAGAGTCTGGGTTTGTTGAGATTCACCGATCTATTTGAACCCATCTAGACATTGTGGCTGGTGCATGTATATTTCCATGAACATATGCCGAGAAAATCTAACTCAGAGGTTCACAATATTGCTAAAGAGGGTGTTCTAAATCTTCAATGTACAATGGGAATGAAAATTGACCTTGTTAATTCTTTATGTAATAAAGTTTTACTTTACTGAAAAATGGGATTTTCATAATCACGTGTAATAATATGCCTGTTTTGGGACACGGTCATATCAGGACTTTTTACACCATAATCTACAGATTTTGGATAAGGTGTTTCTTATATTTCAAGATTACTATACCTTAGCTAATGCAGATAGTGAGCTCTTTAGTTTTGATAATCAAAAGGTTGGGAAAATGTGGGATATTATCCATGTATTACTTGCTTATCTATATCTCTATAAATAATAAACCATAGATACCATCATAGTCACAAAGTACACGTTTAATATCCGTTTAAAACTTTTAGAGGGGGTCGCCGTTTTAAACTCTGTTTAAAATGTGTTTGCCATTTGAAACTTTAAAATATGTTTTAAACGCGTACTTCGTTTTATACATGTTTAAAACTTTTTTTAACTAAAAAAAGAAGAAGGTTAAAACGTGTTTTAAGAGTTACGAGACGATGTGTTAGGGCAAAACGTCAATACCTCGTCTCTCGCTCTAGTCTCAGCTCTCTCGTCTCTCACTTGGCTACTCTCCGGTGGAACCTCTCTCCGGCAATGATAACTCTCTCTCTCTCTCTCTCGGGTTATTCCCCTTCAATGTCTGGTTTATCTCCTTAGCTAGAACTAGGAAAGACTAGCTTCGATTCTACCCAAGAGTCATTCATTTTTCATACGTAGAATCCTTTTAACGCGTAAACCATCTTGTGATGCTTTTGGGAGATATGAGTTAATCAGTTTATGTACATATTGGGGAGGGGTATTCCTCCTTATCCTTTACATCTGTGTGGTTTAAATCTTGTGTGGTTGCCTTCGTTTTGCAACTGTGTAAGCTTAAATTATGAGTTAAATGATTAGTAGTTAGTATTATGTTTATATATATATATAATTATTTATTATTATTTTTAATTTCCCGTACTTTTCCCGTGTTTTACCATTTAAAACCCATACTTCCCGAACGTATCATTGTCGTTTAATACCCATACCCGTACTTGGTGACTATGGATAGCATCACTCAAAACCTTAGCCTACTTGCCTACTGCTTGGTATATGAGAATAATACCAAATCACTACAAAAAAGAAATATCAGATCACTCCAAAAAGTTTTCAGATTTTAAACTTCTCTGTTGCTTGAAGGTGTTGCAACTTGCAAGTGAGTTCAAGAAGCTCATTAGAATAAACTTGCTCCAATGATGATTTTTATCCAGGTTATTAATCTTATAATGCATTGTCTTTGTGATTCGTAGCTTGAATTATGGGGCATTAAACATCCGTTACATGATTATTTTAACCAAATAAGTGAAACTATATTGATTATTATTTTTTTGATCGATAAGAAGCAAATATAAAAACAGGGGGAACTACAACAGTTTACGAAGATGTAAACTAAACAAGATATCCAGAACCAAAACAAACACAACAACAAACAACAAAAATGGCGAAAGCAAGGATGGGAGCAAACTCCTCACACCAATAGAATATCCCTTACTTCCGAACCCTTCTGAGACTGTGGAGCTCCAATCCACAATCAAACGATTCACATGATCAAGGATCCGGGAGGAAGGAAAGGGGAAGTCATCGAACACTCGAATATTCATCTCCTTCTAAATCGTCCAAGAAATTGCTCAAGGTAAGAGAGTCCAGACCACTTCCGCAGCCCCCACTAACGACACCAATTGTCAACCCGATAAGAAGCTCAGGAAGAAGAGGGGGAAAACCCACTCTACTCCTAACCGATTGAGAAACGAAGACCAAAGCCCCATGCAACCGGGCAATGCAACAATAAATGATTCACAGACTCTCCCTTGTTAAGGCACATATAGCATCGGTTTGCCAACCTCCAACCCCTATTCTTTAGGTGGTCCGCAGTAAAAATTTTATCTAGGCCAGCACACCAAACAAAGAACGATACCTTTGTGGGAACCTGGTTAGCCCACACAGTCTTATGAGGAAAAGTAGACCGGGGTTCAGGGCTAAATGCCTGTAATAATGATCTCACTGAAAATCGATCGGAGTTGCTTCTAGACCACATCCTAACATCACCAAACTGTGGACGAGAGGGGAAGAGCTCAATCGCGCCAAAAGGCTATCCATAGCCTAAACCTCCCAATCATTTAGGTTCCTTCGGAATTCTAGGACACCAAACAAACTCCCTACCTAATCGTTCAAAGCAATCGGCTATTGAGGCTTTTTTTATTTATGGCTAACGGGAAAATGCTTTTGAAATACTCTAAAAGTCTCGACTGGCCACACCAAACGTCTAACCGGAACTGAATGTCGGTCCCATTCCCAAGTTTGAATCTACAGAGCGGGGCTACGAGAGGAGTGACGGCCGCAATGCTCTTCCAGAGGCCTACACCATGGGGGTCACTAACCTGCTTTGGCACCCAGGGAGACATGGCCCCATATTTTGCAACAATTATCTTCCTCCACAAACTCTCCCTCTCTTCCCAAAATCTCCAGACCCATTTGCCTAGTAGGTCCTTGTTCACCGAGATCAACGGGGCAATGTTTAGGCCCCCGTCTCCGAGCAACCTACAAATTGTGTTCCACTTGACTAGGTGATACTTCTGTCTCTCCCCTCACTCCTCCCAAAGGAAGTTGCGATGAATCCGCTCTAAGGACATGGATATGGATCTGGGAAGCGTAAGGGATGACATGTAGTATGTTGGGAGGCTCCTAAGGGTACTTTTGAGAAGAGTTAATTTACCGCATTTGGAAAGGAGGCATGACTTCCACCCTACTAGTTTGGCCAAGAAACGATCTAGAACTGGACCCTAGACTGCTTTGGATTTGAACGAAGCGCCCAGTGGTAGACCAAGGTAAGTGGAGGGTAGGGATGCTGTCTTGCATCATAGGCTAGAAGCCAAGAACTCCAGGTGGGGGATACGATCGATTGGGATAATCTTGCAATTCCTTAGCTCCAGCCTTCTTCGGAATCAGGGTTATAAACGTGTTGTTTATCGCTCTATCAAATCTTCCTGATTCATGAAGCTCGTGCAAAACGGCTAAGAGATCCTTACCCATATAGAACTTAATGGTAAAACCATTAGGGCCAGGAGCTTTGTCTCTAGCCAAGGATTGAATGACATTCAGAACTTCTTCTTCTCGGAACTCGTGTTCAATATCTAAGCTTTGATCGACCGAGATAGCATCAAATTGAAGGTCATCCAACTTGGGTCTCCACGGGACCTTTTCCAAGTATAAGTCGTTGTAGATTCAACCACACACTTTTCAATCTCTTGAGAGTCAGTCTTCATAATCTCACCAACTTCGAGGTCGGAGATGAAATTCGACTTCTTATGAAAGTTGGCCATCCGTTGGAAGAACTTTGTGTTTCGATCCCCCTCTTTAAGCCATCTGATGCGGGACTTCTGCTTTCAACTTATCTCCTCAAGCCTAACAGATTTGAGATAGTCAAATTTCACAGAAGCCCGATCCCGGCTCTCCTCGTCACTGAGCGGCCTCAGATTCTCAATGGCATCAAGATTCTCGATGTGGTGAAGGAGCCTGACTTTCTCCTCAGACACATTTCCAAAGATCTCCTTATTCCAGGTTCTAAGGTTTACTTTGAGTGCTTTTAATTTCAACCCGAAACAGGTATTGGGAGACCCCCATCCTACTTGAGAATCCCAGACCTCTGACACTATGGCCTTAAAATCCTCCGATTGGAGCCACATATTCTCTAACCGAAATGGAGAAGACCCACCTTTAAAACAATCAGATGCCAGCAATATCAGGACATGATCTGAGGTAGGTCTGGGGAGGGAAGACTGGAGGAGGTTAGGAAACATGTCCTCCCAAACAACTGAGACTAGGAATCTATCCAACCTATTAGCACACCTACTAGATGGAAGTTAAGACCATGTGAATTGAGATCCTCGGAGCGGGTAATCAATCAGCCTCTGCCTAGAGATGAAGTTCCCAAATCTACGCATCTTAGCCAAAAAGGATGGAGCCCCCCTCCTTTCGTGGGGGAAGTGGATGCAATTGAAATCCCCGCCCAAGCATCACGGGGCGTCCTACCAGACACTCACGTCTTCGAGTTCCTGCCAGAACTCGGTATCAGACACTCCCCCGTATGGGCCATATATCCCTGAGAAGACCCAATGATTCCCCCCACTCACCAGACGACCAAAAATAGAAATCGAGTAGGCCCCAATTCAGACTCCAAAACTTCGACTTTTCATTTGTCCCAAGCCAATAAGATACCTCCCGCGACACCTATCGAGGGAATACTAAGCCAATCAGTCGGTCTATCACCCCAAAGATCACGAAGAATCCGAGGATGAATGATTGCCATTTTAGTTTCCTGAATACATAGGATGGAGGGTTTTTGGAAAGGATAAACTTTTTTATTGCTGAGCGCTTCTCAGGGCAACCTAAATCTCTAATGTTCCAGGACAAAATACACATGTCTGACATTGATAACTTCGGAGACCCTTGCCCAATCTAGCAGATCTAGGCACTTGGCTGCAATGCAGTCGATCGTAGTTAACCAAACACTCTAGCCTCCTCAGCTCCATAGCTGATTTTCTCGCCGAATCTAAGGAATGCCTTGATTTGGGCTTGACCGCACCCCCTCTCCTTGCCCTTTTAAGAGATTGCATCAACCTCATGAATTCCTCCTCATGGCCTCCTATCAATTCATAGGGCCAATAAGATATTTCATGTTCTTGTACAAATTGCATTTCTTTGCAAGAAAAAGTTATGTACTAATAGATACAAGAAATGTACAAACTTGGGGAAGAGAGTTCCCTATTACAAGGTATCCCTATATACACCTCCTTTTGCAAGAGTTCCATTTTATCGTTCGTCTCCCTTAAGAGCATGGGAAAATAGTAATTCAATGTCAACCCCGAACTAGCTCTCTAAGATTGTTAATACGGCTTGCAAGTCTCAAGGAGTTTCACTTATGACCTATTGCCTTTTCACATCAGATGGCGTTCGCTGAGTTCCTTTTCACCTTCCAAGGGCCCAAGAATCCTTGAAGTCTTTTAGGCCTTGGAGGAGAGCTTTTGTCTCTGTTTCGTGAGAATATGGAACACATATTGGGCTTGAGGCTTGAGCTTCAATCTCCGGTTAGTATCCTTGTGGAACTTAATAGATCTTCTTTGTACTAATAGCAGAAGACGACAAAAATCTCTGTATTACTTTTGCCTTACCTCTCTCTCTCTCTCTCTGGGGTGGGATTTTAGCTAGCCAGTTGTTGGTATGTTTATTTACTGTAACATTTTTTTCCCGGGAAACTTGTTTGCTAATAAACTCATGGTTCATGCATTGGTAAGAAAACAGCCTCAATGGAGGATTCTGTTAGAATTTTGGCTCAAGACTGTTAGCGAAATGATCTTCTTGTTGTTAGATATATCAATTTTCTTGAGAGGTGGCGACTTGAGGACCGAGCTAGGATCCGTCAGTTTCAACAGCCAATACTCAGAACTCACCGTATTGAAATCCCTTGATTTTGGAAAGATGATGATAGAAGGATCCATTAGCTTTTAGATCAGTAATCAATTGCTGAGGTCATATAGCTTTGCCGAGATCTCGTCTGATTCGAGCAACCTCAAACACCTGTCTTGCTTAAGTTGTGATTTCTTCTCTTAACGTAAAATTAGGAGTCGTATTCCCTCTCTCTTTCTAAAAACCTTTCCATCCCTGGAGAGAAAAAGTAAGTTTGAAGTTGGGAAAAAAATAAGATTGAAGAAGAAGGGCATTCTGGTCATCTCGCTAACAGTCTTGAGCCAAATTCATACGGAATCCCCCATTAAGGTTGTTTGCTTAATTGTGCATGAACCATGAGTTTATTTGCAAGCAAATTTCCCAAAACAGTGTATTTGCATACGTAGCTAAACAGCTGGCTTGCTAAAATCCCTTTTTTTTTTAATTCTGGTTTCTCCAATTCAGGTACTAAGGCCATCTAATTGAACATTGACTTGATTAATGTATGACAGGCCTGATTGGAACATAGCTCCAAGCACAAGTAAACATGAACATTCTTATAAATTCCTTAAAAATTTAATCAAAGTTATTTGTTTCTTTATCAGTTTTAGTCACATTTAAATCTATTATTAGTATCTTTTAAGTAATATAGCTCTTCGTCTTCTCTGGCTTTTAAAGTGAACCAACAAAACTGTTCTTATTAAGATAATGATGTGGGACTGGAGTGTTGTAGGACCAGTGTCACATGTAGCAGTAGTTTGAACTTCATGATCAACTTTTCTCGATGTTCAAGAATCAGATAAAAACTTCCAGAAATCTATTTGTTAGCAGCTTGATTATTTTCTCCTTGTAAGACATGCTTGTCTGCATAGTAACTCACAGTTGCTTGGTTGTTATAGTTGGTTTAGTTTGTGAGGTTATTAGGATTAGAAGTTAGGGTTTGAGAGTGAGAGGAAGAAGAAGGAGAAGGAGAATGAGCTTAGGTTTAGGGAAAAATAGTGAGAAAGATTAATGATCTCTCTCACATACTGTATTATTTATATTCTACTAATGGTCTACTATTAGTATATAAGAGCTACTAATAGTAGACTCACAATACAGTATATAAGAGATAACATAAGGATAATGCTCATAAGAATAAAGCCCATAAAGCCTTATTCAACACTCCCCCTCAAGTTGGCACTCATGCCCAACATGCCAACAATTTTTGGAACTGAGTACCACCAAGACCCTTAGTCAACACATCAACTAGTTGATCTTCTGACTTCACAAACATGGTGCAAATATACCCCACCTTCAACTTCTCATTGATGAAATGACGATCTACATCAATATGTTTGGTTCTGTCATAATGTATCGGATTATGAGCAATACTAATAGCGGCTTTATTATCATAATATAAGCTCATGGGCCCTTCAGTAGGAAGTCCAATCTCACTCAGGAGTAATCGGAGCCAAAGCAGTTCACACACACCGTGTGCCATGGCTCTAAACTCTCCCTCTGCACTGGATCTAGCAACTACATTCTATTTCTTACTTCTCCATGTGACAAGGTTACCTCTAACCATGGTGCAATACCCGGAAGTAGAGCGTCTATCAGAAACCGAGCTAGCTCAATCTGCATCAGTGTAGGCTTCAAGAAGCCGTTTCCGGCTTGTGGGTCAATATGGCTAAATCTGTCGCGGAGATCTGAGATTTAGATATTCTCGCGGAGAATTTCGGATGCAAGGTTGGGTATCTTCCATCGGTTTATCTTGGCATGCCCCTTGGCGCTCGTTTCAAATCCAAGGCAGCTTGGACTTTGGTCTTGGAGAGGTTTGTCAAGCGATTATCCGGGTGACAGGCGTCCTTTTTTATCTAAAGGGGAGAAGTTAATGTTGATTCACAGCACCCTGAGCAGCCTGCCTACCTATTTTATGTCTATGTTGGTCATTCCCCGCTCGGTAGCTGTGTCTCTAGAACGTATAGAGAGAGAGTTCCTTTGGCACGAGAAAAGTGGTCTGGTTAAGTATCATCTTATTGATTGGAAGTAGATCTGTCGTCCAAAGAGGGAGGGAGGTCTCAATTTGAAGCCACTATATCTGGTCAACAGGGCTGTCATTGGAAAATGGATATGGAGGTTCAGGGAAGAAAGATTCTCTGGCGTTCGGTCATCGTTGCCAAATACGGGGAAGTTTCTTGTTGGGTTCCTAAGGAGGTGAAGAGGCCGCACGGGGTGGGGTTGTGGAAGGGGATCATGTCAGTTGCACGATTGGTTGTCCCTTTCTTCGAGTTCAAGGTAGGTGATGGGGCGGAGATTCGTTTTTGGACGAATGTTTGGAGTGGATCATCAAGGCTGCAGGATGATTTTGCTATTATCTTTCGTTTGGCATCGGACAGGACGACGTCAGTCGGGAACTACATCGATAGGAGAGGTGCTGGGGGTGCATGGTGTCCCAAGCCGATGAGAGGGCTTAATGACTGGGAGATAGTTGAGTTCAGCAGGTTGTTAGAGCGGTTGGGGCTCTTCCCTCGATTTCTCAGGGCCGGGATTGTAGAGTATGGTTGGTAGGCAAAAATGGTCGTTTTTTTAGTGAGATCTCTGGTTCAGTTGCTTGAAGCAGGCCCTTCCACTTCCTTTCTTCATAGGGCTGTATGAAATCCAGGTATTCCATCTAAAGTATCTTTCTTTCTATGAAATACGGTTTTGAACAAAATTCTCACTTGTGATCACTTGAAAAATAGAGGGTGGAGGTTGGCTAATTGTTGTTTTATGTGCCACTAAGCAGAAGAATCGGTAGATCACCTTCTCTTGCATTGTCCAATAGCTCATGAGATTTGGAGTTTCTTTTTATCTTGTGTGGGCGTGGCCTGGGTCTTTCCCTCTTCCTTTCACAACTTCTTATCCTGTTGGAATTTGGTAAGTGGGGAAGGGTCAAGGTTGGTGTTGTGGAAGATTTTGTCAGGTGCCATAGCATTGTCCATTTGGGGCGAGAGGAATAGGATGTGGTGAGATTAGGCATGATCCTTACCGGGTTTCTGTGATGCTTTTAGGGGCATCCTATTGGGGGTTAGCATGGGTTTCATGTTTTTCCTTTTATTTTGTGCCTCGCAGCGGTTCACATTCTCATGAACTATGCGTTTTATGTTTCTTTGTATATGCTTTATGTTTATTAATGAATTGCTTGGATTACCGATCAAAAAAAAAATTCAAAGGAAATACTTTAGAAGACTTAGATCTTTGATCTCAAATTTCTTTGCTAACTTGCCATTCTGAGATTCTATCTCATCCAAATCATCACCTGTTACAACAATGTTATCCACATAAACAATCAAAACAGTCTTTTTCTGGCACGACCGCTTGAGAAACAATGTGTGGTCTGCTTGACTTTGTCTGTAACCATTCTTCACCATAATATTGCAAAAATGCTCAAACCATGCTCTAGAAGACTGTTTCAGTCCATACAAACCCTTCTTTAGCTTACACAGCTTCCCTTCATCTAAGGGGCATTTGAACCCAAGAGGAGGTACCATATACACCTCTTCCTCTAAATCACCGTGAAGAAATGCATTTTTCACATCAAGTTGAAACAAGGGCCAATATCTTATTGACTGCAAGAGAAAAGAGGACTCTCACTGAGTTCATTTTTGCAATTGGAGCAAATGTCTCCTAATAGTCTATGTTGTACGTCTAAGTATACTCCTTTGCAACCAAACGAGCTTTGTATCTCTCAATTGAGCCATCCGACCGGTGTTTTACTGTAAACACCTACCTACATCCAATCGGCCTCTTCTCTCTTGGTAGGTTGACCATCTCCCAGGTAATATTTTTTTCGAGTGCACACATCTCTTCTTCCATAGCCTATTTCCATTCTGGTTGAGAGAGTGCAGTGCATCTGCTAAATTGCGAGAGACAGATACAAAAGAAAAAGCCAAGACAAACGAGCGATGCGAAGAAGACAAGACATGGTAAGAGACAACATTAGAGATAGGATGCTAAGTACATGTTCTAGTGCTTTTCCTATGGGCAATAGGAATTTCAGACTCAATAATTTCAGGACTAGAATGAACAACAATGTTATCTGGATTAGAGGAGGTCTCTTGGTGGGGCTCATGAGGTTCTTTCAGCCTTCTTTTGTATACCTGCAATTCTTTGACTACAGGTTCATACTCCCTCTGTCTACAATCATTGTCAGAGGAGAAAATATGAATAGGAAGAGAAGTAGATATCTCTTCACTGATGATCTCTCTTTGAAGAGATGTTTCATTGATAGAAAAATATGGTGTAGACTCAAAAAATGTGACATTTATAGATACGAGGGACCAACGAGAAGGAGGAAGATAACATTTATACTCCTTTTGATGAGGAACATACCCAAGAAAGATACATCGAAGAGCCTTAGGATCAAGCTTTGTGCGAGTAGAACGAGCAATATGCACAAAACAAATACATCCAAAAATCCGCGGGGCCACCGGAAACAAAGGAGTAAAAGGGGATACCAGGGAAAGATTTGGAACTCCAAAATTCAGGAAGACATACGATTGATTAAGAAAGCAATAGTCAAAACGGTATCAGACCAGAAAAGTTTAGGCACATTCATAGCAAGCATAAGCGAGTGACTTCCAACATATGTTTGTTTTTTGCTCAGCCACACCATTTTGTTGAGGTGTGTCAGCATAAGAAGTATGATGAATGATACCATGAGAATCAAAGAATGTAGCCAAAATAGCAGACATATATTTCTCCTCATTATGTGAACGAAGGATTTTAATTGAGGTATAAAACTGAGTGGTTATCATTGTATGAAAAGAAGGAAAAATAGTATCAACTTCACTCTTAGATTTCAACATATATACCCATGTAGTACGAGAAAAATCATTCACAAAAGTAGCAAAATACTAAAAACCACATGATGAAGTAACATGGGATGATCCCCACACATCAGAATGCACGAGAGAAAATGGTGAATTGCATTTATTATCACTAACGATATGAAGTCGACAATGTTTTGTAAATTCGCAAGTTTTACACTGAAAAGAAGAAATCACACTAGAAACAGATAAATGCGGAGACAAATACCTAAAATGGGAAATGAAGGGGTGGCCGAGACGTTTGTGCCCCCGGTATAACTTCTCCATACTTCTAATACTCCGAACACCATGATGTATCTGCTGGACTAATGAAGCAATACGAGGCAAATGGTCGAGCAAATACAGTCCTCGCTCCTTATGGCCCGTACCAATCATCCTTTTCGTTTCTAAGTCCCGAAACACACAATGAGAAGGAAAGAAAGAGACGTTACAGTTCAATTATTTGGTAATATGACTAATAGATAAAAGATTTAAGGTGAACTTAAGAACATGAAGAGCAGAGGAAAGGGACATAGAGGGTGTAACATCAACTCTCCCTTTCCCGCAATGGATGATAAATCCATAACTTTAATTTTGTGTCTATCAGAATCAATGAAGTAAGATGAAAAAAAGAAAGACATACTAGTCATATGATCAGATGCTCCTGAATCAACGATCCAGGAGCGACTATGATCGGAAACAGATGCACTGAGAGACGAGGCTAAGGTACCTGGGTAAGGGACTGAGGCGGCACTGGTGATACTCGGTGTTGTTAATTGGTACATAAAAGGGAGGAGAGCTTTGATCTCTTCTCGAGACAGGTGAGGGCTATTAGATGGAGGTACAATAGTAGATACTGGGATTGTGGATGTAACATAGTTTGCACTTGGACCCCCTCTAGGTCTTCTGTCCCTGTCTCCTCGTCCACTATCAGGACCCCGTGGGGGGGACGACCATATAGATCCCAATAGGTGTTTTCTTTATGACGGGTGCGCCCACAGTGGCCATATTTAAGTTTGTCCCGATCATTAATAAGAAGTCCAAAAGATCCAAAACGACCACCTCTGCCACAACCACCACTCCTACCTCTCCACTGGAATGAGGAGGCTAGTACAAATTTATCAATAATGGAGGAGGGAACATAACACTTCGACGACGCTCCTCAAGGTGTAAGTATGCATAGACCTCATTAGGAGGTGGGACCGTTTGCCAAGTATTTGAACCCTGACTTGTTCATAGTCCATATTCAGCCCTGCAAGTAGCTCAAACACCCGATTTTGTTCAACCAATTTTGTATAAGCAGTCGCATCCTCGGGGCATTTAGCCTGGAAGGTCTGATAGTGATCTAACTCTTCCTAGAGACGTCGAAGAGTAGAGTAGTAGGTGAGAATAGAGATATCCCCTTACTTGAGTTGTGAGATACTCTGACGCAACTCATAAACACGGTCTGTACCCCTATCTCAGAATATGTATGTGTCACAGCATCCCATATAGCTTTTGCGGAAGGAAGGAATAGGTATACACTATTGATGTCTGACTGTATACAGTGGAGAAATCATGACATCACAACTGCATTCTCAGCCTCTCACTTAGCATAGGCTGGATCTGTAGACTTGGGAGTAAAGATAGTACCTTTTAAGTATCCCATCTTCCCCTTGCCTTTAACAAACAATATCGCAGATTGAGACCAGATAAGAAAATTTGTCTCATTTAATTTCACTGCAATAATATGGAGGTTTGGTGCATCACTAACACTAATCACAATACTCCCTCCACCCTGTACACTAGAGGACTGACTATTGGCATTCATCCATCATGAATGTCACAAGGTTGTTTTACACAAATCAACAAGCTAGGGTTCCACAACCCAAAAAACACCCAAAAATACCTCCACAATAGGTAGAATAGTAAAAAATACCAAAAAACAGTAACCCGACAACAACCTAATAGTGTTCAGGATAATAGAAGGATAATAGAAATCCATGGAATAACCCCCACCAACCATATACCAATTTTTAAGTAACAAAAAAGGGCCCTAACAGTAAAAAAAACGACAATTATGGGGGTGAAAAACATTCACTAGACATTCAATATTTCTCCGATTTTCATGAAACTTATTTCAATCCGTTAATATTTATCATATGAATCAAACACAATAGGTTTGAGTCCCCACAAAACTCCTAAATCAATCGCACAATCCAAAAAACCATATCTGAAATTTTTTCTAATTTTTGATGAAAACTCACAAAAAACTCCTAAATCAGGAAATTATCAAAAAATAACCACAGTTCTCGGAAAATCACGATCTATCACATGGAATAAAAAAACCGTCACAAAAATTTTGACGCATCAGTGCATCAGTCCGTACGGTTCCATACGACTGACATAAGAATTCCTCTGAGTTCTACCTACTGAGTTGTACTCCCTGAGTCTTCTCTTTGGCTTAGATACCAAGTTGGTTTAGTTTGTGAGGTTATTAGGATTAAAAGTTAGGGTTTGGGAGAGGGGAAGAAGAAGAAGGAGAAGGAAATTAAGTTAAGGGAAAAATAGTGAGAGAGATTAATGATCTCTCTCACAAACTTTATTATTTATATTCCACTAATGGTCTACTATTAGTATATAAGAGCTACTAATAGTAGACCCACAATACAGTATATAAGAGATAACATAAAGACAAGACTTATAGGAATAAGCCCATAAAGTGTTATTCAACAGTTATTTTACTTGACTACAGAAGGCACAACAATGAATGGAGATTTCGGCCTTTTATTCAAGACCGTGCATTTTTATCTTAAAGTGCCACTGCTTTTAGTGATCTAAGGTATCCTCACCAGAGATATGGTCTAGCCTGAGGTATTCCTATTTTCATGGACGCTAAGTCTCCAACAATATGCAATTAATGAAAGCTAAGGTGATGCAAGATTTTCTAATACTCCAATCCATATTTAAACTATTGGCTGCGTGATAAATTTCTCACCTACAAAATATTCTCATGTTTATTGTTTAATATACTTTAGCTTTAGATCTTGTCTGCATCTAATAACATAATAGAACCAGGACTGCTTTTGATTGTATCAATGCTTTCAAGAGAATTTACACTGTCATACATGACCATGGTATTCATATGTGCTTTTCTGTGATAATTACGTTTCACTGCCCAAGTTGGGACTGTTCTTTTCAATCATTATTGCAAATTGTTCTGTTTAGATCACATGATAGGCTCTGCTCTTGTTGCCTGTCCTTTGTTGTGTGTATCTGATTTATAAGTACAATATAGGGCATTCCCACCACATTGTGAAAGTAGGCATTGTTTCTGGGGGAATGGGGAAGCAGCGGTACCGAGGAATCAATAGGCCACACCTAGTTTAAATACTATTACTAATTCAAGTGTGTATCATATATGGAACATTCCTTAATATTGATCCCTCGTTATTGTCCAGTGTTCAGATCAAGGTTTAAAAAAAGGGTTTCGGACACCGTAACGGATACAACCGAAACCTTTACGTAACGCCGTTGCGTAACGGTTTCGGCCTTAACCTATTTTTTTTCTTTTTTGCTTAAAAAAAATCCAAAAACTTCCAATAAATAGAAAAAAAAAACATATAATAAATGAGTAACAAGATACTTTTAAAGCCAATATGAAGCTCAAAATTTTAAAATAAGGAAATTAGATGGGTCGAGGGTTGAAACATATCCGAAATAAAGAACCTGCCTTGAATTCCTTCAAATCTATGAATTAAACCCCAAATCAAGTTGTTAATCAACAAAAAACAAAATGATTTTAGGAAAAAAAATGTACTAAAAATAGGTAGAGAAGAAGAGAGGAAGCAAATATGGGGTTTTAGAATGAGTTTAGGGATTTTCGGAACCCAGTCCTACGACCAAAACTTTTACGTATCGGGCGTAACGCCCGTTACGTAACGGTTTTGGGTATTACAGTTTTGTTTGGGGATAAACAGGTAAAGGTACGGTATCGGGTATTGCAGGCCAACGAAACCTTTACGTAACAGACGTTACGTAACGATTTCGGCGATTTTTTAAACCATGGTCCAGAGGAGAAGTAATAGGTAGGATTTGAACCTATGAAAATTTTGACCCAAAACCAATGTTACAAATCTCGTTCTTGGGTTTTTATCGGCTGAAGTTTTTCTCGGGAGATTTTCAAATTTTGAGTTTTTTTGGGTATTTATTTGATCAATCTCGGCAATTATTAAAAAGATATTTAAATTACAAAAAATAGGAATACTATCACCAATTTATAAATTCATCAACCAAACTTTTTAACACTCACCATAAACCAAAATATCGCGATAACTCAACTCTCTCTTAAAACATATAAATTGATTGAAAGTAAGAAGAATAAAGTATCGATATTTTAAAAGAGAAAAATAGAAAGAAAAATAAAGGTAAGATTTTAAATTGAGATATTTTATAAATCTTGGGATATTTACGCGATAAAAAGATAAAATCATATTTCTCGGGAGATTTTTAAAATACCGCGATAAAATCAGAGATTTAAACTTAAGATGTTTTTCTCGGCTTTTCTCGGGAGAAATTGAGTATTTCTTGGGAGATTTGTAACAATGCCCAAAACAAAGGATCTTAGAATATCTACAATTATAAGTGACAGTAAATGGACAAAAAGTGGTCTTGATGTCTATATCTATAATCTATCTATATCTATAACCTATATAAAAAGGGTGTAGGAAACGCCGACTTTCAAATTTTCGTCAAACTTTTTGATTCCAATAATACCACTGCTTGCACTTTTTAATTCCTATAATAACCCTGCTTCTCATTAATTACAAGCACTTCTCATGGGCCTTGTCATATTCCAACCACACTGCTCCATTGATTTGTGCGATCCAAACCCACCAAGCTGTGAACGTTTTTGTTCACCATTTCTGTATTTCGAAAATGCCCCATTAAAAAGCCATTTATCTTTTTACTAACCCATCAACTCCTCCTCTCCATCGTCATTCTCAAACCCATCTTCGCTACATCCTCTAGATGTTTCCACCACTCCACCCATCATCGCCACATCTCTCTTATCTGGATGTTTCCCCCACTCCATGGCTCTCAGCTACGCATCCATTCGAGATGCATCCTCGAATTGAGTCGCTCCTCATCGACACCCAACTAATACGTGCGTCACCAATCTATCAATCCTTCGTAATGCATTTGCCCTAAAAACGGATCACGATCTCAGTCGCCTATTTGTTGCATCTTCAGAATCGACCTCACCTCCTTACAACTAATCTTCTTACTCTTTCTCGTTTGTTGTGTTCAAATATTAGGATCTCTTGTGTTGCTGATGTTTTGTTTTCCCTTTGGATTTTTGCCATTTTTACGATCATTTGAATAATTTATTTCTTTCTTTTTTCTCCTTCTTGTATTGCAAATGGAGTTTTCAATTTTTTCTAATTTAATTTCCGAAATTGTAATTTCCAAAACTTCATTTCTTTTGTCTTCCCTACTTGTGTTCATGAAGCAGTGAGATGCTACGTTCTCTCGCTCAAATGTTATATTTTTTTTACATTTCTTACAGTTTAATTTTTTTTTCTTATTTATTTTTATGCCCTTTCTTGATGAGTTTTGCGTATTTACGTTTTGGTTTCTCTCCATTTCAACTTAATCTCTTTATTTGTTTTTATTTATTTTCAACTTTAAAAAAAATCTGTGATGATGATAATTATTTTATTTTTGACATTTCTTATAGTTTTATTTGTTTTTCTTATTTATATTGGTATGGGCTTTCTTGATGAGCTTTGGGTACCTGGGTTTGGATTTTCTCTATTTCAACCTTGTCTTTAAAAAAAAAAAAATTATTGATGTTCAACATTTTAAAAAATATATGTATATATATATACATATATATAATTTGTGATACCTATAAGAGTCAGTTTTTTTGTTATTTATTTTGTATCATTTTTCAGATAAATCCCAATCAGTTTTTTCACTTTTCACAGCTGATATTCAGGGTTAAAGACAAGGGAAATTGAAGTTGGATGTCTTTTTTTAAGATCAGAAAGAAAAAATAAATATCGCTGAATAATTTTTTCCCTTACATTGTCCGAGCATTTGCAGAGTTCTGAAAGTTAAGACACTTCTGCACTAATGGATTGAATCAAATACTTTTATTCTCATTTTTCTGAAAGGTAAGACACTTCTACAGTAATGGATTGAATCAAATACTTTTATTCTCCTTTTTATTTCTCTAAATGAATTTCCGATTTTGTTCTGATCTTCATAATAAGTTGTAAGAAATCGTCAGTAGAAATATCAGAAATTTGTGACACATTCATTATATAACATTTAAAAGGAACTATGTTTATGCTGTGCATAGTTTTCATGTAAAAAATTTAGTTGTGCTTAGCATATACATGCTTCAAAACTATTGAGAATGGTAATTTGGATGTAATTGGGTACTTTCTGAAGGTGTTTTAATTGCAATGGTAACTCTACTTATATGGGTTTTCGGGCATAATATTTTCTATCTGAAAAACAAAGATTTACACTTAGATCCCACTAAATCTGTTAAAATACATTTGTTTTTCAATTAAACACTCCTAAAATGCATATTTTGAGAGTTTTAACTGTATTCATCTGTGATCTGCTTCTATAATTCAGTAACTCTAACCAAATAGAGTTAAGTCTTGCGGCTTGCAACCAAGCACTCACAGTTTGAAAGTCATGTTAATTATATATTGAGATGTAGTAATTGTCTGTATCTTGTGAACTTTTGAGATTTGATATGTGGGACGTCATTTTGACAGTACCAATTTTGTGAATTACAGTGAAGTCTGAGAGACATTACTGAATTGTATGGCTGCGAGTCATCTTTGCATTGGGTTGAAGCACATCGCAGATCCTCAGATTTACAATCAATTAGCTCAATCTGCTTTGGAGCTGCGAAGATCTCTACCATACTTGTTGATGATGAAATTCAGTTTAACAAAATGCATGACATTGAGTGGCGCTTCAGTTGTTGGTAGAATTTTAAGGATTGAGCGTTTGGTTGAGACGATTCTTGATGAAGTGAGATACTGTCTTTTTATTTCATTCCTCTCTTTTACTTGTTCTGTTAGTGGAGGAAAGTTTGGTTGTCTTGGCTTTAATTCTGCATGGCATAATGACTATATTCAATTTTGTGCTTCATATCTTTCTAGTTGGGAGACACTTTTCATTTGATGTTTTGTATATCTATTCTATTTGGTCCAAGTGACATGCATAAAATTTTGTTTGATCGATTCTAGCTCAATCATTTATCATTTTATGCTGGGCTCGAGCTTCTGGCTCAACTGTTGAGGGAAACCTATGGAGTTAAGGTCCATTCTTCTATACTTGACGCATGCATAGTATCGTTTTGAGCATCCTACTGAATTTGTTTTTTTTTCCTTCCAAGTGGTTATTAATCTGCAAATGTTTGTGTTTTGCGTTTTGCAGATGACTTGATTATTGACTTCGTGAAGATGATCGGATTCAGGTACATGTAGTATGATATTTAAGTTCATATTCTTTTGTGAATCTGAACTGTTGTTATGCTGATTTGGAGCATTTTTTTCTAATATTATTATAATTGATCTGATTTGTAAGCGATCAAAAAAATGATCAAATTAATCTGTTGGATCTTTATTGTTCTCATCAAATTTTGATTGATATCCATTATTTTGAAATTCCGGGCATGCAATTAAGCTAATTTCTATATAGTAATTTTTTCATGTCAATTAAATAAAATAAAATTAAGAATTCAGTTTTATGATCTCAATCATAAAAAAAATTAAATTTTATAATTTGCTCAGTGAATTAATTATTTGTATCACATTTTGAAAATACGATTTTCTTATTTGAATAAAAGCTTGCACGTGCAGCTACTACTAGTAAATATAATAACGAGAGTAAAATTAATTGATTAAAGTGAGGTATTGATATTAATAATGATACACATTTAAAACTAAAATGGAGCATTTATAAACGATAGGAACAAGAATTAGATTGACTGGTGTAAGATCAACTGATTAAAACGTGGTCATGATATGGATGGTAGCGGTAGTTGGGACCAGAAGCAGCACAAAACTGGAAGTTTGAGTACCTGAATAGAAACTTCAACCTTTGATAGCAGAAAATCTATATGCATGAAAGCTGGGTTTGTAAAGATATTTTTTTTGTTCCGTGGATGATAATTGTGAAGTATGAATTTTCTGGGTAGACCGACTTCAGGTAGATGTTTCTTTCTCTATCCTCCCAAAGTATCAAAGTATCTATTAACTTTGGAGGAGGAAGCAAAGCATTGATTAGTGCCATCTATGGTAAATGTGATTTGCATGATAGACGTATTCTTTGGGATGAACTAATTGTCAGCAATTATTAATAACTTGGGCGGTTGGGGGAGATTTAAATGCAATTATAGAATCCTCGTTTAAATTAGAAGGAAGAAATGTTGATAATAAATCTATGTTTGACTTCTAGAGCACAGTTAGTGCGTGTGGGCTAATCAATGCCGGGTTTAAAGGTAGCAGATTTACTTGGTCAAATAACCAACGGGGAGCAACCTGTATTAGGTCCAGCCTAGATCTAAAATTTGTTAATCATATTTGGCTCTCTAAGGTTAATTTTATTGTGGAGCATGTTGCGAGACTCTCTTCGAATCACTGTCCAATCATTTTAACAGTTGGTTTGTAGCAAAATCATATGTAATCATTTCTGCTTTCAGAAAATGTGGACAAGGTTTCCAAACTTTTTAGATGTTATTAAAATATCTTGGGTCCACCCATGTGAAGGCGATCTGGTTATGGTTTTATTTTATAAGTTGAAAAGGTTAAAACTTATTTTATGCTCTTGGAATCGGAATAGTTTTTAGGACATCTTCTAAAATGCTAAGGAAGCTGAAGATAAGGTGTTAGAGCATGAGATTGATATGCAATCCAGTTGGTCTGATGTTTAAGTGCAAGAATTAACAGGTGTCAAGAATACTTTGGAGGAATGTTTGATTCGAGAGTGAATCTTCTGGAAACAGAAAGTACAGATTAAATGGTTAAAGGAGGGAGACAGGAATTCAAAAGTTTTTCATATTTCAGTTAAAGCTAGGAAGAAAAGGAATTATGTATCCAGAATCAAGAAACAAGATGGTTTTTGCGATGAGGAAGAAAGTATTACTGACGAAGTGGTTAAATTTTTTAGACATTTGCTTAAATCTGAATCCCATAACCAGATAGTTATCTTCTCGATGTTATTACTCATCTGGTCACCGAGACAATGCATTTCGTTGTAGTATTCTATTATTGTACGAAGCTAAAGAAATTGGTTTCTCTATTGATGCTGACAGTGCTTGGGGCCAGATGGATATTGTGGTGCATTTTATAAATATTGTCGGAATATAATTAAAGAATATGTCTTTGCTATGGTGAAGAGTTTCTTTGATTTAGGTAAGATACCCAGATTATAGTTCATTTTCTCATTTTATATCCTATAATTGTATGCAATTTTACTTATAAGATATTGTTGAAAACTATTGCTTCTCGCTTAGGTTTGATCCTTCCTAAACTGGTTTCAGGGGAACAAGGAGTCTTTGTAAAGGTAGAAGCATAGTGGACAATATTATCCCGGCTCAAGAAATAGTTCATGATATTGACAGAAGGATTCATGGAGGGAACATTATGATTAAAATAGACGTGGCAAAGGTGTATGACATACTAAAATGAGGCTTTCTGCTTGACGTCTTATAGAGATTTGGATTTTCCGATTAGTCCAAAAAATTAATAGAGGGATGTTTGGGGATTCAGTTCTCACTAATCATTAACGGTGCTTTGGAAGGTCTTTTTCAAAGTTCTTGAGGTCTGAGACAAGGTGGTCCTCTTTCATCCAGTTCTTTTATTATTGCATAAGAGGTGCTGGGTAGGGGATTAAATAAGATTTTTCAATGTGGATAAGGTAGATGTTACTATAATGGCGGGGATGTGAAACCAGTGACTCATCTATTATCTGCTGATGATGTACTCATTTTTAGCAATAGATCAAAGAAGACTCTAAAAAAGCTGATAGGATTCCTTGAAGATTATGAAGATGTTTCTGGTCAAGAAGTTAATAAAGAGGAGTGCCTTCTACTGCTCTAAACGGATGTCAGATTCTAGATGTACATACCTTGGTGCTCCGATCTATAAGGATAGACTTACAAATGCTTTCTTTAATTGTCTTTTTGGTAAAATTAGTAGTCAGATGGGAGGGTGGAGAAGCAAGTTGTTAACTAGTGGAGGCCACTTTATTCTCATTAAGCATCTTCTTTCCTTGATGTCCATTCACATCGTACCTAGTGTTCCTATGACCAAGGGGTTTTTGAAAAATTCAATAAGATTGTAGCCAGATTTTGGTGGAATGGCGAGGTTAGTAATAATTGTCATCATTGGATTGGGTTTGATAGGATGAGCTACCCAACAAATAGAGTGGCTTGGATATTCGTCGGATTTCAGATGTTCATAACACATTCCGAATGAAAATGATATGGAGACTAATAACAAACACATGGTCTGATTTGTGGGGAAAAAATGTCAAAGACGTTCTTCTATGGTTGGTTATTATCTAGCAAGGTAGCTCTAGATTGTGGCGTGAGGTAGTTGTTGTTATAGTTAAGGTTATTATTAAATCTAAATGGCTGGTCAGAAATGGAGAAAAAAACATCATTCTGGTTTGACCCTTGTTTGTCAGACAGGCAACCGGCTGAGTTTAGTACATCAATTCCTTCCAAAACCCAATGATTAAAAATCTATTGAATGATAATAGGGTATGGAATTTGCCGGATAATGATCAGACTTTACCTCAAGATATGATGCAACTGATAAAGAACAGTCCCTGTTTCTTCATAGTGAAATTGCTGTAGAGGTTTGGAGCTTCTTTAGCAGAACATTTGGTGCTCGTATGATGAGATGGGATTCTTGGTTGATTGATGAGATGGGCTAACAGAGGAAAGAAACAATCACAAGTTGGTAATTGGTACTCTGATGAAGTTGATTCCACCCTTTTCAGGTTTGGGAAATTCAAAAGGAATGAAGTAACAGAAGATTTGAATTTAAACTTTCTTCAAATCAGGATTTTCAAAGAAAAAACCTTTGGATGGATTCGGGATCTATCTCCATTGAATAAGTTTAATTTAGATGCTTCACATATGGATAACTTAATCCTGCAGGTTCTAAATGTTGATGTTATTCTGGTTCATGCTAAACTTATGACTGGGACTAGATGGACAAAACCAAAATGTAATTGGTTTAAGTTGAACACTAATGGAGTATATAAAGAGAATCCGGGTAACAGTGGAGGTGGTGGAATTATTTGTGATTATCAAGGTAACACGGTTGCAGCCTTTTCATCTTATTATGGGATGTGCTCTAATTCCACTGTTTAGAGCTATTTTAGATGGTTTGAGGCTATGCAAAAATCACAATATAGACAATATTGAGGTCAATTAGTGATTTGAAATTTCTAATGAATTGTGTTAAGTTTGGCAGGTCAGTCTGGTATTGGTAGGATGAGGTAGAAGACCTAGTTTAATCTTTTAAACTTCATTTTTTCCATACCTTAGGGGAAGATAATCAAATGCCGGATGATTTGGCTTAATCTGGCATGCATAACAAGAGCATATCAAGTTTTTTTCATGACAAAAGAGAATTTCTAGAATCAACAACATATTTTATGTTCATGGTCCATATATGGATTAGGTATTTGGGTCCTTTCAATTTAAGAAAATAGGAGTTGTGTGAGATGTCTAGACTCTAGAATCTCTAGATCATAGTTACCAGAGCGAAGCAAAGTGAAAGCGAGAAGCAGGAAGTGAGACTCAAAAAAAACCTTAGGAAAGGGGAAGCGAGAAATGATATATAGGCTCTTCATTCTCATTATGTTCTTATGGGTAGTTGTACCTTTGATTTTATCTTAAATGATATTTTTGTGGAAAAGTAGGTGACTTAGGTTCCAAACCGACGATACTTGCTTAGAGTTTACATCCTAGGTTATCGATTGTGGTCTACCTAATCACTTCACATACAACTCCCTTTGATTACTAAATGAGACGTGATAGAAGCAAGTCTGTCAAAGGAGGAGAGCTTCCTAGGAAGCTAGTCTAGGAAACGAGCTTCCCACCTAATACATAGCTTCCCTGCAACTATGCTCTAGAGTGATAGACTTTGTCTCGATTCTTGTATAGGTTCTCTTGATCAGGGTAGAGCCAGGGGACGAGGCCCCTCCCCCCCCTCCCCAATTTTTTTTAAATTAATTAGATTATAGGTACGCTTTTTTAATAAAATAAATAATATCTTAATTTTGTATATAGTGCCCCTCCCCCCCAAAAAAAAAAAAATTGATTTTTAAAAAATATGTATATTATAAAAGGATTGATACTTTAGGCATCCATGTGTCCCTTTTAACCCTCTTTAACCATAGTTAAGATTTATTAACTAAGGATATAATATTTTTCTAAAAACTAAGGTAGGTGTATAAACCCTAGGGGTGAGTAAATCTTAACCACAATTAATGGGTATTAAAATGGATATGTGTCAAGCAGGGGAGGCGCATACGTGTACTTTTTTTTTGTTTCTTTGTTCTGTTGGGAACAGTCTTGGGGTTGGGGTGGTCTCCACCTTGGACGGTTTCAATAGCATTTCCCTTATTGGAATGCTATATTAACGAATTTTATAGCCACAAATGACCCATTACCCAAAAAAAAAATCTCAGGGCTTACACCCCCGAACCCCCAAGGTCCCATACGCCAATCCCATTTCTTAATATATGTTGTCACGCCCCAAAACCTATACACAATAATTACTCATATTTGTACAAATATTAAGGCGTGAACCGGAAACAAAATCCCAATATTAATGGAAATTAAAATAATTTAATACTCCATTAAACATATATAAATTTCCAACATAACTAAAAGACTCAACAAACATGAGTTCTCCTTAATTAAACCGTCTAAAGTTTCCCACATCTCGAGTACCCACCAACTCAGTTGGAAGAACTCTCTCCCCAACCTTGATTGGACACTCTCTAAGAGTAGCTAACTCTCCCAACGGCGTCACAACCGACCAGTATAGTCAAGGCGTCGCCTGGGCGTCACCTAGGTGGTCGCCTAGGCAATTTTGGACTGTCACCTCCTAGGCACCTCTCTAGCAGTGTAGTTAAGGCGTCGCCTAGGCGGTCGCCTAGGCGTTTTTGGAGGAGAGGCGCCCAACTAGTTGCATAGGCGGTCGGAAAGCGGTCGCCTAGTCGACGCCTTAACGCCTGGGCGGTAGGCGCCTGGGCGGTAGTGTTTAAAGACAATGATTTTTAAATGTTAAACTTGATTAATATAGTTAATGATGTTTATTATATTAGTTTAATGACCAACTAATCATTTAATATATATTGTTTTATGTTTTTTTAGGGTTCAAGATTTGGGAATTGGGAGAGAACTGAGAAGAGCAGACGAAGGAGAAGAAGATCATCCTCCGATCAAGGTACGCCTCTCTCTCTCTCTCTCTCTCGCACCGTGCGGTAACGCACGCTGTTTTTTTTTTTTTTCCTTTCCTTACTCTCTCTCTCTACTGTGTCTCTCTCTCTCTCTCACTCTCTCTCCAGCACCGTGCGGTAACGCACGTTTTTTTTTCCCTTTCCTAACTCTCTCTCTACTGTGTTTCTCTCTCTCTAGCACAGTGCGGTAACACACTGTGTTTTTTTTTTTGTAAATTCTCTCTCTCTCTCTTTCTCTACTGTGTTTCTCTTCTCTAGCACAGTGCGGTAACGCACTGTGTGTTTTTTTTTTTTTGTAAATTCTTTCTCTCTCTCTCTCTCTCTAAGGTGTTTCTCTTCTCTAGCACAGTGCGGTAACACACTGTGTGTGTGTTTTTTTTTTTTTTTTTTGTAAATTCTCTCTCTCTCTCAATTCTCATACGGTAACGCACTGTGTGTGTGCCCATTTACAGGATTTTTTTATATTAGTAAATTCTAAATTGATCAATACCTCCCTGTGCAGACCTATTTAATTAGTAATTTTGATCTAGTTGTCTAGACCCCATTTACAGAATTTATTTTTTTTGAACAGTTATGCTGTGAGTAATTTTGCTTCTTTGATTTTCTGAATCTAAGTTTTACTTAACTGAATATGGGTTTTTCTTGGACATTGTTTGCAGGGTGTTGGAGAATCAGATCGAGCTAAGCGCTTGAGAGAAGACTCTTTGCTTCTACTCAGAGGATTTGACTCAATTGCCTCTTCTTTGTCTCAACTTACCCTCAATTTAGACACTGCCTTGCAGGTAAGGGTGTTCTTCAATTTTTGTAGAAATTCTAGGGAAGTTTGAATTAGATTTGTAACTCATTTGTAAGGCTTTTTGGTGAATTGGGGTTTTCTTCAATTGCATTCCATAAATGTAGAGAATGAAGATTTGTTTGTTTAATTTTTAGATTTATTATAGCTACTTGGGTCTATTGTTTTGCAGTGGAATGGGATCCCTTTACTTTGTTTTGCTTTGGAAATCAACTTGGAACTGACTTATGCTACAACTGTAAGTCTGTAATTTGGAAATGCTTCTTACACTTGGAACTGACTTATGCTACAACTGTACGTCTGTAATTTGGAAATGCTTCTTACATGTTTGATTTTTATGGCTTGCCTGTTTATATATATTGTTTCTGGAGCTGCTTTTGATTTCTGTCACAATATATTTGTGCAGGTCACGTATATTGCCTCTTACAATATCTTAGTTGCTAGCATTTCTGTTTCACCTGCCTTAACTAAACCCCCATAACAGGTATTTGCTGTTTCTTTTTCTTCTCTTGCTTGCTACTTTGAATAGTTGGCTTCAACGCTGCATGAGTCTTTGAAATATTGAACATAGTGAACAACTGATCATTCAACTGTTACTTTAAGGGTAATGCTATTGATGCTGGCTTTTTAAAAGGGGAATGCTATTGGTGCTGATTTATTTGTTTTTGTAATGATGAATGATCTGTGCTGGTAATTAATTAATTAATTATAATCATTCATAGTCTCCCTTTTTTTTAGGGGGGAGAGGGGGAGTATTGAAGAGAGATCAATAGTCAATATCTCTCTCAGTCTTCCCCCACTCAGATTATTGATCATGTTCCCATATGTAACTTTTGGTTTGATTCTTTTAAATGAGAACCTGAATCATTAATCTGAGAGGGGAAAGATCATTCTTGGATAATTTACATGATGTCAAGTGTCAACTTCTCTCTTCATTCTTTGAATGCATTAATATAACAAATAGTGAATATTGCGCACAATTGTGTCTGGTAATTTGAATGCATATTACACAATTATATTTGAATGCATTAAAAAAATAAATAATAATGCTTAACTGCTTGTGCAATGATCTTTAAATGTTTAATGTTCATCTAATATAAATTTGTTAATTTCTTATTTTCTTTATGTTTCAAAGATGGAATCAGGATCAGGATCTATTCGATCCAAAGACTTGGGATGGAAATATAGTTATTTAAAAGATCCAAATGACAAGAATGCAGTCACCTGCAATTTTTGTCATAATACTTACAAAGCTGGCATCCACCGGTTGAAGATACATTTAGCTCAATTTGGCGGAAATGTAGCCAAATGCTCGAAGGCTCCAGAAGCTGTGAGGGATGAAATTCGAGCTTTTCTATCCCAATCTTCAATGAGCAAGACTAAGGACTCGCATATGGCTTCAAATACTGTAGAACAAGAAGACATTTGGTTAGAAGAAGATACTGAAGAGCCAGAAGCTGTAAATTTAAGTGGAGAGATAAGGCCTCCTAAGAGGAAATGACCAATAGATAGATTTGTAGCTTCAAAACCGGAGGATGCTTATAAGAAAAAGAAATGAAAGCAAACAACAATTGAAGGTGTGTTGAAGAAAACTGAACGGGAGAATGCCTGTCAATATGTTGCACAATGGTTTTATCAGGCAGGAATACCATTCAATACTGCAAGATTGAAGAGCTTTAAAACAATGATTGAAACAGTTGGGCAATTTGGACCAGGGATGAAGGCACCAAGCTACCATGAGTTAAGGGTGTCATTCCTTAAGAAGGAAGTGGCGCGCACTAATGAGATGCTAGAGCCTGTAAAAAAATCATGGGATAAATATGGATGCACAATAATGTCTGATGGTTGGACAGACAGGAAGAATAGGACATTGATAAATTTTTTAGTGAATAATCCTTCTAGCATGGTGTTTTTGGAATCTATAGATGCCTCATCATACATGAAGACTGGGCAGAAACTTTTTGAGTTGTTGGATTCCTATGTAGAGAAGGTTGATGAGCATAAAGTAATCCAGGTTATTACTGATAATGCTTCCACGTACGTACTTGCTGGAAAAATGTTGATGGAGAAAAGACGTCATTTATTTTGGACACCGTGTGCGGCGCATTGTATTGATCTCATGCTTGAGGATATTGGGGAGATTCCTAGAGTGAAGGGGGTATTAGAGAAAGCAATTGCTTTGAGTGAATTTATATACAACCATGGATTTGTATTGAATTTGATGAGGACACATACTAGTAATAGGGATCTTCGACCGGCCGTCACAAGATTTGCAACAGCTTTTCTTACCTTACAGAGCATCCACAAAAAGAAAGATGTTTTAAGAAAGATATTCACTTGTGATGAGTGGAATAAATCAAAGTGGCCGAGTGATGTAAAAGGAAAAAAAGCCATGGAGACTGTTTTGTCTACTACTTTTTGGAATAACATCATATATGCAATGAAGATCACAGCTCCACTAGTGCGTGTCTTGAGATTGGTTGATGAGGAGAAGAAACCCCCTATGAGATACATTTATGAAGCTATGGATAGAGCTAAGGAAGCCATTAAAGAAGCAATGGGTGGCCAACGATATGAGCGACGGTAAGTCTTTAATTTGTCTCTTTGAATAATACATGAACATAATTTTTTAAGTATTTTGTAATTTTATTTATTATTAATTAATATAATTGATAATCATTAATATAGGTACAAGCCAATTTGGAATATCATTGACAGAAGGTGGGATGTACAACTTCATCAACCTCTCCATGCGGATGGATATATCCTTAAATCAGAGTTTTATTACAACAATCAAGATATCGAACCTTGTGAAGAGGTTATGAAAGGATTGTACAAAGTCATTGAGAGGTTAATTCCAGAATTAGACTTGCAAGATAAGATAATAACTGAGTTGGCAATGTATAGAAGTGCTGAAGGCCTTTTTGGGTGGCCTATGGCGATCCGACAGAGGACTACAATAACACCAGGTTATTACTTATTAGTTAATTACTTTTATTTATTAAGTTTTTAATTAATTTGATGTTTTGGTATTGCTTTCTTACTTATGATCTTATCTAATGTAGACAAATGGTGGGGTTCTTTTGGGAGTTCAACCTCTACTTTACAAAAATTAGCTCTACGAATTCTTGGCTTGACTTGTAGTGCAAGTGGTTGTGAGCATAATTGGAGTGCATTTGAGCATGTGAGTATATTTATATACGTGTCTTTCCTTTTTATTATATTTATAAGTTACTTATTTATTGTAAATTGTATATTAATGGTATAAAATTTTCAATTTTACAGATACACACAAAAAAGAGGAATAGATTAGAGCAAAAAAAGTTGAATGATCTAGTCTATGTTCGTTATAATCAAAAGTTGGTGGAGCGATTCAATACAAGGGATTCGATAGACCCTATCACATTGCGGGATATTGATGAATGCAATGAGTGGCTCATTGGAAGCATGCAAGAATTAGTGCATGAAGATGATGATTTAACATGAGACCAAGTTGCAGAGGCTTCTGGAGCAAATGAACAGCGCACCCGACATACTAGGTCCAGCTCTCATTGGCAAAGGGGAGGTCCAAGTGGAAGCTCGCGAAGAATGGTTGAAGAAGAACCACCACTTGCATCAGATGAAACAAATGACGAAGAATTATACATTGATGCAGATAATGATGACTCAGATGGGGGTGACGATGACATAGAGAATGAAGCTTTATTACATTCTCTTATTGATGATGATGATGACTGATATGAATGATTGTAATAGACTAGTTATTTTATGTTTTTTTTTTGTGGAATGTGGGTTTGGAGATACATTGGTATGTAGGTGATGATGCTTTTAAACTTTATATTATGTTTTTGTGGGATGTGGGTCATTCCATTCCATTCCCTTCCTCTCTAAAGCTTGACTGTAACTCTCTCTCTCTCTCTCTATATATATATATATATACATATTATGCACATATTCTCTAACACCCCCTTATATTCTTTTCAGTGCCGGAGCTACAAGGAGAGCATGAAGATATCTCTAAAGAAAAGGCCCGATTAGCTGCAAATCAGGTTTTTTTTTTCTCTTCATATCTTCTCTTTATGTGATTGCAGTAGGGTATCTTTGTAATTTATAACCCCATTGTTAATAATCTATTATAGTTTATTGAAAATAGTAGAAACCATCATCATTCCTCTTGTATAATATATATAATCTCTAATTTCTTATAATTTATGCAAACTCTTGAAAAATTCAATTCAATGCAATGCTGTATACACAATATTTTATATCGAATACTGAATAATTCACTTGGATTGGCACAAATTACATGCACCATACTTGGATTCTGCTTTGGTTGTTCATAATTTCTTATATTTCCTACAACAAAGACTGATTTTATTCACTTTAGGCCTCACATGTGTATGATGTATCATACTTATTAGAATCTCTCTCTCTCTCTCTCTCTATATATATATATATATATTAAATTTATCGCCTAGGCGTCGCCTAGGCAACGCCTCGCCTAGGCGGGGTTAATCGCCTAGGCATCGCCTAGACGCCTTGACTACATTGCTCTCTAGGCCAGGCAGTAGTTACCTAAACCCTTTAACAGTTAGCCTGCTTACAATTTTACAGCTTATACATATAAATACCATTTAAGTCAATGGTTTTATACTTTATTTTCATTTACTTAAGATAATTATATGTAAATAAGATTATATCCTCATTTGAATTTAATAAAAATTTTCTTAGATCCAAATTCCAAAAGAATAAAAAGTCAACTTTTCAGTTCAAGAACAAAATCCGCATTTTTAGCGCCTTTGTCACAATTTAAACTTGCAAATGCTAAGTTATTTCTCAAAATTTAAAATTTCCACAAATTCTATTAAAACAAAATATTATTAAAACCTAAAAGTCCAGTAAAAAAATTCTCATATTTTAGTCTTTAAAAATATTTTCATTTACAAGGTCAAAAAGTCAACTAATAGTTTAGTAGAAAAAGATTTACATTCAAGCATTACAACATTAAATGTTATTTTACCTAGATTATTGTCAACCTTAAGAGTTTTGAAGTGTTATAATGTTATGTGTGTGTGTATATATATATATATAATTTAATTTTTTTTATCACCTAGGCATCGCCTAGACACCTTGACTATACTGCAACCGACAAAGCTACTTCTAAGGTTCCAGACACTAAACTCAAGGCATTCTACTCTTTGATCATCTCAGGAAAATACTTGTCATAGAATTTTAGTTTAAATTCCTCCTAGATCATCTTAATCACATCCTTGATCATAAATGCTAAATCTCACAAATGGTGCGCCTCACCTTCTCAGATTATCATAATTTATAACTTCAAGATCTTCTTGAATGTGAGAATCCACTCGTCTACTCCCACAAGACTACAGTCCCGCCCAAGGCCGATGGATTCCACCTCTTAAATTCCTTAATAAGCCTAGCCAATTGGGTTAAATTCTAATGACTGACTAGATACTTTTGGCCTAGTTCTGACCTGACGAATAGTTAATCTCGTCAAACAACAAACATTAGAGTTCTACCATGACCCTAATCACAATATACTACTCTAATGTTATCCTAAACTCCATAGAGACCCTAAGAACCAATCCTAGGTGTCACTCTTATTACACCAGAGTTTCTAAACCTAGTGCTCTGATGTCAATCTGTCACGCCTTGAAACATATACACAATAATACTAATATTTGTATAGATATCAAATCGTGAACCAGAAACAAAATTCCAATATTAATGGAAATTAATATCATTTAATACTCCATTATTAAAATATAAATATCCAGTATAACTAAAATATTTAGTTCTCTCAAAACTAAACCATCTAAAGTTTCGATATAGGTTACCTCACTACAGTTCTCTCACTCTAACAGGGAAGGAAACTCTAAAGCTAGTCCCACTTGCTCAAGCGAGAGCGATTCCTATTCTTCTTAATCACCACCTGAAAGGAAGAATCAACAATGGTGAGCTCACAGCTCAACAAGAGAATACAACTATAATTTAGATGCATCAACAATTCATATGATAAGATGACTAAGAAGTTATGCATATTATTCAAGTAAGTCTCTACTTATGTTTCAATCCGGTCAATAGGGGTCTTACACAACTTACCCTATTGACCAAGTGAATCCTTGGGGTCTCACACAACTTACAGAGGATTGAGCTGAGTTGTGTAAGACACACAATTCTCATATGGGTGAACTGTGTGAGACCTAAGGGATAGGGTAAGATGTTGGTTTGATGTTAAAGGATTGCAACACATTATTTTACCCAAAGAATTGCTACACATTATAATAACAGAGGGAGTTTAAAATCCAAAAGAAAAGAAGACAATTATTTTACCCAAAGAATTGCAACACAAGTGAACATTGTCCAACTTGCTTGGCCACTGAATGGAACAGAGGGGATGCTAGAGAGAGAGGGATGAATTGAATATGTTGAAGTATTCAAGATTTACAATATCCTTTTTCCTTTCAAAGAAGGCCATAGAGATACAAATGATGGTTTCGGATAAAAGGGGCAGTGAGGTTGAAAAATCAATATTAAGCCTAGAAAGCAGTATAAAGGGCAATGGAGAATAAATATTAGTAAACCCATCAAGGAGAAGAACATTCCCAAACTAGCAACAACAAAAAAAACCCAAACTCCCCAAAATTCGCTAGTGACAAGGTCTTTTGGTAAATACAAAAAAAAGGATAACATGTTCAGAACAATCTTCTTATTGTCCTATCTCTAAAAAATGTGGGAGCTCTCTTGACTTGGGCAAATTTTGGTTATTAGAGTTCGGTGCATTTGTATAATTTTTCTTGGAAAATAGTTACCGTACGAGTGGCTCCCATTTTATAATGGTATGACCGGTCCTCATTGGTCCACGCCCCAATTTTAAATACTCACCTATTGTGGTTAAGATTCACTCACCCCTAGAGTTAAGCAATCCAACCATGTTTTTTTGTTTTTTTTTAAAAAACAAAATCTTAGTTTTAATTTAGTTAAGCTTAATCATGTTTAAAGGGGTGTTAAAAGAGACACAAGGACATAGGGGTAAGATATATAACGGACCCATGGGTCCGCTAAGCACTGCTCATTTTTCTTTGGTGTATATTTTCCATCACCATCAGTTTGTTCCCTTCAAGCTTTAATAAAATAATTCATCATTTTCATTGCTAATCCTGCAAGTATTACATGTTTGAAAGTCGCCCAAAGTTTTCAGAAGATTGGGTGATTGTTGCTGTTCCGAGTCTGGTTTGCATGACTGCAGAAAATAGTGCGACTGAGTGGGCCTTTTAAGTTTTTTTTTTTTCTTTGGATTGTTTCAGATATCTGTAATATTGTCAAAAGAAGGAAACATTACCAGCTAATAGTTTCATATAGCTGTAATATTGTCAAAAGAGAAAGAGAAGGAAACAGTACTAGCTGATTCTTCTGTGACCTATGGCTGATTTCTTGATGTTTGGGGGAGGTTTTGATTTTTTTTAGATATTAACCAGGAGCCTTCGTTTGGAGAATTTTAGTTTCTGGAACGGAAATCAGATTTGATATCTGTGGGATGTCTCTCAAGTTGTATATGCTATAGTCACAAGACATGCCTTAATCACAATATTTTTCTTTATCAGTGCCTTGTCGGGTAGGCAATACATTCTGTTATGTCATTCTAGTATATCAGGAGTCATATAGTTTGTGGTACAATGTTTTTTAGCTCGTCTTATTGGTTTTTGTGTTGTGTTCCATGTGGCAAACAAAGTCCTTGACACCTGAGAGAACGGAACGATCAATTCCGAGGTGACACATCAGCTTTTCTAGTTTTTTTGTTTTTTTTGGTAGGGTTCAGCTTTTCTAGTTGGATCGAAATGTTTAAAAGATGAACAAAATTAAATTATGGAAGTAAGTGGGCATCATGTGCTTCTATGCTTACAACCTGGGAAGCAAAGAAAGGAAGCTCGGAATCTGTAAAAGATGGAAAGCGAAGGAAGGATCCATACAAATCCTACATCTCTCTCTACTAATCATTTAATATTTACTCTCTTAGTTTAAGCCTTGAGTGTTGAATCTTTAATATTTTTTAACCACTAAAAGATCCAGCTAAGCTGCTGGATCTTTGAGGGGTATGTATTAAGTAAGATGTGGTCGATGATTCCTCTACTGTGCGCTACGTGGATTAATTGCTTAAGCGACGCACCTTGAGTTTGGTGCTTACCACGCATATCTTTCAAAATAATCGCGTAAAAGGAGGCGTAATTTAAGGGTTTGTTGAAGTCTTTTATGTTAAAATATACTTTGCTTGAGAACATTGCCATGCGTGAGTTAGAAATTAGAGTTGTCCTTTTGTGGCTTAAGGTATGGACTATGCCTATGGAGTGTACCATTCTCTGTCTACGCACTTACACCCAGCTACCGCTTCGTGTCGCCATCCTCATCCTGGGCCTGCTAGCATGCGCCAGAATTCCAACAGTGGGTGCGCATCAACACCACTCCCACTCGCGGTTCCCTTCCGTATACCATTTTTGTTATCTGTCCTATACATACCCTACTAGAATTTGACACTAATTTTTTCAGTTTTTCTAAAACCCAGACCTAAGTGGGTTTTAAGAACGACTGAGATTTGTACAAAAAAAAGGATACATGTGTCACGTTTTTATTGGTAAAAGTTGGTAAAAAAAAAAAAAACCATGCACAAAATTTAACTACAATGATCCTTGTAGCCCATAAAAAAGACTAATATGGTTCTGACACATTGTTTGTAAAGTTAAATTTATAGATTTTTAAATAATAAATATGTTATCATTATCATGTGTCAAAATACTATTGATCATTTGTAATCCTGCTTTTAAAAGGCATAATCCTGCTTTTAAAAGGCATGAAACATACGTGGCAAGGCCCAGCGGAAAGGGCTGGTCTTGTGGGGGAAGAGGGAAGCATAGAACGATACCGTGCGTTTCTTATACCACACGGACAAATAGACTGCAAAAAGAAGAAACACATAACTGAACTTTGATGACATTGATTGGCTCTGGGGATTCTAGAGGCACAATCATCCCTACTCTACCAGTCCAAGTTTCTGGTATAGACTTTAGAGGGGCTGATTCAGCACTACTCTTATGAAAATATGAGTGAGAAGCCAAAAGATGGTGGGGCCTAGCATCACTATTGTCCATGATCCTTATGTTTCTGCGGTTTCCATGTGCTGGACCAGTACGAATTTTGGGTTGACTACGGTCCTGAATCCTGATCGTCACCTCTCATCAGGTGGCTGGTACTGGGACCCAACATCTTTTCTTCTTAAGGTTATAAGTATATGAAAGTGTAGTTAAAGTTGCTTTATATATAGCTTAATTAGTTAGCTTAGCTTAGTTTGATAAAGCAAGAAAACCTTGATTAGGTAATATTAAACTTAGAGATGGAAGCTTAAACCCCCCCCAATAAATAGCTGTTTAGGATCTCATGAGAAAGATGGAAGATGGGAAACAAGTGATAGAGGTTGTCGGTATAAACATAACACCAATTAGTTTAAAGATAAATGGATCATCCTGGTCAAGCAAAGCTGATTACCTCTTTAAACAACTCTAAAGCATGTGAGAGGAATCCAAACCCCCATGCCATGCGCATCTTCTTCTACTCACCTTTTCATCTCTTTTTCTATTTCCTCCTTAAACTAGTACGTAGAGTAGGACATAATCAACGTAGGAGAATCTCTCTCTCTCTCTCCCTGATCTGCTTCATCCTTATCCCTTCTTACCACCTTATTCATTACAATAATCCTTATAACCCAATAGAGTAAACCAAAGCCACTTCTCAATCCCACCTTCCTTGAAGATATAATGCTTAAACTAGAATCAACTAGAAGTAGAAAATATCTATCCCCTGGCTACTGGTTAGGCCCTTAAGCTTGGAGAATGAGGTAAGGTGGTGATGTCACCATTCATTCTATTGAAGAAAAAAATCTTGAAACTGAAGCCCCTGTGGGCACAGTTCCATTTGGGGTTGGGGGCCTCTATACAAAACCACTCCAATCAGTGCTCCACTCTGACACCCTCTAGCTATAAGACTATCACCCTCCCTCTGAACCCTTGAGTTCAGAGCATGATCATGGCTCCGCCGCAGCGTGACATGTGTCGTTCCTCTCACAAGGGGTCCATGTCATCTGCTTCCATGTGTCATCTTAAATTAAACCAGTTTGGGAAAAAGGGTTTCACTTGGGGTACTCATATCTCTTTCTTTGCAACCACTAGACATCCATATATGCTAAATTTGCCATAGAAATGGTGATATGTTTATGATGGGGAGATAAGGCAGAAGGGTCCACAAACACAGCTCCCGGAAAAAGGAAGGATAGAGATGAAATTATGAAAGGTGGCTGTGACACTCTTTACTCTTTTTGAAGTTTTTACCTTATTAATTAAAAGAGAGGGCTATAGAAGAATGTGTAACAAATTAAAGCTAAGGTTACTTGGTGGTGGAGAAGTCTAGCAAATGAGGGTAAGTGTGGCGGCTACCGTTAGCAGGCTTATAGGCTCCCCTGATTGGATGGCAGGTCTCTGAAACGGTCTACATCTTTAGGCAAGTGACACGTGGAAAGAGATACAATGGTCCCTCTATGCCGGAGTTATTGTGACGCGTGTCAATTACTAGGTTGCCCATCCATGTGATTTTCGCGTGGCGTGGAAACTGTTCTTTCCAGTTTCTTTTTTCCAAAATTTGACTCAGCTCACATAATACTCTATTCGGCTTTTCGGGCTAGTTTGACTATAGTAGCCGGCTTAGGATTGTCTCTGGCCATGCCAGAAAGTGATCCCGGGCTTTCATACATTATTGCAACATGTGGTGATAAAATGGGGAGAAGTCATTTCATTTTCTCCATATTATTTTGATTTCTCCCCACTTGATATCTCTCCCCCTTTTACCTTTTTTTATTGCCACAAGTTACATAATGTGTGAAAGCCTGAGACTACTTTTCTGACATGGCAAGAGACAAAGGGTCGGGTTGAGCCGGAGAAGACAAACCAAGCCCGAACATGGAAAGGCAAAACCAAAATCCATCAACCCTAATAAGCTTGTATTGACAAATATTACTTTTGTAACTCAATGGTAATTGTTATATGTAAAGCAACAATTACTCAAAAAGATACCTCTTTTGAGACGTTTCAAGAGGTTTTTTTTTGGATTGACGTTTCAAGAGTTCATTTCCCTAAAATAAGTATCTAGTTATATGCATACATAGTCAATTATTAAATATTAATAAATAATGTAGGTACTATAGCCTATAGGCTATAGCTTGTAAAATCCTGGAGCCAATCAAATCCGTTCAAATGTCAAACCTGCAAAATGTCTTGCAGGACGATGGCTCAATCAAAATTATTCACGATTATGAGTATCCGACAATTGATAGAACACATCTTGTGTGTTTTAATCCCCCAATTTGCATTTTGTTGGATGATCATTATTTATATTGGATGATTCAAATTAATTAGTGACGGTTTAGTTATTAAGAAAAATTAGGCTTTTAGTGGAGTTATGACAATAAAGTGGTTATTTGCACCCACTAGAGGTTGTTGCATCTGGCTAGCATCTTAAGTTTGTTTCCTGTGGTTGTATTTTTAACTCTCATTCTTCAACTTATCCTTGTATTTGTAGGGAAATTTTTTAATAGGTTGGAACAGACATCTCAAGGAACTAATCCTTTTCTTGAAGGGTTTGGAGCACCCTCTATTACAAAAAAATTTCTAAAAAAAAGAGGTGGTTATTTGCTTTTCCAAATGTTCTCCTAGCCCAGACACGACTTCCAAACTCTTACCTAAGTAGCATGCGTGTCTACTTTTCCTTAGTTTATTTTTTTTGGTGGGAACTTTGCATTGTTAAACCTATAACTTCTTTCATTCGAAAATTTTGGTTTTTTAACATGTTAAAGGATTGAAACATGTCCTTAGTTTTACCCAAAACCCGAAAAGGGAGTTACCCATAACCCGAAAAGGGTTCGTCTCGAGACACACATGAGCTAAGGGTTGAAAGCCAAATCTAAGCTAATAAGCTCGGCTAGTGCAAGAAACTGCCACAAACTACATGTCCCAATCCAGAGGCCAATCGTACAACATAGTTTTAGGACTTCTAGGTGGCCAATGCTTGGGATCCCAACCCCTACTAACCACGCCGATGTCTCCTTTTTCTTTTTTAATTACTTAATTACCATCCAAGAAGGTAAAAAAAAAATGGAAAAAACAAACATACAGTGCGGCTTCGTTTATTATTTTATATGAGAAGTGATTGAAAACTCTTTATAGTATTTACTATCGAGAGCTCAGTCGCTGGATTGACAATCTAATGGTTTCAAGCATCATGTGGGTTCGTTGGATTGACAATCTAATGGTTTCAAGCATCATGTGGGGGCCCACCATTTCATGCACTTGCGCCTGCCGCTGGATTTTCAAGCAGACAGCCAAGCTCTCTATAGGAGGTACTTTCAATCACTTTCCATTTTATATTGCATCCATGGCGCCATCAAGAGCTCCTTTATTGCCGATATTTGCGTAATTATGTAACACCTACCTCGCCATCAGGAACTCCTTTTTAGTGATGCTTAGGCTTAGCCATTCGTTTTTCTTCCTCTACAAGAATGGTGGGTGATTGCCTACAATGTAGAAATTGACCAAAACACCCCTATGTGCCCCCCTTGACACTATTGCCCTCAATTCAAGTATGGTAATTGCATATTGAAAAATGCTTAGCCCAGTCCAGAGTTTCAAAGTATCACAAATGATGTTTTTATAACCGATTAAAGCAACAATCTTAAAAGGACAAAAATAAAAAAATTAAACCGTTAAGCATACATCGCTAGTGAATATGTCGTAGTCAGGGGTGGAGCCGGGGGGCCATGGCCCCCCCCCCCCCCCCCCCAAATTTTTGGAATTCCTTTAGAGTTTTGCTAAGAAATAATGGGCCCCCCAAAATTTTTAATTTTTTTACTATACTCCCCCCCGCCCCAAATTTTTTTTGTCTTATATGTATTAGTGACCTCCCAATTTTTTTCACATATATAGTGGGCCCTCCAATAGACCTTTATGCCCTTTAGGTCGCCACATGTCTCTATTGAGCACCCCTTAACTATGGTTAAATCATTCTTTCTTAGAGTTCACCTATTTATTACTGGTTTCAAAAAAAAATATATTAGATTTTTTTAACCTTAGGAGTTAGTGAATTTTAACTATGATTTGAAATTTTTGATATTTAAAAAAAAAAACCAAGGATATGTGGGTGAATCTTAACCACAGTTAAGGGTATCAATAGAGACACGTGGCGACCTTAAGGACATTACTAGAAAAAAAATTTATCCCAATTTTTTTTTCTCACCCCCAAGTCCCATACTTACAAATCCTATAGTTTTTTTTTATACATGTATTTCGGCCCCAATGAAAAATTCCGGGCTCCACCCCTGGTCGTAGTTGTAGGGGAGGGTATAATTGTGAGCATATTAATTTAGTCAAATCAATGGATGGTCGTGATTGTTAAATTGTTAGGATGATTTGGGGTTGGACAGATTGGTGGGTAGGAGCCATTTGGTTAGACCCCACACCATCTGATGGATGTTGAAGGCAAGTAGCAATGTACCACTTCAAACAAAGGAAAAAAGATTACCTCTCGTGGCTGCCCAAGCTGCCACAAAACATTGGGCACAGGCGATAATTTAATTTAGGGGAGAAGTCATTTCACTTTCTCCCCATGATTTTGACTTCTCCCCATTTGATATCTTTTCCCTTTAAAGCGCCACATGCCCACTCACCGGTTTGTGGATGTCCGAGCGCCCAGCTCGGGCAGCCACCAGAGGAAATCTTTTTCCACAAACAAAATCACGGGAAGTGGGGTTGAAAGGGGTATTGCAGTCCTTTTCATTATCTAAAGGTCACAAACGTCATTCCACAAATATAGAAAGGCGGTACGGATGATAATTGCACGAAAATCAAGGGTGATTTCGTAACTTAACGCCTATAAATAACGTTACATGTTGTATTCTCATACGGCATCCACTACAACTTTTTAAAGAGAAAACAATAATAACCAATAAGAGGGAGGGAGAAGAGAGCTAAGTAAAGCAGAGAAAGAAGAGAATGACAAGCATCATCAACAACATGAATGATCAAGTAGAAGACCAAATGCTACTAATCTCTCAACTCTATCCTGCCTTCTACACTCCAATGGTGCCTGGGAAAGGTCTGTTTACTAACCCAAAAACACACTGGCTTCTAACTAACTAATTAATGTGTTTTCACTCACCTATGTGAGCTTGTGGTATGTGCAGGGGAGACGAAAACTCGGCGACGGCGAAAGAGCAAAGGAGAAGGAAGCAGTGTAGGAGCAAGGAAGAGGAAGTTAAGCGTTGAGCAAGTTAACTTACTTGAGATGAATTTCGGTAATGAACATAAGTTGGAGTCGGAGAGAAAGGATCGGCTCGCTTCGGAGCTCGGGTTAGACCCTAGGCAAGTCGCGGTGTGGTTTCAGAATAGAAGAGCTAGATTGAAGAGTAAGAAGCTTGAGGAAGAATACTCTAAGTTGAAGACAGCACATGAAAGCATCATCCTCGAGAAATGCCTCCTTGAAACTGAGGTTCATCTCATTTTATCCCTCAATATAGTGTTTATTATGTTTTTTTTATACTTCTCTAATTATGAATTAAGCAGTCTATATTTCTATTTTCTGGTTCTTTGTTCTTGAATTTTGTCTCAGTAATACTGTGAGTGTAAGGTATTGTTTTCATATATACATGATAAAGATGGTTTTCGTTGAAGTGCCTTTTTTTTTTTTGGAAACCTCCAAAGAGATTATACTGTTATTTTTTTTTTCCTAATTCCTTTTAAATGTTTCTCTCAGGAAATGCTAGCTACTTGAAATAAGCTTCTTCTTAGTTCTTATCCTTAAGCAAGAAAAAGGGTCCACCACCTTCTCTAACCAGGCCTGAGCTCTAGGCTCTTGGAAAGCAGACTCAGAATAGAAAATGCTAAAGAAAAGAAGACTACCACCCCCACCATTAGGCACCAAAACTGTATACATTAATTCTATACATGTCCCAGTCCATATGTGTCCGTACAGAGTTGTTTAAGGTGGTGAGGTTTGGGTGTGTGTAGTTGTATATATGTTCTGTGCCACTCATTTATCTGACAAAGATAAAAGAGTAAGAAATTAATAAATTGTTTTAAAGAGATAAAATACTGTATAATTTCCTTTCCATGAACCCTTTTCCTTGGTGGTGCATCCAAAAACATGCACTTACTTTAGATAATATGACTAGTTTTAACCTTTTTTTTTTCAGTTCCTAATAGTGTTGTAGATTATGGTTTACAGGTAATAAAGCTTAAGGAACAACTCCTGGAAGCAGAGAAGGAAATACAACGGCTTTCTGAGAGCTCAGTCGGTGTCTCCAGCAGTAGCCCGAGTTCATCTCGCTCCATGGTTGTCGATCCACATTTCCTCGGAGAATTTGGAGTGGAAGGATTTGGGAATGTTTTTTATGTAGCGGATGATAATTATATTCCCGAAATGGAGTGGGTGAATCTTTATGATCTGTGATTAAATGACTTAATATGTAAATATTAACCACTTGATGTAAATTATTTGTCTCTTGTCTTAACCTTTGTTATTATACAAGAATCCTTGACTAGAAGATGGTATTCATAATAAACTTAAAGCTTGCGTTTTGACTAGAGATTAGAAAGTCTTCTCTTGTGCCTAACGCTAATGGACCATACGGGTCATAGGGCAACTAGATACCCTTGACACAATCCTAGGCCATCAAATTTTTGGACACCATAAAGTCCCCATTACTTGTTCCTCCACTAAAAATTGTATGGTTAGTTAACTAAGTTGACTCAGGTAAAATAACTCAATTCAAGTAAAATAACTTGAAAAGGCTTTTAAGGGATGAAGAAATAACGGAGACTCTAGGGCGTTCTATGATTTTGGAATCGCATTTTCATAGTTAGTCTCAAGTTGTCCCATTACCGATGGACTAGTGGTATTTCTCTATGTTAATGTCAGCTTCTGCTTTTGGCATCCCAAAACAATCTATCATCTCTGCTTTGGACCAAAACAAATTCTACTTAATTCTAGTTTTATACCATTTTTATTCCCCCATAAACAAGGACCCATCGGTTTAAACCTAGGGAGTTTTTTTTTAAATTTTTGTTTGAAAAATCAGGTAGTTTCATTCCCAATAAACTTGAACCTATCAGTTTAAACCTGGAGAGTTTTATTCCCAATAAACTAGGACCTCAGTTAAAACCCAAGGAGAAGATTGATGATAAGATCAAATCATTTGGTGGGTGTACAAGGATTTGAAGACCAGAAAAATGGCTTGATAGTGTATTAGTTGGCTGTTTCAGTTCCTTCTTGTATTAAAAAGACCCCTTCCCCCATAAACAAGGACCTATCAGTTTAAACCTAGGGAGTTTTTTTAAAAAAAATTTGTTCGAAAAACCAGGGAGTTTCATTCCCAATAAACTAGAACCTATCGGTTTAAACCTGGAGAGTTTTATTCCCAATAAACTAGGACCTCAGTTAAAACCTAAGGAGAAGATTGATGATATGATCAAATCATTTGATTTGAAGACCAGAAAACTGACCTGACAGTGTATTAGTTGGCTGTTTCAGATCCTTCTTGTATTAAAAAGACCCCTTAGAAGGGAAAAAATTTCTCAAAACATTCTTGGAGCTGAGAAGAAAAAATTGAGTTGGGTTTGCAAAGTAACTACTTCAAAGCTGGGCTTAGCTGATGCAGGTTTCTGTCCAATTTATCTTTAGGTCAGAAACTTGCAGAAAGGTTGGCTTTGCTTATTTGCCAAAAATAACTTTTATGGATCAATCTAGAGTTTTCTCGAGTTCATAGCCCCAATCAATAAGGAACAACTAACTGGCTTAAGGGCGATCCACCTTTACGTGGGAGTTGAAGTTCATAGTCAAAAACAGCAACCAAATAAGAGGGTAAAGAGGGAAAGGTCCAACTGGCATGAACTAATCCTGCAACAAAATATGAAAACCCTTTTATACCAGTCCCCTCCCCACACGTAAAAAATGGAAATCCAAGAAGGGGTCAAAATGACTACAGTGTGCTACATGGATGGGCAACAGGGCAAATATCATACAGTAATGTACCCCCACAAAACTAATGACAGCTAAAAATAATAAGATTACCAGTCAGGATAAAAATCCCGACATCAGGCATACAAGATTGTCAGTTGGTATTATTTCTGGGCCATATCAAAGAGAGGGCCAACTGACTAAACAGTGCACTATCTCATACATTGCTGGACAGAGTGAAGGATAAAAAAAAGCTTTAGCATAATCACAAACACAAGGGAAGAAGGAGAATCAATTAGATTTGTTTTGGATACATTTGACAAAAACCAATTATGGCACTTAGTGCAAGTTGAAAGCTGTAAAAGTGAAATGGAAATGCCAATAAGGACATGAATAGAGCTAATGGAAAAACATATAGTAACACCTGCACCGAAGATGTTGCTCTAGATAGACTAAAGAAAAAGAAGACAGAAATACCTGAAAATCACTTCAAGTAATTGGCACATGGAATCAATTAGTTAAAGAACATGAATACCTCAAAATCATTAGGAACTAGACAGAGACTTGAGAAAAATGCTGTAATCCATCTGGGTCCTGCTAAGAAAATGACTAGCTTCTTACGAGTTCTTAACAGCGGAATACAGTGTTACAAAGACGACGATCATCACTCCACAAACTTTAAAAAAGGGAAAACTGTAGCCTTCTATTAATGACATGCAAAATAAAACGCGCACATGGATTTTTCCCTCCTAAAGGTTAGGGATCTTGGTCACCAAATTGACAACAATGATGTAAGCTAAAAAACAATTACTCCCAACAACTCTTAGTTATAAGAAAGGTGGTTGAACCCCTTCCAATTAAGGAATGCGGGGAAGAAGGAATTGAAGGCCTTCTCACCTTTCTTTCAATGAGCCATTGTTAGATCTTCTCAACTCCCATGGTGGTAGGCACCCTTTCAAGGGTGAGTGCAGAAACAATGAAGATGTTGACAACTGCTTCTGCCGCATAGAGATCGAAGACAGGCAATTAAAGGCACTTCTCAGACTCCTCTTCTCGCTGTCAAGGGCTTGGTAATTGGGATCATGTCCCACAGTGGAAACTTTAAGGGCCTCAGGGAGTAGGCAGTTGCAGAGTGACCCTACCAGGAAAAAAAAACATGAATGGAGAATATTAAGGTATATCATCAGGGTTCAAAGATAACAGCAGATAGGGCTAGCATAGACAGTGAAAGACCACAAGGACTGTTTACTATTGATTTATCAGTAGACATGACACATATACAGCACAGAGGGACCATTGTTTGATGGGTCCCATCTAGGAGATCTCTTACCCCCGACATGAATGGAAGTAATCCAACCCATTTTTTTTTGGAGAGCAATTTGCTAGCTATCTAGAAGGTTGGGATTAGAACCACAATCTGAGAGATCTCCTAGGTTCACATGTTCACCATGTGTACTGAAATGCCATTGGCAGTTGACCTTGCTTCTACTAGGCAGGTACCTTAGATTTCCTTATATTGCAATACACAAATCAGACAACAATAATGGTTGTACCCTGGACTGCAAAATGGAAGTGGAATAATTGTATCCTATTCCTACTAAAATATATCCTAAGTATAGTATTGTGGGTTCTCTGCAATGCACGTGGTTCAAATGCTCATCAGTGAACAGTACACATTTCCTAGCCTGTAAAGAGGCCCAATTAAACTAAACCAACCATATGATCAGCAAGGGGTGACATTTAGGGCTACAAGAACTCCTAGTTAGAAAATGGCAATTGGACCTCCAGATTTCCCTGGCTACAGTGAACCCTGTCTTGATGACCACGTTTACACAGGCTTTTAAAACAAGTGCATGGGAGGGAAATATTATTTTCAAGAAAGACTTCATTCAATACATTGAAGATGAGTACTACGAGTCATCAGCTGATGCAAGAAGTGTCTTAAGACTCTTAGCACACTTAGCAAGAAATTCTGTTCAGAAAGAATTTATTCCTATCTAAAGCAGGAACTGCACCAGAACGATATCATATCAAATACCTATTTTTGCAAGTCGATTTACCCATTTTGGTATTGGATTCCCGGTCAGCTTGTAACAGATATCCTTGCAGAAATGGTTGCAGTTCTTGACAATCAAGTGATATGTATCACCATTGTAGCTCGTGGAATGGCGCTCCATGAACTCCCTCACCTGAATTGGGTCCAAACATGTCGTCCCCATGAATATTGACTTCCTAAACTTGAAACCAGGGCATTGCCGTGGTTCAACCTCAAAAACACCACTTGTTGGGTAGTCGTGGGCTCCGAAAGCATATTCTATACCATGAACTGTAAACATACATGTGGGCCATCAGAAAAATCTATACTTCATCCTAAGAATAATGGGTAATATAAAGAGTAAATTAAACCAAAAAGTATGTTTTCCAGGGAAATAACTGATTAATCTGCCTTCCAATGCACAAGAAATGTCACTGATACAAAACCCATATCACATGCCCTAACTACAGCAAGAGGAGAAAATTTTATTTATCTTCTCTTGATACACAGCTGGTGAAAACCATTTAATACAAGTAGGCCATGAGAGGCCCGCCATGTCATAAGAATGAGAGGAGGGGGGAAACAACTAACAAGTCCGTCAAACTATGTTCCTTTTTTTCCTTCTATAAAAAAAGTAGATATTTTGGACCGGTAAGATAACAAAATGTTAAATAACTCTAAACGTTATAGTTATTAACTAGAGTTAAAAGATTTATGTGTTGTAACCGGAATTTGGTTATAACCTTAGAGGATTAGTCATGGGTCAGCTGTCCCATTGAATTTTCAAAAAAAAATAATTATCTTTAAACTATTTTGGTTAATTATTTAATAGGGTATAGTCATTGGACAAGGGGCAACTACTCCCTGAACTTTTCAAAAAAAATTTAATTATTTTATTTAATAGGACATAGTCGTATGGCAAGGGGACAACTGCTCTCGGGAACAAGGAGAAACAATACATGTAGCATATGTACAAAATGTATGCCACACTGCAATGACCCACATACTTGGTGGTAAAAAAAAAATTTGGGGGCTCCACCCCCAAACCCCCAGTCCCTTAAACCAAATGTGCTCCCCCTATAATAAATTCCTAGCTCCGCCCTTGTTCCTAAGGGCAAACACTATAAAAGGGACACGATCAAGAACAATGCATCAAAATATCATAAGGTAAGCTAACCTTCCACACCAGAGTGAAAGATACCAAGGCCGACCCAGTAAACATAGCCATTCATGGGTGTCAAATCGTACACATTGAGATAAACTGGCATATTGCCCGGACTATAGCCTGCAGACTTCACTTTCGAGAACAGGCAAAAACGGGTGGCTGATTTTCCTCTCAGACGGAGAGGCACGATGGAGTTCCAGCCTTTCTTTGATCCTGATTTCATGTTTCTATTAATGGTGAAACCAGGAATCGGTCAATGCCTAGTTCCAACCTGAAAACATGGAAACAACAGACATTAGCAGTCCATGTAAAGTGTTAGGGAATATATGAATAGTATTGTGATAATGTTAATGAGATACACTAAATCATTCAAGTGTATGTCATCACAATATTGGATTAGCATCAATCAAGGATTTGATTAAGATTTGTTTAGATTAGGCTTCTATCTTGAGGTCAATGTAATCTCTATATAAACCTTATTAGAGGTCATTGTAATCATCTAAGAATTATCAATAGAATCAGTTTCTCTTTATGGTATTAGAGCCACCGACCCTTTGGTGACCTCTTAGCTCTTGTTTTTTTTTCTAGCATGTGGTGCCGCCACCGCCCGCCGGCTCTCAAGCTTTTGATTGTTTTTTGTTTTAAATATATTAGGGAAATATTATGTTAGGGAAATAATTATGTAATATCTATGAGATACATAGGATTTCATAGATAATTTTGGAACAATATCTTTAGTATATTAGGATTATCTTTAATATTGTCTTTCCAAGTTAAAGAGTTTTGAGTTATTTATTTAAACCTTTTGTGGGTCATTGTAATCCATCCAAGCTATTCAATACATCAGTTTCTCCACATAAAGAAACCACAACAAGAATGGCAATAAACGGAAATAAAAAGCAAAAAGAAAAGGCACAAATTTTCAATTTCAGAAAAGCATAGTTTCAGTGAGAATAAATATTTATCTTGCTTATCTTTTCAATTTACTTCATAAAATAACCTTTAAAAAACACAAATTGACATTTAATTGTACCAAGTAACCATATGATTCTGAAGGGAATATCCTCAATCCCTCAATTTTATGGAATGTATAATTATTTTACAAGTCCACAAGTATCAGAATCTAACATCAATATGGAGCGCCTTTTATATTTGACACATTAATTATTTAAAAATAATGCTTTTGACTGTAATGTTATAATTGGATTAATAATAAATTGCATAATTTATATCATAATAAGAACAAGTATAAAAGCACTTTAACTTTTACCCTAGGTTAAGATATACAATGTTTGAATTTAACATCCATTTGTATTATTACAGGGTTTTATTTTTCTTTTATAAGGGATAGACGTTAAGGCTTCAACCTAAATGGTTTCAGAGCAACAACATGTGTATTTAATTGGATTTTTGGGCTATATCACTCAATAGCTTATCATCCAACTCCACCATTTGATAAGATATCAAATCAATAAATTTCATTCATATCAAGACAAGATGGGCTCTTTTCCCTCAAGAAGATCAAACTTGATCTTTAAAGGTGTCAGATTGCTTGCTTCACCTGCTCGCATATTTGTGGACCAAATTTTACCTTTTCCATATCTCTCATTGGTCATTTACAAATTTCCACTACTTTGGCATCTCAAAGTGCTTTATTTTGAATTTATTGCCGCAAATACACCTCAATTCTGTTTTCCACATATATAAAATTTGATGATTTTGGTCCATCCTAGAGATGGGAGGTACGGTCGTGGAGACTTGACATCCTGATAATTAAAAATCAGTTTACTTTAATGTTGTGAAAGTAAAATCTGTATTACTCTGCTGTTGTGGTACTTAAATTGTTGTTCATATGCAAGTAACTATGGAAAAACTCAGTGGGAAAATATTAAGAATATTCTTTTCAATTGCAAGATGAACCTATGGATCATAATTCACAAATAATGCAACATTCTCTCTTGAACTGTTCATTCTATGGATCCATCGAATGGGGTATCACAAAAATAAAATTACAAAAAAGGCATGGGACTACCTTTAATAGAGATGTCTACAACTTAGCCATTCTAGGTTGTATACAATAAGAATTATGTACCACTAGCAAGTTCTACATGACAATTCAAGATTATTGTTAGACCACCTAAAGAATTTGGGATCAAGAATCCAATCTTGTCTCTGGGGCCACTAGCAAAGTCAAAGAATCTCAACCACTACACAAAAATTTAATCCTTATTATTACATCTTCATCAAGTTCTTAATCCTTTCGAAGACTTGTGAAGGAATGTGTTTTTAGCCAATAGATGTAAGTTGCGTTGATACAAGTATAAGTGTCGAAATCCAACATAGGTGTAGAAAGTCAGATTCAGTAAAATCCTAAAAATATAGGAACATCGGATGCAACTGTATATTTCAATTAATATGAAACAAATTGTAACACAACAATTTGGATTATAATGGATCAGATAACGGAGTATTTTACAGGTAGCACCATATGACTGGTTCAAGTCTCTTACAGTTAGGTCAACTTTTATTGTTTATTTTTCATCGACAATGAGTAAGATTATATTAAGCCAAAAGAAAGGGAGATACATTAAACAATAGATCATAAAAATACATGATGGTTTACACCATGCGTGGGGGGAGGACTCACAAAACAGACTGTCCTTACCCACCCCTCTTTAGCCAAATCATCGGCAAGGTCATTGGCAAATTTGGGATAACAAGAATTCCCTTGGCTCAACAAATTGCAAGTCCCCTGAATGACGTTAGAATTTTTATAAGGCCTACAATTCTTCCCCACTTCCCATATGATGGCATTACGCCAGTCACCCTTGATAGACAATAATAAAAGGGAAGACACAAAAAGATCTACCAAGGATAAGGACATGCCTGAAGGAAGAAACCTCCACATGATTCGACGTCATATCACCCAGTTAGGTATTTCTTCTTAGAAATGTCATTTCTTATCCACGTCAATGTTATTCTTGTTAATAAGCTACCTTTGAAGTCTGACCATTCTCTGAGGCAACTAATACATGATAATTGCACTACTTTTCTTATATTTGGCCGTGAAGTGAAGGGTCAATTGACCATGAAGCGAATACAAAAACACCGTAAGGCTGATCAGCTCTTCCGTCAAGCATGCCCTGCTACAAAAACTAAGAATCTATTTGTCACAATATGATGTCACCATTAGGTCCTATGTGTTCTCTCAAAGATGGTTTTAACTTTTATTCTTGTATACGTGTTTAGAGGACATTACTCAATATAAATCAAGAGATTTTCAGAATTCTTCTCCATCTCCAATGTAGGAGCTTGGCTTACATTGCCTAAAATCTTTATATTGAGAATGATACAACTCCAAAGCATATCATGTATAACTCAAGGAAATAAAAAATTAGAGAATCTATGGACTGTTGAGTGATTGAGTCCAACATGTCTCACTTGGAGAGTTCACTCATTTAAAAAAGTGTGCAAAATAAAGAGACTACTTCTCAATACTTAGCAACTCAACTGATTAGAAGACAAGCAAAAATGGCCAAATAACAGAGAATTGAAAATGTATAAAACAAATCAAATTAAGAACTGTGAAAGGCCAACAGCTACAATACTATATTTAAGCGAAATAAATAAATACCCTAATTCCCCTTTTTTTCTTGTGTGCATATGGAAGATTCTGATTTTCAATTTTCAGACAGATAAGATCAGAAACTTCACTCAAGACTATCATTTTAAAACATATGCTATTCCATTATCTCATACAATCATTTTCTCATGAATGAAAAATAACTCTAAACCATTGACATTTTTACAAACATGACTCAATCGCTCATTAATCATGAACTATTATGAAAGGTTTTTTTATCCATCTAAATCAATACCCACAATCCCTAAAGCTCCATTCTTTTGGTGAAACTTTTAAGAGTCTGGATCATTAATGTTTTGGAACAAGGGGCAAGAGTCTGGGAAGAGAAGGGAGAGGGTTTCTAACCTTTTTACTCGATTTATCGAGTTCAATTAAATTAGAAGTTTCACATCTATGGAACTTAAAAAATCGAAAATTTTTGGTGGAACTTGAAAGTTCCATATCTGTAGAACATCACTCTATGGAATAATATAGTTCTAGACATCAAGTAAATTAGGCATGAAACAATGAAAGTTCTAAATTTTAGAAGTTCCACCAAAAGAACGGAGCCTAAATGATATTTCAAGTAGTGCATTGTCCAAATAAATTATAAAAGTGATAAATTCATGATAGAACAATTATTTCCATCATTTTGTCAAGAGCAGGGAAAGGAAGGGCGATAATGGATAATAGACCGGCAAAAAATTAAATAGAAATTAGGATATAATAATATTCCATGAAGAAGGTTAGCTGCACATTTCCGGAATATGTAAAATGAAAATGGAAAAACGACATATCCTTCAAGATGACAGATCAAACAAATAAGGAACATCAAAAAAAAAAAAGGCTTAAAAAGACAGGGAGAGAAACAGAAAAAGTAGCTAGTGATCCTACCCATACAACAAGAACAAGACCATAAAACACAAAATTAATAGAAAAAAACTCATATTGAAAAAGAATAATGAAAGAAGAAAAACAAATTAGAACGCCCCTAAAACCCAGAATGTAGAAGCTTGAAAAAAAAACACATCTCATCAAAAAGAGAAGCAGAGAAAACCCACTTGCCGGTTTGCAAAGAATCTCCATCAGAACAAAAAAATCTTCTCCACCAGCATGCAAAACCACCATCTTTCACAACAACAGAACCACCTGAGAGAGGCGTAGCTGTGCCTGCAACCCACGCATTTCTGAGAAAAACCGCAAAATCAGATTCTAAAAACAAATTTTTTAGGTATTTTGAAAACCCAAAAAGAAGAAGAAAAAATATTCCAAAATTTTGGAAGTTAAGGAGAAGAATCTCTCTCTCTCTCTCTCCCTCTAGCTCTGCTTTTTATCTTCACTGCTAAATCTCATTCCCAGGCAAACTTTCTTTTCAGAGAGCCCTCTGCCCCTCTCATTTTGTTACAGAAGAAATGTATCGATGCTTCCCTCTCTCTGTCTCCCTCCCTCCCTCTCCCGGTGATTTTCAGTTTGGTTTTCCTTCTTTACCTTTTTCCTATATACGCCATTGTTTTCCTGTAAATGACAGTTATCTCCCTACCCTTTTTTTTTGAAGGAATGCATGACCTGACGCGCGGGCTTCCAAACTCTCACTCACGTTCGACACTTGACTATAACTTGACTTGTGTTTCTCTCCGGTTGTAACCGGATTAGGATGAGTCTGGTTCCGCTACTAACTCTGCCACGTGTCCCCTTTGACACTCCTTAATTGTAACCTTGGTTTTGAGGGGAAAAAAATGTAACCCCAGTTAAAATTAACTAACTCTTACGATTAATTTTTTTTTAGGAAAATGGTTAACGTACCTTGGGAAATGGATTTCTAAATCCAAGGCTTGACCTCATTGGTCCATCCCCCTCCCCTATCACTGCTCATCTTTTTAATATTTTTTTTTCTAAAATCAAGGATAGGTGGGTGGGGGAACCTTGAAGGTGTGTGAATCTTAACCACAATTAAGAAGTGTCAAAAGAGACATGTGGCAGCTTCGATGGAATAATTGGATGAGTCCCAATAAAACCAAAGATGATTATGAGTCCTATAACTTTCTCTCTGTTTTTTGGGTAGGTCGTATAACTTTCTCACTTTTATTTATATATATATTCTTTAGCGGTTTTAACTAACTTGTTGAAGGTAGCAACGAGGCCTTGTAGAGAGTTTGAAACTTTGAAAACTACACCCCGCCTCTTGCGCCAGCGATGGGGTGGGGTGGGGTGGGGTGGGGTGGGGTGTGGCCTCTCTCTTGCCCTTGGGTGATGAGTCCGCAAGAGCTCCAATGTAAATGATATTGGATGCAAAATTAAAATTTGAAAACTAACAGTGTGCTAATCCTCTTCACACATTCCCTGCTCATCAAAAAATTAAGAATAGATATTGGTTTTGGGTGAAAGCAATGACAATAGTTTGAGAGTAGAGCCAACGCAATTCTTTGAACAAAATTCGAAATCTGCCTTAGGGCTAGCACTGTACTAATATATGAGTCCGTCTATGGATACTTCCTAATACACTCTCAAATATTAATTCTTTAATTGAAATAATTGGGAGTTGAGATTATAGTTAAAGTGCCTGCAGAATATAATCTGAAGTGACCTTAGAAAATAACAAAATAAGTCGAGTCAAATATAATCTTAACCTTTTTTTTTTTTGGATAATTAATCTTGATTATGAACTGATTATTTCAAGGGTAACCAATCTCTTTAAGATGAGTTGAGTGGATAATAAATTCTTACCATGTATAAAATAAAGCAGTTTAACTACATACAGTTCTCACTCCTCTTACCCTAGGTTAACACCTTACTACTAATCACTTACATATTAGAAATTGACTAAACTACAAAATAAATCTAAGAAAGCTGACAGAAATTAAAAGACTATAAGTTAAATTGATCTTAGAGTAGGGAGAGTGTGACTAGTAAAATCCTTCATTAAATGACCATTAGAGATTATTTTTTTATTTATATATTTTGGTTCGAGATATACGTTTAGGCTATAACACCGGTTAGGTGTTAATATCTGTTCAGTAAATGGGCGGGTGGAGAGTATATACAAACTCCACCCTCTCGGAAATTGAATCCATTACCTCCCCCCAAAACAGGAGATACACTACCATTAGGATAAAGCCCTGAGATTAGTGGTTTTTTTTTTTTGTGCTACTGTTTTATTGTATTATATTATTGTGAATCGACATTTTCTTCATATTTATTATTTGCATGATTGCCAACTATTTTCTCCCATAAATCATAAATACGAGTTACAACTAGTACTTTTATCATCTTATATTTTATTTTAAAAGCCCTCGTGAACTTCTTGTGTTGGGTTGAGTCAGTATCCTCACATGATTACAAGTAATTAAATAGAGTGGCGAGCGAACTCGCTCTTTCTTTATTTTTTTAATTAAACGCAGGTGGGGTCTACGAGAGCTGTCCTCTTCACATGCTTTTAATACGGAAAGGGCGAGTCCACTCGCGAGTTGGCTAGCAATTGGCATTTCCATTGAACATATAAGGTCATTTTTGTCAGACATTACTTAGTGGCATTTACGTAAATGAATAGAAATTGAAGTCTTCGGTATACAAGTAAACAGGAATCTCGTGAAAAAGACAGGTGTATTGAATGATAAGACAGCAGCTTTTCTCTGGGTCCCATCCTGCGCCGTTTGATTAAGACTCGGACAACTTAGAATGTTAATGTGTAGGTAACTATATATAGTTTGCCCTACAGTAAGAAAACGACAAACTTCTAAACAGAAAACCACAACAATCAATTGCGGGCCTCATTACTCTCGTTAGGGCCGTCAACGGGCCAAGGTCAATTTAAGTTTCAGCCTTCCACTTGTAAGGGCCCCGCCCAAATTTGTCGATGGCATGAATTGATTACCCCAAGCTCCTACCCTAAGGGTAGGCAGGCCGGGCTCACAAAAGAATATTTAGAAGAAAAAAAATTGGAAGGTTAATAATATTTAGCGAATTATTTATCTTTACTATTATGATGCGGGTGGCATGCGTAAATAATTTTTTCGAAATTCCCACATTATCCTTATATAAAAACAAAACATTGATTTAATGTTTTATTTTAATTTCCAAACTACCCTTATCTTTGATTTAATGGTGTACTTAATTCCTAAACTACCCCTTGTTATGTATCTATTTAGAATCACAACCGATCACCATTGATCTCGAGGAGAGTTCAATCACAACCGTGGGTTAACACGTGCCCCTTTTAATTCCTATTAACTGTGATTAACTCCTTCCCCTCGCTCTCACGTGCATTGCATGTGCCACTAGCGAGTTCAATCGGGTATCGTTAACTCCTTCCCCCCGCTCTCACGTGCCACGTGCCACGTGCCACCCGCCAGTTCTAATAATCTGACATCAAACCTTCCTTATTTATTTGGGCTTGTTCCAAAGAATAGCACACACCACTCCGTTTTTTAAAAAAATGGATTCGGCAGTGAACTAGAAAATTTGTTTATTTATAATAAAATTACACATATTAATTTTAAGAGAGATTGTGACGAGAGAATTGAGGAATGGTAGTTAAAAAGGGAGGTATGGTAGTGAAGTTATTATCATATCCCCAATTCTAATTCGTTATGAATGGATAAAAGGGTAAATTAATATTAAACATAACATATAAAATATCTCATATACATTAGTTAATGGTGAAGGATATGAGGATCTGGCAAAGGATCTATAGTGTTGTCCAAGGGCCTATGTGTTGTGGCCTGTGGGTCCTACTCAGCCCTCGGACCTTAGGAAGTGAAAAAAATCCCTCAACTTTGCAGACCTAGGAGGATTGGGTTGGATACTCTCACCGAAGGGTTGAATTTGACAGTCATGTAAGTTTTCCTATTTCATTTTCTTTTTCTTTTTTTCCAATTATCACCTGCAGGGTGTAACTCAATTTGCAAATATATTGTTATGGAAAAAGTGTTTTGCATAAAAACTCTTATACAAATTTATTAATTTATGTATAGACCTTCATTAAGAACTTCTATTAATATTCAAATCAAACTTATTATTAAAATGATGAAACTACCCTCGTTCTTTTCTTCTCTTAAATATAAGATTTTGGTATAGTTTGATTATTTTTGCAAATAAATTAATTTTAATTTTCATCTAAATCTAATTACAAATTTGATTATGTAATCAAATTTTCTTTCTTTATTTGTTTATAAGTTAAATATAATGACATTTAACTCCACCAAATATTTAAGCTTATCTGATAATTTGCTACCAGTTATGATTTGAATTCTAAAAGTAGTTTCTAGAGGGTCTATGCATAAACCATTATTTTTAAAATTTTAATTTTAATTTTTTTTTATAATTCCTATATATGATTTTCTGATATATATTTTTTTTCCTTCGAACCAAACAATAGAAAAGTGAAGATATTGAAAAAAAATTATGGAAAACAATTTTTTTGGAAAATTTTTCGTTTCTATCCCATTTTCTGTGCAAACAAACACAGCCTTAAGGGAGATGGAAAACAGACGCAGGGTCAACTTAGAAGCTGACCCAGGTGACGTCATTGGTCCAAGCCCCTTTTTTACCATCCATCAACTGTGGTTAACCACTAGGGTTAAGCAATCTAAACATGAATTTTTTTTTAAATTACTAATTTTAATTTAACTAAGCTTAACCATGGTTAAATAGGGATTAAAGGGGACACTGGGAACACTTGGTTCAGCTTAGAAGTGGACCGCTTCTCAAGACTCTTCACTCAAATATAGCGTCTCCCCTACTGATCCAAAGGGTGGACTAGTGGTTCCTATGCCTTTTCCCAAGTGGGAGGTCTTGGATTTCATTTCTCACTCTCCCTTTGGAGCCAGCCCTGCACAGGTTTACTCGAACTTACCTAATGTGATGGGTTGTGGGCTCACGTCGCACCCTCGGGAATTAGTCATGACCCAAAAGGTAGGGATCACCCCGAGTTCTAAAAAAAAAAAAAATCAATAATTCGAAAATCTATTAATAACTGCATATATATATATATATATATATATATAAATAAGTTGGGGTCAAGGGACTCAAGCCACAGTGACGTAATGTTTTGACAGTTATATTATATACTTCCAAAAAGGTAAATAATTTGCTTGGGGCTCTGGCATCCACAAACGAAAGGGCGCATGGCGATGAATAGGGGGAGAAGTCATTTTATTTTCTCCCCATGATTTTGACTTCTCCCCGCATGATATCTCCCCCCTTTTAATAGCCACATGTCTCATCATTTGTGGATGCCTGAGCGTGGGCATCCACCGGAGCTAATTTTTTCCTTTCATAAATACTTAAATGCCATTCGTTTCCATATAACATATTTAGAAGAAAAAGTACGTGATGCTAGAATTGGTGAATGCTTAGTGCATAGGACACGACACACACTTGGGCTTATTGATCCATGAATGTATGTTCCACTAATGGGGGCGAACCTACTCAGAAACCATTCTGATATTTTGGGGTATAGGTAAGCTGTTCGCAGGTAAGGGGGAGAGAAATCGCCTGTGTTCTATCCCGTGGCCATGAGTGTTGTAATACCAAGATCAATTGGGTTGTACTGATTTATCAGTTGTAATCGCCCTCTTGGAGAGATCATGACCTTCAAAAATGTTGGCCACTGGAAACAACCCAGAAATTAACACAGAGGATATGGTTCCAAGTAAAGGTAGGGCTGTCAATGAGTCAAGCCTGGTGAGTCAGGGTATATCCAAGCCCAATGCTCATTTATAAGTTATAAGGATGAGACCCTTGGCCCCAAGCCTTCGGAAGGCCTAATTGGCTAGGCTCAAGCCCTACCCTAAGGTACAAGGTCGTGCCAAGACCTAAAAGAAGATCAATTATATATATATAGGCTAGGCTCAAGCCCTACCCTAAGGTACAAGGCCGTGCCAAGACCTAAAAGATGATCAATTATACATACATAAATATGCGAAGGTCAAGAGAAAGGCGACCAACAATTGAAATGAAAGGTAATGACGCTTTAGTTGCTGTTAAGTTCTGATCAGATGGCTCTTGTAGGAAAAACCACAATGTTCATGCTAAAGGAAGGTCTATCATATTTGTATGTAGACGTGAAAATGTAGGGCAAAATTGGAGAACAAACGAGAAGTTGAAGCTCTAAAATGATGAGATGTAAAAAACAAAATGACACGAATAAACATCCATACGGACAAAATTTTGGTAGAATGCACATAAATGATGGCTTTTGAATTTTGATACAGTATTATGGATAATGTTTCATAAATCTTACTATATACCATCACACGCACATACAAATGTACAACACGTATAGGCATCAGGATCAGGTCATTCTCCAAATGGTCTTTACCAGACCTGGCCCTCAAGTAGTTGGGCTTTGTAAACTAAGGTCCAACTGACCTTCAAACCTTAGAGATGAACAAAAGCCCTCATATTTTTTTGTTACAAAGAGGAGGGCCGGGTACTAAATCTGAGAGCCAAATTAGGTGTATTAATGGACCGAATTGGTCTGTGATCTGGTCTACTTAGGCCCATTGGCCCCTTATACTATACTTTTGGTCAGGCTTGGAACAACCCATCCCATGTATCTACTATTATTTTATGAATTAGTCTAGGGATACTCCCAAAGTGTACTCCCATATATACTCCCTAATCCTAACCGTTTATCTCAATTATTAAACGATTAGGATTCCAGCTGATGTAGAAATAGAAAAGACAAAATTGGCCAACTGAAATCTTGGCCCTTAGTGGTTGGTTATAAGCAGTTAGGATTAGGGAGTATAATTGGGAGTACCAATAGACTGACTCTTATTTTATAAATAAAAATTCAGTTATTTTGTTCTTTCACATATCAAGGGGAATGCTAGCCCCTGAAACTCACTTTCCCCATACTCGTGACACATCACGTTGCTTTCCCCGGCTGCTTTTGTAGCTGGTAAAAACTTCATCTCCACTGCATTTTTTAAGATTTGCCTTCATAATTTATAATTTATAAATAACCCCCTCAAAACATTACATCAAAATAAAGTAACATTTTCTCAAATATTCAAAGAATACAAACAAATAAAAGAACTTTCTTTCTTACCTACACTTTCTCTCTTGTTATCTATAGCTCACAGAACCCTCTTGCTCTACTGTTTCACACTTAAACTATATATATATATATATTTTAATTATCATCTTCAGCCCCACTTTCTCACCAAAGAGCAACGTGATGAAAATGAGTGGTCGCCTCCATTAACGATGACATAACACATTTGCTAATATCATGCCCCTCTGTCTCATGCCCTCTCTTTCTCTCTTGGGAAATTGCTTGATGGGTGATTCTCTTATTTTTTTCATTTTTCAGGGGTGGGGTAGGGTAGGGGTTCCTTTGAATTTATCCAAACTTAGAACCTTCAGTTTTATTTTAACTTGGAAAAAAAAAAATTCATTTCCAATTGGGGAGGACAAGTAATGAACATTTGAAAATTTCTTTTAAATTGGTCAAGATTAATTTCTGAGTAAAACTTATCAATACAATTCCAAAATCCATTTTACTCTATTTAGATAACAATTCTAAATATCTGAGTGTAGTTAACAGTGAATGACCTTTAGAATAGACCCAAGTTAACTTCACTTGGCCAGATTTCACATGATAAAATCCTTGTAAATTTATCAAGAATCACAAATCTATTTGCACAAAAATATTTTTCTTTTAAAGAAAAAAACTATAGATAGAAAATGCAATAATGCAATCCATGGGAAGCCATAAATATTTAATCAAAATGTGAAATCTCTTCATTTTTTTCATTTTCATTTAACACTTGCAACTACAAATGTAAACTAGAAGCAAATGCCCTTGTGAGAGAGAGTTTCACAAGAAAAAAAATGTGACGGGAGCATCTCTAAAACAGGGGAAGAGAAGCCGAAACGGTAGCGCGAGAGAGTGAGTTGGCGGGAGTTTGAGGAGTTTTTATTTTTTGTCTCTACTCTTTGATTTGAGTACATGTTACTTTATTTTGATGGAACACATTGAGCGGGTTATTTATAAATTATAAACTATGAGAGCAAAACTTAAAAGATGATGTGTAGATGAAACTTTAACCTGCTACAAAAGCAGTCGGAAAAAGCAATATGTCGAGTTATTTATTCCTGATATTTTTAAAACAGTCGATTGAAATTTAAAATTATAATTTATTTTTTCTAAAAAATAGTAATTTCTATAACCAGAGTTAGCAACGATAAGTATTGCACCCACAATTTGGTAAAAAAATTTTAAATAAGGCCTATGGCTAGCATTTGTCTCATAATTAGCATTAAACATCAGTGGTTCCTTGGCCTTTCCCCAAGTGGAAGGTCCTGAGTTCCATTTCTCACTCCCCCCCTTTGGGGCCAGCCCCACACGGGTTTACCCAGACTTACCTGATGTGGCGGGTTGTGGGCTCACGTTGCACCCTCAGGGATTAGTCTTGACCCAAAGGGTTAGGGACACCCCGAGTTCTAAAAAAAAAAAACATTACTACCATAATCAGCACACTCAGTACTGCAATGGAAGCTTGGCCCAATGTCTGAAATCCTGTTAGTGTTGAAAAATTCGGCCCTTCAACCTAAATTTAAGTTAGTATTTGTTTTGGATATCTTGATGAAATTTTAACAAAATTATTTATTTTTGAATATTTTATCAAAACAAAATATTCTCACGATATATGCAGATATTTTACAGAATTTTTGTTTTGAAATTTCAAAAATTTTGCCCAAAATAAATAAATTTTACTATTATTATTTATCTAATATATTTACATAAATATTATAATTTTATTTTTGAAATAAATTTGTAAAAAAATTCACGAAATTTTGATAAATATATCAAATTTTTTTTGACAAATATCACTATTTTATTTAGCGATATAAATCCAAAATTTCAAACCTGCTGTGGCGTATTGGCTGAAACCATGATAAGGGATTTCCATATGAGTTAGGCAGTGGAGTTAATACCTGATTAGGATAGGCTCTTGAAGAGGGTGAACATGTTGTTTGGAATTTGGATGTAGATGACTAAGGAGGAGATGGAGTTCGTACCCAACCCTCAATTTTAAGACCAATAAAGGTGCGGGTCCCTCCCACTTAAGCCCAAATGAAGCTACAAGACAAAGAGAGTTATCCCATTTCAAGTCTATCAATATTCTTTCTCTTCCCGTCTGCCAGGCTTTAGTCTAAGTCGTGGAATTCTCATTTCCTAGACTCAGGCTACATATATAACAGATAACATGTCGGCAACAAATGTGACCAACAGTACTATCTGATTTGTTAAGAGTTGTGCCCACTCTTCCAAGGTAGTGGGTCGTCGATGCCATTTTGGGTCTGTCAGTCACCGTTTACTCAATCATAAAAAGGATAATGCTCGCATTGAAGACTCACCTTTTTTTTTTTTTTTCATTGGACAGAGTGTTAGTAGAAAACACTTGTCATTCTCTTAATGAAAGACAATAACACCTCAACACATGTTTTTTCCATAAAGAAAGTGAGTTTGAAAGAAAGTGATATTACCATTATCTAAAATGAAAACTCCTTTTACTAGATTTTCTTCAATAACGTTTTTTTTTTTTGAAGTGAGGGTATCCGGGCCTCTTAGAGGACTCAATCTCTTGGACAGTGCAGATCCCCTTATACTACACAACCAGGGAGGGGCATACAACCTTTGGGGGTGGATATGGACTTGATGGACAGTGCTTGAAAGGTGAGTGTAGAGAGTACATTAGATTGTCATTGTTGTCGCTTTTATTATTATTAATCTTATCATCATCGACTGGTGCTTACTTGGTTGGTGAGGAGGTTTAATAATAGGCAAAAGATTACCTCTGGTGGTTGCCCGAGCTAAGCGCTCGGGCATCCAAACCAATGGGCACCTGACGATAATTTATGGGAGAAGTCATTTCATTGTCTCCCCTTGATTTTGACTTCTCCCCATGTGATATCTTCTCCCTTTAAAAACGCTACATGCCCATTGATTTGTGGATACCCGAGGGCTTAGCTCGGGCAGCCACCAGAGATAATCTTTTGCCTTAATAGTAATACCAAAATTGACATGAGTTCAAAACCCTTGACGAACAAAGCTTTAGTTAGAATCCCACAGGCAAATACGGTGTCAACGAGCTGCACTTGGTTGGCCTGGATTTTGGCTGGGCAAACCCGGACTATTGATATGAAGGGGAATGCTACCCCAGTTTCCTTAGACTCGCTTTTCCCATACTCGTTCGTGACACAAAGCACGTGATTAGTGTAGGTTCTTGATTTGATATTACTTTGTTGCGAAATATTTTAAATTAAAACACTTGGCAAAGGCTACGTTGAATCATTCTCACAGAGGCCCCACAGAGCCACTTTTGCCGCCCTCCAATTATTCTACCTAATACGGAGCCAAAGGAGGAATGGGAAATTTGTAACACGTGATTTTCATGTTTTAATTTATAAAGATTCACCATACATATATCTCTGTCACCCCCGTAGTCCCCACCTCTTTCTTGTTTTTCTTCACACCGACGCGTCCTCGTAGAATATTTGGCGCTAGAAACAGTAGTCGTGATAATACTATCTCTAATATCTCCACCTTCATTCACCCTTATTACATAATTACCACCACCGGACACTTGTTTTTTATATTTGACAAATGGTAATTATAAACAAACTCATATGTACAAGACTCGGACCCAACCAAACACACACTCCTTACAGCTCCATTGTAAAATGTGTTAGAAACTTTACTTTTTTTTTTTTTTCTTTTAAACGTTAGTACGATTAGTGGTTAGCTTAAGCAGGGCGGCCCATCCATTAAGCCATCAAAGCCTTTGCTTTAGGCCTCATTAAAAAAAATAATATTAAAAAAACCTCATTTAGAATATTAAAAAATAAATAAAATGCTCATTTAGAATATTAAAAAGTCTCCATTTATAGTTCATTTTTAAAAATAATATTAAAAAAAATTAAAAACTCATTAAAAATTTTCGCTTTAGGCCTCGAAATGGCTTGGGCCGCCCTGAGCTTGAGGATTAGAACTCTTGTAGACTCATCACTCGGGAGGGTTGGACCCCCAAGCCTCCCACAACAAAGAGACAACACCTTATCACTTGTGCAAGAGGCGGAGTGTTGTTTTTAGGTTGTTAGAGTGGGACAGTTGATATATTCACCCGTTTACTAACTTACAATTGCTAGTCTAAGAGCTAAATGCTTAACGATTAAAAGTGGAAATCATTTTTTAACCTATTGGCGGAATTATAAAGAGAGAAATTTAGTAAAATTATTATTGTCACTCTCGATAATTATAAAAAAAAGTGCTACTTTACACTAAAAGGAACCTCCGCCCTAAGGCAGTGAAGCATAGCTTTGCCTCAAAATTAAAATATAATTAATCATTTGCATTAAACATTTTAAAAAATTTGCTGCTAAATTCCTGGATGGCATGGCATAGTATCAAAATTTAGGAAAATTTAAACTACGTCTAATTATAATAAATAAATAAAAATTTTGAATTGTGGACAGGTGGTGTAGAGGATCAGGAGTCAGAACCGCTTAAGGGGTCTTACTTGAGGATATGTTGGGACAAGAGCTATGCCGCACCCTCGGGAATTAGTCTTGACGCAAAGGGTTGGGGACCCCAAGTTTCAAAGAAAAAAAAAAAACTATGCCACGGTGGCCTCGGATTCTCTCTAGCAAATGTGGCATGAAAATGGGGAGAAGTCATTTTATTTTATCCCATTATTTTGACTTCTCCCCACTTGATATCTCTCTCCATTTTTTTCTCACAATTTGATCCTCACTTGTCGTATTGTATGGAGAAGTCAAAACCACTTTTCTAGCACCCGCTAGAGAAAATCCGAGGCCTGCAGCAGCATGCTTTCATGTCAAGTAGGGCACTAAACCGTTGCCTGAGGAATATGTCTATTATAAGTATGCCACGTATCAACAACCTACTTGACACGCGCTTCATTCCGCTAGCATCGTGTCGTAGACAAATCTATAATGGATGATCTTAGACATGAAACCTTAGTTTGATGCTTCGGACGTTCAAAGGTTTTAACAAAAGCTCCGAGAAAATCTGCAAATCGGATGGTCAAGCTGATGATGCTAAGTTTTGGCACAGAGAGCATCCTATGTGATCCCACTTCAACACTAAGGCAGCCCACTAAATGAGACGCATGTTCAAATTTAAGTCACACTTTCAATCCACTCTCGTATAGCACTATTATACATTAATTGATTATGTATAAACGTGATATGAGGAGTGCTAGCCTAGAGGCACTAAGTCAAATTTTTTGTGTAACACGTGGAGTCTTTTGGGATCTAGTCTAACTCCAAGGATTGGAGACACGCCAGGTTATTAAAAAAATAAGATAAATAACACTCACCTCTCTTGAGGTTTGGTGAAATTTCAGAAACAACCTTTATACTGTCCTCCCCTCAATTTTGGTTGTCTATAACAGGTACCCCATTTTCTTATGTTTACCGTTACTTTATGGATGGACTTTGATGATGTCATCATTTAAACATTGTAAAATATCTAAATTATTCTTTTTCAATACAAGGTTAATTAATTCAATAAAATAAATAATAATTGGTTTCTAACCAAGGTTAATAATATCAACTTAAGGTTAATTTATATTTTCTAAAAACCAATGTTAGATAGATGAACTCTAGGGGTGAGTGAATTTTAACCATAGTTAGTGGGCGGCTTGTATAAACTATAAGGGTGAGTAAATCTTAATCATTGTTTGTGGGTATTAAAAGGGACACGTGGTGGCTTGGGAGTTTATGCTTTTTTTTTGTTGAGCTTTCAAACGGTAAAGACTTGTTTCCTCGATCAAGTAATAGGGGTGGGATAGAAAAAAAGATAACTTTAGTTAACAATGTTAATATTAAGAGTCTAACAGGAAGGTAGTGTAATTTCAGAAACTCGAGAGGAGGTTTTTGAAATTTCACCAATCCTCAAGCGAGGTGAGTATAATTTACCTTAAAAAAAAAAACAAAAAACAAAAAGGACATGGATCTGCTACCCTATGAGAGAAAGGTGGTTTGCCACCTGTTGTCACCACCTCACATCCTTGGAAGGTTAGCATTTGTAACGTAATATATTTGTACACATGTTATGTTGTGCGCACAGTCATATATATTAATGACCAGCTTCATTAAAGTTAAAAGGGTAATATTTAGCCACACACACACAAAAATCAATGACCAGCTTCATTAATATTAAAGGGTAATATTTAGCCTTTTACTGATAACCGATCATTAAATGTAAGAGGTAATAAATATAGTTTGACTTTTTAAACTTCTCTCTTATGTTATGAATTATCCTATGTGAAAAATATTAAAATATTTTTATATGTAATAGAATGATATACAATAAAAGAACAAAAAAAAACAAATTCATACATTGAGTGAATGATAACATTCTCATATATATATATATATATATATATATATATATATAAGATTTAGATCAGGTTTGCCTGCATCCATCTCAAGCAACTTAAGCCTACCACACCCATATCATAATGCAGTCATAGTAGAAAATAATAATATAGCAATTAAACATTATACATCTAATATTCTTTATACCCAAAGGGATTCTCTACATTTATGTATCATCCGGTTGCTTGTTAGGTTGGTAAACCTTCAATTAATTATAGTTAATGAACATGGTTATCTATAATCTCCCTGATGGGATTTTAGTAAAATAAAAAAAAAATGTTGAGTTTGTATGAACAATAAGACAGACATGATTATTATTATAATCGAATTTAACATAGAGTTAAAATAATCAACTAAGACAATAACTCATTTGTGTCTGGCATTCCCATTATGGGTGATCTGTCGCTCCCCAAAACCCATATATACAATATATCTTATATTTTTATAAGTTTCCAAAGTGTGAACGTGTGAACCTAGGACAAACCCCAAAAGTAAATGGAATTCAATAAAATTATATAACATTCAGATGCATAAACGAGCATCTCTAAAGTTTAACAAATGAAAAAGTGCGACTAAGTTCTTGTTATAAAATTTCTCAATACAATCATTCACTCTCAGAAGTGACAAAAAGGAAAAGATGTTCCCCTGAACACTTAGGTCCTCAAGAACTCCAGATGACCTTTAGGTATTTCCTGAAAAAATGTCAACATATCAAGGATGAGCATGAAGCTTAGCAAGATAAACACACAACACATACAACCATAATTCATTATTACATTTTACTCAATATGCAATTAATAACTTCATTTTATTCATTTTGAATTATTTGATCCACATTCGGCGGCCTCTAGCAAAGCCTCTGAGATCATATGTTTAATCCCCTACGGTGCTCCGGGCAACACCTCACGACACGATTTTGGATCACACACCCGTACCTATGTTGACAGCCTCTCGCAATGTCTCAAGGTCAACGATGACATCACACACTTGTACCTCTGTTGGCGGCCCCTGACAACACCTTAAGGCTACCGATGAAATCATATGTCATTCACCCAATGTTAAGTCACCTATTAATCTAACAATTATAATGATGTAAACAATAATAAATGTGTTATATCTTTCCCGTTATGACGTCTCATACCACACATGGTAAGACCGATCTAATTCAAGTTATTAATTAAAGTAAGCTAGCTATATTCTCCCCGCCATAGCTCTATAGCATCCTATATTGTCATAACAAGACGGATCTAACTAAATTGGGTAAGGTCTAAACATTTTAATCAATTCACTCGGACATGCATGACAGTTGATCATTACGAAGAATAACACAAATACGAGATAGTGACGAGATAAATAAAATATAGTTAAAACATGTATATCAATTTAAGAAAAAAAGAAAAAACATAATTATGATATAAGAGATTTAACATGCATAGTCTCAAAGTTCGTAAGTACATTGTGCCCACGATCGATTGCTGGTAATCCTCTGATCGATTGCATAAATTCTAGAAACATTTAATTATTTCCTGTAGCTTCTGCAATTGATCGCAGTGACTCTACAATCGATCACTGATCTATACTTCACTTTCAAGCATTGATACCCATATTATCAATATTAAAGCATTCCTAGAACATGAATTTAAGGATTTGTGAAGTGTTGCACATGATTCAATCAAAAAAATCTAGGGTTTTAAAAAAATGAAGAATCCTAAAATCTCTCAATTCATTCTAATTCAACTTAGACCATTTATGAGCATTTATTATACCAATGCAACAATAAATACTACACAACTATACATTTAATGAACAAATGAGGTGTTCACTTGCATCTACCCTAGAGATTTAGGGCTTTAAGGAAAGAGAAAAACCTTCAATTCTCCTAATCAATTCCAACTCAACCTTTCTAATCATTTATTACATTAAATGTAACAACAAAAATAGTACTACTATGAATTTAATACTCAAAGGAATGTCTATATTGCCTCAACCCTTGAGTTTTAGGGTTTCAAGAAGATGGGAAACCTCCAAATGGGTTTGCTTCACGATCTTGATCTCCCTTGACGAGAAATCCGGGTTTTAAGCATTGAATCACCTTCTCCAAGCTTAGCTCCAAACTCCCAAACCCTCGCTTCCTCTTTTCATTTAATCAGAAAATTTTCTCTCTAATTTAGGTTTTTCTAAGAAGGATGAGAGATTAGGTCTATCTTTATATATTTATACCAAAACCCCTTTATTGTGCTTTTATCCAATTATCCTTACTAATTGTGTTTGGTTACAAGCCCAAGTTAAACCCTTAAGTGTTTTATGCCACTCTTTAATAATTTCACCTACGGGTATTAAATTTTCATGGCCAAACAATACACCGAGATATTACTAAAATACCCCTACACAAAGAAATTATGGGAATACCCTTATTGTTTAAACTATAATTTCAGAATTGCTATAGTGCTAATACGTAAACAAGATTTCCCCTCATGATCAAGCCAAGTTCGAGCATGTTCATGCTAAGCTCAAATACACCCCTAATTCTAAAGGGATTAGTCTTGTCAATGAGCCAATTCAAACATGGTTTAGCTTGAGCTTAACTTGTTTAAACATTCGAGCTCAAATAAAAATTTGTCTTGTCAACTAACATTTGAGCCTAAAATGTTAGTTCAAATGAGTCGAGTTGAATCAAGCCAATGAGTCAATTTGGCTCGAGTTCTAGAATTGACTCTCACGAATTAGATTAGGTGCTGTTTGGAATGTCTAAATTTCAGGCCAACTTGACTATGTTTATTCTGGTAGACGTTTTTAAGGTTTAAACTGTTTGGTAATACGTCTACATGTTAAAGAAAAAAATGTTTTTTTGTAAATCAAAAAAACCCTAACTTTTCAGCTATTTGTAAACACCCCTTGTGTTTTGTGATTTTGTATTATGCCCACCAACTTTTAATACTTTTGCATATCCACCATTCTATCCAAAAGTTAGTTGATGGATATTAATTTTTTATGAAATGATCTTTTTAACCTCTTTTATTTTAAAGAGATTTTTAAAACATTTTCACAAGAGAATGCTTGGAACGTGTCCCTTTTAACACTCACTAATGTGGTTAAGATCCATTCACCCCTAGGGTCATGCATCTAACCTTGATTTTTAGAAGAAAAAAAATATCAACCTTAGATTGATTATGCTTAACCACAGTTAAAGGAGGCTATACAAGCCGCCATGTGCCCCTTTTAATACCCACTAACATTGGTTAATATTCACTCACCCCTGTTCATGCATCTAACCTTGGATTTTAGGAAAAAATAAAAATATATTAACCTTAGGTTGATTATGCTCAACCACAATTAAAGGGGGCTCTACAAGTCGCCACATGTTGTTTTTAACACCCACTAACTGTGGTTAAGATTCAGTCACCCCTTGGGTTCATGTATCTAACCTTAGATTTTAAAAAAATATAAAATATTAACCTTAGGTTGATTATGCTTAACCACAGTTAAAAGAGACTCTACAAGCCATCGTTTGTCATTTTTAACACTCACTAACTGTAGTTAAGATTCTCCCACCCTCGGCATTCATCCATCTAACCTTAATTTTTAGATTAAAAAAAAATATTACCCTTAGGTCGATTAAGCTTAACGCTAGTTAAAGGGGGAAAATGGGACATGTGGCGACCCATAGAGGCTTGTTTCCTCCAACCCTTAAAAAGATTAAAAATGTCATTTCATAAAATATTTAACATATGTTAACTTACTTTTGGAGGGAAGGGTGGATTTCCAAAAAGTTTTAAAAGTTAGTGGGACATAATACAAAATTACAAAACAGAAGAAGTATCGACAAATAGCTAAAAAGATAACAGAGTTCTTATAAAAAAAAAACAGCCAAAGAAAAGAAGACATTTCATGCCTAAAACTAAAGTTCACAATTTTGATAATTTATGGGAAAGACGATCATGTCTATTGGAGGTAGACGGACATAACAAATATTTCAATTATATCTTTACTATTTTATTATTTTATATTTGACCAATTATTGTTATTATTATGATTACTTTAATTATTATTTGAAGGAATAAAAAAAATCATATGGTTATGTATAAAAAATTTGTAATGATTAATGAATAACCCACATGTATTATGTTTGACTTGATTATCTAATGAAAATATATATTTTTTAAATGAAATCAACTACTTTTGCAATAAAATACAATACGGTGATTTTATTTTTTTTGTTAGTCAATATCATTTACCTAGTCAGTAAGCCAGTCAGTCAAAAATTATCATGGGTAGTTGAGCTCGCCCGGGGGGGGGGGGGGGGGAAGGCCACACCCCTACCACTCACGCTTAAGATGATATTAATGAAAACATTGTTGTAAGTAAAATATGTTTATTTTTTAACACGGTTTTACTGTGTACATGTTTATTTCCTTACAAATATCTTTGCTATAGTCTATAGATTTATTTTGATTATTAGATGGGCATGAAATAGACAAGATTAAACAATGTCTACTAAACAATAGTCTGAGTTAAAAAAAATCCACCGCATGCTCAGATTGATATTGATATGCATCTAATCTAACTTCTGAAATCTGACTAATGAAGAAATACTATATTACTTGCCTAACCGTATCTAGATTAAAAAAAAAAAAAAAAGAGAAGGAAACAAATAGCAATGGCAGTTCCGATATTTTAAACAAAGTAATAGGCAATAAGGACACCGTCATCTTCATGAATTCTAATATCGTCAAGAAGCTGACCAATGTCCGAATAAATAAAGGTTTTCTTTAATTAATTATCTTATGTTTGCATTCTTCGCCCTCTCTCATTTAAACACCTGCGCAGACAGACAGGACGTTCACTTTCTCAATCTCTCTCTCATGTGATGCAAGAAAGCTTCAAAAATGGCGGAAAGTGGGGTTTCTGGAAGAGAACCCATTAATCTATATCCCGTTAATCCTGCCGATAACAATGGAAGTGGAACCCATGGCCACGTCCAAGAAGGTGACGCTGGCGGTATAAAAATCCCTGCTGCTTTGCTTATCGACCTCAACCATATCTCTATTGGTTCCATCATCAGCGAAGGCCGCCACTCGATTTTCTACCAAGGATTGTGAGTCCTCTTCTGCAAACGTCTCTTCTTGTTCTTTCCTTTCTATATTGATTTCATTTCCTTCTCCTTCTTGAATTTTGATGATCCGGGTTGTTTTTCTTTTTTATATATTGAATCCATTTTCTTGTTACCCTTTTGATGTTTCTTCTTTACAAACACGGATTTTGCTTCTTCTAAATCAAACCTAGTTTTTGTTCTGAAAGAAATGATGGGTGGGTCCCGAATTTTGATTTTAGCTGCAATTTATCTCCATAGAAATCTTTCCTTTCAAAATTTGAGCAGTTGGGCTAGCAATCACTCATATCTGATTCGAATGTCTTTCAGCTCTCCCTGTTTTCTACTTTCTAGTGCGCATTGCAGAGCTCAAGGCAGAACACCATTTCTTTCTTTTATTTAATTTGCTTTCAATTTTTAGCAGTAGGGTAGGCAATCACTGTGCCTAGTACTAAGAATGTTGCTGAGAAAACAGAGAGGTGTGTTCGTCACACTTTGTATTGCAGAGTACATTACAGGAAGCATTCATGATATAGCTAATGCCATATTAGAGTTCTGGGTTCTAACATAAACTTCTTTGCTAAAGCAAGGGGTCATTCTCATTGTTCATGTTCTAGTGGTAAATGGTAAATTTATAAGAGTATTGTTTCGTGCGGTAAAGGAAGAAGTATATTGCAATAAGAATGCTTACCAGATAATATTTTGTAGGTACAAAACCATGTCTGTTGCAATAAAGGTAATTCAACCTGATAAAACATCAGCTGTGAGTCCGGAAGGCAAAGATAAATTTCGGAGGGAGGTTATAATGCTATCTAAGATAAAGCACGAAAACTTCGTGACGGTATACTTTGTTTCCTCTCAAAGAGAGTTTATTTGTTTCTTAGAGTACTCTTCCTCCCTCTTTTTTTGTTGATGGGATCTGTTTTTTCTTCTTACGTGGGTAGATTTGACTTTTACTGGGTAATTCATTTTTTCACTGGTATTTAAAGAATTTATTCATTTTGATGATCGATTCTGAGATGTAAACTAAATAAGCACATAGGAGATCTAGTCAGGATATAGGAGAAATTTCTGTTACAGGTTCTACCTTACCCTGTATACAACTAGGCTATTGTCGCCTAAAGAGTTTTGTTCTTTTCTATCTATATAATCAGGACTTAGTTACCAGTTACACGTTATTTTTGTATGGCACTATACTGTGCTATTTATATACATCATCTTTACCAAAAAAAAAAAAATGTAAGCACTTTCGAGATTTTTTACTGTAAACATAACCTTAAACAAGAAATGAGAATAGCTTTGTTTGTCATGAATTTAACTTTTACTGAACACATAACCTTTACTAAGATATGAGTATTACTTTGTTTGTCATGAATCTTAAATTCATTCATTCCTTGTATGTAATCACTCAGATGCCTTACCATGTTACCTCATGTCATCGACCAAGTCTAGTTGTAGCTTATATTGTCTACCTGCCATGTTTTCAGATAAGGAGTTGTAGAGAATTGATTTGGCATGGGTGGATGGGATAGGCATGGGGATCTTGCTATGGTAGGGTCTGAGGTCTATATTTATCTTTATTATGTCTACACAGATATATGGATGGACATATAGACATACAATGAGATGAAAATATGTGTTCATACTGAAACATGTAGTATGCAAAAGCACAAGCCTATGAGTTGATTTTGCTTATCAGATCTAATACGTATGAATAATTTTTAGTGCACAAGAACTTCCGATCTAAACAATATATAAATATATCGAAACTGAGCCTCCTTTAATGGCAGAAGTCTTTCATATGCTGCTTAGTCATGAAAATACTTGACTGAAAATTTTGTCTTAGTATGCAATGTGAAAAATAGGATACCAGATGGCTTTCTTGAGTCATTATAGCGACTCTGTCCTTACTAGTTTAATGGCATAGTAGCTAGCTTGATCTATGTTTGTGTTATTGCTGTTGTTTTGGTGCTGGTTTATCTTTCCCTGATTCAGTAATAACCAATATATGATTAACATAAGCCAGATTTTGTTTTAATTAATCATCTTTTCATTCTCATGTGTATGCTGGGATCGAACCTGTGACCTCAAGTTCTTGACACACGATTATGACCTGAGTAGCCTATTTCAGATGTTATAACACAATTAGTACTATGATTTACTCGTTGTGCAATCTTACAAGGACAACCTATACTAATTTGGTGAGATAGACACACTTGTTGGATAGGCATGCCCACCAGTATTATGAACAGGATATAAGTGTTTTCTTCTCTTCCACAATTACTCATATCTATTTATGTGGTTCTAATGTATTAGTTTATCTAGATGGAGTTTTCTATTCTATTCTTGTAGAAAATTTAATGATATCTGATTTGTTATTAGCACATAGGTGTATGGGTTTTCAGTGTACTGTGTTCCCTAAGCTGTGTCTGACAATTAGCACATCATATTTGTGTCTGTGGCCAAAACATATGGTGCTACTCTTTTAGCTCTTATTATTTTCTCTCTCGATTGGAATTGATCCATGCTCTGAGTGTCATTGCTGAGATAGCTGTTTTGCTGTAACAGTTTATTGGTGCCTCTATAGAACCGACTATGATGATTGTTACAGAGCTTCTGAGGGGTGGTTCGCTTCAGAAGTACTTGTGGGACATCCGTCCAAGTTGTCCGGATCTGCAGCTCTCTATAAGTTTTGCATTGGATATCTCTCGAGTAATGGCACACTTGCATGCAAATGGCATTATTCACCGAAACCTGAAGCCCCGTAATTTCATTTTTCATCTTTTAATTTTCCTATGTTTGGGTCATTTGTAGAGCTGTCAATTGGCCGGGCGTCCCGGCAGGTTTTGTTTGGCCTTATTGTTCTGGGCCTTCAGGGTTGTGGAGCAACTCTTATGGCCTTGAACAGATATCTTGAGCCCATTTGACTTTTGATGTGGGTACTTACCTGGGTATTAAGAAGAAAATGAGTTAGGCCTGATTCAGGCCTGGCCAAGCCCAGTTCTGAAAATATGAGGCCGAACTCTTCAGATCATATTTTTATTATTATAGATATACAACTCCCTGTGAATCCAAATCTTAGAAGAATCTCCTGAAATGGTTTTTTTTTTTATCAGAATCTCCTGAAATGGTTGGAATGGAACCCTGTTTGTCATAGATATTTTTCTGCCTATTAAAACTAGAGTTAGATGCAATAATATTTTCTAGTTCTCACAAATGTTCCCTGCTTGTACAGGCAATTTACTTCTCACAGAAGACCAGAAGAAACTTAAACTGGCCAACTTTAGGCTAGCTAGGGAGGTGGAAAAAATGACTACTGAGGCTGGAACTTACCGATACATGGCTCCTGAGGTACCACCTTTCGCCATTTTGTTGGCTGCTTTTCCTGGTTCAAAATGATTTGCTGCCACGAAGTCTACTCCTTTGCCCCAACCTTATTTAGTTTTGATCAGATGTACAGCCCAGACACACTTCAATGTGCAGGGAAGAAACACTATGATCATAAGGTTGATGTATACAGTTTCTCCATGGTTTTATGGGAGTTGCTTACAAACTGCATGCCATTCAAGGGGAGGAACAACATACAAATAGTTTATGCTGTAGCTAAGGTACTGAAACCTAAAATTTCTTTTTTTTTAAAAAAATCAAGAGCAACTAGCATTCAAATGTAAATAAAAGAAATTGTACATCCATTATCGAGAGTAATTTCTTGCAGTAGTCCATTGCCCTTTTGCTACTTTCTTATTATATATAGGCTGTTTCATCACGTTAACCAAAATTGTGATATTTGTATTGGCTTTCCATTTTTGTTTCCAGAAAGTAAGGCCTAGTGTGGACAACCTTCCGAAGGATATTGGCATCCTTTTGCAGTCTTGTTGGGCAGAGGACCCAGCTAGCCGACCGGAGTTCATGGTAATCACAAACTCTTTATCAAATTTCCTCGATACACTGCGTTCCCAGCAGATTACTCCTCCACAAGTGTTTGGGATTGAACAAGAAAAAAAGAGCGTGGCATCTGATTCTGCAGGCACCCATCATCTGATGGAAAAGTGTGGAGAGATGGAGGGTATGAAGTCCAGGAGCTCAACTCCCAGATTCCTCAGTTGCTTTGATGACTGTTTCTCAAACGACGAACCGAAAATGGTGTAACAAGTCAATTTTTGGGTGCTTGTATTCTGTTGCTGACCAGCCATGACATGTAATTGAGGTTTTGAAATGCAACTGACACATCAAGTTTTTTTGGATATGTCTTTGAGGTGCCGTGTTGTAACAGTGTACAGTGAAATTTAAGATATAGGAGGGGAAATAAAGGAAAAAAGAAGAGCTTTAATCAAGTTGATGCCATTTCCTCATCTTTTGTTTTTTTGGTCATCTATGATTTGATAACCTGTTGTTCGTAGATGAAAAAGTCATCTGCTCTGTTAACTGTTGAAGCAGGAAGCAGGAAGCAGGAAGCAGGAAGCAGGAATCAAGAATTGAGGTGATTATTTGATATCCTGATCTGAAAAATGGTTACTAGTATCCAATTAGTTTACAAATTTTAACCAGTATGTACCAATTAAGAAGCTGAACCGCCCTAGCTGGTGGGTTGATTAAAGGATGATAAACCTAAAATCCATCATAAATCTTCGGTGCTGTTTTGCTAAGGTATTCCTTGTGAGGAAGAAAAATCAGTCATACACTTAGGGATCCAAGGCATCCCAGCTGGGAGATATCATAGCTCAAAAATAAGCACAATATGATGATTTTGAACACTGGTAGTTGATGACTAACATTAACATTGCAGTATCCATGGAAATAAAAATAGTAGAAGCTAATGCGAAAAAATTGCTGAAATCGATGATTCTTATAGCTCTCACCTGTACGATATTTATATTGATATGAAATTTATACTATATTTATATTGATACGAAATTGATGATAGGTATTGTATATTATTATGAAATTCTAATCGTGTTTACTATTTCTTGAATTTGAGTCCTTTCCATGACTTTATATTTGATAAATTTCTCCCAAATCCCAATTTTTAATCGATGACATTGTCCTGACATTACCAAGTACACCACTGTAGAGTGGAACAGTTTTAATGCAGTCGTTAAGCTGTTGGCATTGCATCTGATCACCTTGAAAGTCCTCTGATGTGAGCCTGACAAACCAACGTTTTTTATGCTATGATGTGAGCCACCTGAATTCTCTCTACCTCTTTCCCACCGTAAAAGCACAAAAAACATTCCAAACACGGGTTTTGCCTGCAGCATTTTCAAATTCCAGTGGCTTAAAAGTAAAATGCTATCATAAAATACGCCTCTCCATCTTTGATGGCTTAAAGGCAACCTTTGCTAGTTTTGATATTATTGGGCCCTTACAAGAAGTTTGGGCTTCTTTTTCTCAGTAGAAGACCACTCACCACGACACCACCTATATCATTGGGCTCTTATCCAATACAATTGGCATGTATGATCATCAATATAGACCACCCAAGTGCGATTGAATGTATCTTTTTAATTTTTTTTTAGCAATGTCCAAATTGATTGAGTTTCGTCTTTGATGCTATGCATACCACGTGTACGGCATTTGATGTGCATCAACAACCAAATATACCTTGCCAGAAACCACTTGATTTTATCATTAGGAATGCGCGAGGAACGTTCCACGCAATTTTTTTTTATGTGGAACTAATCACACCGTGCCAGGTATCCAACACACTCAACTCAGTTTTTTTAAAAAACAGAGATCTAATCGTAGCCAATCGCGATTGAATTGGGGGAAAGTTCAATTGCATCCACAGCTCAGCATGTGTCCTTGTTAACTTTTATAAACTGTGGTTAAGATTCACTAAGATTCACTAATCCTTAGGGTTCATTAATCTACCCTTAGTTTTTAGAAACAATTTTTTTTAAAATTTAGCCTTTAAGGATTAAAATTTCTTAACTAAAGTTAGATTTTTTTTCTAAAGATAGATTATTGAACCTTAGTGAATCTTAACTATATTTAATGGAAGTTAACAAGGACACATGCTGAACTGTGGGTGCAATTGAACTCTCCCCCAATTCAATCGTGATCGGCTGTGATTGGATCTCAAAAAAACAAACGTTATCGTGTGATTCGTAGAGTTGTTTTGGACCGACCGGTGATCTTCTCTAGTTGTAATCGGTTTTAGGCAAACCGGTTTCAACCCTGTGGTCAACACACGTCCTTTTTACACCCCTTAATTGTGGTTAAGATTCACATACTCCTAGGGTTCCCCCACCTATCTCTGGTTTTTAGAAAAAATATTTTTTAAAAATTAACCTTAAGAGTTGGTAAATTTTAACTACAGTTAACAGTTTTTTTCTAAAAACTAAGAATAGGTGGTTGAACCTTGGGCTAAGTGGATCTTAACCATAGTTAAGAGGTGTCAAAAGATAGACATGTGGCCACCTCAGAGCGTAACTAGTTTTGGCAAAACCGGTTAAAACAGGAGAAGAATACATCTCGGTTGAGACCGAATCACAGCCAATTGCGATTGGATTTGGGGAGAGTTCAATCGCACCCACAAGTCATCACATGTCCCTGTTAACCTTAGTTAAGTGTGGTTAAGATTTACTAACCTTTAGGGTTCAATAATCTAATTTTGGTTTTTAGAAAAATCTTTAAAAAGCTTTTAACTCTACTTATGAATTTTTAACCCTTAGGATTAATATTTTGTTCTAAAAACCAAGGTTAGATTGTTGAATCCTAAATGTTAGTTGAAATGGAAAAATCCCGTACATGCCACACGTCTGTAGCTGCTTAGCTGGTAGAGGAATGATAGCAAAACTCCACCTGTGAATGAGTCTGAGGGGGCGGGTGTGCACCCTGAAATAAGCTCCGATGATAAAGTCAGTATAAGGCACAAGCACAGTATAAGGCACATAATAGTATAGAGATACTTATCGTGAGGTCACTGGGTATATGCACTTGAGGACGAGCTCTGGTGTTATGCTCTGGAGATTGTTGCTCAGGAGGCACAAAGAATATGGCTCAGACAACGTAGCTCGGACAAGGCACCGACAACGTAGCTCTGATGAGGCACCGACAACGTAGCTCTGACAACGTAGCTCTGATAAGGCACAGACAACGTAGCTCTGATAAGGCACAGACAACGTAGCTCTAACCACACAGCTCGGATAAGGCACCGACAACGTAGCTCTGACCACACAGCTCATATAAGGCACCGACAACGTAGCTCAGATAAGGCACCGACAATGTAGCTCTGATAAGGCAGCACGGATAAGGCACCGACAACGTAGCTCTGATAACGTAGCTCTGATAACTTAGCTCTGACAACTTAGCTTTGATGAGGCTCAGACAACGTAGCTCTGATAACGTAGCTCTAGCTCGGATAACATAGCTCTGATAACGTAGCTCTAGCTCGGATAACATTGCTCTGATAACGTATACGTTGTGCATCCGTTGTGCATCAGATAACAGGTACGTTGTACAGCAAACAACAGATACGTTGTACAGCAGACAACGGATTCGTTGTACAGCTCACGACGGGTACGTTGCACAAGCACAACTCACAACGGACAACGAGCTCAGCCCTCCTCACAACACAACGTGACAACGTATTCGACACTATTCACAGCAGACAACGCTACAACGGATTCGGCACTATTCACAGCAGACAACGCTACAACGGCCTTGGCACCATTCACAGCGTCAGACACAAGTTCAAGTGTGATTGCACTCAACTGCTAATCAATTGCAAGGCCGTGCAAGTGGCAGTGTGACCATTCATGGAGAGCATCAGGTGGACATGGCTTATTTGAGAGAATCTGGTGGCCATAATCGATTGTGAGGCCATAAAGAGCATCAAGTAGCCGGATAACACCAAAGGAAGATGAGAGAATCAGGTGAGTGGCCTCCTGCACAGCCCTTCGGGGTAGGGGTGTGAATGACTCAAGCTTCTCAGATCTCCCTCTTCCTCATCTTCTTCTTCCCTTTCTTTCCTCTCTTGCCTTTCGCACCATTCATCCCTTCTTCCTGGTGATTCTTGCTTATTTATAGGCATTTGGAGTCATCATGACTGGTGTAGTCATGATGAGATCACCTGCCAGACAACACTCAAGTGAGCCAGCACATAGCCCAAGTGGGCTTATGTCGGCTAAATTGTTAGAATTTGTTAGAGTGAAAAATCCCTATTTTACCCCTTCTTTTTACTCTTTTTTACGAATTTTATCCGTTACATTAGTGAATCTTAACCATGCTTAAACGGGGTTAAAAGGGACATATAAGTGACTTGTGGATGCGATTGAACTCTCCCCGAATCCAATCGTAATTGGCTGTGATTCGATCTCGTCCCGGTTAGACCTTCTGGTGTCCTTTACACATTTTGAGAGTCAAAAAGGAGTGCGTATTGCGCAGCCTACAACCATAAAAAACATTAAAAATAGGAGGGTGCAGGTTAGTACAACTGCAACCGTCAGAACATGTTAGCATGTCGAATCATCGAAAAGCCAAAAGGGTAAAGAGAGGGGGGCGGCTAAATTGTAAATTATTTTACGTTATCCATTAGTTGTCATGGGGTCATCAATTCCTCAAAGCAATGTCGATCCAATAATTATTCGACATGTGTGATCTTCTATATGCGCCACGTGTATTTGCAAACCCTAACGCACCGAGACTCAGACAAAACAAAAGCCCCCGTAGGACAAGATGTAACGTGGAGACACAAGACGAGAAACAGAGTCGCGAGTTTTTTTTTTCTCTCTCTCTCTCTCTGCTATCTGGAGGGATTTTCTGAGCCGTACAGATCTTGGTTAACGGGAGCTCGACCCTAATTTCTAAGCCGTTGATCTCAAACACCTCAGGGAAGGGTTGTTTCGGTTATTCGTAAATTTACCTTCCTTCTCTCTCCGACCTGGACTTCCACCTCACTTCCTTGCGACGCCATGAACACAGGTCACTTCTCTGTCTCTCTCTCTCTCTCTCTACAACTCAGAACCAATATCTGCTATGTATTTTTGCTTTGTGTTTCTTTTATACATTAGATTTGCTGTCTGGATATCTCAGCTGTGATTTCAATTAAGCTTTGGATTTGTCGATAATGGCGCTTCTTGTTATTCTAATGGGATTTGGTTTGTTTTCCCCTTCTTCAGCCTCTGTAGCTTACTAGGTGTTCCCAATTTTGATTTAACTTTTTTTCCGAGTTAATGTGTTTAGAGAATGAAATGGGAATTTTCGTCTGGTTCTAGTTTGAGTTAGATCGATATTGCTTTCTCAAAATCGGATCCTCATTGTGCCTATTACCCAATTTCCTTTTGTAGTACTAGGTATTCCTTCTATGGTCGGCGAGTGCCATGTCGTGAATTCGTGATTTGTAAAGCCTTCCATAGGCAATTTGATCTTCATTAACAAGGTTCTCTTAGTTTGGAGAATATATTTTGACTATATACATGTTTTGAGGTACTGCGCTCAGTCGCGGGATATGTCGCACATAGGAAAAAAGATATATATCGGGATATTATATCGCATATCGATGGAAAAAATTGATAATTTTCAATGAAATTTCAAGAAATATTAAAATTAATATTAATTCACATTTGAGAATTAAAAAGCAACAATGTACTACATAAGAAATGCAATGAGAATAGAGCAAATATGTGTGTTGATGACAAGTATACTTGACTAATATTGATATAGCTTGCATGAAATCTTTCATCAATTAATTATAACAATAAAAAAAGACAATACTCAGATTTCCATATATAATACATCCATGATCCAACCACCCCAAGAACTATAATAAGAGCCACATGAAGTTGAGCTACAAATAAAAAATGAAAATTTTGAGTTTCCCCAAAATTTCCCTCTAAAGTAAGAAAATTGAATTTTAAACTTAGAAATATAGTGTAAATGCATCAAATTGATGCATTTGTACTAGTTTAGGACTAATGACATATTACTTATGCAAAACCTCATTCTAATTTGAAGAAAATTGTTACCCTTAGAGAAATTTCATCAAATGTGGTGCAAATGGAATGCACTTTGATTCCGAATTACAAATGTTGGTAAATGTGGGTACCAAAGTAGGTAATTTCTCAGGAAAATGAAAAAATTTCTCGAACTCCTTCAAAATCTCTCAAATCCCTCATCTTTGGTCGATATTTCCTCCTTGTATAGACTAAGTGACGAAATATCCCTAACTTATAAAAAGATATATAGAAAATATTGTGTAACATATTGGAAATATCGGGGATATATCGAAAATACTGGGAATATTTAGGGATATTTTATATAAAAAAAATACTACATGTGAGAGATATTTCGCATCTCTGTGATATGGAAAGTTATTTGGGATATATCAAAAATACCAGGGATATTTCAAACCATGGGTCTATGAGTTTTGAATATAAGACATAAATTCTTATATTGGAATATCTAGCATCTCTGCGTAATCATGATGATCATGACAATACTTTGTCTGATGTACATTGACAGTTTGACATAAAAACTATGTCCCCACTCTCTGAATCTGTGTTGTGTACTTGTTTATAGATTTGGGTATCATTGACAGAATGTTCTCCCCATTCCTCAATTGATTTTTAGAATTATCAGAGGTTTTTATAGTGAAGGGTACTTCTTTGGAGTTGTTATGAGTGCAAGGGAAGAATTTCCTAGGGAACTTAGACGTGGGTACCACAGATTTAGGGGGATTGAAAACTTTAGTTGATGAGAGAAACATTTGAAGTCTCCATTCTTGATGCAAAATGCACTCAGCATGAACCACATTAAAAAGAGCTAAGCCTGCTCAGTTATTTATAGAGAAAGGAGGATTCAAGTGCTCTGGCCAACTTGCGACTCAATTTTTTTTTTTAAATTTCAGGAATATTACTTGTTTACATGCAAATAGAAGTACTAAAGCAAAAAATCTCTTATGGACATTTCAAACTAGAATTTTTTTAATCTACAATTATATTTCCCCCAAAGGTGTTGCATCTGTTTGTTGAGTTGAAGAAAGGTTATACGACATTTGGCCAGATTAGGGACATCAAAGACATTTGAGACGGTAAATGGTTTACCCCATCATGGTGTAAAAGGTACTTTAACTACTTTGGAGACACGTCTGCCTGATCCATCAGCTGTTTTAAAACCAGTTGTGCTGGTCTAAATGAGGGAGAATGTGTTCCAGGTATATGATGGGGAGCGCCAGATCTGATACCCAAGGAAAATATGGAATTTCTTCTATCTTCTTCTTGTTGAAACCTGTTGCAGGAAGTGCTCAGCATTAAGCAAAAGCTGCGGGATTCTTTGATGCAAGAATATATCCAATTGATTCCATATCAAACTCATCATCAATCAGGACAGACTGATTGCTAATGGAATGGACATGATTCACTAGTGACATGTCCTCAATTGTGCCTCTGTTCTGGGGTCTGTTGGGACATGCAGCAAAAATACACTCAAATTCCTTACGATAGCACCCTATACCTTCAATGTGTACTTGCATTCAGAAGTAGTTTTACGAAATATGGGTAATTTTTCTCTGAGAAATGAGAGAGACTTAGATGTATGTAGTAGAGAAGCATGTTGCTCTCGAGTTAATTATCCACTGCATTCTTCATAAAGATCTCTTAATGCAGAACAATAAAAAAAAATACACAAAATTTGGAATGGACCAGTCACCTTGTGCATTATGACAATGATAGAAAATATTTTTAGAAAATCTGACACATGGTTTGCGTATTTAAAATGTGTTGGATTCAGGCAAGACCTGCATCGTTTGAACTAAAGATCCCAAGGTCATTAAGTTGCTACTGAGAAATTTTCAGACTGACCCCCAGTCCTTGTTAATGTCATATGATTCAAGAGGAAGACCATTATTCATTCCTCATAAGGCTCTTACCATTAAAAAGCTTTGGAACAAATAGACCATCGATAAAAGATGCATGGTTTCTGCTTGTTATAATCTCAGTGGCAATGTTGTGTCTTGGTTTCCCATGCTGAGAAGAAGCCTTAATGATTGGGAGTTGATGATTTCTTAAGATTGTTGTTGCAGCTTAATTCAATCAAGCCCAACATTCTAGGTAGAGATGGTATAGGGCCAGCAAGGGTTGTTTCACTGTTAGGTCCTTCTATCAGTCTTAAAATGGTAATTCCCACCCCCTTTTCCTCAGAGGGGTGTATGGCATCCAGATATTCTATATAGGATAGCGATTGTCCTCTGGAAAATGTGAAAGCATCTCTAGACAACATCTTCACATCGAACCACTTAAAAAACATAGACTGGAGGATGCCAAAGTGTTGCTCTATTTGCATGGCTGAGGAAACGGTTGGTCATTTGTTGTTGCATTGCCCTCTCATTAGATGGATTTGAGATAAGTCTTGCCCCTATCTAATCTTTGGGCACAGTAGGTTTTCCCCCTCGGCTCCCAAAACTTTACCTCAAGCTGGTCTTCGCGAGGTATGTATGGAAGTGGCCGTGAATGCAATGTGACGGATACTTTTGGCCTTTTGGGTGCTATTTGCTGAAGTGTCTGGAAGGAGAGGAACTGCAGGGTGTTCGAGAATTCTCCTCTTAAAAGAGAGGATTCGGCTTAAAAATACCAAGTTTTTGCACTTTTGGTGTTCGATTAGGGATGATCATGAGTCCCTCGGCTTGGTTTCTTGTTTTGTGTATGGTTAGGCATTTTGTATTCCTTGTGGAGTGTTTGGGTGTAGACACCCTTGTATACTAGTGAGTTCTCTGCTTGGTGAACTCTCATGTACATTTTTTCTCTTAATACATATACTGATATACCTCTTTACCAATTAAAAAAGGAAAAAAAGAAAAAGAAAAAGCAGACCATGGAGAGAAACTCACACCATTCATTATGGATGAAGCTGAAGGATACAGCGGTATTTTCTATGAAGACAATCTTCCTGAAGTTCTCGTTCGCTGGACCTGTAAAGTGTATTGGCTTCTGATCATAGATAAGGCGAAATATGAAATGTTAAATTTAGGAAAGCACCCTTCAAATGTTTTAAACATGCAGTGTCTAAAAAAATTGAGAGGATTCCTTGGAAGTCTTCTTTGGTCAAGATTCTCATTGCTGTCGTCTTCCATGAAACAAAATTTTGATCTTGTTCATACTTCATATGATTGCTGATTTAAGAAATGCTGGAATGAAGCTCGGCGAGAGACTCAACTTCTGAATCTTCAATCTAATCGAATCCTACAGAGGAGGTATAAGTTTTTGTGAATCCATGAAGCAATACAATGACTTTGTTCATATGGTATGATTGGTGATGTAAGAACTAAGAAATGCTGGCATGAATCTCAGCAAGATACTGGAGGCTATGATACTGCATACGATTTTGAGCAAAATCGGGGTATGATTATATTGGTCTTATTCCTCTGAAGTCTGACCCCCTTGGTATTATACAGAATATGAAAAAAATGTGTAAATGAAAAAAATATCCTAACAATTGTACAAATTCATTCGATAGACTAAAATTAAACATACTATGACAGTTATTCTCTTATTACAATTTACAAGGCCTAGCAATCTTTTTCCAACTTCGTTTCTTTGGAATGTTGTGCTTTGGTATGACATGTCCAAGTAGTTCTTCCAAGGAAAATTGCAAGAGATCAATGTTGTGATTTTTACGGACAATATCCTACGTCATTGGTGAATCGAGGAGGCCTCAGTTTACAACTGTTTGCTTGGTTTGAAGACTAAAATAAGAGCTGTCTTTTTTGTTGCAATAGTAATAGTTATGAATAAATGTTCCTTGCATGAAAATACCTGGAGATCGGAATGTCCCTTAGATGTTATGATCAGTTCAGATGCTTCATAAAATTACTGATGATGCACAAGATCACATTGTAAACAGTTTAAATTATGGTGGGTTACTGAGTTTATGTGCTTCTGAGCTGAATGGGGACCGGGGAAGAGAGTACTCTTGCTAAGCCTTCCAAACCAACTGCTTCAACTCAGGTCTCTCTCTCTCCTCTATATTTACAGGAAACACCAACTACTACTTCGTACTCTCTCTCTCTCTCATTTTCCTCTATATTTACAGGAAACACCAACTACTCCTTCATATCCTGATTGGTCGACTCCTATGCAGGTTTTTGATAAATTTTTTTTGGGTTTGATTTCTTTTTTTATGCGAGTTTATGGATTTGTTTGTCACTCACCTAGTTGAATTAATTTAATAGCTTACAACTTCGCTCCTTGAATAGGCATACTATGGTGCTGGAGCTACTCCACCTCCCTTTTTCACTTCAACTGTTGCTTCTCCAACTCCCCATCCCTACCTGTGGGGAAGCCAGGTGATTATTTCCAATGTTGTGAGATCATATAAAGATGTGCATGTTTTGATAATTGTATGATTCGTTGAGATTGTCAAAGGAGAAAATTTCTTATTTGCTTTTTGTCTGTGGTTTTTCAGCATCCTTTAATACCACCATATGGGACCCCATTTCCATACCCCGCTCTATATCCTCATGGGGGGATTTATGCTCATCCTAATATGGCTGCGGTAATCCCAATCCCCTTTTCCATTTTACATTTTGCTTGTATTCTATTCTAAATCTAGCAACGAGATTCCTCTATGTCCTTTGATTCTTCAAAATTTTGATAAGGATATTTTAGAGCATCTGAAGATACTTTTTCTTGCAATAGTTTTGAAACTTCCAAAGATGGAAACTACCTTTATGCCTACTGTACAAGGCTTCTATATTGCAAGTATGCCACCTTAAGCTTTCTATCCATCTCTTTTATAGGCTCAGGGTGCAGCACTGATAAATACAGAGATGGAAGGAAAGGCCACTGACAGAAAAAACCGGGCTTTAACGAAGAAATCCAAGGGAAGTTCAGGAAATATAGTTTTGGCTGGAGGCAAATCTGGAGAAAGTGGAAAGGCAGCTTCAGATTCTGGAAATGATGGTGCCTCACAAACGTGCGCTAACTTAAGCTTCTGCTTGACCATTTTCTTTCTAATATGTTTCTTAAAATTTTTTCGAGGGGCCTTTTGCAACTCTTTTATTTGTTATCACTATTCTTTGATTGTAAACAGTGCCGAAAGTGGAAGTGAGGGCTCATCAGATGCAAGTGATGATAATACTAACCAACAAGTATGCGTTTATTTCCTTTTTCTTTTTCATCTTTATATGTGACTTTTGTACTTGATTCCATTGTCAAATAACTCACTGAAGGACTCGGAACTCAGCTGGGGCAATTTGTTTTGGCCAGCTGTGTATACCAAGTCCAAATCATGATCCCCTGAAAAGTCAGTGAAGTCGATCCTTTACTCAATCAACTTTAGTAACTTGATGATTTTGCTGATTTAACAATACTCACTCATTTATCTTCAGGAATTGTCTGTAACTAAGAAGAGAAGCTTTGACCAGATGCTTGCAGACGGTAATTTTCCTCAGCCACATGGTTTATTACTACATTAATTTTTGTATTAGATTTATAACCTCAAAAACTCCCTCAGGAGCAAATGCACAGAACAACACTGCTCAATACAGTGGTGCAAATCTTCCAGTTTCAGTGCCCCGGAAGCCTGCTGTACCCATGCCTGTGGCCAACCTAAATATTGGAATGGACCTCTGGAATGCATCCCCTGCTGGTGTCATACCTATGAAGGCAAGACCAAATGCATCTGGTGTCTCACTGGCAGTGGCTCCAGCCACAATGGTTGGACGTGAAGGGGTTACGCCTGAACACCAATGGATTCAAGTATGAAGTGTTGCAGTTATTAGTCAGATTGTTTGTCATATCATGTTCTTTTTTCATGGGGAAATTTATAGTCCAAGTAGACGTCCTTAAACATAGCATGTGGGCGGCACACAGAAGATCTGGACCAGTATTTAGTGGTTCCCACCTAAGAAACTTAGGGACAAAAATCAACTTGATTGAATGATCCTAGAAGTGCAATTTTACATTCTTTGGATGGTCAAAAAGTCCTAGTAGAAATTTGAAAAAGTCTCCATATCAGATGGTCAAAAACCATCCAATTACCCGGACTTTTGGTCCAGGAAATCTCCTATATGAGCCCCATTCATTGATGGGTCCTAGCCCACTGTGCATGGCTCACATACATATTTTGTGCTTAAGGACCAAGGTTCTGTGACTGAGTACTCAGACTCAAGGCCCTCCGTTTTTTTTTCAGTTGTTTTCAGGGTTCTAAAAAGGACATGGACCTATTTGAGGCCATGTTTCTATGGACCTATGGTACAGTTACATTAATCAGAAGCTGACATAGATCCTGAATGGTGCACTACATGAACCCACAGTTGATTTAGCAATGTATTTTAATTAAATAATTTGATATGTTCATTACTAATAAGGTTGCAATGGGTTATTTTCCACCACCAACTATATATTGATGTCATTTTTGCCTGCAAAAGCTTTCTACTGAATGTGTAAATGTTCATTTGTGGCATAAGTAAGACAGAAAAGAAGTGAGAAAATATGTGAAACTGGCACCCCTGAGTCCTGAGAGTTTCAGGAAGATCTGTACGATATTGATTTGAGGTGTTTTTGCTCTTATTAATTATTATACATATCCACACAGATAATATAACGGCTGGAAACATTATAGTATTATACATTTTAACATTTTTCTAAATTCTAGTACTTTGTTTTTCTTATTGTGGGTGTTTTCACATGCAAGTACTAATTCCATTTCAAGTTTTGATATGCTTAATTGGGAGGGTTATGTTCTAAGTTCTTGCGCTTGATTGTTCTTCAATCTTGTTTGATACTTGCTGCACGTGTCTATAACAAAGTTAAATGTAGTAGGGGAAAAGTCCCCAATTTGTATTCATCTTCAATAGTTAGACTTTTCAATGCCCTCAATGTATTATTTAATTTTTGTCCCTGACTTGTAACTCTTGCTTTGACAGGATGAACGTGAACTAAAAAGACAAAGGAGGAAGCAGTCTAACAGGGAGTCAGCTAGGAGATCAAGATTACGAAAGCAGGTATATATGTATATGGTGCAGTCTTGCCGAAGGAGGTTAGAAATTTGGCTAGTGGGATCAATTATGATAAGCATGGTCGGAAAGGGTTTAAGTCTCGGGCTAATCGAGTACGAGGGTTAGTAGTTGTTTTGTAATGTTGTTGCGCCTGTTGTCTTGGAATATTCGTGGTTTAGGGTCGTTGGAGAAACGGCGTGTGGTTAAGAACCTGGTTTTGCAATACAGACCTTCGATTTTATGCTTGCAGGAAACGAAAATATCTCGTATGACGGATTGTATAGCTCAAGATTGTTGGGGCAAGGGTCCAGGGTGGAGTGCGGTGTCAGCACTTGGTCATTCAGGGGGTATTCTAATTCTTTGGGACAAGGAAGTTGTGGAAGTTGTAGAGGAGGAGTTAGGGGCTTATTCCCTATCTCTCCTGTGCCGCTTTTCTAAGACCGATTTTCGGTGGGTCTTTTCGGGGGTGTATGGACCAGTGTGTTCGAGAGAGTGGAGGGATTTCTGGTCTGAGTTGGATAGCATTAGTGTTAGATGGGGAGCCCCTTGGTGTCTTGGGGGTGACTTCAACTGTGTGAGATTTAGCCATGAGAATTATGGGGGGAAAGCTAATTTGAATTCAAGGCGATTTGGAAAGCTCCTGTTCAGGCAGAATTTGATAGAGTTTCCCCTTAAGGGAGCGGCATTCACCTAGTCTAACTTTCAGCATCCTCCTTCGCTCAGTAGGATTGATAGATTTTTTGCTTGCCCGGAATGGGAGGCTCGGTTTCCAGATGCCTCTCTTATGGCTCTTCCTCGTCCGATTTCTGATCATGTTCCTCTGTTGCTGGAGTTAGAGGGGTTAGATGGTGGCCCAAGACCGTTTAAATTTGAGAATATGTGGGTGCGGCATCCGAGCTTCTTGTCGGTGGTCGAAGAGGCTTGGGGCAACTGTTTGGCGTGGGGATCCAAGAGCACCATATTTGGGTTGAAGTTAAAGGCGGTCAAGCAAAAACTAAAAATATGGAACAAGCAAGTGTTTGGGATCATTCCTGAAAAGAAAAAATCAATTTTGGAGAGCATCTCTTCATTGGATCAGAAGGAAGAGTTATCTAGTATGTCTGGTAGTGAATGTAAGGAGAGAGACTCATTAAAGCAAGAATTCCAGAAAGTGTTAAAATGGGAGGAGCTTAGTTGGAAGCAAAAATCGCGGGTCAGATGGGTTAAAGAGGAGGATCGCAACACGAGATTTTTCCACAGAATGGCGTCTGTGCGTCGCCGAGCTAATAAAATTGTGTCTCCAGATTGGAGAGAAGAGGTGGGAAAATCCTAAGGAGGTGGGGGGTGCAGCGGCAAAGTACTATGGTTCGTTGTATAAAGAAGATGTTGCTTATAGGCCTTTGCTAGATGGTTTGCCTTTTGGGTGCATTTTGGCGGAGATGAGTAGCTAGTTGGAAAGGCCGTTCTCGGAATTGGAAGTGTTGTTGGTGATATCTGGGATGGAGGGGGACAAAGCTCCGGGGCCAGATGAGTTTACTATTGAATTTTACAAGAAGTTTTGGTTTATAATTGGTCAAGATTTGTTGAATGTGTTTCATGAATTGTTTCTAACCAATGCCTTTGATCAGGTCCTTAACTGTTTGTTCATAGCCCTTATTCCTAAGGTGTCTAGGGCTCTGGACATTAGGGACTTTAGGCCTATTAGCCTTCTTGGTAGTGCCTAAAAAATCCTCTCAAAAGTGTTAACTGTCAGACTCAGCCGAGTGATTGGCCATGTCATTTCTCAAGAGCAAAGTGTGTTCGTGGGGGGGGAGGCAAATCCTGGATGGGGTTTTTATTGCTAATGAAGTGGTGGACGAGAGGGTGAAGAAAGGAGAGTCATACATTATATGCAAGGTCGATATGGAAAAAGCTTATAATCATGTGAACTGGGGCTTTTTGGACTTTTCTCTTTGTCGGATGGGCTTCGGGTCTAAGTGGCGGGCTTGGATGCGGTTTTGTTATTCTATTCCATCCTTCTCAGTGCTCATCAATGGTTCCCCTTATGGCTTTTTCAAAAGCTCCAAGGGTTTGCGTCAACGAGACCCCTTATCTCCCTTGCTTTTTATTATTGTTACTGAGGCTCTCAGTAGGATGATTAGTCGGGCAGCTTCGGTGGCTTAGGAGGGATTTGTGGTGGGGAACCCGTTCGTTTTGATTTCGCATCTCCAATTCGCCGACGACATTTTGCTCTTTTGTGGGGCTTCGGCGAGGCAGCTCACTCATATTCGTTATCTTTTCAGATGCTTTGAAGCAGTATCTGGGTTGAAGATCAAATTTCAGAAGAGTAAGATTTTTGCTGTTGGAGAGGTTCCTAATTTGGAGGAGTTGGCTCTCTGCCTAGGTTGTAAGACCGACGTGCTTCCAACCAGGTACTTAGGCCTTTCGTTGGGGGCGCCTTTCAACTCGAAGCGGATTTGGGAGCCGATTATTGAAAGGTTTCATAAGCCTTTGTCCGGTTGGAAGTCTTCTCTCCTATCCAAAGGTGGTAGACTTACGTCGTTGAAGAGTATCCTCTGTAGTCTTCCGACTTATTTCATTTTGTTGTTTAGAATCCCGACTGCTATTGCTGGCAAATTGGAGCGGCTACAGCGAGATTTTTGTGGAACGACAAGGTGGTGGTCAAAAAGATGCATCTAGTGAGGTGGAAATGGGTTTGTAGGCCTAAACAGAAGGGGGGGCTTGGCATGTGGCATTTGCGGCTAGTGAATAAGGCTTTGTAAGGGAAATGGTTGTGGCGATTTGGAGCAGAGCGGGATAGTTTGTGGAGAGCAGTTATTGTGGCTCGGCATGGGAGTAGAGATGGTTGGGGGCCTAGGCCGCCTAAGGGTTTGCATGGGGTAGGTTTGTGGAAAGCTATAGTGGTGGGTTGGGCTGAGTTTGTTAAGCATACTCGCATGGTGGTTGGGAATGGGGCGGAGGTCAAGTTCTGGTTGGACTCCTAGTGCAGTCCCTATCCACTGAAGCAGGTGTTCCCCACGTTCTTCTCCTTAGTCTCGGATAAGATGGTCTCTGTGGCGGATATGGTGGATAGGGGATCAGGTTTAGGGGTTTGGAGCCCTTCTTTCAGGCGGTCGTTAAATGATTGGGAGGTTCAGGATTTTGCCTCTTTCTTGGGTTTATTAGAGTCGGTGCGTGTTGATCCGTCTTCCAAGGATCGGCGGGTTTGGACTGCCAGCGCTAAAGTGTTATTCTCCATTAAATCTTTTTTGCAGGTGGCTAATCTAGGTCCCCCGTCTTGTTTCCCTCACCGGGTGGTTTGGTTCTCAGGAGTTCCTTCAAAGGTTTCTTTTTTCATGTGGTCGGCCGTTTTGGACAAGATCTTGACCCTTGAAAATTTGAGGAAATGAGGGTGGAGTATTCCTAATCGGTGTTTTTTGTGTTTGATGGAGGAGGAAGTGGTTGACCATTTGTTGTTGCATTGCTCTTTTGCGAGGAGGCTCTGGATGCATTATCTTCGTCAACTTGGGGTGGCCTGGGTCTTCCCTTCTTCATTTCAGAGCCTTTTGTTTAGTTGGTCCTCAGTATCGTTAGAGAGTCCGTTTGATCTCATTTGGGCCTCCCTCTCGGGAGTGGTTTCATGGTCTCTGTGGAAGGAGCGGAATAGGAGGGTGTTCGATACTTCTGCTATGCCCATTGAGAGAGTGTGCTCCCGATCGACGAGTTTGTTGCGGGATTGGATCTCTACGAGAGCTGATGTGGTGGAGATAGGGTTCGACGTGCTGATTTCCTAGTTGGGTCAGGGGTTTGTTCTGTTGGGTTGGGGTTGGACTGGTGTTGTTTTTTAGTTGTTGGCTGCTGGTTTTCTAGTTTTGCAGTGTTGTTTGCTGATTCACCTTTGGTGAATCTGTTTCGTTTGCTTCCTTAATAAATTGCATTTACCGTTAAAAAAAAAAAAAACTTCACCAGGATTATAAAATACTTTGGAATCATAATGGTCCCATTTTTGATCCACCAATATATCTTGCATTCTTTGAAAAAGGTTGGCTAATTGGACTACAGGTTTTTCACTTTTTGAAATTTCCCTTCACTGCTTGTTGCTAAAGTGTTGTAGAAGCTAATATATTCTTTTATGAACTAAATTGCTATCGAGACAATATTGAAGCAATGAAAATGCATGCTAAAACCTGATTTGATACTTTTGTTATGCAACTTATCACGAAATTAATTAGAAGATATGTGAAAAGGAACTTGAATCACATCATATGTAAACTCTAATATATATGGATTTGAACAATGCCGTAATTTATCCATGACTATGAAATAGACCTTTGGTGTGGTCCATCGAGGTTAAGGGGCGAGTTTGGGAATATCTAACTTCTAGCCATAGATAGGAAAGCCTCAATTGTTGATTATTGTGAAAAGTTAGGTAATGAGGTGGTGTGTTGTCCGAGGTTAAGATGGGGTTGAATGACTGGGAGTTGGAGCACATGTTTCATCCATAGTTTATCAAAGAGAGAAGCGAAAACGAGAAGCAAAGCGAAAGCGAGAAGAGGGAAGCGGGGATTAAAAATCCTTAAGAAATGAGATGCAAGTGCCTCATTCCCATTATATTAAGATGACCAATCATACCTTAAATTTTATTTTACATGAAATATTTGTGAAGAAGTAGGTGCCTTAGGTTTCAATCCAACGATACTTGCTTAGGATCTATGCCGTAGGCTTTAGACTCGGGTCTATCCCATCACTTCATAGATACATAGCCCTCTTTGATTGCCAAACGGGAATTGATAGAAGCGAGCTTCTCGGGAAGCAAGTCTGGGAAACAAGCTTCCCATATTATACATAGCTTCCCTGCCACTATGGTTTCATCTCATGAGGCGTCTTGGCAATTCCATTCCTTGTACTTAGGATAGAGACATTAGAATCTGGTCTAGAGGTAAGAATGGATGATTTTTAGTAATCACTTTTTCAATCCTTTACTTCTGATACTTGCTCCTATTTTCTCTATGTGGAAACCTAACATTCTATCCAAGGTATCTCTCTTCCTCTGGGCTGCAACTTTGAATGTTATTCTCACTTCTGATCATTTGAAAAAGGGTAATGCTAACTGCAATTTCTTTTACGAGTCACTTTCTTCAAGGGAAAGACGTGTTGGTTCAACAAAACACGTGTCTTTCTCTCAATGAAAGGCAATAGCATGTCTTTCCCTTGAAGAAAGTGACTTTGAAACAAAGTGGAGCTAGCATTACCCTTTAAAAAATCAAAGGTGGAGGATGGCGAATCGTTGCTTCTTGTGCCTCCATGAGAAGGAGTCAGTGGATCATTTGCTTCTGCATCGTCCATTTGCGTTTGGTATTTGGGGGCACTTCCTCTCTTGAATATGAATGGATTGGGTCTTCTCTTCTCTTTTTCAGGACTTCTTATCTTGCTCGAGAGGTGGTTTGGTCTCTCCTTCCTGGGGCTATCTCATGGATGATTTGGAAAGAGATGAATAATGTTCCAAGGCTCCTCCACTCCTTTGTCTCGATTTTGTGTGAATATCAGAGATCTTATCTTTGGATGGTGTTTTGCTCTTAGAGGAGGAGTGGATTTGGGTAATCTATTAGGATAAGATTGGAATAGCTTTTTCGTGCCTTGTCAATATGTAGGCTTCATAGCAACAAAGTTCTCTGATTTGTTTCCGTAAGTCTCAAATAATACGCGACTTTTTCACTGAAAGATTAATTCACAAAGTATTTGACTCGTGACTTTTTGAAAAGTTGCAAATTAAACATGAATTATTCATGCCTTTTTGAAAAAGTCCCAAATAAATATTTAATATTAAAAATATATTTGTTTATAATTTTCATAATTAATAATCTTATTTATTTTCATATCTTGCCCAAAATTTTCTCGATTTATTTTTGAATTTTTCCTATTTTGCCAATATTTTTTTATATAAAATTCCCTTAGACGAATAATTTCCGAACCCCGACTTGGTAACTATGATAGGCTTGGGGGGTAACTTATGTAAGGTCTATTTTGCTTTCTTTTTCCTTCCCTACTCGAGTTTACTTTCTTGTAAACTCTTTCCTAGTCCTTTATTGTCATGAATTGCCGTTTACTTCGGGGGCATTTGATAACTCTACTAAAATTAAAAACATCTCTTTCGTGAGACATTGTTGTCCCTATTTTTTTATATATAAAATTTCACGAATAACCCTCCTCTAGCTCCTACTGACCATAATAAAAAATGACCATAATTACCCTTGAAAAAAGTACCTAATTATTGGGTTTTTTGTAAAAAAAAATGAATTGCCAAATGCTCCCTTATTAAAAGTAGTGTTGGGTCTAAAAGTCACCAACACATTTCTTTTTTGAATTGTCTGAACTTTTGTATCTTTTTTCAAACAACAAGATTGTATTAAGAAGAAAAGAATGTAAAAACGGGAATGAAATAGTTCCCCCTATAAGTATTTAGAAAAGACTCACGATTCATACAAAATAATTTGTCTCCATCCAGACAAAAAATCATAGGTGTTTACATCCCTAACTCCTTAAGAGCAGCCTCCCAAGTTCGTAGTTCCTAGCCAATCGAGGCACATAATTTGGGGATTGAAGATTCTATCCCATCAAATTCCTTTTGTTCCCCTCTCTCCATTAACCCCAAATGATAACGGAGAGCATCATACCTAACCCTTCTGCTAAAAACTCTATTTGGCCAATTGGGAGTCAAGTCTCCAAGCTCCTTATGGTCGTTGTGAAGGCCCGAAGAAAATGAGGTAAGAGGAAACTCTAGATGGTTTATGCCACGGGACAATAGAGAAGAAGTTGCATGTCTTCTTTGGCCTTCTGAAACAAACTGCATCAATTAGGAAGCTGCATCCCCCCACTCCGTAGATGGTCAGTGTCATAATTTTGTCCAGGGACGACTCTCATGCAAATGCTCATATTATGGAAGGATCATATGACTTCCAAATCTTCCTGAATTATGGCATTCTCACCAAATCTGCATCCTCTTTTAGAATAAGGTAGCTGTAGAAATATCTCGTCGTTAATGTCCCCTTTGGATTACCCTTCAAAAGCTGATATTCATCTCTTTCTGGTAAAATGTGTACGTTGTTTAGCTTCTCAAGCAGTCTTGTGCATTCTTCAATCTCCTATCCTAAGATTCTTGGGGAAGATTGGGCACTACACTGTTTTACCATTCTTCCTCTCAAACATGTAATTGATTGAAACATATCTTGCTGGGATTAGCTTGTAAAGACTTGGGCACTTATCGCTCATCTAGCCAAGCCTGCTCTTATCACCTTCCCAGAAGCCCTGTTGCCATCACCAACTGCAAAACTGGGTTTCTCCAGGAACTGCTTGTGCACATTCATGATCCCTCTTTATACCCCTACCCGGTATGAGGAGGAGACATGATTTAAGACCCAACTTAATTTGGATGTCCCGAACTAAGCCCCAATGACTTTTCTCCACAAGAGGCCGTTCTCTAAACTAAAGTTCCAAAGCCATTTCTCCAAAAGGACCTTATTCATACCACGAAGTCTTCAAAATCCAAAACTCTAGTCTTTGGGTCTGCAGACGTAATCTTACTTGACTAAGTGGAATCTTCTCTTATCTTTCCATAAGAAGTCGTTCTGAAGCTTTTCAAGGTGTTTGGCTACTGAAGTGGGCATCTTGAAGAAAGACGTGGCACTTTGTAGGATTGGTCATAAAACTCTTTATTAGAGTCATCCTTCATTCTAAAGAAAAATATGTTCTTTCAACCTGCCAGCCTCTTCCCGACTCGCTCTATCACCAAATCTCAGATGTCTTTGGCTATGATTCTCAAATCAAGAGGCAAGCCCATAGATGTGATTAGGAAGTGACTCGATCCAGAACCCATTTGTTGTTCTTTCAAAAGTAGAGAAAGACTTCTTTGGAAATTTCTATGTTTTGTCTTTTGTTGGAGTGTGGCTAGAAAGGAACCGCCAGATCTTTTGATACAAGTTTGACGAGTTATGTCATGTCATTTCTGGAATTAAACCCAATCATTGGGTTTCTATTGTCAAGGAGTAACATGGCGTGGCCGCGTGAGAGCAACATATTTTTGATTAGGTTAGAAGGCGACATTGGAGGGAGAAGCTTGGAGCAAGGAGGTTATGCCCATGTTATAAGAAGCCAAGAGCGGGTCATATAGAGTTGAACCTAAATGAGGAATTTCTGAACTTGCATTGTATGTTCTTGGGGGATTGCCTTTAATAATACGTAGACATCATGTGGATGAATGGCATTTGGGTTAGGTCCTATTTTGCATTGACAGGGGTATGACTTATGAATGTTAGAATCTGACACAGGTATGGAGTGTCTGATTCATGATTCACCCAAAATAGATTGTGTGGATTGCTAATGTTTTAATCATAGTATGAAAACTCGGTGAGTCACCTGAGTAACTCGGCTGAGTTACTCGACTCGACTGAATTTCGAGTCGAGTCGCCTCAAGATTTGAAGGAGAAACTATTTGCCGAGTTGCTCGGGTGACTTGGTCGAGTCGAGCCGAGTTTTCGACTCGACAAACTAAGTCGAGTCATGGAAAAGGGTATTTTTATCATTTTTTAATACCTAAACTCGAACATCACACTATTTTTGCATCATATTTTTTTGGGTCTACAAAGACAACCTATTATGAGTTCTGTTAAACCTAATTTTTAGGTTTTAGGCTGTAAAACTAGCATACTTTGAGTTCTTTTAACCCATGTTTTTCAAGTTATTACATATATATTCCGAGTTTGATTGAGTCGAGTTTTTTCGAGTTCGTGAGTAACTCGACCAGGCTAACTTTCGAGTCGAGTTTTCGGGTTTTTGAACCATGGTTTAAATAACAACGAAGAAAAAAAATACTTTTCGTCATCCACTGATGAGCATTATATTGGATTATACAACGATACGTCTTATGAGTAGTATTCCTATACCTACATTAAAGAATAATTGAACATAATAATGTTACATTTGTCATTCAGGAATATTCTTAGGAAAATGTAGTAATACATTATCTATAGTCTAGGTTAGATGTTAATATATGACGTATTGAGTGAAGAAATGGAAAATGAAAGAAATCTAGACACTACTGAATACTGATTAAAAAAAAGTCTAGATAATGGAGCATTGGTGTTTGACACATGTCCTTACTCCATTCAGAAGAACCCTCCCATGGCCTTTATATGTATACTATAAAGTGCTGCATAAAATATAATGAGAAATTAAAGGGAGCATTCTCTTTGGGATAGGGGGAAGGGAATGGCCCATGTCATCAAATGGAAAACATCTTGTGTTCAAAACACCAGGAAAACTTTGATATGAGTAGGATAAACTCAAGTTGTAATTGATTTGGAGATGTGTAGATATTGATGGCAATCCATGGAAGGTCAGAACATCAATTGTTTTCCTAAAGGAAGTATTTGGTCGGGAAGAGCAATAATAAAATGCTGAAATGCATTCAAAATAATCATTCAGTGTGGAGCTCTGATAACTCTAATTCGAGACTTGCGCTTGAATCTATCATCCTCATTTGACTCTGGAAGCATTGAACGGCATCTAAAAGGGATGATACAATTGTGACTGTAGGCCATGGATACCAGTGCGATTGATTGGGTGGCTAGGATAGTCTAATCTTTGTAACTGAAGGGCCATTTCTAATTGTCAAGATGGCCTATTGCTTAGATGGTTGCTGTACACACTTCTGCTCGAGCTTTGATGAACAATCTTGATCTGGAGTCTGGACAGAATGGGGAGTCTAGGGATGGCCTGTGATTGTGCACAAGGTGTTTTCCAACCCTTTAGTAACCAAGATTTAAATGGCACTAATGAGATGGGGTCTTGTTGGGAAGGTTTTAAGACTTTCTGGCTCTGCTTTTCTTTAATCTCTTTTTGGTACCATTTATAAAGAATTCGTTTGAATAAAGAAGGAAAGTAATACCTTTCGTTGATAGCATTGGTAGGAGTTATTCAATTTTCATTTCTTTTAAGTTTAATTATCCTGTTGAAACTTTTTTTTGGTAGATACTAAACAGTTAAACACACACACGGTAGGCCAACACACACACACACACGCATACCTTATGAGACTGAGCCCAATACATCCCTGTTGAAACTTGAATAATTGTTTATATAACTTGTTTGAAACAGTGACTTCTTTCTCTTTTTGGTTTGAATTTCTTGTCCTCACCAGGCAGAGTGTGAAGAGCTACAAGCTAAGGTGGAGACATTGAGCAATGAGAATCGTGCGCTCAGGGACGAGCTGCAGAGACTTGCTGAGGAATGCGAAAAGCTCACATCCGAAAATAATTCGATAATGGTTCACTATGACTCCTCATCTCTCCATTTTATTTGGTTTCTTGATCTTCTGATGCTTAATTACATTTTTCAGCTTGCCTGTTTTTGTCATTATCATCAATTATTTTATTTGAATATGATTGTTTGGTAACAAAAAAATATATTATTTTATATACTTCTCATGTCTTTTACAATATAATATGTTAGTATTTGTATGTCTTACAAAAAAAGTTTGCAGATAGAAGAAAAAAAAGACGAACAAGTATGTTTCTATCATGTTAACTTGTTCTCTCTCAATGGGTGGACCAAATGGTCTCTCCCTTTGTTTATGGGTGGATCATTTAGTCCTCATTTGTTTTTTTTCCATGGTTGTTAAATTACAATTAGCTCAGGCGGCCCAATAAAAAATTAAGAGCCTTTAAATGCCCAAAATTTCTTCTAACTCCCCCCCCCCCCCCCAACTCTCTTAAACTCATATTTAAAGGAGTCTTTCATAATTTAAATAAGTGCAAGCCCTATAATTATATATTTTACTTATCAATATTATTTATATTACTTATCTTGATTTTATCAATATTATTTATATTACTTATCTTGAGTATAATCGATAAAAAGAAAAAATGAGAGTAAACGGTACAACATCTCTCTCTCTCCTCCCTCTCTTCTTTCTCCCCTGTTAAGCGTCACATTTTACTGTCGAGCTATTTTCTGTTTTTTATTCAGTCTTATATTCTCCCTCCTCTCCTCTCTTTCTTTCCTGTTGGGCTGTCTATTTTTTATCACTCACAATCTCTCTCCCCTCTTTCAATAGTTATTGCAGACTTAATTTTTATTCTATTTTTTTCCAACACTTTAAATCCCCTTTTATTATTCTTAGAACTGTTCTCTAGCGATAGTCTATCAAAGTACGTCTTTGCAATTGTGTAATTTATATGAATGTAATTTATATGAATGTAGAGTCTCTTATAAAAGAAAATGCATCATATATAGATCTCATATTAGGGGGAATTTTCTGCAACAAAAAGTTCATCAGATGACGCCTCGAACGCCTCAGGCTACCGACTCAGGCGTCCATGGATTTTGTCGCCTCAAGTCGCCTGGTCGCCTTGACAACTATGATCATCAATGCCTTATCTCAAAATACTCGGGATCTGCAATACAAATCCTGTTCCGCCATTCCGTTCATTTAAAAGCCTTTGGTTATTGTCTATTTTAAAATATAATTGTTATGTTTTATCTTGCTGATTGTTAGTCCAAGTTTTCCGGATCCAAAACCACCATAGCATTAGAAACTCTTAGTTCCTAGAAAATTCATTCCCATTTTCATGTCTGCTTGACATTTCCATAGAACCCAACCCATATCTCATACATTTGGGTATGGATGATTGGATTTTGAACATTTATGAGGAATGGCATTTATGTTCACAGCAAAAGTTCAAATAACCAATTTCTACTCTATTGGGGTAGCTAAAATAGTTTGGAAAGGCCCAGTTGATTATCTCTCTGAATTTGTGATTACTCTTATCAGAAGAACCAAATATCCTTTTGGATTGGTCAGAAAAAGGTTGCCTTTGATGGTGTAACCAATCCAAAGAATGCGACTGACCAGACAGTGATGATTTTTCAATCTGTGCAACTTTTGTAGTATGACCATTCCTATAGGCGATTCATCATTTGGGCAGTTGTAGGGAAAGATGGTCAGAACTTAGAACACTCTTGCTGAAAATCAGTCTCCTTTGAAAACCATATTTTGCAATTATAAATGAAGCTCTAATATTAACGAAAATGATATGCTGGTGAAACAGGAAGACCTTACTCAGTTTCATGGACCGGATGCAATATCTACTCTCGAAGGTAACAACCCCACCCCAGTTCCCCAGTCCATCATTGATGAAGGGAAGTGCAATGGACAAGACCCTTCAATAGAAAACAGTTCGGTTTCCAGTCACAAGAATGGAAATTTCCTCAACTCCAATGGAAAGCTTGAATCTGGCTCTAAATGAACACAAGACTTTTTGTTTGTTTTCAAAGCTAATCTAGAGCCTTAACCCTTTCTTTTCTTTTTAACCACAATGTCTAGTTATACTTATTCACGTGTTTCGGAGCCTTATTGGATCTCTGTACATTTTTGTTGTAAGATCAAACAAAACCACAAACTTGTTATACTTATCGCTTGTGCAATAAAAGGTGTTTGTGAGACTAGGTTTTTATCAAATTGCTTCTGCTATTGTTGTATGAATATTTCATCTTTGTAGGACTTTGAATTTTGCATCAGCGTGGGAGGTTTGGGACTGGGTTGTATTCACACCATATGGTGAGTCCCTGATCTGTATTGTATATCCTTACTGTTCAATCTAATAGACTTTCTGGCCCAAATCCCATTTTGGCAATAATGACTCAAAAGAGTCGGTTCTTTTGGCGTCTCTGCTTCCTCCGCGCAGAGCACAGGGAGGATGGTGTTCTGTCTTTACATGCAGTTCATTCAGACACACCAATCTCCCTCCAAAAAAGATGAAACAAAGAAACAGCATTTTGTGTGACCAGTCCGATTGTACTCCGCGAGGAATATGATGTTATCCCATGCTGAATTTTTATGCTGTTGTTCAAGTGTGTTGTCCCACTGGTATTTTATGTACAGTCTGTCAGCATTGCAGTTATTCCAGGTCAAACATCAACACAATCAGATGAAGATTACAACTTGGATCTAATTCTTGTTGGCCATGTTCTCCCCCATAATCCAAAAGAATGACATAGATCATCAGTTGTTTGTGATCATTTGGTGTTTTTGACTCCTTTTTCCAACTGATCAAGTGCTCAACGTAGCAGACTCTAGCCCCCAATCTCATTCATGCATCAAGTGAATTTCTATTTTGTTTACAAACAGTCTCTGTAGTCCAGAAGTCGGTTACAATTCTTGATCTCTTTATAGAGAGGGGTTGTACAGAAACAGTTGCATCAATTCCACAGATCTTGGATGGGTGGAGACCGTGGATTGCCCCAAATCATGCCAACCAAAAGTAATTGGAATTAGGTTTTTTCCCAACTTGTCTCATGGTCCATCCAACAGGTGAACCCCTGAATCTTCTCTATACATGACTTGCAGTTGAAGAAGGCTCATGACCTGTTTTCTGCAAATATTTGGATTGCTTGGACTGATCTTGTGTGGTTCTCCGGTGCCATACCAAGGCACTCCTTCATCGCTTGGTTGGCTTTCCGGGGTGCGCTGCTAACTTGTGATCATCTTCTCCGCCGCGGCATTGTTAGTTTGGCTACTTGCGTGTTCTGTCGTTTGCAAGATGAGTCTCGAAATCACCTCTAAAATCTGGGTGTCCACTCTCTCTCGTTGCTGTTATGCACTGGGAGGCCGTGGAGGTTGCTTGGTTGTTGCGCATGTTTCGAGGATCATCAAGTTAAGCAGGTGGCTTTGTGTGCCGCTATATACCATTTTTGGTGTGAACGGAATCTTCGTATTTTCCAGTTCCCAACATTAATGATACCCGCACAAATTTCAATGCTATTTCCAATCTTGTTATAAACTCTGCTCGGAATCGAGCTTTTTTTGCTGCTTGGGACATTCACGTGAATATTGTTCACCCCCCCGATCGTTTGGTGCAAGTGAAGGTTTCTGGTGTGTCAATACTGATTGATGGTTCGGTTCGAGGTACTTTGGCGGGTATTGGATGTGTTATTCGTAGCACAGCCGAGGAGCCTTTGGTTGGCATTGCGAGCGGAGCCGAGCCCACCTCTATTTTAGTCGTGGAACTCATGGCTATCAAGAGGGGTATGGTTGAAGCGGTCAATAGTGGAATCGTCAAGGTGGAGGTCCAATCAGACTGTTGATCTAATTAATAAGCATAGTGAGTGGCCTTGGCTAGCCTAGCCTAGCCTACCAATGCCTCCTTAATATATCTTAGCTTATGAGTCGGTTTGAACATGTTACTGTGGGCCATGTGATCCGAACAGGGCAGCAGATTTTTTGTCTACTTTTTACAATTGTATAGAGGAGGTTACTCTAGTTCCAAGGGTCTTTCCTACTGTCCTCTCTCGCTTTATTGAGGAGGACGCTAGGGGGTGTCCTTATGAGCATTTGTAAATCTTTTATATACATTTTGTCCTTTCCTCCCCCCCCCCCCCCAAAAAAAAAAAAAAAAAAAAAAAGTATGCATGCAGTGTTACTGATTGCACATTCATGGCTTTTAATACATAATGAAAAACTATTAGAAATTTATGGTTCAGTACAAAATAAGAAGATTATTTGGTATTTATGGCATTCAATACAAATCAAATACCCTACTGGAAGAGAGCCACTGTGTTCGGGAAAACACAGACAAAACTCTGAAGTAAAACCGACTCGGATGACTCCAGAGTCCGGAAGATTGAGTCCAGGTTGGACTATTGATGGAATATTGGCCAGATTGGATCACAGTCAATTGCGAATGATCTCTCCCCGAGTTCAATTGCACCCACAGGTCAACAAGTGACCCTTTTAACCCCCATTAACTGTGGTGAAGATTTATTAACCCTTAGGGTTCAACAATCTAACCTTAGTTTTTAGGAATTAAAAAAAAAAAATCAACCATAAGGGAAAATTTAACCTTGTTAAGGTTAATATTTTATTCTGAAAACCAAGGTTAATTAGATTGTTGAACATTAATGGGTAGTGAATCTTAACCACATGTAATAGAGGTTAAAAGGGATATGTGTTGACCTGTGAGTGCTATTGAACTTGGGGAGAGTTCAATCGCAATTGAGTGTGATCCAATCTCAGTATTGGCAAGCCTCCCCTCCTACCTACTCCTAGGTTGAAAGAAAAATCCCATTTTTGTGAAGAAAAGGGAAAATTTTCTGCTAATAATTTAGTATGTTGTTCACATGTCCCAAAACCATCCGATTTAGGTCTATAAAACCATCCGGAAATAGAAGGATCAGGTAAATGGTTGGAAAAGTCTACATGAGCAATTCAGATTATCTGATCACAGTGATTTTTGTATGCCAAAGGGGCGACACACTTGGGGAGTGGTCAAGATAGATGAATTGTCAATGTGATCCCAATGGTATTCGTGATGTCATAACTGATAAGTGTGCTTTCTTTGAGTTTAAAATCAATTTATCAGTAGCTTAGTTGGTAAAGTCCCTTGGCGCCGTACCAGGGACCTGGGATCGATTCCCGCCTATGTTTCTCTGGTAGGAGTCTGCCTGACCTCAGCTTACCTTCCCCAAAATTTTTTGTAAAAAAAATCAATTTTTCAAAAGGGTTGGAACATCTTGATGCAATCCATCATTTGGAATTGGATTTCAGCTACTTCTCAAATTTACAATTATAATAGTAATGTGTGTTATAACAGCATTAATTTGTTCCCAAGTCTGGGTTTCCTGGTAGATCACAGCAGTTCACAGTCAGCATCTTCTTTTTTTAGTGTTCCCTGTCTAGAGGTGTTATTCCATGATGGATGTTCAACCACCACAGTGGTTCACAGTAGGATTTGGATTAATTTGGCGACGCTGATTAAATGCTGTGTAATATCCCAGGGATTTTTCAGAAGTCTATAGAAAGAAAGAGTAGAAGAAAAGTTCCTAACTCAACTCAAAGGGGATGTGAAAACAGACGAGGGAGTGCATGTAAGCTCTAATTATTCAGTATCTTTTAATCCCGTTTACCATAACTGAAATTCTGGGACTTGGTTTCGCTTCTTCTAAAGAATTATACAAAGATCTCTAGTGAATTCTGGTCGAGCACTCGAGCGTATGGAACATTGGTGTTCCTCCACTTCTACGGTTCCACCTGCCTTGAATAGTCCGAGAGTGGATTTATTTGAAACCCTCCACTTGAAAAGGCCTGAAGAGATGAATCTTAAAGGTAGTCTAATAAAAGACTCAAAGAGATGACACTCATAAACCTCAACCGATCTCACCCAATTTTATGTCTTCCAGAGTCCAGACACTGATAATTTTTTTTTTTTTGTAGATAATCGATTTCCATGAGAAGATGTTTTGTGTTTCAGTATACAAGGTTGAGTATAACACCTTTAGTTTACACTTCCAGTTTTATTCTCTCAAAGCTGCATTCATAATATACTTATAACTGGGAATGGATGTGTTATGGACTTCACAATGTACAGATCAAACATCTAGATGCTTTTCTAAAAGAGAAGCATTCAAAAAGAATTAGTACAGAATTCGAACACTAGTTACACTTACAATGTAGAGTGGCGCAATACAAGTAAGAGGAGCTCTTATCTTCAACAAAACCTTAATACCATTTGTGGATGTATGCACCATGGAACATTTGGTTATAAGCATTAAGCAGAATGTAGGCTAGATAAACAAAATGTACGTACAGGAAACCAAATTAACCTAGCTACCAGTATGCTTCTCTAGAGCATAATATAATGGTAAAAGCATGCATGCATGCGGATAGTAGGAAGCAGAGCAGTGAAGCGCTGAGGCCGTATCCGAGGGGCAGAAAGTAGAAGATCCTCTACCAATCAGAACCATCCGGGAAGGGTTTCAGTGCATCTTGCCTACCACTAACATAAAATTCCACAATGGCTTTCATTCTTTGAAGTTTATCTGGGTGGAAATTCACGTGAATGACTACTGGCTTCAACTTTCTAAGATTAGCATCTTTTCTAACAGTCTTGAAGAGGACCTTGCTGTTCATAAAGAGATATAAATCCATAGTTCTCTTGGAAGCATGAAGCCCTTCATGACCAGGATGTGAGGGGAAAAAAAGCTCCTCATTGAAGACAGTCTGGTCCCATGAGCTTGGTAGCCGAGAAAGCCGAGCAGCCACACGATCCAAAAGCTCAATTGAAGGAATTGTGGGCCTTATATAAAAGAAACCAGAGTTGTAAACCCATATCCGCATTGTATCAACTGTTGGTGCCCAACCCATAGCAGGATCATGGAAGACATCGTTGAATCCATAAGCCGTCATATTATTGTGACCATCAGACATGGATTCCACATCTGAATCCCGATAAAGATGATCAAAAGGGTTCTGCAAGTATACTATATCGACATCCGATAGAAGAACGCTGTAGCCCAGCTGCAAGAACTCCCTCAAGATAAAGAACTTTAACCCGGAGACAGCACGGTTACCTCCCGTCCTTGCAATAGTATCTATACTCTCGTCCGGGTCTCCCTTGTACACTGGAACATCCTTTGATTTGCAGAAATTTGCAGTCTCGTCATCCAACGCCACCACCAGATAATTGGGTATACCCACTTTCTTGATGCTATTGAACCACACCTCCAACATGTCCTTCACCTTCGAATTCGCAAGTACTACTATAAGCTCTTTCCGAACAGCAACTTTCGCAAGTATCTTGGCCAATCTCGGGTTCACAGATTCTTCATCAGCAATGACAGTACCAAATTCAAAAGGCCCAGCTTTGTGTTGTTCATGACCCAACACCGGGACGACCTGCTTCTCTGCATGAACCTTCCCCTGCTCAGCCAGCCGAAGCTTTTCATGAGTTAGCTCCCTGATCCTTTCAGGCGATTCACACGGGGACGAACCAACCTAGCAAAAAAACCCGTGCAAATGCAAGTGGTGTAGAAAGAAAATGAATAAAATAAAAATATGATAGAGAAAATTAAAAATAGACAATAAATTTTATTTTATTTTTTAAAATGATGATAGTTTAATTATTTCTTGTGAGTTTTTTTGTATGCATCTTATTAAAAATTAAAAATAGTCAATGTAATTATTTAAAAATTCATAATTTTAATGTTATATATAAATTTTTATTTCATTATTATATAATTTCAAGAAAATAAATAAGTATCACTATAAAAACAAATTATCTCATTTCATCTGAAAATTTAATGTGTTAAAATTATTTAAAAATTTTAGAAATAATGATAAATCTTGTAAATAAATAAGTTCTTTAAATAATTCTATTTAAATAATTAGTTATTAAAAAGAAAAGTTTACATATAAGAGAAAATGTTAGTATCTTCTTATTCTTCAACCCGAAACAACATCAAATTAATTTTTTTCCTATTGGGACCCATTTTAACACTACCATTAGTTTGCATAATATAACAAAATAGAAAATAAAAATCAAATAAAGTTACCATGTCAAGAAACTCAAATTTTTTATAGAGTATTTAGAAATTAGAGAGTTAATATAATTAATTATAACCTAAGTAAATCAATATAATATATATATAAAATGAGAGATTAAGGGTGAGCCATTATTTTAGGAAATATCTATTTCCTTCTTTTATTATTATTATTATTATTTTTTTTAATAATTAATTGAGAGATGAAAGACTTTAGAGGAAATCATTTGATACTTTAACACCAATGGATATCAATAATAATTTGAATTTCATTTTATTACTCTTAATATCAATGATAGCGTGAATCTCATTAATTTTAGTGAGAATAATTTATACTATTTTAAATCGCTACTGCAAGAGCAAAATAAAAGATCCAAAATAGTGTCTAAAATACACTAATACCTAACCAAAGCTCCATGTAGAGACTCATAAGTAAAAATGTAATTAATGTCAGAACCAGAACCTGACAACTTCCAATAGCATCGAATTTCTTAAAATATAGTACCTGAAAATGCACTCATACCATAATACATCCAGACTCGAGGACTTTTCAAGAATTGTCGTGAAAACAAACCTCTCAAGATTTCCACTCTAGATGCTCAAATGTTCCAATGTTTAGGAAAAATCTTCCTAGTGAACCATACTAAGTAAAATGCACAACATGTCAAATTCTTACATGTTTGAGAAAGAAAATGTCTTGTGAATTTATCAACTATTTAAAAGGGATTAGGGAGAATGTAGACTAAGAGTTAAAAAATTTGAGGATGGTAGATGTTACGATTTAAATAAATTACAATTAAATAATAAGAATGTGGAGGAAAGAAAGAAGAGACCCTTAGGCTTCATATTTTTAATAATTAAAATATTACAACTTAATTAGTTGTAATTAAATAGTAAAATTTAAATAAAGAATAAATATTTAATGATACAATTTAATTTATTAAAATTAAAAAATAGAATGTGACTAAGTGAAGGTGGGTATTTAACCTATCACTTAATTAGGAATGAAGAAAAATAATTGAAAGGGTGGCATGACATCTTCTTATTGGATCAATTAGAAGATATGTGGCATGAATCAGAATAGATAATAGAGGCTAATGAGATATACCACGTGGAACCAACCGACATAGAGTATTAGTATAGATATATATAGTTGGGCTGATTAAAAGTTTGCGGTATCGGCCGGCTAAAAGAATTAATGAACAGTAGTATTAAAAACAATAATCTAAACAAATATGTACTCGGATCGATCGATCGATCTCAGTTTCCAGTTTACAGAGATCATAATCATTTTTGTCTTACTTCAAGTTGAAAACACTTGTAGTCAACGTCTACGTTTCCAGCAAACTTGCCGCAGCATGAACTGATTAAATCCTCGTTTAACTCACACCAACCTTTAGATTAGATTCTCAAAGAAATATTACGACATAGAAATGTATGACTGTGGAACAGCGTTTCGTGAGCATGAAATTCCTACCAGGAAATTAGCTTTTGTGATCCCAAGACCTTGAATTGGTCCATGCGGAAACAAGAAGGCGAAGACGTATCCGAGAAGAGTTCCGACCGCAATGGCCACGGCGATCTGCGATCTGCAAAGTAGCTGTCCATCGTTTCTCATAAACACTCCCTGTCGGCGGCCCGTCATCATGCCTTCCTATCTCAATTTCTACACGAGAAGCAGGTTAGAAGAACGAGGGAAACTCTACTTTTATGGCAATAATTAAGAGTATCTCGAACCAAGTGACCAAAAATAGAAAAAAGAGTATCTCCGACCGTCCTTATAACTCGAAATATTGGAGGGCAAATTCTCTTGTCGTTATGGTACATGCTCAATGACATGTTGATGACAACTCATAATGACTTCAATTATTGTACCAATTCACCGTCATAACAGTGTTTCAAACGCCTTTGTTCAAACAAAGGGTAATTAAGTAATTAACATTTAGTCTCTGTTTAAGTAATTTGGACTCCACGATTCAACCAGTCACGTGTCTTATTCGTCCCCAATTAATTGTGGTTAAGTGTAATTAATCTAAGGTTAGTTTTAATTTTAATTTTTTTTAACAACAGTTTCACTCACTCTTAGGGTTCATTTATCGAACCTTAACTTTTAGAATAAAAAAATAAAAAATAAATAAATTAACCTTAGTTGATTATGCTTAAACACAATTAAAGAGGCCTTTACAAGTTGCCACATATCCCTTTTAACACCCACTAATTGTGGTTGATTCACTCACCCCTAAGATTCATCCATTTAAACTTGTTTTTTAGGAAATAAAAAATAAAAAAAATTTTAACATTAAGTTGATTATGTTTAACCACAGTTAAATAGGCTTTACAAGTTGCCACATGTCCGTTTTAAAACCCACGTATCCCTTCTAACACCCACTAACTGTGGTTTAGATTCACTCACCTATAGGGTTCATCCATTGAACCTTTTTTAGAAGAAAATATATATATATATATTAACCTTAGGTTGATTATGCTTAACCACAGTTAGAGGCCTTTAAAAGCTCCCACATATCCTTTTTAACACCCACTAACTGTGGTTTAGATTCACTCACCTATAGGGTTCATCCATTGAACCTTTTTTTAGAAGAAAAAAAAAAAATATATATATATATATATATATATTAACCTTAGGTTGATTATGCTTAACCACAGTTAGAGGCCTTTAAAAACTCCCACATATCCTTTTTAACACCCACTAACTGTGGTTAAGATTCACTCATCCCTAGGGTTCATCCATCAAATCTTAGTTTTTTTTAAAAATAAAAAATATATTAACCTTAAGTTAATTATGCTTAACCAAAGTTAAAGGGGCTTTAGAATCTGCCACATGTATCTTTTAACACCTACTAACTTTGGTTAAGATTCACTCACTCCTAAGGTTCATCAATCTAACTTTGGTTTTAGAAAAATAAAATCAAATAAAAATCTACCTTAAGTTAATTAGGCTTAACCACAATTGATTGGGGACGAATAAGACAAATGTATGGTTGAATCGTGGAGTCCGAACCTCAAACAAAATTACTTAAACAGAGATTAAATGTCATTTACTTAACTACCCTTGTTTGAACAAAGCCGTTTGAACCCTGTTATGATGTTGATTTGATGTAATAAATAAAGTTATGTAAGTTGCCAACATGTCATAGAGCATGTGGGCCCTAATACCAATATTTGGTATTAGGTGCCAACTAGAGGATTTGCCTTCTAAATGTAGAGGATCTTGGACAAGAGCACTCCAATCGTCCTCTATATTTTGAGGTGGTCCTCTAAAACGTTACAACGATCCTTTATATCTAGGGAATCGGTTGGAAAAGAGCATGCCCACTAACTGTGGTTGAAATTCACTCACCCCTAGGATTCATCTATTTAACCTTGATTTTTATAAGAAAAAAAAACATTTGGGTGATTATATATGCTTAACCACAATTAAAGGGGCTCTACAAGCTGCCACGTGTCCCCTTTAACACTCGCTTAATTGTGCTTTAGATTCAATCACCCCTAGGATTAATTCATCTAACCTTACTTTTAAGAAAAAAATTAAAAATATTAACCTTAGGTTAATTATGTTTAACCACAGTTAAAAGATCTCTATAAATCGTCATGTATCCCTTTTAATACCCACTAACTATGGTTAAGATTCACTCACCCCTAGAGTTCATCTATCTAACATTGGTTTTTAGGAAAAAAAATACATACTTGGTTTTGAAAATATATATTAACCTTAAGTTGATAATATTAACCTTGGTTAGAAAGCAATTATCATTTATTTTATTGAATTAACTAACCTTGTATTGAAAAAGGGTAATTTAGACATTTTAAAATGTTTAAATGATGACATCATCAAAGTTCATCCATAAAGTACCGGTAAACTTAAGGAAATGGGGTATATGTTACAACAACCAAAGTTGAGGAGTGGGCAGTGTAATCTCTGAAAATAGAGGGGAGGTTTCCGAAATTTCACCAAACCTCAAGAGAGGTGAGTGTAAGTTACCCTTACTATTATAATGCGAGAGGCGGGCGTTGCCTAATTTTTCTGAAATTCCCAAACTACCCTTATATAAAACAAAACTTTGATTTAATGTTTTACTTTAATTCCCAAACTTAACACGTGTCCCTTTTAACTCCTATTAACTGTGGTTAACTCTTTCCCCTCACTCTCACGTACATCACACGTGCCACCTGCTGGTATAGATAATACAATAAATTCAAAAGAAATTATAAAAAAATAAAATTTGATGGGCCAATATAGCCATTTATATAAATATATTATTCTCGCATAATTAATATAATTTTTTTCTACCAAGGTTATTAATCACAAGAGGGTTTACTATAATATTAAGTACTCAGACGTCCTCAGAAACTCGCACCCGCATGTAGGCGGCACGACTCATAATCATCTCCGGTTGTAACGGGTCTCCCAGACCTATTTGAGGCCATGTTCCTAAGGACCTATGGCACAGTTACAATTATCAAAAGCTGACATAGATCCTGAATGGTGCACTACATGAACCCACAGTTGATTTAGCAATATATTTTAATTAAATAATTTGATTTGTTCTTTACTAGCTAATAAGGTTGCAATGGGTTGTTTTCCACCAACAACTATATATTGATGTCAATTTTGCCTGCAGAAGCTTTCTACTGAATGTAGAACACTTAAAACTAAGGTAAATGTTCATTTGTAGCATATGTAAGCCAGAAAAGAAGTGAGAGTTGTTCATTAGGAGTGATGCCAAACAGACCCTTATGTTCTAAGTTCTTGTGCCTGATCTTTCTTCATTCTTGTTTGATACCTGCTACACGTGTCCATAACAAAGTTTGAATGTAGTAGGGGATAACTCCTCCATTTGTATTCATCTTCAATAATTAGGCTTTTTCAACGCCCTAGATATATTATATAATTTTATGTCACTGACTTGTAACTCTTGCTTTGACAGGATGAACGTGAATTATAAAGAGAGAGGAGGAAACAAGGAGATCAAGATTACGAAAGCAGGTATATGAATATGTATCTGGTGCAGTCTTGCAGGACACAATTCTAACTTCGCCAGGATTAGAAATAATTTGGATTTATTTTTTGATCCACCAAAATATCTTGCATTCTTTCAAAGAGGTTGGATAATTGGAACACAGGTTTTTCATTTTTTGAAATTGCCCTTCACCGCTTGTTGCTAAGTTGTAGCAGAAGCTATTATTTTCTTTTACGAGCTAAATTGCGATCGAGACAATATTGAAGCAATGAAAATGCATGTTTAAGACCTGAATTTGGATACTTGCGTTATGCATGTTAAGACCTGAATTTGGATACTTGAGTTATCGAACAATGCCGTGACTATGGAAAAGACATTTGGTGTGGTCCCCTTGTAGCTAGCCATATATGAATAGGAAAGCCTCCCAGTTGCCGATTATTTTGAAAAAGTAGGTAATGAGGTGGTCAAGTTTGAATTAAATTTTAGTCCCGTCCTCATCTATCACCTCAGCCGACCGTTTGGAATTGAATTTTAGTCTTGTCCTCATGATCTTCTATCACTTCAGTCCTCACCCTTTTGTCCCTCTCACACGTCTCTCACCTCACAACCAACCACCTCACCCTATGATCTCTCCATCCCGGGATCGCAAGACCAAAATCGTCTTGCCTCTACTCGGTATTGAAGCAAGAATGCTAAACGGCCTTCATCCTAAGAAATAACAAGACCATAAATTGTTGGTAGATGTATGGGTTAATCGCTGGAGTTGAAGCTTGTTGGCACATAAATTGACTCGATCCAATCGGATATAAACCCTATTTAAAATATTCAAAAAAATTAATGTCAAATAAATTTTTCAACAACTAGAGGGTTTTAATGAAAATGCATAACAATTTAAATTACTGGCATCACTTGATTAGTTGGAGGTGCCGACATCGAATGTCCTATGGGAATCAAGGGCTGCCTCTTTCTTTTCTTCTTCTCCAAACAACTCTTCATTCTCGATTTATGCTTAAGGCCTCTCTCTTTTATTGCTAGTCCCTTCACACCAACGTTGCCATCCTCACGAACACAAGTATGATTACTTGTGCCTTGTGAATCAATCATTGATGTAATGAACAATTGGCTGAAAAAGTCATCAACATTTGTCGATAAGTTGTGTAACCTTTCCAAAGTAACTTTAAAAATATGTTCATTTTCAGCAGCCTTGGTGTTTAATTTCATACTCAACCTCATTAATTCCTTGTAACGCATTGACACTGACATCTTCTCGAAATAGACTAGGTCCTACAGTTCCAATTTTCGCATCTTTTCTCCATCTCTTTAAAATGTATTTATCTGGAACCTTTTCTACTTCCAGGCGGTCATATACTCTTAATGCATGACCACACAAGATTCCCATGAACTCAAATTTTTTACAAGTAAAAGAAATATTGTTCCCCAAATTGCCAACTATAACCATGTATTCACGATTTTTCTTTGGTCATGTTACCGTATATGTAGCCAAGGTCTCATCTCCATCACAAAGTTTAACATGAAAGCTTATTCCCTTACGATATTCTTCCTGAAACAATTTAAAAATTACAGCGGTGTAGACATTCCTGGCTTGAATCAACAATGGTACATCAGCAACTAGTTCTACTATACTTTGTTTCATGTGGAAGTCAGCATCTAATTCAGCTTTCCTTCTAGCAATCACAACCCTCTCAAAATGCTTAAAAAGCAGATAATGACTACTATTTAAATACCGCCTCAAAACACTATTTATACTTTCACTTCTTTGAGTACTTCTCATATCTGCGCAGAAAGTATTTCTTCCATACACAAAAGCTCATTTCTCTCTCTTTAAATAACTGTTGCAACCATATGTTCCCTCTTAGACTGTATTCATCCAACATTCTCTCCCATCCTTCAAGAAAATCTTTATCATCATAATCATACACCAACTTCCCGCAATCCTTAACAAACAATTTTGAAGTAGTGAATGCATAGCTAAGGTGCTTAGTAGCATTCTAATACATATGCCACACACAAATTCGATGATATGTATTGGCAAAACTACAGAGATCGCACTAGCCATCGCCCTATCCTGATCAGTAAGTATAGTCTGTGGTTGTTTTTCAGACATTGCATTTAGAAATGCTCTAAACACCTACTCGAATGATTCAATTGTTTCATCATACATCAATGTCGCTCCAAACAAAATAATCTGTTTATGATGATTAACCCCAACAAATGGTGCAAATGGTCATGTGAGATTATTTATCCTGTAAGTAGTGTCAAAACAGACCACGTCACCAAAAATATTATAGTCAATCATCATTCTTGAGTCAGCCCAAAAAATGTTAGTGATTTTATCTTCAGCATCGAGTTGTATGCTGTACACAAAACGCGGATCTTCTGCATCCATCCTTTGAAGATATTGTAAGACACCCCCTGCATCTCTCTTTTTCATTGATCTCATTCGTTTAGCCAGAATATAATTCTTCATGTCTATTGGAAGGAAACCAACATTCTCGTCCCCTCCAGCTTCTGCACTCATAAGGTCATATGTGTTTTTTGATGGTATACCAGCACCACCTGCCATGTTAGCTTCAGCAGCTTGAGCAGTAGTTACTTTCCTCCGTGAATTGAACATGTAAGCCTTCGATGGGGTACAATGATGATTGTGCTCTAATCCACCATATCTATCTTATATTTACCGCTGGACTGAAGAGCAATTATAATGTGTGCTTTGCAGTTAACTCTAGTAGGATCACATGGGCATTTCATGGTAACTTGACCATCTTTTTTGATGTCTTCTCTTGAACAACATAGTTTTCGACGTCTTGAAACACCCGTACTAGTTGTGTTTCTCCAATCCTTTCGAATGCCAAACCCAACCTTTCTTACATATTCATTATAGAAATTATATGTATTTTGCTCTTATACAAACTCCATACCAATTTTTGGTGTGCTAAAAACATTTCTCGATTCTTCATTGTACCTAGAGTCACTAGCAATATAATGCTCACACTCTTCTATTTCATGTGGTGCAGGGTTATTAAGTTGTCTTCTGCATCAAAAAACAACCTTCGTGATGCTCGTAGTCTACAGTTATCTTCTTCAGACATACTTCCCCTATTATCCTGCTCCATCACAGCTGATGATGTAGCATGAATAGGTACCACAAGATAGAACAATTCAGCCTTAAACAGAGTCATGACAAGTTTTACTTGTAAATGTATAAGTAGAAATACATATTTATAACTAATGTATTTTACATATGGAATGAATTGAAATGAGAAGTAAAAATGAGATCAGGGATACCTACAAATGAATGTGGAAATTCAGTGCCTCGAATTCATTGATCACTAATGAATGTGGAAATTCAGTGCATCAAATTCATTGATCACTATAAACAAAGAAAACATGTTTCCATGTTATTAATCATATTTTTTCATTATCAATTAGAATATATATAAATCCATTTTAGTTTTACTTGCTAATCTAAGAGGTGGGCTTTACTATTATATTAAGTCTCTTTCCTTGTCTAACTTTATCGAAAGTCTCCTTACTAAACTTTTGTTTTTAGTTCGCAATGCTTACTTAGACTTTATAAAGTATACTTTATAAAGTATGCTTACTATTTCATGCCCAGACAAAACATATTGAAATTGACTATCATTTTGTTCGGGAATGCGTTATTCAAGGTGATTTATAGATTCAGTTTATTCCAACCATCAATCAACCGGCCGACATCTTTACAAAGGGTCTTTCTGCTCCTCGATTTCAGCTATTAAAGTCCAAGTTATTGTCACCTATGCCATCAACTTGCAGGGGTGTATCAACACATCTTTCTCTACCTACAGATCTAAAGAGGATCCATACAGATCCAAAGAGCATCAATCACTCATGGCAACCAAAACCTTTGGATATAGCTTACCTAAAGAAGAATCCTCCATGATTCTTCTTTCCTTATGGATTGTTATTCTCTTGGTTGTATTCCCAAACTAGTATTCTGTAAAGATTTTGTACCTATGTAAGATGTCTATAAATACAATAAGGAAGAGTAGCTAAACAAGCAACTCATTCAAACAATTACGTTTCTATATACTATACCCTTTAATCAAAGATATATTGTTGACACAATTAGGAGCAGAGCCACATGGAGCCACACAATCACTTTTTTTTTTTCATCAGTTCAGGTTTTCTCAACAAATCATTGAAGCAAATTTTTCTTAATCATCCAATTATCATACTTATTTTTTAATTATTTTTTATTACCATCAATTGAAATCAAGTGTAAGGAGCATCAATAAGAAATCAAGACCCTCCAAAAAAACAAAAAAAAAAGAAATCAAGAGAGAGAAAGTGAAATCAAGGAGAGAGAGAGAAAGAGCATACAAATGATTTTATATTCCCGGAATCCTGTCCCGTTCCATCACCGGAATCCCGTCCTCGTTGGGTTCGACTGAAATTTTCCGTCACCGGAATCCCGTCTTCGTTGGGTTCGACTGAAATTCCGATTGAGCTGTGGAAGGGAGTGTGACCAGTACCAGTAAAGAAACTAAAAGGTAAAAGTAAAAAGCATCCAAAGGTAAAGTAAAAATATATAATAAAATAATAAGTTTTTTTTTTTTAAAGTTAACATGCTTTTACGTTTTTAACTCAGCCTTAATTTTTTGGGATCCCACCAAAAAAATGGGACAGATGTCAAATACCGAGTAGAGGCAAGGCGATTTTGGTCTTGCGATCCATCCATCCCTCACGCTTCCACATTCTCAGATATAAAAATCAAATCAAAGAGAGGGACAGCACAATGACGGTGGAAAAAGATAAGAGAGAGACCTCTCACATGAACTCTTTTTTCTCTCTCAGTAAAAATCCAAGGGGTCTGGCGGCTGCACAAAAAAGGCACAGCACATGCAGACGAAGGGGTTTTTTTTTTTTTCCATTTAAGGAAGGCTCGGCTTCCTCTCTTAAGAAGAAGGCAACAGAGAGATCCCACTCACATGGATCTCTCTCAAGACTCTTTTCTCTCTCCCAAGTTTTTAAAGATAAAAGTAATAGAGTATACTGATAAAAGTAAAAGAGTATATTTATATATCATAACTATCATCACAATTAAAAGATTTAGATTTACAATGAGATTTTATTATATATTTATTTAATTTAAATATTAAAATTAAGTATATGTATTATATATTAGTAAAGATAAATAATATATAATAAATTTTATAAGATAAGAATACCTTTTATATAACTATAATCTTATACTAAAATTTTAATTAACACCGTTATTTCTTTGCCTCGTATAATAAAATGAATTTTTTTATCTACTATAAATAGCTATATCCAATAAAACAAGCTGGTCGTGAACGACTTGAGCTCGGCTAGTAAAGCTCGAGTTCGTTTATTTAATAAACGAGTCAAGTTTGAACATGATTTCCAAACTTGTTTAGTAAATGAACAAGCTTGAATACACTACTACTCGGCTCGGCTCGATATCACCCCTAACATAGATGCAATTGAGACATTAATGATAATTGGTGAGGGATCAATCAGTGCGTATCTCATAAATGCAAGGAGTTGATCCCATCCGATCCTAACTAAGCCGAGCTAATAGAGGACGACTCACGATCGCATGCGGCAGAAGGATGGTTTTGATCTTTAACACATGGCGATGGTCATGGGATTGTGAGTTACCCCAATTTAATGCAGAGAGATTTCTTGATTTCTTGAGTTAACGAGGATTTGATTTCCCGAATCTATGTGTAAGGCGTTGCTGTGCATTCTCTCACAGAGACCCAAGCTGAGAACAAGGTTTAAAAAAAAATAGAAATTGACCTTATGCAATACCCCAAACTATAATCCTTCCTGGTTTGGGTTTGCTCATAGATTTTTGCAAGCCTTGCCCAGTGAGTCTTTTTATACAAAAGTGAATGGAGATAATGGAGGTTCAACATTGATTGCTACTGCAATTCGTGAGGAAGATGACATACATTTTTTTAAAAATTGATGTCTTGAGTGAGAAGGAATAAGGTTAAAGAGTTTCTCTATCGTCTAGAGCCATATACACTAGTGTATTGGTTTTAAATGCATTGGGGAGACGTTTTGGAAAGAGACAATGATAAAGTTGAGGTGACGTTTTGGTTTCCATCTCCCCACTATCAAAGCAAGCTGAGCCAAGCTGAGCTTAGCTTAGCAAAGCTGAGCCGAGCCACTTTAGTTCTTAAATTCGATCTAGTGTAAAACACGCACAAAATAAATGTGTATTGTTGCATAATTTTTGTGATATCGGAGTGGTTATAATTCCGATTTCGGATCTGTTTGATCCAGCGTGTTCCTAGAGATTTGGGGAACATATGAAAGATCAGTTACAGTTCGGAAATTCAGGTGTTGGACATACACATTGGTAACACTATCAATGAATGGTCAGATTTTTGAAACTCAACTCTTTATGTTATTTGTTTAAAAGGCTATAAAACTTAACTTATCCATGTTGATTGCAGATTAACAGATATGATTATCATGTAAGCTAATAATACTGTCAATAAAGACATGCATAAAATAGTAAGAGCATAATTTCATATTATATTACTCCTGAATTAAATTAATGTGACTATTTAATTATCCATATGAAACTCACATTGTTGATGCTCAATAAATATACATACATGATGGAGGAATGCATTTGAGTGTCAATAACCTCATGTTTTGATAGAAATATAAATGAGTATATAGGTTGAAACCTATGATATAAAATGAATAATAGTCATATGTTTTGTAAGTAAGTATGATGGACAAGCCCACATAATAGTGAGAAATATTATCTTATTGCTTAATAAATACAAGCACGAAGAATGAAACCGTTAGTTTAACAAGGAAAAATCTCATGACTTGTTAATGGAAGCGTGATGAGAAATTGCATGCATTGCATTGAAAAATTTCATGCCTTGACACAATTATGATAAGTTAACTCGTTGTATAGCGTGGTAAAGACCTCATAAATTGATGATCAATACATGTAAGTATAAATGACAAAATTAGGCATAAACAAAAAATATTTTGGGAGAACCCGCAAGTTAGTATGAAAAAACCAAATGACTTAACACTTAGAAAATCATTTTTGGAGAATCTACAGATTAGTTGGAAAAATCAAATGACTTAATGCTTATAGAAGCATTTTGAAAAAACTCCGATAAGTATTTTGGGAGAACCCATAGGTTAGCGTGGAAAAATCAAATGACTTAGTGGTCTGAATTTTTTTTTTGGAGAACCTGCTGGATAGCATGGAAAAACCAAAATCACTTAAATAGTCAGAAAAACATGTTGGGAGAACCTGCAGATTAACGTGAAAAAACCAAATTACTTAATTATCAACTCTTGTAGGCTAAGACTATAAATATGAGTTTAAAACATGACATGTTGAAAAACTTATTAAGCAAGTGAAATTCTACTCGATTATATGGAAAACATCATGAATGTGATGATGTGTACGACATAAATGATTTATCTTATGCTATTAGTCTCGTAAGCAGATTATAAAGTAACTTTACAATTTCTTATTGGTAAGTGGTAAAAAGAATACTGCGTTGTGTAAAATGAATTAAGCATCTTTGCCTTTACTATCAAGGTAGTAACATTGAGTTACATAGATTAATAGATGCTGATAAGGATGATAACCTGGACAAAATTATATTCGGTTATATGTTTGCCCTTAGAGAGGTGTTGTAAAACAACAAGAAATAGACCTTCGTTAAAGCTGAATAAATGTCATGTCATAGTATTATTTGAGAAGTCATATGGTGAAAATACTTAATTGATAAATTGAAGTTGGTAAAGACCGATGGATCCATCAATTTTATACTCCTAGAACTGAGCCGACATTAATATGCTAATAGAAGTATAATAATGTGTCAGAGATGTAACTGAAAAAGAAAATTTATATTCTTCTAGATCCCATCGCCTGAAATGAGGGTTGTTAAATCATTAAAAAATAAAATGTTTGTTGGACATATTTATTAAATGAGTTTAATGTAATTGTTATGTAAAATGACTCTTAAAGCCAAGTTGGAGTATTAAAATTATTGGCTGTAATAGCTAGATAATGTAACGACATCTATAAAGGCGTCGGTTACATATAGCCATAAAGGCATTAGTTACGGGTGATTCTCTCTATATAATAGAGACAAGAGCATGTAAAAAGATACTCTTAGATAAACTTCTATCACCTGGATCTGACTCAAAGGGGTCGATCATGATTGTTAGTTTACATCCATGGTCGCCTCTTCTTGATGATTTGAATAGATGATCTTATGGTAGTTCTTACAATTGATCTGGAGTCTGGACAAAATGGGGAGTATCCAGGGATGGTATGTGATTATAACAAAGATTTAAATGGCACTGATGAGATGAAATAGGGTCATGTTTGGAAGGTTTTAAGACTTTCTGGCTCTGCTTTTCTCTAGTCTCTTTTTGGTACCATTTATTAAACAATTCGTTTGGATAAAGAAGGAAAGTAATACCTTTCGAAGATAGCATTGGTAGGAGTTATTCAATTTTCATTTCTTTTTAATTATCCCGTTGAAACTTGAATAATTGTTTATATAACTTGTTTAAAATCGTGACTTCTTTCTGTTTTTGGTTTGAATTTCTTGTCCACACCGGGCGGAGTGTGAAGAGCTACAAGCTTAGGTGGAGACATTGAGCAATAAGAATGGTACGCTTAGGGACGAGCTGCAAGACTTGCTGAGGAATGCGAAAAGCTCAAATCCGAAAATAATTCCATAATGGTTTACTATGACTCCTTATCATCTCTCAATTTTTTTTATTTGGTTTCTTGTTTGTCTAATGCTTAATTACATTTTTCAGTTTGCTAGTTTTTATCATCATCAGCAATGCCTTATCCCAAGATACTTGGGATCTGCAATACAAATCCTGTTCCGCCATTCTGTTCATTTAAAACCCTTTCATGTTATTGTCTACTTTAAGATATAATTCTTATGTTTTATCTTGCTGATTGTTAGTCCAAGTATTTCTGGATCCAAAAACTTCATGGCATTAGAAACTCTTAGCTCCTAGAAATTTCCTTTCCATTTTTATGTCTGCTTGACATTTCCGTAGAACCAATATCTCATAAAGTTGGGTATGAATTCTTAACATTTATGAAGAATGGCATAGATGTTTACAGCACGAGTTCAAACAACCAATTTCTACTCTATTGGGGTAGCTAAAATAGTTTGGAACGGTCCTGCCTGAATTTGTGATTAGTCTTATAAGAAGAATAGCATTGAATGAATGATCTTAACCAAACATCCTTTTCATCCAAAGAATGTGACTGACCAGACGCTGACGGTGATGATTTTTCAATCTGTGCAACTTTTGTGGTAATGACCATTCCTATAGGTGATTCATCATTTGGGCAGTTGTAGGGAAAGATGGTCAAAACTTAGAGAAATCTTGCTGAAAATCAGTCTCCTTTGAAAACCATATTTGCAATTATAAATGAAGCTATTGTAATTGGTAAATTTCGTAAAAACCTAAGTGTGGTAACAACGAGCTCGTCCTCAGTGTGGTGTTATCGTTTGGGCTCATTTCCGTCGTCTCTTCGACGACGGGCCCGTGGTCGTATGGACAACGAGAACGTGGTCTCATGGACGACGATCACGTCCTCATTCTGACAACATACCCGTCGTCTTAATGTCAACAATTACGTATCCTAACACGTAATGAGATCTGGCGTTACTGCCCAGTCGCCTGGGACTGATCCTACCTCTACGATGGTAGGTGGGAAACACTACCTTGGCATTAAATGCAGCATTAAATGCCATTTAATGCCAGTCACCTCGGACGAGTTCCTACTCTTTGCCTGCTCTCTTTTGTGTGCAGATACGCGTGCAGTACGAATGACCGGGAGATCTGTCTAAAATGATTACTGAAGTACACATCAGAGATTGGAGGTGTGCATGGACATCAATGGGTGCCCATGGCCATGGCAAGGGTGACCTATATAAACCTGTGAAAAACATTGTGAAAGGGACGAAAATTTGAGGAGCTAAGACCTTCGAACTCTCTATATATTCTTACTGTTCATCATCTTCTACACCTACTGACTTAATCATCGGAGTACAGGTCAGGGTATCATATCCTCCACTCCAACCTTCTACCAGTATACCAGAACTTGGAAGCTGCTGCTGACGCGTGTCCTCTCGGTAATTTCCCCTCACAGCTATTATTAAGGAAAATGATATGCTGGTGAATCAGGAAGATCTTACTCAGTTTTATGGACAGGATGCAATATCTACTCTCGAAGGTAATAACCCCACCCCAATTCTCCAGTCCATGCATGGTGAAGGGAAGTGCAATGGACAAGACCCTTCAATAGAAATTCCAGTCAGAAGAATAGGGAATTTGCCCAACTCAAATGGAAAGCTTGAATCTGGCTCTAAATGAACACAAGAATTTTTGTTTGTTTTCAAAATAATCTAGAGCCTTAACCCTTTCTTTTCTTTTTAACCACAATGTCTAGTTATACTTATTCAGGAGCCTTATTGGATCTCTGTACATTTTTGTTGTAAGATCAAACAAAACCACAGACTTGGTTCTTAATTACTCTTATCTGGTCGCTTGTGCAATAAAAGGTGTTTGTGAGACTAGGTGCTTATCAAATTATTTCTGCTATTGTTGTATGTACATTTCATCTTTGTAGGACTTTGAATTTTGCATTGGGACAGGAGGTTTGGGATTGGAACGTCGTAGATGGGTTGTATTCACACCATGTGGTGAGTCCCTGCTCTGTATATCCTTACTGTTCAATCTATAGACTTTCTGGCCCAATTAACGTTTTGGCGTCTCTGCTTCCTCCGCGTAGAGGTAGAGCACAGGGAAGGGAGGAGGGTATTGTGTCTTTACAGTTCATTCAGACGCACTAACCTCCCTCCAAAACAGATATATAACAAAGAAACAGCATTTCGGGTGGCCTGTCCGATCATACTCAGCAACGGTTATGATGTTATCTCATGCTGAATTTGTATATTTTTGTTCAAGTGTGGTGTCCCACTGGTATGCCATATACAGTTTGTCAGCAGTGCAGTTATTTAGGTCAAACATCAACACAATCAGATGAAGATTACAACTTGAATCTAATTCTTCTTGGTCCTTTGGCCACGTTCTCCCTGATAATCCAAAAGAATTCATAGATCATCAGTTGTTTATGATCATTAGGTGTTTTTGACTCAAACAAATCTCCTTTTTCCAACTGATCAAGTTCTCAACGTAGCAGACCTCTAGCCCCCAGTCTCATTCATGCATCATGTGAATTTGTATTTTGTTTACAAACAGTCTCTGCAGTCTAGAAGTCGGTTACAATTCTGGATCTCTTTATAGAGAGGGTTGTACAGAAACAGTTGCATCAATTCCACAGATCTTGGATGGGTGGTGGCCATCGTCCATCGCCCCAAATCATGCCAACCAAAAGTAATTAGGAATGAGATTTATCTCTGGATTGCTGCCCATATTTCAATCACCCAACTTGGCTTATGGCCCATCCAACAGGTGAACCCTTGAATCTTCTCTATACATGACTTGCAGTTGAAGAAGGCTCATGATCAACACACTGCTCCCACTTTTTTCTGCAAATATCTGGGTAGGCTAAAACATCTGCTTCAGTTCTGAGGTCTAGTCGTCCTTCACCAAGTATGCAGTATTACTGATTGGGTGATTGCACATTCATGGCTTTTAATACATAATGAAAGACTATTAGAAATTTATGGCTTTCAGTACAAAATAAGACGAGTATATGGTATTTATGGCATTCAATGGAGGAGTTCTAAGGATCTAATCCCACCCGGGTACAAGTTAGGTAAATGATTTACATCATAAAAATAAAAAAAAGGGCCACTGTGTTTGGAAAAACACAGACAACTCTGGAGTAATGCAGCCTCTGATGACTCCAGAGTCCAGAAGAACGAGTCCAGGTTGGATAATTGATGGAATGGGATTTGGTCTGGCCCATCATCCCACAGGTCAACACGTTTCCCTTTTGACACTCTTTAATTGTGGTTAAAATTCACTAATCCTTAGGGTTCAACCATGTAACCTCGGTTTTTTTAAAAAAAAATTATAAAGGATTTAATCACAGGAATTAAAATTCCTTAACTAGGGTTCAAATGGCAGTTAAAGATGCTTTGTGGGCCAGACCAAATCTGATCCCACTATTGATGGAATATTGACGAGATTGGATCTCAGTTAATTGTGAATGAACTCTCCCTGAGTCCAATCGCACTCACATGTCAACACGTAACCCTTTTAACCCCTATTAAATGTGGTTAAGATTTACTAACCCTTAGGGTTTAACAATCTAGCCTTGGTTTTTTAGAAAAAAATATTAAAAAAATATCAACCATAGGGAAAATATTAACCTTGTTAAGGTTACTATTTTTTTAAATATTTTCATCCAAAAACCAAGGTTAGAGTGAATCTTAACCACATATAATTGGGGTTAAAAGGGACATGTAATGACCTATGGGAGAGTTCAATCGCAATTGACTGTGATCCAATCTCAGTATTGGTATGCCTCCCCTCCTACCTACTCCTAGGTTGAAAGAAAAACCCCATTTTTGTGAAGAAAAGGGAAAATTTTCTGCTAATAAGTTGGTGTGTTGTTCACATGTCCCAAAACCATCCGATTTAGGTCTATAAAAATTAAAACCATCCGGAAATAGAAGGATCAGGTAAATGGTTGGAAAAGTCTATATGAGCAATTCAGATTATCTCTGATCACTGTGATTTTTGGAGGCCGAAGGGGCGACACACTTAGGGAGTGGTCTAGATAGATGAATTGTCAATGTGATCCCAATGGTATTCGGGATGTCTATAAAATTATTAGTCATAACTGTGGTTTCTTTGAGTTTAAAACCAATTATTCAAAGGTGTTGGAACATCTTGATGCAATCCATCATTTGGAATTGGATTTCAGCTACTTCTCAAAGTTACAATTATAATTGTAATCAGTGTGTTATAATAGCGTTAATCTGTTCCCAAGTCTGGGTTTCCTGGTAGATCACAGCGGTTCACAGTCCGCATCTCCCTTTTTAAGTGTTCCCGGGCTAAAGGTGTTACACCATGATGGATGTTCAACCACCGCAGTGGTTCACAGTAGGATTTGGATTTATTTGGTGATGTTGATTAAATGCTCTGTAATTTCCCTGGGATTTTTCAGACGTCTATAAAGAATGAGTAGAAGATAAGTTCCTAACTCAAAGGGGATGTGAACACAGATGAGGGAGTGCGTGTAAGCTCTAATTATTCAGTGTCTTTTAATCCCGTTTACCATAACTAAAATCCTGGGACTTGGTTTTGCTTCCTCCAAAGAACTCTACAAAGATCTCTAGTGAATTCTGGTTGAGCACTCGAGCGTATGGAACATTGATGTTGCTCCACTTCCACGGTTCCACCTACCTCGATTAGTCTGAGGGTGGATTTAGTGTTGAAACCCTCCACTTGGAAAGGCCTGAAGAGGTGAATCTTAAAGGTAGTCTAATAAAAGGCTCAAGGAGATGACACATAAACCTCAACCGATCTCACCTACTTTTATGTCTTCCAGACACTGATAGGATTTTTTTTGTAGATAAAGAGGTAGATTTGATCTTTCGATGTCCATTAGAAGATGTTTTGTGTTTTAGTATACAAGGTTGAGTATAACACCTTCAGCTTACACTTTCAGTTTTATTCTCAAAACCAAGGTTAATTAGATTGTTGAACATTAATAATGGGTAGTGAATCTTAACCACATGTAATAGAGATTAAAAGGGACATGTGTTGACCTGTGAGTGCTATTGAACTTGGGGAGAGTTCAATCGCAATTGAGTGTGATCCAATCTCAGTATTAGCACGCCTCCCCTCCTACCTACTCCTAGGTTGAAAGAAAAATCCCATTTTTGTGAAGAAAAGGGAAAATTTTCTGCTAATAAGTTAGTGTGTTGTTCACATGTCCCAAAACCATCCGATTTAGGTCTATAAAAATTAAAACCATCCGGAAATAGAAGGATCAAGTAAATGGTTGGAAAAGTCTATATGAGCAATTCAGATTATCTGATCACTGTGATGTTTGGAGGCCGAAGGGGCGACACACTTAGGGAGTGGTCTAGATAGATGAATTGTCAATGTGATCCCAATGTTATTCGGGATGCTATAAAATGATTAGTCATAAGTGTGCTTTCTTTGAGTTTAATTGATGCAATCCATCATTTGGAATTGGATTTCAGCTACTTCTCAAAGTTACAATTATAATTGTAATCAGTGTGTTATAATAGCGTTAATCTGTTCCCAAGCCTGGGTTTCCTGGTAGATCACAGCGGTTCACAGTCAGCATCTCCCTTTTTAAGTGTTCCTTGGCTAAAGTTGATTAAATGCTCTGTAATTTCCCTGGGATTTTTCAGAAGTCTGTAAAGAATGAGTAGCAGACAAGTTCCTAACTCAAAGGGGATGTGAACACAGACGAGGGAGTGCGTGTAAGCTCTAATTATTCAATGTCTTTTAATCCCGTTTACCATAACTAAAATCCTGGGACTTGGTTTTGCTTCCTCCAAAGAACTCTACAAAGATCTCCAGTGAATTCTGGTCGAGCACTCGAGCGTATGGAACATTGATGTTGCTCCACTTCCACGGTTCTACCTACCTCGATTAGTTCGAGGGTGGATTTAGTGTTGAAACCCTCCACTTGGAAAGGCCTGAAGAGGTGAATCTTAAAGGTAGTCTAATAAAAGGCTCAAGGAGATGACACATAAACCTCAACCGATCTCACCTAGTTTTATGTCTTCCAGACACTGATAGAATTTTTTTTGTAGATAAAGAGATAGGTTTGATCTTTCGATGTCCATGGGAAGATGTTTTGTGTTTTAATATACAAGGTTGAGTATAACACCTTTAGTTTTCACTTCTAGTTTTTATTCTCTCAAAGCTGCATTCATAATATACTTATAACAGGGAATGGATGTGTTATGGACTTCACAATGTACAGATCAAACATCTAGATGCCTTTCAAGAAGAATTAGTACAGAATTAGAACGCTAGTTACACTTACAATGTAGAGTGGCGCAATACAAGTAAGAGCAACCCTTATCTTCAACAAAAACTAAACACCATTTGTGGATGTATGCACTATGGAGCATTTGGTTATAAGCATTAAGCAGTATGTAGGCTAGCTAAACAAAAAGTGCAGCAAAATCAAATTAACCTAGCTGTATGCTTCTCTAGAGCATTATGGTAAAAGCATGTGAATAGCAGCAAGCAGTGAACTGCTGAGTCTGTGTCTGTGTCTGAGGGGCAGAAACAAGATCCTCTACCAATCAGAACCATCCGGGAAGGGTTTCAGTGCATCTTTCTTGCCGCTAACATAAAATTCCACAATGGCTTTCATTCTTGGAAGTTTATCTGGGTGGTAATTCACGTGAATGATTACTGGCGTGAACTTTCTCAGGTTAGCATCTTTCCTAACAGTCTTGAAGAGGACCTTGCTGTTCATAAAGAGATAGAAATCCATAGTTCTCTTGGAAGCATGAAGCCCTTCATAACCAGGATGTGAGGGGAAAAAGAGCTCCTCATTGAAGACAGCCTGGTCCCATAGGTGTGGTTGCCGAGAAAGCCGAGCAGCCACACGATCCAAAAGCTCAATTGAAGGAATTGTGGGCCTTATATAAAAGAAACCAGAGTTGTAAATCCATATCCGCATTGTATGAGCATATCGTGCCCAACCCATAGCAGGTTCATCGAAGACATCGTTGTATCCATAAGCTGTCATATTATTGTGACCATCAGTCATGGATTCAACATCTGAATCCCGATAAAGATGATCAAAAGGATTCTGCAAGTATACTATATCGACATCCGATAGAAGAACGCTGTAGCCCAGCTGCAAGAACTCCCTCAAGATACGGAACTTCAACCCTGAGACAGCATGGTTACCTCCCGTCCCTCATCCGGGTCTCTCTTGTACACTGGAACATCCTTTGAGTTGCAGAAATTTGCAGTCTCGTCATCCAATGCGACAACCAGATAATTGGGTATACCCACTTTCTTGATGCAAGAGAACCAGACCTCCAACATGTCCTTCACATTCGAATTGGCAAGTGCTACTATAAGCTCTTTCCGAACAGCAACTTTCTCAATTATCTTTGCCAATCTGGGGTTCACAGATTCATCAGGAATGACAGTTGGGTTGGTTCTAAAACCTTTAACAGTACCAAAAGGCCCAGCCATGGACGAACCAACCTAGCAACCAAAGTGTTGGACATAATTACGAACCGATCGTCAGTAATTCCAACACAAGTCGTGATTATAAGTTGCAGTATCAGCTAAAAGAATGAACATTAAACAATAACAAAAGAAAAACAGCAATCTAAACCAAAGTGAACTCGGATCGATCTCAAATTCAAAGTCGAGTCAACGCCTCAATTTCCAGAAAAATAGGCACAGCATGAAGCGATTAAATCCTAATTGAACTTAAACAAACAGGAAAATAAGATTATCTTATGAAAGAAGTTGAGTTTTACAAAACAGAAATGAATGAGGAACATGGAATTGGTACCAGAAATGGGGAATGGGAAGAGAAGAATCCATGAGGAAAGAGGAAGGCGAAGACGCATCCGAGAAGAATTCCGATAGCAAGGGCCACGATGATCTTCGATCTGCGAGGTGGCTGTCCGTTGTTTTTCATCAACAGTCCCTCTCTGTGGCTCGCCATGCCTTCTTCCTCTCTCAATTTCTACACGGAAGCAGACTAGCAGAGGCAGAATGTGTGTGTTTTGTTTTTGTAAAGTTAAAAGTCAAATCGAAGCCACTTGTCTGTTCTCTTTACGGCCAGGATCATTTGTATGTACAGCTTGTTAAATCAACAAAGAAAGGTCTTCGCGGCTACAGAGAAAATCGGCAAGCTCTCTGATCCACAAGAAGTCACCCTCAAACTGAAATAGAAATAGGGCTCTAATTGAACCCGACTCGTTCAAGATCCACTGGCCCAACCCGATATAAGGGTAGGCTGGGCTGGGCTATGGTTTTTAATGGACTGGGCAAGAAGTTTAGTTTGGGCTCTGGCAGCATTAAAACTCTGCTTCCAACAATATCTTAAAGCATAAAGCTAATGCACGAATTAACAAACTATTAAGGAAGCTTTGATTCTTTGTTTCATTTATTTCCGTAATCCATTTGTTTTTGACTCCTAGCACTTCCATGCTACAAACTATTTCCACAATTAGGTGGCGCTTGGTAATACTAATACTTTCGACTCACTTGATTTGAATACGAGTAAGTTGTGAGCTACAAAACTAGCTATATTTCTAAATAGGTAGAACTTTTTTGAAAATTATGCTTATTTGAATTTTAGATTGTTAAGTTGAAGGTTAATTGCATGTCTACTTCAAAAAGACATAGACATGCAATTAACCTTCAACTTAACATTCTAAAGTTCAACTAAACATAATTTTCAAACAAGCTCTACCTATTTAGATTAGTGTTATCAAACTCCACCTTACCCCCCATCTCTAGAGCTCTCCACTCTCTCTAACAAGATCCTGCAATCCCTTAAATGATTGTTGACTTTCCTTTGCAACTCTTTCTGTGATTCATTTGACAACTGGTTTTTTGGCTTAATCTTCGACAAGTTTCTCTTGTACCTAACTCGTTGATACAACTAACAATAAGTATGGCCAAGTTCAAGCCCCCACTAGGTCAGCTCACAATATTGGTGATTAAGTTGGGTCTTGGCTGAATTCAAGCTAGAGATGGTTTTGAGATCAATGTAGATAGACTAGGCTAGGCTTGAATAAACCTAATATTTTTTCTTTTTTTAGGTGAAGCCTCTAAAATGAGAAAAAAAATAAACATTATTATTATTATTTTTTGGGTGAAAACTGAGAAAAGAAAAGGCCTAATGTAACTTATTTTCGCAACTACCAAACAAGGTTAAGTAAGTATTAAGGGAGGCGCAAATTAGGCTATTACATTCATCTTGGGATATTCAAAGTTGAAATATGTAAAAAATAATACCTAAATTATAAAAAAAAAAAAAAAAGAAGAAGAAAAATGCCTATATTATTGCTACATTAGATTATGTAGTCAATCCACAGTCCTCATTTGTCATGCTTTTCTTTTTATTGCACATCAATTATAATTAAGATTCACTCACTCTTAGGGTTACCAATTTAAACTTGGCTTAATAAAAAAATTATGAACTTTAATTTTTTAAGTTTAACCATAATTAAAAAAGTGATAAATGGACATTAGACTACATAGTCTAATGCTTGGTGTGCTAGCCCTAAAAACAAAAAAAAAACCCACAACATAATTCTATGTCGTTTCCTCTTGGATAAGTATAACAAAGGATAAGTAACAGTTGATACCATAACTAAGGAAAAACAAAATTTTCGTGTTTAGCAGTTTAGCTTCTCCAAACATGTTTCCATTAAGAAAAGGGCGGATTTCTTTCCCAGACATTAGGGAGAAACCCAACCGCAAAACCCCAAATTTCTGAGCTAGCACCTCCAAGCAGACGTGGCAACCAACTCCCTCTCCTGCCAACACAGCAACATTTCTGCCTGCCGTTTTGCCACGTGGAATCCTTTAACCTGTGTAAGCATAAGCACACACTCCGCCTGAAAGTCCGTGAACTGACTGAACGGCACCGGCACCATACCGGCGCCGGATAATAGTTCATGCCACTGCGAGATATGATGTCTAGCCGCTTTAACTTGGGTAAAAATCTTCGGACGAAGCATAAACATCTCGATTTTCCGCATTAAATCGATGCCGCGGGTGTTAGATGCGTCCAGTGATTCAAGCATCGTCGAGTAGAATTCAAGTCCACTGATGAAATAACGGCGGAAAGACGATGCTCCGAGGTCTCTCCAGCTTTCCGTGTTGACGAATACAATGATCCGTGGCGAGATCCGCCGGACACAACCGAGGAATTCGGCGATCGAGTTAGCCGAACCGAGATGTCGGAAGATCGCAGGCGATAGGTGAACAGCAATCATCTCCCCGTCTATGAACTTGATCGCTTTGAACGAAAAGATTTCGAAAGTACGAATCTGCACGAATTCAATCTGGAAACGAATTTCGAGTTCTCGCGCGAACTGACAGAGATTATCTCTAATCAGTTTTACTTCAATTGCCGAATCTTCTGATATAACAGCAGTTATTCGAAGAGCGGATGGAGGAACATGAAAAGCTGCCGCTCTGTTCGCGATCTCTTTCAAAAACGACGCCCAATGTCCTCCCAGACCAATATCGAAATCTATTACATGGACGAACATTGCTCCATCTAGGGCTTCGAGGAGCGCCTGGTTAGCCGTGACATTAGAGAACACGGCGATAGGAGAGATCTCGGAGAAGGCCTTGTAGGCTTTGATCTTCTGAACGACTTCCGAAGAAGAGAAACGAGTCGTCCGATTAGAGCAGTTGAGAAGAGATTGGAGAGCTTCTTTGAAGTAAAAGGCAGCTCTCTGGAGAGGTTTTCCAACCGGAGATCGAAGACGTTGATTGAGCCGCGCCAATATCAACTGCGCGTGCTGTAGTTCGTTCGATTCGAAGCACTCAGCAGCTCGAATGAGATGATCTAACTGCCAACGATCGAATTCGAGGTTCAGATGTTCAACGCTCTGTAACTGAGAGAAATCATCCAAGAGATTAAAAGAATTAGGATTTTGATTTGAAGAGAGATAGAAATCAGGGAGCAGAGAGGGATCGAAGGACGGTGTTAAGATCGGAGAGTACTGGTTTTCAGGTTCGTAGGGAGGAAATTGGGGGATATTTTTTAAGGGAGGGGCAGAATCGTCCTTTTCCATCAAAGCTGCCCACACCATGGAGTCCAAGTCGTCCAGCTGAAGAGGAAGAGGAAGAGGTTCTTCTGAAAACACGCCGGCGACGGCCGGAGTTCCGGATACGGGGACCAAAGGACCGGTGACAGGGCTGGAGCTCCGGCGACGGTCGAGAACCGAAGTGGGTTCGTAGCAAGGGTTGTTGGTATTGGTGGGGTGTTGGAAAGCGGTATTTTGGGCGGTGTTGTTGCGGGAGAGCGGTTTTGGATGGAGGGATTGGTGGTTATGGGGGGTGTTGAAGGGAAATTTCATGGCTGTGGGCAGTTTTGAGCGGTTGGTTTGGCCGTTAAAGGAAGGAGAAGAGGAAGAAAGAGCTGCTAAGAGCTCTCTCTCTCTCTCTCTCGACTTCTTTCTCAGTTGGAACTTGGAAATGGGGAGTTAGGCTTTTCGCAGTCATTATTAATAGCAAAAGCCTTTTATCTTTGTGTGCAAGGTGTATGGGGTTATGGTCATGAAGTCGTGGCCATACATCTCATCAATCATCATCGATGTGTATGTATGACCACCATGTGTGCTACTAGACATGGATTAGAGGGATCTTTTTCCTGTAAGCTTGTAGGAGCTGAGTGCTTGCATGATGCATCATTTTCCAGGGGCAGGGTGCATATTAGAAACAACATTTAAAATTAGGGGCCTCGGTAGCCACTAGCCATGCAATATTAAAGTAGACATGATGCGGGTCCCCCCAACAATTTTTCAAAAGAAAAAGGCAAAAGGCGGGACTAGGGTTTTGATAGATGCGTTTTCAAATTCCATTACGACACGTCCACACGACGTGCCCTTATCTTATATGTCCAAATTTTTAATGCAAGCATCTGAAGGTTTTGGAATTGAGGGAAAAAGAGAGAAGATAAATCATTCTCAATTGGGATTAAACTCTTCTTGAATTCTATTGCACCCAAAGGTTAACATGTTCGATTTCAATTGCACTCATAGGTTAACATGGGTTCCTTTTAACTCGTATTAAATGTAGTTAAAATTTGTTAATTTTTAAGATTTTATAATTTAATCTTATTTTTTGAAAAAATTACAAACCCTAAAAAATAAAAAATATTAAAGTTAAATTCTTAAGATTAATATTTTTTCTTTTCAAAATCAATGTTAAATCGTTGAATCCTATAAAAAGGACACGTGTTGACCTATAGGGGTGACAATTGAAATTGGGGACAAGAAGTAGACTTTACACCACAGTGTTGGAGCATCGTGGTATAGAGGATAGATGGTCCTCTTTGCCTCGGTGTGAATAATGCCCTAGTCAGATAGTGAAGGAGAAAGAGAAAAAGAAAAATACTTTATATGTGGGCTCTGCTTGTAAATATTTTATAAAAACCTCACTTTGATGTGTATTCATAGTGGCAGCTTTGTAACCTATGTGAAAGAGTGCACAAATTACAATGAAGGTATTTTTTTTTTTTAAAAAAGACGGTATCCGGGCCTCTTGGAGCACCAGACTATATCCCTCCATCAAGAAAGCCGGATAAATCTTGAAGGTGGCCAATAAGGGAAGGAGACTTGAACTCAAGACCTCCGCTTCTTGAGGTGTGCTCTTGGCCACTAGCCCAAGTATGTTTGTACTAAAATAGAGACTATGTCAAGATGTTTTAAAGCAGAGATCTCTACATCATATTTAAACTATTACCAATCAAAGTCCTAACTAGAGGACCTCTATCACACCTCAAAACCCCACTTGGGAGAATGTGAAATCTTGGCACGTGACTTACTTGACTTAATCAATTTAATAAGTTTTAAAGACATACTAAAATCTGAACTTAAAATTTTTTTCAATTAAATTCATAATTATTGACTGCAACTAAAATAAAATAAATAATAACCCTCCATCATGATCATCATCAAACTAAACTAAACGTAATTATTCATAAGGTCAATTAAAGTTTCCCTGAAATTTGACCACAAACAAATTAAATTCAAAAGTAGGGTAAACGATCAAGATCCAGTTCTTCCTCAGAATAATAACTTTCCGGTTCCCAGAAATATTCATCTTCTTCCCACGGTTGAGGCGCACAAATATCAAAACCTGAACAGGAACCTGAATCTGCCGACAACAAAAGTCATCAGCTGAATAATGAGTTACTCCGCGTATATAACAGACCATAGTGAATAATATAATGAATATTATATTACATGCATTTTACAGATTCATACATCAGTTTACATACATAATCAAAGTGTGGAAACAACCAAATACATTACGCCAATTTCTTTCTTTCTTTTCTTACTTTTTTTCACTTTCTCACTTTTTTTTTCTTTTTCTTACATTCTTACTTTTCTTCTTTTCTTACTTTTCTTGGAGATCTTTCTTGAAGCTAGATAACTAGTATCCTTGGAAACTTATCTTGAAGCAAGGAACTAGCATCTTTGAAGATCTTTCTTTTCTTATTTTTTATACTTCATACTTTATCATTACATGAACAACACATTCACATGCATTAGTAATAACTTAAAATACCGCTTTACCGTATAAGGAAAGTGGTTACTAAACTTTACTTTATCGAGATACCACCCTTCATACATTATCCGGTATGGACGGCTTAATACATTTTCCAGTACGACGGCTTACTTATTTTGGCATATATCTCGCATTTTCTGATGGTATCCGGTGGTGCACAACACAACATACATTAATGCTTTTGTGTTTTTTTTTTTTTATTTACATATTTTTCTTACTTTACTTTTGCTCTTACTTACATCTCATTAATGTATTTAATTTTTTATTTATACTTTTGCATATTTTTCATTTGTGAGTGTACAATGATATACCTCTTGTTTAAATTGCACCTAAGACTAACCGTCAAGGGTCATAGGACATCTCATCATAGCGTCCTATACCACTATGTTAACTAGGTTTAGGCAGCTTGACTTTCATCAGAGGTTTGTTTACCTAAAAATATATTATGTATTAAGAATATAACAGAAACACACAACTTTTCATATTTACTATAATACAATAATCAACCATTACAGATATCATTAAATATTCATAATAATCACAAGCTAATTTACCTATCAAAATCTCCTTTTCATTTTAATTAAGATTAACATCCTAATTATAACAATCTTCATCAATAATAATTTTCATGAATTTTAAACATAAAATTAAACTCACATGTCGATACAATACTACAATTAAATCCTCTATTCAATTTTATCTATCATCTCATTCTCCCTATAAATCCACATACTTTATTTTAACTTTCCCAATACCCTTGTTGAATTACAATTAATTATACATAGTTCTTCACATTCTACCTTAACGATTCAATAATAATAAAACAATATCATCAATGAGTTCTTCATATCTTATTTTAACAATCAATGAATAATAAAACGATATCATAAATTGGTTCTTCACATCATATTTTAACCATCAAGAATAATTAAACAATACCATAAATAGGTTCTTCACATCTTATTTTAATCATCAAAATTAATAACTGAATTCATAGATCTTGTACTTCAACATCATATTTTACTCATTCATCAACAACAATGTAGGAATCAAAATATGGTTCTTCTCATCCTATTTAACAAATTCATCAACAATAATATAAGAGTAGGCTAGGGTTCTTCACATCCTACATATTTTTACATCTTTACCTAGATTCATCTATTTTTATTCATTATTCAGGTTAACTATTCAAAATATTGAATACTAGATCTGTTATTTACCTCACTTAATTGTCTCTTTACAATCTATCACTTGCGAATATGGTTCTATCTTGATCTTAATGCATCTTTTCCATTTTCTGACTGAATCTTCGAACTCTTACAGTTCCCCCCTTTTTGATCTCTCAAGAATTCTCTATTTTTCTCTCTTTTAGGTTTAGAAGGCCTTAGAAACCCTCAATCCTTGAATAAAAGTGGTATTTGTAATATTGGGAGCCCTAGGGATTCAAACTCACGAAAAATCGCGCAACCCACCGCCGAACGGCGTTTTGGGCGATCGATCGCCGGCGCCGAAATTATTATTATATTTAGTACAATTTATCTTTATAAATTCACTAAATCGAATGAATTAGATGAGTTTTGTAACTCAAAATTTTAATACATTAATCTCTCTTAGAATTTATGTATAACTTTAAGTACATTTATTTAGGCAATTAACTCATACAATTATGAAATTAGTGAATTAAATGCGGATAATTACAACTTCTTTCAAGCTAATCACACCAATCAAATTTCAACACATTAGTATAAAGAAATAAAGTTAAAAATAAAATAACAGTTTCACTGCCACGCATCAATTTATAATTGGATCGTCAATTTGTAAGAGGATCCTGTGGTTGATTTCCATTTTCTTGCCAAAAATTGTTGATACATTTTGTTAGGAGGCAATTAATGGTGGGATGCTATTTATCTAGCATTCTCCTAGAATGATAATGGCTCTAAAAAAAGACTGAATCAAGGGATGAGTACAAAGCAAAATCAACATATCCCAAGAATCCTCCAACCCCATCTTAAATGAGGAGCCATAAGGTTGCTTCTAAGGTAGAAGGTACGCTTTTAACATGGCAAAATCATCTCCACTACTACCAAAACCATGCCTTTTTGGAGTGGGTGATTATGACCATCTTTTCATGACTGATAGAATTTAGAATCTCAAACCCTCTTTTGTATTCAACAAGTTCCCCCTCTCACACCGTGTGAGGCCCGTGTACTTGGGACCCTAACACCCTATTTCCACAAAAACAAGACCTACAAGTCCAAAGATAATACTCCCACTCACAATGTTAAACATGTGTTAAAAGCCCAATTTTGTTTAGAACCTCATATCCTTCATTTTCATTTCAACGGAGCATTATTATTTGGGAGGCGAAGTAGCTAGGTTAATAGTAAGGGCTTGTTTGAATTGGATTAAAACAAGTATTTATTTAAGACTTATTCGGTTATGTCCGAATTATATATGATAATAGCATTTGGTTCGACTCATCATAATCAATTATGTAATAATAAATTATTGCGATTCCACAATCTTATCAGTAAGTGATAATTGTGGAACATAATCGCTTATGTACTTTTAGAACAGTGAAAATTATTTAAAGCAACAAATTTACAACCAGCAAGGCTCACTAGATAAGATAATCTCTTGTTGGCAAACTGTCAACCATACAGAAATGCAATTATGGTGCTTATTGACAATAACACTTATTCATGACAACGTTTATTAATATAATTACTTACGACTGTAATAATCTGAATCAAATGAGCCCTAAATTTGAGAGAACCTATTAATTGTCACCTCACTATTTAGAGACTTGAACCCTAGGATCCCAAATGAAGAGTATGCTGTGACTACTCAGGTAGGCATTTCTGTTGTCATTATTATATCAATTCTACTATAATTCAATTCCTCTTGCTAATTGAAATTAATTGGGAATTTCATTGATGAAAAAGAAAAAAAAAAAAACCAAACAAAAAAATAGTGTAAGGTCTATAATCTTGATATTTTATTTGATTTTACTCACAGTGTTAGAGATATAGTTATTTTAGGAAAACTACAAATAAGGATAGTTTTGAAGTTCCAAATTCACATAAATGAGGAAATGATAGAACTAGAACTACTGATTGGGTAAGATGGAATTTTCCATACATAACGTCCGGTGGAATATTTGGGGGTTCCCATAACTTGACCTAAAATGTTATGACCTAAAATCTAAACAAATATTAGAAACCTTAAATCAATTTCAGACTAAGGTTCTTGAACTTCATACAAAATGTATACATTAGATCACATGTTTATATTATAGTTTAAGAAGTGCCTTAGAAATCTCTAATTAACTAATACACTAGATAAGCATGATTAGGTCATAAACACTATATGATATATATTATTATTTTAGGTAGACATCTTTGAAGGAGACATGCTTTCCACTGACGTTCTTTAAAATAAAAAAAAAAGTTTAAGATATTGTGTTTCCTTTCAGTACGTAGATTAAAAATGGATGGACGGATGGAACCATCATGGAACATATTCTGTTTTTTCTCTCACTCCCTTCGCCGCCAAAGGCAAAAAAGCATTCGGTCATGAGCGTGATCTCTACGCGCTTTGCTGCACGTCATCATACACCAAAAGCTGAATACACATCCATGCATTTCAGCCATGCCGTGACCGACAAAAGCCGCCAAACTGGGTCCCACTTCACCATTAGGACCCCAATCAATCGGATGGCATTAACCGTCTATTACTTGGGTCCCACTGATAAGTCCACATTTCCTCAACTATGCAAGACTTTTTTTTTTTTTTTTTTTACTGATCTAGGAATTTTGGGTAAACGCAAGTTATCTGGCGAGCTACAAAATTAAATTGTTTTGAGAAAATGGTTGATCACTTTAGATGTCATTAAACACCCGTTGATGAAGGATCGAATGATGTTGGACCGGGAGGATTAATTTACTGTGGTAGCTCGTGAGCTACTCAATCAGATCTGCTTTTTCTTTGTTGGTAGGAAAGGCGGAGCGGTCGTGTTTGATTTTGGTTCTGTTTGGTACTATGTGGGGCCCACCGGGAATGGGACTGCACATCGTTGGACCTTGTCACACTCATATTTGACTCCTTTGTCGTTTTCCTTTTCGGACTGTTTGGTAACAGGTTTTAAGTTATGTGCAGAACTGCAAATAAGTTTTTGGTTTCTTAACCGTAGTGGCAATTGCTGAATGCTGACGGGGTCCTGCTATCATTTTCACGGGTAAGGATCGGTTTACTTTTACCCATGATCTGGAATCCGGATAAGGTGGATTTTCTTGACCCATTTATTGTCGGCTGGGCTCCCTGGTCCGTTTAGTAATGCAAATTTGTGGCATAGATTTTTCTAGCCCCACTCCCCCACATTTGCACTATTTTTTTTTTGTTGGAGGACCTACGTTAACGGTTAATGATTAGCATTGGCGATTAAAACTCTTGCTACTCATCACTTGGTGGAATGAATCCCGAGACCTCTTTATTAAGAAAGACTACACCCTACCATGGGCACAAGAGGCAGGGTGTTCCCACATTTGCACTTGAGTAGTACAAATTTGTAGGAACAAACCAAAGCGAATTGGACTGAGTTAAATTATAATTTGCCTTTTCGCATGCACTTTAGAGTTATTCCCATATTTTTCCATTCATTGTAGCATCTCTCAGCTAAAATGATTGGATGACACTATAAAACTATTATAATATCAAATCGTGCAAGGAGATAAGTAGAATGATCCAACATTGTGAAGAGTGACTCCACACACTTGATACTTGTTAGCACACTGCTTTTTTTTGGTACTTGGCATTATTATCTTTAGGAAAATAGTTAAGTACTTGGGATCTCCATTTGCAAAGTTAAGACTGGTCATCATTGATCCATGTCCCACTTTGAAATTTTCATCATAATTGGCGAGTATTTAAGAGAGGGGATATGGACCAATGAAAACCAACCTTAGCTTTGTAAAAGGAGATCTCAGTATGCCTATCACTACTGATGTCTTTAATTTCACTTAAGATGTGTCTACAACTCGATCAGAAGATACTGACGATGCTCTAACCACTACCAATAAGGGGTGGCAACAAGTTTCCAAAGTCTCAAAATAGTGATGACACATTTCACAATTTTTCTAAATTACTTTTAAGATAAAACAGTTGAGGCCACTTTCTTTTAACCTCACTTTTTTCAAAGAGAAGACACTAGTTATTGTCTTCCATTAATGGAAAGACACATATTTTCAATTAATAGCTATGGACTATTAAAAAGAGATCTAGTTTATTAAAAGTGGTGTTAGCATTATCCAAAAAGAAATAAGAGCAATAGTCCCCTCGTTGGCTGAGGAGGGGACTATTCCTCCTCACTCTCACATAGCTGACCCTTCAACTCCCATCAACTCGGGTTAGTTTTTTTTAACCCTTTAATTAATTTTATTTTTCTAAAAACCAAGGATAGATGGATGAACCCCAAGGATGGATGAATCTTAACCACAATTAAATGGGGTTAGAAGGAGAGCACATGGCAAGAAAATGGGAGGCGAGAAGCCCCTCCTCGCATCACCGACCCAGGAAGTGATTATCTTCCGAGATATAATTCAAAATTTGAGACTCTGTCTAGCACTCCTCATGTATTAAGGGCAGTCATGAAAAGTTGAGTCATAAAGTGTGTCATTCTGTCAAGAATAAGGCATCCTAACCCATAATCCCACTAAGGCTAGACAAATCCTTGTACCCAAACATTAAAGTGTAAACAGTACAAATATGGATAAGAACGATCAGACGATCTGTGTTACTGTCCAGTCTCCCGTGTCCACCACCTGATTTCCAAAGCTGGTAGACTTTTAAGTACTGTCTACACGCATATATAACTACTTTGAACCACTTTTTTTTAATTGATGGAAACTAAACTTGAACTTGAAGCCATCATTTTTTCCTAAATTTCAAAAGGATGCTGAAATTAATTGGGGCGGCATTGATCTGGTTTGGGCTTAAATTTTGATTTTTTTTTTCTCCTGACCTAAAGTTGGAGACATTTACAAAGACTTTGATGCCGTAACTCAGCCGAATTACCACCCAAAAAAAAAAATTAGGAAGCAAGCATAAAATGTCAATAGGTTGAATTCGGGCCACAAGAGCCTCTCAAGAACTAATCGAACAATTCAAAAAGGCAAAGCCCAAAACCAGTAAATGACACCCCCTAGCCAAGCATGCAGCTATTCTTGGACGATATAGAAGAGCATCTCAACAACTTCGTCCAAGTGAGGCGAGCAGACCTAAGAAGTTGACACGTATAAGGCATAAGGATACACGTGTCAAGAAATGAGACACGTAGCTCATTAATATCGTCACCTTGGCTCTATATAAACCCACCTTAACACTAGCAATCGCAATAGAGAAACATCTATCTCTGCATGCAATGTTGAAGAACACTTCAATTCCGCTATTTCAATATCTTTTTTTCTTCTTCCTTCTTTCTTTCTCTTTAAATGCTACAGCCTCAATAAAGTTTAATGGTGTTTCCAATGTGGGATCTCTAGTCAAGAAAGAAGAGAGGAAAACCGTCGAGTTGACGGAATTCGGACAGATCTCGGCCGTTGAAATTAGCGATGGTATTGGAGGGCCCTACCATCTTCAGTTCATCACCTTGGAGCCCAATTCCCTGTTTCTTCCAGTATTACTCCATGCAGATATGGTGTTCTATGTCCACACAGGTATTTCACTTTCTTACGCTTGTCTTGGGTCATGATCTGAGAAGAATACCCATAATGGGTGATTTTGATTTTTGGTGTAGGAGGAGGAAGGTTGAGCTGGGTATATGGAGATGAGAAGAACCAGATAGATATACGCCGAGGTGACATCTTTAGGCTCGGGTTAGGTTCTGTCTTCTACGTAAGAAGCAGCTTGGAATCCACAAGAGAGAAGCTCAGGATTCATGCCATTTTCACTACTGCAAATGACGAGAACTCTTATGTACGATCGAGATACACCAGTCGTCACACTTACATTCTATTTCTTAGTGTAATTACTCTTTTTTAAAAAAAAACTCAAATCAAGATATATTTTAAGTAGGAAAAAGGGAAAATTTGATAGCCTGATAGTAGTAATTGTGGTGCAGGAGCGATCCATCAGGGCCGGGGCCTACTCGACGCTCAGCGACCTGGTATTAGGATTTGATAAGAAGGTTCTCCAAGCAGGTTTTGGGGTAAGGAATTCAGAAATCACAAGTTTCTCGGTTACCCCATTTTGTGAAATTTATTTATAAGCGGGGGTTATTCTTTTTGGACTACAATAACGTAATTGAAAATGATTTATAAAGGTCCCTGAAGAAGTGCTAGAGGTGATAACCAGTGCGTCGAGGCCTCCGGCAATCGTACACGTAGCATCAGAGAACAAGACAGACCATCCAAACTGGAAGGTCGGGATTATTGAAGCCCTTATAGGAAGGGGTAGTTCGTATGAGCTTAACAGCAAAAAGAAGAAGACCAAGGCATTCAACATTCTACATTCAAAACCGGATTTTGAGAACTGTAATGGGTGGAGCTTGACCGTGAACAAGAAAGACTTGAATGCATTGAAAGGTTCCAACATGGGGGTGTTCATGGTGAATTTGACCAAGGTCTGTTTCTTCTAGTGTGGAAATTTTCTGTGGAGGAGATGCTTAGCCTCATACTGTTTACTCTTTATAACTAGTAACAGAGATGTTGTATTTACTAACAATTATCTGTTTTGATCTTTAAGGGCTCAATGATGGGGCCTCATTGGAATCCAAGGGCTACTGAGATAGCAATAGTGACACACGGGGAAGGGATGGTCCGGGTGGTCTGTTCGAGCAGTGCGAAAGAGACAGAATGCAAGAACACGAGGTTTAGTGTGAAGGAAGGAGATGTGTTTGCAGTTCCAAGGTTCCACCCCATGGCTCAGATGTCCTTCAACAACGACTCGCTTGTTTTCATGGGGTTCAGCACAATGGCGAAGAAAAATCACCCTCAATTCCTAGTTGGAAAAAGCTCGGTGCTTCAGGCGCTAGACAAAGATATACTGGCCATGTCTTTTAATGTTCCCAACACAACGATTGATCAGTTATTAACTCCTCAAATGGAATCCATCATACTAGAATGTACTTCCTGTGCAGAGGAAGAAGAGAAGACAATGCAGGAGGAAATTGAGAGGGAAAGGCAGGAGGAGGAAGCCAGAGAGAGGGAGGAGGCCAAAAGAAGAGAGGAAGAGAAGGAAGCCAGAGAGAGGGAAAAAGAAGAAGAGGAAGCTAGGAAGAAAGAAGAAGAAGAGGCGGCTAAGAAGAGAGAAGAAGAAAAGAGGGAGCAAGAGGAGGAGAGAAAAAGACAAGAGGAAGAAGCAAAAAGGGAGGAAGAGGAGGCCAAGAGACAAGAAGAGGAGAGGCAAGAGAGGGAGAGACAAGAAGAAGAAGAAGATAGGAGAAAGGAAGAAGAAGCTCGGCAAAGGCAAGAAGAGGAAGAAGCTCAAAGACGACAAGAGGAAGAAGAAGCTCAAAAGCAGCAGGAAGAAGAAGAAGAAGAAGCTCAGCAAAGGCAAGAAGAAGAGGAAGAAGCTAGAAGGCAGAAGGAAGAAGAAGCTCAAAGGGAAGAAGAAGAAGAAGCAGCTAGAAGACAGAAGGAAGAAGAAGAAGCTCGAAGGGAAGAAGAAGAAGAAGAAGCAGCTAGAAGGCAGAAGGAAGAAGAAGAAGCTCGAAGGCAAAAGGAAGAGGAAGAAGAAGAAGAAGCAGCTCAAAGGCAGAAGGAAGAAGAAGAAGCTCGAAGGCAAAAGGAAGAGGAAGAAGAAGAAGAAGCAGCTCAAAGGCAGAAGGAAGAAGAAGAAGCTCGAAGGCAAAAGGAAGAGGAAGAAGAAGAAGAAGCAGCTCGAAGGCAGAAGGAAGAAGAGGAAGAAGGAGGGAGGAAACGGGAAGAAGAGAGGGAGAAAGAGGAGGAAGAAGGCAGGAGAAGAGAAAGGGGAGAGGGAAGAAGAGTTCTAAAGAAAATGTGGAAGGTGTGATTGTAGAAGAAGAGGAAGTTGGCTATTAGTTATAGTTATGAGTAAAACATAAAGAGAAATATAGAGAGCTCTGTTACCCACTGAAGCTGTGTGGTCTCAACCCAAGTTTTCACGCTCTTGCCTTTTTTTTTCTTTTAGCTTTTGCTTTGTGTAACCAACTTTTAAGTCTTGAGATATCCACGTTACTAGCAAATGGCTTTTGAATAAATGAGACTCAAATGATGTTGAATAAGGGGTGACTGCTTTGGTGTGAATGAACCCTGCAGATGGAATATCTTTCATCCCATTTGGCAATCAATTAATAAGAGTTCCATTGATATGGTTTCAAACTATAGACTTCACAAGTCATTACCACTTTTTTGTATAATATACAACAGCCACGATTCCTTATCGGGCGATTCACCCTAAAAGGTCATGCTTTGCATTTTTATTACCTAAAAAGGCATACTTTTAACATATTTACCAAAAAAGGCATACTTTGTATTTTTATCACCTAATAGGGTGTGCTTTTGACATATTAACCCCTTAGCTACACATATAAACCCAACATGGATAAGGGTAATATTGGAGTACATACCTTATTTGATAAAACTTTTCAAAGGATGTTCTTTTAGGTGATATTTTTTATTTAGGGTGACTAATCGGTACTTATCTTTTGTTTTTTGGGGGGAGGGTAGAAGAAAACCGAGTACACATTCGGTCTCATGCTGGTCTTTACATCACAGTATACCATTAGGGCCAAGGTCTAGGATTGGTCCAACCCTTGCTCATAAGGGTTCGGCCCAAGCCTTGAAAGGGCATCTTTTAATCAACTGGCTAGACCTGGCCTTAATCTCAAGGTTAAGGCTGGGCATGGACTTGAAAAGAAGATGACTTCTTAGCCCAAGCCTTACTCTCACGGTCAAGGATCCTTACTCTCAAGGTTAAGGCTGGGCTTGGACTTGAAAATAAGATGATTTCTCAGCCCAAGCCTTATTCTCAGGGATCAAGGTTGGGGCTTGTCAAGGCTGAGCTTAACCCTTACTCCGAAGGTCAAGGCTGGGCTGGGCCTGGACTTGGAAATATGAGATGACTTCTGAGCCTAAGCCTTACTCTCAGGTAAAGGTTGGGGCTTGCTGCTTGAGAAGAAGTTAAAAAACTTTTTGTCATGATATTAAAAAAAAAATATTGAATATAAAGCAGAGTTTTTGTGTCATTATATTTATAAAAAAAAAATCTAAACTACAAGGAAAAAGATTGAATTTTTTTCCTAAGCCACCACGACTACAACGACAACAAAAACAAAAACCATAGAGTAAGAGAAGGAATGAAAAGAAGAGTAGATTAAATAATTAGAAATCTATAGATAATGGGCAGTCTTTTAAGTTAAAAATTTACTATAGATATAAATTATGTGTATACCACACAGGCAGATCTGCATCATTTTACTTCCCAGTTGACACCATGCTTTAGTTTAGAATTGTACCTGACAGAAGCTACTAGATAAACAAGAAATGAAGGTAATCCATTTTTAATGCAAAAGACAAAGTTTCACATATATGGGCTGACGGGTGGCTTAGATTAATTCATTACTTTTTACCCTTATTCACTCAAGGCTTTTGCTTCACTAATAGACGGATACTGCTTCCTAAACCTGGACATTGAAACCTCACATGGCAAAAAAGAAAAGAAAAAAGAGATGTGAACTTCACTGAAATCCTTTACCAAGGGAAAGTGTACAAGTCAATTTGATACAAGAAAGAAAAAGGAGAAACTCACATGTTACTGGAGCTGGTAATATAGGAAACAACGACGGTGATGTCGTCAAGCTTGCCACCGTAATAACGATAACCAGCATCTTGGGCAGCAGTGGAAAAAGGTGTCTGCCGATTTCTGTCCTGTGCACGCTGGCGTGCCAAGGCCGCTATCTTTTGAGCTGTTACCTGAGGCCCCAGACCAGCTCTCACAGCATGAACAACTACCGCGGTTACCTCATTGTTGTACAAGTTATCAAACAGTCCATCCGTACCAGCGATGATGACATCTCCCGGTGCGACAGCAATGGTAAAAACCTGTTTATTTTAACCACAAACAGAGCGGGGCCACTTAGAGTGTTATAAAAAATCCTTAATACACCAAGTCTAATATTTAGACCAATTCTGTTCTGGATTTCTCCCACCAGTTTGGTTTTTACTCTAACTCAACACCATACAGCAGGTAGTCAGGGTCCAGTCCCAGGTTTAAACCTTACGTGAACACACTATGCATGCCCCCCAAATATCCCAGAGGGAGAGAGAGAGAGATAGCACAACCAAGCCTGATGGTGGCTCCATTCTGCCATAGGTCCATCAATCTGATGTAGAGATGTCCAGTATGGGATGGTACAGGCACCTTGATGGTGCTTGCAACCCCAATTATGTGTATTCTTATCTTTCAACACCATATAGCTGTTGGGGTGCCGGTGTCAGGTTTTCTGTGTTCTCCATTAATAAAAAACAATCAGAGATCCTGGTCCAAGTGTATCCAACAAAACAGAAACCTCTGGAGGAAGTAGTAAGAGAGAGCGGTAAATCTACTGACCTGACCAGAGCTAGGTAGATCTCCACTATTTCCACACTCCAGCTGAAATGTGAAGTTGAAACCATGCTGTTGTACGGGGGATCGGAATACCGTGCATCCATCTCTAACCACGATAAACCCACTGTCCCCTAGATTAATCGCATTGATGCCCTGCATAGCAGATGAACCCAAACACACCAAATTGTTAAAATTCAGTACTAGATAGTTAGATTTTTTTTTGGATAGATTAATGCAGTATTCATTGAGTTAAAGTTCCCCTTGCACTTTATTTGAGGAAAAGCAAACCGCCGCCAATGTGTATCAAGAATTAATGTCATGCAATTTTTGATAAATCAACAGTGCCTGAAACCAGTTGACTCACTCTACTTGATCAAGATAATTCGAAAATTAACAAAAAAAAAGAGGAATAGAAAGAAAACCTCAAAATGGTGTACGAAAAGCTGTTGATGTATAGGGCTGGACATGCCCAACAGATGTGCAACCTAAATAGGGCTATCTCAAAGTCTCATTAAAGTTTTCCAGGAATCTCACCAAAAGAAATTAATGGAGTCTCACCATTAACAAACAGCTATTCATTCAATCTCCAAATCCGGAATGCTTACATTGCCAACACCTATCCTTTTATGGACACTCATGACTTGTTTTCATAAATACTAAGGTCCCACAATACTCTATACCCTATATTGGGGGATAAAATACCATTGATATTCTCCAATATTGGGCCAAAATGCCTATGGTACGATCCCAACTTCACTGTATTGGAATTTACATGTGTAAACAGGTAGTGTTTGACAAAAAAACATGTATAGTAGCCTACCAAAAAAGCAAGATATTGTATGAATAGTACTACTACCCAGTGTATGTAATATATATTAATACATATATGGGAAAAGACATTCTTATCTTTAATAATACCCAACTATTCTTAAGAAAATATTAATTAAAAAATATTAAAGATTATTGATTATAAATTGTGGGGCCAAGTTGGTTCCTAAAAAATGATTAAATATTAGGGGTTATTAAAGCCTTAATTATAAGAGGGGCTACTGCAGTTTCAAAAGAAAACTAATAAATGACCAACAACTTCCAAACACTCGTTAATGAACTTTCTAGAGCTTAGTTGCAACAATTTCTACTCAAAAGAGCTTAGTATTGCACTTGGGAAATCTTTTAAACTTTGTAAAAGAACTACATTATTGCCAATATTGCAGCATCTTGATGTGATGAAGTTCATAACAACCAGTTCATAAGAAATATTCAGATCTATAGAAATATAGGAACACTTAGGAATGTTGTTCCCCAACTTGGCAATCAACCACTCGTTCATGGCCATTGCAGAAGAAAGGTCAAGAGAGCAGCAGAAGTTTCTTATTTGATAGCACATTTCCCTTAGTACCTACCTCGAACTTGTAGCCTTGCTGTAGAGGGTCAAAAGCTCCTCATTCTAGCATTAAGCATCAAGGACGGAGACAGGCATGACCGACCTTTAAAAAGAAAATTAACAAACCTGGTCTGTGAGTGCTATAATGCATGCCGTCGAGGATCCTTTGGCTTTTGTACTTGAGTGAGCTTTCTCCAAAACCCTGGCTGGGTCAATGGAACCCTTGGGCTCCTCTTGAATTGCAGTTACTGAATTAGACATGAGTTCTCGAGAATATAATCCTGAATCAACGCCAAGATCTGCCCAGCCACCAACACCATCTGCTACCCCTATGGCTTGCTCGTCAAGACAAATAAAGTGAGCATCCTCCCCACCGGTTTCTTCCTTATCAGGATGTGGCAGGTAACATGATCCTGAAAGTAGCTTCAGGGTTCTGTCACCTAGATTCTTCCTGTAGTCAACACCAAGCAACATAAATTGACCATGGGGCAACAATTAGAGCATCTCATCAGCCATATGATTTTTAGTTGTAGCATTATCTTAACTCAAGCATTTTTCACTAAACATGGTGTGTGTATGTCAGGGAGAAGAAGGACATGGTGGGCGCATCCGATTTACTAAATCTACATGTCCATGATCTCAATGCCGTCTCTATGGATTAATCCTTGCTACAGAGATAAACCAATAATGTAATCATAGAACAGTTTCTTTTATTGATCGGGTCCAAGAAAGCACATGGATCCATCAAGTTTCTTCACTAACAGTAAAATTGATCAACTAATATCTGACTAAAGTTACGTAACAAAAAGTGATAATCTTATCACCCACTACATGACTAATTGAATAATCAACCAACACGAAACGTCAACAAACAAGCAACTGAAATAGTGGAATCAAACTGTAACGACCCGGAATTTTAATATAATAAAATTATGTGTTTATGGGTCCTTAATGAAGGTTAATTAGTTAATTAATTGTTAAATTAATAAGAAGGGGATTTTGCTCAGGGTTGAAGTGCACCGAGGAAATCTCAGTATCATTTGGCAAAAATTCGCACACAGTGTGCCGGTCGACTGTCGGGACACACCCCTACCGTATCGGTTCCGTCAAGTATCATTTCGCGGGACCGCGGGGCCATTATGTGTGATAAAATTGAGAGAAACGGGAAATTTCCATATTTCAAGAAATTAAGTGGGACCCAATATCTGTTGGAGATCCTAATAGAAATCCGTGCGGTTAGCACTAATGCGTGTCGGTCGGCCGTGGGGACTAATGTCTGTCGTCACGGCAGTTAGTTATCTCAAACGAAAAAGCGACAGCGTGTTTTGTGTTCGAAATCAGGAAATTAGTGGGTTTTGTAATTTTCTTCCGGACTAAAATGTAGCCGTCAAAACTCAGTATTTTTCCCCGAAATTTTTACAGTAGGTGTCGGACTGCTCCAAGTTCGGTCACCTAAAGTTTCATCAAAATCGGATGTCATTAAGTAGGATTACGTAGGCCGTATATGCGAAAAAATACGAAATAATAGTCAAATGGTCAACCCGTTGACTTGGTCAACGGGGACCATTAATGGAGGTCATGTGCATGGCACATGACCCTTGTATTATAAATAGGGGACAGCCCCTTGCAATCTCACGTTTTGCAACAGTAGAAAAGAAAAAAAAAATCTGCCACAACAGATTTTAGAGAGAGAAAGTGAGGAGAGAGAAAGGAAGAGAGAGAAAGAGGAGAGAGAAAGGAAGAGAGAGAAAGGGAAAGGGAGGTCTCCTTGAGGTTTTTCGGCGTCCCCGACGCGTTGGCGGCGTCCGATTTTCTCTCCGGCGTCTCGTTTTGCGTGTAGAGAGAGAGAAAAAAGTAGAGAGAGAAAGTTGCATGCGCTCTACCCCGGGGTTGATCGTCGTTGGGAACGCGTTGGTGACATCCGTTTTTGCCTACGAGGCCTCGAAACGCGTGAAACGGTAAAACCCCTCTCTTTTCTTCTCATTTTTTCACTTATTTTGCTATATTATTTCATGTGATGGATATGCATGTCTTTTGACGTGAATGAAAAAGGGGCGGAACCCCTATATGATGTTGTGATTTTATGTGGTCCCTCGGGGAGCCCAGATCGGGTCCCGAGTAAATTGTATCGCTACCCTAGGGTGACGAAAAGTTGTTTTGCATGTCTTGTAAGGCTATGGAGACATCCATTAGCTTGAAAACGTTCCCTAACGGGACGGTGTGTTACCGGAGTTGGTTCACGGGCGCGAGGCCCAAGTATTTCAGTTAATCAAGCGAGGCTTGGGTTAACTGGGGTTAACCTGTGGTTAGAAAATCTAACCAGGGTTAAGTATAGTCTGTGGTTCCTCTTTGACTAGGTCAGGAGAGACGGTGCCCAGTAAGGCCCGGGGTTCCTCCGTGACTGATAGTCGGGAGATGTCGGTCTGTTAGTCTAGGTCGTCCGTGGTGCCTCTTGGACTAAGTCAGGAGTGGCGGTGTCCTGCATGGCTCGTGGTTCCTCCGTGACTGGTAGTCAGGAGATGTCGGAGTCCTAGGGAGTTTAAAGTGGCTAAACATCAGATAGTGTATAGTCCGGGGTTCCTCTCTGGGTGGGTTAGAAGATGTCGGCACCGTATCTATCGTGGTCCCTTCTTGATGGAACGTCAGGAGATGTCGGCATTGGTATAGATGTCGGGGTTCCTCCGTAGACTAGCCAGAAGATGACGGTAGGCAGGTTGGTCGGGGTTCCTTCATAACTGATACCCAGGGCGATGGCGGCGAATACACGGTAGATGTGGCTAGTCAATTGAATGGAAAAATGTTCTTATTGGGTGAATGCCCATGTTGTGTGTGTAAGCTTCGGATACGAAGTGGTCTGAGTTGGTATACTCAGAGTTGGTGTATTTGTTTGAGTTGGTGGACTCATAGTTCGGTATGGAATCATCGGATTCCAGGTGAGTAGGGTTGGTATACCCAAGGTTTTGTCATGTTCGGGTGAAAGCCGGAACAGCGTGTGTGAGTCTAAATGACTCAATGTATTATGGTTATGATTTAGAGACTTTAAGCTAAACATTTGTGGGCTGTGGCCAATTAATAGAGTCTTAGGACTCAAAATGAAATATGATTGATGATTGAAACGATAATTTGGTAATATAATACATTCATAACTGAACCTCATAATTGGAAAGTAATGTGAGGTCGGGAACCTCTGTTAGGGTGACGTAACCCTACGTGACCTTGGGTCACAATTTATTATATACTGTTCTATTTTACTGTAACATGCAAATTGAACTGCTTATTATATCATTATTGATGCGTGTTATTATGTGGAAAATAGTTTAGAAGGATTGTGGTTTTATTGGGCTTCATAGCTCACTGACTTTTTGTGTCAGCAGATCTTGGAGCTGCTGACCAGTAAGTGAAAAGTCTATCTGGATATTTTGGAAGCTTGTACAAGTTGTACCTGGCGTGATAGAGGCGCCTACTTTTGTAAAACAAACTTGATGTAAATAATACAGGTATATGGTTTGTATGATGGCTATTGTGATGACAGGTATTATTTGCTTTTTGGGAGCATCTGATAAATGTTTAAATTTCCCGCATTTTTGCGGGTAAAGTCTTCCGCTTGCATGATTTGACGAACGGACACGCGTCTCGGAACTTGATTCCCTAGGCGCGTGTTCGGGGCGTCACACAAACTCTACCACCATGGTAGCCAAACCATCAAAGTCCCTAAAGGGAATCCATGGGAACCTGATACTATAAGTAGGGCTGTATTCGGGCCGGGCTTGACCGGGCTTGGCCAAGCCCGGCTCGGCTTGAAGTAGTATGCTCGAAGCCTGGCTCGGCCCGAAAAAAAAATTTGGCTTGAAGCCCGGCTCGGCCCTAATTGATTCAAGCTCAAGCTGGGCTTGGCTTGGCTCGAGCTCGGCTTGAATCCCTTTTTTTAAAAAAAATAAAATTTTATATTATTTATATATATAATAATGATATATATAAATAATATATATATATATTTTTAAATAATTTTCGAGCCGAGCCGAGTTCGGGCCGAGCCGAACCTCAATCGAGTCGGGCCGAGCCGCACAGGGGTGGGCTTGAGCTTGGCTTGTTCGAGCCCAAAATTTCGGGCCGAGCCGCACCAACGGGCCAATCAAGCTTTGTGTAGCCCTAACTGTAAGGTTATTGGATCTATATTGACATGCTGATATCCAAATATTTCATGGTTCGAAAATCAAGGAAGCATAAAAGATTAGAGAAATCATGACTTTTAAGATTTAATAGAATGGAATGACAAAAAAGAATCATGTTAATGGCCCCAAATATTTGGAATTAAACATTGATGATGATGAAGAAAAGTAATACCATAATAACTACAGACAACCCCATCTTTATACCCTAGGATAGGGAGTTAAGTGACTCAGAAACAAAGGTTACCATCCGTCATCCTTCAACTTGTTAACCATTCCTTGATGACAGAAAAATGCACAATAAACAAATACATGGTCATTCACAAGTAATCATATACCTCATCTAAGTACAAATAGCAATGAAGAAATCATCAAATTTTTATAGACGGGAGAAAAATAAATGGGAAATCATGAAATTAACTATAGCTTTGGTGGTTCCCAACTCCAAAACCCCTTAAATGTGTTTCACAATGTAACAGAGGGAGTAGCTTTCTCCTGCCACTCCCCCCCTCCTCTCTCTCTCTCTCTCTCTCTGATATGAACATTCATCTTAGATGAGCACTGATAATAAAAAAGCATTCTAAATCACAGCCACAAATAAAATTTTATCATTGTTCCCAAAGAGTGCATTTTAAAAACCCATTTTAGGGACAGAAATAATAGTTGTACATTTATAAAAAAAAATAACGGGACAAGATCTGTATTTAGAACCCTAGCTTAGTCTAATTGAAATATATATACTTGAGAATCATCGACCAAAAATGAAACAGCAATTACACAGTTATACATTAATGAACCTGCGGTTGAAACCCCTTTAAACTGCCAGCAGATCAAATTCGACAAATAAGAAGTATACAGACAATTATGCTGACAAGTATACAAAACGATATCAGATGAGATCATACTGTTCAGATGGCACTGCTGAACCTGCAAGATGTTCTTCATGTGCAGAGCCGTCAAAGGACACATCAGGAGCAGCTCCAGCAGAGTAACATGCAGAAGATGAGCTATGGAAATCTTTTGATCCGGGTCCAAGGAATGGATTAGAGTTGCAGCTGCTCCTCGTTATATCACATATGAAATACCCATAAACCAAATTACTGTTGGATGGTTCTCGACTTCTCAAACTCATGCTAGCTTTTCGGCAATTGTCAAAACTGTTGTTTCTGTAAAATAGACCAGCATGACTCGTAGAATTTGAAAGATGTCCATGCCTAGAGGTTAAGCCATCTAGATAGCGATCACCAAATGCAACTCTGGAACCACAAGCAGCCATAGGTGTCTTGTGAAACGGACTGCCAAGGGAAAGCTGGGTAGAGTCAGATAGCATGCGATCAATGTGATACTCGCAAACCTGACAAGATGGGCCCGACACCGATGGAATAGAAAATGTGCGATAAAGTGTTCCAACAACAGATAGGTTCCTTTTTTTATTAACTACTTGAGAATCTGATCTCACAGCAAAAACTGTGCCAGGTTGTAAGAATGAGCGGATGTCCGCAAGAGCTGAAAATGGTAGGGAAAGTGACAACGCAGAATTCCCAAACAACAATTTCCCTTGACCAAGTAGAACTTCTACTGAGTTTTGAAGTCTACCTTCTTGCCCAGTTATCGTTCTCTGTAATCCGAACCGGGATGCAATGTTCAGTCTTGAAAAATAACCAGATGGCATCTTAACCTCTTATACAAAAAAAATAGGCTTCAATCGGTCTATTGCAGAGAAACCCAGCACTAACACTATGTACAGAAGGAAATCTCATAACTCTCAGTACATATATCCTCAAAATATTACTCAGAAAAGCTTCCACCCTCTTCAATAAATTGCAAGAGCATAGAAACCTGACATAGGAAAACCAAAAAGGTGTAACAATAAGAGAGACCTTCTAACTGGAATCACTGGACAGACAACAAAACAAAAGGAGAGAAACAAAATAGAAAGTAGAACTCCCAAAGTTCATCTGAATCCAAGAGGGATTCAAAACTCTCAAAATCATAACTGTAATAACCAGCTCTTCTCAAAATTCTCCAAGAAAACACTATAATGTCTATATACACAAGCAGGGAAGAAACACCGCTGCCCATAAAACCAAAGTCTCACCAATCAAATACAAAAAACAATTTTTTTTAAAATTTCTTTATAGACCCAAACCCTAAATATGCACAAATCTCAGCTTGAATGCTCATTAATTCCTGTGGCCAATCTTAAGGTTCCTTTGTGATCAAGACCACACCCAAATGAAAAGCATAAAACTCAAACCCTAAAACCGCTAGTATTGAATCCCTAGACCAACGTCGTTCAATTAGCATCCAGAGCAAGAACAAGCATTCTCCTCAAAATCTAAAAAGAAAAAAACTGATGAGCTCCAAAAAAACACAAACATAGGAAATTAAATTGTAACAAGATCGAAATTGTACCTGTTCTGAGGAATTGCTTCGAAACCCTAACCCTAGGAAACTTCCAATAAATAGAAGCGAAGCTGCACCGATCAATGGATGGAAACCCTAAAACGCATATCTCTTCTCTTATATTCCTCCTCTCTTGGAAGATCGAGACAAGAATCGATCTTATACGTAAACAACCCCATACTTTAAGGTATTTACAGGAACACCGTTCTTTATCTGACGAACTTGTCCCTGTCGTTTTTTACCTGGAATCCACTACCTTCTTCTGGTCATTTAGAAATTAGAAGTCGTATGGTGGCTATTATTGACATTACATTGTCAAGATCAACGTCCAGGTCCGTTTCTCAACTTTTTTCTATGGTTCCATCCGGAGTAGTAGGGTGAGGCTAACTCAGTCAGCTACAATGCACTGGTCTGCAGAAATGGGCCCAACGGCCCATTCTCTGCAACATTTTTTTTTTAGTACTTAAAATTTGAGTCAGTTTAGGGTAGACTTCTGAATCCTAACCGTCCCTGACAAATCACTAAAAGGGTTACTTAAGGGTTGAGATTTGAATTGTCTTATTTTATCGCTTTTCAGGTCACATCATTTTCCATTTTGACCATTTGACTCGTTTGGTTGCACTTGCGATTTTTGTTTTTAAAAATAAAATTTTGAAAATTTTTGCATAAAACATGTTTCTTTTTTATTTTCGAAAAATTAATAATAAAATTTTTGAAAACCAAAGGTAACAAAAATTTTCTGTTATTTCTATTTTTTAAAACAAAAACATTAATGAAAAACACGGACCCATCATCAACACCACCACCTACAACAACCACCGCACCACCGAAATACTATCACCATCACCACCACCCACCTCTACTGCCACCCACCACCACCATAATACTACCACCATCCACCACCACCACCACTACTCACCACCCACCACCACCTCCACCACCACCGCCACCTCCACAATACAACCACCACCACCATCCATCATCCACCACCACACCACCACCACCACCACCACCCACCTCCACCGCCACCCACTACTACCATCCACCACCACCATAATACTACCACCATCCACCACCACCACTACTCACCACCCATCACCACCTCCACCGCCACCACCACCCACCACCATAATACAACCACCACTACCACCCACCACCACTACCACCACCCACCACCACCATCCACCACCACTACCACTACTCACCACCCACCACCACAATACAACCACTACCACACCACCACCACCATCACTTCCACAACCACCACCACCATCCACCACCACTACCACTACTTACCACCCACCACCACAATACAACCACCACCCACCACCACAATACAACTACCACCAACACCATCCACCACCACCATCCACCACCACTACCACTACTCACCACTCACCACCACAATACAACCACTACCACACCACCACCACCACCCACCACTGCACACCACCACCACCGCCACCATCACCACCACACTACACCCACCATCACCATGAATTGGAATTATTTAATCATATTTATCAAAAGCAATTTTTCGTTTTTGTTTTTTTAAATAAGTAACAGTTAGTAATATCAAACATGTTTCCTACTTTAAAAAATTGAAAACAGGAAGTCGTTTCCAATTTTTAAAAACAGAAAAAAGGAAGTGTATCCAAACGGCCCCTTAATAATTTAATTAAAAAGTTGCAATTTGGGAGTAACTTAACACTTAAAATTTTTAGTATTGGATAATTCTTCTCATGTGCTATAATAGTTTATTAAACTTACTAGTCTTTTGAACCCCAAGACCATTGGTACCAGGTTCCCGTCTTTTGTCAAAATTCTCAAATTATGACTTTCTCAAATTATAACACTTAAAACTATTGTTTTTACATGAAAGTAGGCGTGGGTAGCAAAGGAGTAAACTAAAAGTTTAGTCATTGTTCCTACCTTTTATGCCCCAACAGCGTAAATGAGAACATTTATCTCCTATTTTAACAATCCCAAAAAATGTAAGAAGAAAAAGATTAATGGCCTCATTGGGAGTCAGTGAGGTTACTCTTGTGGAAAAAAAAAATTCACAATATAGGACCTACAAAGATATACTGAAAAATGGAGTCATAGACCTGCCCTTCGATCTGACGGTAGGCAATGTATCTCCCAAGTGTAAGGTCCAGGATAGGGATGGCAACGGGCGGGTTTGAGCCAGGGCGCTCCCATCATGACCACGCCCTTAATGGAAAACTCCTACCCCAAACCCAGGGTGGGGCAGGGCGCTTCCGATTTTTCAAAACAAGTCTTAACCCGTTCCATTCCCCACCCCCTCTCGTTAATTAAGCATTAGATGGGGCAGGTCGGGATGGGTTGGGACTATATATCATATTATAAGTATTATAATGCGGTAATTTTATTATTAAATTAATGGTAAAATAGTGATTTAACATTATAAACGTGGCCAGGTGGGGTGCCTAAACCCATCCCCGGGTTTAACGTCTCGTTCCCAAACCCGCCCCTACCCCGTTTAAAAGCTCCCAAAACCCATCCCGATAGGGGCGGAGCGGGTTACCCAATTATACCGGCCGTTTCCATTCCTAGGATCGATTTACGTGGGGTGTTGCCGGTGTTAATGCCTACCTACTGCCAAACTATCATGCACAGACACACTAACCCAACTAACTGTGGTTGCGGACTAAAATGGAGTGAGACCCAAATAACCCTGCATGTAGTGCCATAGAAGAGGCTCACTTCTTGTCCAACATAAGGTGAGTCTCAGATCTCAAACTCATGAAAGAGGTTCTTTAGAAAAACACCACATTCCTAGATAACTTGATCATACATATACAAAGTTTTATATATTCAGATACAAAAACACTATATGGTAATCCTAACACATCCATAGTTTCAAATCATTCTAAAGAGAATATGTGCACCATATTGAGGTTGCAGTGTTATAAACTGCATGGGGGCATGCACATACGATGGCGAAATGGTGAAAGAAAATCGACGGATAATTATAGCCAGAACAATTTTTGCCTCAACCATAGCCAAGTTCTGACCCACACAGATCCTGGGACCTAAACCAAATGGAAAAAATGACGCCAGATGCTTCCTCGGGTCGTTAAATCTCGATGGATTGAATTCGTTAGCATCTTCTCCCCAGATCTCAGTGTCGTGATGGACAGCAGTCATAGAAAGATAGAGTTGTGTGTTGGCAGGAATGTTGAGGTTCCCCAGCTTAACCTCTTTGCAAGTTTGTCTCATCAACATCACAGCCGGAGGATAGAGACGGAGTGTTTCATTGAGTATCATGCTTACCTGTTCGTATGATGTTATGTACTGGTTAATTTCTAGTAACAATTCCTCAATATTTTTTGGTTGCAGGATTTTTCACATAATGTACAAGTGAAGTTCAACGGTGAAGATTGCTATTTAAAGTCATTACATTGCTCAATCACCTCTAACCAACGAGATAATTAGAGTTGCACTTAAGTCAAGCTAGCTCGTTGGCTCTACTCAGCTAGGCTCGTTTGAGCCAAGCTCAAACTGACATTTCAGGCTCGAACAAATCAAACCAAACCCTATTGATTCAGCTTGGCTCGTTAAGGCTCAGTTCGGCTTGAGCTCGAAATAATATACATTAATACACAATATTTTTTGGTAACGTTATTCATAGTAATAGAAAATAATATCTTAAAGCTTTTTATTATAATATATTATAATAATGTTTAATTTATAATAAATAAGTTTAAGAAAAAATAATAACAAAAGAAAGTTAAGAAGTTAAAAGCAAAATCTCTCATATCTACTCTTTGAATAGAAGGACTACACCAAATTGCATTTTCGTATATGGATGTATTAATTTTCTGTAATTTTTTGTATTATAATTTTTTGAATATTTTTATTATTAAAATCATATAAAATTAAACAAAATAACTCCTAGAATCCAGCAAGATCCAACTCGAACTCGGCTCAGCTTAAATAACGTTCGAGCTTAAAAAGCGCTCAAGCTCGATCAAACTTGTTCAAGTCAAGCTCAACCCTAAAGATTCGAGCTCGAATCGAGCTCAAGCTAAGCTCTAGCATGTTTAAACCAAGCTCAAACTTGGCCAAGCTCGCTCCAATACACCCCTAGAGATGGTGAGCAATTAATACAAGGTTGACTTGGTTATTTTGGTTCCATTATGTTGACTTAGGAGATGATTTCCCTTTCAAAAAATTTAACTAATTAATATGAAAATTAGATATTGAACTCACGATCTTGAGGCCACTTAAATTCTCTGCAGTAGGAAAGTCTTTTAATCCGAACACACGATCCACTTCTTCTCGCGCTTTGCTCTGCCACTCCTGATGTACTGCCAGAAGGAGAAGCACCCAAGTCAAAAAATTAGCACTTGTTTCCTTTCCTGCAAAGTAAAACGTCTTGCACTCATCTATAATTTCTTCCATCCCTAGTCCTTCTTCTTCTTCCTCATTCTTGCTTATAGACATCATTAGACCAAGTAAATTTTTTGTATTTTCGCTTGTTTCACCATTGATCTTGATCAACCTCCGTAGCGCCACCCGAGTTTCCTTCTCTAATTTCCACCTCATTCTGTTCTTCTTGGTGGGCACAAACCTATGCATTGTAGGATATTTATATAGACCATGGATTCAAAGAAGAGATATTGAGCCGAAAGCAAATAACATAAACAGATGAGTTCCTGAAAATAGTCTCACCTGAATCCAGGAATGTAAACACTTCTTAGAGCTTGTGACACTAGGTGCATTTGTTCTTCCTGTAATTTGAAGATATGCTTTCCCTCTTCGTAGCTGCTCCCAAAAGCTGTTCGGGAGATAATGTCGGCGGTGAGGTTATGAAGTTCCTTATGCACATCGATCTCGAAATTATCTCTCCCATCTCTCTCTTCTTCCCATTTCTTTAGCATTTTTACAGTGCTAGCCACAATTTCTGGCACCCAAGCCTGTACAGAATATTTTCCATTCGGGGTGTATGGTTCCAAATTAGGTATCATTAAATTTGGATTGGACTTGATTTTATGGAGTATGGTAATCCGCATGAATGAACTCCAGCAAAGACTTAGTTTTCATTTAAGCGGGCGATGATTTCAGAGAGCATCTTAGATATTGCCAAACATGTCCATATTGCTCTCATCCATTATTCTTATCATGAATTTTATTCGACAATGGAGCCCACCACATTTGACAAAGTTAATTTCTTCACTAACAAGTAGAAAAAAGAAGGTGGTTTTCTCAAGGCTCCGTTTGTTTGGATGGAAAGTAGGTCCACGAAAATGTCATTCATTTAAAACTATTATTTCTATCTGTTTGTTTGGAGAGAAAACATTATATAAAAAAATAATTTGAGATAATTTCTCCTCATTTTTTTAGACAAAAAACTCTCTCATCAATCATAAAATAGTGTTGCATATTAGTATAAAAAGACTCATTTATCAACATGCCAAACACAAAAAATAAAAATTTTCCTTAAAAATAATTTCATGCACTTATTTCCCCTCTAAACAAGCACAGCCTTTTGTACTATAGCACACGAGAAAATGTGCTGATTTTTTTTTCCCAGAGTAACTTTAAGAGTTTAAATATGAACCAGCTATGCCATATTTTCCTCAAAAATAGTGGGAAGTCATTCTCACATGAAAACCCATCTGAAAAAAAAAAGCCACCACTATTTTCCTCCCAATAAACGGAGCCCAAGGATTGCTTTAAAAATTGTTTTAGGGTGCTACTATGAACACATTAATATTTACTGACCGTCAAATATATAACTTACTAATTGTACACCATTAAAATGTAACAAATTCTAGGAGCACACCAAGATGTAAAAAAACTATAAATTTTCTTATTATACACTATTCTAAACTTAAAACCATAAAACTAATTCATTACCCTTTTGGGTGGACCTAAACCCAACTAAAGGTCCAATAAATTAGTATCATAGGAATTATACCAAATTCCTTATATATTGCATCCCTATTTTGTGTGGGTTAAAGAGTTTGCAACAAAAGATCATAAGAAACTCATTTATGAAAATGATGTGGAGGAAGTTAAAGTATTTGAAAATCACCAATATGATGTTTGTCTCAAAATAAAGATCATGGAGCAGTTTTTTTTTTTGGGAACTCAGGGTGTCCCCAACCCTTTGGGTCAGGACTAATCCCCTAGGGTATTACTCATAATGTATTTTAAAATAAATTAATTTCATAAACTTCACTAGAATGAAACAAAATGGATAAAAAGACATAGATAACGGAAAAAAGAATTGGTTTGATAAGGTCACATTATTTTGTGTTTTTACAATTTGTTGACTCTTTGAAGGTAAGGTAAGGGGAGATTCGCAAATTCATTCTTAATAGAAGAGAGAAGAAGTTTTTAAGGGATTTGGGTACTCTACACAAGTCATTATTTAAAAAAAACGAATGTTGTTTCTTTTAAATATTAGTGTGTTGGTAGCAGCACCTTCTTTTAATATATGCCTTGAAAACCCATCATAAATATTCTAAGCATAGTAGTTTAATATTTGTTTCCTACTCTAAATAAATATAATACCAATTAAATTACAGGTGTGTTTACAGGTGTGTGTGCGCGCGAGAGAGAGAGAGAGAGGTGACCTTGACTTTCTCCATGTTGAAGGCCTGGTTAGTGATCCTCCTGTGTCTCACCCACTGCTCACCCTCCAACCCAACAAGTCCATCTCCGAAGAGCAGTTTAGACAAAGGGTTGAACCCAACCTTTTCGTATGAACCACTTGTGTTGAGTAGAACCTCTTTAATCATGTCCGGGTCGGCTATAGCCAGACGAGGCTTTGGTCCGAACCAATACAGGTATGTCTTCCCGTAGATGGATGACCACTTGTAGTAGTGAGGAGCGACCCTGTAGAGGATATCGTGATTGAAAGGAATTGGCTTCGCTAGAGCTTCAGCAATGATCCCTCGGAGCTCGCCGGAGTTTCCGAAGATCGGACGGTAGCCGGGGCCTCGTATACCTTGTTTCTGAAAGTGAAGTTGAATTCTCCATGGGACCCAGATGATTGAGCGTATCGATTTCAATAGAAAGAAGAGAACAAGAAAAAACATCATAACAAGAAGAAGAAGCATTGCGGGATCTCAGAAATAGAGAGAGAGAGAGAGAGAGCGGCTTTTGACTTTTGAGGCGAGGGTAAGATAATGGTGGGCCCTGTTTGTGATCAATGTTGTTGAAAAAAAATTAGGGCTTTGCTACTGAGACCGTGTTAGGGCCGAGACCACTGAGACCTCGCGCCCCAACACGGGATCTCAGGTGGAGCCCATCTTCACATGGTGGGCCCCGCTTGAGATCCCGTGTTGGGGCGCGAGGTCTCGGCCCTAACACGGTCTCAATAGCATTTCCCAAAAAATTATATTGTAAGTTATCGGTAGGTGGACTCTACTGGACCAACTTACATGGACTATAATCTGCCGCAGAAGGGTGGCTGGGTGGAAAAGGGCCCAAACAAACACATGCTCTAAGTACCTTCTTTGGGTTATCCTAGCCCTATCCCCAAGAGAGAAATGCTAACCCAAAGACAACTTTCAAATTTATATTGTGTCGCTACTTTTGCCTTAAAAATTTTAGAAAAGGCTTGAGGTCATAACTTTTTCTTTGGAAAAAAGAGGTTTTAACATTTTGAAGCAACATAAGGTGCCATAGTTTGCGAAATTTTTTTTTTAATTAAATCTACCGGCTAACATTCCTCATCCCTAAAATACCTTTCCCCGACGCAAATGTGGTAACCAAAAAAGGTACTATGGTTAGCCATTGGGTCCTTTCAAAGCGGGATTATTATTTAACTTATATTGAAGGTCGACTTGAGAGTTGAGATTGTGGAAGTTGTGAGCCCAATCTAGCTACCCAAAAGAAAGGGAACCTGGGTTGCAACCCACGATTACGAGATGTGGGGCATAAAGTAACTAATCGGGATCATAGCCGTTCGGTTGATAGCCTAATATTGGATGGTCATTACAATTAGTGGAACTGATTCACCGGAAAGTCAATGAAAATTTGTATATTCATACACAACCTCTATGGGACACCCTTGGGGGGGCTGGATCATTTAAGTGGGCCACCTCTCATATTGACAGCACCACGATAATCAGCCCAATTCGATAACCAAGTTCATCAGATAAATAGGCCCATTTGCTTTGAACCGTTTGATCATGATGTTTTGACAGTCTTACTTTGACGCATGGTGGGGTCAATCCATGACTAAACTCAAACTTTGCATTGTGTGCAGAACATGTTCTCATCGATTTTTGAAGGGACCGATGCCCGGTCATTCGTGATTCTTGAATGCCTGAGCTCATGATAATGGCGACACAACAACAACGATGATAATGGCAACGGGAAGGCTGGCCTGAGAAGGGTACCTTTTGGGTAAGCATGTTAAAGGCTTATGGCGAACTATTGCTCCTCACTTTGACAAAGCAGGCCTTCATCTACCATTGATTGGGGGGGGGAACCTTTTGCGAATTAACTTATGATTTTCCAACAGTAACACAAATATCTTCAAACCTTACGTATGTGAGACTTTCGTTTAAAATTGTCACTAAAATGAGTATAATGCCCTTAACAGATTTCATATCACACAAAGTCCTCTTGAACCATGGTTAATAAGCTTTGACTCTTATGGTTAATTTGTCTTTTTTTAAACTTCCTAATGTTGTTAAGATTCACTAATCCTAATGATTAAAACATCTAACCTTGATTTTTAGAACAAAATTCAACATCTCTTTTAACTTCCTAATTTTGGTTAAGATTCACTAACCCTTAGGGCTAAAGCATCTATTAGAAATTTTTTTTAAAGTAACATGCTCCCTTTTAACTCCCTTTAATTATATATGGTTAAGATTCACTAATCCTTAGGGTTAAAACATCTAACCTTAATTTTTAGAAAAAAATTGAACATCTCTTTTAACTCCTTTTAACTTTAGTTAAGATTCACTAACTCTTCAGGGTTAAAGCATCTATTAGGAATTTTTTTTTTTTTTTTGAATAACGTGTTCCTTTTAACTTCGTTTAACTTTGGCTAAGATTAATTCACTAAACCCTTAAGGTTAAAGCATCTAACCTTTATTTTTAAAAAAAATAAATTAATGTGTCCCCCTTTTTTTTGATTGGTAATGTAGTCCATTTTAACTTTCTTTAATTGTGGTTAAGATTCACTAACCTTAGGGTTAAAGCATCTAACCATGATTTCTATAAGAAAAATATTTAAAAATTAATGTGTCCTTTTTAACTCCTTTTAATTGTGGTTAAAAATCACTAATCTTAGGGTTAAAGCATCTAACCATAGTTTTAAAAAATATATTAAAAAATTAACATGTTTAACTCCCTTTAATTGTGGTTAGGATTCACTAACCTTTAAGGTTAAAGTATCTAACCATGGTTTTTAGAAAAAAATTAAGGTGTCCCCTTTCAACTCCCTTTAATTGTGGTTAAGATTTACTATTTTTTAGGGTTAAAGCAGTTAACCTTGATTTTTTAAAAAAAAAAATTAATGTGTACCATTTTAACTATGGTTAAGATTCACTAACGCATCTAACCTTCGTTTTTTGAATTTTTTTTTTTAAAATAAATGTGTTCCCTTTTAACTCTCTTTAACTATGGTTAAGATTCAATAACCCTTAAAGTTAAAACATATAAGCTTGGTTTTTAGAAGAAAAAAAAAAAAAAAATTAATCATAGGGGTTAAAACTTATTAATCATGGTTCAAGAACAGTTAAAGGGACTTAGTGAGGTTGATAGTCATTTAGTAACAATTTCAAATGGAAGTAAGGTTTGAGGGTCTTTGTCTAACTGTTAGAAACAATGAGTTAATTTACAAAAGGTTTACACATAATAAGATATTTATAAACTAGGAAGAACCTAGTAGATGATATGCAAAAACCCCTTTCTTTTTAACTCTGATTAAAAAATTTATTTTATTTTTCTAAAAACCAAGGGTAGACCGGTGAACCCTAAGGGTGAGTGAATCTTAACCACAGTTAAAGGGAGCCGAAACGCCCCTCCTAGCATCACCGGACGAGAAGGTGATTATTTTGCTTTTGTATAGGGGTTGCACACCCATTTAGATAAGCATGTTAAAAATTCAAACTTTACATATTTGTGCATTTTCCATCAACTTCTAAATTTAAAATGGAGTTTAGTGATGTTACTCTTGTGTAAAAAAAATCACAGTAAACGTCCTACAAAGATTACTGTAAAATGGAGTCACACACCTGCCATTAGGTCTGTGGTAGGCGGTGTATCCTCCAAGTGCACTCGAGGGTCAAGAAAGAATCTCGTGGCCGTTGTTAATGCCTACCGACTGCCAAGCTAACATGCACTGTCCAGACTCACTAACTCAACAAACTAGGGTTGCGACCTAAAATGTGGTAGGACCCAAATAACCTCGCATGTGGAGCCATTGAAGAGGCTCACTTTCTCTCCAACATAAGGTAAGTCTCTGATCTCAAACTCGTGCAGGGGTGGAGTGCTGACCCCCCCCTCTTTAACCATGGTTAAGTTTAATTGAATTAAGATTAATACTTTTTGTTTTTGTAAAAATCAAGATTAACCTTAGGGTGAATGAATCTTAACCACAATTAGTGGGTGTTAAAAGGGACACATGGCTAGGCTGTCAATGGACCGGATCATGATCCGGATCCGATCCGAATCCGATCCGATTAGCCGGACTTTGGACCCTATATGTGATCCGTCGGATCGGATCGGTGGAATCCAATTATAATCGAATCGGATCTGGATATAGGGTGATCCGATCCGATTAAAATCCGATCCGATAATAATAATAATTTTTAATTATTTTAAATATATTATTTAGATTTTCTATGTATAAAATATTAATTTTTTAAAAAATTAACATTAATTAATATTAATTAAGGTATTATTAGATTTTTTATTATTAAAATAGATTTTTTTTTTTAAAAATAACTTTACTCGGATCGGATCGGATTCGGATCGGTTACTTCATGATCCGACGGATCTCGGATCGGATTCAGATCAGTCGGATTCTTAATCGGATCGGATTCGGATCTGGGCAGATCCGGTCCGAATCCGATCCGTTGACAGCCCTACACATGGCAGCTAGTAGATCATCCTTTAATTATGGTTAAGCCTAATCAACTTAAGGCTAATATTAAAAGGAACACATGGCAGCTAGTAGATCCTCTTTTAACTATGATTAAGCCTAATCAACTTAATGTTAATATTTTTTTCTAAAAACCAAGGTTATACGGATGAACCTTAAGGGTGAGTGAATCTTAACCAAAGTTAATCGGTGTTAAAAAGGGACACGTAGCGGTAGTAGAGGCCCACGCATTGGAGCTCTTAAGCCAAGTTCTAGCATGTTCAAACCAAGCTCAAACTTGGCTAAGCTTGACACGAATACACCCCTAGAGATGGTGACCAATTAATGTATGGTTGGCTTAGTTATTTTGGTTATGTTATGTTGACTTAGGAGAGCATTTCCGTTTCAAAAAATTTAACTAATTAATATGAAAATTAAATATTGAACTCAAGATCTTGAGGTCAATTAAAATCTCTGCAGTAGGATGGTCTTTTAATCCAAACATGCGATCCACTTCTTCTCGCGCCTTGCTCTGCCACTCCTGATGTACTGCTAGAAGGAGAAGCACCCAAGTCAAAAAATTAGCACTGGTTTCCTTTCCTACAAAGTAAAACGTCTTGCACTCATCTATAATATCTTCCACCCTTAGTCCTTCTTGATTCTTGCTTATAGACATCATTAGACCAAGTAAATTTCTCGAATTATCGGTTGTTTCGCCATTGATCTTAATCAGCCTCCGAAGCGCCACTCGGGTTTCCTTCTCTAATTTCCACCTCATTCTATTCTTCTAGGTGGGCACAAACATAAGTAGACATGTTCCTGAAAATAGACTCACCTGAATCCAGGAATGTAAACATTTCTGAGAGCTTGTGACACTAGGTGCATTTGTTCATCTTGTAATTTGAAGATATGCTTTCCCTCTTCGTAGCTGCTCCCAAAAGCCGTTAGAGAGATAATGTCTGCGGTGAGATTATGAAGTTCCTTGTGCACTTCATCTCGAGATTATGAAGTTCCTAACACAAACCTAGTAAAATAAATCTACTTCGTGGAAATTGAGGTAACTTCTAGAAGATGGACTGAAACAAATAGTGACAGACAAATAGTCTGGCAATAGGGGATACCTGTATAAACCTGTACATACATATTTCCGTTACTATTATCTAATTCTTATTAGTGACGGACATAATTCCTTCACTACTATTCCATTTCATAGAAAATACTTCTTACGTATGAAATAGACGGACCAGTCGTGACGGCGCATGTTTCCGTCACTATAAGGGAAGTATTTCCATCACTACTATTTTGTCCTTGCGCGCTAATTTTCTTGTAGAATGGAAGCATGCATTCGCTACAATATTTACAAAGTTTGGTTTCCTATTGTTAAAAACAGCTTGTAGCGTTCACCTTTTTCTGCACATTATATGCTTCCAAAATTTTTATTTGAGTTTTTAAAAAGGGGGATGTCATATCAAATATTAATCATTTTTTTTAGGATTCTAAAAGTCAACAAGAAAACATTCCACTCGAAGGCTGATTAATGTTGTAAATAAAAAAATATATTGGCATTATTTAGGAGACTACCTTGTTTAGATCTCCCAAGAGATAAGTTTAATTCTGCTACTTATCGTAAAAGGGAGTGGTAAAACAGTACTTAGGGATCCAGCCCGACTTACTTTTGCTAGCTGGACCTACAGCAATGGTATCTGAGAAATGGACTACCTAACCAACTGGAGACCGAGATCAAGCAATTTCATATAACCCCTTTTATATGCAATTTAATGGATTACCCCAAGACAACATCCCAGCTCTCCTCTCCTTATACTAGACCCCCCGATCACTCCTCACCAAGGTAAACAAAGCCAACCCATTGATGAGTTGAACTCGGATACCATCGAAAAACATTTGATATTATAAGATAATCTGAAGCAAAAAAGACAATCAAAGGAAGCACTACACTCTAATGAAAAATTAAACTTCAAGAAATAAGCAAAGAATGGGCAAACTTGCAAATCTGAGCCAAAACAGTCACTAATTGATGAGTCAACTTAAAGAAATAATAAAATCACGGTAATCCTTTACAAAAATATTAGAACGAATACCAAAATGTTACCTACTAGAGTATAAGTACTTAAATTACTCAAGAGTCAAGAGATATTAACCATTCCACCAATAAGCACCCAAATTGCATGCTGAGACGTCTAACCTTAACTCCACCAAGAACATTCTCAAGTTTCCTTAAATTTGGTTCTTTCATCTATCACTTGTGTTCCCCAAATTTTAACTGTGGATCTAATCGACCTCAATTGATCAAATTCTAACCTTGATATAAAATTTGGAAGTTACTGGACAACCAATGGGCGTTTCATTTTGCGAATCCCCAATGACGAATGAAACCCTAAAAAATGCATAATTGCAAATAGAAAAACTATGCATGTCACCACTGCAAAACTTCAAAGGAACAAATAAATCAAGAATAACATATAAAAAAAACCAAAACTGTTTCGACACTCAAAGAAAAAAAACCTAAAACAACAATCAAGAATAACATATAAAAAAACAAAAGGAAAAGAGGGAAGGAATCATCTACCGTAGTAGAGAGGCAACAAGAAGAGAATAATGAAACAAGAGGAGAATAATGAAAAAACATCGTTGATCCACACTAGTATGTAAGACCCATCTCTACTGAATATTCTAATATCTCCAAGCTATATCTACACTGGTCTTTAAGACCCATCTCTACTGAAAATTCTAATATCTCAAGACCAAACCTTTTTTTTTCTTTTGCATTCTATCATAAACTATCCAATATAGTTCTGATGCAGTCAAATTTTTTTGTTTTGTTTTTTTTTTGGCAAATCCTTGGATAGTCCAAAAGCAGAGCAATGAAATCATCAGTTTGTTAACATTTGTCTGATTTAGGGTGTGCATTCAAGATTGGTGGGTATTGGTATAAAACAAATATACATATTCATATATAGATCACTAGATAGGTAAAGAGAGTGTAAAGGAAAGACGAGAGAACTGATTTCAGGGCTGATGCAGATGTTGCCCACCAACTGAAATCCGCAGATTCCTAGACAGATGATAAATCTATGCACACATATACAGCACAGAGTATCAGATCAGCGCTCACAGACAAAGGATAAACAACAAACAAATGGGATAGAGCTCCAATCGAACCATTCCAAATACCCTAGAAAATGCGCAAAGTGGAAATCAAAAATCAATGCTGATAATGAATGAAGGACAAGCTGGGGTTTGCAAATCCTAGCTAGCTCAAATTATAAGAAGAAGAAAAAGAAGAGGAGGGAATAACGGGCCGTACCTCTGCTATTCGTTGCTCGACTTTTTTTTTTTTGTCAGGAAATCCAACTTCAGCCCTATATTATTGCTTACTCTTTTGCAATCTGCGGAAAGGTCCATGTTCCAAGTCAATACATCAGCAGGCAAGTTTTAACAAACACAGACATGGCATACTTTTTGCTCTGAATATGCTTCTGGTATTCTCATAAGCATTCAACCCAAACTATTAACATTTCCCCCCATAAAAAGCAGAAGTCCCAGTTTCATATATTAATCTTTGGGTTATTATAAGGAATATCAATTTTTAATCCGTAACTAAAAGAAGTACCCAACCCATGGGCAGGCATAAATTCTGCACAAATTCAATATCTCACTCATCAAGATCACCTTCCAAGCTTTGACAAAGGGGTTTTGCAGAATTTGGACATTTCAGTATTTTCAAAATGCGGATCCACTGCCCTTTGTCTTTCCAAGCATCACATCTTTAGCTTCATTAATTTTTGAGGCAAGGTAATGGCTACCGCCAGCATCTGGATGGTTTGCAACCATCACCCTCCTATGTGCTTCCTTAACCTTGTCCGGGGTTGCATTCTCTCATCTCTGCAAGATTCTAGGGTTTGAGAAGATGAAGATTGGCATTCGCAGGCTATTTTTCTCCAGATTTGATTTGTGCTTTAGTTTGATACTTTTAAGGTTTCTGTATTTTCAAAATATCATAAAATACAAGAAGAAGACAAGGAAGAGAGAGAGAGAGCTACCAGAGAGAGGAGAGCCGGGTGGAACTTGGTGATGGGGGCGTGCTCTTCAGATCGAGAGATAGAGAAGGGCTGTCGTCGGCATGAGTGCCAGTCGGAGGTCGTAATGCCGAGATCGTCTTCAAACTGAGAGAAGAGGAGAGTATTGACAAGATTTCGGGAGAGATTTCTCTCCTTTGCCGCTGAACTGAAGAAAGAAGAAAGGGAGAAGAGGAGATCGAGCGGGAACCAGTAGATATTTTGGGGAATTGCTAGGTTTCACGGGCTGATTTTTTAATGAAGCTTAGTAGAGACGGAACTTTTTCCGTCAATATAAAATTTAACCCATAGTGACGGACTATTTTCCGTTACCATATATAACTTCCGTGACTAATATTATTTGAGACGGCCCATTTCCGTTACTAATATTTAATTCTTATTAGTGACGGAAAAAATTCCGTCACTAATACTCGATTTATGTGCAAAAAACTTAATCTCCAACAAATTTCCTATTAAAACGAAACATTAGTAACGGCCTACTTTTCCGTCACTATAATTAATATATTAGTGACGGAAAATTTTCCGTCACTAATATTCCATCACTGCACGGTAATTTTCTTGTAGTGTCTTTACAGTGCTAGTCAGAGTTTCTGGCACCCAAGCCTGTTCAAAATATTTTGGTGTTTGGTTACAAAGCTAGCATTAAATTTGGATGAACTTGATTTTATGGAGTGTGGTAACTTGCATGAATGAACTCCAGCAAAGACTTGGTTTTCATTTAAGCGGGTGATGATTACAGAAAGCATATATGATTTATCTTAGATATTGTTGCCAAACATGTCCATATTACTCTCATCCATTACTCTTATTATGAATTTTTTTTCCACAATGGAATGTACCACGTGACGAAGTTGATTTCTTCTCAAACCAATGGAAAAAAGAAGGTTGTTTTCTCGAGAATTCGTATGTTTGGATGGAAAGTAGGTTCACGGAAATATCATTCGTTTAAAACTTTCCTTAATGCTATGTTTGGTTGCCGAGAAAATAGGTGAAAACATGGAAAAGAAATGAAAATTTCAGATTTCTAATACAATTTGTAGCTGTGGTTTGTCTAATTTTCTTTTCTTTTCCATGCTTTCACTTATTTTCTCGGCAACTAAACATAGGGTAACGGGAAAACATTGTGGAAAAGAATTTTTTTTTTGAAAGATAATTTCTCCTCATTTTTTTAGATAAAAAATCACATTAATCATAAAATAGTGTTAAGAATTATATTTGTATAATAAAAATTCATTTATCATCATGCCTAAGACAATAAATAAATTTTCTCCCTAAAAATAATTCCAAGCCTTGTATAGAAGAACTCATTTAGCAGCATGAATGCCAAACATGCACCCTAAAAATAATTTCATGCACCTAGTTTCCCTCTAATTAAGCGCAGCCTTTTGTATTTTTAGCACACGAGAAAATGTGCCCATTTTTTTTTCCAAAGTTATTTTAAGAGTTTAAATATGAACTATGAGAAGATATTTTCTTCAAAAATAGTGGGAGTCATATTTATAGAAAAAACCCACTTGGAATTTTAAAAAAATACACATTATTTTCTTCCCAACAAACAGGGCCTAAGAAATGCTTTAAAAATTCTTTTATTAAATTAGCCTTGAAAACCCATCATAAATATTTTAAGTATGGTGATTTAATATATGTTTTCTATTCTCTATAGTCTATAGAATACCAATTAAACTACGAGCAATGCTAGTTCCACTCTCTTTTAAACTCACTTTTTTCCAAGAAAATGACGTGTTTTTGTCATCTATTTAGAGAAAGATACATGTTTTGCTCTATCACTATGTCCAACAAAAAGAAGAGAGTTATTCTTGAAAGAAATTTGTGCTAACATTACTTATTAAGAAACTCAAACAGTCAGGTGTACAAGTGTTGGTCTTAGAAAAGTTTCAGGACACTTGATAGCCTCAGAAATGTCTTTTTAAACTCTCTATATTTCTCTTTCCAACGTTTATCAGGGAATCATGACAATTGCTGTGATGTCTTTTTAATGCTATTGTCATATGAGACAATCATTTATTAGGGAAGTTACTATAAAACTTTCTTAAAACACTCTCTCAATCGTTCCATTCTAATCCCTTCATATATATATCACTCTTACTCTTACAATTATTAGGATTATAGTCATACGGACACATGGCAGGTTTTGGGAAGGTTGCTGCAAAACTTTCTTAAAACACTGTCTCAAACGTTTCACCTCCCTCAAATGTTTCCTTTTTGTTTTGAGAGAAGAAAATATCATATATCTCTTACGTTTATTAGGGTTATTGTCATATGGACATGTGTTTGGTTTAAAGATAGTTGTGTTGTGACAAGTGTCCTATAAAAATGTTTTATTGGCCATTGCAGTTAGGAATGAGAGGGGGTGTGACTTTTATGACTCTTGGCATCTTTAATTCACTCTCTTATATTTTCTCCAAGATATTTATCTTTTTGTATTTTTAAGCGGTTACATTCTCCTTCTCCTAACCTTTCTATTTGTATAATCGTTATAGTAACCTGATTTATTTTCCAAGACGTTTCACTCTCTCTGTTTCTCCCATTGATTATAAATTCATTACGTTTTTTTTCTTTTTTTTGTATATTTCTCCAATACTTAAAAAGTTGTTTGAGAGCTAAATGGCCTCTCTAATAATTCTAAGCGGGAGCTAAAATGGAGAGGATGAAACCGCTTATAAGTCAGCAGATTGAAAGGCATTGATTGAGAACTAAATGGCCACTCTTTTGAGTCCATTGAAGGCTTTTTTTCTCAGTCGTTTCTTGCTCGAGAGACTTCGACATTTGTTCTCTGCAACTGTCTTTCTTTCTAGTCCACAAAAACTGCTGGGAGAGTTCTATTTGCAATGGACGTCGGATTTCAAAATCTATTGATTCTTTTTCATTTGTTTAGCATATTGGAATCGGACCATTGAATTTGGTTATTGATTAATAGAGACACAATAAGGATCACAATCTGTGTAGCCTGTACGTAGTGGCTTCTTCAATTTATTGAGCAACTTTAGTTGTCATGTGGGTTTAGATCAGAGTTACCAAGTTCGCTACATGCTCTAGTGAACCGTGAACCACAAACCGAGCGAATCCAAACTAGTTTGTGGTTCAGTTCAAATTGGTTCATGAAATTGAGAGAACACATAGTGGTTTCAAAACAATCTTGGTTTGTCAAATTTTTTTATTTAAATTCATTGATATTTTTCTGTTCATAAAAAGACATTTTTTTATTTTTTATTCAAATAAGTATTTGTAATATATTATTTACATACTTAAAGGATATATATTTTTATAATATAATATAAAATATATATTTGTTTTATGTACTTAAGTAGCAAACCAAGCTAGCGAAACAAACTAAAAAATCTAAGCGAACCGAAAAACGAATTATCTCATCCTACCCCTAACAAACCGGGTTCACTCTAAAGTAGCGAATTGTGAACTGTGAACTCGAATTCAAACCGAGCGAACCAAGTAACATTGGTTTAGACTCTTCCTCAATTTGTTGTGCCATTAGTTGTAGGACTCGTTGTAAGCACCTAATTTTTACACCCCTATCTAACCATGATTAAGCCTCTTAACTATGGTTAATCCCCAGCCAAGGTCCCTTCACCTTAAGTAAACCCTAGAACCTAACCCTAGGTGCAACCCTAGCAAACCCTAGGTTACAACCCTAGTTAAGCCTAGCCGTGCCCTAGCCTAGTCTAAACCCTAGGCCCTTAAGACCTAAACCCCAAAACCAAGCCCTAGTAAACCCTAGGCCCTCAGGGCTTAAGCCCTAGGACCTCAAGAGCCATAAAACTCGGGTTGGGCCCAAGCATAGGCCCAACATAATTCAAATTCCAACCTCCAGTACCGCGTGTAGGCTGGGTCGTAAGCCTGTTGGGCAATACCCCTAAGTGTCGGTAATAGGATTACCGACACTCTAAATTTTCAAATTTTTGGGGGTGTTGGTAATCCCATTACCGACACCCTAGTTTTCTTGTTCCTGCGTACAACCACCCCATGTAGGTCAGTGCACGCTTGCACCACCATCCTTCCGCCTGCAGGTGACCTCTCCGACTACTGTAGCATCACCCACCAGTGTCCTAATGCCTATGGTGTCCCCTTAAGGGTCCTCTATAAAGGGCAAACCCCTACCTCCACCAAGATCCATCTGCAAACGCCCTGGATACACCCTGCCCGAGCCCCTAAGCACTTAGACACCCTACTAGTAGTCCTAACAGTGCCTCTAACCTCTCCCATACTGGTGCAAAGCCCTCATAACATCACCACTAAGCTCCACCAGCCGCAGCAGCTCCACCACCAACCGTAGCAGCTCTATTTCGGCCAAGAGCAGTAGTAGATGGGTAGGGCTACCCCCTATCCTCCATTTACTTGTATTTGATAACCATGTGAGCCCCTGGTCCATTCCAGGGGACTTTATCCTCGGTTCTTGCAAGTACATTCCAATGGGGAGGTCTCTCCCACCTCTCCATAGGTGAGGGGAACCTCCCCCATGGATACAGCAGCTCTCCGGTAGCCTAGTAGGGTTCTAAGGGTCCCTCACACCATGAGGGAACCCCTGGATAAGCCCCTGTTGCAGCCCCATAGGCGTTCATAGCATTTTCTGAAAAATAGCATGGTGTTGGCAATCTCAGTGCCGACACCATTGGACCTTTTTGTTTGGAGGCCTATGGCCCCACCTGAGTGCTTTATGGGTCAAACCAAAGCAGGGTTAGGACTCTCTGGACCTCCCCTACAATTTCATTGAAGACACCAAGACCCCTAGATAAACTTAACTAGGGTTAAAATGCAAAAGACCACAGACTGTGCTTAATGTCGGCAATCAGTCTGCCGACATTCAATATTTTATGTAATGCTGGACAGTGCTACTTGGGCACCCTGTAGGGCCCACACCAGGCCTTCCCTAAGGCCCAAACCAGGCCCATCTTACTCCCCTCATCCCAGGCTTCAAAACCATAGGATGTTGACCCACTAATTATTTGCCCAACCTGAGTTACAGGGGTTCACAGTTTGGAAAAAGTCACAGTAATTGTCGGTGAACCCTTCACCGATATTTTTGTTTTTTAGGCATTTTGGGCATGTCGACAATCAGATTGCCGACATTTTAGTTTTGTGACTTTGGGCCTTTGCAGTGGGCCCACAGCCCAAGGAGACCCTAAACTGACTTGGTCCACCCCGACCCTGACCAGGCTTGCCTTTGAGTTAACCATGGTTAACTCAACCATGATCAAGAGTTAACCATGGTTAACTCTCCAAACTAATTTAGAAAAATCTGAAAAATTCCTTTAAAATCCCAACTAATCCTAAATCTTGGAAAACATTTGTTTTTGGATCATGCTCATTGTCTAACCATAGTTAGATGAGCTTAACCATGGTTAACGTATGGTTTAACCATGGTTAAGCTCATTTAAGCCTTGGTTAAATTCCCAAAAATCATGAGAGGGCAACAAAATGTTCAAACATGCCCCTACCTTGGTTATCTAGATTAACCATTGATAAAACTCATGACTTAACCATGGTTAGCCTATTTAACTTGGGAATTTAGGGAAAATCCCTAAAAATCATCAAAATAAACTCAAGGACCATAATGCAAACTTGGACCTCCAACTAGGCCTACTGGGCCAATCCAAGCCTACCGGGCTTAACCCTAGGCCTACCGGGCCGAACCAAGCCTACCGGGCTTAACCTTAGGCTTACCAAGCCGAAACTCAAGCCTACCAGGCTTAACCCTAGGCCTACCGGGCTTAACCCTAGGCATATCGGGCCGATTCAAGCCTATCGGGCTTCAACCTTGGCCTACCGGGCCCAAATCAACTTAACCAAGCACTTGACCAACCCGGTCAACTCAACCCTAATCTACCGGACTAGACCCTAAGCCGCCCTTGGTGCACACACAACACACCCCTTAGCCTGGGTACGAGCTCACGTGCCAGAACTACGCTCAGTCTAATCTCACCCCAGTGTGAGTACGTAGGCAGCTCAACTCGGGCTCGACCCTAGTTTAGTTTTTCCCTTCTTGCGTTAGTATAAACTAAATCAATGGCATTTGATTAAAATTTGACATCTAATTGGTTTAAACCTAGGAAGTAGGGAACCGTTGTAAAACGGAAGTGCCGGGGTGTCTAACACCTTCCTCGGGCTTAACCGAACCTCTTACCTAGATCTCTAAGCAGACCAAAACCTTATCCATTGAATGAGACTTATCCCTACCGAATAAATAAGTGGTGACTCTAAACATAAAATCAACTGACCACATCGTCTGGACAACACCTCCCTGTGTACGGGGACCAAAATCCTTGTTCACACTCGTAATCCTCTCTAGTTGTAACCGGTTTTTCCAAAACCGGTTATGCCCCTGAGGTCTCCATGTATCCCTTTTTTACACCTTTTAACTGTGGTTAAGATTCACCCACCTATAATTGGTTTTTAGAAAAAATATTTTTAAAAAATTAACCTTAGGAGTTAGTGAATTTTAACCATGGTTAATAATTTTTTTTAGTATTTTTTTTTCTAAAATCCAAGGATAGTTGGATTAACCCTAGCGGTAGGGAGCCAGGAATTTTACTTGGGGGGGCTAAAATACATGTATTAAAAAACTAATGGATTTGAGGGTATGGAGTTTGGGGATTCGGGCGAGTAACCCCCGGGAAAAAAAATTTGGGGTACTTATTTTTTGAGAATTTTTTCTAGGTTATGTCCTTGAGATTGTCACATGTCCCTTTTGACACCCTTAATTGTGGTTAAGATTCACCTACTCTTAAGGTTTACTTACCTATCCTTGATTTTTAGAAAAAATATAAATTTTTTTTCAAACCATATTTAAAATTCACTAACTCCTAAGGTTAAAATTTTTTTTTTCAATATTTTAATCTAAAAATCAAGAATAGGTAGGTGAATTTTAACCATAGCTAAGGGGTGTCAATAGGGACATGTGGCGACCTCAAGAGCATAACCGGACTCCAAGGAGTCCCGTTACAACTTGATAGAACTTTGAGTGGACTTAGGCAGATTCACAATGGGGAGCCACTATATAAGACCAAAATTTGGGAGGGGGGTGGGGCACTATATATGACAAATTTTTTTAGGGGGGCTAACTATACTTTTTTTTTTTTGAAAGGTAAGCTGGGGTTACCCCAACCAGATAATATAAAACAAAGGATCACAATTACATTCTCCTATACATCATGCTACCCCGATCTTCACATGGGATATCCAAGATAACTATTGGGAGAGAAAGCATCGAAAATGACACACTAGATATATCCATGCGTAATCTAGCAAGAGGGTCTGCTGCCCTGTTAGACTCCCACCACACATGTGAGATAGAGCACTCGATAAACCCATGAAGCAAGGAGAGGGTGGCCTCAAATGTCCCTCTCCATTGAGGCCATCAACCACCCACTTAGAATCAGCATACACTAACAACTTAGAAGCACCAAAATCTCTCGCCATCTAGAGCCCTTTAAGAATAACTTGTAGTTCAATCACATCGATTTCTTTGCACTCACAACCTTCTGCAAACGCAACACAACAGTTACCTATTGGGTCGCGAAGAATGCCTCCACGACCAGCACCATTTTCCCGAAGAGACGCATCCGTATTTAGAGCCCACCAACCTTCATGTGGAGGGCACCATAAGCAGAATTTACCCCACGAGACAAAGAGATCCACATCCATATTCCAATTAGAAAGAAACGCTCTATTGTTATTGATCGTTATGCAATTTAATTATTCTTTATAGTAATAATTTCGTAGAATAATACTAGTAATGGTGTCGAACCTCTAAGGACTGCGTTGGTTTCATTGTCTTTTATCAAAATTAATTTTAAACTAATGAGTAACAAGATTAATTGATTAATTGATTGATTTTAACCTAATTGAACTATCAAATTTTATTTTACCTAATTACTAAGATCTTTTGGTTATATATCGGTTGGAGAAGATCTAGGATGTTCGAATCCACCACTAGCCTCATAATTGATCCTACTCTGATTTTATTAAAACTTCTCAAATTGTAAACATTACAGTGAGAGTGACAACACATCCCCTCTCAACTGATCAAGAAAGATGCAAGGCATCAAATTAATCTTGAGTATATCGTATCTTCGGTTAGCACGAGTGATATACATTAAACTAAGGTAGTAAGATCACTCGTCTTCTCTTAGCATAAAATATTTTAGGATTTAATCTCTTGATATATTAAAATCATTGCATAAAACTTATATTAAAATCCTAACGAAAATTAAAACAAGTGGGTTCAATTCCAATTTCCTAACACCTAAGACAATTATAGAAATTCAATTGAAATCCAATAAATCCGGTTGTTAAAACAACTCTCTCATTATGCAATCAATGTCATACAAATAAGAAATCTAAATAAAAACAAAACACGACACAGTTACTTGGTTAGAGTTTCATCGAAACCCTAGAATGAAAAGTTAGTTTATCACGAGGGAGGAGCACATTATCTTCATAGACAAAAACGGAAGACTCATCATTTTGGCTTCCTTGATCTCCAAAGTTTCTCTTTTTCAAATTCAAATTCTCTACATAATGATTATGGCTAAGAATTCTCCTATTTATAGAGAAAGAGAGAAAAATAGAATCCTTGTTAATTTAGGAGTTCTAATTGAGGTCAAACTCTTCTTTTTTTCTCTCTAAACTCTCTTAGGGTTGAATGAAGATCAAACTCTCACTTATGTAGGCAATAATAGAGTTATAAAATGTTAAAATACTATTCACAAAACACTATTCATGCAACACTATTCACTCTATTTATAGTTTTGCCACTGAACTTTGAATAATTCTAGAGAACTCAATTCTTATCGGATTGACACCTCTATTGATAGAAATACGGTTTTGGCCAATCAATCTATCAAGGTAGATTTTTGCGATTTTGCTCTCTTTTATTTATTTTTCTTTTGCTCTTCTCTTTTCTGAGATTCTTTGAGTCTTTGAAACATCTAATTTTCCATTTTATCTTCTTTTTCTCGTATGACCATGAAAATGATAAAAACAATCAAGCACCGTAAAATAGTTTAAAATATTACTTTAAAGGGTTAACAAGTTAAGTTTGAGGTGCTTAAATGTGTAACAATTAGCACCAATCAGATATCTGAATCCTCTGCTTTATGAGAACCCAGAGTAAACCGCCCTCTTGTATCATTCCGAATCAAATGAGAAATGGAAAAAAGGTCCAAGGATAAGTTCTTGAAAATCCTATTATTTCTTTCCCGCCAAACATGGTATATTGTAGCATTGAGTGCCACCCATTGAATACTTTGGATAAGATCAGGACCCTTGAAAACTTTGGACAACCACTTTTTTTCCTCTTCCCAACTCAGGATCAAGTGATTCCTAAACCCACACCAGTTTAAAATGGTTTTCCAAATTTCTTTGGAGAAGAGGAATTCAAAAAGAAGTGGTCTAGATTTTCCAAAGCCACCCAGCACAAAACGCATCTACATGAATTTAACACACCATGGCAAACATCTTGAGTTTGAAGGGCGTCGGAAAAGGCAAGTCACAAGATAAAGCTATGAACGGGGCCAACTATACTATTAATATTTAAAAAAAATTGATGGACCCTCAATTTAACAAAGCAATGAAGGGTTTTCAAAAACATTTGGGGGTGTGTGTGTGTGTGTGTGTGGGGGGGGGGGGGGGGGGGGGGGGGGGGGGGCGGCCCCTCCCCGCCCCCACTCCGCTCTGCCCCTGCCTAGGGTGAGTGAATCTTAACCACAGTTAAGGGATGTCCATAGGGGCACGTGGCAACCTCAGGGGCGTAACCGGTTTTGGCAAAACCTGTTACAATTTGTTAGGATTATGAGTCCTTATCATCTCCATTAAAAGCATTGTTGCTAGCATTCCCTTTTTGTTATAATTGGAGATACATTTGCGTTCCTTTCCTTTTTTTTCTTTTTTCCAAGTACTCTATTTAAACATTAGGTGTGGTGAGTGTCCTTTATTACACCCCCCACCTCTTGCGTGAGTGGTAGGGGTGTGGCCTTCGCAACATTGAGGGAGGCTGGATATGGGTATTTTGAAGAGGAAGAAGAAGAGTATAAGGCCATTGATCGATCGGAGTTGTCCGTTGAGTGCTCTGATACCATGAAAGATCCAACACTCTGTTCGAATGCTTAAAACAGAGAACACGTATTTCAGAAATCTCCTCTTCTCTTTTCATCTTAATCTTAATGAGAGAGTTTATTGTATATTTATAGCTAAAATCAATGAGCTGTTACTGATCCAGAGGATCTACAATGAGTTTTGAGATATTCACAATTCTATTACAAAGAATGATAAGTTTAGAAACAGTAGAGAGATTAGGATCCATTGGAGGTGTGATCTTTGGAGGATTTATTCTGATTTGGTATGTTTCTAAACTTGTGGTGATTTGTTTCTTTGAATCCAGATTGATTGCCAATTGTGAGCTGTAGTTGTTGCTGTTGGGATACACTCGAATCTGTTGAGAGTTTATTGGTGGAAAGTTGTGGTGCCAGGACATGTAGCTGTGCCACCTCGTCTTGTTGTCCTGGCACCTCTGTTGCCATATCCGTAGTAGTTCCAGAATACTCTCTAATACCCTCCCGCAAACTGGACTGGGGGGCAGGCCACAGGCCAAGTTTGGTACGCAAATCTTGAAAGGCCGCTCGAGCTAACAGTTTGGTAAAGATATCGACAAGTTGGTGTTGAGAGGTGACAAAGCGAGTAACAAGAGAGCCAAGGGCGACCTTTTCACGAACAAAGTGATAGTCAATTTCAATATGTTTCGTTCGAGCATGGAAAACGGGATTGACAGTCATATGCAAAGCACTAATATTATCACAGAACAAGGTGATAGGATGGGTGAGGGGGATGTCGATATCCCGAAGAAGAAAAGTAAGCCAAGTGAGCTCGGCGGTAGTAGAGGCCATGGCACGGTATTCAGCTTCTGTACTAGAGCGAGCAACAGTGGATTGCTTCTTAGCACTCCATGAGATGCAATTGGCACCTAAGAAAGTGCAATACCCAGTAGTAGAGCGACGAGTATGAGAGCAGCCAGCCCAATCGGCATCTGAAAAACCATACAGATCGAGGGTGCTATGAGCAAGTATGCGAAGCCCATAGTCCACAGTACCGTGGACATAGCGAAGAATTCTTTTCACAGCTTGATAGTGTCCCATGGTAGGTTGTTGCATAAACTGACATACAGTATTAACCGAGAAGGAAAGATCGGGACGAGTCATCGTGAGGTACTGAAGGGCTCCAACAAGACTGCGATAGTGAGATGGGTCAGGGTATGGAGCATCATGAGGAAGGGGCTTTGGGCGAGCAGTCATGGGTGTGTTGATATTTTTGCAAGCCTCCATCCCTGACTTTGTTAAAATATCTTTGGCATACTTGGCTTGAGATAGAAAAAGGCCATGAGAGGAAGTCTGAACTTCAATCCCAAGGAAGAAATGAAGTGGTCCAAGATCTTTCATGCGAAATTCACGGCCAAGTACTGTAATGAAGGAATCAAGCATATCAGTGTTATTACCGGTGAGCACAATATCATCGACATACAATAGCAAAATAAGAATGTCATCTGAGGAATGCCGGATAAAGAGAGAGGAATCGGCAATGCTGCAAAAGAATCCAGAGCTAAGTAAGAAGGTGCTGAATCGGTCGAACCAAGCCCGAGGGGCTTGCTTGAGACCATATAAGGCACGCTTGAGGCTGCAAACATGTGATGGATGACGCTTGTCAATAAACCCTGGAGGTTGTTCCATGAAGACCTGCTCATTTAAGTAGCCGTGGAGGAAAGCATTCTTCACGTCAAGTTGACGAATGGGCCATCGCTTAACAGTGGAAATAGTTAAAACGAGACGAATGCTACCCGGCTTTATCACGGGACTGAAGGTTTCTGAAAAATCAAGGCCTTCTTGTTGGTTGAACCCTTTAGCGACTAATCGAGCTTTCAACCGCTCGAGAGTACCATTAGCATGCAATTTAGTCTTAAAGACCCACTTGCAACCAACAATGTTCATGGAAGAAGAACGAGGTACAAGCTCCCAAGTGTTATTTGCAGCGAGGGCATCAATCTCTTCTATCATGGCGGCATGCCATCCTGAGTGATTGAGAGCAGATTTAATTGATTTTGGTTCATGAGGGATATGAGAGGATACAGTGGCAGCAAGAATATACTTGGGATTGGGTTTCACTACCCCAAGTTTCCCTCGAGTCATCATGGAATGCATGTTGCTATTTGTGGAAGAGAGACCAAGATCTTCACTAATGGGTAATGAAGGATTAGAGACCATAGACGAGATTGATGGACCATGTAATGCTGGCTCAACTGGAGGTCTAATAGGCGCTGAAGTAGGCTCTGTAGGTGTATCATTGAAGTCACTCCAACCTTGAAGGGAGTACTCTTGTGGTGTTGAAATGGGAGCAATGACAGCTGCTGATTGGGGGTCAGAAGGTCCATTTCCTGAGCACAATTGGGCAGCAGAGGGAGCAAGTGAACCTGCGAATGTAAGGCCTGAGTCCCCTGGATCTGTGGAGCATAATGGGGCAGATATATGACCAGAATCAGATGCTCCCATGGGAGCTGAATTGATAGACGAGGGAGCTGGTCCAACTGTCGAATCACTTAAGGCCGTAGAGCATAATGGTGCAGAAGGCGGACCTTGTTCGGTGGTTATCGTTGGAGCTGAATGAGTGGAGTCTGTGGAGTATATTGGGGCTGTAATAGTAGTTGAGTCAATGGCGGAAGCATGTGAAGGCAAGACAGCTTGTGTGAAAGATTGTGATGCATTGATGTCATCTCTAGTGTCAAACCATTCAGCAAATGTTGAGAGCTCTCCATCAACTTGTGTGAGGGCAAATAAATTAGTGGGTTGTTTAAATGGAAGGACCCTTTCATCGAACACCACATGCCGAGAAATATATACTCTCCCTGTAGGAGCGAAAAGGCATCGATAACCCTTGTGTTTATCACTATAACCAAGGAAAACACACGGAAGGGACCGAGGGTCAAATTTATTTGTTGTGTAGTTCCGTAGGTAAGGGAAGCAACGACTCCCAAAGACTCTAAGAGAGGGATAAGCTGGTGGTTTGCCTGTGAGTTTGGTAAGAGGAGGAATCATCTTAAGCCGAGGAGTTGGTAACCGATTGATCAGATAAACCGCTGTCCCAAAGGCTTCAACCCAAAAATGTTTTGGTACAGAGGCATGGTAGAGCATTGCGAGACCAAGTTCAACAATATGGCGATGTTTACGCTCGGCAACACCATTTTGCTCGGGTGTGCCTGGACAAGAGAGTTGATGGGCAATCCCATGATCTGCAAGATAGGCCAAAAAGTCTTTTCCACAAAATTCTCCCCCTCCATCGGATTGAAAGGTTTTAATCCGCTTGTCAAATTGTTTTTCCACAAGTTTATGAAAGAGTATGAAGCATCGACAAAATTCTGATTTCCTTTTTAGGGGATATATCCAACTATACCGGGAAAAATCATCCACAAATAATGCATAGTACTTAAATCCTTGAACTGAAGAAACCGGGGCTGGTCCCCAAAGATCACAGTGAATTTTTGCTAAAGATTCAATGGTTTCATTATTGGAAGTAAAAAAAGGAAACTTTGTACTTTTACTCATTTGACAACTGTTGCAAATCTCAGAAAATTTGCCATTATTCATACTAATAAAGCCACTACTATGAAGATGTTGTAATACGCGAGCTTGTGGATGTCCAAGTCGTTGGTGCCATATGTCCGCTGTTGTTGATCTAAACCGATGGGAGAAATTGGCTTCTATGACTCTTTGATCATCTAAGGCATATAGTCCATCACGTTTACTCCCCGAAGCTAGTACCCTGTGTGTTGTCCGATCCTTTATAGCAAACTGAAACTTGTCAAACTCAAAATAACATGGATAATCCGATGTGAGTTGAGAAACAGATAGTAGACTCTTTTTTATTTTTGGGACAAGAAGAACATTCTTTAATGGAATTGAGATATCCCCATTAGAAACTTTTCCCTCACCAATGTGAGATATTTTGAGTAGATTACCATTACCAACCATGACAGAGTCTTTTCCTTTGTAAGGATTCAGATTAAACAACTTACCAGGGTTATCTGTTATGTGTGCAGTTGCTCCCGTATCTGGAAACCATTCAGCATTTTCGGAGTCGGAGAGATGCATTGCAGCCAGGGCTTGAGGAATATCATTTGGCTGAAATGTGTGATTAAATCGATGCCAACACTTCATGGCATCATGTCCACGTTTGTGGCAAATCTGGCATGTTGGGAGATCTTTTTGAGATCGATGTTGAGATGTGTTCTCTGGATTGTTCTTGGCTCCTTGGCCTTGTCCCTGTGGTGAGCTCTCTGGAGACTGGAATCTTTGACCAGTCTGTGGGAACCCCTTCCCTTTTGAGGTGAAGTAGTTTCCTCCTTTCCTATTGAATGTTTTAGATCCATTGGTGTTCCTTTGGCCATAGAAGGCCATTGAGTCATTGACAGAGTTTCCCTGATGCCCCTTATTACGAAGTTCATGACTCTGCAATAAGGGAATAACATCGGCATAGGTAGGAACTGGTGGCTTAAGCATTGTAGTAGTGAATGACTCATAAGTCGATCCAAGGCCATTTAGTAATGAGAAAACCTTCCTTTTGTCAGAAACAGGTTTTCCAATGGCATTTAGATCATCACAAATAGATTTAAAATCCCGGAGATATTCAGAGAGTGTGGACGTACCCTTCTTTAGGAATTGCATTTTGGAGAGTAGCTCAAATTCACGAGCTTGAGAGTCTTGAGCAAAGGCTGCAGCAAGTGCTTGCCAAACATTAGCAGAAGTATTGAGACCTACAACGAGGCCAAGAACCTCTTCAGAGAGGGTACATGTTATCCAGGCTTTGACGAGTCTGTCGGTTCGAATCCATGACGTAAAGTCTGGATTTTTTGTTCGTTTCTCCCCATCTTCTGTAACGATTTCTGGTTCTGGACTTTGAATCTCGCTAGTGATGAAATCGCTTACTTCTTGACTCTCTATCAATGAGAGAATCTGGGTTTTCCACAGGAGATAATTCCGGTGAGTAAGTTTCAGCGAAACAAAGTTCGCAACATTGAGGGAGGCTGGATATGGGTATTTTGAAGAGGAAGAAGAAGAGTATAAGGCCATTGATCGATCGGAGTTGTCCGTTGAGTGCTCTGATACCATGAAAGATCCAACACTCTGTTCGAATGCTTAAAACAGAGAACACGTATTTCAGAAATCTCCTCTTCTCTTTTCATCTTAATCTTAATGAGAGAGTTTATTGTATATTTATAGCTAAAATCAATGAGCTGTTACTGATCCAGAGGATCTACAATGAGTTTTGAGATATTCACAATTCTATTACAAAGAATGATAAGTTTAGAAACAGTAGAGAGATTAGGATCCATTGGAGGTGTGATCTTTGGAGGATTTATTCTGATTTGGTATGTTTCTAAACTTGTGGTGATTTGTTTCTTTGAATCCAGATTGATTGCCAATTGTGAGCTGTAGTTGTTGCTGTTGGGATACACTCGAATCTGTTGAGAGTTTATTGGTGGAAAGTTGTGGTGCCAGGACATGTAGCTGTGCCACCTCGTCTTGTTGTCCTGGCACCTCTGTTGCCATATCCGTAGTAGTTCCAGAATACTCTCTAATAGGGGGGGGGGGGGGTTATTTTTTGGTTGAAGGTAACAACACCACAAGGTGAAGCTACTGGCATTAGAAGGAAGGCCACACACACTCACTTGCACACACACGCATTCCACAAACACCTTCAACCCATATAAACTTCACCCAAACACTCCTCAAAACGAGTATCAACCGTTTGAATCGTGATGGAACTTATAAGGGTAAGAGGGCTCGGTTACGGAACCCATGTGGGACTAAGACCATGATCTGGTTTTTTTGGTTTAAGGTAACCAGCTACATGCATTAGAAGGAGGGGGGAGCGTCTACATCACGATGTTGTTGGGGATATGTGTGTTTTTTTTTTTAACAAATTGCCTCTTCATAGAGATCCTCAACTTAAGTACTGATCACGTCCACGCAATGTCATTTTCATCAACATGGCTAAGAGACAAAATCTAAATGAAGCTTCATCAAGGAAGAAAATTAAGGAAAAGACAATAGATAGTAATGATCTTTCACCCAAAAAAAAAATTATATATGTTTTTTATGTATAAAAAAATATATTAAATTTTAAAAAATATTTTTATAGAACATCCAATTTTTACTTTCCACTTATGTGCATCACATTTAATTATCCAATCAGAAAATTATAATTTTTATAATTTGATCTTTTACAGTTATACTTTTTAGATTTTTTTCCATTATTATTATATATAAGTTGTTCTTTTTTCGTTATGATTGTGATTAATTTTGTATATATATATATATTTTAATTTAGGATGAGTGAAAAACACGAATATATGAATATAAATCAATCCTTATTTAATAGAAATTTAATTTTCTTATCCTTACAAATATATTTGTATTTCTATATTTTATATTGTTAAAAACTTTTTAATTTGAATTGCTTGGATTCCCCCTTTGGCCTAACTAGTTTGGACGAGTCCTTGGAGGGGCTAAAAGATTTGCTTAAGAATGCTGTAGTCTAGTCGGGATTGCGTGTTCTTTGTGAGAGTGGGTTGCACTCTCCACCCGCCTTAACTTAGAACAGATACGGACTTTCTAACCAGGGTTGCGGTCTAACCGCATGTCTCGTACCAAAAAAATTAACCCCCCCCCCCCCCCCCAAAAAAAAAAAAAGGGTTTTGAGGCAAGGGTAGGGCGTGAGTGAAATAATGGTGGGCCTTGTTTGTGACAAATGGTGTTGAAAATCGAATTGTTTGTCAAATTTTACTATTAAAAGTACGGAAAATGCTAGTGAGACTGCATAGGGCCGAGATCACCCGAGACCATGCATGGATCTCAAAATTTAAAATTTGAATTTAATAAAATTTTGAGATCCATGTTTCACAAGCATGGTCTCAGCCTTATGCGGCCTCAGTAGCAAAATCCTAAAAGTAATCACTCTTTTCAATAACAAATAAATTGGACAGGTGATTGGCTCAAGATGAATAAGAAAGACTTGAGATTAGAGCTAGCACTCTTGTAAGTTATCGTGTTAGGCTGACTATACTTAGACCAACTTACATGGACTATAATCCGCTGCAAAAGAGTGGCCGGGTGAAAAAGGGCCCAAACACATGCTCGAGTACCTTTCTCTGGGTAACCCTGGCTATCCCTGCCCTATCCCTAAAAGAGAAATGCTAGCCGTAAAGGCAATCTTCCAAACTCTCACTCTCACTGTGTCGCCATTTTTTCCTGATACTTTTAGAATGGGTTGAGGCCATGTCTTTTTCTTTAAAAAAAAAATAATATCTTTTTAATGTGATAAAGGGTAGCAACCACAGGTGTTTTACCATCATGAAAGTTATGAAAAAAAATTAAATCTACTCGGCTACCACTCTTCATTCCTAAAATACCTTTCCCCGACGCAAATGTGGTACCAAAATATGTACTATTGTTAGCGTTAAAGAATCCCTTGTTGATATCACTCTACCACACATGAACACGAGTGAATGTTATGTGTTGCCCTTATATTACTTTGACAAGTTTAGTTTTTCTATAGATAAAAATCAATCAACAGTTACTGAAAGGAATCTATGAGTTGTTGATAGACTCTGGATAGTAGGATTCTATCTTTTATATTTCGAGACGATAAAAAAAGCATAGCAGGATTCTATCTTTGAAAGATATGGTTGTTATGCTTGATCGGGTTGTGCCTGTGTTAATAAGCATTTGGGTCCTTTTGCAGTGGATAATTATTCAACTTATATTGAAAGATGACTTGAGATTGTGCAAGTTGTGAGCCCAATCTAGCTACCGAGCCGTGGTTTCAACTAGGATGATATCGAGTCGAGCTAAGCCAAGCCGACTAGTGGTGTGTTCAAATTTGTTCCTTTATTAAACGAAATCGAAAATCATATTCAAGCTTGACTTGTTTATTAAATAAACGAGCTCTAGTTTTCCTAGCCAAACTCGAGCCGAGCTTGAATAGCTCATGAACAGCTTGGTTTATTGGATATAGCTATTTATATTAGGTAAAAAATTCACTTTATTATCCTAGGCAAATAAATCATGCTTTAACTAAAATTTTAGTATAAGTTTATAATTAGTTTAAGGGTGTTCTTATCATATAAAATACATTATATACTATTAATCTTTACTAATATATAATACATATACTTAATTTTAATATTTAAATGAAATAAATATATTTTAAATATTTTGGTAGGTTAATATGTATATATAATCGAGCCGAGATTTTAATGAGCCGAGTAGGGATGTGTTCAAGCTTGGCTCGTTAACTAAACGAACTTGAAAATCATGTTCAAGCTTGACTTGTTTACTAAATAAACGAATGAACTTGAGCTTTTAACAAGCCGAGCTGAAGTAGTTCACAAGCACTGTGGTTCGTTATTCGTTAACCACCCCTAGTTTCAACCAACGGGATGTCAGGCCGAAAGTAATTAATCAGGATCATGGCAATTTGATTGATAGCCTGATATTGGATGGTCATTTGGTTAATAGCCTAATACCAGATGGTCATTTGAGTGAGTGGAACTGATTCACCAGAAAGTTAAATGAAAATTTGTATTTTTTTTATATAATGAAACGATCATTTAATATGAAAATGTTACATAGTATCCGTTACAACTTGAGGTTTAATAAAATCTAAAGATTCTTCCCTCCATACAGTAAAATCAGTCACATTACGAGCATATTATACTAGTGAATGGGCCACCTTATTGCCCTCCCTTTTTATTCCCAACCTCTATGGGGCACCCTTGAGGGGGCTGGGTCATATAGGTGGGCCACCTCTATTATTGACAACATCACGATTATCAGCCCAATTCGATAACCAATTCCATCAGATAAATAGGCGCATTTGCTTTAGTTGATGATAATTTTCGAGATGATTGTCACGTATACAGACAGTCACACGTGATGACAGCACGTGACGAATATATGCCTGATTCGATGGATTGTTTAATGCGAAAACAGGTATTCAGCAAGGAACATTGCCGCCATGCAGCCTATGCACTCAACATAGGCTCTCAGGAGGGACTATGAATGGAAGGCCATCATATCCCCGTAGGAATTGCGGCATGCGTACCCCACATCCTATATCGGCGGCATGCGTAACCCCTAGCTGAACCTAGGTGCTTCGTCAGGGAATTGTTGTGTGGGTTATGACCACCATCTATTCCGTAGGTATGGCGGCAAGGTGCCCAATATCCTATTCTGGCAACACTGCTACCTCGGCCTGATGGCCAGGAGAGCATTATGAGACGTCGTCAAATGCCCAATATCCTTATGAGTTATATTTGCGTATCATACTCATCTCTATGGCAAGTGTACCACAGGCTTGAGGGCAGAGCGAACTACGCGCCCAACGGATGAATGAATTTGAGTTTGGAGGATGCCGAGGAACGTGTTAATGACTGAGATGTCGTGGTGAATGAATCACATAATAATCTTGAACTATCACGGCTCATTTCCTTAACTCATGACTTATGTTATGATAAATGGTGCTTAGGGAGTATTTTGATCATTAAACCCTAAGGTATTTATAATTGACTTCCTGAGTTGTGAGGAGCGTATGAGCTGTCATATCTCCTTTAAAATCACAGACTTCACTTTGGAAATCCATGAAGAGAACCTCCTCTACGAGTGAAGTCAAGGACTATAACTTGGAAAGAACAAGAGCTCCTTCAGCATTGGAGTTTCTTTGCAAATACCACTTATCTGAGATGAAGTTCTTGTTCTTTCCTCTTCCTCTAATCCATGACCTAGTTCATCTCTCTTTCTTCATCATTTGCCCTAATTTCTAAATCTTCAACAAGATCTAAGTCAATAGGTCAAATTTGCTGATTTAGGTTAGCTTAGACTGTAGATCTCTTCCCAAATTCTGGTTTAATTCATCGAAATTCAAACAATCTGAATTTCGTACTAACAACTTTGAACCGTTTGATCATCATGTTTGACAGTCTCACTTGACGCATGGTGGGGTCAATCAATGACTAAACTCAAACTTTGCATTGTGTGAAGAACATGTTCTCATTGATTTTGAAGGGACCAATGCCCGGTCATTCGTGAATGCCTGAGCTCATGATAATGGCGACACAACAACAACAACAACGATAATGACAATAGGAAGGTTAGCTTGAGAATGGTACCTTTTAGGTAAGCATGTTAAGGGCTTATGGCCCTCTAATATTTTGGATAGGGATTACACACACCCTTTTAGGTAAGCATGTTAAAAACTCAAAAACTTTGCACATTTGTGCATTTTCCATCCCCTTCTAAACGGGCAGGAGGTGTCAGCTATCACCAAGAAAGATTGACGAAATTGAGTTGGAGGGGACCCAGATGGCCATTGATCATATAGGCATCTGAACCTGGTGGACCTCTTCCCTTTATTCTCTAGGCCTTGAATGACTTGAAGCCATTACTCTCCTGTTAGAGAGAGAAAAAAGAGAAAGCCATGGAGAAACAGCCCCTATCAGATCAGCATAGCCACCAAGTCCAAAGATCTTACTGGTGACTATTGCTTCATCTGGTCCATTTTTGGTGTAGAAGATAACCTTAAAGAGATCCATCGAGTGGATAGACATGGCCCTTGGGCTGTGTTACATTTTTTAGGGCCTGGTAGTAGGGAGGATGACTATGCTGTTCGTTCTAAGTATGATAAATCCCATCCACCGAGAGAGGGGGGAGGCGGGTGGCTAGCGAAGTCGCGCATTCAACTTCTGATCCTTGAGGAATTCTGAGGGGATCGATAGCTGACACCCGGAGGGAGTAGTCCTTGCCTCGAAAGGTTTGGGATACCTCTGTGACCCCAAAAAAAAGTATTGATATCTATCTATATCTATCTATACTAATACTATATACCAGTTGGTTCCACGTGGCATATTTCATTGGCCTCTATTCTCTATTCTGATTCATAGCACATATCTTCTAATTGATCCAATAAGAAGACGCCACATCATCCTTTTAATTATTGTTATTCTTTCCTAATTAAGTGATTGGTTAAATGCTCACCTTCACCCACTCACATTCTATTTTTTAATTACAATTAATTAAATTGTAACATTAAATATTTATTATTTATTCTAATTGTACTATTTAATTACAATTAATTAAGTTGTAATATTTAAATTATTAAAAACATGAAGCTTAAGGGTCTCTTCTTTCTTCCCTCTACATTCTCATTCTTTAATTGTAATTTATTAAAATTGTAACATCTACCATCCTTAAATTTTTTAACTCATGGTCTACCTTCTCCCTAATCTCTTATAAATAGTAGACAAATCCACAAGACACTTTCATTCTTAAACATGTAAAGATTTGACATGTTGTGCATTTTAGTTAGTATGGTTCACTAGGGAGGTTTTTCATAAACATTGGAGCATCTAGAGTGGAAATCTTGAGAGATTTGCTTTCACGGCAGCTATTGGGAAGTTCTTGAGTCTGTGTGCATTATGGCATGAGCGCATTTTGAGGTATTATATTTTGGGTAATTCGATACTATTAAGCTGTTAGGTTCTAGTTTGGACATTACTTACCCTTACACTTATGAGTCACCACTACATGGAGCTTTGGCTTGGTATTAGTGCATTTTAGTCACAAATTTGGGTCTTTTCTTTTTCTCTTACAGTAGCGATTTGAAATAGCTTAGATTATTCTCACTGAAATTAATGAGATTCAAGCTATTATTGATATAAAGAGTAATAAAATGAAATTCAAATTATTTTTGATGTTAAATTATCAAGTGGTTTCCTCTAAAATCTTTCATCTCTCAATTAATTGTAAAAAAAAATAACAATAATAGACGAAAGAAAGAGTGATTTTTTAAAATAATGGCCCACCCTTAATCTCTCATTTAATATATATATATATATATAATATTTATTTAGTTCGGTTATAATTAATTATATTAGCTCTCTAATTAGTAAATACTCTATAAGAAATTGAGTTTTTTGACATGGTATTTCTATTTGGTTTTTATTTTATTTCTTGTTATATTAAGCAAATTAGTGGTAATGTTAAAGTAAGTTTCACTAGAAAAAAATTTAATTAGATGTTATTCCGGGTAGACAAATAAGGAGGAACTAATATTTTCTCTTATATGTAGACTTTTATTTCTAATAACTAATTATTTAAATAACTTATTTATTTACAAGAAATATCATTATCTCTAAAACTTATAAATAATTTTGAAGATTGGATGAGAAAATTTTGTTTTTATAATGATTCAAACTTACATTTTCTTGAAGTTATATAATAATAAGATAAAAATATATACATAACGATAAAATTATAAATTTTTAAATGATTACATTAGCTATTTTAATAGGATACGTATAAAAAATTCTCACAAGATTATTAAACTATCATCATTTTTCTTATTTTTTTATTGTCAGTTTTTAATTTTCTCATCCTACTTTTCGGTTTATTCAGCTTCTTTCAACATCCCGTGCAACGTGCAAATGGGTTTTTGCTAATATCCCTTATATTACAGTTCGCCCAATTGGTTCGAATTTGCCCCTTACAAAAAGAAAAGAGAAAAAAAAAAAAAAGGAAATAATACCATGGCAGCGCATTCAATATGTGCATTGCATAACTGAAACCCCTGTACGAAGCTCTTAATGTTCATCCAACACCTTTGGCAGTGGTAACAGCAAAAAAGGTTCAAACATGGCTGTCAACACTTATTAAGTGATACTGGCGTGCTCGACACCTTTGGCAGCATTAGCATTGGTGGGCAAATTGCATTAGTTAGAGGATCGGGTGCGAGCATCTCCATGGCCTGTTTTGCTGTTAGCCCCTGTTTTCTTCTCTGTTCAGTTAGCCCCTGTTTTCTTCTCTGTTAATTACAGACCTCCCCTTCACATATCCCACCAAAATGAAATCAAATTAAATACTTGAGAGAAAGAAAACACTATCTATAAATCTTCCGCTTCTCGGAATCTGGTCTAGAAGGAGAACAAATAAAGATAAAAATAAAGAACAAATCCCTCACATTTTTACCCACTCAAAAGGCACTCTACAGCAATGATGGAGTACTGGGCTTTCTATCCAGTGCTTCTTCCCATTTATTTCCCGGCGAATTCGAATTCGAATTCCCTCCACCTCCTCCTCCACCTCCTCCTCCGAATGATGCAGCCGCAGCTGCCACATCCAGGCCACTACCAATTGATGTAATTAGAGCCGAAAGCCCACCTGTGGGAGCTCCACCAACAGCCATTCCTAACCCAAGAAAATCAAGCGTAGTGGGCTTTGGTCCAAACAGAGACAGAGACAGAGATGATGGCCCCATCATCAATTCCGTCAATCCTGCACCTCCATCATAAGGAAGTGCAAGTCCAAGCCCAGCCCCAACTGGAGCAGGCTCTGGATCGATCTGGCAATTCCACTGTAAACTCTCTTGCGGACTAGACGAAGATGACATGGCTAACCCCAACCCACGCAGCAACGACGCATTGGTTGCCTTGGAGCCTATCTGTGCCGCTTTCTGCAGTATCGCGGTTGCAGCCATTGCCGGCTGTTGAGGTGGAGCATATTGCCTCCTATCTTGCCCCACCGTCTCGAACAATGATAAACAGTTGTTGGATAGACAAAGAGACGTTGGTTCTGTAGCCGAGGCCGATTCGAGATTGCCCGGGCGCTCTGACCGTGCCATTGCACAGATTAAATCGGAAAATGCAGAAGTTGGAGGCTGTAGGCTTCCTGCTGCTGTCGAGGAAGCAAACAGGCTTGCAAATACACGACTGCTGGTACTGCCATTGCTGCTGGAGCTGCTGCTTATACCGTTAAATCCGGTTTCCGCCGGAGTCGGAGTAGGTTGTAAGATTTCTGTGGGATTCTCCGGCAACCCTCCTACTAGAACCGGGAAAAGAAAAGGAAACGAAAGATAAGAAAGTGAATTACTTACCCTACAGGGAGAAATGGAAAGTAAGCTTTTCTTAAGAACTTTGGAACGAAAAAGGAGAACCAATCATGGCTTCCTTTCTCCCGAAACCCCCCTCCTTCTCCATCCCTTTTTTGCTTTTTAATCTTTGGTCTTCTTTATCGACTGCAGAGATTAATCTCCTCCGTCCGGAACAAGAAAGCTTCCCCAAAGTTCTATCACAACTTAAAACAGAAAAGAAGCCTTCTTTCTCCGTCTTTCTCAACCTCTCAAATTTATTGCATGTTTTAATCTAGTCTACAGATGCAAACAAGATCACACACAGACAAAATCACAACAATCCAAGATCTATAGAGGGGTATTTTAATTTTTTAACAAAAACAGAGCCGACAAAAACCCAACTGAAATCTTTTTAAAATTCCATTCTTTACCTGTATAACCCGGATTTTGAATCGGCAAAACTACAGAGGTCACAGTAGTAGTAGATGGAGGAGGAGGAGGAGGAGGAGGAGGAGACGAATGAACGATCTGAAGCTTTGGATCTTCTTCTGAACTCGTATTCGCTACCGTCTGAGCTCTCGCGCTCTCCTCCGCTAACGCATCACAGAAAGCCCTGTGGGTGATGAAGCTATCCCTCCTTCAAGAACACAGAAACAGCATCACCAAAGCCGAAATCGAAACCCCAAACCATACAAATCAGAAGGGATAATCAGAAATGAAATAGAAATTATCGAAAAACCTAGAAAACAAAGTTCCGCAATCGCATTTGTACTCTTTGGTTCCACATGTCTTCAAATGCGCCTTCCAATCGGATTGAACTGCGTATTTCTTCGAACATTTATCGCATTTCCAGTTCTTCTCACCGTGTTTTCGGCAGAAATGCTTCTTTATGCCAGTGAGATCGCCTAGAGCTCTCGATGGATCGTGATGAACACACGAAGACTCGGGACAGACGTAGACTCGCTTACGAACCTCTTTGCTTGATCTCTGCCGTAGCTTCCAAGGAAGGTTATGGCCCCGGCGGTGGAGTTGCAGGTTCTGGTCACGTTGAAACCCTTTGTTGCAGATCTCGCACACGAATCGGTTCGTCGCCATTAGGGTTTTCGGAGACAAAGCAATCACCTCCGCATCTGGATCTGCCGAAATTGTGAAGAAAAGGGGGATAAAACTTCATTAAAAGATATCGATTTTTTTTTCCAGTTTTAGGGTTTTTTTTCTCCATCTTACCTGGCATTCCCGGGCGATTTCTCTTTTTCTTTGTTGTTGTAGTTGGTGGAACCGTCTGATTACCAGAAGAAGACACACTAGCTTCTCCAGAAGCTGTAGAAACAGTCATGGCGGACGAATTCTCTAAGTCGCCCGGCATTTCTCTCAAAATTCTAATATTTTCCAAATCAAACTATGGCGAAAGAAATAATTCTAGGGTTTTCAATCTCTGAATCCCAAAAAGAAAAAAGAAAAAACCCCCTATAATATCACTCTCTAGGGCTTCTACTCAACTCTCATCTCACAGCCATAGTCTAATTTCTCTACCAACCAGTTACAATAAGCCTGCCACTTGTACCAGAACTAGAATCAGAGCTCCACAACTCATAAATATGGCCGGAAAATAGAAATCCCAGCTCAAAATCCACGAATTTCCACAATCACCGACGCCGGGAACTACGACCCATTAATCTCCGGCAAGAAAACTTTCAAGCAATGGTCATCGATCGGATCAAAGTGTCGGAATAACAGCATATCTCCGGAAAAATATGAATTGCTGGGTGATAAAATCGCCCAAAATTTTCAGGTTTCCGACATATCTGATCGCTGAAATCTGACTGTTCTGCAATTCAACAGTCCCACTTGCCCACAAATCAGAAACGTTTCGGCGAATAACTCGATATTCCAGCGAAATGAGAACACGGATTCGCCTAAGTCGGTCCCTAATTGCCGAAGATCGAAGTAGAAGGTCTCGTAAGGCGGCTTTAGAATTCTTGAGAGAGAGAGAGAGCGCATTGCGAGTCTACTGTCTCATCCTCTAAGAATGAGGAAAAAGAGATAGGGCACTCTTTTAACCATTGTTAGTTTTTAACAAGAGGTGATAACTAGAGTTAAGTACAGGAGATTTTGCTTCTCCCATTCTTTTCTATTGCACTCTCCTTCGAGCTCTGTAATTGGCTTGCATTTTTTACCCCAAAAAAGGGAGAGTGCAATCGAAAGAGAGTGGAGTTACTCCCCTTGTCGGATGAAGACGGGACTAGAGATTACCAGACCTCTTATACTCTTTGTCGTTTAGCTAAGAGTTTAAATTTATTTTATATTTATGCGGAAAAGTGAATATTTGTTTCTTATTTCTTTATCAGAATATTTTGGACAATGTTTAAGTTGAAATGACAGTAATACCACTTAGTCCAATAAGGACGGTCATTTGCAAATGGACACGGGATCATCTGCCATTGGTGCTGGCGAGGACACATCCTATTTCAAAATTTTAATGGTATTTATAAAAGATGATGACGTTTTTTTTTTTGTTTTCAAATCAACGGACACAGTACCAAACCGTATTAGACTTTATGTATAAGGATACAAGGATAACGTGAGTAGAGATGGCGAAACTGACAGTATCCTCACCACCTATTAGGAGACGATCCCAAGATTTTACAAATTTACTGCCTGCCCCAGAACCACATCATATTGTTTTTCTATCCTTCCCTACTTGTTGGCAAGTAAGGCTAGCTCCCGTCTTCTGTAAACCTCCAACTCATACTTCTGATATAGAGATATGGAGGAGAGCCCAGATTCGATCTAGAGACCTCCAGGGGTTTAAGGTTCGTCATTCGACCATTTTTCTTCCCTTCCCTGCTTGTGGCAAATAGGGCTAGCTCCAGTCTTCTTATTAGGTAAACCGCTAACTCATATATCTGATATTGAGGAGAGCTCAGGATTGCAATTCGTCCTAAATAAAAATTTGACCCTATTCTTACTAGGAGAAGGAAAATAATCACTTCCTCGCTCGCCTGTGGAGGAAACCATTGCCCCTCCTATTATTTATATTCCTCCCGAGCTACCATACTAAATAGTGGCGCGAATTAAACTTCGCTAGTGTTTTTGTCTTCTGTTTTTTGGTATATGGCACCAGTGTTAGGCCGCAAGGCCCGTAACCCCATTACCCATTAGTTTGAATCGAGATCGGATTTGTTCCCACGCTCGCCAAACCAAAATTGTCTAGTCCACTCATTTTAACCCCAGTTAAGGAATTTTATCTCCTATAATTAATTTTTTAAAACTTTCTTTTCTAAAAAACAATGTTACATAGTTGAACCCTAAGAGTTCATGAATCTTAACCATTGTTGAGGGGTGTTAAAAGGGACACGTGTTGACTAAGTGTGGGATGAGGGTCGGACGAAATCTTATTCCCTATGAATCGAATCTATTTTAACTTTACCTCATTGAGATTTTAAAGACTCGATCTCCATTCTCCTATAAATGAGACCAAATCCTCTAAGGTGACAGCTAAGGTGGTCACGTGTCCCTTTTGACTCTTTTTAACTATGATCAAGATTCACCCACCCTTATAGTTCACTTAACCAATCCTTAGTTCTTATAAAAAAAATATTAATTCTATTTTTAAATATTAAAAAACTATTTTAAAGATTTTTATTATTAAAATATTTAAAAATAAAATTAATATTTTTTCCTAAAAATCAAGGATGGGCGGATGAATCTTAATCGCAGATAAGGGTGTCAAATGGGACATGTGGCAACCTGATTCAGTAGAATATTTGGTTTCCCCATAAATTTACTGTCATAGTAAGAAAGTAGGTGTAGGTTGTGCTTCCTATATATACACTTGTAAGTTGAGGGCCTCCGCTAACCAATATTAGGAGGTGACACGCGTCATAAAATTTCATCCCCAAGGCTTTTCTTTTTAGTGCTTATCGAGTCCACTAAAGCTTAGGGCTCGTTTGGTTTGGATTATTATAAGCGCTTATTTGATATATCGTTTATGTCCGGATTATGTCTCATAATAACGTTTGGTTCGATTTGTCATAACTGCTTATGTAATAACCGATTATGGAAATAACCGGTGATTTCATAATCTCGTCAGAAGGTGATTATTATGGAGCGTAACCACTTATGACCTTTAATATTATGTGAAAATTATTATAAGCACTCAATTTTGCACTCAATAAGGCTAACAAGATTCATTAAACTTAAAAGAAAGTTTTTTAAAATATTTTTTTCTTTTTCTAAAAATGACTAAAATATCATTTTATCAGCAGAGTGTCAGCCAAACAGGATTACAGTTATCAGCACTTATCAGCATCAGCGCTTATCACCATTAGCACTTATGATTGTAATAATCCGAACCAAACAGGCCCTTAATTTTCTCAGTTAGTGCTTCTAGCTTAGAAGGAACATCGCCTTTTGGTATGCCAGCAACAATCGGAGGTGACTACGAGGAGAGCAGATGAACAGTACCTCCATCCAGCAAGCAATAGGCTATAAACGGATAAATTTAGGTTTAAGTCTATTTATATTCGAATTCAATCCAAGATCCGTTATTGGAAGATTCAAATTTGATCCGGTATTAAAAATGCATGTGTTCACTACAAGAAAACTGTCGAGTAGTAATGGAAAATTTCTATCACTGATACTCGATTTTCCGTCACTATTACTATTAGTGACGAAAAAACATTCGTCACACATTTTGTTACTATTGCATCCGTTACTAAAGGTTATTAGCGACAGAAATATCTTTCCTAATGTTGGCAATTTGAACTTCGTATTTAGTGACGGAAATAACATATAACATTTGTGTGGAAATGTATCTGTATCTATTAAGGTTATTAGTGACGGAATAATTTCCGTCACTAATGCCCTTTAAAAAAAAATATGCATAGTCCCTTCGATTTGAAGCAAAATGCTTCGGATTCCTACGAAGCTTTGATGGTGAGCTGGTTCTTGAGGCAGAAATTAAAAAAAAAAAAAAAAAAACTTTGATGGCGAGCTGGTTCGGATTCCTCTCTATTTTTCAATCTAATTTATTCCCTCAGAGAAAGAGAATAGGAGATAAAAGAATAGAGAGAGATGAGGGCTTCTGTCACCAGTGATTTGGTCAGAGGAGATGGACAGATTCCTCTTCCTACTGCAGATCTAGAAAAACTATAAAGAAGAATGACAGAGAATTGAGGAAGAAGTGAGGATTAGAGAGAGAGAGAGATTACCTGATTTAGCGTGAACCAAAGAGTGTCACCGGAGGTGATGACTGAAATTTTAGACGCTTCAGACGCAATCAAATCCCTAATCCAAACCTCCAATCCCTAGATTGTAGAATGCAATAGCTAAATCAAAACGATTCAAGAGAAGGAGAGTATGAGAGTATTGCATAAATTTAGGGCTTTGAGCAAGACGAGAACAAACAACTCGATTCTTCTTAGGTTCCATTGCCGCACTATGAAAGCTTATGTCTAAGTTTGGCTACACTTTCTAATCGAGGGATTAATGGAGAAGGTTCAAATTGGCAAACAAAAAAATGAGAAATAGTTACTTTTTAGAGAGAAATACAGTAAAGAGAACGGGAAAAAAATGAGTGCAAGGAGGGAAGTTCAATTTTTTTAATCAGAAAGAAGCATTAGTGACAGAAAATAATTCCGTCACTAAAGGTAAATTTATTCAAAATAAACATTAAAGACGGAACATTAGTGACAGTACTAATTTTTGTCTCTAAAAGTGATATATTAGCGACGGAAATATTTCTGTTTCTAATCGATAGATTTCCACTAATATTAGTGACGGAGTGTTTTCCCATCACTATAACTAATATGTTAGTGACGGAAATATTTTAGTCACAACTATTTCATGACTAAGCGGTAGTTTTCTTGTAGTGGTTTTCGATTCAGTGCAACACTCTTCCTTCTTCCGCTATGGTGATCATCCGACCTGCGACGATCGAGTAAGGTGGCTAGAGAGGGAAACGCCGATCAAAAGTTCATTCCTCCCACCCCAACTAATCTTATAAATAGAGTTGACTAGCTATTGCCATTCCAATTCCAATTCCAATTCCTCATTGAGGTTTTTCATGCACGTTTGTCAACATAGGATTGTGGATCGAGTATATTCCCGGTTTGGATTGTCTTTGTTTATGATTTGTAGGATATATTGCAATTCTATCCGAGATCTTCAGGATTAGGTATAATCTGCTCCAGTTTGAAAATTTTCTAACATGACTAGGAAGGTAGGATTGCAGCTCGGGGAATCCTAACACAATGAATGTCGGTAGCTTGGTCTGACCAAGCTATTAGTCATATCAAATAGCAAATCTTCTATCTGTGCTATTACTCAGGTTGAATGACAGATCCTCTAACGGAGTTGATAGTCAGGCCAGATGATCATGCTAAAGATTAGCTAAGTGTTAAAGACCACTCAGTAGGTGAACTTGATAACAACCACCAAGACATTTTTACTCCTGCATTAATTATCAAAATCTAATAAAAGTAAGGGTACTTTAGTCTTTTCATAGGAGACCAAACATTAAATGCAGGAGAAAATGTACTCATTTTCTCACCTATTTAATAAACTGTCCCCTATGAAAATACCAAAATACTCATGCATTAAATAGAATAGTATTTAATACATAGAAATAAAAAGTCTGGTGAAGGTTAACAATTTCACACATTGAGTGAAGGTTAGCATTTTAATCGGATTAAGTTGATTAAAATTTGAACTGATTATAATCGGATTATGATCTCAAATTTGTATCTGATTCGACGGATCTATAATATAATCAAGATCTTAGATGAATCCGGATCTTGTTCCCATCCATTGACGCCTACGCAAGCTATTGGTCTACTCCACAAAAATAATTTCTCATATCAAATCATCCTTTTTTAACACAAATCTTTTTCAATAGTTGTTGGCGAGAAGACCGTCTAACATTCACTCTTAAATCGTAATCTGTGCATACCAACTAAAACTTTGGTTTGCGTTTATAATGATTTGATTGGCGTACACTTTATTATGTGATATTTCTGGAGTATTGCTTGCAATCTCATCTTGAATAGCTATGTACGGAAAAAGATCTCGAGCATTTTTTCTAACATGAGATCTTCTCCAATTGTAACTAACGAGGAGACCAGCAACATTCGCCTAGGAAGCACCATGCATTCACGCCAACCAAAAACCATGTATAAAAAAAGACTCTGAGATCTTCTCCGGTTGTAACTAGTGAGGAGACTGCTAGTGGCATTAGTTGACGTGCACATGCTTGAAAGGCATGGGTTAGGCCATTTTCGTCTCACTAACCTGACCAATTGATATTATGCTGCAAAAACTAAAAATTACGGACAACTATACAATCTCACAAAGGCTACCAACCTTTCCACGCGACACCCACCCAGGGGGTTGGTGCAATTGGCTAGTATCCCGAGTTTGCTCCCCATGTTTGTGTTCAACTCCTACTTCTCAAGTTACCTTGGTGTCCGTAAAAATTTCAAGAAAGTCTGTGCGGACTTTCGAAGGGACTAGTTCGGAAGGGTTTGAGACATCCTCCCTTACCCCACTCCCACACCCACACAAAAAAGATTGCATTTTCAGAATTGTTGAGTGTGGTCATGTTTTTACACTATCTTCGACCATGGCTTTCCATTGACTAAACTGGATTTCTCTCCTTTTTATATATATTTTAAAATATTTTTTTTTGTCAGTTCCTATATGCATTTCTTTATCAATTATTTTAATTGTGAAACTAATTGGAAATATTAAAAAAAAATTTAGTTGTCTGCAAGTACGACTTCGCAGTTTCTTTGATTGCTTGGTTTGCAAAATATTGGTACGAACATTTCTGAACTTTAAGACATTAAAAAGGTCAGTTCTAGTATAGCCACAAATCCCCTTTTAGGGTTTCTTTTATTACTTAGTCAACAAAATACTGAGTAAGATTGCATTTCAATTCATCAAAGAAGACCCACTAGCGTACAATCAAAATAATCAAAGAAAAATGAACCTATTGGTAGGTATGCCCCTCTCAAAAAGGTGATCCTGATTAGAGGAAGGTATCTTTCCCTAAGCGTGAGGCAAACAAGAGGTTCACTCACCCATTACTAATCCACTAACCCTAGATGGCAACGCTAGATAAATGATGTGTTTAACTTTAATAATAATAATAATGGTACTTCTTCAATATCTATAATCTATTTAGGTAGTTTACTAAATTTCCTCAATCTCATTCTAAGTTTTTTGGTTCTTTTTTTTTATAATGTTGGATGGTTGTTTTTAGCCTCATTGCTTCAAATCCTTTCTTGAATTCTAATCCGTTGTTCTAATCTCATAATAGAATGACGGAACATGATATGTGTTGCCAACCTCAAATTATTGGGATGAAGCACGAATGATGACCATGAACATGCTTATGCACAGTCATATGATCCCAGGGGGTGGGGGCAACTGATGACCCCGTCAGGGATGGGGAGGGGCCATGCCCCCCCCCCCCCCAAAATTTTTAGAAATCCTTCTTAGGAGTGGTATGAAATAGTGGGCTTCTCAAATTTTTTTTTAGTATAATTGCCCCCCGGGCAAATTTTTTTTTTGTCTTATACATATTGTGGCCTCCCCAAGTTTTTTTGTAATATATATAGTGGGGCCCTCAATTGAGTCTGGTTATTTCCTTGAGGTTGCCACATGTCTCTATTGAGCCCCTTAACTATGGTTAAAATTCACCCATTCTTGGGGTTCACATATGTATCATTGGTTTTAGAAAAAAATATTGAAAATTTGTTAATCATTAGAGTTAGTGAATTTTAACAAGGCTTAAAAAAATGATATTTTTTTTTAAAACCAAGGATAGGTGGGTGAATCTTAACCACAATTAAGGGGTATCAATAAGGACATGTGACAACGTCAAGGGCATAATCAGGAAAAAGAATTTCTCAAAAAAAAATATTTACCCCAAAAAAAAATTTCTTGGGCACTACGCCCTGAACCTCCAAGGTCCCCCCCCAATGAAAAAATTCTGACTCCGCCCCTGCCTGAAGTTGTGCCTAGGTGCGGTATCAGGTTTGGTAGGGTTGAGCAGCAAACCCTCAACTTGAACCCAACCCGTTTAAAATGGATTGAAATATCAAACCAAGTTTATCAACCCTAATCTGATTAACCTATTTTATGAATAAATAGTCATGCACAAAATTACATTGAACATAATCATTAAAGCTGGGCATCATGTCCTACCAGGGCTAAGGAGCCCAACCGTGAACCCTAACTCGTGAAAATGTCACGTGGGTTTGATCAAAACAAGTGCCACCCCTTTCTCCCTTTTTTTTTTTGGGTCAGCATTTTTCTAAGTTAATATGTATAGGTTAGGAGTTAGGCTGGGGCGGAGCCACATGGGCCAGAGAGGCTGAAGCAGGGCGGCCCAAGCCATTTGGAGGCCTAAAGCGAAAATTTTAAATGGTTTTTTTTAAAAAAAATTTAATATTATTAAAAAAAAATTAACTATAACTGGGGCCTTTTTAATATTCTAAATGGGCCTTCAATTTTTATTCTAAATGGAGCCTTTTTAAATTATTTTGTTTTAATGGGGCCTAAAGCAAAGGCTTTGATGGCTTAATGGATGGGCCGGCCCTGGGCTGAAGCCTCTCGTGAAAAGTTTTTTAAAAATCCCATAGTATGTAATAGGAGTGTAGCCTGGAGAGGGGCATCTAGGGGATGGGGTTCACTAGCCTCCCCTAAACGTCTGAGAAAAAATATATGCTTTACAAATGTTCACAAATTGACACGATGATCCAAAAAAAAATATAGGGGCTACGGCTCTAAACCCCCATTGTCAGCCCCTCTGTCAGAGAATTGTGGCTTCACCACTGGATTTAGGTTAGTACACATGATGGGTCTCTCAACCGCCACAATGATACTTGAAACCGAGTCATCACCCTCAATGGGAATACATGGAGCAAACCAAGTGGACTTTGTCATTAAAATATGACTCTTTAAAGTAACAAAGGTTGGATTTTTTTTCAATACCCATAAGGTATCTAAACATTCAATACCTTTAGATATAAACCGTCCAATCTAAAGATGGACGGTTTGGATGTGTTCATATGAAGACACACTTATCCCTTAATTTTTGTATGGTTCTTCGGTTTTTCACGCTGTTCTTGTGACCTGCTACTGCCGGTAACCAATTAGAATCGTGGCCACATGAACGGCCACGATTCTAAGGTACTTAAGCTTTCCATACACTAGGGGTATTGAAGTGTTACTCACAAAGGTTAAAGAGCTTGCAAGTCTGCGCTGGAAATTGAATTTAGTTATGAAAGATGATAAGTGTAAGAAGATAGTGGGGAGGGACACTCAAATGTTCATTCTCTTTAGCAAGAGATTTGAGAGGAGGAGAAAATACATGTACAATGTGGATTGTGGGGGGGGGGGGGGGGGGGGGGGGGGAAGGAGGACAGCACAACAACCCACAATGTCAAGAAAAGCAGATTTCTAAAGATACTTTGAGTGATCATCAGCAACTTGATTCTCTTTTCTTGCCTTTTTTCACCAACAAGTCGGGCAATAGATTCGGATACTGCAAAGGTCTACCTTGATTCTTGTTTGTTTACTACTTAGATACTCTTCCTGTTAAGTATAGACTCGGGTTTACATCCAAATTTGTAAACCCTAGTTGAATACCGTTGGATCTTGATTTTGGAGATCCACTCTAAAACAAAATCACTTCACAACAGATAAAGCAAAAACAAACAAAAAATAATAAAAATTAAAACTCAGTAGTGTGTGTTCCTTTTATCCATTGGTCATATAGAGACCATCTTACTGTTAAAAGGCTGATTGAGTGAGAAAAGGGAACGCATAGGATTGAGAAAATCCCAATAGAGTGGAGGAGAGATGGGGAAGAGGAAAGAGGAAAGAAGAAAGAAAAATACAAATGGGCTATGAGTCAATACTATTTATGGGTCTTCTTTTATATGTATTTTTATCTTTAAAAGAGTTTCCTTTACTACAAGGAAAGCCATGAGAATGAGATCTTGGCAATATATTATGGACTTCCCATTATCTTTTCCTTTTTCTCCCTTGTTATTATTATGATATAGGAGTGTGGGGTCAGATGCTACCTTACAATGTATGGGTCAATGACTACTCATTCATTTGTGTATGTTCTTCCCCCAACTTTATAGAGGAAGAGAAATTTTAGAGAGAGAGATAGATTTCCCATCTTTTCAACATATTCACTGGAAAGAGATAAAGAATAGAAAATAAAAAAAAAGAGAATTCCACGTCTTCTCTTGCGTTCTGAAAGGGACACAAGTGAGTCGAAGCCATCCCACAGCAATGTTACAAATCCCTTTGCATTCTGGTAAAAGGCTCCTTTTTCCAGCGCGATTCTTTCTCGTAAAATAGTTTTGAGTTATTTAATGGATTGTTACATTCCTGACTCAAAAGCAACTCAACAGAACCATGACAACGAAAGGGAACATAAAGATTATAAAAAAATGTTTCTTCCAATCCAGTAAACTTACTGAGTCATCCAAATTATCTTTTTGCGAGCTGAGTCGATTTTGCCTTCTTAAGTCAGTTTTGGAATGATCGCTTTCAAACCCGGACCCTGAATTGTATATATAATTATTGTCATTGTCTGAATTTATTAATACAGTGACCCTTTCTCCACCTTGATCAGCAGGGCAGGTGGGCAAATCTAAACCCTACATTGGGGCTACATTTTGAACTGTAACTATATGTAATAAGAGATGGTGAAACCACAACCATGCATCTAGACAATGAGGAGCCTTGACTATTGAGTTAGATTGAGAAAGTTCAGCTGCATTGAATCGATCTTAACATCTTAATATTCTTGCACCCCTCCAGATTTGAAGAAGAGAAGATGCATGTCAATACAAGGTCGGGTATGGATCCAGCAATCAAGCTCCAACTACACCACATTTGGGCTAATACACTTCCAATCCATTCAAGCGAATGAACCATAACAGCATCATGGGACCCTATATATTTGAGTCCCAGGAGCAGGAAGACGGGAATACTTCTTTTCTCCCATCCTTTCTCTGAACTCAACAAAAGCCAGCCCAATTATGCAGTCAATCCTAAGATTGCAGCATCGCAAGGTTTCCATATTGTTGTACATTTCCTCAAAACACTGTTTAGAACAGAAGCTGCTAATAAAAGATGGCATAAAATTACTTCCTTATCACAACTATTTAGGATGGTATTGTTGTACATTTCCTCAAAACACTGTTTAGAACAGTAGCTGCGAATAAAAGATGGCATAAAATTACTTCCTTATCACATCTATTTAGGATGGGTGAGAACCCTGTTCAGCCATTCTATACAAAAAAAAAATTACAAAAACGAATAAAAGTAAAAGCTCATCAGGGACCAAAGCCTTTCACGATCGGCATGTGCGGTAGATCTCACCCCGCATTACATCAATTGGCATGTGTTCAATTGTGTAACGCTCGGGACCCAGGTAGACACCCGTCTTCTCCAAAAGGGCAAGCCCTTCATCTCTACCATATCTTGAAGTAAATAGCTTTAGATACTCAATGTCCTATAATGCAAGAAAAATCATTACTTACGGAAATGTACATATCTGGGTCAGAAAAGGAGAAATATATCACCGTCCAAAGAACGGTTTTGGAATTTGGTGGCACAGCGCTCTCCAACTCAATCAACCAGTTTTAGATAGATAGAGATGGGTCTAAACATAAATCTAAAATTGGTGTTTACAAATACCTGCAAGCCACTGAGAATGCGCTCTAGCCTAACCGAAGCAACAGGTTGATGCGAAGAGAACACTTCGCCAGGATAAAACAAGACCCCGTCACCTGGAGGAAGACCACGCCTGAATCTTATCTGCACCACAAACATATTTTGCATTGTGAAAAAATTGGCAAAGACAAGGTGGTTTTAAAAAGGTGCCCTTCATATCTTCCGGGGGATGATGGGACCAGAGGTCAAGCAAATACCTCTGCACTAGCAACTGTCGCCTTCTCGTAGCAGTTGGCACCCCAGTACAGGAACCCCGTGCCACCTTCTTTCCAAACCCGCCACATCACTGCACGGTGTTGTGTGCCTCTCATCCCAAGGTGCCAGTTGGGATGAGGATCAGAAGGTCCCATGCACACATATGTCCACCACTCCTGCAGCAAACTCACTTCCATCATTATCTTACAAGATGCACATAGATAAGTACTACACTCTCATATATATAGTGTTTACACCAACTGAATAGGTGTGCCATTATGCACTAGGTAATTCTACTGGAAACTCTCCTCTACAAAAAATATAGGGCCTTGTTATACTGTAGGAGACTTTCACCCATGAATATGTTGAGCATCTTAATTAATTAATTTAACAGTAGAAGGGTTGTAATGTGTTGGTTATATCATATATTTTTTAGTCATAAGAATATAATATCATAGAGAGGTGCAATTTATATTGTCCATGTAAAAGCTTATTATAGTCAATGGAGAACATGAGCATATGATAAATGTAAAATGTAAATACTGGCATTTGAAGAAAAGATTGAATGGAACATCTGTGAAGTGTGAGACCAAAATCTGTGGAGTTAAAATCCTACTGTCAACATGGGTACTGTTGGGGTTCCCTCCTCATAAGGAGGTGGGACCCACTTGCATGGGAGAAGTCTCTTTCTTTGGGAGGTGGGGGGCATTAATGCCTTGCACCCCACTTCCTTTACTCTTCTTTGGGTGCGCGGTGGGGAGACCTCTCATCTCCCATTTTGCTTTTTGATATTTCTCCAACTCTCTCTTCATAGTAAGCACGTGTGAGGAAGAAGAAAAGGAAAGGAAGGGTCTTTGAATCATCCATTGTTTAAGCCACTCTTAAGTGAAGATCAAGATTGTACCTTCTACCATATGAGGAAAGAGAAAACATATATTGTTTCTTATATCTTGTAATTCCGCCTATTTTGGTAAGTTGTTGATATCCAAGAGTGGTGTGTACTCTTGAGTGTTTGCCTCTAGCTAGTCTAGAGAGTTCATTTTTGTAACCCCATTATTCATATAACGGAAAAATTTCCTCGACTAGTGTCTCGTGGTTTTTCCCTTCATCTTGGAGGGTTTTCCAAGTAAAAAAAAAGTGTTTTTGTGCTTGAATTTACTTAATTTTATTGTGGGAACTGGGAATTTTATCTTTGATTTACATACACAAAGGAGAAAAGTCTGGTTTTCCCTACAAGTACTTCAATTATCCAACACCAGTTTGCAATGAGGAGCTGATATTACAAGAAACACAAAGAAAGTTGTTTTGAACTCCAATACATAAGCCAAAATGGGCATCTCAAACATATCATTCTTTAGATCCAGTCTTTTCTACTGGGACTCTTGTGAGAAAACTGCATATTAATTGAGCCTCAACTGCAATATCATACATAACGACAAAAAAACTGCCCTTGAGAAAACACAGTAAATTTTCAACACCATATGTTCAGTAATACAATTTTACATGATATGAGACACAATTATACAAGTGGCATGACACATCTAATGCAAACAAGTTGACAGAGAGCTGGTGCCTTTAGTTGTTTGAATTAAGTAGTTTATTATTTGCTCCCATCTTTAACACAGACACATAGTCATAGCAACAAAGTGTCCGATTTTTAAGGAAATCATAACAGACTATTATTTATATACTAGTTCAGCTCTTAATATGTAAAATTAACTGCACAAATGTGTTAGCATATCAAAGTGTCAGCATGTCCCGCACCTCAATAAATGCCTGACACTGATATGGTGTTGTCATTCAAGCAAATAGTTCCGACCACAAGTGAGACTCAATCTAATGGATGGTATCTGGCAAAGGTATGTTAAAACTGTTGAATGGCAAGAAATGAGAAGTCTGAACATCTGATATTATAAGATACATGAAAATAATATAAGAAATCGAAAAAAAAAAGGTATCACGAGAAAACATCTTAGAACCAAGGGAAGCCACCTTCACAAAACATTACCTCACCATTCTCTGGTTCTAATTCTGCAATTATATCCTTGACCAAATCCTCTCGGTTGCCAAGTACCCACTCACTGCAAAAGGAAAACGATGACTATCATCTTGTCTCGGAGGCTGGTTAATGTTTCAGTTAGTACTTAAGCTAATTCAATATGATGGAGTCCAAGAAAAACAGATCAACTTCTGCAGTAACAGTGAAAGTCCATTTTAACTTCTGCTGCTTCTGCATATGATGATTGGCTGTCCAAGCTAGTAGAGCTCTTAAAAAACATGGACCCAAAAGGTGAAAGATTATCATGGCTAGTCATAAATGTGAATCACAAACATTTTTCATCAAGAAAAATTCTTGACATATATTAACTTTTTTAGTTTTCTCAGGTTCTTATTGGAAAAATCTAGCCAAAAAAGGAGATATCCCATTCAAACTCAAACTACAATCACATGTTAGATAAGAAATAAGCTAGCACCAAATAACTTCTTTGCATTTCATGTAGGCATTTAAGCACTGCACCTAATACATAGAAAGTACAGAAACCATATGCTTGTCAGTGCCACAAATCCAATAATAAGCCACTTAAACTGACAAACAGTCGTACCTTTGTAATGAAGTGAATACAAAAAACATATGCATCACAAGACGGAAATGGTGAGTCAAATCATTACATGTGGGCCATGAGTCAAGGGAAGGAACTCATCATGGATTTAAAACAAAATAGGGATAGATCATCCACCTTTACTATTGAATGGTCTTCAAGGTCACAGATGCTTCATCAAAGAGTGGTATTCTTGAAATTCCGTAAACCAGATTTCGTATCTTTCAAAAACTAAAAGTTTATCATTTGAACCATTCTCTTTAAATTACATTTTTTTGGCAGATACAGTAGAACCTAAATGATAAATGTCACCCTCTGTTTTAGGTGGTGTTTTTTTTACAGTAGAGTGATTCTAGAAGTAGGGTGCCTCTGTTTCCTCAAAATATCTGCTCAGATCTATTATGAATATTGATCCTTGGGTGAAATAGTTGGAGAGAAGGAAGGAGAAGAAACAAACATCTAGATACCTGTTTAAAGAGGTTGATAAAAGTGCTTACACACCAGTGAAGTTTCAGAAAGGTACAAGCAGGAATACTCCCAGTATTCTTTCAAAGAAGGTAGAAGCATTTTTTATGAGAATTAAAGTCACTGGCCAATTACCCCATATTAGATCTTAACCAAGTGCGATGCTTTAAAAGTCATGAACTAGCTTAGATGATCAGTAGATTTCTCATAAAGCCATACACTCAGGCATTCAGCTTTGTGACTTAGACAATGACATGCTTGCCAACATCAGGCATGTTGAGCAAGTGTCTAGTAGCATGATAATAATTAGATACACTATATATGACAAAACATGGATAAAAACAAGAAATAAAAATCGAAATTGTCTTTAGGGTGTTGATAATTCTTTTTAAAACTCTCCAACTCAAGGAGTTTCCCTTTATTTCACCCTTGGCTAATTTCCAAGATTGCAAGCTTTCCTCCCAGCTCTCTCGTTTTCTTTTCCTTATTTACAAAATTATTCCCCCTTTTTATGTGTTTTTTAAAAACCTTAGGATAAGAAACATAAGAAAGACCATAGTGGCATGGGCCTATTTCAAATTTATAGCAGAGTTTAAAGGTGTGCGAGGCTTATGTCTCGATGCGAGGCTCAAGCAAAACGTCTTGAGGCTCAAATCCCCCAAGGCTCATGCCTCAAAGTATTTGGCTCACATGAAACACACGCCTTATGACCATGGTTTGATATATCCTCAATATTTCTGATATATCCCCAATATCACAGGGGTGCATATATTCCTTATACAAAATATCTTCCATATTTTCGATATATCACACAATAGTTTTGTATCTTTTATAAGTTGAGAATATTTCACCCCTTAGTCTATAAAAGGGGAAAATATTGACCAAAGATTAGGGATTCAAGATATTTTGAAGGAGTTTGGGAGATTTGAGGAATTTTTAGAATTTTTCATTTTCTTGAGAACACCCACTTTGGTACCCACATTTACCTATATGTCATTCGGAATCGAAGTGCACCCCATTTGAACTACCTCTTTGCGAAATTTTCCTAAAATGTAAGAATTTTCTTCAAGTTTTGCATAATTGGTGTGTCAATAGTACTACATTCTCTTCAAATTTAGGGAAGAGAAATTGAAGAGTACTCAAAATTTTCAATTTTTAGCTTAGAATCATGTGGCTTTATTTGTAGTTCTTGTGGTGGGTTGAATCATGGATGTATTATGTATGAAAAAACAATTCTTTAGTGGCCATACCGAAAGGTACATACGGTGGAGGTTGGTTGAAGATGATGTTACGCAGCGTTCAAAACCAGCCTTGAAGTGAATGAATTAGAAGGAATGAAGAAGTAAGGAAATGAGACGACTCTTTCTTGAACTGTATCATAAACTACGGATCTTCCCCTCCACACCAATCCTGATTGTGTATTTTTATTGTTATGACAGATTGAGGGATAAATGAAACATTTTATGTAAGTTATATCAATATTAAATAATCATACATTGTCGTCAACGCACATCTTAGCCCCCCTTCCTCCTGCATCTCTTATGTACATTGTTGTTTTTTTAAAAAAAATTGATTCTTAAATTTGTATTAATATCAATTTTAACATTTTCTAAAGTTTTATTAAAATATTATATGTTTTTCTAATTTTCTCCAAATTTTTCCTCAACGTGCAATTTATTCCTCGCAAAACAATATATCCCGCGATATCAACATTCAGAACCTTGCTCATGGCTTGAGGCTCGCTTTATGTCTTAGGCATGCACCTATTACAGTATTACATTAACCAAAATTAAAGTTCTAGCCAGAAAACTGACTTCAATTTTGTTTATATTTTTCTTTTTTCTCATTGTGTCGTCTTTTTTTTTAATGGTAATCATTGTGTTACTTGTTTAAAATAGCACAGAATTTAGTATGTCAACATATTTAGGATTTTTAAAACTCTTGTTATTCTTTATATCACACCAAGGATTTCCCAAGTAAACGTCGCAAAGACTTGGCCAGTAATGCAATTTTCATGACTTTTTTACATGTGATTGTTGAAATCTAAAATCCACCACATGAATTGATAACTGAACATCATGCAGTATGTACATCAACAAAAAAGGTAAATTGCAATATTTACTTACCTCTTAAATTTTATTTTTATTTATGATGGTTTAGCTCTAATATGTGATAATCTAAGGGAGAGTCGGTCAAAAGGTTTAGATATGTTCAACGAAGACTAATGACAGCATCAGCAAAAAAAAGTGAATTGGTTCGAGTTGAAGGCTCTAGAAGGGAGAAGAATGGCCAAAAATGAGGTAATGAGGAAAGTTTTGATAGCACACACTTTGACCGAAATTATGGCTTTTGATAGAATATAATGATCGAACAAGATTTGTGTTCCCAAATGATTGTGATAAGGCAGTGATGATGATAATGTTGATGATGACCATCTCATGAGCTCTTTCGCATAGAACTCATTTTTATGGCAACTGTATGGGCAATTCGGGAAGGGGCACTTACAATCGAGATCGAAGGTAAAAATTCCAACCATAAAATGGTAAAACTGTACTCCAGGGAATTAAGAATGTCCCAACACCTCTGGTGGAGTCACTTTACAAAGATGATGTGTTGGAGGATGGCATTGACAGATAATCTTATTAACTTAGAGGTAGGCAGACCTAACAGATGATACGTAAGAATCAAGCAAAAGATGAATGCTTCCTTCCACTTATCTTCCACAAGTCAAGCTCCAATGCAAATGCCCTTGCTAACATGGGCATATATTGAAAGTTGTTTTCAATAATAGCTTATAAATTTATAAAATAAAATATTTCTTATAAGGTAGCATGTAAGATACAAATTGAAATTAGTACCTCGTACAATATATTTGAGTATGAGGACGTAGGAACTTTGGTACTTTTACAAAAGCCTCAAAAGCACTAGGTGCAAGAGGTGTGTCACTTGGCCCTACACAAAAGAAGAGACCCATCTGAGAAATTCAGAAAAGGGAACTACAGAATCAGATTGCGGTTAAAATATTTTGCGCCAATCACACCACAAGTAAGATAATTGGTAACAAAGATAATTAGTAACAAGACCTAAAATATAAACAACAGTATTAGTTCAACCATCCAAGGAGAAGCAACATTATGATCAATCAGATGAGAGGATGCTATGCTAACATCAACAAGCACATATGGGTTTTAAGAGAAAAATTAAGTATTTTTACTGATCAAAAATTAAAGTGTTTTTTAATGCTTGTAGCATTTTAAGACGTAGAAAAATTGAAGTGTTTTTAATAATATCTTGTCATATTCCAAGCCTTCATAATATAATTGTGGTTTTCCCAATCTATTAAGTAAAAAATTTAAAAGACGGAACTCAGAATATTTTCAATCAACTGCCTGGAATTAAATGATTCAACACAATATCAAAAAGCATGACCAAGAACCAAGGGAAAAAAAGTTTCATGAAGTGTTAATGAAGCATGAGTATCTTGCAATATGCTCAAAGAAGCACCTTTATTATTTTTTTCAATAGTATACTATTGTCAGTGGAGATAGAGAATGAGCTTACTAGCACCACTAGCGAGCGCAAGCCTAAAACCAATCTTGTTTAGCTATATGAGCCATAGTTACTAGAGCAAGAAGCGAAAGCGGGAAGCAAGGCTCAAAAAATACTTCGGAAATGAGAAGCGAGATATGAGATATAGGTGTCTCATTCTCATTATATTAGTATGGGTAGTTATACCTTAGTTTTATCTTACATGAGATATTTGTGTAGATGTAGGTGCCTTAGGTTCCAATCCAATGATGTAGACTCAGGTCTATCCCATCATTTCTCATATACATAGTCTATGGGACATGATGGAAGTGAGAAAGTGAGTTTGGGAAACAAGCTTCTTGGGAAGCAAGCAGCCCACCGTGTACATAGTTTCCCTGCAACTATGATATGAAGTTAAGCCGAACAAAGTGGGCTTGGCTCAATTTAGGTTCATCTCGTTTAATTAATCGAAGTAGGTCTTGTTAAGTTTTTTATCGGTAAAATCAAATATATAGATAGATCAAATATGAAACAATAGTTTACAAAGAAGTAAACTGAAAGAAACAGTAGCATGGAAATACAGGAAATAAGTATACACTAGATACACAAAGATTAAACTCCTCACAAGAAAATATCCCCCACGGCCCCTCCCGACAGGCTAATGGAGCCATAGTTAGTAATTCGGCGTACAGTAAAAATTCGGAACGGGGATTATTCGCGTATAATTCAGAATAGTTTTTTAATAATTCATATAAAAATTCGGTGAAAAAAACGCAAAATGTCAAAAGTACGATACGTGAATAATTCGAGTATAATTCGGTTCAAGTCTTCAAGATTAAAAAATTCATTTAAGAATTCAGGTAAACATATAAAATGCAGGTATAAATTTAACTTTCATCTAGATTTTTATATAATCAAAAGATAAAGATATGTCATCGGAAGATAAAGAAACGTCACCTCAAGGAGAGCAATCACCATAGGTCAACATGTGTCCCTGACTATTAACTGTGGTTAAGATTTATTAACCTTTAGGGTACAATAATCTAACGTTGGTTTTTAGGAAAAAAAACATATAAAAAAATTAACTCAAGTTAAGAACTTTTAACCAATAAGGTCAATACTTTTTTAAAATCCAAGGTTAGATTGTTGAACCCTAAGGGTAGTAAATCTTAACTGTAGTTATTAAGAGTTAAAATGGACACTTGTTACCTATGAATGCGATTGCTCTCTCCCAAGTTCATGATAGACTGTGATTCGATCTCATGGGTAATGGCCAATGTTACAAAGAAACTATTACGTTTTTATACTTTTTATTTATTTTATTTTGATAGAAGTGATGTTTTGTACTACTTTTTGGTATCTGGCATTTGTATAACTTTTATACTATTTTTTTGTAAAGAAAATGTTCACATTTTGTAACTTGTCTATTTTAGATGTTACCTTCCGTACATTTACCTGTGTTTGTAATTATTAACTGTACTTTTGCCTGTGTGTTTGTAATTAATAAGTTTTTTAAATATTTTTTTTATCCCGAAATCAGGCACGAATGAATCGCAAATTATTTAATTTCCTTCTAGAGATGGTGAATAAATCCGTATCATTCAATTCAGCGGCTGAATTCAACGTTAAACGAATATCATGTGTAATTCGTGAATAATATGCGAATTATTCGCGTATTTACTAAATATTAATGGAACACCATTCCACGATCACCCACTGAGTACGATCTAGAATACGAGCATTGGAAGAGAAGGAATTGTCGAAAAAACAACTCTTCCTCTCTTTCCAGATGGTCCAAGAGATGGATCTAGGTAATATAGTCCAGATTGCTTCCTTTGCACCCACTAGTGTTGCCAACTTCCATCTCGATGAGAAACTCAAGGTAAGGGGGAAGACCCACTCTACACCTAATCGAGACAAGAAACAAAAATCGCAAAGACAACCAGACAGACTAGACAATGCAAGAGCAAGCGATCTACTATCTCTTCCTCGAGTAGGCACTATAACAATGATTACCATGTTCCACCCTTTACTCTTTAGTAAGGATCTTATTGGATCCATATAGTAAGACTCACATTCAATGTGAGAGAGAGAGAAAGATGCAGTTTGAAAAAATCTCATTGGATCCGAACCCCAAGGCTACATTTCACTTAAAACTCAATCAAGTCAATTAACTGGAGATAAAAGGAACCAGGCCCTCACTTTTGCATCCATATGTCCTATCCTTCTGAAGTTGCATGCAAAGGAGCCGAGCCAAGAAACTTTTTGGTGAGCTGAGGCCTGAGCTCAGAGCCAGAGGCTTGTCAAGAGCCCAAAGTGAAGCACATACTTGACCTGAGATTCATAAGCACAAGCCAAGCTGGTCGAAGCTTGCTAAGCTATGCTCGTTTATAATATTCACCCCTGGTTTTTAAAATCGAAATATTTTTGTACCATAACCATCCCAATCATCTGATTGCCCCCAAAAAAATATGCATAGTTCACAGATATAATTGGTAAGCAACAATTATAATATCTTATTAGAAATTCAAACTCAGAGCTAAAACTCAGTACTTAAGTGCTAAGAATAACTCAAGCTCGTAGCTACACCGCCAAAAATGAGCTCACAGATTTGATCTCAGTTTACCCACCAAAAGAAAAACTATCTAAGCATCTATAGTGGCATAGACTCCTGTCCACTAGGAAGCTGGCATAAATGTGCTTACATAATAATCTAGCAATGTCATGTTTGAAGATATTTTGATTTTTGAGGTGATAAATCCCACAAGTCAAAAGACCATTGACTTGACGAAGGAAGGAGACTCCTCAAATGTAATCACTAGGGATTCTAATAAGCTTGTCAAGAAATAAGCCTAGAATCATGTGAGCACAGATTTCGTCCACCCACTCACATTGGGATTGAGATTGGGATTAGGAGTCGCCACTTATTAATTCGGAAGAGATAAGTCTCAAGATTATGGATAAGATCTTATGGTATGCATTAGAGTTCTAGGTAAGAGGTTCTATTAAGTCCCCAGGGAAGGTGTTAGGCACCCTAGGACCCTCATTTTGCAATGGTTACCTACTCCCTAGGTATAACCCAAATTAAAGTCAATTATTATTCAAATGCCTTAGTTTTTTAGGTTATATAAATCCAAGAAGGAAAAAGCTAACTAGGGTCGAACTCGGGTTGGGTTGCCTACGTACTCACATGGAGTGAGATCAGACCGAGCGTAGTTCTGGCACATGAGCCCATGCCAAGGCTAGGGGGAGTGTGTGTGCACCGGAGTGGCTTAAGGGTCTAGCTCGAGGGCTAGGGGTGGTTGACCAGGTTAGTCAAGCGCATGGTCTAGGGTTGATTTGGGCCCAGAGGCCAAAGGTTAGCTCGGAGGCTTGGGATTGGGTCCGGCAGCCAAAAGAGGAACCCAGAGGCTAAGGTTTGGGCCCGGTAGGCCGAGGGTTAGCCCGGAGGCTGGGGTGTAGCCTAGTAGGCTAAGGGTTTAGTCCGGTAGACTTAGGCCCTGTAAGTTAAGGGTTAGCCCGGTAGGCTAAGGGTTAGGCCCAGTAGGCCAAGGGTAAGCCCAGTAGGATAAAGGTTAACCCGATAGACTAAAGGTTAGGCCTGATAGGCCAAAGGTATGCCCGGTAGACTAAGGTTGGGCCTGTTAGGCCAAGATCGGACCCGATAGGCCAAAAGAGTTGCTTAACCAGAGTTAAGGGGGAGAGTTAACCATGGTTAGGGCTGTTAATCATGGTTAACAAAGTCCAAAGTCAATTTTTGGTATTTTTTAGATGTTTTTAGAATTTTTTCAGGATTTTTCCAAGGGTTAATTGAGCTTAACCGTGGTTAAAAGTTAATCGGGGTTAAGTTAACCCCAGTTAAGGGTCTAGGGAAGTCAAAGTGGGCCCAGGTAGCATGACAAGGCCTAGAATGGCCTCCTACCTAGTTGAGCCCTGCAAGGCCCACTATTTCAGGAAAACTAGAAATTGCGGTAATTATTCTACCGCCATTTCCAATCTTGCACAAATTAAAAATGTCGGTAGGATAACTACCGTCATTCTTGGTTTTCCAGGAACAGTGGCTTTGCATCCAATGAGAAGGGCCAGAAATGAATCCTAGGGGCTGGCCCATGAGGGTGATTAGGGGGTTCTGCCATGTGTCCTGAGCCTGCTGTGGGCCCTGGGTTTGGTCTGAAATAGGCTCACAATGGCCATGTTTGCACTGTACCAAGAAATCCAGAATATCGGTAGATGGTTTACCGACATTCTGGATAGTTTTCATCTTCATGCATTTTAACCATGGTTAAGCTACTGGGGTGAGTTGGAAGGACCAGGGTATGCAGAGGGAGGTCCTAGGGACTAAGTCTAGGCCTTGGAATGGACTAGGGCTCAACCATAAAGGGTCTACAACTGCTGGAATGGAAACACCCAGAATTGCGATACTGTGTTTACTACCTATTCTGGAAATTTTCTAGAATTCTATTTGTGCCCCTTGGTGTTGCACCATGCCACTTCCAGGGGATCCCTCATGGGCTAAGGGTCCCCTGGAAGGTCTGGGGAGGTGGAGAAGGTTTGTGCACCGTGTGTGGAGGTGTGGGTGTCCATGGAGCCTAAAGGGGGTCCCCTTGCCTATGAGGAAGGCAGGGGGAATCCCCACTCTGGGTTTTACAGAAACTTAAAAACAAAAATAGTCCCCTGGACTTTGGACCAGGGGCTCACATTGTTTTTTACAAAAAGAGAAGGGGGTAGGGGAGGACCCTACCCTGCCGGTTTGCCTCAGATGGCTGCTGCGGTGGGTGGCTGCAATGGCGGTGACTGCAGTGATGGCAGCTGCTTCAGAGAGTCTTCTCTCTGGTGGAGAAGGGGGCTAGCACTCAGGAAAGCAGGGATTCTCTCTAAATTCCCTCAGAACTTCTGATAGGAAAGATGGCATGGGGAAGAAGGGTGGAGGGAAGCTTGGCTTTATTGGAAAAGGAGTTAGGGACCCATGGGGCATGGGGGATTAGTACTAGGGTAGGCAAAGGTATCAGAGGAGAGTGGGGTGGTCCACAAGCATGCCTACCATTCCCTCACAAGGCTAATAAGATAATGGCGGTAGAAACTCTACCGTCATTACAGGTTTTTACCCAAAAAAGGGTCTGGCCCTTCTTGCACGCGATACGGCTGAGGGGTTTGAATTTTTGGGCCAAGGCCAGGGTTGGCCAAGGGTTAAGGCCCTAGGGGCCTTGGCTTGGGTTTTGCATGGGCCTTGGGCCCATGCCCTAGGTTTGTAGGGCTAGGCTAGGACTAGACCTAGGGTTGACTTGAGGTGGACCTAAGGTTTAGGGTTTTAACCTAGGGTTTAACTAGGATTTGACCTTAGGTTTAGCTAGGGTTTGTCCTAGGATTTAGGGTTTAGTTAGGGTTTGACCTAAGGTTGACTGGGTTTGACCTATGATTTAGGGTTTTGACCTAGGGTTAGGGAGCTTAACTATGGTTAAAAAAGAGGGGTAAAATTTGGGTGTTACAAGTCACTCCGTAACCATCTGACAAAACGGCTTTTCTGAATAACTGATTGTATGGTCCACAAACAAGTCAATTCTTGTCTTTGCTTGGGATTCAATAGGCCTCTCTCCCTTAATCTATTTTATTTTATCTCCAGTTAGACCATTTGGAATCTAATTTCTTTTGTGAATTGTCGTATGGTCCCAGGGTCTATTTGTTGGACAAATCGTTTAGAAGGAGAGGAATGAGAGGGTGTTCTACGATATCTCGCATTCGCTAAACACAACTTGGTTATATATAACCAAATAGATTCGTGCTTGGTGTGAGGTCAGGGAGGATGTTGAGTCCCTTGAGCCTCCAATTCTCGTAGCTTTTTCTTAGTTGCTGAGGGTTTTGGGGTGCTCTCTCTCTCTCTCTCTCTCTCTCTCTCTCTCTCTATATATATATATATATATATTAGCGTGGTCAAAATGTCCTACGCAATGCCCAGCCAAGACCCCACCTATTGCCTAGATCATGATCTAGATAGGAACTCTCTAAATCTTATACAATGTAAACAAAAAAAGGGAAAACATTTGGTCGCCAAGGCATCGACTCGCCTAAGGAACCCCCTATTGTAGCATTGCCTAGGTGTCGCCTAGACACTTTGACTACACTTGTGCATATATAGGAGGGAGCCTCCCATCCCTAATAGGATCCCCTACAAGAAAAGGACCTATACGAGTCCCAATGAGTTCCTCTTCCACGGATTAATCTTGTTTTATCCAGAGTCCAGACTGGTCGCCTACTTAAGTACGCAAGCCTTTGGCACTTCATTGAAGTAGGGCGAGCAGCCGGGTAGTGGATTTTTTTAGAAAGAGTCTTTCTTTGGGATTGAGTCTGTCCCTCTTCTCGGTGTGTATGGAATGCAGGAATGAATAGAGCCGCGTAGCGCGTAGCATAGCGAATGTTGAAAGCTCTGCGTATTCTTAATGAACCTTAGGTAGTCAATTGTAGAATTAGAATATACAGCTCCTCTCTGTTTCGTGTATATATATATAAACTCCTTCATTTGCCAATAAAAAAAAAGTCCATTTATTTTACACAATTCAAAGTCCCCTGCATTTGCACCATGTCGATGCAGGATGGATAAGGAATCATCAAGTTCTGGAGCAAACAAATAGAAGTGGGGGCCGAAAAAAAAAAGGGCAAGTGGCTAATGGATAAAGAGAAAGAAAAACAAAAGGCAAGAACTTCTTACCACAATAATAAGTAGTTAAAACACGGGCATCAGGTGCATAGGTCCGTATCTCACTGGACATGTTACGGATGGAATCATACTGTTCCAGGTTTAGCGGCTGAAAGAAAGTAAGGCATATATATTAGTTAATCAGGAGATTCAGGACGATAACAATGGGAACTGTTTCCATGATGAATCACATCAATGAGCAAAATACATGGGGGAAAGAAAAAATAAAACTGAGACTTCAAAGTGGATGAGAAAAAATAAAAATAAAAACAAGAGTATTTTAAGTTTTAACTGTACTAATTACATCAGGTGTATTTATTGCAGACAAAAACCAGATGGAACTGAGACTTAATCCCAGGATCTACAGCCTCAATAATACACCATATAGTGGGTCATTTTTGGAGTAAATTTGATGTAGCATGTTCATACCTCATCCCACAAGTAGAAGTAAGCTTTCTTCCAATGAGTCTTTGTCTTCAAGATTTCAACTTCTTTCCGCAAGGAATCCTTTGCTGCATCACTACTGTTGCATGTCAACAAGCCAGTGGCAGCTCATTAAAATTCATCAAGAACAAATACTACACAGAAGTGTGTGCGAGGCTCATTGCATACCCAGAGAGTACTGGAGCATATGGTACAGCATATGCTGCTAATCTTGGGTCTGAATAGTATTCATCTGATTTTGGATGATCAGCTACAGAAGAAAAAAAAGGTAGTAGAAAAGATTCAGCGAGTACATCTCCACACCAATTTTACCATACGGCATAAAAGTTGAGCTTCCAGTGAGTAAACGAGCATATATGTATATATCAAAAAGGTGGATCACATAAAACCAGACTTGTTTCACTAAGTTACCTGGCCATGGGCAGGTGTATGTTAGGACACGCATACCATCACCCCATCTGCAAAAGTATGGACTAATTCTATATTGAAGGAGCCACTTGAAATGTTGATCCAATGCGCCATACCAGTCATCACTTCCATGTTCCACACCAAAACGATCTTCAATTACAGTTTCAGATATCTGATATATAGTTAAAGGAGCAGGCAGAGTCATATGTTACCAACTTAAATTTAGTCGTTAACTGATCAGCTTAAACACATTGGGACAAAGCTTCTGACAGACAGATTATGTTCCAAAACAATAATTCGAATCACTTGCCCAAGGATCTTCAGCAAGTTTGAATTTAATAATATTATATCTATAAAAGATAAGGGTAGGTTCTTAATCCTTTATAAAGACCAGGAAAAGAAGCAGTCCCGATTTCAAATAACAAATATAACAAGAACAGTGGTGGACAGTTACCAATATGCACCATGTTAATGGTTAATGATGTTTTAACTTTCTATTCGGTTTTTTTTTTTTTTTTTTTTGGTATTGAAATTTATCATAAATAATAGTGTTTAATAAATTTTACGGTATAAAGCTCTTGAAATAATGTGATTATGGTTTTCACAACAGGGAAAACCTTACTAACTCCATTACACATACAGCATTATTTATGCCTATACAATAACATTTATTGGCCATCACTGTTACAGCAGAAACATACCTGTTTTTTGTAATCAAGGATGCATTTATCAGCAAAAATACAGAACACGCCACAGGGCCCGTAGTACACAGAAAATGTTAAGACCATAGATTTTGAAAGAAGATTTTATTAAGGAAAACTGCAAACTTTCTTAACCAATAATAGAATAATTACATAAGAACATGAACGTAATCAGAAGGTCAGGGCCATAGCAGCTGCAAGGCCAAAAGGGAAACCTCAAGATCAAATCAGAACCGCCTTCATCTCATTGTGCCATCAGAAATACACAAGATAAAACATAACCAAAACCTAAGCATCATGTCTCCTATTTCTAGTAAACAACTTCCCCCAGAACATAGACTGAATACCAACATTAATTACAGACATAATATTTTCTCCAGCTTCTTGGGCCCAAACTAACAAAAAATCTCACAAAATTTCTAGAAATAGTAATTAAAGACCCAGAGAAAGATCACCAAAAAAATTCATAGAACACCTAAACTATACAATACATAGAAAGTTATATTTCTCTAAACCACCGCACCAAAATGAAATCATCATAATCAGTGCCTCATCCCAAATATTTGGGGGTTGTCAATGCGAGTCCTGAATCCCCATTCCACTCTATTAAAAGTCATGACTTTGGTCAAATTGTGTGCTATCATATCTTTTCGCACTATCTCCATTCACGTCATTTTTTGGCTTCCTATCACCCTTTGAAATCCTTCTACCAGCACCAACTCATTCCTCACTGGTGCCGTCATTGGTCTTCGATAAATGTGTTCAAACCATCTCAATTGACTCTCCCTTATATCTTTTGATCAATAATAAAGGTCAGATATATTAAATATCAGCAAAAGTACATAGAGGTTCACCGATAGGTGAAACACAAGAGAAAATACAGCAGAAAGAAAGAAAGGAGACCACACTATCTAGGTACAAAAAAATATCCTAGCTCATCTTTGTTGGTTCTGATTAAATACAAAAAGGATAGGATATTTAGAAATGTTGAAGAAAATCTTCTCAACTGGGTGGGAGGAGTTTTCAAACACCTTTCGTTCATCTCCTCCCAAACATCTCACCAGATCATTCTAGGGATAGCATCCAAATCACTTTATGCATGTTAGTTGTTCAATTCAAAACCCAACCGGAGATTAGAACCTTAAAGCTACAAGGAAAACCCACAACACTCCCAAACAGGAAAAGAAAAGCCCCCAATTCCCACTAACAAGAGAAAAAGTGGACAAATTGGTGGTCAGTAGTCGATCTCCCTTATTTTATCACCTAGAAGAGATGGTCCTAGATTGTCCATAATACAATCATTTCCAATCTTATCTTTCATAGTCGTTTCACTCATCTATCTCAACAAATATAAATGTTGCTTCTTGGTTGCCCAACATTCTACTCCATAATGTTGGTTTTATCGAGGGCTGGACACTTTTTGAAACATTGGTGGGTTGGACACCTTGTGAAACATTGGTGTTCCATTCAGGAAAATTTTGACTTAGCATGGCTACATAATCTGCTGTAATTCTGTTTTCGGTTTTTCTACTTGTTCTCCTACTTTAGGTAGCCTTTGGGCTTAGGTTCACTGCCTTGTGAACCTCTAGCCCCCCCTTGTACCTCTCTTTCTTGATTATATATACATCTCTATTAGCAATCAAAAACAAATGTTGGTTTTATCGATATTAGGGGGTGTCAATGGCTCGGGCTAGTCTACAGCCTAGAACCTTAGGCCTAAGGCCCGTTTTACTAGACTTCAAGCCGGGCTTGACTTGAGCTCGAGCCCATTGGCAACCCTAATTGGAATGTATTGATCACATAACACTCTGAAAGCACATCCACTTTATTCACTCAGCTCTAATTTTATAGGCAAAATCCTTAAGAACATTGAGTGAAGATACCAGAATTTGTCACTTTAGGGTCTCTCTTGGTCATCAATCTTAACTATCGCATCAACCATCTTCATGTTTTACTAAAGTTCCATTTCAAATGTTCTATCCTAGTCCAACTTATTTTAACCCTTTTAGATTCTAGGGTATCCATTCATAATTCTAATTTTACTTACCCCTCTTTAGTTTTATAAATTAATACCATTTCAACAATAAAATAACATATACCACGAAACCTCCTCTTCAATATGAACCGCCAATCCATCCATAACCAATATAAAAAGATACAGGCTCATAGTTGACCCCTGATGTAATCCTCTTGTCAAAGGGAATTTAATATCCCCTCACCGTAATTAAAATTCCATCATTCTCATACTTGATGATACCAATATTTTCTCAAAAACCCTTTCTTTCACATCACCCACTAGATTAATTCTTTAAGGATCATATATGCTTTCTCTAAGTCTGTAAATAACATAAAGAAATTTGTCTTCTTCTCCCTAAACTTATCCATTATTGGTCTAAGTAAAAAGATAGCCTCAATAGTAATTAGTAAGTCCCCGAGGTGAATCCAAATCGGTTTTCTAAAAACAAATTATTTTCCTTAATATTTAATCCATCACTCTCTCCTATAACTTCATAATGACTCATAAATTTGATTCCGCGATAATTGGTAAGACTTTGGATATCTCCTTTATTATTGTAGTCTTCAAAATATTATTAAACTTTGTAAGCCATGATTTTCTCATATAATTTTTCACACTTCAATTGAAATATCATGTAGCCCTAGGGCCTTTCCTATATCCCTCCTATTAAGAGCTTCTTTCACTTTATTTACCCTGATTATATGAAAATAATAATGTTCTCCGATCACCTAGGTTAGCGTCTCCACCTAGTCAAATTCCATTAGTGTTATCTTCATTACTAGAATATCCTATTCATCTCTCATTAATCTCTCCATCCTTCACTAGGACTCTCTGATGATCGCCTTAAAGCATCTAATGTGATTTAGGCCTCTAGTTTTCCTCTTCCTAACTCTTGCAAAATTATAGACATTTTTCTCACCCTCGCTTGTGCCCAACAAACAGATATTGTACCATTCCAAAAGCACAACAAACCATGATGCTGCGGTCAAATTAACCATACCAACAAACTCTGTAAAAAAAAAAGAGTTGACAACATGTCCATTGCCCACCAGACACCAACAAAGTACCATTTTTTCGTGAAATCTGCCTTCCACGACAAGTGTCACAATGTGGGACCCCAAAAAAACGTGGGAAGCCAAGAGGACTTAAGATGAAAAGAAAAGTAATTTATGTAAATAAAGAAGCATGTGCCCTCCTATGCCCTGTAGCTAAATGAATAGCAGCAAGCAATCAAACATACTATAATAAAACACATGCCAGCAACAACTGACAATTTTAAGTCGAGAGATGGATGAAAGAGGATACTAATACAGAAAAACAGGAAACGAGCATGTCCAGCTGAATTGGAAAGCATGTCTTGTAGTCAAATACTAAGATATTCGCCTGTCCATAGGTGTACTAAGCAGTTACACTACTTAGAATCCCCAATTCACGCAACTAAAATCACTTTTTAAATTTGTAAACAAGTTCTGAACTCAGATAACCTTACGACAAACAAACAGTTTAGTAACACATGCACCTACAACATCATGAAAGAAGAGAAAAAAAATTGGGAAAAGACTGGAGTTCAATTTCTCTATCCTAATAGATTTGGGTTACATCATCCATTCTCTACATTTTAAACAGTACCAATAACTTTTTCCCTGGAAATACACATTCACTTTTTTGGACCATTAAAGTGAAAAATTGTTAAAGGATACACCAAAAACAGCTGGAAGTGAAGGTGTTGCCGGAAGAATGAAGTCCCACACAGTCACACTTAATTTCAAACGTACTGAAAGGTTTGTAAAAGCATCTTCATCCATCATATCAACTGGCCCGTTATCTGGAAAGAACTCGGTAAATGATGATGACAGAAGAACTCTTTTTAAAGATGTAGTTGCAGATTTCACTCTTTCTACCTAAAAAAATAAGAGCTCATAAGAATAGCTTATAGCCAGCCCAGGGCATACAAGAGAAAAAAACTATACATAGTTTTCAGAAACCCACCACTTCCTCCAATGGTTTTCCATCAAGGGGTTCCACAATTTCAAGACAGTTCCTCAGTTCTTTGTATATCTGATGCTTCTCGGTTTTAGCCAGGCATGGTGCTGAAGACCTGTGAGTAGAAAGAATAAGCATATGTAGAAAAGTAAAATGTCTAGATAGATATAACTTGAAAATATAAATTATATCAACCGTTCTGGACTGTTGTGAACACTGGAAACATCAAAACTCTCAGAAATTCTCAACAATAACAATTGGAAAACTACAATCCGTGGATCAAAACTAATGTTTTAACTGAAGTAAAGAGGACAGGTTATCACTCTGCATCTGCCTTCACAGCAGTTATGAAAAAGTCCCCTTCATATTGACCAGGAGGTTGTCCAGTAGGGACATCTATTGAAACCCAAATTGCTGTTGTTTCTCTGCAACAAAGAAACTATCTCGATTACTGGCTGGCAGAAGATGCTATTCAGTATGATTCAAAATACTGCAAAACTATAAAAATCAATCTTAAGTTATTCATATGAACAGTACCCCGGAAGTAGGTTTATTTGAGTGACTGGCAGAGTAAGGGGTACAAGAGCATCAGGCACACCTAAGATGGGCACCACACGCCGCAACGTCAGTGATTGTCCAACAACCAACCTGCCCCAGCCATTATCAGGAATATTATGTTCGTGGAAATAAAACCTAAAGAAGTGCAGGAGTAGCATGTCTTCAAGAAACCAACCTATCACCAGAAGTGGAGCACAAGTCAGTACAGTGAACTTGTACAACCCCTGCAATACCAGGACCACCCCAAGAAGCTTTTGGACGTATAGCAATTTGAACACTTTCCCTCTCGTTTCTTGACGCCAAAATTGTTACCTTCAAGGCAAACTAGACCTCAAAACCCAGAACATTATACAATTTAATAACAAATGAGTAATTACAACAGAAAATGAAACAATAATGTGACAGTAGTTACAGGCAAAGATTAAAAATACAGTTTCGGAGGATGTATCGGCCCCAACCAAAACCTATAAACTCCACTGTTGGGTTGAAATCGGACTTCATTACAGTCCATTTTTTTACGATTATTAACATTGTTTTTAGCCACTAAGCTCCATAGATGCGTGGTGATTTTGGTCTGGATTTGTAGCACATTCTCAGAACATTGGAGATTGTTTTCCACAATTACTTTGGGTTGAGTTTGGACTGGTTTTGGCAGCCCGTTCTTCATCTCGTTTTTTAATATATCTTCAATCAGTTAAATTCAACACCTTGAAATGATTTCAGATGAGGTGGGCAATCCTTTCTGAGGATGTTTTGAGCTATTTTAATTTAATGGTTCTGGATCGATTTCGGATGGGCAAGTATGCGTCTGTTCTCTGTAATATAAATCATAGGTTGGTTTACAAAATTACAAAGCCATGTTTGCAATGGCATAGGCAATGACTGTCAAGTGTCTACGAGTTAAGCAACAATTTCAGATTAGCATTGCCTTGATGGGCAGGACTAACACTTAATTTTTGATTGCTTCCCACGAGCCATGGTTCTTTAGACATGATGTCTACTTTTGGAATTTCGGATTGCATTGAAACGGCCCAACATTTTAGTTTTACAAGTGATGTTTTCGGTTCATAATTCTTATAGGTAGCTAGATTTTTAATCTTTAGGCTACTTTAGGTAGCTATGCGTCTTACAGTATTATACTTGGCTTAGCCGCTTAGGTGATAACAAGTCCTCTAATAACTGAATTTGATTATTTGAGTTTCAGGAACATTAGATTGCTTACAACAGGAGTTCATTAGACCTTTGGCTTAATTCATGGAATAATTAGCAATTCAAGGTCAGGCAAGATTATTATTATGACTCAGGTTCTCATTTACGAAGGTCAAGTTTCTTTGGTCTTTTCTCCTTGCAGCTTGATTGATTTAATATATTCATCATTCTATTAAACTAAATAGCATATGTCTAAAGTCTTTTGATACAACTAGTCACGGATGTTAAACCAGTATTTAGCTTCAATTGGGTTTAATAAGTAGGAAACCATCACATTGCCAGGTGTCTAGAGGTGCCTACTACCTTTCTTAACACAACGAAATCCCAATCTTATATCTATAGCTTCGACCAAAACCCCGTTTTTGATGAAGCAAAGCCTTACAAATTAGATGACTTCAGGATTTCCTATCAGACCCAAGATCTCTTACAGGATTTTTTTTATAGGTAAATGAGATCAATATAATATAAAAGGCAAGAATGTACAAAAGAGAGTTCATCGATGGGTGAACAAGAATAAATGGATACAAATAAGAGCAACAACAAAAAGAAAAATCAAAATCCATGCACAAAGAAATGCGACTTCCCTATCTCCTCATAGTCGCTTCCGATAGAACACGAAGAGAAAAGCAAGTTGTAGATGTCAAGGATGAGCTTCTCATATGGCTGGTAAATGAACCGAGCAACTCACAAACAACTTGAGCTCAGCTTGTTAAGAGTTTGTTTGAGCTTGTTTATCCAATAAACGAACTGTGCTAGAGCTTGCCTTTGGAGCTCGTTTGGTTAACGAGCTGAGCTCGAAAATGCATGTACTTGGCTTGTTAATGTCTCGTTTAGTATTATAATATATATATATATATAATTATCCGGTTAAGTATCTACTATATGAATATAAAAGGAAAATAGAAATACACATGTGTTGTAAATTTTGACCTTGTTTGTTGATCTGAAATAAAATAATCTGGATCTTTGATCTAAAAAGTCCGAAAGGTACTCAAGCCGAGCTCGAGCTAATAGTTTTGTCCACGAGTTGAACTTGAACAAGAATAGTGAAACTCGAGTCAAGCTCAAACACTCCTGTAAGTTAACGAGCTAAGCTTGAACACCTACTACTCTGCTTGATTACAACCCTAGCTTCCCATCTAAAACTGAAGAATTATCAAACGCCCTTATTGTGACACCCCGAACCCGCGCCTAGGAAATCAAGTTCCAAGACGAATGCTCGTTCGTCATAACCACGCATGCGGAAGACTTTACTCACGAAAATGCGGGAATTTTTTAACTTTTCTTATGAGCTTACATAAACAATAACAACTGTCATCATAATAACTCATCATAAACAAATGCATTACCTCACTGGCTACAGTAGCCCTAACTTTTGACGCCACAACTGCGCCAGAACACTTTCCAGACTATCAAGCTACCCGCTTCAGAATCTGAAAGCATTAAATGAGAGGAGTGAGCCATAGAGCCCAGCAAAATCCACAATCCATCTAGGCTATTTTTCACTTAATAACATTCATCAATAACACTATAGTATTGCAATACAATTCTCATATTATAATAATATATCATATCGTAATTTGTGACCCGAGGTCACTCAGGGCTATTTCACCCTATCCTGAGGTTTCCAAGCTCCAATTGCCAAGATCATCCAATCATCGTCTACAACACTAGGTTACCGTTCCAGATAACCGCTCACACTCTATCTTTGAGTCCGCAGACTCAATATCCACTTTAGAGTCCGTAGACTCGTTATCCATTTCCGAATCCGTTACCATCAACTTTGTTACCATGGCGTCCCATACCCCTATGATAATTATCGAGATCAACCGGCCTTACACCCAATGAAATCAAACCTTGAAACCTTAAAACTCCGTATAACCTTGAGTTCATAGACTCAATACATAATTTGGGTCTTCACCAGCTAGAACCAACACAAATCATCTGATCTCAGCCACGATGGGGAACTCGTCCTCACAGATTTCTAATCAAGCAACACAACCATCTGACTCAGCCACGGTGGGGAAACTCTATCCTCACGGCATATCTATCAGGTAACACAACCATTTGACTCAGTCACGGTACGAACGGCATATCTATCAGAGGCATCACAACCATCTAACTCAGCTTTGGAACGGCATATCTATCCGACAACACAACCATCTGACTCAGCTACGGTACAGACATCATATCTATTAGAGGCATCACAACCATCTGACTCAGCCTCGGTACGATATATCTATCAGACAACACAACCATCTAACTCAGCCACGGTACGGACAGCATATCTATCAGAGGCATCACAATCATCTGACTCAGCCTCGATACAGCATATCTATCAGACAACACAACCATCTAACTCAACCACGGTACGGACGACATATCTATCAGATGCATCACAACCATCTGACTCAACCTCGGTATGGCATATCTATCAAATAACACAATCATCTTACTCAGTCACGGTACGGACGACAAATCTATCAGAGGCATCATAACCAACTGACTCAGCCTTGGTACGACATATCTATCAGACAACACAACCATCTGACTCAGCCACGGTACGGACGACATATTTATGAGAGGCATCACAACCATCTGACGGAGCCTCGGTACGGCATATTTATCAAACAACACAACCATCTGACTCAACCACGGTACGAACAGCATATCTATCAGAGGCATTACAACCATCTGACTCAACCTCGGTACGGCATAGCTATCACACAACACAACCATCTGACTCAGCCACTGTGAAGAAACTCTATCCTCACGGCATATCTATCAGATAACACAACCATCTAACTCAGCCACGGTGGGGAAACTCTAACCTCATGGCATATCTATAAAAAATAACACAACCATCGGTTCTCTCCTAACCTAGTCAAAGAGAATCTATGGATAACACTCCACCCACTCCCGACTATCAATCACGGAGGACTACACAATACGACCACTCCAGACCTAGCCAAAGAGGATCTATGGATATTTGATCCACCCACTCCCGACTATCCGTTACGGAGAAACCAAAACGAATATTTGTCATCACAGCCTCTATTGGGTGTATACCTGTCGATCCAGGTCATCAAAGTAACATCATTGAGTTCGTAAACTCAATACATCACTGATCCGTAAACCCCAATCAACTCTGGGCCCATAGGCCCAATGTCATCCTAACTCTCCTGACTATCAGTCACAGAGGAACCCCGGCTCTTTACAGACATTGTCTCTCCGTACCTAGCCAAAGAGGGACCACAGAGAGCATTTAACACAGTTAAGTTGTCTAACTGTAATAAATCCTCGATTAATCCAAGTCTCGCTTGATTAATGGAATAAGTTGGGTCTCGCGCCTGTAGACCAAGTCCGAAAGTATACGGTTCCGATGAGGACCATCTCCGGGCAGATGGATCCGCCCATCGCCATCCAAATAACACCACATCATTCAATATTGTTCCGATAGGGAACCATCCGGGCCAATGGATCCGTCCATCGCCCTAACAACCGTCCAAACACATCACATCACACAATATTGTTCTAATAGGGAACCTATTCGGACCAATGGATCCGTCCATTGCCCTAACAGCCGTCCAAACACATCACATCACACAATATTGTTCCAATAGGGAACCTATTCGAACCAATTGATTTGTCCATCGCCCTAACAGCCATCCAAACACATCACATCACACAATATTGTTCCAATAGGAAACTTATTCGGACCAATGGATCCGTCCATCACCTTACATGACACTCAAATCCACTTTTCATCACCCAAGAGTGATGCTACATCATACCCGGGACCCAATCAGGGTTTCCGGAAGGCCCACATGAAGTCTACACTTCATCACAACCCAAACAAGCAAGCCTGGGCACTGGCGATCGAGTGTCAGTGTTGGGCGATCGATTGCCCACTGTTCAGTGACCCAAATCCGGGGTTTTTAACATCCTAGACCGAGGCTACATTCCTCTCTTCACTTTTTCATGCCCCAACACCTTCCCATAAAGCATCCATGGGGTCTCCGACCCTTTTTCATCCACACCAAAACACATGAATCCATTCTACATACAATTTATAGCAATTAAAAGGGAACAGAGAAGAGATGGAAGGGGTTTTTACCCATTTTACACATACAACTGGTTTCGGGCCCTTTTTCATCCACACCATAAAGCAAGAACATCATATATGACAAGAAAAACATATTTAAAAGGGAAAATAGGAAGGAGAGAAAAGGGATTTTACTTCTTTCACACTTCGAGACGTCTAAGGCCAAAACGGACACCACCAACATGCTTGGGAGGACGATCAACCCCAAAGTGAAGCTCCTCGCCTTCAAACCTTCACTTTCTCTCTCTAGATTTCTCCATTTCTCTCTCCACACGCTAATCGAGGCGTCGGGGAAGAAATCGGACGCCACCAACGCGTCGGGAGCGTCTAACACTGCCACGGTGGACCTCCCCTTTCTTTCTCTCTCTTCTTTCTGTCTCTTTCCCTTTCTCTCTCTAAAATGGAATTCAACAGAGTTTGCGCACTCTGTTGGAACCGTGAAAAATGAGAGGCTTACCCTCTTTATATAGGCAATGGGGTGAGATCATGTGCAAAAGCACATGACCATTAAGGTGTGGAAAGTTAAATTCGACCGGTTGACTTTTTGACCATTTTTCTGATTTTTTCGCACATATAAGTCTTCGAAACTTTATTAAATGTCGTCCGATTTTCACGAAACTTCAAGTGATTCAACTAGGGGCAGTCTGACACCTACTGTAAAAATTTCGGGGAAAATAATGAGTTTTGACAGTAAGTAAATCCAAAAGAAAACTGCAAAACCCACTAATTTCCTGATTTCGAACACAAAACACGTTGCCGTTTCTTCATATGAGATAATAAATTAACGAAACGACAGACGGTAGTCCTCACGGCCGACCGGCATACCGTGGTACCAGCCGTACAAATTTCTATTAGAATTATTGCGACTTCTCTCGATTTTCTTACATACAAGACTTCCGTGGTCCCGCAAATCGATACACGACGAATCCAGCACGACAGTTGATCGTCCAGGTAGTCGACCCGCACATTGTGTACGATTTTCCAGTAAAAATACTGAAATTTCCTCGGTACAATCTAATCCCGAACAAAACCCACTTTTCACCAATTTAACCGACACTTAACTATTTAATCATGGTTAAGGACCCATAAATTATTATCTTAAAATTTCGGGTCGTTACACTTATGTACCTTTCCTCTCACATGCCCACACAAATGACTCAGAAAGAAGCTTCCAAATCACTTTCTAAGTTTCGTCCACATGTCTCAAGAACCAACTAGAGACTAAGAGATTAGAGCTAGCAGGGAAGACCCTAGCACCCTCAAGCGAGAGAGGAAATGACCAAAAATTGCCAAATAAATAAAACATCTCTTAGCCAGTCTCCATCCCCCACTCTTCAAGTGCTCCAGTGAGAATTTTGTTCAAATAAGCATTCTATAGGACGAATGTAATCATAGATTTTTTTTGTAATCTAAGAATGTAATCTTATATGGAATACCAAGTTTCCATACTACATGTAAGGAAAAAGGAGAGCTAGGACTAACCCTCAAAGTCTGGTAGAGTGATCTCACACTGAACTGGCCCTCACTATCCATGGACCAAATCCAACCATTGCAAGTAAGGGTTTAGGCTTTATAACATAAATGAATCTCAAGAGTCTTAAAAATCCCCCACCTCCCAATCATTTGAGCCCCTTCTCAACTTAGGCACTGACATCATCTCATCATAACTAAACTCTTAGCATGAATCTACCATATAATGCTTGTCACATGCCAAATAATAAAAATCACTGAAAGCGTTCTTAAGCAACTTATCACCACACCAAGGGTCCTCCTAAAATTTGATATCTCTATTTGAACCAATTTTGAATGAAATATGCTTATTGGATTGCTCTTTACCCATGACAATAGCTTTCCACAAATTGATCTCATAAGGTCTCTTAACATTCTTTGGGTCCCACGCCAACTCATACCCAAATTTTGCCACAATAACCTTCCCACAGGCTTTCTCTCTCTTCCCCGAACTCCAAAGCCACATTCCATAAAGAGCTAAATTTTTTATAGTTTGAGATTCTGAATTTTTCTTATCCATTTAGATTTAACCTTAATTCTAGTTTGGATGGTAAAAAAATCCATTGCTTTCAATATGCATATGCATAGGTAAACTAAAAAATGTAAGTGTATATGCCTACGTACATTTTTTTAATCTGTAATCAAGAGAATATATTTATCAAAAGAGGAATAAAAAATGCAGAAAATAAAGAAGAAGAGTTTACAACAGCATAAACTCAAGACAAAAGCAAATAAAGAGCAGGATATTTGAAACATGCAGGAACCCAAGAAGCTCTGAGCCAGTCTTAACTCAATACCGCACTCAAGTCCACCCTATCACTCTGAATGAAGACCCAATCGAGGACCAAAGGATGCATAAGGTGCTAACCCAAATATTAATAGTAGTGATCTCACTGAGAATCGACTATTGTTGTCTATAGACCAAATTTTACGGTCCATGTCCTGTGGACGCAAAAGGAAAGACCCAAGACGCAATAAAAGCCGACCTAGATCCTCAAATTCCCAATCATTTAAGCCTCACCTCAGCTTAGGACACCACACCACCCTCTCCTCCCAAAATTCAAAGTAGTCCCCCACTAGAGCATTCATGTCTATAGCCAGGAGGAAAATGCTACCAAAGACATCCTTTAATTTCTTGACGCCGCACCAAACATCTTTTCAAAAACGAACCTCTGATCCTCTACTCACCTTGAAACTAAACTTGGGCACCACTAGATTAATAACTCTCATAGTACCCTTCCACAAACCTACCCCATAGGATCTCTTTACCTCCTGCGGGATCCAACAAGATTTCTCCCCATAAATTGCCACTATGATGGCCTGCCATAGACTCTCTCCTCCTCGAATCTCCAAACCCATTTGCCTAACAAAACCCTATTCATTTGAACTAAAGACCTCATATTCAGACCCCCCCCACACCTCTTTGGGCGATAGATAGTATCCCACGCAACTAGATGGTACTAAAATCTATCGCCTTGACCATTCCAGAGAAACTGCTGCTGCAATTTCTCCAAAGACAAAGCTATCAACCTAGGGATGGTGTGGGTGGACATAAAGTAGGTTGGAAAGCTATTGAGTGTGCTTTTGATAAGGGTCAGTTTGCCTCCCTAGGATAAGAAGGATGATTTCCATTCTGATAGTCGATTGGCAAATCTTTCCAGTATCGGGGTCTACACAGTCTTTGACTTAAAACCCGCCCCAGGGGGCATGTCAAGATACACTGATAGAAGAGACCCCACTTGGCACAATAGACATGATGCTAATTGCTCTACTTCCAACACCTCCCCAACAGTCATGATCTCGAATTTCATCAGGTTAACCCTCAAACCTGAAACTGCTTCGAAACATCGCAATAAACACAAAGAAAAATTAAATTATGAGGCGAAGAGTCGCAAAAGATAAGGATATCATCCGCAAATTAGAGGTGTGAGATACGCAGACGGTCCCTTCCTAACGAGAAACCATCAAACACCGGACCATTTGCTATGAACAACATCCAGCTTAAAGCCTCTGAAATTATGACAAACAAAAACGAAGATAGGGGATCTCCTTGTCTCAGTCCCCTAGAGCTTTCTCGAAATTGATGAGAATGGAAAATGACACCGATGGAATGTACATCCTCATCCATTGCCACCACTTAAAGCCAAAACTCATCATGCCTAATACATAGTCCAGAAATTCTCAGTCCACATGATCGTAAGCTTTCTGGAAATTCACTTTACATAGGATGCCGGCACCTTAGATCTAATAGGGTCATCTGTGCATTCATTGGCGATCAAGATATCATCCAAAATCTGCCTATCCCCCACAAACATCCCTTGTTCTGGTGAAATGATTGATCCCATCACAGATTTTAGTCTCACGGCTAGGCCCTTGGACAAGATCTTGTAAACACTGCCAACCAGACTAATAGGACAAAAATCCTAAATTTCTTATGCTCCCTCCTTTTTCGTAATCAACACCACAAAAGTGTTGTTAATTACCCTATCAAACCTGCCCGACACATACAACTCCTTCATAACCTCTACAAAATCATTCCCCACTATCTCCCAACAAGATATGTAGAACTCAATAGTAAACCCATCAGGCCTGGGGTCTTGTCCCCGACCATCCCTTTCATGACTCTTGAAATCTCCACCATCTCATAAATCCTTCTTGTAGGATACAACACTCTCCACAATGGCTTCATTCCCCTCCTTCCAATGCCCATTAACTTTTAGTTTGGAGCCTTGGAGATGAAGTTTCTCTTTTTGTGGGAGTTTGTCATTCTATGAAAGAACTTTGTATTCCAATCCCCCTCTTTCAGCCATCTAATTCTTGACTTTTGCTTCCAACTGATCTCTTCCAATCTCAGAACCCTCAAGCATTCGAGTTTTTTCTCCTCCTTAACTCGGATTTCTTCATTGGGTTGAATTCTCAATTCCTCGATAATATCCAAGTCACCAATTTCCCGTAAAAGGATAGCTAATGTAGCCTATAAATTACCAAAAATCTCCCTATTCCACACCATTAGTCTAACCTTCAAGGCTTTAAGTTTAAGACCAAATCTAGTGTTGGCAGACCCCATCCACCCTCGGATTGCCACAATCCCACTAATCTTATTGTCTATATTCTTAAAACTATCATCCTCAAGCCACAAATTCTCGAATTGAAAAAGAGTGGGACCTCCTCTGAAGTTTCCCAACTCCAGAACAATTGGAACATGATCTAAAATAAGCATAAGAAAAACTGTTTGGATAAAGTTCGGGAACTAATTTCCCAATCCGGACTGACGATGAATCTATCCAATCTACTCACCCTCACGTTTGCAACCAAATGAGACCAAGTAAATTGAGCTCCAGACAAGGGAATATTAATCAAACTCTAACGGAAAATAAAATCTCCAAATCTCTTCATTTTTGCAGTGGTTGCTCAACCTCCTTTCCTCTCTCTAGATGACCTAATACTATTAAAATCGTCTCCCAAACACCACGGCACATCCCATCGGACACCAACATCATCCAATTCGGACCAAAAATCTGAGTCATCCACATTCCCACATTCCCCGATGGACCATAGACCCCCGAGAATACCTAAGTAAAATTATCTCCTCTTAGTCTACATAGGATTGATATAGAATAAGCTCCCAATTCTGACTCCATCACCTCCAGTCTCTCTTTATCCCAGAGTAAAAGAATGTCCCCCTGATGCTCCAATTGATGAGATGGCTAGCCATTCCGGAGATGAACCATCTCAAATATCCCTGATGATGCAGTCCTTAATTACCTCTAGGCTCTAACTGGGTTTCTTGAATGCACATGATCATAGGTCTTTTTGAGATAACAAACTTTTTTACTACAATCCTTTTCTCCTCTAACCCTCTCACATTCCAAGACATAATAATGGCCTAACATTGATGAACTCGACACACCCTTCCTACCCTAGGGCTGACCGACACACCTCTAGACGACCCTATACTGCCATGTATCTTTATATGTATTAGTGTAGTCAAAAGGTTTAGGCAGCGCCAAAGCCACCGTCTCGCCAAGCAAGGCACTCAATCACCTATGCAGGCTCTAGGCGGGTACTCATTAAGACAAGGTCGCTGGCAATCCCTAGGCCACATTTTTAGGGCACTAAAGCACTAGTGACAAGGTCCCACACAACTATATGCTATTTACAAAAACATAAAAATTAACAAATATATATATGAGAGAGAGAGAGAGAGAGAGAAAAAAAAACATTTTTTCACTTAAAAGACTTTGCCTAGGGTTTCTGCATCTAGCTCTCCCCCTCTTCCCAAACTATGCTCTTTATTTTTAGTAGCAATCTTTTGTTCTTATGTATGCTTTATTTTTCAGTTTTTAATCTTTATCTCAATTATATATGGGAATCTAAAATTTTACAATTTTTATAAATGGAGTAAATTTTGGTGACCTACGCAACGGTTCGCCTAGAAAATCACTAGCGTCTAGGCACTTTTTTTACTACACCAATATGCATATGCATAGCATACGGATATGCAACTGTGCAAGTGGAGCTACATGACCTCATGCATGCTTTCATGTATAAAGGCAGGGAGGCATCACTGCCGTCATCATGTACATATATAAGTAAAAACAATTTATAGGAATACGTTCTATTTGGAAGCAAGCTTCATCAGCCCACTCATTTTACCCGTAAAAATTATGTAGGAATATGTATGTAGATTGTCGACTACACATGCATGGATGTGAAAGAGGAGTAGTATATGAGTACTTAGATTTGAACTTGCATCATAAAAACTTAATTATATGACTTGGAGGAAATCAGGTCGCAGACACAACACACCAGAAAAATAATGCACACACACTTACACAACAAACCAGAAAAATAATGCACAGACTTACAGGCTCCAAAGGTCGAGGCATTTCTTGCTGCCCCACATTTGCAGTGCTTGGCATGCACCACACATGCAATAAATCTGTGGATGGAACCTTGGTGGGATCAACTGATCCACTGAGAGGATTTGAACCATGTATGCTGCCATCATTCCATCCATAGCCCGTCCCTCCTCCAGCAACACCCTCAACAGGAGGCACAATAACATCCTGAGGATTCCCTCCTGGGTAGATTAAACAGATCAAAAGGCGACAATATAACATTTCCAAGTATTGAATTCAAACTGCAGCATAAGCACTCAACTCGCAATAGAGGAGAAAACAGATGCAAAAGAAACATATATAGTAGAAAAGAATGGCTTGCATTCTAAAAGTAAGAACGTGGTTCTTAATAAATATATTTCTTGTTTGCTGTTTGCCAAGCTAATATGATTTCAGCTTGCATAAGCTCATGGCCATACAAAATTCACAATATAAAGAGAAGGGGAAAGGGGAAACAGTTCGATTCAACGCCATAAACAGACTTCTAAAGAATCGGAGACCCCAAGTATAAGAGATTAATGGAACTACAGGTTGAAATCACCACACCTATTTCACAGTCCCCAATTTGAAAACAGTCAAGATATCATATAAACTCGCGGGAGATCTGCTGTCATGTAATTTATCAGTATGAGCACTTGGCAACCATTTTCAAATTTTAGTCGAGTTCTGTCGTCTCATTTTCAGTTAATCATTCACCCCTAAGAATTGGATCAAATACAAGTAAAAATAAAATAAAAATCAGAACTACTTCCCCAGTTATATTAAACTAGAAGTAAAACCCCCTCATAATCTCAGAAACACTTGAAAATGCCTCGTCTCTAAACATGGGAAGGAGAACGAAGAAGGACGAAACCCTAGAACATAGAATAAAACACTAGAAGTTTGGAGAAACTGATTAATCATCCGGAAAACGGTGGAATGAATCTATAATCGCCATTAACGAAACATAAAACGATCGATTCATATATGCCAAACAAAAAAAAAAGGGAAGGTAAAGTTGCAGAGCCTGACCCGTATTCTCCATTTTTTTAGGGTGTATTTTTTTCTCTGCTTTTGATCTCTTCGATCGTGAGATTATCTTTCGAATTCTGTTATATCACAGATGGTTGCTGGAAAGACGTTTCGCACTTTGTAGTTTGCAGCATGTCGAGAAATCGAGGTTGTTTTTATATAATGAAGGAAAATAATCACCTACTCGGTCGGTGATGCAAGGAGGGCGTCTCAGCTCCCCTATTCTTGCCACGTGTCTTCTTTTTAACTCTATGGTTAAGATTCAGCATTCCTAGCAGCCTCATCAGAATAACCAAAAAGTTAAGGGCCCCTTTGGATGCACTTTCGTTTTCCAGTGTTTTGTTTTCTTTTTTAAAAAACTAAACTGTGTTCAAATTTTTTATGTAGAAAATATGTTTGGCGTTATTAATTGTTACTTGTTTTAAAAAATAAAATATATGTTTGGAAAATATGATGAATATAATAATGAGTAAGCAATTCCAATCCATAGTGGTGGTGATGGTGGTGGTGGTGGTGATTGTGGTGGTGATGGTGGTTGAGTGATGTTGGTGGTGTTGGTGGTAGAGTGGTTGTGGTGGTGGTAAGTGGTGGAGTGGTGAGTGATGGTGGGGTGGTGGTGGTGGTGAGTGGTGGTGGTGGTGGTTGAGTGGTGTTGGTGGTGGAGTGGTTGTGGTGGTGGTGGTGGTGATTGTGGAGTGGTGTTGGTGGTGGAGTGGTGATGGTATTAGAGTGTTGGTGCATAGTGATTTTGTTTTTGTTTTTTGTTTCCAAAATCAGAGGTAACTGAAATTTTCTATTATCTTGATTTTCAAAAATTTTACAGCTAATTTTTAAAAACCAAAAATAGAAACATGTTTACCAAACATGTTTTGTGTAAAAGTTTCCAAATTTTTGTTTTTAAAAACGGAAGTGCAACCAAACGGGGCCTTATTTTGGTGAGCAAATATACAAAAAAAAAAGCTTTAAAATGGTCTCGACCAATCTCTTTAAAATTCTTCAAAATATCTATTTCGGTTTGGTAAGTACTATGCACTCACCAAAGCTAAAATTTCTCCTTGTTCCTTTATTGTGGTCTCACACAAATAATAAATAAAGGTTTCTCTCTCCATTCATTTATTGTGGTCCCACAATAAATAATAAAATAATGTGAGTTTTGGCTATTTTGGTGAGACTGTTAAGAGTGTTTTTAAAAAGTGGATAACCAAAATAGGAAAATGTGAGTTTTGGCCACTTTGGTGAGTAAAATTTGGTGATGCTACTAGGAATGCTCTTAAGGACAATTCATCTCATAAATAAATAAAATTTAACTTAGTTGAGCTTTGTCTATTGCTCTATAATGCACTAGTGGGTGGCACATGCAATGCACGTGAGAGAGGGGAAGGGGAAAGAGAGACTAGTGAGGAAATTTTAAAAAAATTAGTTTTAAAATTTTAACTTTAAAATATGGAATAGTGAGTTGAAACTACCTATAACACATGTCCTTACTTTTTCTCTTAAAAAATTGTTGCAACGTAGAGAGGGTGTGCCTCTTCGTTGAGAGACCAAGGAGCATGAGATAAGATACGGATAAAGATTTGAAGGAATCGTGGAGATATCGAGGGATTATTTTTAGTTGTAGTTGATATTACTTCAATACCCCTACTAACTTTTCTCATGTAAAATAATATAACATAGTATCTTTTTTATATGGAGTTATGAACAAAATAAGAAAAATATACAAAATTCATCCTTACTAACTATAAGATGCCATAAAATTGGGACTCATTAGTAATATTAGAAAAAAAATCAACAATTCTCTCATTATAATAGTACTAGTGGGTGGCACTTGCGATGCACGTGAGAGATAGGGGAAGGGGGAGAGATTGAGAAGAGGGATCCTAGTGAGGGCATTTTGAAAAAAAAAAAATTAAATATTTTGATTATAGAAACTTAAAAAGACTTTTTAAATAAAAACAAAACATTATGAGAGACACGTTAGTATAGAAAGGGACATTTGGAGAACCAAAAATCCATATTTTTTCACTTGAAAAATAGTTATCGCGTGGAGAGGGTATGCCTCTTCGTTGAGAGAGACAAAGGAGAGAGCATGAGAGAAGATAAGGATAAAGATTTGAGGGAATCATGGAGATATAGAAGGATTGTTGTTAGTTATAGTTGATATTACTTCAATACCCCCTACTAACTTTTCTCATGAAAAATAAAGTACCATAAAATTGGGACTTATTAGGAATATTAGACAAATATTAACTAACTTTTTAACCTCGTTTCTCTCATTATAAAAGTAAAGATAAAGAAGATAAAGATAATAGTAGAAATGTTAAGCATAGTCTTCCTATTCAAAAAGTTACATTCACACCCGTGATAATAAAACAAAATTTGTTTTGAGTCGGCCATACAAAGTCATTCGTTTTATTATTTTATCCATGAGAGGTACGGTATCTGATAGTAGAGATGTTAAGCATAGTCTTCCAATTCAATTACTCTCGTGATAATAAAACAAAATTTGTTTTGAGTCACCCATACAAAGTCATTCGTTTTATTATTTTATCCATCAACGGTACGGTATCTAAGTAGTGTTTAGAATAATTGGTTTTAGAATTTTAGAGACACTCAACATTTTCTGCTTATGTTTTCATTGTCAGGTTGACATGTGTCCTATTAATTATAGTTAATGAGCATTAACCTATTTAATGCTACCCTTTTTTTGGATTAGATTCCTAGAAAAAAAAGACTCTTTAATTGTACAAATTAGAGGATACTTGTTATATTTAATAACCTGACCTAATCAAACAAAACAAAACAGTACGGGATCAGAGTATTTTAGGAAATAGCTCATAGAAAAGGGATTAGAGTCTTAGAAAAATAAAGAGGAAAAAAAAACTCACAAAAAAGCATGCAAACCTGAGTCCGGCAATTTACAATAGGTTTCCGTGGTCCATGATCTGTTATTTCTATTCCAAATGAATTCTCTACAATGTAAGTAGTTCTTTGGGTTTGAATAAAATATCTCTTCAACAAAAAAAAAAATTATCTGCAATGGACTGACTATGCAAATCGAAAACTAATGGGAATTGAAGCCAAAATGGCCCTATGTAACTACAACTCTATGTAACTACAACTGTTGACTTTGACATGTGCCCTATCAAAGGCTAAATGAGCAACGCTACCTCAACTTTCCTATTGTCTTACCTAATTTTAAACAAAAAGACACAATAAAAAGTAATGGAACCCACAAAAAAATAATGGGAGAGTCGACAACCCGATAGTGGACCTAGCATTGCATAAGGCTAAAATCTAAGATTCCAATGCTAGTTAAAATGATCAATCTGGATTATCAGAATCAACTAACTGGGCCACCCCGGTTACATAGTCCAATAAAGTCGGGTCCAGACTCCAGTTTCTTTTGAAGACCAAAAAAAAAAAGACTCCAGTTTCTTTCATAGCATTCAGATAACTTTTTCTTTTTTTTTGTTGGGGTAGCATTCGATAACTTATTGAATCGATCTCAGATCAAATTCCAGTCAGTGTGCTCCAACATAAATTGCTTACTAACACACAATATAGGAAGACTAAAAATGATTCTAATCAAGTGATAACGCACTTGCCCCACTGCTTTCTCATTCCCTATGGATTCATAGCATATCCAAATCAGAACTAATCCACAAAAGTGGGAAGGGCATCCAGAGCAGCAACTATAAAATATACCATCCTTCGCATCTAATCTTACCCAACATGAACCCTAGATTTTACCATATACATACAAGTGAATGCTTTTGTGTGCAAGACATTATTCCACCTGCAAGTCAAACAATTGATCAAAAGACATGACTTGTAGAGAAAGGACCTAAATTTTGCAGAAAATCATACGTCAGTCACGAATTGAATTGCACAAGCTAGATGTAAGTGAAACTCGTAATATCCATTTTATAATTTCTCAACAGTTCCGAATGATGGATCCCACCAATTATTATATTGATTGTTCCTATATTCCTGTCCATGGTCCATCCAACAGGAGGCTGCCAAATGAACAGTAGATTGATTGCATAGGTGGGCCACCCAGTACCGGATGCAGGAAAGAAGTTTCCATTGTATGGAAAAGCCAAGAACAGTTGGCCCAAGAAGATGGTGGTTTAGAAAGACATCCCCAAGAAAAGGGGACTTCTATACATGTATGCACCTGGCATAAACAAATGTCTCATACAATATTAAGAAATTCCTAAGAATGTCTTAATCACGACAAAATAAGCAGCACAATTCCAGTCTTACATACTACCATCACCCTCAGGATATTAAGTTCCCGGCACTCCCGAGCTTTAAAATAGATGCCTGAAAAAAAAATTGAGTTGGTTATAATCAGACAAGAAGGTATTAAGCAATAAATGTAAGGACATAAGATTAGCATTAGAATATTGATGTTGGGGCACATCAAGGCAGCGAATAAGCCTGGTTAACAAGTTCAAAAACTCTATAAAAAAAAATTGGGAAAATGTTGGGCAATATTTACGAAAATAGATAACAAGATTACAAAATAATAATTCATACATGAGTCAATCTATGGGTACTCCCAAATATGCTTCCAAATCCTAACCCTTTAATTCAAATAATTAAGGGTCAAGATTAGAGCTAACTTGGTTTTAGAAAATGACAAAATAAGTCAAGCCCAATCTAATATTGACCCTTAGTTATTACTGATCAAAAAAAAATATTGACCTTTTTTTTAAAATTATCGGTAATCCAAGCATAAATATATAAATCAGAAAAAAGAAAGAACGGATATACAAAGAAAATAGAAAGCATAACTCACGAGGACATGAACTAATACACAACAACTACAAAGGAAAAAAATAAAACAAGATGTCCCCTAATTTCCACCTTGTGGACCCTACAGAAATCAACTTGACAAGATATCCACATCCACCCCTGCCTACCTACAGTGCACCAGGCCACCACCGTCGAACGGGTCCGAGAGCAAATACGTTGGATGGAAGATGAAGAGTTCTCAAAAACTCTCATATTCCTCTCATTTCAAATGGATCATGCTATAGCACCCGGCAAAACCGACCAGATAGCTATCCTTGAGTCAGTCTCACTTACCACATCCTAACAGGATAAGAAGTTGAGAAGGGAAGAAGGAAAGACCCAATCCACACCCACTCGAGAAAGAAAGAAACTCCAAATTTCACTTGCTGCAGAACAATGCAAGAGTAGATGATCAACCGACTCTTCCGCTTGAAGGCACATAAAACAACGATTCGCCATCCTCCATCCTCTAGATTTCAAGTGATCACAGGTGAGGATCTTATTAAAGCCCGCATCCCATAGAAAGAAAGATACTTTTAATGCAATACCCGGATTCCACACAGTCCTATAAGGAAGATACTTTTAATGCAATACCCGGATTCCACACAGTCCTATAAGGAAAAAATGCGGGCAAAATAGGTCTAAGAGACTGAACTAGAGATCTCACAGAAAACCAACCCCTGTTGCCTATAAACCAAACTCTGCAATCCCGCGCCTGGGAAACCAAAGAGTGTGACCTCAGCAACTCTAAAAGACTACTAAACTCGATGACTTCCCAGTCATTCAGCCTTCTTCTCAGTCTAAGATACCAAACAGCCCCCTCACAACTCCTATCAATATACTCCCCTATTGATGCATTCCTATCAATGACTATATGGAAAATGGTAGCAAAATCGTCCTGCAATTTCATGGTGCCACACCAAATATCTCCCCCTCCCCACTCTAAATGCAAAGAATGAGACAACAAATTGTGGAGAGAGGGCTCTGCACGTGCCCGGGGGAACTAGTCGGGTGCTCTAAGAGGCCCGGATACCCTCGTCACCAAAAAAAAAAAAAAAAAAAAGACATAATGTCCTTCCACAAACCCACCCCATGAATGGGCCCCATATTTGGCTCCAATCACTGACCGCCAAATCCAACTTTAATTATTTGAATTAAAGGGTTAGGATTCAGGATTACATTTGGCACTACCCATAGACTGATTCTCCATATATTAGATATTTCTCCACGACTTTTCAAAAATGCATTAGCTACTTTTTTTCTAAAAAAGTCAGTTTGTTCAACAACAACAAAAAAATCCCAAATACTTCGTGAATTAATCATGTGATGAAAAAATTGCGTATCATTTAATAATTTTTTAAAGAAACAAAGAACTTTATTACTATGATAACAAGTGCAGTTCAGTACTATGCATACTTTTCTAGTTGAACGGACTTACAATTGAGCATACACATATATATATATATAATTAGAGCCAAGCAGTGGAGTGGAACACATGGCAGTTCTAGAGGTTTTTCAATTTTTGTGTCACGTGTCTTTCCACTATTGGGGAAGAGGAGAGAGTAAGGAAATGATTATCCATAGTATGTATTATTCTTTTGCTAACTTGAATTAGATATGCAACATATGCATTATCTTTCTCCTCGATTGAAGACATTAACCTCTCTAGAATTCAAATATGCATTACTTCTTTTTTTCCCTTTTTCGTACAGTATTTGGTCAAATTTGGGTCTCACAATAACGGAGACTAATTATTTCACAATAAGTAAGATTAATTATATTTAAAAAAATTACCTATTTTAAGTTAAAGAAAAGAAAGAGAATTAAACTTTTTCCATTTTTACGCACCACCTGCCCTTAATAGGACTAGTAATGGTGCACGTGCTTTGCACATATTAATTTTGATAAAAATATAAGTTTAATACAATAATAGAAATATATACAAATGGCCGATTTTTTAATGACAATTGTTAGAGACATAGTTGTCAAGGCGATCAAGCGACTTGAGGCGACAGACCCCATGGATGCCTGAGGCGGTAGCCTGAGGCGCCCAAGACGTCGCCGGATGAACTTTTTGTTGCAGAAATTCCTCCTAATATGAGATCTACATATGATGCATTTTCTTTTATAAGAGATACTATGTTCATATAAATTACACCATTGTCAAGATGCACTTTGATAGAATCATCGTTAGAGATAGTTTTAAGAATAATAAAGAAGGATTACAAGTGTTGGAAAAAATTGGAATAAAAATGAAGTCTACAATGACTGCTGAAAGAGGGATTGTTCGGAATAAAAAATAGACCGCTCAACAGTAAAGAGAGAGAGAGAGGAATGAGAGGGAAGAGAAGGGAGAATATAAGACTAAATAATAAATAGAAAAATAGTCCGACAGTTAAATGTGATGTTGAACAAAGCAGAAGGAAGAGAGGGAGATGTACCGCTTGCTCTCATTTCTTTCTTTTTCTCAATTATACTCAAGATAAGTAATAAACATAATATTGATAAATAAAATATATAACTATAGGGCCTTCAATTATTTAAATTATAAAACCCTTTTAAATGTGAGTTTATGAGAGTTTTGGAGGTCATAGAAGGAATTTGGGGTATTTAAAGGCTCTTAATTTGTTATTGGGCCGCCTGAGCTAGCTGTAATTTAACAACCATGAAAAAAAAACAAATGAGAACTATATGGTTCACCCATAAACAGAGGGAGAGAGACCAATTGGTCTAAACATTGAGAGAGAACAAGTTAACATAAGAAAAACATACTTAACACCATTCGTCTCTTCTTTCTTCTATCTGCAACTTTTTTTGTTGCATATACAAATCCTAACATATTATATTGTAAAATACATGAAAAGTATATAAAATAACATATTTTTTGTTTACCAAACAATTATATTCAAATGAAATAAATATTTATATCCTTAAACAATAATAATATTACATATATCAGATTTTTAATAATGACCGCCTGAGGCGACGCCTTTAACAACTATGATTAGAGAATATTCTCAATAAAATTGGATAACCGTTCAAAGGGTGTGGTCAGTGGTGTCTCATTTTTGTGCCAAGAAATCAGCGGCAGAATAGAATCAGTAGTGGAGAAATTTTCAAAATCCAAGTAGACCATTATAATAACAATTTTCAATAATATTTACCCAATATATACATACATACATAAATATACATACATATATATATATATATATATGGTTTTGATATGGTTGATCATTTTCCATAGATGTTACTCAAGTCCTCTGCGAGCTTACAATTCAGAGAGTAAAAAGTTATGATGACCCCGGATGAGTCTTGGACCCCTTCTTTATCATGATGGCATGCAAGGCTTTGTATTGGGGTTTATAAGATTTTTAACATCAGAAAATGTGTGATCTAGTGGCTGCATCATATAGAATGCAACCTACAACCCAATACTACGAACTTTGTCCACTGGCTCCATGTTTTGGACCATTCAATCAGTGGTCAACTTCTTGTACTGACCATGAAGTTGATACAAGGGATTTTTCCCGAGTTTCAACCCAAACTCTTATGAAGCCATCAAAATCCTACGTAGCTTGATGGGTGAAGATTTTCCTTTTGGTGTTATGTCTTTCATACTATGGCTCCTTAATGTATATTTTACTGAGTAGAAACTCGGAGAGTTTTGAAGAGTAGGAAAGAAGAAGACCTGGAGAGATGGGTTGGGTAAAGAGAGAGTAACCGAAGCCATGGTGAGCGGAGTTCATAGTAGATTGAAACAGTAGGGGGGGGTCAATCCGTGGTTGTAGGAGATAAAAATAGAAAGGATGAGATTATGGATAGCCTCTCCATGAACGAATGGCTGTGGGTGGGTTGTGTTGTCATCCAATCATCGTTACCTCCACTTAGAGATGGATGTTAGGTAGATTTCTAACCAATAAAAATCTTAATTTATTAGAAATAGATGTTAAGTAGAATTCAAATTTGTAAATAGGTATTAAGTGGAAATCTAATTAGATATGTTTAATTATATTATTAGACATCTATTAAAGAAATAACATCATTTATTATAAATATACAAAGGAAGCTTAAGGGTAATTACGTCCTCATAAAATTTGGTATACTCCTTGTACTTTTATTAGTAGAATGATAAATATATTAAAGGAAATTGCCTATTTTAAGTTGAAGAGAATGAAGAGACCCTTAGGTTTCTCAAATCTACGCGCTTCCCTAACCTACCACCCACCCCTCTCCTCTCCTACAGATTCTTAGTCTACTCTTTCCGTATTCTCCTATAAATAGTACCCCACCCCAATCAATTCACCAGAATTCAAAAATACTCCCGTTCTCTTTGTATGATATAGACTATAGAGAAGTGAAGGAAAGCTCCTACCATCCATTCCTTTTTCGGGTATAAATTTCCTACCACATTTTAAGTCTTTTATATTAGAAAAAGAAACATAAAATACAATATTCTGAAAGATTGGATGTATAGATATACCCAATATACAACAGCAAATGGTATTAGAATGGAGAGTACCATCCCCAAGTCAAATGTCGAGTGTAGTAAATTTCCTCTCTTTTTCTCAACCTCTTTATAAGTTTGATTTTGGTGAGGTTGGATGTGTATAAATAAGGTTTTGTGGTGTGGTCGATTCACATATGTTGGTTACATAGTTTTCAATGGATGATTAACCTAATTGATTATTTGCAGCCAGGATTCAGCCGTCTCCCAAGTAAAGAAGCGGTAACTATATAATATCTTCCATTGCAACAATCTGAGAATCTGACATCTATCATTTGTTAGGTACCACATCAAATACTAATTCTAGTCCACAATCATCATGTTGAGGTCATGGACTCCATCACTCTCTCTTATCAGGGTGAAACAAGCCACAAAGCACAAACAGAAGTTTACAGAGTCCTTATTGGAAAATGTAATATATATGTTTATGCCAAAGGATGTTTTTTTTATCAGAAATCTGAGGTCATGGGATCACTCTCAACTTATTGTTTGGAATAAAGAAATTAAATAGATAAAATCCACGCTCATGGTCATGTGTAGGGAATGCAAGTGTGAAGTGTGTTAAAAGAAAAGGGAAAAACATCAAGCTCTACGCTAATCAAGTTTTCTTTCTTAATTATGCACTGAACATGCAACCAGAGTTACCAAACACTCATATTATACCCGTATAGTACTCGTATAATACTTTTAGGGGGGGTCGCCGTTTAAAACTCCGTAATTTTGCCGTGTTATACCCGTATCACTGTTTAATACTCGTTTAATACGCGAATTACATATTAAAAGCGTACAATACCCGTATTTTTGTTGTTCTTTTACCGTGTTAAACACATATTCCGCATTAAATGATTGTTATTAGTTAATATCATGATTTTTATTTATTTATAATTATTAATTATTGTTTAATTTTCCCGTACTTTTTTCATGTTTTTGCCGTATAACACCCGTATTTCTCGAACGGATTATTGCCGAATTGTACCTGTACTTTGTAACTATGCATGCAACCTTAAATATCTTTTACTACAACCATTCTCAGCAATCAATGCCATGTACCCATGATAGAACTGTCATGTCTTCTAAATCAAATATTAGCAACATAAATAATACCCAGAAACCGCTAAGGCCTAAACCCAAGATAGCATGCCTGAGGTAAGTTCTACACTACTATAATGTATGCCCATATATGTAATACATCCGTGCCTCTTCAACATAAAACTTTTTTTGTGCTATTCTAACCATTTCAAGTATTTAAGATTTCGTGTTATCTTCTTAATAGTAATTTTATAGCCTTGATCCCAAAGATTGGGGGTGCTCAGGACCTGAGCATGATTCAAACTTCAAAATAAGGGAATCAAGATACGTACCGGTAAGTACAAAATAGTATATATATCGATACTTATCGAGGATATGCACGGAAACTCTTTAAAAATTAAGGAAACATTGGAAACTTAAATCCAAACCTATTTCAATGCAATTATAACATAAAAGGGAGGTTTAAGTCCGACATATACTATTTGAACTATCTATAGGAGTTTCAATAATGCATTACTCCATAGAACCGCAAATACGTTGCAGGTATATGTATGAATACATATATACACGTTGTAGTGAGACTCATAGTTACCAAGTACAGGTACGGGTATAATACGGCAATGATCCATTCGGGAAATACGGGTGTTATACGGCAAAAGTATGGGAGTTAGAAGGATACTTAAGTCTCATGGCTCACCTAACCTCCATTAAACCTAACCCTTGTATTAAAGATGCTAGAGTCTGGTCTTGGGATAGTATGTGCCATTTCACTTTGAATCATTATACATGTATGTAGGTAATAGGTATCTGTCTTGCATCCCATTTCCCTTTTAGAGTGGTGCGAAACCCAGTGGTTCCATCTAAAATAGCATTTTTCCTCAAGACAACCTTCTTGGATAAAATCCTCACAATGGATCACTTAAAGAGTAGGAGTTTGGGGACTACCCAACAAATGTTTTATGGGTTTGATGAGGAGGAATCAATTGATCATTTGTTGATGCATTATCCTCTAGCTAGAGGGGGTTTATGGGTTGTTCCTATCTCATCTAGGGGTGCAGTGTATCTTTCCATCCAAATTTATGGCCCTAATCTATAGCTGTATTTGATCAAGGCAGATGGTGGCCTGCAAGTGATATTGGAGGCTCTTTCTAGGTGCTATCCTTTAGAGCATTTTGGGAAGAGTAGAACAAGCGAGTGTCTGAAAACTCTTTCCATCATTGGCGAGAGACTCACCTTGTCTATTAGCCACCTATTATTATTTTGGTGTTCGTCTAGGGATGATTTTGATGAGTTGGGGTTTTTGTCTTTCTGTGATCCTGGTTAGAGGTTTTTAGCTTCTTCTTAGTTGTATCTTTGTTCCCTGGTCTATGAACTCCTTTGTAACTTTCCTCTCTTTAGCAATTTATAAATCTCTTGCATAGCGATAATAAAAGTATTAACAGATGAATCACCAACTCTGGAATAGCAAGAAATTGGGTGTTGCTACATCTGATGGGAGGATGTAGTGATGGAGTCCCTTTTTCTAGAGTTGACAATATCCTTGCCAGGGAATATGACCAGCATGATTACCGTATTAGCTGATAATGTAACATCCATGTCTACTTCACATATTTTTTAAAATGTAAAAATTGTTTTAAGGTAGTGCATGTTTTTCTTTTTAGTTCTCTCTCTCTCTCTCTCTCTCTCACACACACACACACGCACAATCTCTCCCTCTCTTATTCTTATTCTTGCTTTCTAGGATAAAAACATAATATCAAAAAATGTAGCAAACCCAACACGCACGCACACAAGTACATATGTATCCTGGTGTTATATATGTGTAAGACCAAAATTATGCATGTAATCATGAAAAAAAAGGTGGTTGGTACAAATTACAACAATAAAGAGCTCGTGTGAGCTAATCATATCCCTTGCCCCTTAATCACAAAATAAATGGGAAAGATAAAACTATAACGGTTACCATTTGTAGAAAGATATATTGACCACCAATTTGAGGAACTGAAACCAGGGGCAGTAGCATAAATGTTACCTTTTGCAGAACTCAGTTGCATATCGGGTCCAATTGTAGCAAATAAACCACAACAACACGACCACCAAAGTATCTTTAAAAAGTTAAGAACTCACAACCATAATTTCATCAAACCTCACAATTTTTTTTCCTTTTTGGTGACTAAAAGAGAGATGGTGCACAAATAAAACGGTATTTGATAAATTTCCGTACATTTGAGCCTTACAATTCCCAAAACATAGTTTCTGCATTTTATACTGTCAACTAAGCAACCCAAATCAAGAGACAGAATGCAAAGTTATGGAACAGGGGAAAAAAATAGGAGAATTGATAGAGCACACTAATATAAACTACTAATTATAAATAAATAAACAAAACTAGATAGGAATCTCATATAGTATACAGTTTAGCTAGCAGATGCAAATATAATATTCTGAAAACCCTAGATATTTCCGATCAAGTAGAACCTTGGTCTTAAAAGTATGCAGATCTACAAAATTTCTGTTCAATTGAAACCCTAGATTGGAATAAACAAATACCAGTCAAACCAGAACTCAAGAAAGAATATGAAAGGATACTGAACAGACAACGCTCCCACCAATCCAACATGTAAAGTCCGAAAGTGACATTGTAAAGATAGATCTTGCGCTGAATGCAGTTCATTGCTTTGAATCTACAAAAAAATCGGTGTTTACTTTAGAGTATTGCTAGGGATCTTCAGAATTTACCAAAAAAAAAAAAAACACAATCCAATCTACAAAAATTCGAAATCTAAGATCTACGTTGTAACTCTCCGGCAGAAATTTCAAAAATAAATGAATATGAGAGAGCCCGATCAGTATATGGGGCGAAAACAGGGAAGGAGGTGAGATTGGTCTTACCTAGAAGAACTGGAGAAAGAACTTGGAAGCTTCCTCCTGCAAGATCCAATTGACGAGATTCGACGCTCTGTTTCGGTAATCTTCTCTATTTGGAGACATGTTAGCGGTAGTCGCTGGAGTAGATAACACGCTCCCTCAGATGGACACGTGTCAACTTGGTTATTTCTAATGTTCGCACAGGACAAATCACTGAACCCGGGTGCTCCAAGACAAGGTTTGAAATAACCGAAATTTCGGTTATCTTTCTTAAATATATATTCTTTTTTCGATATTTACTGATGTTTTCTGGAAATTTTACTTTTTAGAAATTAATATATAACTTTCTGAAATTTCGGTAAAAATATCGAAAAACTTCAAAATATTTCAAAATTTTAATTAAAAAAACTATTTAAAATCAAATTTCTTCAAAATTCCGAATTTCAGATGAAATTTCCGAAATCTCGACCAAAACCAGATTTTCTGAACTTCTCAATTTGATATGGGGGGTTGGACAAAATTGGGATTTCACAAAATTCCAACAAAATCTCAAAGCTTGCTCGTAGGGGTCGGAGTAGATGAAAACAACTTGATTGAGTAAAACTACCATTTTTCTTCCATTTATATTAAGGCTGTCAATAAGTTGAGTCAACTCAATTCATCTTGAAAAATGAAATGAGCCGAACTTGAGTTGAGTATTTGTGTTTGTTATTTAAGCCAAACACAAGCAACTGATATGCAACCTCAGCTTGACTCATCTCGATTAATTTAATTATACTACTTATAATATCCTAATAAAAAACTAACTCCACATTTTTAGAATTTATAGATTCTTTATGTCATGTTTCTCTCATTACTCATGAGAATAACTTGTGTGTTTTTTTTTAAGAGGAAGAGTTTGATGAGTATGTTCAATTCTTTGTATTTTGATTTGAATTATGTATAAAATGAGGGTAAATGAGTATAAATTAATAGAGCAAGCTCGTGAGCTCGATTATCTATAGACGATCCGAGCTCAAATTGAGTTAACACATAGCTCGGTTCAACTTGGCTTGTTTACATGACCTTTACATGCCTAATTTCTATATTCCATACTATTATTAAGGGGTGTTGCTAACGTTCACTCGTGGAGTCGTCGATGAACTTGCTAACAATCAGGGAGACATTTTTATTCTTATATTTATTACCCTTTAACTCATTAAAGTTAGTGGTAGTTTAATCTTTTTATAGGACCACTCATTAAATGAAAGACCGTTGCTAACAATAAATTTCATAAGTTTTCACTAAAATGTCCCTCAAGTTTCTATATCCAATCTCTCAAATTTTTTTTATATCCAGCAAATTAAGTTTTTATACCCTTTTCACCCAAACTGTCCCTCGAGTTTCTATAAACAATCTCTCAATTTTTTAAAAAATGTCCATCAAATTAACTTTTTATACCCAAATTACCCCTCAAGTTTTATAACCAAAACATCCCTCAATTTTTTTCCAAAAAATCTCTCAAGTTTTTATATTATTATTATTATTATAATAAAATTGAAGATCTATCCGCACCAAATGCTCAACTAGTCTCATAAAATCAAACCAAACCAAACCAAGGGACTCGAACTCAAGTCCTTTCCCAAAAGAAAAATACATATCATTAGTAGAGCAAAGACACGTAATACGAAGTCTGTCGTCTTCCTTAGGAAGAGTGGAATAGCGGGAGAGTGGTACTTTGGTTTCAGACTTTCAGTTTCGTTGTAGGTTGTTAAGTAAATGAATTTTTGCTGCAATGGATTGTCCATATAAACTTCGCCACCATCTAGTCCAGCAGTGAAGACAACCGCTCTTCCTCCAAGCTTAAATAGGAGGAAACATTCCCCGCTAGCATGCATAATGGGTGCACCCCATGGATCAGGTAGTGAAAAATCACTCCCATCAAACAGTTGCAATGGAAACTTGATGGTTTTCATGGCTTTGCTTCTGCACAGGTAGATTGCTTAGGCTCGTTTATGTGCCTTCATTGTGAGTCTTCTATTTCCACTTTAATTTGTAGGCTATATTACACTTGTAGTGTATTCTAAGGCCATTGGATTTGGAGGTGAGCATTCATAATTTCTGAGAATTGTTAATTTTTAAATTTTTGTTATTTTTCTTCTCATTTATCCGGATTGTAATTCCTGCGAGACTTCAAAAGCCTCAAAAAGAAGGATTTGAAGTCTCAATAAAAATGAAGGGACTTGAAGTCACTTCATCATGGTTGGAATTTTGTGTTATCCCGATCTTGCACTGAAGTGAAAAGAGAAAAATGTTGCCAATTTAATGACTTGCAAAACTGGGCACTTAAAATCTTGAGATTTACACGGTGCCGAATTTTGTAAGTCACAGCAAAAGAACATTCACTTTCTTCTCATAGATGAGAATAACCCAGTTGCCGTACATTCCCATTAATGTCAGTGTAGTAGACCAACCTTGGTCTTGTGCAGCTTCAGAATATGACCTGATTGGAGATGGCTTGGGCTCTGGAATTCTATCTTGGGGACATGTTTCTTCCACTTACTCCTTCCTGCATTCAAGCAGACTAACATAGAGTAGATAGCCTCATCTTCTGAGTGATCAGATCTATCACCACAGGTGAATATGTTCACTCTGTTATCCCCATAAACCCAACAGCAACCAGCAAGCTTCTGGACCTCTTCATTTATTTTTTTATCAGTAAATTACGAGATTTTATCCTCCACATTTCACTCCACCTTGCAGCTAATTCACTGTCAAATTGAGCATGGCAGTGAGGGTGAACTCATCTATTTGGGTCTACGATGCTCGATGCTTGCATTTCACCAGAACAGTTGGAGCTAGAGCTTAATTGGTCTTCAAAGATGTTCCGTCAGGCATTGTGTTGAACAGGTTGCGAGCTTCTTCTTGTTCTAGGGGGGGGGGGGGGGACACAGATGAGTTTATTGAAGATGAAAACGGTTGGGAGTAAACCGTTTTTATGACCTGGGAGTGACACGCTTTAGCCCCTCTGTCAGCAACTTCCCTAATCCCACACGGAGCCAAATCATCTACGGTGAACCCTAGGAGTGGATGAATCTTACCCATGGTTGGTTATCACCCCTAGAGGTCGCCACGTGTCTCCTTTGACACCCCTTAACCGTGGGTAAGGTTCACCCACATACCCATCCTTGGTTTTTTTTTTTTTTTCATATTAATTCTTTTTTTAAAATTAAAAAACTGTTTTTAATATTAAAAAAAACTCTAAAAAAAGAATTAATATTAAAAAAAAACCAAGGATGGGTAGGTGAACCCTAGGGGTGGATGAATCTTACCCAAGGTAAAGGGGTGTCAAAGGAGACACGTGGCAACCTCTAGGGGTGATAACCGAATTTGCCAAATCCGGTTCTCACCGTAGAGGATTTGACTCCCACACAACACCCCCCCCCCCCGACAGCTTTTAATAGCCTGAAATTGAAAAGGGGTTTTTGCATATCAGGTGTGGTAGCTTTCCAAATACACTGTTATGATGAACAGCTTTGCAAATTAACTCTGGTTTTGCAATTAACCTTAATCCTTATTTTCGTTACGTTAGGCTATAGTTTGTTAGTGTTATGAAAATGACTATTATGCCCTAAAAATATTTCATAACCTTACAAGTTATAAACCCTTTAACTATCCTTGAACTATGGTTAATAAGTTTTAAAACTTGTGATTAAGATTCACACCTTTAGGGATAAACATCTAACCCTAGTTTAAAAAAAATCAACGTGTCACCTATTAACTCCCTTTAACTTAGGTTAAGATACACTAGAGTTAAAACATCTAACCTTGGTTTTTAAAGAAAAAAAATAACATCTCCATTTTGAACTCCCTTTAAATATGGTTAAGATTCATTAACCCTTAGGGTTAAAAGCATTGATTTTTAGAAGAAAAAAAATTAGAAAAATTAGCATGTCACTTTTAATTGCCTTTGAATGTGGTTAGGATACACTAGATCCTTAGGGTTAAAACATCTAATTTTTTTTGGAAGGTAAGCTGGGGTTAGGCAGGTCTCTACCAGAGAAACATAGACAGGATTCAATCCCAGGTCCCTGGTACGACGCCAAGGGACTTACCAACTAAGCTAGCTGACACCAATGAAAAAAAAACATCTACCTTTGGTTTTGAGAAAAAAAAAAATTTAAGGTGTCCCATTTTAGTTAAGATCAACTAACCCTTAAGGTTAAAGTATCTAACCTTGGTTTTTAGAAAAAAAAAATTAAAAAAATTAACCTATCTTTTAACTCCCTTTGACTGTGATTAGGGTTCACTAACCCTTATGGAAGGGGACACGTTAATTATTATTTTTCAAATACCAAGGTCAAGGATAGATGCTTTAACCCGAAGGGTTAATTGATCTTAACCACAGTTAAAGGGAGTTGAAAGGGGGGACACCTTAAATTTTTAATTTTTTAAAACCAAGATTAGATGCTTTATAAGGGTTAGTGAACCTTAACCACAGTTAAAAGGAATTAACAGACATGATAATTTTATTTTATTTTTTTACAAAAAATCACAGTTAGAATCTTAACCACAATTAATGGGAGTTAAAAAGGGATACGTTAATTTTTTCTAAAAATCAAGGTTAGATGATTTAACCCTAAGGGTTAATGAATCTTAATCACAGTTAAAGGGAGTTCCAAGGGGACACGTGAATTTTTTTTTTCCATTTAAAATCAATGTTAGATGCTTTAACTCAAAAGGTTAATGTATCTTAACCTAAGTTAAAGAGAGTTAAAAGGGGACACGTTAAGTTTTTTTTAAAAAAAATAAACCAGGGTTAGATGCTTTATCCCATAAGGGTATGAATCTTAATCACAAGGGTTGAAACTTATTAACCATTGTTTAAGAGTAATTAAAGATTTGTGAGATAATAAAATATCGTTAGGGCTTTAATAATCATTTTCCTAACAAAAACAAACGGATGTCTAAGGAATATAAGGATTTAGGTTGTTTGCGTTACGGTTGCAAAACCATGAGTTAATTTGCGAAACTTACTCATAACATTGTATTTGCAAAGCTGTCACAACACAGCTGCTGATGGCAAAAACCCCTTGAAAAACTCTTTTAATTTTTTAAAACCAAGATTAGATGTTTTATAAGGGTTAGTGAACCCTAACCACAGTTAAAAGGAATTAACTGACATGTTAATTTTTTTCTTATTTTCTTTCCAAAAAAACCACAGTTAGAATCTTAACCACAATTAAAGGGAGTTAAAAAGAGACGTTAATTTTTTCTAAAAATCAAGGTTAGATGATTTAACCTTAAGGGTTAATGAATCTTAACCGCAGTTAAAGGGAGTTCAAAGGGGACACGCAATTTTTTTTTTTCATTTAAAATCAATGTTAGATGCTTTAACTCTAAAGGTTAATGTATCTTAACCCAAGTTAAAGGGAGTTAAAAAAGGACAAGTTAAGTTTTTTTTAAAAAAACCCAAGGTTAGATGTTTTATCCAATAAGGGTATGAATCTTAATCACAAGGGTTGAAACTTATTAACCATAATTTAAAGGTAGTTAAAGATTTGTGAGATAATAAAATATCGGTCAAGGCTTAATAATCATTTTCCTAACAAAAACAAACGGATGTTTAAGGAATCTAAGGATCTAGGTTGTTTGTGTAACGGTTGCAAAAACATGAGATAATTTGCAAAACTGTTACCCTTTTAACATACCTTTTCTGACAGCTTTTAATAGCCTGAAAGTGAAAAAGTAACTCTTTTTAACATAACCTTTCTTTGATTTCACAAGTTGCTAAAAAGTCGTTGTTTTCTAAAAATAGCTTCCCCCAAAGATTCACTTGTTAGATACAGAAATTCCTCCTTGTCAATCAGAGAGAAGCCCCACTAGTGCTAAGCAGCCTCCCCCCTCCCACGTCATCTCGGTATTGCTCTCAATTCCACTGCGCCTTCTCTAAACCTTGGGGTGGCAATGGGCTAGGTTAGATACAGAAATTCCTTTGCAATAAGCCAGGTGTAAATAGCCCAATAGCCCGAAACCCGTAATATTTACAAAGGCTTTAAAGCCTGAACTCAGCCCTATTGCCACCCCAGACTAAACCTCCTATCTCTGAATAAAACCAGAAAGAGAGAGATACAAATAAAAGAGTGTAACCAGAGTAGAACCACGGCTGTTAACCTCCAAAAGTTACTTATAACTAATACCTGTACGTTGTATACAAAGAGTGGCAAAAAAGCAGCCCTCAATAAAATCCATTCTCCACACTCACGCCCTAATCCCTTTGGGATATAAATTGCAAGAGCTCCAATGCCCCCAGCTAACTTCCAACCATACTGACTGTACTAACGTAGGTAAATGTTACCAAAACAAAAAATCCATTCTCCACTCAAAAATATATAAATAAGATTCAGTCTTGAATTCAAAAAAAAATTCCAAATCCTTCTAAAACACTCGCAAATGGATTATCAATCTAGGAATTTAATTAGCCTAATCAGGCTATCTTTAACACAGTTTTTTGTTATTATAGGAATGCAAAGTGAAATTTATGTGAACTTTAAGAACAAAAACCAGGTAGACATTTTTATCATCAGGCAGTTAGGCACGCAGGAAAAACACCTTAAATGCCAGTGATCTGAAAAAATACCACCACAAAAACAAAGGCGATGAAAGAGGAAATTTTCTTTAGATTACTATGATTAGATACCAAGTGATGCAAATCAATTAGGCTAAAAAAATGTACACAGAGGGTAAAGAGAAGATAAAAGCAAAAAGGTAAGGAAAATTTTCTTTAGATTAATATGATTAGGTAACAAGTGATGCTAATCCAGTATGCTAAAAATAAAAAAATAAAAGGAGTACAAATCTAGAGAGGGGAAAGAAGGCGAAGCAAGTTCCTAAAGGTGAAGATCGATGATAAGGTAGATCTAGCTAACTAGCAATCATACTCCTGTTGAGAGAACTTATCCTCTGGATAAAAGACGGCCATAACTTGATTCCCACCAAATTTCCTTCCATTCAGTCCCATCCGAGCTTTCGCAGCCCCATCTGTGTCAGCATACTCCAAGAACACCTGCAAGATTTGAGGCCTGTATTCAGTAAATACGACTTCAAAGAGACCAAAGAGCCAGGCAAGTATCCTGAGAAGGGCATACTCCTACCAGGATAACACTCAATGAATCCCAATGACCATACAAGATACAACTGGACCATACGGAGTACTTGTTCCTCTAAAGAACAACAACAATTTCAGAGAAAAGATAAGGGGTCACTGCTTAAAGACATTAATTATACAAACCTTCCCAACTCCTGGAGATGGTTCGCCGTTTGCTTTCGGACGTGGGATGACAACAGTAACCAACATACCTGCAAATTGCATATGAAATTTTGAAGTTCTCAAAAATCACCAGAAGAGAAACAAAAATATACATCACAAGGTCATATGGAATCTTCTGTATGTGGACTAGACTTGATTCCTAATAGTAGATATGGGACTAAAAAAGGCCTAAAAACAAAGATATAAGACAGAATATTAAATATATGCATGAGATGGATAAGTAAGAAAACACAAACAAGTCCGGAACAAGAACAATTATTCGGTCTCATCTATGTATTTACCATATTTTCCACCTTCTGCTCTCATGTCTTCCACTATGTCTTCATACTCCTCGTCATCATTAAGCTCATTTGCCGTAACCACCTCTGTTAAGCACACAACCTTGGTGGCAAGAGCACCAGGTTGGAACACGAGCCTCTGCACACGAGCAACAACAAATGAACGTAGAAATCAGAGCCCTTTATTTAAATGTTAGCGAGCACATAATAAAGGAAAAAATGGCTCTAGATTGGAGCAGGGAAGAGATCTCGTGTTGCCTGGCACAAATAGTTGCAACAAGGCACTGATACTGACAATAAATATGATGTGAATCAAGTAAGAACGGGAAGCCAAGGGATCAAAAAGCTCAGCGCATGTCTTCAATATTATCAGCTTTGTTCCAAAGACATGAAAACTAACAAACAATACGGGGTTTACTCATTGAGTCACCTACAAACTCAACTGAGTAGACTTGGTCATAGTTATCAGGTTTGCTTAATCGAGGTTCGAGTATGCGTTTTGCAGTTAGCAGCTTTCGAAACAACCTGATTCCGCTTCTATTCATATTTTGGTTTGTCACAACTCGTGTTTGGTTTGCTTCAAATCATTAGTTTAATTTGAGACATGGTTGGCTAGTATTATTTATTGCTACATTGGGATGTATTCCATCTCGTATCTAGTATACTCTAGTGCTTATAATTCGTGAGTGGTTCGCTTCCCGTTATTAGTTCAGTTAGAGACATGGTTGGCTAGTAAATAGTAATATTTTTTTTGTTTCGTTAAGAGAGTATGTCATCTTGTATTTAGTAAACTCAAGTGCTTATAATCTGTGAATGAAGCCATATAAAATTACAAAGAGAGTTTTAGTGATAGTAGAGGTTAAAGAAGCCACATGATAGAAATTTAATATATTTAAAGTTTTAGTTGGTAGTAGGGCCAGATTCAGATACAAAGTTGCTGACAAAGAGTTGAAGAAAGCTCTAGAACAAAGAGTCATCACTTAACAAGGAGTCATTTATTGGAGAATTCACATATTACTAAGTGGAGTAGTGATCTTGCACCTGAGAAACGGATGATTACAGGTAGGCAAATTACCTCGAAGAATCCAACTAAAACAGTGTTACTACGATTAGAGCATAACATCTGGAGATCTGCCTACATAATCTTCATTTGGAAAAAAAAAGTTAATTGGAAATTGACTACTACATTGTCCTTTTTACTATGATTGCATTCTATACCAATATGAAACTCTAATCATATACTTCTGCAAGTAGAATGCATACTTTTAGCGCATCGTATTTCTTGCAATTTGAACAATATACAATATATTCCAAAGACCACTTTAAGTATCAGAATATAAGATACCTGTTTTATCTATAAATACCAGACCTCATAATATCTGAAAATATCACAAGTATGAATATTTTTTTTCCCGAAATCTACTTCAGCATATTACAATCTCAAACATTTGCTTCAATAAACATTCTAGAGCTCGTTAAAATTGTAAATATATGTATCATTTTGTCTTTGCATTTTATACAATATTTAACAAGACTACACAACATTATGCATGTCACAATATTTTTCTGTGTTGAAAAGATGTCAAATTTTACAACTCATGCAAATCACTTTACCTCCCCTTACTTGAGACCAGTGTAGTCAAAGCATCCGGGCGACGCCTGGGCGATAGAGGGTTCCCTAGGCGAGGCGATACCTAGGCGACCAAAATTTATTTATTTTCTTTATATTATGTAAGAATTAACGAGTGCCCACCTAGATCATGATCTAGGCGATAGGGGTCCTAGCTAGGCGAGGCGGTGGCCTAGGCGTTGCCTGGGTGATGTTTTGACTACACTGCTTGAGACCGACTTCCAGTTCTTCAAACTTGACTACTACCCACCCAACCCACCCACCCTATGAAACAAACTCCAATTCGAATATTCTGAATGCTGCAAATTTTTGCAATATGATGACAGTTGGTTATATGTTTATGCCTCTTAATATAGAATACACAGTTCAGAAAGTAAACCTCAACAACTACAATCCATGGTGTAACTACTGACATAACAGCACACGCGAAGCATCAACATATACCTTCCAGAGACTACTTAATCATTGTGCTTACCTTTGTTTACATTGTTAACACTTGACAGAAGTAGTGAAGTCTCTTACGATATAACTCTCTCAAAAGATTAAATGAAAGTGCCTCTTACCTGTAATGCTATCTGCTGCTGTGCCTGCAATAACACATTCTCCTGCTCAGGTTTGGGCTGGGAAGTGCCCAGATTTGCGCGCCTAACAGTGAGAGTTTTATCACCCATTTTGATTCCATTGAGAGCTGCACAAGAAATGTCTGTAACCGAGAGATCCTGGTAGACACAAAAGGCATAGCCTTTTGAGTTTCCTGTTTCCCTGTCCTTGACTAGATCGAAACCCCGAAGAGGTCCAAAGGATTCTAGCAGCTCTCTGACTTGTGCTTCTGTGAAGTAGTAAGGGAGCCCACCCACAAAGATGCGATCAGGACCTTCGAGACTCCCAGCAGAACCCGATGTTAGCCCAACAGCAGCTAGATTCAGATTGGGATTGGGTTGACTTGGCCCAAGTGTTGCAGCCAGGGATGGGTTGTAATCACTAGGCCTCCTCACCTTAACTGGCGCCCCCTGGAGATATTCAAGCACCAACTCAAAATGTCTTAGCACTGCATAATAAGTTCACTTTGTCCGAGGTCTGTACATAGAGGAGACATCCTAAAAAGAAATTGCAGAAAACCCAAAAGAAATATTCACGTAATTTTTTTCCTTAAAAAGTAGAGTTTAATTCGTCAAAAAGGATTTTTCTAATGTATGCCATAGGCTTGGAGGAAAGTGGAGGTATTTTGGTCACAAATTTACAATTATGGATAATTATAAAATGAGAAGACACAGTTAAGCTTCTTTCTTAGTTTCCTGTGAAGAATTAGGAGCATTGTAAAAATTGGCTTCAGCTTCCTGTTGCAAGGATGGGAGCCTTCAGGTAATAGTGTTTGTTGGAATTGGGACCGGCCAAGTCTGCAAGTAGAATACCTTACCTCAAAAATGATACCATCCAAAGCCATTGCATTACTGGCCTCCTCAATTGATCTCATTTCCACAAAAGCAAACTTCTTTTCATGGTTTATGTAAACATTGACAACAGCATCCCCTGCAAAAAAAAGAATATAAAATGAACAATAGCAAAACCAAACAGGTAGGTGACATAGTTTTGGATGAGGAAGATAATGAGAAGAAACATCCACGAACCTGGACCTGCAGTGTTTCCTCCAACTGCCGACATAACCTGGCTAAAAAAGATCGCAACAGACTACAGAAAGCATAAAAATAATCATGAATCAGCAATGCATCATGCTATAACAGAAAAGGTAATATCTGTCCCTAACTTAGAACTAAATTCTCCTTATTCATGACATGAGAGCTAGAGGTAAAAGGATACAACAATCTAAAGGTTCCATGTATCCATAAATTAGACATAGAATCTACTCAATAGGTAGAAGTTAAAAAAAATACTACTGCTATTACTAGAATGAATATCCTTCAAAAAGAGCTTAAAATCTTCTATATTACATCTATTATGAAAGCCGAATAGCAGCTCTTCTCAAAGTTCCTTTCATCTAAGATTTTTATTTCCCAAACTTCCTTTACCTATAACATCTATTATCTTATTACCTCAAACTTCATACAAAAGCGGGATACTAGCTGTCCTACAAAAGCAAAATTTTATGTTTGACATTTTCTTTCCAAAACTATCATTTTGCTTTTCTCAAATTAGCTTTATTTCCCACATTTTTTTATGGATAATAAGATCTTGGCATATATAAAAAATAAAAAATATAGGAAAGTTCACGATGACTCGATGAGTGAACGAATGAGCTACAAGGCTAAGAAAAAAGAAGAGAATTATACAAAAAGCAAAACTAACTACCATAAGGAAACATGGAATAGAAATCAAGCTCCGAGAAATCCCTCCTAACCGAACACCAATCAAGCAAGAGTCTGAAATGGTAGCAATGGTGCCCTCAAGAGAAACTTATGTGCAATCGAATGCCATGTTGTTCCTCTCCTTCCACATGCCACAAAAATGGCACCTGGCAAAACCTCCAACACACTGCCTGAGTGTCATAAATCTCTCTCAAGAACCAACTGGAGAGCAGGTCTCTAAAGGATTAATGAAAGACCCACTCCACCCCAAGGCATAACAGGAAGTGCCCTAGGATCCTACTAAGCAGGAGACAATGAATTAACAAATGATTTACTATTTCCTCTTGGACATTGTTACAAATCTCCCGAGAAATATCCAATTTCTCCCGAGAAAAATATTTGGTTTAAAACTATGATTTTATCACAGTTTTTAAAAATCTCCCATTAAATATGATTCTCTTTTTATCCCATAAGTTTTGAGAGATTTATAAAATATATCGATTTAAACTATTCTCTTTTTCTCTTTCAAAATATCGATATTTTCTTTTTTTTTCAATCAGTTTATATGCTTTGAGAGAGAGTTGAGTTATTACGATATTATGGTTTATAGTGAATGTTTTGAAGTTTGGTTGATGAATTTATAAATGAATGATATTATTACTATTTTCTGTAATTAAAATTATTTTTTAATCGTTGCTGAGAAAAACTCCAGATTTGAAAATATCCCGAGAAAAACTTCGGCCGAAAAAAACCCGAGAACGAGATTTGTAACACTTGCTTCTCGGCCATATACAAGTAGCACTTGTTAGCCAGTCTCCATCCTCTGCTCTTCAAGTGGTCCTGGGAAGAATTTTATATTAGTAAATTGTCTAGAGGAAAAACACATAATCTTAGATGGCCTTCCAGAATTCCACACAAGTCTATATGGAACAGAGATTTTCAATAACCTTTGCCTGGTATAATGATCTCACAGTGAATCACCCCTTACTATCTCTAAACCAAAATCGTGCCTATGTCTAAACCTCGGATTAGGAGAGACATGAGCAATGAGACTTTGGAGGCGTAGATAATCCTCTAGTTCCAAATCGTTCAGATCCCTTCTCATGAGAAGGAACTACACGATTTCCCAATCGCGAACCTCAAAGCACGAAGATTGAAGACACGGGAAACCCATTGCTAGAAGCTAAGGAGTAGAGGTTGTTGAACTGGTTTCTAAGACTGCTATTACCGCACCACCTATCCTCCCAAAATAGGACCTTAAAAACCGATGTACTTATGGAACTCCTTATCTCTTACAAGTTACAATAACTTTCCACAAGCTAGTCTCGTGGGAGTATAGTAACAAAGTTCTCCGTTTTTTTTAAGTCTCGAATAATTTGCTAAGTTTTCAACAAACGATTAATTCACGAAGTATTTGTGACCTTTTAAATAGAGTGCAACTTTTTCAAAAAGTCACAAACTAAACACGAATTATTTACGAAATTTTTTAAAACGACCCGAATAAATATCTAATATATGAAATACATTCATTTATAAGTTTTCAGAAATAGTAATCGTGTTTATTATTTTTTAATATCTTGCCAAAATTTTCCCAAATTTTTGGCAATTTTTTACAAAAAACTTTCGTAGTCAAACTCCGACTTTGTGACCATGCGTGGGAGGAACTAAGGAGTGAGGACCTACACAAACTTGAATATGACCACCTTCCTCCACAAACTCTCTAATCCAAAGCCACTTCCCTAACAGTGAGGTTCAGTGTAGTCAAAGCGTCCAGGCGACGCTTAGGCAATGGGGTTTCCTAGGTGACCCGATGCCTAGGCAAACTAAAATGTATTTTTTATTTACATTATATAAAATTATTTAAGATTTAGTGAGTGCCTGCCTAGGTCATGATCTAGGCAATAGGGATCCTGGCCAAGCAAGGTGGTGGCGTGGGCATTGCCCAGACAACATTTTGACTACATTGGTTCAGCTCCCTCGGGGTTCTAATCAGTGTAGTCAAGGCGTCTAGGCGATTAGCCCTGGCTAGGCGAGGCGTTGCCTAGGCGACGCCTAGGCGTGGCCTAGGCGATAAATTTAATATAATTATATATATATCACGTATATATATAACATCCAAAAGACCAAAACTCCACACCTACATTCCACAAAAACATAAAATAAAAAGTCTATTACAATCATTCATCACATAACCAAAGATATGTTAACATAGTGGAGTATTAAACATTTCAAAATCTAGGCAAAATACCCAAATTCGTGTCATTGTCCATGTATAATATTAGGCAGAGCCCCCTACGATTGCCTAGGGGGGTGGTAGGGGGGCAGCGCCCCCCAGCAACGCACGAAGTGCGTCCGCAATCTGGGCCTAATAGGCCCAGATTGCGTCGAAAACGATATTTTTAGTGAAAAAAATTGATATTTTTAGTGAAAAAAAAGATTTAGAATCTTATTACTACTTCATTATATGTTTTTATATTATTGGGAAATTTTGGATTTTTTTAAAGCAAAAAAAAAAATAAAAAATTTAACTAGGATCGCCCGCCTAGAGGGGCGCCTAGGCGACGCCTTGACTACACTGGTTCTAATATTCAAACCTCCCTCCCTCATGGGATGGCACTTCCACTCAACTAAATCATATTTCTTAGCATCCGCCTGGTCATTTAAGAAAAAATATCTTTGTAATCTCTCAATGGTTTTGCCATTGATGTCGGAATTGTGAAGAGGAAAAGGATGTACGTGGGCAAGTTGGACAGGGTATTATTAATAAGGGTGAGTCTACCTCCTTTGGAGAGATAGTTAGCCTTCCAGTCAGCTACTCTTCTAGCTTCCCTTTCTACAATTGGATCCCACACTAATTTATTTTTTAACCTAGCTCCCAGAGGTAAACCTAAGTACGAGGATGGAAAGTGACCTATCCTACAACCTAAAAGGCTAAAACCCTAGCCAGCCCTTCTACATTAGCGACATCCCCCACCTCAAACATCTCACTCTCTGTGGATTTATTGTGAGAACAAAAATAGCCTCCAAACAACTCACACTTTGTAGATTCCCCCAAGCACCTTAAGAAGGCCACCCGAGGTAGCTGGTTTGAAGGAAGACACATCACACAGAATCAAGGTATCATATGCAAACTGTAGATGGGAAATCGACAAACCATCTTTACCAACCGAGAAACCATCTAAAGGTATCCGATTTGACGAGAAGACGCATCACACAGAATCAAGGTATCATATGAAAATGTAGATGAGATATCGACAAACCATCTCTACCAATCAATAAATCATCTAATACCACCCCCAGCTCTATAAATCAAACGGCTAAGAGCTTCAGCCCATGAGAGGGCTGAAGTATCTTGCAGACTACCATTAAGGCAATAACCAAGATTAAAACTGATATTGAACGAAAACAAGATTGCATCCATCCTCTCCATTTGGGTCGAAAACCCATTCTCCTCAGGAGATAATCAAGAAAGTCTATTTACACAGGATCCCTTCTCTACCATTCATTAGCAATGAGGACTCCATCGAGGATTCGTCTCCCATTGACAAAGGCACCTAGTGTCAGAGAGATGATCGACCCCATCACTAATTTCAGACAACTAGCTAATACTTTAGCTAGGATCTTGTAGACACTACCTACCAAGCTGATGGGGGAAAAGTCTCTCAACTCCACAGCACAGCAGTACCTCCCACTTTAGAGATTGGAGCAATATAAGTATTGGTTAATATAAAGTGTTTATTAATACCTTGTCATAGAAAACAAGGGCATGGTCATGTGGAGATTTACTTCTTATATCTCAAAATTCCTCCACCGCCTATCTCTCAAACTTCTTGCGCTAGACATGTAATTCGACTAGAACAAAAAGTTTGAAAGTTTTAATTCCTAAACTAATTCAAACTAAAATTAAGAAACAACTAAAACAAGATTCCTAAAACCTGATATAAATAAGAAAGAAATAGTAAAAGAATTCAAAGCAAAATAGGAAACTACATAAAACACATCCTTCCCAAAATCAAACTGGACCTAATAGTCTCCTTTTGTGAGGAGGATTGTAGCCTTTGGGAGTTCCTTGAGAGTGCTCTATGCATAATCGATTTAGATTGCTCTCCCTACTCATGTTTGCATAGGTACAAAGTTCTCTGATTTTTTCAAAGTCTTGAATAATACCCGACTGTTTCGTCAAACGATTAATTCACGACTTTTGAAAAAAAAAGACTTTTTTGGAAAGTCACGAATTTCGCGAATTAAGGACGAACTATCCACGACTTTTGAAAAAGTCATGAATAAATATCTAATATATGAAATATGTTTGTTAATTATTTTTATAAATATGTTTGTTAATTATTTTTATAATTAGTAATTTCAATTTATATTTGTTCATATCTTGCCCGACATTTTCTCGATTTATTTCCTAATTTTGCCCATTTTTTCCCGCGCTTTTCCATAGACGAATAATTCCCGAACCCCGACTTGGTAACTATGCTCCTGTGGGATAGAGACTTAAAAGAGTTAGACCCACATGAGTGGTCTAACTTGGGTGCTCCTACATCAAAATCCTACAACACCAAGTAAACAAGATGATTTCTTCCTCAACGAGTGAAGGTTTTTTTCAAAGCCAGCAAAGAATTTTTCCATAAAAATAAGGCAGGCAAATACAAAGGATAAGTTTTAACATATGAAACATTAGAAAAATTAAAATCAAAGTGAAAAGGAAAACAAGAAGATGATGAAGGCAACTGGAAGAACGGACGTCGGACAAACCTGTTCATTAGCCGTGGGAGAAAGACCACCAACATACACCCGCCGAGCATGACGAGTGGCCTACCAGCACAAAACAAAATGCATGTCAGAAGTTAGGTTGTATCACATAGGAAAAACGAAAAACTAGATCCACAAAATATGCGCATTGCACCTAACCTGTTGGGTCATTGCCTGAACTGGCATCATAGGAAGCGTTCCAAATTGCTACATTCAAACAAACAATTAAAATTTAATTTATACGAGTTAAAAATTCACATACAATCCTTTCTGTGAAAAATTAATTGAAGTAGTACCTGTCCAGGTCCTAATGCAAACATGTTCGGAAACATTCCAGGAATGGTTGGAGTGGTCCCTGGTATCTGACCTGCAAAAGCTAAAGAAATTACACAGCCGTACAAGTTATATAAAAAACTCATGTTGCTATACCTTTGTTACAAGTAACAAAACCATTACACTTCTTTTTATCAGTAACAAAACCATTATGCATTGTTTCATCTACATGCGGGCTCATTGATTTAAGCATGTCCCAGTATCTTGTAATAGACTTTATAAAAGAGATTAAAGGAATACGTTATTTTCAAGTATTGGAGGAAATATTTACAAGACTACCAAAAAAGGCAATAGTTGCCGGTTGAAGTCGAACAAGATCCATCAAAAAGGTGCACTGATTCCTCCTTGTACATAAAAGCTACAGAAGTCGGCTCACACCCATTGGAAGCACAGTGGGGCAAGTAGCCCAAAATTGCCTTCTTACACAAAAAATAGAGACGAACAAAAAACCACCAAAAACAAGAAAACCAAAAAACAAAGGCTCTCAGTTCCATTATTAATTCACCAAATAAATAATATAAAAAACAATGCAGCTCATCCGGACATTGCAGCATTAAGTTTCTAATACTGCTAATAAAAAAAGGAACAAGTGTAGCTTACCAACATGATACCAAGCAATTTGACAGGAACTTTCCAAGCTAAGCACTAGCAAAAAAATGGTAGAAAACAAATATATATAAGTGGACAATGTACCGGAGACTGCAGCACCAGCTAACATTGCGGATGCAGGAGGCGCCATGTCAAAACCACTAGTCCGTTTGCTGCAATGACATATCAGTTACTGGAACCGCTAATTTCAAAGGAAATCAGTAAAAGATAGTGTGTCCACGCGAGGAAATAGATTAAGCAGATAGACTATACAGGTTCTAGCAAGCATGAAGAAAGAAATATCATAAAGAATGCAGACGAACCTGAGAAAAGAAAGGAGTTAATATGCGTTTGTGAGAAAAATCCGCTAATGGATAGCACTGCAAGACTAAAATCAATTAACAGCATAAGCAGCAGCTTATTCACGAAAGTAGTGCACAAAGCACAATTACTTTAGACTCCGCATGCAGATGTCTTTCTTCCAATATACTTGAGACAATAGCCGCAATACAGATGGAGATACTACATATAGCATTTCCGACTGAAGACTTGGGAACTTTACAGTCCACAGCCTCAACAATTACCACGAGATCCAAAGGGGTAAGCGAACCATAGTACTATGGCTTTTAATGGATCGGATCAGATAGTGTCCGTATGGGTCCAAATTCGACCCAATTAGATATATGGCATATTCAAATTCTTCCGAGAACCATAGGATCCAAAAAACTAAAATTCCATGTATGAATCTGATGAGGATTCTAAATCATAGTCCAATCCGAATTGAATATATAACAAAATATACAAATCATATGTATGATTGAACCAAAAATAAATCATATGTATGATAATATAGCAGATCGAATCAGAGTGGATCCAGATTCAATCCAATTATAATCAAATCCAAAAATACATATTTGAATCCGATCCTGCAGACACATATCCAGATCAATCCATTGAAAACAAATTTTTTGGAAGTACCCCCAGTGAACCATGCAACTTCATATTGAAGTTTTCAAACAAAAAGTTTATGTGCTGAACAATTAATTGTATCCCATGCTTTTGGACAAACCTCACCAAGAAAAGCGAGAAACCAATTCCCACATGATCTCTTCACAGTTATAATATGGAGACATGAACTAAAAAGATTAGGTATCAACATATAATGTATTGCCACCAGGTTGAAGTCAGCTATCCAGTCATTTCCTAATAAGAATGAAAAACCTCATCTCAACACCCAAATTCAACTATCATTTATCCCTGGAAGAAAGCTCATTCCCTTCTCCAATACCCATTCAGTGCCTTTTAATTGCAAATTTACCAAAATATCTTTTTATTTCCCACAATTAGCCAAAAACTCTTCTAACAAATCAGATATTTCCAACCATTTCTACAAAATACACTCAATTTTTTTATTTAAAAAAAACTGCTTTTCAAAATTACCAAAATATCCATGAAACACAATACCTCAAATTCCTCACTTTTCTCAAAAACCATGACCCTTACCACGCTTAAAAGCCCTTTAATAAAGTAGAAATTTAGCCTTAAATGAGAGAAGAAGAAATGGGGAAGAGAATACGGAGATTTCTTAGAAGTTAGAAAGAATAAGTGTTAGACACAAAAGAGATTTGCACCCATGTTTTTATCAATACAATTAGTGTAATGAGATAATTGCCCTTACTAGTGTCCGGTGTAGTCAAGGCATCTAGACGCGACGATTAGACCCGGCTAGGCGAGGCAATGCCTAGGCTATAAAAATAATTAAATTTTATATATATATATATATATATATATATATATTAGATATACATATATGTATAATATTAAATTAATATATACACCCATAGTTGTCAAGGCAGCTAGGCGACTTGAGGCGACAAACCCCATGGACGCCTGAGGCGGTAGCCTAAGACTCCCGAGGTGTCGTCTGATAAACTTTTTGTTGCAGAAATTCTCCCTAATATGAGATCTATGTACGATGCATTTTATTTTATAAGAGGTCCTATATTCATATAAATTACACCATTGTCAAGATGCACTTTGATAGAATCATCGATAGAGATAGTTCTAAGTATAATAAAGGGGGTTTTCAAGTGTTGGAAAAAATTGGAATAAGAATTAAGGGGTCGTTTTGAAAAAACTTATTGATTTTAATAAAAGCTTTTAAATTAAGGTCTAAAAAATAAGAGCTATTTATTTTAAGTCATTTCATAAAAATAGTTTGTTTGATAATGTTTAATGGTTTAATTAAAAAGTATTATTTTTCATTAACATGGCCAAAAAATATTTCAAATCTGGGGGTCTCACTTGATTTATTTTCTGAGTTTTGTCTAACTTATCACTTGTAGACAGAAGCCCAGAAAGCCCTAATTCAGGATATTTCAAAATCTCTGCGTTGTGGCGAAAACCATGTGCAAGGCACAAGAGGATCACCTGATGAAATCTTTCATTGATCTTCCAGTTTGGGGTACTCCGGGTTCCCTCATAGTCTAGCTCTTGGCAAAACCCTAACCTTGCTAACATAGACAAACGAATCAAGGCATTATAATTTAGCAAATCAGGAAAATGATTTGATATGGGTAAGAGCCTCCATTGATTTGACCCATAATACCTTACTATGCTTTGTCATCTCTCTTTTATTCAATGACCCTCATAAGGATGGAGTATATTGTTCGGTAGGTATGAACTTTTGCTATGATTTGTCCAGGGTTGTGCTTAGTGAAAAACTAGAGTGTGGCCTTGATTGGTAGCATTGGGATTTGCTGGGAGCTAAGGAGATTGATAATCAAGTCATCCGAAATCAAAGGGATCATAGCTTCGTTCATGATACATAGCTTCTAGGGTCAAGACTCTAAGAATCTGTTAGAAAAAAAATCAATAAAGAGAGAGAGGGACAATGTTCCCATCTTTACCGTACAGTAACGGAGAAAACCTCCATCCCGGACCGAACCCTAGGGAAGAGAAGAAACATAACTGAAGAGAGGGGCAATGCAGTGATGACGAGTAGAAAGACAAGCAGTAATGAAGAAGACGACGAGGCCTCGGCGACCAGCAATGAGCAACGGTGACTAGCTATGAGCAGTGTCGACCCGCGATGGAGGGTAGAGAGTAAAGAGATAATAGCTCTGTGACTGCCGAGTGAGGGAGTATTGAGGAAGAAACAATCGAGCCCTTTTAATCTTAAGAGGGTAGTATTGGCATTTTAAAAAACTTGTGAGGACAGTCCTAAAATCGATGTAATTGACGGTGAATTGGCTACCCGATTTAGTGTGATAAGAGTTTTTTTTTAAAGTGATGTAAGATAATTTTTTGAAGACAAAAAACCATTAAAAGCCTAAAAAATTTAGATAAAATCCTTAGATTATCAAACAATCTATTTACTCAAAAACAACTTAATTAAATAGAATAATTGAATAAGTCCTATTTTAAGTTTTATCAAACGACCCCTGAGTCTACAATGATTGCTGAAAGGGGGAGAGAGAGGGATTGTGAGGGATAAAAATAGACAGCCTAATAGGAGAGAAAGTGAGAGAGGAAGGAGATGAGAGATGAGGGAGAATATAAAACTGAATAAAAAATAGAAAAATAGCTCAACAGTCAAATGCGACGTCAAACATGGGAAAAAGAAGAGAGGGGGGCGAGAGGGAGATGTCGTACCTCTTACTCTCATTTCATTCTTTTTCTCGATTATACTCTAGATAAATAATAAAAATAATAGTGATAAGTAAAATATATAACTATAGGACTTGCACTTATTTAAATTATAAAAGACCTTTTTAAATATGAATTTTTGGGGTCCTAGAAGGAATTTGGGTCATTTAAAGACTTTTAATTTGTTATTGGGCCGCCTGAGCTAACTGTACTTCAACAACCATAAAAAAAAAAAAATGCGACTATATGGTCCACCCATAACAGAGGGGGAGAGACCAATTGACCCACCCATTGAGAGAGAGAACAAGTTAACACGAGAGAAACATACTTTACACCGTTCGTCTCTTCTTTCTTATTGTATCTGAAACTTTTTTTGTTGGATATACAAATTCTAACATATTATATTGTAAAAGACATAAGAAGTATATAAAATAACATTTTTTTTTTTGTTTACCGAACAATCATATTCAAATAAAATAAATTTTTATATTCTTAAATAATAATAATATTACATATATCATATTTTTTAATAAAGACCGTCTGAGACGGCCAGTTGCTTGAGCCCAGCAAAGTGCTTGGTCGCCCTGAGGTGATGCCTTTAACAACTATGTTAGTAGCAAACTTTTTTCCTATCACAATAGTGGCTCAGATAAATCCAACACCAATAACAAAAATGAGAATATCATTGGAAAGTTTTCCACATACTTATAATTGCAATGCTCCAATCTCCCTCTCAATGCTTGGAACAACATAAATGTCCAGCAAATCAAGTGGTGTAAGTCTTTTTTCTGTTGAACTGTTAGTTGACTTTTTGACCATGTAAATGAAAATATTTTTGAAGACTGAAATATAAGACTTTTCTTACCGAACTTTTGAGAAATACCTTAGCATTTGAAATTTTAACCTAATCCTAAAAAAGGAATATTATTCTTGAACTGAAAAGTTAATTTCTATTCTTCGGGAATTTGGATCTATGATAGTTTTTATTGAATTCAAATTGGGGGTATAACCTTATTTACATTTAAATATCTTTCAAATGGTATTTTATGTAAATAGTTTAGAGGGTCCGGTGACTTCCGCCAGCCTAAAGAAGCGCCTAAGCGATGATGGTCCAAAAACGCCAAGGCAATGCCTTGACTACACTACTAGTGGCCACCCATTCACTATTAATGACACCTACAGGCTTATAGATTTAGGCCTATTACAACACTCCTCAAGCGGGGCGTGGATATTCAACAAGCCCAGCTTGCTAATAATCTCACGATGTCGATTGGATGTTACTGTTTTTATAAGGATGTCAGCCAACTAACTGTCTGCTCCTTTATGCTACTTTTTTCTCGAATAAAATGTCTATCAACATCGAATGCTTTAATCTATCAAATTGAACTAGGTTGTGAGCAATACCGATGGCCATCTTGTTGTCATATTACAACTTCATTTCTATTTGAGCTAGAAATCCTAGACTCTTAGTTTAATCATTAAAACCTAGAGCCATAGTGACTCACATGCTCCATGTGTCATTGTCGTGTATTCTACTTCAACGCTTAATCTTGCTACAACTGTCTACTTTTCTTCTCAATGTGACTAAATTTTCACCAACAAGAGTGCGATAACCTTACGTAAATTTTATGTCTGGAACTGAATCTGCCCAGTCTATATCAACATACCCTTCAACTCGTAGGTGTTCATTATTCCTACAAAATCAAATCTTTTCCATGAAAGGATTTAAGATACCTTAGAATCCTTTTTGTTGATTCTAGATAAATAGTTTATGGCTTATACATAAACTGATTACACTAATTGCATAAGCAATGTCTAGGGCCCTAGGCACATCAAAGATAAGAAGATCAACCTCCTAACTAGTCTCTAGAAAACTCCAATATCCTATAGAGGTTCTCCACCTCAACGATCGAGTTTGAAATTTGCTTTCATGTGTGTATCAACTGGTTTTGCACCAAGTTGCATGTGACCTGTAATAAGACTAGAACATACTTCCTTTCGGAGATAGAGATGTCCTTCTTGGATCAGGCAACCTCAATCCCAAGGAAATACCTTAAGGGTCCCTAATCCTTGATCTCAAACTCTTTGGCAAGAAATATCTTAAGTCTCTTAATCTTCCGAAGATTATCACATGTTACGGTTACCACAATGTCATCTACATATACAATTAAAGTTGTAGTAGCGCCACCCACGTGCTTTAACTCTGAATATAACCAAATCTCTTCACAGCTCCACTGAATCTTTCAAACCGAGCCCTTGACTATTTAAGTCCATAGATAGTCTTTTTCACTCGACATACTCTACCTCATTAATTTTGAACTCTGACTCTTCAAGGAAGTGCCATGTAAACTTCTTCCTGCAAATTTTCATGAAGAAATGCATTCTTCACATGTAACTAATGAAGTGGCGAGGACAAATTTACTGCAATAGAGAGTAACAGAGTTCATCTCAACAACTGGAGCAAACGTTTCCAGATAGTCTACAAAGTTTGAGTAAACCCTTTAAACAACAACCTTGCCTTATACTTGTCCATCGTCCCATCAGCTTTGTGCTTCACTGTGTATATCCACTTACATCCCACTAGTTTCTTCTTTTTGTGTTTCAAAGTTTTTGCTATATTAAAAGGAACAACCATTAAACACACGGACAAAACAAAGGTTCAAAGAGGTGAAGAGAGTGAGTCATTAGAAAAAAATAGGAAATTAAATGAACAGTGGCATAATACGTTGCAATGGGAACATCATCATCTGAACTACAACGTGAAACTAAAGACCTACCAGGAGAGGGATGAGTTTCTGAATCCAAAATAGACGAATCATGGGATGAGAGGGTTATTCCGCTAATGTAGGCTTTACCTTAGGCCGTCTGAATGAGAGTTGCTTTTCATGGTCCTTGAATTTTGTCCGTTGTCCTTTACTTGTTTAGTGGCATCTGTGGAAAGTTATTAACTCCTTGTTCTCACCTCCAGTCGACTCAACAAGAGACAAAAAAATAGATGGAACACGGAAGTGGAAGAGACTCTGCATTACTTCTCTCTCTCTTTGAAGAGAAACACTTAAAAAAAGGGGGTAGAATCAAAGAACGAGACATCCATAGAGACAAAACGGTTTCCAGTTGTAGGTTATACACTTTTAAGTGGAGGAATAGCCCATAAAAAAATATCTTAAGACTTCGGATCCAGTTTAGAATGATTTGGACATCAAAGCATTTATACACTTTTAAGAGTAGGAATAACCCATAAACAAATATTTTAAGACTTTGGATCCAGTTTAGAACGATTTGGACACATAACATGGATAAAACATGTGCACTCAAAAACTCGAATAAGAAGACAAAGAACATAATACTCAGAAGACAACAACTGATGTGGTGATTTAAGACCCAATATCCTCAATTGCATCCGATTAATGAGGAACGCCACAGTAAGCACAGCATTAGACCAATATTGTTCTTCAACCTTCATAGCCAGCAAGAGACTTCTAGCAACCTCAAGTAGATGTTGATTCTTCCATTCAGCTACTCCATTTTGTTGTGGGGTGAGGCACAACTGTTTTAATGTAGAATTCTATGTTCCTTGAGGCATGTTCTCAATTGTCCTTCAAGGTATTCGCATCCATTGTCTCATCTGACCACTTTAATGCTTTTTTTTTCAAACTTTTTTTTTTCAAACTAATTCATGATCATCTTGTAGAAAACATGGATGATATTTGGAACCTCATCCCTTGTCTTTGACTCTTCATAAGATAAATCCATGCATATCAAGTGCAAGATAAAATATCGAAATCAAATATAGACAAGGAATGGGAAGGTCCCCACATCAGAATGCACAATATTAAAATAAAACCGACTTCTTTTATTATTTAGAAAAAATGATACACGACAATGTTTCGCTAGTCCACACACTTCACATTATAAACTTAGGCGGACTGACTAACACAAACAAACTGGGAAACAGCTGGTTATGCTAAGGAAAGATCCGGTCTTTATTGACACTACTACTAGACAGGAGTGCACCAGAAGAAGTGGAAGCAGAATCCAGCAGGTAAAGGCCCACTCCCAATTTGTTGTTGCGTCTTCAGATCCTAAAAGACACAATACGAATATACTATAATTTAAGGACTTGATCAAACTATTATCAAAAAGTAGATTAACAAAAAACCTGGCACATGTAACACAGAAGACAATGTAAGCCTAGGAGAGACTTTGATGGCCTCTTTTCCTGAGAGAAGGGAGAGGACGCATCAACTATCTTTACTTTAACATTATTAGAAATTTAGAACAAGAGTCATACAAAGAAAAAATAGAAGACTTGCTAGACATATGACCAGAAGCCCCCTGAATCAATAATCCAAGAGAACCTGAATAAAGGTAAAGATGATAGAAGGTGAGCAAAGCATTGTTACCTAATAAGAGAGGTGAAAGATGTGAAAGAATGATCTGATTGAGCAAAGAGACACCTGAGACTCAAGTTCCTCTTTAGGAACTGTCAACATCTCCCTTGTTCGAAGAAGTCTGAGCAAGAAGTGTCCTTACTGATGGAAGAGGCACTATGTGCAGGCGTGCAGCAGATGATCTGGGCAGGTGTATTTGACTGGTCTTCCCACTAAGTCCCAACAAATCTCCTTAGTGTGCCTCAACCTCCCACAATGGTCGCACTTAAGTTTGTCTCTCCAATTTGGACTCATCCCTTGTGCTTACAATGACATCCCTTACCTCATTTTTTTAGTGTATGGGTGCTTTACACATTAAAAAGGGCCCTCGGACAGGATGATAAACCCTTGGTTGAATATCTTGTTTGACTTCGTGTCGTAGTATATAGGAGGAATTAGATCACTATCTGATGTTTTAGCCGGTGAGTAGTATTGATGGAGAACAGTACTAAAGATTTGTTGAGCAGAACAGGATCATTAAATTTTTAGGATGGCTGAACTCATATTTCAAACTGACACGAGTTCAATTTCCGAGTAAGGATGAGTTGTCATCCTTGAATCATGTCTATGCTCTATTTCACAGAGAGGAAAGCAAACAGATGGCTATGCATACTCCGACTAACAGCTCAAAGCATTCTACCCTAGCATTAGCTTCTTAGTCTCAAAAAGGAGGAAGAGAATATGTAATTTCTAAGAAAGAATGAGTGACACCACTCATGTTTTTATTAACACAATAGTGTAAGGACAAAATTGCCCTCACTAGTGTGTAGCTATGTGCTTATATTTAGGCCCATTATAGCTAATAATAAACTCAACCTCTACTAAGTATAAGATCCACCAAAGGACACAAATAAAATCAGCATTCGGATGCCTTTTTAAAAATTATAACCCATTGTCTATGGCAAATGATAGAGATCAACAGGGTATTAGAGGAATTCAAGCCAAACCCATCCAAGTGGCTTGAAATAAATAATAAATGATTTGCAACTCTCTCCTCAATTAGTGATGACTCAGCTCAACGTTAGTATAATTCACTCTACTAGGTCCTCCAGATGATGGAGTGATAAGAGTTCTATGACATAAATCAATTGGTGAGGTATAATCCATTAATACAATCAAAAGCAAATATAGTTATATGACCAGATGTAAAGGGAAATTAGAAACAACAAGAGCCAGAAAGCAGTTTATAGATAATTTTAAACTAAAGACAAACATCAGCATATGAAGCCAATATCAAAATCAGTCTTATCCTCGATGGGCCGATGGCTGGTGAGCAAAAATCTCAAGCCCCAGTATAAGTACAGAAATTTGGCTCTTAGAGTACAACAAGCCATTCAAGGGCTAACAAAAAGTAAACTGAGCTCCATACGCAGCTTAAGGAAGGAAAAAAAACGAATAAAACAGGAGGCACAAAGCAATTCTCGTATTAATTGTAAATTGAAGGCAATCATCTGACATCACAATCTGAAGGCAATATCCAAATGAAGCTTATCCTCAAAGTGCCAGTAAGTAAAAATTCCAAGCCCCGCAAGATCAACGGGCTATTAGAGCAATTTGAGCCCAACCCGTCCACCATGTCTCTAGGAATCAAAAGTATGAAATAGATATCTATATAATGTTTCACATTGCATTATAGATGTGGATGCAAACACAATTGTATCTCTATATTTTTGGTTGATAGGCAAATGAGGCACTATTTCACTCGTTAAACAGCCACCTCAAAATGCCAGCCTAGAGTTGATTGACTTGTGATGCAACAAATTAAAAAAATAAAATTATATTCTTTTAGCATATATATATGAACAAATGGTCGCCCACGCTTTATGAAACTTGATGTTAATTTCTGCTCCATTAAACTGTGGAAAGGCTTTGCACAGCTTTTCAGTGGCCTTATATCTACTCGCATTGCCATTTAAGATTCCTACATGAGTGGTGCTACCACCCTGGCACACAAAAAAGATGGTGACAGGCTGACAGCTGCTCCAAAAATCAAGGGATGACTTTTTTTTTAATGGGTGATAGCTGCTACGAAAATCAAGTGATGATTGAATACCGGAACTTAAAAAGATGATAAAAGATATAAACTGCATGCATAATCCTAAAATGCTAGCCCCAAAGATCTTGTGGAATCTGTTTCCCGCACCCACCTCAACCCAACTCAATGACAGGAGAAGACGCTAAGAAGTGGAATACAGACTTTCTCATACATAAAATGTCAATAGGCATGGACTGAAATAAATAATTAACAATTATAAAAAACAGCAAACAGGGTTCCTCCCCAATGAGATTTAAACTTGCTGTTCAACCTAATACTATAACAAGCCTCTTTCCAATTATACAGTAAAGGCACTGCTTGAGCTTTCCACATATTTTGAAACTACTAATTGATTGACTTGCTTTTCTCACACTATTATTCTTTCAAGACAGTCAACACAACAGTCGTAACAGAAAAGCCAGCAGGTGGACAAACAAAGCACCTACATAACCGTAATCCAACAACGATTAGCATATATCCAACAGATATCAATATTCAATAGAACATGCATCCAGACATCCCTTGGATCTTTTCCGGATCCTTTCGGAGCTTCTTATCTTGTTGGATGTCAGGGGTGTTCCCGCCCCCAGCTGGTGATGTGTGGCCTCTCCTTCCTGGGGCAGTTGTTTGGTCCCTTTGGAAGGAGAGGAATAGGCGAGTCTTTGAGGACTTGGCCTCGGAGGCTTCCCGCATTCAGGCTAGGGTGCGTCGCTTAGTCTTAGCCTAGGGTGCAATTGGAGGAGATTTGGAGGATCCGTGGAGGACTACTTTTTCATCTTGATTGGCCCATCTCTGTTTGCATGTTTTTGTTGGTATTGGTTTGTATTTTTTTTTTGTTTCTCCTAGGTTCGGTTCATTATTGGTGATCCCGGGGTTGTAGCTCTCCCTTTTCTCCCATTTATATATCTTTTCTTCTTTTGCCGATCAAAAAAAAATATATTCAATAGAACATGCACACAAATCCCACTTCTCAATCGAATTCCATCAAAGTAAAAGCCATAATCAAGAAAATGTCCACAATCTAGTAATGAATTTTAAGTTGTGTAATTTACCTCTTTGATCGTGACCGAGAGGGAGACCTTGATCTATGATCAGATCTACTCTTTGAATGAGATCGAGACGAATGTCTACGCCTATCATCTCTGTCTCTATCATAATCTCTCCGCCTGGAAATAACATTTAATCAAAATCGATCATGATCACCTTGGAAATAGCTTTGGATTTCTATAAATATAAATAAAATAGGAATTTGTACATCAAGAGATAAATAAATAAATAAAAAGACGACAAAAATCTAGAATATGGAAAAGATATGTATGATCATTAAAGACTATCACATCCTCGCACAAAGAATCGTGATGCTAAGCCCTCGAAGGTACATCTAAATAGTTAAGTTACCACAACTTAACTATTTGGATTTTGGATTGTGTCCCTAACAGTGATGGTGTAATTCTGGATGTCAGATGAAAATGAACTATCGTCGGAGTTTCCTAACCTCAGAGTAACCGCATAAGGAATATAAAAACCTATCAAATGAGTCATCTACATCTCTAATTGGGTAAAATAACATCCCCATTTCCACCTCAGTCAAAGATGCCTTCTGAGTTCTGAAGACTTGGTGAAGAGCGATAGAGTTTATGAGTAACAGAGTAAAATCATAAAATAAATAAAGAATCATCATCATCATCATCATTAATGCCGTGTCCCAAAATACTTACGAATCTTGTTCTGTCATTCCATTCTATACAATGATATTCAAAATATAAAAATAAACAAAGACTACAATTGAAAAAAAAAATTGCAAAAAACTTTGATTGGGGTAGCAACGAGGTTTCCCCCAGTTATGGGGTTGGCATTTAGATAGGAATCACAACACTGTATAATGATACTCATAAATGGGTTAAATATAAGGTGAATAGAGACAATGAGCAATTTCAATTTTCGCGACAACCTGGTTTGACGATGTGGTACTTCGCCACACTTCTCCATCGCTCCACGTGATGGCTGATCATATACAGGTGCTGGTTTCTTACTTAGAAAAATCATAAACATAATAACGTGGTGCCCTAGATTTAAGAGAAATTTGGAGGGTTGGGAACTTGATCATTTTGCTTGACTCCTTTCTTAAGAAAATACTATTTCTTCATTGGGTTTTGGTGACAATATGTACATTTTGAAGTACGAACCGAATGATGCTTTTTCGATTAGCTCTTTTTTTTTTCTTAAGTCAACAGTGACACTTTCTCTTTTCAGACCAAATTCCAAAGGAATTCTTCAATCCCCTAAATTCTTTGGACAGCCAATCTTGATAGGATTCTTACAATAAATAGTTTGGCAGAAAGTTGATTACGCCTAATATGTGCTTCCTTTGTAAGTCAAGTGGAAATCGCTTAATCATTTACTTATCCAATGTGACTTCAAATGTAAATTTGGACTTTCATCCTTAATTACATGGCTTGGGCTACACCTAAGGAAATGTATGACTACAAGGCCATAAGATAAATAACTTTGACATCCAAGAAATAATGTTATGGAGATTGCTTCCTTTTGCTTTCGCATAATTTCACTTGGACATAAAGGAACATATATATATATATATATATATATATATATATATATATATATATCTCAAAGATGGTGGGAATAATGATTTACCTTTCCATTGGTCATCGACTTTGATATAATCCAAGGGTTTAATTCACTAATTTTGTCACTTACAAGATAAGCATAGTTCATAGGCTCATAGCTTTCTGCATATATATCATTGTGTTTGTAAAAAAACTTCGTATTTCTGGTCTTTAAATTCCCCATTCTTTTTAGTAAATTAATATCACTTGTCAAATTAATATTACTTGCCAAGAAAACCCAGTAATCCAATATCAGAAAGTCATAAGACGCAAATCAAAGGATGCAGTGGTGCAAAAGACTTCTCAATGTTATTGCATTAGTTAACATACATCTTTTAGTAGGCCGTAGAAATCACATCCCAAGTATAATATCAACAGTCTCTTATAGGCAAGGATTCAAGTGACTGGAATAACAAATATATATAACATAAATTAATATGGAAACAATGCAAAGTATATGTGCTGCATATTCAGTTTCATCACCTTTCAAAATCTCGACTTGGGTGATAGTCATCATCTCTATCTCGCCCCCGCTCCCTTCTATCACTCCGGTCCCTGTCGTAGTCTTTATGATGAAAATCGCGATCTCTTCCCCTTCCCCTGTTCCTGTCCCTTCCTTTTTCCCTTTCCCTAACTCTTCTATTTAAAGTCTCTCTCACATAATCACGAGAACCATGCTACCAGAATCCATGGATTAGTACATAATATTCGATAGATAACCTCGATATTCAAATGCCAATTCAAAACGAAAAGGGAATATAAATAATTAATATAAAATTCAACTCTTAGATAAACACTGCGTAACTTGAACAAGGACACGACCAAACATGATTATCTTAGTGAAAGTCAAAAATGAGGTTCAAAATCTTAGACAAATGCCATTTAACTTATTCATGGACATGTATGTCAGCGTCGAACACTTAATACAAGGTGTAGAAGACTGAAACTGGGAGTCCCATTACCCAACAATGTCCGTGCAGTTGATTGATAATTACATGAGCATTTAGTTCATATGGCACAGAACATAAGCATAGAGAGCGAGAGAGAGAGAGAGAGAGAGACTAAACAAATAATATATATTGAAAACGTAATTTAGTTATGATATAGTTTATGGAAAGCGTATATGAAATATAAGCTAACAGCAATTAGAAAAGATAAATTGAGATTTTTCCTAGAAAGAGCATTGGCATGTATCCATAAGAGCACACAGACAAACTCAAAGAAAGAGAAAGAAACGCAACCTCGTGAGTCGTGACATAGAAGAGGCAGAACGTTACCGGTGCATCATAGTTTTTGAAACACAACCGCAACAAACAAACAAACAAAAAAAACAGCTAGCCCTATAACCTTTCGTGTATCCATTGAAAGCATAAATTTGTTTAATTTCACTGCTTTTATTATAAACATCTGAACAAACATGGGTAAAATGGAAACAAACTTCGTCGCAAACCAACCAAAGCACGCTTCGTAAGGAGCTACAGCACAATCATACGAAACATTCCCATCTTCACTAAAAACAAAATACAATTCAGGGAAACTACTCGGATTTTTTAAGATAAAGCAACTGATTTCGTGATAATGTGCAATCTATTTCCCCGCATATTTTCTTTGACTTGTTGCCCCCAAAATTATAAAAAATCAATAAGAAAAAGAAAGCTATAACCAATATCCAAATCTTAAAATAAAAACCTCAAACAAAAAACAAACATGTGTTTCCATAATACTCTGCCAAAACCCTAAAATCCTGCTCAAACAAAAAAAAAGCGATCTCTCTAATCTAAACATTCTCTTGTATTTCACGCAATCTCGTCTCAGAATCAGACAATAGAGTATAACATACAATATGAATCAAATAAATTGCGATACCTGAGATTTGGAATCGCTGTAATCGTCAGGATCGCCATGGCTGCTACCTCTCTGTTGAGACAAAGAAACGTAATCGTTACAGCCTTCACCGTTGCTGTCGTGTCTTCCACCGTAATCCGCCATCTTTGTTTCCTTTCTTTTTCTCTTCGCTTCTTCTCCTTTCGCGTTCCTCGCTATATCTGGGTAATCGAATCGAACTTGCTGTAGGGATTGGGGAGGTTTTTCCCTCTTTAAATGCAAACGGACTAAACAAGTGCATGACCGAGAATTGTCAGGGTTAAAAAGGATAGGGGTGTTATAGTAATTATAAATCTGGAGGAGATCGAATCACAGCCCATCACGATTGAACCCATGGAGAGTTCAATCGCACCCACAGGTCAACATGTGTCCCTTTTAACCCTTATCAACCGTGGTTAAGATTCACTGACCCTTGGGGTTAAACAATATAACCTTGATCTTTAGAAGAAAAAAAATGTTTTTTGAAAAATTAACCCTAGGGTTAGTTTTTTAAAACCAATGTTAGATTATTGAACCCTATAGGTTAGTGAGTCTTAACCACGGTTGATAGAGGTGAGAATGGACACATGTTGATCTGTGGGTGTGATTGAACTCTCCCCCAGTTCAATCATAATTAGCTATGATTCGATCTCAATCTTTTTTCTTTTTCTTTTTTTTGTAGGCGAGTGCTGGCAGAACTCGCATTCGTACTTACTCCGAGTTACCGTATGTTTTTTTGGTTCAATGATTAAATATACACTCACATAGCCAGCACACACCTCAGTTGGGTGAGATCAAATCAGAGCCAATTGCGATTGGATTCTGAGTGGGAAAAATACCGGAAAGGACACCCGTCAGCTACAGCTTCTCCCACACTCTGGTTTACTGGTAGAAGGTTGGAGTGGAGGGTGTGACACCCTAACCTGTACTTCGATGATAAAGTCAGTAGATGTAGAAGATGATGAACAGTAAACTCTGAAATAGGCACTGAAAGTTACGCAAGGCTCTGGGAAGCACTGAAGACGTATACTCTCGAATACGGATGATCAACAACTAACTCTTAAGCACTAAAAATCACGCTGTGCCTGAAGAGTTATTGAAGGATACACTTCTCGCTGTGCCTGAAGAGTTATAGAATGAGCATGAAAGTAAGGACGAAGCTTTTCCGCATAAAAGACAAGAGCTAGACAAACCTTCTCGAGCTTGCTATAATTGCACTCCACATTGAGAAAGGTTTTGTTGATGAAATAGACAGGTTTCTCCACGCCATCACAACTCCTGACCAGGACGGAACCAAGGACTTGCTCTGAAACAGATAGATAAAGATATAAGATTTCACCTGGCTCAGGTACCGAAAGGATAGGAGCTGAGCCTAAATATTCCTTCAAGGCAAGAAAAGCTCGAGAACACTTTGGAGTCCACGTAAAGATGGAGTCCTTTCTCAGCAACTCGAAAAGAGGTTTGCAACGATCGGATGACTTGGAGATAAACCGATTGAGTGCAGCAATCCGGCCTGTCAGCTTCTGGATCTCCTTCTTCGACTTAGGCTCTGGCATGTCCAACAAAGCACGGATCTGAGCTGGATTAGCCTCAATCCCCCGCTGACTCACAAGATAGCCCAAAAATTTTTTCCGAGGTAAGTCCGAAGGTGCACTTCTCTAGGTTGATCTTAAGATTGAAAGATCGCAGAACAGAGAAAGGCTCAGCAAGGTCCGTCACCAGAGTACCTCGTACTCGACTCTTCACAACGATATCATCGATGTAAACTTCAACCGTCTTGCCAAGAAGTGACCCAAACATGAGATTCATAAGACGTTGATAGGTGGCACCTGCATTCTTCAAGCCAAAAGGCATCACTCGATAACAGAACAAGCCCTGCTCTGTTATGAAGGTGGTCTTCTCTCGGTCTGCTTCCGCTAGGAGGATCTGGTTATAGCTTGAATAACCATCCATGAAGGATAACATCTCGTGGCCAGCAGTGGCGTTGATGAGCCTGTCTATCCTTGGCATGGGAAAAAAGTCATTGGGACAGGCCTTATTGACACCAGTGAAGTCAATACAAACTCTCACCTTCCCGTTTTTCTTAGGCACAGCCACAACATTGGCTATCCAATCAGGGTACTGCACCTCCTGAATGAACCCGAACTGAATCAGCTTGTCAATCTCCTCGTTCACTGCATCATGATAAGTTGGAGCAAGCCTCCGAGGTTTCTGCTTCACTGGAGGGATAGCAGGATCAACATTGAGGTGATGACAGATAACACTCGGATCGATGCCAGTCATGTCTTTGTGAGACCATGCAAAGACATCAAGGTTCTGCCTAAGGAAACTCAGTAACTCGAGCTCTTCCTCCGTTGTCAAGCTCGTCCCGACCTGCAACACCTTTGGCTCTTCTTCCGTTCCCAAATTGACAGCTTTCGTAGGCTCAACGGAAGGTCTGCACAACGAGGTTTCCGAGCTCTCTTCCACAACGGGAACGACCTGTAACCATGGTTCAAAATATCGGTATCGGTCGCCGTATCGGTCAGCCCAAAATAGGATACGTATCGACGTATCGGTACCGTATCGGTTGGATACGACGTAAAAATTCAGGATACGCTAAAAAAGCTTGGATACGCAAGGAAAAACTTGGATACATTGCATAAAACCTCTTTTAATGCAAATATAAGCTAAAAACAAATTAAATGAAGACATTCAACTACAGTTATAATCATACATATGAGAGTTAAAAAATTTATGAGTTAAAAAAGACGTGCGCGTTGATAAATATGCATGAAAATACAAATAATAGTCAATCAAGTATAAGAAATATAATCTAGAATTAATGATCATTAGTATATATCAACTTAGAATAGAAAATTTAAGTTATCTATACTTAACATTTCAATGATTATCCATTTTAATTGTTTTAGATATCTAAAGAACTTATGAATACACATTAAAGTTGATAACTAATTGAAATTTAGCAATTTAGTTTCCAAACCTATTTCTATCTGCAATTGACAAGCTTGATGTTTTTGCAGGACTTAATCAATATGAGAAGATGAGGAAATTGTTGAATTATCGAATACCCTACATCAAGATCAAACGAAGATGACTGTAATTTTATTTGACTATGAAGTGGATGTAAATATAATTTTTTATTTTTTTTTATGTAAACAAGCAGGGCTTTTGTTCAATTTTTTTATTTTTTATTTTCGATGTAAACAAGCAGGATGACTGTAATTTTATTTAGTAGTTGTTAGTCTATACTTTGTTTGTTTGGGCTCTTTATGATTCACTATTTGTGAATTCTCAATTTTTAATGAAATTACTTTTTATCGATAAAAAAAAAATGTAAACAAGCAGGACTTCTATATCTATTGAGTGATGTTTAGGTGATTACAAGTTTAATAGGGTTAGTTTTTTTTTTTTAAAAAAAAAAAAAACAACTAAGGTTAGATCGTTGAACCCCAAGGGTTAGTGAATCTTAAGCACAGTTAATAGGAGTTAAAAGGGACACGTTGGCAAGTGGGTGTGATTTTTTTAATAGGGTTACTATTATTATTATATTTTTAAAAACCTTGGGAGAGTTTAATTACACCTATTGACTGTCCCTTTTAACTCCTATTAACTGTGGTTAAGATTCACTAATCCTTAGGGTTCAACAATCTAACCTTGGTTCTTAGAAAAAAAATACAAAAATGATGTGTCCCCTTTTAACTCCCTTTGACTATGATTAAGATTCACTAACCCTTAGAGTTAAAGCATCTGACATTTGTTTTTAGAAATAAAAAATAAAAAAATTAATGTGTCCCTCCCTTTAACTGTAGTTAAGATTCACTAACCCTTAGGCCTTAGGGTTAAAGCATCTAACCTTAGTTTTTTAATGGAAAAAAAAATTTAACGTGTTACCTTTAACTCCCTTTAATTATGGTTAAAATTCAATAACCCTTGAGGTTAAAGCATCTAATCTTGATTTTTAGAAAAAAAAATTAACCATAGTGGTTAAAACTTATTAACCATAGTTCAAGAACTGTTAAGGGGGATTTATGAGGTTATGAAATATTTTAAAGGCATAATAGTAATGTAAGGGAGGGGTCTTTAAAATTTAAAAAATAAAAAATAAAAAAAATTTATAAATAAGTACATTTTGGTAATTAATCAATAATTAGGATCTTTTTTCGTAAAAGACCATTCACTTTCCTAATTCCTAAACCATTTCGTAAGTTACGAAATTCAGGTATCAAAAAAAAAAAAAAAGAGAAACAGAGAAGAGAAGAGAAGAGGGGAAGAGGAGACTCACCCTCGGCAACGGCGATGGCCATGGCGTTGGCGACGGCGACGGCGTTGGCTATAGGTTTTTTTCCTTCCTCCTCTCTTCTTCTTCCTCCTTTCTCCTCTTTTCTTCCTTCTTGCTCCTTTTTTTTTTTCCTTTTTTCCTTTTTCTGTTACAGACAAGGGAACCCAACCCTATAGGGATTTCACGAAAAAAAATCACAGCATAAAAAAACCGAAAAAAAATTGGTTTTTTTCCTCAGTGTCGAATCTTTTTATAGCTCTCCCTTTTTTTTTTTTAAATCTCTCCCTTAGAACAGTATCGGTTGATACTTAAAGAAAAAAAAAAAAAACCGTAAAACAGCTGCGTATCGCATGTATCGGTGCGTATCAGTACCGATACGCACCGATACGTCCGATACGGCTGCGATACGCTGCATTTTTTTCCTTCCGGCGTATCTCTGTATCGGTAGGTTGAAAAACCGGTACGTATCGGCCGATACGTATCGATATTTTGAACTATGCCTGTAACTGCTATGAAGGCACAACGGAAGCAGGAAAATCGCACTTCTGCGATGCCAACTAATCACCCTTGATCTCCTGAGGCCCGTCCTGTGTTGGATATTTCAACACCTGGTAGTACGAGGATGGAACAGCCTTCATCTTATGGGTCCACCAACAACCCAAGATGGCATTGTACGGCGATGACGCATCCAGAACGGAGAACTTGGTCTGAAGGACAACAGGTCCAGCCACAACGGGTAAGACAACGTCGCCTACAGGCTTCATCGAGCTGCCATCAAATCCGAACAGTGGAGTCTGAGTAGGGATGAGAACGGAAGGATCCAGCTTCATCTGGGTGAAAGCATGAAGATACAAGATGTCTGCTCCACTCCCGGAATCCACGAGCACTCTCTTGATGTTGAAATCTCCTATTCTCATGGTGAGAATAAGAGCATCATAGTGAGGTCGAATCACTGCTGCCAGATCACGATCAGTGAAAGTAAGTGCCCGCTCAACGCTTCTGGTAGGCACTTGCACCTGACACACTGCAGCATCGTGAGACAACTTCCTGGCCTTCGCCCTGAAGTTCCTCTCCACATCTGCTTCCGGCGCTTGCACGCGGCAAATGACATTGATCGTGCCCAAGGAAGCTCCTCCACTGGTACTTGGATTACTGGCAGGTTCTCCTCCACGAGACTGGGATACCGGCTCCCTGGCATGCTCCATGCCGCCGTTGCCAGAAGCAAGATACTCTCCCAAGTACCCTTCCTGAACTAGCCTCTCCAAGTACTCCCTTAGAATACGACATCGGTTGGTGAGATGACCACGACACTTGTGATAATGACAATACTCATGCACCCGAGGTCCCGATGTAACATCCTGCACAGCCCTCACCGGCCACTCGAAGTACGCCTGATCCTCCATTGACCTCATGATGGTCGCCGGGCTAACTGTGAAATTGATGGGCGGTGCTCGATCTGCAAAAGGTCGCCTCTCATTAGGCTGCACGCCTCTCTCATGCTGTACTTGAGGCTGCACCTGGCGTGGCTGATACTGCTGCCTCGCTTGCTGTTGATCATTAGGACGTCTCTCCGTCCTACTCTGTTGCTGATTAAAATTTCCTTCAAACGGACGCCGAACTGGCTGATCCCGTTGAGTCACATAGACTACTCTCTCATTCTGCTTCCTTGGTGGCGAGTCCTCAGATGATGAAGACTCGTACCTCTGCTTCTTCTCCTTCCTCTTCGAAGATCGGTGTGTCCTCTCCACGACATCCACCACTCTCGTCCTAGGCTTCGGCACAGGCACAACGGATACGTCCTCCTCATACCTTCCGTACTTGGTGGCACGAACCATCAACTCGTCCATCTTGACAGGATAGTCAAGAGCCAAGGACTTATAGAGCTCGGAATGCCTAGGGATAGCATTCTTGAAAGCAGCGATACAGCTCGCTTCGTCGACTTTATCGATGTTGTGGACTTCATCAGTGAAACGCGAAATAAAGTCCGTCAAGGATTCAGCCGGCTTCATCCTCAAAGAGAAGAGAGTATCTGCACCTGCTCTTTCTTTTTATTGATAATGAAACGATCAATAAAAGCTGACCTGAGCTCTGAGAAATTACTGATGGAATCAGGAGGCAAGTTCCGAAACCACTTCGACGCTGCCCCAGACAGGCTGTTGGGGAAAGCTTTGCAATACAGGTCATCATCTGGATTGCGAACAACCATCGCATGTTTGAAATCAAACAAATGCTCCTCTGGATCCGTCCTTCCAGTGTACATGGGGAAGATCCGAGTTATAAACTTGGAAGAAGTATATGACTAATTGATGGCGTCTGTGAAAGGAGAGTTCTCAACGTTATCATTTGCTGACTGAGCAAAGTGGTCAGGAATCCCTCCCTTCATGCTCTTATCACGAGCACCGATCAAAGCCTCCACCTCCTTGGCAGTCACCCAAGTCTTCTGGGCATCTGCACCTCCAGTACCCCCTCTCAAGTCTTCTCGCCCTGCCCCTTCTCGCAAATCCACGCGATCTGAAGGAATACTCTGCTCTACCCGAACCTGAGGCTGCCTTACATCCCCTTCAGTAGGAAGAAGCACAAACCTAGTTTCACGGTTCTCTGGTGCAGAAGGAGAAGAAGAGAAGTCAAACTGACGTCTCATGGAAGACCTCTGCAGTGGCACCTCATCCACCTCGAGCCTGCTATGCTCGAACGCCTCCAGTCTCGCCTGCATCAACTGCTGCTGCCTGGTGATCTGATCCAGAGCAGACTGCTGCATTTGCAACATCGCCAAATGCGATCAGAAACAGAGAGCTCAACAGGAGGAGGCACGGTCCTCTCTGGTTGCCCAGACGAAGGACTGACCTCAGGGATGTGCACGACAGAAGGTACAAAAGGAGTGGCCTGAGGGGTTTGATCCTCACGCCCGAACACCGATGACTAATCAGCCATGATCACAAAGAGCAAAGGGGGGTTCGTTTATTATTTCCCACAGACGGTACCAATTTTGAGTGGGAAAAATACCGGAAAGGACACGCGTCAGCTACAGCTTCTCCCACGCTCTGGTTTACTGGTAGAAGGTTGGAGTGGAGGGTGTGACACCCTGACCTGTACTCCGATGATAAAGTCAGTAGATGTAGAAGATGATGAACAGTAAACTCTGAAATAGGCACTGAAAGTTACGCAAGGCTCTGGGAAGCACTGAACACGTATACTCTCGAATACGAATGATCAACAACTAACTCTTAAGCACTAAAAATCACGGGGTATTTATAGGGTAAGGTTGGTATGGCCATCGATGACCATGGATGGCCATAGGTGTCCATACCACGTGTTTTACACTCATTGCCAAATATATCAGACATATCTGCCGCCGGTTGCATCACACGTGAGAGCCTCCTATAAGTCCAATCGGACAGGATCGGACAGTACGCAGAAGTGACCAGCATTAAATGCCAAGACAGTGCTTTCGGCACACAACAGTGTTTTCGGCACACCTGTCAGAATTATGGATCGCCTCCTGATCATTTCCTCCTACGAGTCGGTCTCGTTGTTGACTCGAGCTCGGTTACGGTGTAGATGTCTTAAAACACAGCCAGGACATCGTTGTCGGTGAGACAATGGACTCGTTGTTCAAGTAACGACAAAAACGTTGTCAAGAGTACAACGGTTACGTTGTGCTTCAGACAACGAGCACGTTGTCAAGCCACAACGGAAGCGTTGTTCTACAAGAGAACAAAGACGTCGTAATGCGCACAACGTGAACGTTGTGCATCAGACAATGTGTGATCCCTCTATTTCAAGCACGTGACCCCAACTCGTGTCCACGTATCACTTTCGTGAACAAAACAACAAAAACGAGCTCGTTCTCCAACGCTAAGTTGATTTTACGAATTTTATCCGTTACAGATTCAATCACCTATGTGGTTTAACATGATTGGAGGAGATTAAAAATTTTGAATTTGAATTTTTCCCCAATTGTGTTATGCCACATAGGCGATTGAATTCAATCGCAATTGGCTCTGATTTGATCTCCGGTTGGGCAGGTCCAACAATCTTCTATTAGTAAGACCTTTGTGGAGTAATTGAGTGGGTTTAATTTATGATACTTTAGCGGTAACTTGGGTTTGGCTGTGTGTGCTTAGGTATTACTTTATCTACTCAACCTAAAAAAAAGACTCGTCCACATGAGGCTAAACCCAACTTTGTAGTAATTATCAAAACTGGAGGGGGTATTATGATAAACGGACCATTTTGCTTGTCGACAATTATAGCTCTGCTCGTTAAGAGCTAGTATATCTAATAAATGAATCGAGTTCAAGCTTAATTTCTGGTTAACAAGTTGAGCTCAAACATGTGTGTACTCAACACATTACATGTTCGGTTTGTTTACTATTATAATAGATAAATATTCGATTAAGTATTTATTATATGTGTTTAAATATGATAAGATGATTATTGAGACAAATATTTATTATTAATGCACATTTGATTATATTTTTTTTTTATCAATTTCATTTATCTAGAATAAAGAAATTTTGGCATTTGATAAAAAAAAAAGTAACAAACATTGTAAGCAAGTTCAAGCTCAGTTCGTCTAATTAAATAATTCAAGCTAAGCTTCAACAATAATAGATAAACTCAACTCAAACTCCCTTGTTACTTAATGAGAGCCAAGCTTTAACACCCTATTACTCGACTCGGTTACACTCCTACTCACTTAGTCATTTGTACTCCTGAGTTTGAGTTTGGGTATCAATGACCCAGGGTTCATTTGTTTGTTGGTAAACTACCATGTTTGACCATGAGTTTAAAATTTAAAGATCAAATTGCCCTTTCGAATCCCATGCAACGAGTGCAGTAGTGGTAGCTAGAGACCATGAAGGGTCCATTATCCAGTATTGGGGCAAACCATTGGAGGGGGTTTTGGCGAGACAAGCAAAGGCGGAAGCAGTCAAGCAAATGATGCATCAGGTGATCTCAAATGGCTTGGCTAGGGTGATCATCGAGTCAGATGCAAAGACAATCATTGATATAGTCGAAGACCCTTCAAGGGTGGGGCACGGAGATATCCCGCCCATTATGGAGGAACATCGATTACCTGAAAAACAGTGCCAGGAGTTGAAGATGGTCTTCATTCCTAGAGAGGCAAACTCTTAGGCCCACCAGTTGGCTCAGAGAGCCCTCAAGAGGAGTATAGGTGTTTTAGTAAGTCATACAAATGTTTCTATAACCCGGGACTCCCAAATCAGTGTGGGAGTTCTCCCTGTAACCCCTTCTCTACAAATGCAGTTATCTTCGAATAAAAATAAAAAAAATATATGGCCTCACTTAATAGAAAAATGGAGTTCCCCAAAAGATGCCTTGTTACATGTTTTTATTAGGGAAATAGTTAACATACCCATGAAATCCATTTTGATGGTGCAGTCATCCCCACTTAATTACTCACCAACTGTGGTGAGTATTTGAGAGGGGGGTCCAACCTTAGGTTTCTAAATGGATTTCATGGATACGCCTATCACAGCTCTTTTTATTATTATTATTAAATTGCATATATAAAACAAGTGCAATTATGTCATATTACACATTTTGGGTGTAGTCCTTCAAACATCTTGCCAATCATATTTTGGGGAGCTCTGGATATCTCTTGATCCTCAATTCATAATCAAATTCTTAAATCACTAAACTTTGTTAAAGTACAAATTTTACTTTGAAATTGAGTTTTCATGTGTTGTTTCACAAGGCATTATTTAATGGAAAATAGTCACCTCCTCGGTTGGTGACATGAGGAGGGGTGTCTCGGCTCCCATTTTCTTGTCATGTGTCCCCCTTCTAATCTCATTTAACTGTGGCTAAGATTAATCCACCCTTAGGGTTCACCCATCTACCCTTGGTTTTTAGAAAAATATAATAAAAAAATTTAACTAAAAGGTTAAAATAAACTAACCCAAGTTAAAAGAGAGTTAAAGGGTCGGCTACGTGAGAGCAAGGAGGAATAGTCACCTCCTCGGCCGACGAGGGGACTATTGCTCCTAAATATTGCGGTTATAACGTGCATTAGTAACCAATGATTGGTTAATGTGTGAATGAGTAATAGGTGAATGAGTGGACTTCTACTTGTCACACATTGCCGAATAAAAGCTTCCTCGTTGGGACTTGAACCCATATCCCCTCAGGAGATGAGCACACCTCCTGGTATCTGTGGTTTGGTAGCACCTGTGAAAAATAAGTTGATAAATTGTAATTGTTTATTCCCTGATGAATACATCGCAACATCTAATTGTCTTACTTAGTGGTGTTGGGATAAACCAAAATTCAGTAGAAAATACAATTATAAACATCTATGAGTTTCATGCATCTCCATCTTTAAATGTGGCAGAAAATCGGGTCAGGTCTAACTCTTGACTCCTTCACATATTATAGAGCTGATATCAACTTTCTTATGCACACCCAAATATCTTAAATAAAGTATCTATTATGTGAATGGGTGTGTCTAAACCTAACAACTCTCCATTGTATATGTTCATACTTTAATAAGCCATTGATAAGTGATTATCTTATATTTTTTAAAATTATATTTTCCTTATTTTAAGAAAAAACATATTGAATAATATCTTTCTCAATATGCAAAATTAGGTGCTTATAACAAGTCTTAAAGGTGCATAAGCGGACACCCTCTACCGAGATTATGAAATCATTTTCATTTCAATAGTCGGTTATTACACAACCACTTATGTTGAATCAAATAGGCACTATCATGGGAGCATATATAATTGGAACTTAGGATCGTCTTTGGCTATGGCCATAGACGTCCTCTGGCTGAAATGCAAAGATTTCACATGTACAATAACTTCATCGCCCTTATAATTCAGAGTAACCAGCTCTCATGGAAAAGTAGTGAAACAATTATGAATGTTCAAAACGGTTAAGCTATTTTCAAAAATGGGACAAGTGGCACCATGGCAATACAACCATAGAGGTTTCCAGAGACAATCCTAAGTCTATAATAAAAACACAAGCAATTAAATCCCAAATAAGCATTTACAATGATTCATACCAAACGAACCTTTGTATAAATGGGTTTTCAGGTTGAAACACATTTAAGTGGCGTTTAGATTAGATTTTTTTGGCCAAAAATCAATCTTGATAAAATTGATTGTGTAGAAATTCATGATCAAATAATAGTATTAAGAGAATACGAAGTTGAGAGACTCACCTATGTATTCTCCTAACACTATTATTTGAAAAAATTATTATTTTACCATTGATTTCTACACAATCAATTTTACCAATTGATTTTTGGCCAAAAAAATAAAATCCAAACGCCCCCCCCCCCCCATTACACTAGGCTTAGCCCAACCATGACCACCCCTGGCATGGGCCATCAGGCCCATCACGACTCTTTCGGAAAACCGTTTGAGAAAGTAGCCGTTTTTAACTTTTAAACCAAAGGCATCAATTGATGACTGTTAGAGACGTCGCTACGGCTGTTATATAAACGTACGCGAGGAATGGCGTCCCGCCCCAAATCTGGAAAACAATGGATGACGCAGCTTTGCGATTACAGAGATTCGTCAGCCAGTTGAGTTCCATTACAGGCACAACGAAAGCACAAACGGAGGACGAGAGGAGATACATAGAGGTGATTCCTCGTGGATTGCACATTGCTGAAGCACCCGAAAATGGCTGCTTTAGAGGCCACGCTTCCCGTTCCTGCTTAGCGCGATGGAAACCGCGAAAAGATGATGCTCAACACAAAGTCTCTGGTCCTGGTTCTGCATCGATGCGACATATGTTGTTCTTAAGCGGATTGATGCTTTACATTTTCTTAATAGCCTGCAAATATCGATCGTCTTGAAATGTATAGCCTGCAGACATTTTGTTTCTTCTTCTCCTTGAACTTTCAGATGAATATATACATTGTAAACTACACTTGGACTTCTCGTATCTTCATCTCCCGGTCAGTGATCAGTTTTCTGGGAATTGTAGCATTGTGATTTGTGAAATCTGACTTTGGGCGTTGGATGATTGTTTCTAACTCCCAATATTAAGGAAGTGTTTGTAGCTTGTTATTATTAAATTGATGCTTGTCGCTGGAATGGAGACTGCACCAATTGTTTGTAATTTTTTTTTTTAATTGGCAGAAACGGAGTTCAGTTGTTTAATTTCAATGAGTATGCGAGTTTTAAGATGTTTCAGGTTTTTCATTGCTAGAATTTTAAGTGGTTGAATGGGCATAAATCTACATGATTTAGCCCATTTTTAGTACTAGTTGATTGTTGAAGGTCATCAAATTCAGAGACTTAAGCAACTTAACAAGCTAGCATATCCAAAATATATACCACTCCCTGCCATGGCGATTGCATTTGGCTCATCCAAAGGGTACCAACTTATTCTGCCTCAACTGGGGCCAGATCTAACACCTGACTCCGGGGTCTGAATGTCTAGTTTCAAGCATCCAACACCTTACTCAATGGATTGCACTCTTTAGAACCCTAAATTGGTAGCTCCCTGGAAAGATCTGGAGGGTTCATATTCCCGCGGATGATACATGTGGTATCAAGTATCAACTATCTAATTAGTTACCTCATGGTAGATTGGTAGGTTGGTATATTTTGGACGAATGCCTGGAAATTAATTAGGTAGTTATACTACAGGAGTTTATTTTCTCGGTCATTTTATTATCATTTTGTTGTGATTAGTTGAACTTTTTTAATTTGGCTCATGTTTGATATTCTTTGACAGTTTTCAGGTTGCTGAGGAGTTACTAATGGGAGTTGTTTTTACAAGCAGCCCCTGTTGGTTGGTTCCAGTTTTTAATTATTATAAAGCATAATTGTTCATTCACAGTATATAATATCAGGATAGTAAATGGGAATACAAATTTGTGACATGCAGTTATACCAGCATGCATGAAAAACCTGGCTATAGGCTGGGCATGTTATTGGAAAATGCGCAAAGTTACATTATCCCCATTGTCTTTGTTTTTCTTTATAACTGATGATTGACCAATTGCTATTTAGACACTATGATTGATTCCACAAGTTCCTTTGATATTTGAACCAGTATCCTGGTCTTAAGTTACTATTTCCCCTTTATCTTGGTCTATTTTATGTCCAGTACCATCATTTGCCCTTCATTTATGCTCCGTTTGTTTTGATGTAAAATAGAGGAAAACAAAAGAATTCCACAGAAAATGTCATTTTTCGTGTGCATTTTCTATAGGACAATTGACATTTTTCATGAATTTCATTTGTTTTCCCCTATTTTACATCAAAACAAACGGAGCATTAACTGAATTTCCCTACCATGTTGCGTAATTGGTTTTGAAAATGATTACTCCTTCCATGCATTGATTGGTTGTCTTGTTTTCTTTTGTACTAATATTCATTGTGCCCCTATTGTGCTCAATTTCCATGACCAGAATTATTTATGTATTTTTTGGTCCAAGTCATCTTATGATCTAGTTTTCTCTATGTTAGCACAATATCTGGAAGTTTAAATGCTGCCTAACTTTGTAACTGGTGAATTGCAAGTGTTGGGTTTGGTATCACAGTTTATAATTGGTGGCCAAATTATAGACCGAAATGGATGTGTAACCATACTCCTTGGCGCTTAGCCGTTGAGAGCGTCTGTTGTCTTTGTAGTGGAACAATATGATCTTGGACCAGCATTACGATGCTATCATATAGAGGACCGGGCTGTCCCCGGAGATTGAGCGGGTCCCCTATTATTTTTCAAGGATGTCATGCCTGAAAGAAAGGATTATTTATTGAGTCGAGCATAGAATCATGCCTTTGGAGTGCTGTTTATTGAAATTAATTGTATATGGTTTGATAGTTTTGATAAACTTAGGCACATCAGTAAGAACTGAAAATAAACTAATAATAACTGAAAATTACCTTAGGAGATTGGTTGATGTAATACAAAAAAATCGATGACAGTTTTTGTGTTGTTGCACGTATCTCTATGTGAGGCAAATCCAGGGGCATTCCCAAGAGAGTCCTCTGAGAGTAACTATCTATTCTTACAATTCCTCCTTGGTGTTTTTCTCTCTCGTTTTTTTCCCCTTTTGAAAAGGGACTCCCTTACTGCTCTTCACACTCTGCACTATTTTTTGAATAAAGTTTATCAAAGAAGAAGGTAAAAAACAGAAGTTATGATAAAGGTTTTAACACCTGAAATTCAACTTAGAATTGGTGATAGCTCGAGTCCGAGTTAATTCAGAACTTAGTTGAGGTTTTATTTTTCCTTTTTACTCAAGCTAGGGTCATCAAGCTTGAATTGCATTTGACCAAGGTTTCTGAAGTACTTTTTTGATTACTTGATCGTCTTATTGCATATTAAAGAAACTGAGTAACCCAATTAATTCAACCCCTTGTCTTTCATCTTGATTATTTGAGTTGACTTATTGTGATTGAGCAGCGGGCCAACTGTTAAAGCCAGGGGCGGAGCCAGGATTCTCTTGTAGGGGGGGGTTAACAATGGGGCGGAGCCAGGATTCTCTTGTAGGGGGGGTGTAGCCCCCAGAAATTCGCCTCTGTTTGTGTCCGTTTTGTAAATAAAATTTTTTTTTCTCAAAAATTCAGATGGGGAGGGGCCGTCCTCCAGCTCCGCCCCTTTCCCATGTACCCTTATTATTGCTATAGTAAAAAATAAAAAATTCAAAATTTCAGAGGGGGCTGAAGCCCCTCTGGGCTCCATGTGGCTCCGCCAGTGGTTCAAGCCATTGATTCTTTTCTCTTCTGTTTCTGCAGGCTATGAATGACCGATATCTTTGCAACCATCATGGTAATATCCGGCAGGTAAGGGTTTTTTCTTTACCATCTGCCTTCAGTCAAGGATTTGGTGCTCAATTTAGTCTTTCCATGGATTTGGCCTGCTTTCAAGTCTACTCAAATGGTTTGGATTTATATCTTTTGTTAGCCCTGGGTTCTGATTTTAGTAATTTGTTTGTTGACTGCCCGAGTCAAATTGATTTAGATGGCATGTTTTTACGGAGAATACTGCTTATTTATGGTACTAATATAAGGCAGAGAGAGTCTTGGCAGCAAGCAATCCGGGTGTACAGGAAAACAGGCCTCACACCTTGTTTGGGATTGGACCGCCTACACTGGTCGTCAATGGGTGCTCCAATGCCTCCCTGGCCATTTGCAAACAGTGCCATTCCTCCAGGGCAAATTCCACCTCTTCGTCCTCCACCTCCACAAGGTGGGGCCTTCCACACATCCTATGCAGTTAGCAGGGCCTCCATCGCCGCAACAACAGCACCTACCTCAATGCCACCTCCATCACTTGAGCAGTTCAGACTTCAGACACCTCTGCCTAACATGCCACAGTCTCCACAGGTTGTCAGTTATTTCAAGGCCACCACCACCACCTGTTTGGTGTTTGGCTCCATCCCCTCAGCAATTGACTTGGAGGCCGCCGCATCCTCTGGAGATGTTCATGCCACCACATTTAGAGCGTTTGATCTTCTTTAAAGAATGACTTAGATAGAGTGTAAAAATAGGAAGTGCCCTTAGAAGTAGTCTTTTTTGCTTAGGCTCGGTTCTTTTGGTGGAATTTAAAAAAATCAGGAACATTAATGTTTTTCAACAAAAGGCAAGAGTCTAGGAAGAGAGAGGAGAGGGTTTCTAACCCTTTTACTCAATTGTATCTTGAGTTCAATTTAATTAAAAGTTTCACATCTATGGAACTTAAAAAATCCAAATATTTTGGTTATTTTGGTTGAACTTGAAAGTTTCATATTTGTAGAACTTTTGTATTTTATAGAATAATACAGTTAGGCATTAAACAATGAAAGTTCTAGACTTTAAAAGTTCCAAAAAAAGAACGGAGCCTTAATGTTGAACTTTATATTTCTTGATTACAGTTTTATTGAATTGTACCATAAACCCTATAGTGTCTTTTGAAAGTATTTTCATGAACGCTGAAAAGTAGCAGAGGGTAAACCAAGTGATCATCTTCTATGCTTTATCCATAATATTTGGAGTCGGCAACATGATTCTTGTTATGTCGTTCCATTCTATTAAAAGTCATAACTTTAATAGATGAAGTTAGGTGTTTAGATCACAGAATATCTTTCATGGTTTAGCTGGTACATGGTGACAATACTAATAAAATGAGTTTAGCTATGATTAGACCAAAAGAATTGTTGTGTCACCTTAATTTGCAGTAAGCCTCATGCAGATGGTCCAAATGTCAGACCAGCAATGCTTTTATAGGCGACATTCATATGATGCCAACTGTTCAATTACAGCTTTCATTGATTTTACTGTCTGAAACTAATTAGAAGGTTGGAGATCATAAACAATTGATTTTACCTGGCACGAGCTCCTTCCATCATTCACAATTGTCTCTTTATCAAGAGGGGTTCTCAATAGGGCCTACTTTAGAACTTCAATCATAACCTTTTGGGATCACCTAAGCGCGTCCACGAAGATTTCTAACAACCCCATGTTTTCCATAGCTAGCAAGCCCATGAAACCTCGTTCTTTCGAGGATATGGTATTTGTTGAAATACCCGGACAAACACGTTTTCTGAAGGCAGCTCAAGCAAGGGAACTTCTGTAATTCGAGCAATCAATACATAGATTTATTATTAGTGTATTGTTGCTACCTGAATCTTCAAAACGGACATGGCAGATACTTATACCATTATCCCTACAAGATGTTTTTAAGTGTATATATAGCTATAATCACTTTTTCTTCTGTTGTTTCCGTCTTTCAAACACAGATGCACCACAAGCGAGGTTGATTATAGTTCTAATGAGAGATGAGGGCAGTCACCTCTAAGTGTGCAGAGTTGGAAATCAGACAAATACACACACACACACATATATATATATATATATATATATATATATTTGAGTATCCAATCCTGAGTAGAAATGGAGTCTGTTTCTACAAAGAACTGAATACCCAATCTATGATATATACAACATTTTGACCCAATGCATGATCCCTCTCATATTAAAATTCATGCGACCGAATGGTCTTAACCATCCTAAAGAAAGACTTACTTGGTAGACTACGCTCTTGTTATTTTCGTCCGAACAATTCCCACTTAGTTTAGAATCATCCAATTGTGCTGAATTTTGGTCGAGGAAATCTTCAAGATGGGACCCATGAATTGCTAGTCCAAAGTGATAAAATTTCCATATGTATTATTGTATGGACTTGTAACATCTCGCAGCCTGAATCTCCCATGCATCCCATCTCTAAGTAGGAACATGTCGGTGTCTGCCATATGAGTACATATTCTTTAGGGTCCACAACCATTGGATGGTCCATGGGATTCATGTGGTGTGAATCTCAGGGACCATCCGACGATGCCGACATAAAGAGTATGTACTCGCAAGGACACTGATGAGGGCTCAACTAATTGTATTTTTTTCAGGTATTTGTTAGGTACTTTAACTAACTGGCCAATCTGTTTTTTAGGTAATGTATATAATGCAGTAATTTGGTAGGCATGCTTAACTTACACACACACACATATATATATATATATATATATACTAGTAAAAGTGTAGTGTACCTACCTTGCACGTATAATTTTTTCATTATTAAAATATAATTTAGAAAAAATATATAATTTTCATTAGAAGTCACATTATTCTTTTTTTATATTAAATAATTTTTAAATATAATCTTATATTTTATATAAATATAATTGAGTAATTAAATTTAATATTTCTTATATTAATTTAAATTTAATATTAGAAAAATTATTTATCTTTTCTTGGTTTCTCCCCGAGTAAGGGTTGATCAATCAATAGGGGTGTGGAGATTATAGGAAGATACTATTTATGGTTGTCTTCCCTAAAATATGGTAGAGTCCTAAACCAACTCTCCTTTCCGAGAGAGTACTCTCTTTCTATAGAAATAGAGTTCTTCCCTAACATATGGTAGAGTCCTGAACCAACTCTCCTTTACGATTTTTCCCTAAGATGGTAAAGTCCTAAACCAATTCTATTTTAATAATGGGTCCCACATAATATTAAATAATAACTTAATTAAAGTTTGGTTATATTATAAGTTTGTATTGAATAAATTAAGTTAAAGGGTATTTATGTCCAAGTAAAGTTTTGCATACTCCTTGTACTTTTATTAGTAGAATGATATATCTCTACTACTATAATGAGAATTGGAGGGTTGAGGCGTAGATTGAATTTTTATTTTTTAAATCTCTTAAAGTGAGAATTGGTGGGCTGAGGTGTTGATTAAGTTTTAAAATTTTAAAACTCTTAAAGATAACACATAACTTAATAGTTGAGGCATTGATTGAATTTTTATTTTTTAAATCTTTTAAAGTGAGAAATGGTGGGCTGAGGCGTTGATTGAGTTTTAAAATTTTAAAACTCTTAAAGATAACACATAACTTAATAACTGTATTCCTTTTATATAGCACTCGGATAGAGCACGATTCCTCAATTAAAATATCTCCCCTTATCTAACGCCCACCTAATCTCTCTCTCTCTCTTTGCCAATTGTGATTGAACGAGAGAGTTCAATCTCCACTATATAGTATTCTTCTCCTAGCAATATTATGATGAATGGATTGATATCTACATATCTTGGTGATGGGGAATTGCATATTATCTTTATTGGCATAATGATTGGAGTTAGAAGTCACTAACATTCAACTATAAGTGAGAGCATCCACATCATGAAATAAAATATAGAAAAGGATACATTTTCAGAGACCCTCTCTCATCATTGCTTTGGCAGAGGACCATCAACTTAGTTGTGGTCACTGACAATTAAAGCAAGGAGTAGTTAGATATTGTCATTGTGAGTTTCAGCTACTCTGGTTTCATGAATTCATGAGTCACGATACCGTTGAATGTTCAATTACTCTGTAAGATATGTTTTTGTTTCTGGGACAAGTTTTGGCTAAGTGCACCGAAACTGAGACCTGTGACCATTATTGCATACTTGCATTTCTACAATAAGCTCTAAATGAATTTAGTTAGCGAACGTTGTCTTTTTCCTGTTTGTATGTCATTTGGCACATTTGGTTGTATAACCATATACTTTAGGCTCCGTTCTTTTGGTGGAACTTTTAAAAGTCTGAAACATCAATGTTTTGGAACAAGAGGCAAGAGTTTGAGAAGAGAGGGGAGAGGGTTTCAAATCATGGTATCTCGGATTTATCGAGTTCAATTTAATTAGAAGTTCCACATCTATGGAACTTAAAAAACCTGAAATTTTGTGTGGAACTTCAAAGTTCCATATTTGTAGAACTTTTGCACTTATGGAATAATATAGTTCTAGACATTAAGTAAAATTAGGTGTGAAACAATTAAAATTCTACTTTAAAAGTTCCATCAAAAGACCGGAGCCTTAAGGATTTTGCTAGCCTCAATCGTAGATCTTCCAAAGATGCAGCTGGGGATACAAATGTCAATCTTTGACTTTTACCTTTTAAACCATTAAGATAATAAAACATCTCCAAGTGTTAGGTTCATCTTGCTTCAATGGAAAAATTTGGAGTAAATGCGATTGGGGCTAGCACTCCTCATACTTTAAAAGTTTATTTGTATTAATTTTAGTACTTGATGACTAGAAAAATGGCTATACTTTTCAAAATAGAGCCAGGATGTTAAAAATGGCTATGTGGAGCTCAGGATGTTAGTTTGCTTTTTTAAAACTTATAATGGATTTGAAGGTGATTTTGGTTCACTTGGTGGTCCACGTGTTTAGGCATGTTATTTGGTTAAGTTCTGTTTTAGAAAAAAGTGAAGTTAGGAACTTAGGAGTTGCATGCTTCAGTTGAGATTGGACAATTGCAGTAAATTCCCTCAAATTCGGCATAACGAGTGATCCAGCCTGTTATTGGTAATGAGAAATAAATTTTGATGTTTGCTTAAAATTCTAAATCCCGCAACTGTGTATATATAAACATGCTATGAAACAAAGCTGATATTTCCGTATAAATCTAAACTACTGTATGCATATATTTGAAAAATGTACAACAAAATTAAAGTACATGACTATGTGGGCAATGCTAAAAAATTGCAGATATACATGCATGCATACATTTCTGTATATTTATCACACTTTCTTGCAATATAAACATACAAATTTACCTTCCCAAAATCGATATTTGACCTTTTTTTTTTGTAATTCTTGAGATATTTAGGGATTCTATCTGTTACCAATAAGGTAGAAACATTTATAACAGATCGAACAGATATTTGTTTTGCTAAGTTTGTTCCGAGAGGAGTTACAGTAGGAAGGTAAGAGGGTTTTTAGCAGAAAGTTGTGTCTAAATACCACAGTTGATACATGTTTTGTTATCTGTAAATGAAAGTTGGAAGTTTATGACTACCATGTACTGCTCTAATGCCTAAGCTGCTAACTATCCCTAAGACAGACAGAGAGAGAGGTACTACATGGTCCAGTATGCAAGTGTTGTCATCCCTATCTAAGCTGACCTAGTCGCTTGGCTTGCATTGAAATTCATACCGAAGTTGATAGAATGTGATTCGATAATTGGGTGCCTAATTCCTGTCCTAAGAGATAAATTTCCATGTCATGGCCACATCACAATCCACATGGAGGTTGTACAGGTTAGGCCATGGGAGACTCTTTCTCCACTCTGGGCTTGAAGCTTCTCCTCTTTCTTTCTCCTCTCATTGATTTGGACTACTCATCTTGAACTCACCATGCAAAATGCATGCAGTTTATGATATCCAGGCCTTTGTCATACTTTTGTATTAGATTGTACTGGGGTTCTGTAGATGTAGCTGATATTCTTTCCAAACCCATTTTGTGCTCCATCACATAAAGTGAATATCTAGTGGGGCCTGCCCAAACTCTAGCTTTCTATCCACCAACCAAAAGATGCCCAGAAAAAGAAATGAGACAAAATAATAAGGTTTTAGTCTGCTATCAGGACTTACAAACACAAAATGACATAACCATTCTAGGTGTAATCTCCTACTGAATGAACTGCTACATGGGCAAAATGACATATTGCACCTTCATTTCCAATAACCATAACCCATGTGAATATCCATGTTTGTAAAACTTCTCCTTCCTAAAATTGCAAGGTCAAATTAGTCTTTTTTTTAATCAAGAGGCAAAAACCAAACCTATATATGCTACAAGCACATGGTGGCAGAACCTTTTGTTCGATTCAACGGTGATGTCTATAACAAATTCAACATTATATTGCATATGGTTATGATGAAATATTCAGGCGTGAAATTTGGCTTTAGAAACTTTTGCTTATGACAACTAGATTTTGTTTCCGCGAGCCGCCATGGCGATAGAATGAGCCAGATGCTGCATCATGCCATTCGCTACTTAAATCATGAAGATTGACGTCCACCAGCCACTACCCGCCACATGTTCATTTTGAGGAAGATTCTAGGGGGAATTTAGTCATTTTACCAAGGGTGAGCATCACCACTTGGGGGAATTTTAGTTTTTTTTGTTTTTTGGTATATGGGAATTTTAGTTCAAAGACCAGTCTTTATACTATCAATATTTATGGAGGTTAATTATTATCTACATAACTAAACTTCTCCTGCTGTTATCTGGACTTGTAATTTCTGTTATCATTTATTTTTCTTGCAGGAAAATATGGTTCTTAACCCTATGTTTTGTTGCCAAGAAAATAAAGTGAAAAGAGAGAGAAGAAAAGAAAATTGGACAAACCCCAATTAAGAATTGTAAAAGCCAATTTTTTTCTATGTTTTTTACCTATTTTCTCGGCAACCAAACATACCCTATCTGTGCATTCGTTTGGCGAGAAAGTGAGGGAAAAGAAAGAAAAATGTGTTTTCTTGCACTATTCTTGCGTTTGATTTGCAAGAAACACATTTTCATTTTCTTGTACTTTCCCAAAAGTGACAAATTTTCTTCCAAAACCTTCATCCATCTTTTAATGGTGTTTTTGCAAGAAAATTTAAGTTTCTTTTCTTTTCTTTTACTTTACTTTCTTTTCTTTTCTCTTCTTTTCTTTCACCCACTTTCTTGCCAACCGAACACACCCTATATTCTTTCATTTTATTTTCCTTCTTTTCTATTTTTCTTATGAAAGCTCCATTAAAGTTTGCATCTTTGAATTCTCTTTCAAGTACATTCAAGAAAGCAGACCAATATAAACTCACTAGTGCAACTTCTATATTTATACATGCCACAACACAAGAATCTGTTCTGCATTGAGATTTATGGAAACAATATGAGAATCTTGTCCTTATTTTAAAATTTGGGGAAGTACGTGAATTTCAGCTTGGTCTTCAGTAGGACTCAATTTTTGTTTTCCCTCCTTTTCCTGTTCTTGATACTTATCAAACTATGTTTCAGGCTTGTGCAGAAAACATTGGGAAAACCAGATTCAGTTCTCCAGGACAATGATCTTCCAGTTCCACTGATAGAGAAAATCTCCTACCCATTCACAGAGTTCCTCCAGAAGTGGGAAAATCAATCTGTCATCTTGAATATTTCTAGTTGTTTCTTTATACTTCTCAACAAGCTGACTTCTTTTCAAATTCGACCAACTTGGAGATGCAAGAGGAACTCTTTATATGTTTTCTACGATCATTTCTTCCTGATATGTTTTCCATGATCATTTCTTCCTGATTTGTTCTCCACGATCATGTCTTCCTATTATGTTCTCCACGATCATTTCTTCTTGATATGTTCTCCATGATCAGTTCTTCCTGATTGTGGCTGATTAGGCCTACCTGAATTCCATTTATCCTCGCATATTACTATTGATTCTTTTAACCCATTTCCCTATACTACCAAGAAGGCAGAAAAGTTATCTCTAGGGTCCACTTTGTTTGTTTGTTTTGTCTTCTTTTTCTGTTTGTTCTTCACATTCCAATCTTTATCAATAAATTGAAGAAAGGTAATTCCACGCCAAAGGAAACTAAAATCTGAAAATCAAAACCCATCTGTGACTAGTGGAATTAAGCTGAATTACATGTTCTTTGAAAAGATGAACCCAGAACTGAAGCAAGTCTGGGTTCCTGGGCCTGTTATTGTAGGTGCTGGACCTTCGGGGCTAGCTACAGCTGCATGCCTTAAAGAGAAAGGAGTTCCCTCATTGATCCTCGAGAGAGATAAATGTGTAGCCTCCCTATGGAAACTGAAAACTTATGATCGTCTAAGACTTCACCTCCCTAAGAAATTCTGTGAGCTCCCTTATATGGAGTTCCCTCCAGAATTTCCAGTGTACCCAACAAAACAACAGTTCATAAGCTACTTGGAGGCCTATTCTAAGCATTTCTCGATTGAACCCATGTTTGAGGAGGAGGTTCGATGGACTGGATATGATTCAACCATGGGGATATGGCGGGTGCGAACCAACGAGACAGAATTTCTTTGCCGGTGGCTCATTGTGGCAACAGGGGAGAATGCACAGCCCACGTTTCCAGAGATTGCTGGGATTTCGGGGTTCCGAGGACGGTTCCTGCATACTAGTGCATATGAAAATGGAGCTGATTTTAGAGGAGAGAAAGTTTTGGTTGTGGGTTGTGGGAACTCAGGCATGGAGATAAGTTTGGATCTATGTAACAACGGTGCCCAAGCTTCTATAGTAGTAAGAGACAAGGTACCACGTTTCATTCTGATTCCTTTTTATGTTCTTAACTACCTGTTTTTCTACTGTAACTTTTTTTTTATTGTTCTTTCTTTTATATGAGTTTTATTTTCTTCATTTGAAGTTTATGTTCTTTATTATAGAATTTTATCTGGGGTTCATGACTAGCACTAGCTTTACGACCCTATTCCTCCTCCTTTCCATCATTTTAAGCTTTTGTTATACACTAACGAAATTGGAACCTCTTTTTTTTTTTTTCTATCATTTGTAGAACTTAACGATGGTTTTATCTCTCTTTCCATGTCCAATTTTTTTCATTGGATTCACATATTGTACTCTTACTATGTCTTCATAGATTATTTATTATTTTTATATAACAAATGTTTTCTTTTTCAACTGGTTTCTATTTAATTATATTTTATGGTTTTGCAGTTGCATATTTTGCCTAGAGAAATGTTTGGGAGGTCAACCTTTGGTATTTCAATGCGGCTGCTCAAGTGGTTTCCTCTACAACTGGTTGATCTGTTCCTCCTCCTTTCTTCACGGTTGATTCTCGGAGATATACAGCGATTTGGGATTAGAAGACCTGAAATTGGGCCCCTTGAACTGAAGAATTCTACTGGAAAGACCCCAGTTTTGGATGTTGGCACTCTAGCAAAAATCAAGACAGGCCAAATCAAGGTCCCTACTAGCTTTTGCTAATTAAACATTTTTCTTCACTGTTTTTTTTTTATTTGGTGTAACGAGTTATTCATGCTAGACAGTTATATTCGTAATCATAGTTAGTAATTCATGATATGGTAAAAATTATATAACTTTAAAGCTCAAAATCAATCCCGTTATAGCCCAGAAAGTGGTCTCAGAAAAAAAAAATGACGATAGTAACTGAAAGTCTGAAATTAACTCCAAATTTCATATCATGCAAGAAAGTATTGAGCGAAGCTGGGATGCTAGTCTAGTCTTTATATTTCTTCGAGTCAGACCAGGGTCACTGCCTGGGAGCGTAGCGTCAATGATTCAGGGGCAGGGGAAGGGGAAGACGCCGATTCAAGAGTAGGATTCGTTACTTTTTAAAATCTTTTTAATTAAGGGAAGGTTGGCCAACCTTTTTGTTTAGCTTATAACAGAGGTATTGAAAAAATGGAAGAATTTCAACAGAGGGTAAAACGCAACAATACTACCTGTGATCCTAACCACTACGACATGAGGCTCAAACCTCACAAAGGAAAATATCTTTATGCACTTGCAAATACATGCACATACATACATGAATGTACATGTATGCGTATATATATACATATTTTTATATGTATGTATGTATGTATGTATGTATGTGTACATATAATTCATGTCTAATTTTTTCGGGTGTCCTCAGGTGGTTCCTGGCATACAGAGATTCACTACCAAAGCTGCAGAATTTGTGGATGGAAGAGTAGAAGAATTCGACTCCGTAATTCTAGCAACTGGTTACAGAAGCAATGTACCTTCATGGCTCAAGGTAAAAGGAAATGCCTATGGGCAAAATGAAAGAGTTAACTTGAAATTTTGGGGACTATATGATGGTGTCACACACTATCACCATTCATGGCGCCCTCATCCCGGCCTGTGCATCAAGCCAGACCACTCAATGGGTACTGGACCATCTCTTAGTGGGACAGTCTAAAAGTAGCATCAACAAGAGATCATAGCTATCTGATCAGAAGCTATCTTGGTTGGCTAAAAGGAAAAGGCTAATGGTCACAAAATAAGTCCTTTAAATGAAAAGTTACAGATTGCCTACCTGGTACTCCTTTTGGACTACAGCCCATCCAAGTTGCTGCTCACAAATTTAAAAATCTGGACTACACAAAACCGTATAAACTACCCACAAAAGAATTCAAAATTTTTAACCGTTCTGTTTATCTCTGTGATCTCTTTAGTCTTATTCGTTATTTTTAATTCCTACAAGGAGGGAGAGTTCTTCTGCGAGCAAAACGGTTATCCAAGAACACCATTTCCCAACAGTTGGAAAGGAAAGAATGGACTTTACAGTGTAGGCTTTACCAAGCGAGGCTTGTTGGGAACTTCTATGGATGCTCAGAGCGTGGCAGAAGACATTGCACAACAATGGAACTCTGCGACAAAGCATTTGCGCTACGAATTGTAACCAATACGGACCTTATTTAATTCGTATCAGCGTTTCCAAGTCTATATGTCTACTTTTCCTCATATATTAATCATGGTTGTTACCACCGTAATTTTTCTATCACAAAGTACACAGAATAGTAGTCAAACATGTCATTTTGTGAAATATAATTCTGATGGTGCATGTAAAGTAACCCTGTTTTCAGAGACTATGGTACTGTAGTAGTTAAGAGAGCAGTTGTAGGTGCTTGGATTGCTTGTATCCTTTATATGTGAACCTAGTAATTCGTTGGTTCTCTAATATTAGCTTTTGAGTGTGATTAGAAGATTATAGTACAGTTAAATCCCAAATCAATATGCAATATATATATATATATATTAGTCCTACTTTGTGAATGTACATATTTCCCATTTTTACTTCTTGATTTCGTCAAACATAAGAAGGATTTCGCTTTAACACAATTACTCCATAATTCAGTTTACCTTACTTCATTTTTGCTTGTAAGCCAATAACAGGAAAAAAAAATAATTATTATCGGCAAGCATTCCATTTTGGTCTATGTAGCTGTTCTTTTACCATGCTCTATCCATCATTGCTCTGTCATGCCGAAATATACGTATGACACCTGCCAACTACAACATCGCACTAGTTATCTCCTTCCTCAATGTTCGTCTTTTCAATGCATAATTCAACAACTCTTTCCGCCAAAAAATTAATTTGAATGAAGTGGGTCTAAGCCATTGAAGGCTCCATTAACCAACTTCGAACTGGGAAACTTTCCTCTCTCTCTCCTGTGGTCTAGAAGATGGTCCCTTGACATCCTCCTGATTTTGACACTCAGATGGAGCATGGTCTATGGCAACCTGCATCTTCAAGATTCTGACGCCTGGAGATTTAGAGAGGTCTGAACGCTCCGAAACACTGTTAGCACTAGATTTTAATATGTGTCTGATGCATTCTGGGCTTCCATCGCATTCCTATAGCACCCACTTTGCGCATTGGAATTTTCCTTGACTGCAGACAACCTGTGTTTTAGCGTTATCCACTCTTTGACCGTCTTAGCAGGTCCTCATCACTCTAAGCCAATTGCATCACTGTCATATGCTCTTTATATCGCACATTAAGCACAGTGACTAAGAACAGTGGTCCCGTGCCTTTTCCCCAGTCATGGATTGAGAACCCACTAGCACCTTCTGGTCCCTCCCACCTTAACCAAAGTGATCTAAAATAAAACAAAGAAATGATCATTTGTACATCCCAAGCTCCAGTTCAGTCAATTAGTTCCACAAATGATTGCACCAGAAAGCTTGCTCCAGCCTTTTTGTATTGTTTTATACCTCAAGTAGTAGACATCACACTTCATTCCTCATCCTCCATCTATATTGTCCTCTACTGTATTTGAATTTTGAACATTATAGATAGAAATTGAAAAGACATTCTCTTCATCATTACCACTTGAAAAACGAATAACTTTAGAGGTAATACGGAAAAATTGTTTCCTTTTCTTTTCTTATAAGAGCTATTCAGCCAAGCACTCGTGCACATTTGTTTGAGCTTGTTTTGTTGGAGCAAATTAATTGCTTATAGACAATTTATTTTATTTTATTTTTTTGCAGGAAGAAAGCAATTGGTGGTAAGCGATTATGAAAAAAAATGTTAAAAAATTAGTCTCAGGGACAAATTTTTGAAATATAAATGATTTCATAAAACCGTTTTGAGTTGGTGCTTTTTCCAGGTTCTGACGAGAATTCTAAAGAGAATAACTATCAAGAGGAGTGGCAGTTGAACAGTCAACCGGAGCAACCCAAAATTTGCCCCGGGAGAAGGGGTATTTACGTATGTAATCTGTGCAAATAATTGCCTTTTCCAGGAGTTAAACCAGTAGGGGCATTGCTAAATGCTAACCATATTGTTTTAGTAGTTAAAAGAAAAACTAATTGTCTCTTCGTCTAGAAACAAGTGAGTCAAAGCCAAGTGCATGCGTGCTTCACTAAGCAATCTTTGATGGAGAACTGTAGAAAATCCCCATCCATCTCAATCCAAAAGGTGTAGATATTTAACCAAAAAAAAAAGGTGTAGATATACGTTCTATAGCTATCCAACCACTTGGGTTATTGAGCTGCACGAATACTCAAAAGAGGTGTTTATATTTTTTTTTTTCCTTTCCAAGAATAGAAAGCCTGCAGTTTTGTTCCATGAAGAGCCAATTTTGAAGGAAGTATCAGACAGCCTAAGCCAAGAAAGCATTTACAGCACAAAAGTTTTATTTTGAATGATCATTCTGTATATATGACTTATCAACATTCAAGTGTATAGACTAATTGTATTTGCACACGCAAGTCGATCAGATGATCCAAATCCTCTTGGAAATTACCCAAAATTAGTATGAAGATCAGATGATTAGGATCATTAGACTGGGATTATATTTACTCTAGAAAATGAAAACACCTATCTGCAAACTGTCCCGAAAATAATCTATGGATCAAACATGAATTTTAAACAAGTAGGCAGCTGATGATTTACAATGTGAAAGCCAAAGACCAGATGCTGTTAATAGACTAAAAATAATAAGAGCCACTCCACCATACATCAAATATACTAGCATAGACAGATGCACACAAGATTTCTGCATACGGACATGTCTTTATAGAAAGCCAACACATTTTTATGTAAATACTTAACTAATCTATTTATGGGAAAGAAAATAAATTTGTTTATGTAAATACTTATCTAATCTATTTATGGGAAAGAAAAGATGTCTGGAAGATTTCTACATACTAATAGACTAGAAGTAATAAGAGTCAGTCCACCATACATCAAATATACTAGCATAGACAGATGCACACAAGATTTCTGCATACGGACATGTCTTTAGAGAAAGCCAACACATTTGTTTATGTAAATACTTATCTAATCTATTTATGGGAAAGAAAAAAAATGTGTTTATGTAAATACTTATCTAATCTATTTATGGGAAAGAAAAAAAAATTGTTTATGTAAATACTTATCTAATCTATTTATGGGAAAGAAAAGAAGTCTGGAAGATTTCTGCATAGTAGTAGACTAGAAGTAATAAGAGTCACTCCACCATACATCAAATATACTAGCATAGACAGATGCACACAAGATTTCTGCATACGGACATGTCTTTAGAGAAAGCCAACACATTTGTTTATGTAAATTCTTATCTAATCTATTTATGGGAAAGAAAAGAAGTCTGGTTCGAGAATTAGTTGCTGATGGTGAAAGTGGATGGGCATATCTGTGTGAGGGGGGGACCTCAATCAGTGATTGGATTTGCCCCACGCAGCTAATATGACAAAAGGCAACACCTCCTATGGAATGTCGGGACCAGAGAGCTCATAAATGCTACAGGCTTTGTTATCATCGCATAGGCATATTCTTCATCTTGGCAATTCCATTTTATAGTCAAAGATGCCGCTCAGTCAATGCTCTACAGAGTCAATTTTAGAGAGCGGAGATTCTGACATCGTCAAAACTCCTCCCCAACCCCTCCTTAGTTCTTATCAGGATTCAGGAGGAAGACTTCAAATCAACTTCCTCCTTGTGGTAATTCCCTTTTAATCAAACAGCTAGTCCAAGGTCCCAACTATCCTGATAATGCATTGTGATCTAATTGCCTTATGGACCCACGCAATCCTAGGTCCGGTTTTGGCCACGAGCATAAGGGTTACCTACCAAACAAAGATATAATCGTTACTGCCTGCTAACCTTGCCTGTAGCTTCTTCTTTGCAGCTGAAATAAACATGTATTGCTTGTGTTCCTACAGTCTCATATCTAATAATTCTGTGAGCAGTTTCTTCTAATCAGATCCCGAAATGATTAAAGAGTATAATTTTCTACATAATGCCTTGAATGCTTCTATGTAGAGACCCCGAATCTTTTTCATGTTTTTACTTCATTTTATTAGGGGTATTGTAGTCCTTGTGATGTTTTGATGTTTATTGTATTATATATTTATTTGGTGTGGTGTAAACTAGGCTTAATCAAACTTGTAACGGAGAGATGTCATATCACACCCTAAACTTTAGGAAGCTCTAGTTTTGGTACCGTTTACTGGAATTGAGTGATTCTTGAACCATTAGAAAGGTGTTGGAACCCTCTTCGAAGTTCATGTTTAATGTTTTTCCTTATTTTGAGTTTAAGCCAAGTCAATGGTGGGTTTTATCTAATGCAATTGCAGATCAGTCAACTTTAGGAACAATTTAGTCTATTTATTAATTAAGTGGAATTTAGAAATTCTAAAATGCCAGAAATGTTCGTTTTCGAAAGACGAATCCAACGCAAGTTGAATCGTCGAAATCTGACGAACGAGTCAAAAGTTATGGCCGAAACAGTAAAGCGGGTCAAAAATCTGTAGGCAACCAATCACTCGGTCAGAAGTAGCGATCGATCGGTCCAAAACCGATCGATCGGTATCTATCGACTGGTCCAGAATTTTGTATGGGGAAAATTTTCAGAGAGTGCTTTTTTGACCGATCGCCCGGTCAAGAGCACCGATCGCTCGGTTGAGAACCGATCGATCGGTCATAACCACCGATCGCTCGGTCTTTCGTGATTTTTACAAAATTTTAGTATGGGCGTTTTGGTCTTTTTGTTCTCAGACCTTGGGGCTATAAATAGGGGGTCCTACTCGAAATATTAAAATACTCTACCTATTTCTAACCTGATTTGGCAAAAAGGGGGAGAAAACCTAGGGTTTGAGGGAGAAGGTTGCTTGGAGAAGAAGGAGGTTGCTAGAAGATTAAGAGGAAAGCTTGGAGATCGACCTCAAAGCTTCTCCAAATCTCCTCGGGAGCGTTTTGAATCCAAGGGAAGGATTCCTAAGGTCGATATACTATCCTAATCAACTCTATTTTAATGTTTTGTGAATATTAATTTGATAGAAATGATAGAATAGAGATTAAATGCATTTTCCCCAAATTTTCTATGAAGTAAGCTAATTATTGATGAAAATGTGGATAGAATATATGGAGGATGGGAAATGTATAGAGGATGGGATTAATATGTGGATGTGAATAGTGAATTGATTGTATGGATGAATTATGGTTTGATGAATGCTTGAAAATATAGAAGGGAAATGGATTCATATTATGCGTACAGAAGGTGTTTGTGAAAATGCTTGAAAGGATAAATGCTATTATACTCTTATGAAATGGTGGTAAATTGATTATGAATTGCGATATGAATTATGATAAGATATGTATATGTGAATTGTTTGTTAAGTATGTCTAATTATTTGCATGGAAATTGATAGTCGGGAAGGTAAGAACTTAGAGGAACATCTCTCATACCGGGAATTCTCTAACTATTTGGTATGGGACAGTATAGTGGAGTTTCCATGGTGGGAGATCGGAATCTAAGCAATTACCAACTCGAATGTTAATTTCGACACTTAAGCACATATGCACGTGTATGTTAAGATAAGAGTCTCACAAGTCACACATGTGGACCACAAGCATGAGCATGGCATACGTATAACATTCTGAATAAGCATAAGCATGACATGGTCCGTATCCGCCATGAACGGCATGTCAATTACATTTGATTCATAGGCATGGTCCGTATCCGCCAAGAACGGCATGTCAACCATTTAATTCTTAGACATGGTCCGTATCCGCCAAGAACGGCATGTCACATCATTGTATGATCTGAATAAGTGCATAAGCATAAACATCTCACAAGCAGTGGTCTTATAAGCACAAGCAACTCATAAGTGTATTGTCTTCCAAGTCTAAGATTCTCACAAGTACACGAGTCAAGGTGATGATATGATGTATATGCGCACACGTTCTTCCGCACTCTGATTATGTTATTATGTTATTGGATATGTTTCTGACTAAGTTCAGGTATATTATTATTGTTGGTTGGATTTTATATACACTGAGTACCTTTGTACTCAGCCGGACTTCGTCTTGGCAGGTTTAGAGCAGGAGTACACGGCGGAGCCGTGGGTTGAGGAAACATACGCAGAGGAAGGAGGTGAAGGTGAGCCTTCTGAGGAGGGAGCCAGAGACTTGGGTGGCTACACCTCTTAGTTTTTATTTCATTTGATTGAGAGAGTTGTATTAGACTTGAGTAGATGTTGTTTAGTAGACTTTTATAGTTGTGTATCAGACTCTTTGGTTTTAGTGGGTTGTATTTGTTGACTATAGACTCGTGCTATTTAGTTGGTTACAGTTGATATATCGGAAATTTTATTATCCTCATTTTTGGAGACTCGTGTTAGTGTGCCTTGCATGTCATGGATTTTAAGCAGGTTAAGTAATGTGGCGATCCCAAAGTCCTATTTTAGCCTTGTGGGATTTTGGGGTCGTTACATTCTAAGACCACAATGGGCATGTAAGTTGGAGTCGTCAGAATACTACAGTAATATGCAGAAACATACCAGTATATGCTTAGCATACCAGTATCAATATGGTACAATATTTAAACTGGTTTGGGATCCTTGACGCATATTTGTTTCCTATTTTCCTTCCTTCTTTTTTTTTTAAAAGGAAATGGGGGGGGGGGGGGGCTCTTCAGTTGAACCATGTCCTGCTATACTAGATAATCTAGCTTCATAACACCAGAAAGAACTCTTATTTTTACTGGACAAAGAAATAGAATTGGCCCCACTAAATATCAAGTCTAGTAATATTTATCCGAATGCCAAGAAAAAAAAATCATACCAAGTTTATTCATATAAATACTAAACTAAAACTCGCAGTGAGTGCAAATGTCAGATGCAGTACCCAAATACATATCCATTTTCTGGATTTCATGAATGATATAAGTTGTATCCTCACATATTGTCCTCTTACCTATCCACATCAGAAAATCAAGTATCTTTCTAAATAAAAAAACTATCCAGGCAAAGATGACATGATTGGGCTGATAACAACTCAAACCACCATACCAACTCATGGAATCCATACGAGACCACCCAAGTGGGGGATACACACTGCCACAGGTACCAATGAGCAGGTGTTAACAACTCAACTAATTGGTCACTAGGATCTCTGATTCCTAGATGCTTGATGCTTCAGGTGAGAAAATGCTATATTTTCTGCATTTTTCTTGCCTCGTCCTGCCAATTATGGTACAAAGCTAAAACTATTTCCTATGGTGATCGTGAAAAATGATGGGTCAAAAGATTCCCTCATCTTTTATGGATTAATACTTAGAGAAGTACAACGAAAAATGTATCTCTAGGATACACAAAATTTGTTTCATTCTTCACGTCCCCCTCCAACGCCTCTCCTAAATCTTATACCCAAATTTAATGAAAGTTGAAACAAGGGCATAGCGAAACATAAGTAATTTGGGGCATTTACAAACAATAGAGACCAAAAGATCATATTTCTAGGAGAAAACTTGCATTTTGACAAGGAATGCTCGCAGAGCTGCCTGGGCCTGGTTATCAGCTTGCTCAAAAAATAGAAGTATTTAAAAACAGAAAGGAAGCCCAATTCTACAAGGGATACAGCCAATAAAGAGTAGTCTGTTTGGATGATATGTAAGATATTTCAATGAGTAAAACAAACAAAAAGAAAATTACATCTCAAAATTCCATGTCTTCTCAGCAACTAATTTTGGCATTTTGCGTTCCTCGTCCAAATTGAGAGATGCCGAAATCTGGGAGAAATAGAAGACCAAAATTTAGAACATTATCCACTTGAAAAATTATGTATGAAACATTCATGCAAATTTTTCAGTGTAGAATTAGAATCTCCGTCAAGAAAACGAAAACATTACTTATGAACATTTGTGGACCTAGTTGATAGATGGGGATGTCACAACTATAAATCTTATCAATGACTGATTGATAAGATTAGTTCTCTACTTCTCATTCTCTTAATTCATAAATAAATGGTATCAATGACTACGTTAAAATAAACAACTTTTTAACTAAGAAGATTGACAATTCATATAAATTGAAAAGGGATTAATTATCGTTCTAAATTCTAATTATAAAGAACAGCAAGAGCTCAACTTTAAAATGTTGGGATCCCTTTTGCAATAGATATCCAGTTCAAAATATAGAGCTGCAGGAGTTCAATCGAGTTGGTATTATTACTTTGAAGAAGTGACCAAAAGCATCTTAGTATGAGAGCTAAAGCTAGGACATTCTCCCAAGTGCTGCGCAATAGCTTCATTTTGGAAAAGGAAGTACAGCAATGGAAGCACTAAAACTTTGAATTAAGAAACAGTTTAACGGTACAAACTGTGAGAAACAAGTTGTTCAGCGACCACAGGTCTCAACCTTATGGAAAATACACTTTACATCTACATCATTTATAGGTTGAATGTCGAACTGGCTGATGTCATTATTTTTTGTTTAACTTTTAACAATTTGTATCAACCATGGATGAAGGAAATACTTTTTCCAAAATCTCCAAAAGTTTGGCCTCTGTCCTTAACTGCGTGTGTCATACCTGTGATGTAAATTCATAAGGGTTTAACCGTTTGATGAATCCAACCTGAAACATCTACTCGGCCAGAAAAAAAATATAGATCATCTTAACAATCTGATGTAGATTATTCTGTCAACGATCTGCCATATTAACATCCTAGAGATTGCATAATCGTGGTTAGGATCAACAAATTTGGTCTTTTTTGTCCTAGGAGATCCCCCAGGTAGAACCACCGAATGGTTGGTCCCAAATCATCTAGTTGTGCACATAGTTACCAAGTCAGGGTTTGGGAATTATTAAGAAATATATTTCATAAATTAGATCATTATTCGGGATTTTTTCAAAAAGTTGTGAACAATTCACGTTTAATTCGAGACGACTTTTTGAAAAAGTCGGTATTTTTTCTTCTCCAAAGGTTGCGATTACTTCGTGAATTAATCATTGATGAAACAGTCACTTATTATTCGGGAATCAGGACTTTTTGAAAAAATTGGAGAACTTTGTAACTATGGTTGTGCACTATGCATGGAACAGGTAACCCAAAGAGGGGTCAGATGTACAATCATCCTGATGTAAATATTGAACAAATGAACAGCTAACCTCGAGTAGATTCTGGCATAGGTAACCTCAACTGCACATCATTCAGGAATCAGGGGCCAAGGCCAATACAATAACAATAGACATCAAGCAAAGCAAAGCTGTCACAATAAAGTTGACTCGTCATAACAAAATCGCAAGTAGTGGATGTGCCTGTTGGAATTTTCCTTCCAAATCCTCTGTTCTTGGATGTCTCGGTTGATGGTTACCCTACTTAGCTTATCCAGAAAATGCAAGCATTAGGCACTTTCTCTCATCCCTGAGGTTCCAGTGAAATCAAGGGCTCCACACAATCTCTCAATTTTCTCTCTCAAAAAGATTGATGAAACAACACCCCATTGGAAGTGACAAGGTCATTTTGACATTCTTTAGCCAATCATTAGACCACAGTTTCTTCTAGCGTCAATCCTGTAAACCTATTTTGATCAGTGTCAACAGTCCTTAGAACATATATGAGGCAAAGGATGCCAGTTTGCTAAGTTGGTAAAGTAGTTGGGTGTCGAAACCATAACCTGGGTTCAAAACCCGACCTTACCTGCTGATTCTCTAACCATCACACTTCCATATAAATAAATAAAAAATTAAGCGGCAAAGGACAGAAAAACCGTCTTCCTATCTCACACCTCAAACATTACCAAATTTATCAATTTAGTCACCAAAATAGAGATCCAAAGGGTCTAAGCGCTAATAAGAGTTCTCAACTTCTCCACTAACGTTTTCATAGCATACCTACACCACAATACAAGGTCACAAAGGGTGAAAAACTTTTACCTTGAGCTGGAAGACATCCTTCCACTCTACCAAATGAACCCTTGGGACTTCTTGAGAGTCAAGCCCTGCTGCAGAAGAAGCATTTATCAGATTGTATTTAGCCACACACGGGTGGAGCCAGGGGGGGCGGGGGGTGGCAATGGCCCCCCGAAAATTTTTGGAATTCCTTATAAATTTGTTAAGAAATAGTGGGCCCCTCAAAACTTTTGATACTATACTGGCCCCCCCATTTTTTTTTGTTTTTGTCTTATATGTATTAGTGCCCCCCCCCCCATTTTTTTCACATATATAATGGGCCCTCCAATGGACTTTTATGCCCTTTAGGTTGCCACATGTCTCTATTGAGCACCCCTTAACTATGGTTAAAAATCACTCATTCTTAGAGTTCAACTACTTATCCTAGGTTTAAAAAAAATATATAGATTTTTTTAACCTTAGGAGTTGGTGAATTTTAACTATGGTTTGAAAATTTTGATATTTTTTTTTAAAACCAAGGATATGTGAGTGAATCTTAACCACAGTTAAGGGTATCAATAGGGACAAGTGGCGACCTCAAGGACATTACTAGAAAAAAAATCTCAAAATAAAAAAATTATCCCAAAAAATTTTTTCTCGGCGGCATAGCCCCCGAACCCCCAAGTTCCGTACTTGCAAATCCTATAGTTTTATTTAAACATGTATTTTGGCCCCCCAATGAAAAATTCCTGGCTCCATCCCTGGCCACACAATAAAAAGGAGGTCCCAAGTCTTGCTAATTGAAGTCCTTAAATCCTACTACTTCATAAGAAGGTCAGATCTAACCTTATAGCAATCTGCAAGCTCAGAAATCAGCCTCACAGCCATTTACTTACAGATGTGACCACCAAAATAAAAACCCCATCAAGATTAATAGCAATCCTCGCAAGATTTTTCACTGTAGCAACCCCTCGAAACTCATATTTGACCTTGCATTAATACCCCCAATACCAACACCAAAAGCTAAAAAGAAGCCTTCATGCATGCATCATCTGTCAAATTCCACAAGAAGACTCTGTACATCCATATCCTTTGCTAGGATTTGGGTTCTGTAAATTGGTCAAAAGAAGTTTTACAGATTAGCTTCTGCTACAGTTTCCCTACGTAAGGATAAAAGGCACCCTTTCAAAATTGACAATAAGCTTCCAATAAAAGGCACCCAACAAACCCCTCTGCATCCACCAAGAAATTCAACAGCCATGATACTGACCAAATCAAACGAATCTACAATGCATATAATCCACAAGCCTTGCAAGAGCGATCCATAAATATTAATTCCACATACCACGCAGCCAGCCTAATCATCCAGATAACTAGTAACTGGCATGTGGGCTGTTCCCAACAAGAGGTGTATGTATCAGAAGGCAGAGAAAGATGCCAATCACCTTCTCTTGAATTTTATGGTGGATTGGATCATGTGAAGTGTTTTCATATCCTTATTGCAATTTTCCGTTGTCCCCCATAAGGAGACTGTTGGCATATGTGAACACCCCATTTTTATACCCTAAAATCCTCTTCTCTTTTTATATAGATTTTATTTCATTTTATTAAATTTTATTTTGCGAGCCTCCAGGAATCTTCAGGCTCTCAAGAGGAAGAGAAAGATCCCCATTTTCATTACCCTAATCCAATCACAAAATCCCTTTCATAAAATCCTAAACCAAACCGTCCATTCCCTTAAACCCATGTTTAAGCCCAAGAATCAGCCCCTAATTCATTGAGAGCAGCCGCACTCCTCTATCCCAAGCTCTCCTGAGTTTTCTCCCCCCTCTCCTCTCTCTTGAGTTCATCTCTCTCGCATCTCTCTCCCCTCCTTCACCATTCTCCCAACCAACTCTCAACCCCCTCTCTTGAGTTTCCCTCTTCTTCTCTTTCCTTTTCTAGTTCGTTCAGCTCCGGTGAAGGCTAGGAGAAGATCGGACTCACGCGCGGAGGAAGGGAGATCTCCTTCTCACCTTGCATCTCCATCCTTCGGCAACATCACCAAAGTAGCACCCATCGCCAGTCCTCTTCTCCAGCCAGTTCATTATCTGCGGTTTTCTGGCAAGGAAGAGAGAGAAATAGCTCTCCAGCACCCTCAGCATCGCTTGAGCTCACCGAATCCCTCAATCGTGTCGGACAGATCTAGCAACGGCAATACCTTCAACTCCAGCCTTCTCTCCTCTTTTTCCATTCCTCTTTAATCTCAGAAGCAAGCTGATCCTTCTCTGACCTGCATCTCCGACCAGCCAGACAAATGCCGCACCAGTGTTTTTCTCCTTTTTTTTTTGATCAATAATTCATTTTATTAAGAAAAAGAAGCAAACAGAAAAAAAACAACAAAAGGTCGCCTTGTTTACAAGCGAGTAGACGCGACCACGGCCAACAAGAAACTGACAACCCTCCCAGGAACGACTAGACTAATATAAGAGTTTTTCTCCTTTTGTTCCTTGTTTTCTTTAATTTTTGTTTCTTTGATTTTTGTAAATCCATTGTGGATCCGAGTGTTCGTGAGAGAGAGTTTTTCATCTTTTTTTTTTCTTCTCTGACCCGAGCAGGGACCTCATCTTCTCCACGCCCCAGCACAGGCAGGTACGGCCCTCTCCTTCTCTTTTTCATTCTTTCCTTGTATATTTCCTTGTTGAGGTTTGTTTTTCTGGGATCCCACAGTGGTTGGAATCCATTTTATTTTGTAATTCTAGAGATCTGAGGCTAAATGTAGATCAGGTCTGGTTCAACTTGTTTAAAACCAGAGATCAGGGTTTGGTTTAGTCAAGCAGAGGGCAAAAGGATCTAGTCAAAACCTGAATAATTTTTATGTTTTGATGAGATCGTAATTAAAAGCGGATTGGGTTGTTTTCTTGCTTGAAATATGAGATTTAGGAGCCATTTTATTTCAAACCCAGAGTGCAGGAAAGAGATGGCCAAAGCTTGGGAAGGTTTTGTTTGATCCCTATATTTGATTTGCTCTGTTATAACCTGAGGGCAGATCTCGAACCCGTTTTGAGTAAGGATCTGTTTGAAGCCAGGAGCAATCATAGGGCCATTTTCGGCCATAGCAATAGTTTTTCTCCCTCGTCTTTTTTTTTTTGATGGATAACGAGAGAATTATATAAAAGAGGAAAAAATATACAAATGATGCAAGAAACATCGCCCAAAGAAACTCAAACAAAGTCAAGCTAAGATACTTGACCAGCTATACAAAAAATCAGTCCAATGTACCTTCTCAAAATCAATTAGAACAGACGACCAAGAGTATAATAACCATCCAATTTTAAGAATGACTTTGGGCATCGACTCTTCTTTATCTTCAAAAATTATTCGATTCCGTTCCCTCCACAAATCCCAACAAATCGCCGCCGAGAGCATCTTCCAAACATCATTCCATTTCCTACTGAACACACCTTTCGGCCATCCCAACACCACTTCCCCCAGATCCCCTTGCGAAACCCAACTCATCCCAAACAGACCCAAAAAATGATTCCAAACTACCTACACCACGCCCTAATTTTTTAAGGGCCAATTGGTTTAGGCTCAATGAGCCTGCCCTAGATTTTATCATTTTTAGTAATTATTTAATTAATTAATTTTGACCTTAGTCCCCTTTTTTGCCCTCCACGGGCCCATTAGTATTTTTTTTGCCCTCCGCGGGCCCCCTAGTTTCTCTTTTGCCCTCCACGGGCACCTAGGTTAGTTCTTAACCATAGTTAACTTGCCATCTCACCATGCTCCGCAATGAGCTTAACCTTAAACTACTATTAAAATAAAGGACTTCGCTACTAAGAACCCTTTAGGGCCGAGACCACCAAGACTGTGCTCTAAGAGCACAGGATTCAAGTGGGGCCCATTTCACATGGTAGGCCCCACCTGAAATCACGTGCTCTTAAAGCACGGTCTCGGTGGTCTCGGCCCTAAAGGGGTCCCAGTAGCATTTTCCTAAAATAAATCCAAAAAAACATGATAAAATGAAAAAACGCACAAAAAATATATAAAATCAATCTCTCAACCAACAAAGGTGCAACACACCTTTCCATGCTCCACAACGAGTATAAATAATATTTAAAAATACCAAAAAAATGATAAAACCGAAAAGCATCAAAAAATAAAATCAATTTACCACAATTAATCAATCAAGCCGTACTTAGCACTAAATTATTTCCCGCTCCGGAACGAGTGCATAAACTACGAACACAACTCGCCCTGAACTACTATTGGGTCTGATCCCACCACACCGGGTATGTAGGCAACCCGAACAAGTGTCCGACTTCTCACTTAGGATAAAGACCTTTCCCCCTTTCCCTTCTTGATTAGCAAAATTAAAATTCAAAATTACTTAAGCAAATTCTATTGACTTTTAGTTTGTTTGGCTTAAACCTCACATCTTAGGATAGGGTCCCGAGGTGTCTAATCCCTTCTTCGGGACTTAACCGAATCTCTTACCTAGATCTCTTTAGACCGTAGGCCCCAGCCTAAACTTACTTTCAATTTTCTGTTGAGTAAATTTAGCACAGTGTAATCAAGGCGTGTAGGCAATGCCTATGCAAAGCTACCTAGGCGATGCCCAGGCAATGCCTAGGCGATAAAAATTATTAAATTATATATATATATTAAATATACATATATATAATATTAATATAGACACATAACAATTCAAACTTCCTAGGATCTAGGCAAATTAACTTTTAATGTTGTAAAGCTTGAATGTAAGTCTTTTTCTACCAAACTATTTGTTAACATTTTGACCCAATAGATGGAAATATTTTTAAAGACTAAAATAGGAGACTTTTTTTTACCGGACTTTTAGGTTTTAGTAATATTTTGTTATCATATAATTTATGAAATTTTAAATTTTGAGAAATAATTTAGCATTTGCAAGTTGAAATTTTGACAAAGGCACTAATAAAAAAACGGATTTTGTTCTTGAACTGAAAATTTGACTTTTTATTTTATAGGAATTTGGATCTAAGATATTTTTTATTGAATTCAAATGGGGGGTTAGGGGTATAACCTTATTTACATATAAATATCTTAAGTAAATTAAAGTAAAATGTAAAACCATTTACTTAAATGGTATTTATATGTAAATGAGTTGTTAAACTGTAAAGCAGACTAACTATTAAAGCTTCTAGGTGACTACCGCCCACCTAGGGAGGTGCCTAGGTGACCGCCCAAGTGACGCCTTGACTAAACTGGTTTAGCGTCATCCCTCCGCTGTCAGGCCCAACCCCGACAAACATAGCGTCGAGGGGAAGGAAAGGCGGTAAATTTCTGTTGGGGAAGAAGCTTAAAAAATCAGATTCAACCCAAAACCTGGGTCTAAGCCAAACAACCCCTAGGCATGGTTTAAAATTTTGACGAAATTTCATAAATATCGACGATATTTCTCGATATCGACGAGTTCCGAAACATCTGAACCAGGTATTTAGGTTTTTACAAAATTTCGAAAAATGTAGATCGAAATTTCGTGCGATATTTCCGAAATTTCGGTCGAAATCTTCAAAACATCCTTATTGACAAAAAAAAAAACCCATTTTTTTTGGTTTTTTTTGCTGTGATTTTTTTTTCATGAAACCCTATTAGGGTTTCCTTTGTCTACAACAGAAAAAGAAGAGACGAGAAAAGAGGAAGAAGAAGAGAGGAGGAAGAAGAGAGAGGAGGAAGGAAGAACCTGTAGCCTGGACCCTGGAGGACCTTAATCGCCGTCACCGTCGCCGAAAGCCCTAGACTAGGTCTTCGTTCTCCTTCAATGAGCTGTGAGCCCTCTTCCCTTTCCTTCTTTCATCATCGAGAGTTATGAGATAAGGTTACTTTTATTTAGTTTAACTTGGGTTTTTGCATTTCAGCTACTAAGTTTATCCTCATTTTCAAAAACACTATTATATATAACAGTTTTACAAATTAACTCTTTGTTTTCAAACAAACAAAGAACCTTATTTATAAAATGACTATCATGCCCTTAAGATATTTATAACCTCACAAAGCCTCCTTAACTGCTCTTGAACTATGGTTGATAAATTTTAACCCATATGGTTAATTTTTTACTAAAAATTAAGGTTAGATTCTTTAACCTTAAGGTCTTTTGAATCTTAACCATAGTTACAGAGAACATGTTAAATTTTTTTCAAATAAATTAAAATTAGATGCTTTAACCCTAAGGGTCAGTGAATCATAATCATAGTCAAAGGGATTTAAAGGGGGACACATTAATTTTTTAATTTTTTTAATAAAAAACTAAGGTTAGAAGCTTTAACCATAAGAGTCAGTGAATCTTAATCATAGTCAAAGGGAGTTAAAGGGGGACACATTAATTTTTTAAATTTTTTTTCTAAAAACCAAGGTTAGATTGCTTTAACCCCAAGGGGTTAGTAAATCTTAACCATAGGTAAAGGGAGTAAAAGGGACACATTAATTTTTTAAAAAAAATTCTCTAAAAACCAAGGTTAGTTGTTTTAACCCTAAGGATTAGTAAACCTTAACCACAGTTAAAAGCATGTTAAATTTTTTAAATTTTTTGCTAAAAAACAAAGGTTTGATGCTTTAACCCTAAGGGTTAGTGAATCTTAACCATAGTTAAAGGGAGTTTTTTTCTAACAAAACAAAGGTTAGAACTTAGATGCTTTAATCCTAAGGGTTAGTGAATCTTAACCATAGTTAAAGGGAGTTAAAGGGGGTTAGAGAACCCATTATTGATGTATTAACTATTATATATGAAATTGATTGTATTTGAGTTAATTGTTTTACTTGATTAAGAAATGATAAACTTTTTATGTAAGTTACATTAATATTAGTGCATCATACATTGTTGTCAGCGTCAATGCACATCTTTGGCCTCCTTTTCGTTGTATCTCTTATATACATTTTTTTTTTTTAATTTTTTGATTCTCATATGTGTATTAACATCTATTTTAACATTTCTTGAAGTTTCATTGGAAAATTCTATGTTTTTCACTATTTTTTTCGATTTTTTCCTCCACGTGAGATATTGTTCCCACGATATCGATATATCTTGTGAAATATCCTCGATATATCTTTTTTCCACGGCTCGAAATGACATGCGAAGATATTCATGACCTTGCCCCTAAGTCATTAGCAATTTCTTAAGTAATTTTTCCTTTGCTAATTCTTTTTAAATTTTTGGTGTATATTTTGCTTTGTGCATTCATATCATTGCATAGTAGTGTAATAACCCTCAAAAACCCAATAGTTGGATTCATTATGCTTATGGCTTTTGATACCCATCTTCAATGTCAGAAGCTTATCGGTCCGTGGAGGTCAACTGGATTACGCCTTATGAATACCCACTCATAGCAACAGATTTAATCTCTCCCGTTTGCACCAATCGTCCCTTGTCAGGTATGTTCTATACCGGGGAGTTGCATATACGGTCAAGTGTCCCCCAATCATCTTAGGAAAACCTTGCATACACCAGCATTTGCATATAGACTAGGTTGAGATATAGCCTATAAGCAGCCCGTCATGAAGGTTTCCCCAAAAGCCTACTCTGCCTATAGCCTATACATGCCTCGTCTTTTGTTTGGGCATTAGGGTATCTATACTCATATGATCATCCAAAATGGGGCTTGTGTGAGTCATGTTTGTTTCAAATAAACATCCTATCCTTTTTCATTTGACATTTTATATGGGGTTTAAATCTCAGGTTTAAATAGGTCATACATGGACCCATTAACCTATTTCAACTTTGGCCCGATAGGCCCTGGCTTCCAACAATCCAGGTCAGTAGGTTGGACCTCTGCCCACCTACCCTATCGGATCACATGTGTCATGTCATACCCCTTCTCAACAAAAAAATTTAAAATTCAAAAAATCAAATTCAAAATCGAAAAAAAATAATAATAAATTCTCATGCTATCATCACCATCATCATGGCACTCCCCCATCACTGCACATTCACACGCTGCCACATTTTCATTGCAATGCCATTACTCATTCATTGTCATGTGCTGCCATGGCATTTTCATTGTGATGCCACAGCTTTTTCACCGTACATTATTAATCACATTCAGTCACTACATTTACACTGAATGTCTTTTTGGCACTGCACTAAACCTTCTACACTATACTTACACCATCATTGCACCACACTCACTTCAATACTGCATTGGCAAGGTTTAGCCAAGTGTCACTTATACGTCATCTAGTTGGCAGCACCCTCAGAGGTAACCCGGCCATGGAATCAAGTCCCCAATACTTTATCATTCAAAACATGTCTCGACCCTTCAATTTGGTCATCTCATTTAGGAAGCTGCCTAAGATCGAATCATTCTTCTTGAGTCTCACATAACACTCACCTCATTCATAACAATTGGTTTTCATCCATGCATACTCATGCAACATCATGATTCAATCCGCTTCAATCTGGTAATGACTCGCTCTAAACTTTCAGCACCTAGCTTGCCCAAGTAGCGAATCGAGAATCAAAAATATGGAGCACAGAGACACATCAAGTGACCACAAGATCATCATAACAACTCTCCTTAATCACGAGCAAGACATCATAGAAATCAAATATGTCCTAAAGGATGTCATACTCGCTCTCAACAAGCTCCTAGTGGCACATGGGCAAACCCAGATCCACCCATTTGCCATTCAAGCAAACACCCGCTCATTTATCCTAAGGGCACAACCACAAGCGTCTCCTACTCAACATATCATTCCATACCCACCATCCGCACCGCAAAAAGTGCAGGCACCACTCAGAGCTTGATGGAACGGGGCAAACTTAATTTCGAACCCAAGACCCCTGAAACATTTCTGCCCATACATCATCCTGCTACATCAACAAGCCACCCTTGTGCCATCCAAGAAAGCCAGGCAGAGCATCTTCGAGGCCCGTCAAAAGGAGGAGATCCAAGAGCAAGATACCAAGCGGGATCGATCGAAATCAAGCCAAGTCTGAGTCAGTCTTAGTTAGATTTTCTTTTCATAAGAGTCGGCCACAGTGGCCCATGTACATATCCAGTCTACAATATTTTCATTTCATGCTAATCTATTCTTTATTTCAATGAAATCACTCTCAAGAATCTCATTTCCCTTTTCCGCCAAAATTGGCTAATGAAGGCATGCCCAACGCTTCTCAAAAGAGGCTAGTGATTTGAAGCTACCCAAAATTCAAAAAATCATTTTTTCCAATAAAAGAATGCTAGCTAAGCTTATTGGTTTAAATAAAGGATCTCCCAAACAGCAACCACACCAGCAATCCTCAGGGGCAGAGTATAATGAAGAGCAGAGAAAGGAATTCCCACCAGGAAGCAATCCCTTGTGAGTGTTACAATGCAGAACAAAACTGGGTAATGATCATAAATGTGCAAAAATTAAAACCTCGCTATGCCAGGGGCAGGGGACAATCAAGGGCAAGATTGACAAAGCGAAAGGCAAGGCCATCTTTGGTTATCCACCATAACCTCTATGACACATTTCAAAGCAAAAGATGCAGGCTCCTAGTTGTCCCAGTTCAATAGCTTGCAGACAAAGCACCCAACTATGGCATGAATGACAATATGCAAACGTTTCAGACGCAGTCAATGCACGAGGCACACCTACTACATACAAAGGGGCAGGGGCAATGCTTTGCCTAAGATGAGACTTAAACCCCCAAGATCGTAATACAAGTTGGGGCAGAACCATTACAACATCGCCCTCACCAATACTTGAGCAGGAGCAGCATGTTTGCTCAAGATCCAAATTTGAGAAAATTCTAAATGCAGTAGAGCAATCGTCATTTAGACAAGCAAGAGAAGTGGGACTATTACACAAATCAAGATTCGATCATGTCGGAGCAAGGTCACTCTCTTTCAGTTATGAGACTGCCATTTCCATCAAGTGACGAACCTCATCAAATCATGCAGAGGTATCTAGCCCCTCACAGAGTTGTACAGGTTAGTAGGCCGCATTAAAAGCAAAGGCCCAATCAAATCAAATGCAAGAGCGGGAAGAGTGTTCCAAACATTCAGTCCCTTCGGCCTACAATTCGTCTTGTCTCAAGTCCTCCTAGATACCCCAGAGACTATGAGTGCAAGCAACTTATCATATCAATATCTGAGGTGGAGTACCGAACACCCCAAAGGGGTGGACTAGTGGTTCCTGGGTCTTTCGCCAAGCGGGAGGTCCTGGGTTCCATTTCCCACTCCCCTTTGGGGTTAGTCCTGCCTGGTTTTCCAAACTTTCCTAGTGGGGCGGGTTGCGGGCTCTCGTCACACCCCCGAGGAGGCAATGACGGGACAAAACCCTATCTGAAACAAATCACGGGCATGAGTAAAAATCGGAAACAGCCTCATTGCGCAAAAATTAAGCAAGCCCAACCCTAGTCATGCGACTAGGGGCAAAAAAGGAAAAAGAAATTTGATCAACTTTGCAAGCATGAGTAAAAACCAGAAATGGTCTCATTGCACAAAAATTATGTGATCCCCATGACTTGGTCTTTCCAAGGGTAAAAAAAGGAAAAAAGTTGAAAAGCAGTTTGACAACAAGATCTAGCGAAGACCATCTGTTCGTCAACTCTCAAGCAATCAGTCATCGTTGCAATGACAGATGCAAAATCGTACCTCAAGCAAATCGCAGGCATGAGTGAAAAGCAGTTTGACAACAAGATCTAGCGAAGACCATCTGTTCGTCAACTCTCAAGCAATCAGTCATCGTTGCAATGACAGATGCAAAATCGTACCTCAAGCAAATCGCAGGCATGAGTGAAAACCGAAAAAGGCCTTATTGCGCAAAAATTACGCAAACCCCAGCCCTGGTCTTACGACTAGGGGAACAAAAAGAGGAAAATTCAATCCGTTTCGTAGTCATGAGAGAAAATTGAAAATAACCTCATTGTGCAAAAATTATGTGACCCCAGACTTGGTCATTCCAAAGGTAAAAAATGGAAAAGTTCAAAGCAACAAGCATTCACTAGAAACATCCTCGAGATCAAGACAAAGCACCTTCAAGCATCAGTTGAAAAATCTCATCGTCCGAGCGGACCCAATGTCCCTGGTTCCAAGCAAGGCCCGATTCAACACACATCCAAGGATTAAAGCTCAGCTTTACCAATGACACAACAAGACGGGTCACATCTGCTTAGCATCATGCTCTACCCTTGAGGACAAAATTCAACCACCATATGAGGGCGATCTCCTTGTTAAATCCAATGAGCAAAGAAAGCATTCGCATTAAAAAAAAGGAAAATAGAAAACGGACCACCCAATTGCAAATTGACATGTGGTAATGAAGCTTTTATTTTATCTTAACTTTATTTCTCTATCCCAATGTATTGAAATTTAATTGGTGTGGTCAGCTTGGAAGAGGACCTCAAGGTCCTCTAATCAGAACTCTAAAAAAAAATCTCTCCGGTTATCTTCAAAATAACCAACCATAATCAGGATCTTGACGGTCGTTAGATATCAATCTGTGTTTCCAAAAATTATTTAATCCTCCTCAATTTAGTCATTAAGGTCATAGTGTTTGTCATCCCTTGGCTTGGTCAGATCAATCTCATCTCAGTAATCGCTCAAAGCTCCAAACAAGCTCGACAAGAAGCAAGAACAAGGTCCAGAACCTCTGAAATCTATGGCAAGCATGAAGACTGATCTCTAAGAGCGAGTCATATACCCATCCCATCATCAATTTGCGCGTCTCCCATGGATTTCACATTGGTTCAATCCAAGTCTAGCCAAGTCATCCGCATATCAACATAAATTAATTCATACATTAGTCTGTATCTCATACATGCACACTATCTAGTCCAGTTAATGCACACTCAATCGAGTATCACACATTGCTCTCTAGCCACACTCAATCGAGTCGCGCACATTCCACTATAGCCACACTCAAGTTGCACACACTCAATCGAGTCGCACACATTGCTCTCTAGCCACCTCAATTGAGTTGTACATATTGCACTATAGTCACACTCAAGTTGTGCACACTCAATCGAGTCACATATTGCACTCTAGCTGCACTTAAGTTGCACACACTCAATCGAGTCATAATCTAGCTACACTATACCACTTAGCACACATGCAATTCTGCATACACTGCAATACTGCATAACACTTGCGTCACATACATTACACAAGTCGCAACCACACCAAATTAGACAAGATCAGGAGGTCTTTAGTAAAAGTTGCGCATCCGGTTGACATTGTCATGAGATGTCATCCACCCCTTCAATCTGGTTGATATCGTCATAAGATGTTATCCACCTTTCAATTAGGTTGACATTGTCATTAGATGTCATCCACCCTTTCAATCCGATTGACATCGTCATGAGATGTCATCCACACTTTTCAATCCGGTTGACATCGTCATGAGATGTCATCTACTCTTTCAATTTGTTTAACATCGTCATGAGATATCATCCACCCCTTTCAATCCGGTTAACATCGTCATGAGATGTCCTCCGCCCTTTCAATTCGGTTAACATCGTCATGAGAATTGAGATGTTTTCCACTCCTTTCAATCCGGTTGACATTGTCATGAGATGTCATCCACCCTCTAATACGGTTGCCATCATCATGAGATGTCATCCATTCAATCAATTCAGTTGACATCGTTATGAGATGTCATCCATTCAATCAATCTGGTTGACATCGTCATGATATGTCATCCACCTTTCAATCCGGTTGTCATCGACATGAGATGTCATCCACCCTTTAATCTGATTGACATTACTATGAGATGTCATCCATTCTATCCATTTAATTGACATCGTGATGAGATGTCATCCACCCTTCAATCCGGTTGTCTCGTTATAAGATGTCATCCACCCTTCAATCTGGTTGTCATTGTTATGAGATGTCATCCATTCAATCAATCTGATTGTCATCGTCATGAGATGTCATCCACCCTTTAATCCGGTTGACACTGTTATTAGATGTCATCCATTCAATCAATCCAGTTGACATTGCCATGAGATGTCATCCACCCTTCAATCCGGTTGACATTGTCATGAGATGTCATCCACTCTTCAATCCGGTTGACATTGTTATGAGATGTCATCCATTCAATCAACCCGGTTGATATCGTCATGAGATGTCATCCACCCTTCATTCTGGTTGATAATGTTATATGATGTCATCCATTCAATCAATCCGGTTGTCATCGTCATGAGATATCATCCACCATTCAATCTGGTTGACATTGTTATGAGATGTCATCCATTCAATCAATCTGTCTGTCATCGTCATGAGATGACATACATCCTTCAATCTAGTTGACGTCGTCATGAGATGTCATCCATCTTTCATTCCGGTTGACATCGTCATGAGATGTCATCCATCTTTCAATCTAGTTACCACTGTCATGAGATGTCTTCCATTCATATCAACCTAGTTCATAACATGTCCTCTGAGGTGTTGAGTCAAACTTCATGCATCAACATCCTCACCTGAGGTACCGCATCAATCTCCATGTAGTAGTGTTCGCGAGCTCCCTCCAATCCATATTGCACTTGCACCCATTTATTCCAACAGTCCACCGCAATGAGGCTATAAACTACTATCCATCACTCTATCCTAATGAGACTATAAACTACTATCCATCACTCTATCCTTTTGTTTTTGACAAGTTTAACTAGGGTTAGAATTTAGCTTCTCCTTCTTCTATCTTTGATTTTCATATGCTTTTTCAAGATTTTCGTGTGAAAAAATGACCGTGTTTCAGTCTTTATCGTTCAATTGCCAACACTCTCCGACAAAGAAGGGCAACTGTGAACACACCATTTTTACACTCTAAAATCCTCTTTTATTTTTTATAGATTTTATTTCATTTTATTTATTTTATTTTATTTTATTTTGCGAGCCTCGAGGAATCTTCGGGCTCTCGAGAGGAAGAGAAAGATCCCCATTTTCATTACCCTAACCCAGTCACAAAATCCCTTTCATAAAACCCTAAACCAAACCCTAATATTTCCAATCCAACCCATGTCCATTCTCTTAAACCCATGTTTAAGCCCAAGAATCAGCCCCTAAACTCATGCACACTCCAAACCCTTGAACCAGCCCCAATCATAAGCCCATCTCATACCCTAATTCTTTCAAAACCCTTATCCCTTAACCCTAAATGAATAGGGTTTAAAACCCCAATTCATTTGAGAGCAGTCGCACTCTTCTATCCCAAGCCCTCCTGAGTTCTCTCACCCCTCTCCTCTATCTCGCAAGTCGCATCTCTCTCCCTTCCTACACCATTCTCCCCACCAACTCTCAACCCCCTCTCTTGAGTTTCCCTCTTATTCTCTTTCCTTTTCTAGTTCATTCAGCTCCAGTGAAGGCTAGGAGAATATCGGACTTGCGCACGGAGGAATGGAGATCTCCTTCTCACCTTGCATCTCCATCCTTCGACAACATCACCATAGTAGCAGCCATCAACATCACCAGTCCTCTTCTCCGGCCAATTCATTATCTGCGATTTTCTGGCAAAGAAGAAAGAGAGATAACTCTCCACCACCCCTCAGCGTCATCAGAGCTCACCGAATCCCTCAATTGGCGGAGAGAGCCCCTACACAAGTCTCCTTGTTGATGAGTGACTTGAATATGGACTTAGTTTAAGCTATTGACGAAGATCCACCGTTGAATCATGTTTTCAAGAGAGATCCACTGTTTGATCATGTTCGTGATGGAGATCCACCATTGGATCGAGAGATGGAGATTATGAGGATTGCGGTTAGCCCATGAGGCTACTAGTATTTTAATTTGGTTATTTGTTGTATTTAATTAGGGATTATTTTATTAATAATGACAATTTTTGTAATTAGAATTTTGTTTCAGTAGTAATGACATTTGTGTAATTAATAGGATTAGGGTTTCCTTTTTTTTTCTTTAAATACTCCATTTGGGAGTAGAGAATTTACATAATTTTTTATTATGAATGAATGCTCTTTTTGAGTTTCCTGTGAATAGAACAGTGTGAAGCCAAGGTTAGTTATAGTGTGAACTGTGAAGCCATTGGTGTGAAGCCAAGGTATTCTCTTTTCTCTCTTCTTCTCCATTGAAATTTAATTTTCTGTTTTCTTTCAAAACCTAATCAACCAAACCCTGGAAATCTTTTCTCATTGTTGTCTTGTAATTTCTCAGCCCTTTATATTCCAAAACCAAACCCTAGCCACCTATCCCAGCCTACCCCAACCTTGCGGCATATGTTCCAACTCTATTTCTATACTGCCGCAAACCTCTGAACCTGTCCTCTTGATCTGCAGCCATTCTACAGTACCTCTAGTGGCTGCCACACCACCTCTAAGCCCCTCTAACTGCTGCAGCAGGCCAAAACATGCCATGTATATGTTCCCCCATAACAACCACATCCCTTTTCTATGCCCAAAACCTGTCCCCGCCCCTTTCCCCTCAGCTCTTATATCTGTTCCCCCATAACAACCACATCCCTTCTCTATGCCCTAAACCTGTACCCACCCATCCCCTCACTGTCGCATCTTTCCACAGCATCCCTAGTGCTGCCACCCCATTCCCTATCCCTTCTAGAGCCGTGAGTCCCATTACCCTCTCCCAGCCCCTGTCGCCAGTCCCTACCCTACGACCTTCATATCCACAACCCCAACCTTGTTGTCCCAGCTCTGTACAACCCCTGTGCTACTGTTGCAACCCAATACAGCCCCATATTTGAATGTTGTAGCCTTCCTATTCCACCCCATTGTAGCCACACCCCTATCAATTCCAAAAACCAAAAACAGAAACCCTAACCCTAGATTTTGAATGTTCTTGTTATTTTGTTGTTGGTTTATGTTATCCAATTCAATACTACTTGAACATACAATCCAAAGACATATTTAAACTAACAACCATTGTTGAGCCTAAAGTAACTTTCTTGAAATTCTCAATTGGCAAGGAAATCACATTAAACTTCAGTCTAAATCCCTAGGCTAGTGGAAGTTCCCACTTTCACTACGATCACCCAAATCAGGTTTGAAAATTCATTATCGTGGGATTGTTCCTTAACCTAGGATATTACTAATCTTCATTTTGATTCTCTTTGTTATAATCGTGCAAACCTGATAGTTTTATTATTTTCTTTATTGTTGGAATTCAATTTCTGATCTCTAAATTGTATTATCCTAGGTTAATTGCATGGTCCTGTATCACTCTCATATCCTAGGAATCCACTTGGTTGTTTATTGACAAATTGATTTGTGCATCGTGTGAGATAATGAGAATTTTAAGTCTTAGCAACTTCCATTCTATAAAACCTCCTCTTGGTTGTTGGGAGCTCACTGGGGTGACATGATGGTCGTATTTACCTTTGTTTTAATAATGCTCAGTGAGCTTTGCTATTTTGTTTTCTTTAATATATATATATATGCATGGGGGGTTGCTATGTACACTTTTCTTCTCATCCAATTTCTCATTTTTGAACAAGAAGGCAAAATTTGGGAGGCACCCCACTTTTTTTTGTTTTCTTGTTCAAATAATAGGAAAGTTGATGAGAATGAAAATGGACATAGTATTATATATATATATATATATATATAGGATGGTTATTGTGTCCACGCAATGTGTGAACCATGTATTGTTTGCCCCAATAAAGACATTAACAATGCGAGTAATTTTGGCCATTTGCTAGATTTTCTAGAAAAAACTTCCATGTGGCAATTTCTAAAACCCGGGGGGGAGAAGGGTTAATGTTGATCTCTTCCATGTCTTATTCTTCCTTTTCTTCTTGGCATCTTAAGCCATTGGTATGGCAAAGTACTATTAGGGGAACCTTATTTTTAGGGCAAAAAAGAGTAGTGGAAGATTAGCAATTAAAAATGGATTTGCATGCTGACATTCCAAAGTTAATATGTGTGTTTAAATCAAACTCAGGATATCAATTAATGGAAGGGAATTCAAATTGGTGAAGCCCAACTTTATCCACCACAACAAAGTTCAAAATGTTACTACCTCTTTGAATTAAGGATATTTGGTTGTTTCATCGTAGAAGAAAAGCATTTGTCCTGTTTTCTTTCAATCCCACACAACAAATACAACTTCCAGCCAAGCAATCCAACAATAAATAAACAAATCGTGTACCTTGAACGATCCGTTTAACTTAGAGTTCCTTGACCACTCCAACCCCAAGTCCTTGCTTGATGTCTGGTATGAAGCCCTAAATACGTCGTCATCGAAAATCCTCTGCGACACCGCAAAGTCCCATGAGTTCTTCGCCAAGTCATAGCATGGCTCAAACGTCCTCGCCCCTCTATGCACAAAAGTATACTTCAGCTTGCAATTCCCGGAACCAAACATGTAATTGGTTGAGATCTTGTTAGCCGAATCAAACACAAGGGTTCCGTCCAAAATAGTCCGGTTATCGCCTCGGCCATGAATATAAGTAAGATTCAACGGTTTCTCTAAAACCCTAATCGTGTTCATAAACTGAAACCGGACATCCTGCGGGCCAAATGGAAAAATACTAAGATCATTTTGAAAACCCTAATTTGCCCTGTAGAAGCCCTAGCTTCACGGTTTGAACATTTTACCTTCTTGGGGACGTTGTAGTCGATGATGAAAAATCCAGGCTTCTCTACGGAAAGAGCTAGACCATTTAAGCTTGGACTATTGACGACGGTCGCGTCGGTCATGGAAGCTCGGAGCTTCACGCCACCGGCGTTAAAACCGATAGTAGAAGAGGCGATGTTTTTGTCTATTTCATACCTCACCTTCAGAGAAGTGGCCATTTCGTCTGTGAATGGCGAGAGAGATAGTGAGAGTGCGCACAATACGCTGCTCTTCTCTTTGCCCAGATACTGTACATATATATGAGGAATGTTAGACCTGCTCTCGGTCTCCACCAACCATTTGTCCATTCTGATGAGAGATAGCGTTTTAACCACCTTAACTGATTTGATAATGCCGTTGGTGGAGGCTGAGAGTGAGTTTGACCGATAGTAGGGCTAGCACACCTCTTATATATATTTACAAGGTCAATGAGTCCAGTGTTATGGTCCAACATTTCTGTAAACAAAGCGACCGTACGGCACTTGGCTACACCTGCGAGTCAGCCAACCACAAGATACTTACCCGATAATATTTCTCAAGTTGTAAGATGCACACCAAGTCAGTAAGGGACAGAATAAGTAACTCGTAGCAACATGCAATACCGGTTGAAAAGAACTTTAAGCTTTATTAATTCTTTTAAACAACACTTTATAGACTACAATTAATTAGGAAATTGAGCTTACAACAAACTCACAAGGGACATGGGCTAAGGACTCACCTTGCTTACCTCTCCTCAAGGTAGGAAAATAGACATTTCACACTTTTCCATAATGAAACATCCTCCTTGCCGATGGAGTCATACTAGGGTATTTACAACTCTGTCATCCAAAACTACATTCCTAAACTACCCTTGATTACAAAATGAATTTGCAAGAAAACCCGAAATACTTTACATGACTTATATGTACAAGACTTGCAAAACACAGGTCATGGCCATATTGTCACGGTCAACTTTTTGATTTTGCAGAACAACCGTGCGGCGCCTCGATCATCCCATGATCTTGGCCAGCCTTACACCATTACATTATCTATCCACTGAACCAACCCAACGTCTTGTGCTACAATGCTACGACAAGGTACGACCCGCTACCGAGTCTCATCCGCTAAGTTACGCTTAACTGACTTACACATCACTTCATCGTGTCGCACCTGATACTCGTCCAACACATAAGGTTCCCGTGTCACCGAGGTTCCGTCTTGCGCATCTCTCATGATGCTAAGGTTCCCCGATCAAGCCGAACATCCAACACAGCCCAATATTCTCGAACACGACTATCGGTCATCCCCACGCATCGCGGAATGCTTAGGAGCATCACTGCCCCGTTTACCGAGCATTGAGAGCATAACTCCCACAATGCGATTCTCGGTCCTCTGACCGAGTATTCCAACCATACCACGTATCCCTCCTAGACGACCATGATGCATACCGCACGCTTAAAGGCCATACTAGAGTGAAATCTCTTGCCCGAAGACTCGTGCGCAGTGCTAGGAAGTTCGTCTCATTTGCATTGTCTTTGAATGCTCCAACAACCATCCAATGAGACTCCAAGATCCCCTTCAGAATCCTAAAGCCCGCCCCCAACTCCTTTGGGGTTGCTCATTAGGTGACATCAGATGTGCCACAAAGGAAGGTAAAGTTACGCTTTCCTCCTCAAGGTGGATGATAAACCTTTCACCATTTACCAGAAGGAAACATCACCATTGCTGGTGGAGTCATACTGGTATTTTACGGAACAGTACAGTGAATATCCACAAACCGTCTGTACCATTAAATTTGTATTAACTTTATCTTCAAATGAAGGTACTATCTGCCCTACTTCCAACATATCATGTGGGCCCCACAACACTCGCCCACATGTGTTTGACCAAGCACCAGACTCAAGCTTCACTCCATAACTCTTCGTGTACACTTCACCCAACTATAGTTCCTCGTACACAACATCAAGATACCTTCGTGTCCCTTCACTTAGGTACCTCAACACTAAGGCACCAACCTTGCACCATGCTGCGCTATCGCTTGCATAGTGCCTCACTTATCTCCTAGGCACCGCATTGGCATCCTTTGCCCATGCTCAGGCAATCTCAGCCTAGTATCACGGTCATGGCAGTGCTTGACAACTTTTGACCGTGACAATATGCCGAGCACTGGACAAAATGACCGTGACACATGCACAAACGAGTGAGCCGTTGTTTCTAGTATTGGCAGGATGCGTGATACACCATTTCCTTGTGTTAACGGCAGGCCGGGTTTGTTTGAGGATTAACGCTAGGGTTGTCAATGGGCTGGGCCGAGGTATGTTCAGACTCAAACCTCACTTGCAAGGTTCAGGCTCAAGCCTGGCCCAGGCCTTCGCAGGGGCTCAACTGGCTATGCCCAAGCCCTACTTTTAGGGTCAGGGTTGGGCCTTGGCCTGAAAATAAAATAATGAATTTTTTTTCATGATATCTATAAAAAAAAATTCTAAATCATTAGATTCACCACCAGCTATTGACTTAACTCAACCCTCCTCCTTTGCACAGGCTTGGGATCAATAATATAACCCAAAGAGCAGTACACCAAAGCTAGTTTTTTTTACTGGTGGACCAAGTCCAAGTTTCCAACCCCACTCAAACCAAAGCAATCGATGATAGCGGTCCAACAACCAAATATGTGAGAGGAAGTGTGAACTATAAATAATAAGAAATAGAACATAACAGATAAATTGCAAATGAGAGAGTGTCATAGCTAGAGTAAGAGAAAACTGTAAATGAGATGGATGATCACAATGGGTGAAGGCTGATGACAGAGACGAGAAAGTAATTGAGAGAACAAAAACAAGAGATTGAGGGATATATAGATTAGATATTTAGAAGTCTCTTGATAGTGGGTGACATTTAAGTATGAGGTATTGTACTTAAATTATTATGTGTTTTCACAACCGGACCAATCGGTTGAACTGGGAATATACCGTAACAGAAACCATCAAAATAGGCACATTTTCAAAACCGATTTTAAAACATAGAACTGAAAGAATCGACTAGTTCAACAAGAGAACCATGACATAATTGGTAAGAATAAGGAAATCCGTAAAAACAATCTAGGGAGAAGGGATTTTTTTAATTATTTTTTTTAATGCCACAATTCAATTGGATCGATCAAACTGGTTGGACCAGTCAAACCAAAAACCGATCATCTTGCCGACTCGAGGACCGGTTATAAAAACATTGATTATTATCATATCCCAATTAAATTATTGGTAAAGAGAGTTATACATGCATTTCAATTGAAAATTGTAAAATAAATATTAGTGTATATAGATAACGAGGGTTGGGCTTTAGTGGTGTTACACAAGCCCAACCCTCAGGTCAGCAAGCCTTTTTTAAAAAAATACATTTGGGTTTGCGAGCTTTATTGGTTAAAAGTCATTGATTTTACGTGTTGAGTCGGGTCTTCTTAATATTCTCACACGAGGGTTAGATTGACAGTTATAGTTACAATTTCAGGTTGTCTTAGTCCAACACGTTTTTAAAACTTAAAGAGTTGTGCTAGCTCTAATCTCAAGCATTCCCTATTATCAATCAAAAATCAACACTCATCCTTACTTGAACCAAAAATATCTAAGTGCTTTAACAACACTCATTTTCCATTTGCATATAGGGCTATCAACGGATTGGATTTGAATCCGATTATTTATTTCCGATTCGAATTCGGTAAGATTAATATTTCTTTCTTTAAAAACTATATTTCGGCTCTACTTTTATTCATATTACATTTAAGTCATTATAATTATTATGTTTTTTTAAAAAAAGTTACATACTTACATGCATAATTAATAAATCTTTATATAATATTGCATTAAATCATCCTGTATCCGGATCCCATTATAATCAAATCGAATCCTACCTTTGCAATCCGTATCTGATGGATCATTAATTGGGTCGAGAAGCCGGTTAATCGGATTGGATCCGATCCATTGACAAATGAAATGACAACCCTAGTCATCCGTTCCGTTGACAACCTTAACTGCATATAACGGGAGCTCGAATATAATGAGTTCCCGCCAAAGCATTTGGCGCGAGATCTCTTCCCTTCTATATCGATCCCACTGCGAGATGGCTCCTCTTTTATCTCAGGGACGAACTCCCTCTTGCTCGAAAGGAGGGTCCAATTTCAGGTTAGTCTTTTTTTTTGTTTCCTGCAAATTTATGTTATAATCAATTATGAATGGCAGTCTTCATTTCATTAATTGATTGCTAATATTCGGCTGGAGATGTTTTCGATATCTATTTATGCTATTTCTACGTTTTGATATGATATTATGGTTTTGTTTTTGCATTCTGCTGTCGTTTTTTTTTATATTATTATTATTATCTCAACTCAATATCAAGATCGTCGCGATTAGGGCTCTTTAAAAACAAAACAAAAAAAATTTGTTTGGCAGATCGTTAAATCTAGCTTTCATTTTTCAAACGGGATTAGGGTTTCGTTGTTATGTAACTTGGAGTTATTTCGAGGGTAACTGACCTCCTTCGTGTTACATCGAGGGTAACAAACCTCCATGATAGAAAATCTCTGATTTTAATTGACTGATTGATTCCTAATTACAGATGAAAGATACGATTAAATAGAGAAGACTCCTTCTCATAACCAACTCTAACTAACTAGCCACTAATTCTAACTACTAACCCATAGATTCCTTATCCTAACTAACCACTATCTAATAACTAACCACTAACATATTAGTGACGTAACATTCCTTTCCCCTTACACAAATCTTGTCCTCAATATTTTTTTTTAATATACATAAAAAATTCCCAAGTAAAAATCATCTATTTGTATGTGGAGTGTGGTGGTTTGTGGCGCATGATGCGACTCTGAAGTAGGTGGGATGCTTTTGTTGATAGATGGCTGAGAAAATACTGATAATGAAGGATGGCCTCTAGCAACTTGTAAAACAGAAGAATAAGTTTGCTTTGGGTCCTTAACAGATTTATCAATAGGGGCAAGTCGGGGGACTCGCATTGTGCTCATTGCACTTCGAAGTAAAGCAGTGGACTCTTTTGCATGAATTTTCTTCACAATGTATTCGGCCTCAGAGATTTGGTGTTTTTGTTGTTCTGGGAGATTGTACTTGTCATCTGGATCGTGTTCTTCCACATGAGCGGAAGCCACAAACTCTTCATTCTCAATTTCTCCTCCAGGCTGGTGGTCGGAAACTGGTTGGGAAAAGGACTGGCTGCATTTAGTTTGAAATCCACGATCGTGACTTTCCGCAGTAATTCCTGAAGCATCTTACCATTATTTTCGGTTGTCTCTTTGAGCAAGCTTATCGATTCATCGATTTTTGCAAATTGCGTTCCTTACACCATTGTAGGACCTTCCACTTTGATACCACTGTTATGTAACTTGGAGTTACTTCGAGGGTAACCGACCTCCTTTGTGTTACTTTGAGGGTAACAAACCTCCATGAGAGAAAATCTCTGATTTTAATTGATTGACTGATTCCCAATTACAGATGGAAGATACGTTTAAATAGATAAGACTCCTTCTCATAACTAACTCTAACTAACTAGCCACTAACTCTAACTACTAACCCATAGATTCCTTCTCCTAACTAACCACTATCTAATTACTAACCACTAACATATTAATCACGTAACATTCGTATATGTAATCACATGTTCTACAGTCCTTGTCTGAAAATTTATGTGATTAGGGTTTTTATTCGAATATCCATGCGCGATTAGGTTTTCTCATATGGACATCGTGGTGTTATTAGGCTTTCTAAATGAGACAATTATGGATTTGGGTTTCTGTTGGCGAAGCTGCAATCTCGTGCTTTTGTGATTTTATTTAGTGAAGCGTTTAAGCTTTGATCTTTTACGAAAATTATCCTTTTTTTTGGCCATTATAAAAATTTCTATCATGGTTCTATCTCTACTTTACAACTTTGGGAGGACAAGAGTCATGGATCTGGGAAGAAAGCTTGAATTTCAGAGCAAAGTATTTTACTCACTTGAAATGTCCGAGTAAAGGGCTTTGCGGTATGCTATATCCAGAGCTTATCTTAAAATTGAAGATCCTATTGATGTACTTGAAATCCGTTTAGACGTGTCCATTATTTTAAAGATGAGACAACAGAGACATTCCAGAATTGGAGTCAGATAATTTCTATCATGGTTCTATCCAGAGCCCTCTCTCTCTCTTTATATATATATATATATATATATATTACATTCACATACTTGTTCAAGTTTTGAGTATCTATTCAGGATTGCTTAGCATTTATGTTGGGTTTGGTTTCATTGTAAGGCGTGCTCCTGCTCTCTCTTCCAGAAATACTAAAATCTGTGATTTCTGTATTACATTCACAGAATCATGACTGCCACTATTTTAGTTTTTCGTCCAAACTGGTACTTTTTGTTACGCGGTTCCCTTCCTCTTAAGTAAAATTACTCTTTGTTGCAAGGTGATTCATCCATCATGATGAACACCCACATAGTAGTTAGAGGAATGTAGGTTTGATATTCGACAAATGGAGCTAAGGAATTGCAGCCATTTGCACTTTATTCAAGCTATTAAGGGAGGTTTCGTGAAAAAAATCCCTAACATAGATTCTCTTGGAAGACTAGCACTTAGGTTCAAGAATTTAAAAGGTATATATGAATACGAAGATGCCAGAAATCTTGGTTCCTACTCAGCACTTCAGCAACAAGAAGGCGGGGGTAACAGTTTGCCGCTTGGTTGGGGCAGGGTCAAGCTTGAAAGGCCATTTCTGCCCATGGGTGGAAGAAAACAATCAAAAGTGACCTGAAGACTTGTGAATTAAATTCCTGGTGGTGATGACAAAAGAAACAATGACTGAATAGACCTTAGCTTTGAGGACATGACATTGAAACAGCTGAAGGAGAGATGCAAGAGAAAGAAAGGAAAGTTTCCCAATCTGTTGATGTGATATAAGAGAGTATTGAGACTGGCTCCCATCTAAAACAAGGTAATGCAAACCTGCAACCAAAGGAAGATGAATTTGATCTTGAGGAACCTCTCAATTGTTTGAAATTGAATCTTTCAAAGAATTTGAGGGCTAAACGGAAGTGCTTCAGGAAACATGTCTGTACATATTCCAAGACTGCAGTTATAGTAGTAGGAACTGAACAAATTCCAAGTGCTCCTCAAGATTCACTGCAAACTAACATGGAACTACCTGAATACTTTAATATCAAGGTTGAAATTCTGGAACCTGATTCCTCAGATTTCTGGGATGTGGTATGTGTTTCTGATGGTTCTACATCTTATTGCCACGAAAAAATGGATATTAGTGGAGAGTCATCTGATGAGAGAGTTGATGGAATTGGGTTGGAGACCAGGGAATTAATCTCGTTCATAAAAGAATCTTTAAGTTGTGTTGTTAATGAGGTTTCATATGAATATATGGAGCATGCTGGGCCTACCTCTCTTGTTCCTATAAGTGCTTCAATTGGAGACACTAAAAGGGTGGGTTTTCCAGAACTGACCAGTTACAAATCTTCTGTTTTCCCTTTATCCGAACTCAAGGAAGAGGGAATTTCCAGAATTGGAGCCAGATTGTTACGGTCCTAAGTATATATAAGGCTTGATTTTACACGTTCCATCAGTCCTAGGCTTTTGGCGTATTGGTTAGGTCCGTATCATTTGGTATCAAAGCCGGCTTCCACATCTCGTGATCGAGTCACAAAAGGGCTACCTAGAGCAGAGTGAGAGCAAACTCTAAAAATAGTTAAAAGGGCTACCTGTCGCTAGGGTGAGAGCCGCCGTGGAGAGGGCTGCCTAGGAGAGGGCTACCTAGAGCAGAGTGTGGGCCATCCCAAGAAGGGAAAAAGGGTACAAGCCGCCAGAGTGAAAAAACTATCTAGAGTGAGAGCTGTTGAGGACGTCGGCTGTAGAAGCTTGGTGATCTGTTACAGTCCTAAATAGATATAAGGCTTGCCTTTACGCGTTCCATCAGTCCTAGGCTTTTGGCGTATTGGTTAGGTTCGTATCACAGATAATTTCTAGTTATATATTTGGTTGTTTCACAATTTCTTATGTATCTTGCTTCTTCATATGTTTTATCCCAAGAGTGTGATAGCTGGACGGGATTGTTATTTTTCTTTCTTTCTTTTTAATTATAGATTATTTATGATATTTCTTATTGCAAGTAATGCATTTAAACAGTATGGACTCTGGATTGATTTTAGTTTACTTGTTTAGTAAGTAGATATAAAGGTCTTAGTGTGTGGGCATAATAGAAAGAGAATAGCTACAGATAGAGAGAACTAGTGGAATATAATATATTTTGCTGTCAAAATGCATTTAAACAATCAACTTTTTGTATTGCATGTGCATCATTTTTTAACTTCGTGTGTATGCTTCATTGAACTACACATAGTAGGCAAACTGGAGGGGTGTTCTCTATTTCACAGTGTATTTGATGGGTTTGAATTCCTCATGTTCTCTCTCTCTCTCTTTCTCTCTCTCTATATATATATATATATTCACGTGTTGTGCAAGTTGAGTATCTCTCCAGGATTGCTTACCATTTACGTTGGGCCCAATTTCATTGTACGATGTGCTCCTGCTCTCTCTTCCAGAAATACTAAAACCTGTGATTTCTGTATTACATCTAGGGGCGGAGCCACATGGGGCCCAGGGAGGGGCTGAAGCCCCCCCTAAAATTTTGGAAAAAAGAAAGATTTTATTGTATGCATAGGGGTGTACCCTTGGAGAGTGGCGGAGCTGAGGAGAATGGGGGCTCTACCCCCCCTAAACGTCAAAAATAACAAATATTCTTTACAAATGGATACAAATATACGCGATGGCCATGAACTTGGCCCTAATTTTTTTTCCCGCGGGCTACGCCCCCGAACCCCCATAGTTAGCCCTCTCTGTAAGAGAATCCTGGCTCCACCCCTGATTACATCCACAAAATCATGACTACCACTAGTTTAGTCCAAATTGGTACCTTTTATTACGTGGTTCCCTGCTCCTTAAGTAAAACTACTCTTTGTTGCAAGGTGATTCATCCGTCGTGATAATGTCCACATAGCATAGTTGCATGGAAACCATGTCTAGGAAACGCGTTTGGGAAGCGAATGCGATGCGGTTTCCCTAATTTTGGGAAACACTTCTAAACGAATGGGGAAACGCCTCCAAACGATTGGGGAAATGCTTAGGAAATGATTAGAGAGCGATTGCAAAACAGCAAGAAAGCGATGAGAAAACGATAAGATTAGAAAGCGTCTTGAAAGCGATTGGTCAACGGTTTCCCCATGCTATAATGAAAATTTTGAAGGCGCGACAGACTTAAAGGAGGCATGCGCAACTTTTTATTGGTTTTATATAATTTTTTTGGGAAAATGCTTAGCATACCGGCGGTTGCATTTATGTAATGAAATGGCCGGTCCTCATTGGTCCACACTCCACTTTTTAACACTCACCAATTGTGGTTAAGATTCACTCACCCCTAGGGTTAAGTAATCCAACCTTGGTTTTTGGAAAAGAAAAAAACCAAAATCTTAACTTTAATCTAGTTAAGCTTAACCAGGGTTAAATGTGGGTTAAAAGGGACACGAGGACACGGCGGTGACTTAACCCATTGGTCCAAAAGAGGCATGCCATTGGAGATTGGATCACATTCAATTGCCATTAAACTCAGTACCGAGTTCAATGGCACCCACAACCACAAGTGAATAAGTGTCATTAACTGTGGTTAAGATTCATTAATTCTTGGGGTTCAACAATATAAGCTTGGTATTCATTTTTTTTGATTATTTATCTCTTTGATGATTTATCATTTATATGTCCTGATTCTAAGTTAATTGTATTGTTTTATCTTTAGATTATTTAATTGTATTATAAGTGTATAATCGCTTCACATTGATTTTATACTAGTTTCCCAAATGCTTCTTGCTCGCTTCCCCAATGACTTCTCGTTCACTTCCTCAACGTTTCTTGCTCGCTTCCTCAATCGCTTCTCACTCGCTTCCTTGATCGTTTTCTTAGTTGTTTCACGCTTCTTGTTTCCCAAGGTTTTTAGTAGCCTCGTTTCCCGCTTCTCGCTTCCTGATTTTGCTTCTCACTCTGGTAACTATGCCACATAGTAGTCAGAGGAATATAGGTTTTATATTTGACTTATGGAGTTAAGGAATTACAGCCATCTGCATTTTATTCAAACTATTAAGGGAGGTTTGGTGACAAAAAAATCCCTAAAGTTAGATTCTCGTGGAAGACTAGCACTTAGGTTCAAGAATTTCAAAGCTATATTTGAACATGAAGATGCCAAAAATATTGGATCCTGCTCAATGCCTCAACAACAAGAAGGCGGGAGTGACGGTTTGCCGTTTGGTTGTGGCAGGGTCAGGCTTGAAAGACCATCTCTGCCCATGGGTAAAAGAAAGCAATCTTAAGTGACCTGGAAACTCATGAGTTAAATTCTGATGGTGATGATAACAAAAGAAACAGTGACTGGAATTACCTTAGCTTTGAGGAAATGACGTTGAAACAGCTCAAGGAGAGATGCAATGGAAAGAAAAGGAAATTTTCACAATCTTTTGACTTGATAAAAGAAGATATCGAGACTTTCTCCCATCTAAAACAAGATAATGCAAACCTTCAACCGAAGGATGATGAATTTGATATCGAGGAACCTTTCAATAGTTTAAAATTGAATCTTCCAAAGAATTTGAGGGCTGAACAGAAGTGTGTCACATGTCTGTACAACTTCCAAGACTGCAATTTCAGTAGCAGGACCTGAACATATTCCAAGTTCTCCTCAAGATTCACTACAAACTAACAGGGAACTACCTGGATACTTTAATATCAAGGTTGAAATTTTGGAACCTGATCCCTCAGATTGTTGGGATGTGGTCTGCGTTTCTTATGGTTCTACATCTGGTTGCCACGTGAAAATGGATATTAGTGGAGAGTCATATGATAAACTGTCTGAGAGAGTTGATGGAAGTGGGTTAGAGACCAGGGAATCAATACCGCCCATAAAAGAATCTTTGAGTTGTGTTATTAATGATGTTTCATATGAGTATATGGAGCATGCTGGTCCTAACTCTCTTGTTCTCCTTTAAGTGCTTCAATTGGAGACATTAAAAGGGTGGGTTTTCCGGAAATGACCAGTCACAAGTCACAACTCTTCTGTTTTCCAGAAGAAATCTCTTTCATCAAGGATACGGGTATTGAGATATATGGACACTGTTGCCCAAGTTTTGGATCCTAGAGGGGGGAGGGGTGAATAGGGTCTTGGCAAATTAAAAATTCTTCTTATTCCCTTTTTGCAAAATTTCGAATTAAACTAATTAACAAGGGAAGGAAACTAGCAATTCTACAATAATGCAATTTTAGAGAAATGATGAGAGAGAGAGAGAGAGCTAACACAAATGATTGTTTTCGAGGTTCGGCACTTCCGCCTACGTCCCCGCCTGAAGCCTTTCCGCTCAAGGATTCACCACGATCCACTATCGCGCGATCTTCTTCAAGGTGAAGACCAAACCTTTACAATCTTCTTACAGGTGAAGATTAAACCTTTTCTTGCAAAAGAACAATCCTCTCTTGATTTTTACAAAGCTCCCCGCTTCAAGGACAAGAATCCATGATTCTTGATTTTACAATACAATTTGAATAATTGGATTTCAATCCAGAAATTTGCTCCTGATATGAGCTAAATAAGATTTATTGATAATACAAGATATTCACATTCCTGATTTATCTTCCACAGATTCTTTACATGTCTATCTTATTGTTATAGAGATGGTAACCTTCCTTATCTATGATAGGATAGTTTCTTGTATATGTCTCTCAATTATAAATATCTTGTATATATCTCTCAATTATAAATATACCGTGTGAATACCACAATGGTAACACACAATTCATTCCTCAATTGTTTATGGTATCAGAGCCAGAACTTAACGGCTCCCTCTTTGTTTCTCTTCTTCAATTACTCTCTTGATTATTCACCATGACTGAACAGTCACAAGAGAAAACTTCAGTTGAGATACGTTCATCTGCTCTCCATATTACACCTTTGAGTATGCCGAATCTCTCCAATACTACGATAAAGTTGGATCGAGGAAATTATATTTTGTGGCGTAGTCAACTTCTCCCGATACTCATCAACATCGATATGATTGAGTTCATTGATGGCTCTTGCCCAGCCCCGGCTACCGAAATCCACAACTCAGAAGGAGGTAAGATTTCAACCTCCACTAATCCTGAATATTATGCTTGGCGTAAGAAGGATCAACTATTACTAAGTTGGATCCATGCCACTATCACACCTGCTGTATTTTCTCAAGTGGTACGGTTCACCACAGCCCGAGATACTTGGTTGGCTCTCGAGAGAGCATTTGCCTCTCAAACTACCGCACTTCAGTTTCAGATTCGCAGAGTTGCAATCGATCAAAAAGGGACAAATGTCTATCAGTGACTATCTTGAAAAGATTAAGTCTTTAGCATATGAACTCTCTGCCATAGAAGAACCTCTATCAGAAAAAGATCTTATCTTTAGTGCCTTAAATGGGCTTGATTTTGATTATCACCCTTTCATTACCTCTGTTACAAATGGTAAACTACCATCCTTTGAGGAGTTACACGGCATGCTCCGAAGTCAAGATATACGACTTAACGAGTATCACCACTCGCATGCCACATCAGCCCTATTCACCACTCGAGGTCGTGGTCGAGGACCACGTGGTCATGGAAACACAAGAGGACGAGGTTGTTGGCATGATCAAAGACAACAACAGTACCAAAATCGCTACAAGCCTACAATGTCCCACCTCCAAATCAACAAGGTGCTATTGGAATTGCACCTCAGACCAACCAGCCCCCTATCATATGCCAAATTTGTGCAAATATGGGCATATTGCTGTCACATGCAGGAGTAGACACAACTACTCGTATCAACCCGATGATCTTCCAATGTCATTCAATGCCATGAATCTCTCATCTCAAGGGTATGATACCAATTGGTATCCTGACACAGGTGCTACGAACCATATGACAGCGGATGGTAACTCTCTTATTCATTGATCTGAATACAATGACACATATCATATCATCGTTGGAAATGGTACTAGCCAACCTATTACTCACATTGGTGATACTATTTTGCATACTAAGAATGCTTCATTTGATTTGCCAAATATATTGCTTGTGCCTCATATTCAAAAGAACTTGATTTCAGTTGCTTGTTTTACTCGTGAAAATGATTGTATATTTATTTTCTCTTCATGGGGATTTTGCATTAAGGATCGCCAATCAGGAAAGGTTCTGTACGAAGGCCAGAGCAAGGGTGATCTTTATCCTATACCAGCCACATTGGACTCCAAGGATAATCAGATTTTAAGTGGCCGGTTTGCAGGGATGATTCAAAAAGGGGCGTTTGCATTAGTTAATCGGCTGGGACATCCTAACTCCCATACCTTAGCCTTTTTATTTAGAAATAAACATCTTTCCGTTTCTGGTATTACAGTCATTAATCTAGTTTGTGCCACATGTTCAGTTAACAAAAGTTGCAAACTTCCGTTTGGACATTCGGAGTCAAGGTCTTCTGATTTATTTAGTTTAATTCACTCAGATTTGTGGGGTCCTTCCCCAGTTCCTTCTTGCAATGGTTATCGCGATTATTTGATTTTTGTTGATGATTTCTCAAGGTTCACTTGGATATATCCATTGATGCGTAAATCTGAAACTATGAATTATTTTATTGAATTCAAGACTATGGCTGAGAATGTTTTTGGCAAAAATATTAAGGTTTTACAATCCGACGGTGGGCTTGAATTTGATAATAGGCCTTTCTCCAACTATCTTCGTACCAATGGGATAATACATTGGCTTACATGTCCGCACGTTCCTGAACAAAACGGAGTAGCAGAACATAAACACAGGCATCTTGTTGAAACTGGTCTTACCCTTTTATTTCAGTCTGAGTTATCTAAAGACTGTTGGATGGAGGCCTTTGTAACCTCATGCTTCCTAATTAACAGACTTCCAACACCAGTGCTGGGCAATAAATCACCATTTGAGGTTCTCTACGACAAATTGCCCGATTTTTTTGTTCTCCGGCATTTTGGATGTAGGTGCTATCCACACCTCGTCCCATATTGAGATCATAAGCTCGATTTCAAGTCTAAGCCTTGCATCTTTATTGGTTATCCATCCAATCAAAAAGGATATCAATGCCTTGACCACACCACTGGTTGTGTTTATGTATCCCGTCATGTTATTGTTGATGAAATTTGTTTTCCTCTTGCAGACATAACCTGTGCTCCAACAGCTCCATCGGATTTGCCTCATTGGTTACACCTAAATGCTCCAACACCTATTCCTAGTTTGCTTGTATCACCGTTCTTATCATCCCCATATGTGTCCTCACCACCCATTGGCCCAACAATTGCTGAAGTTGCTGTCATGCTAACTTCACCACGTGCTCAACAACGTGAACACCCCCACCTTGCCCAATAAGAATCACCCCCACCACTCCCTATATCTATCGTTGGATCTCCTATGCCACCATCACCACATCAACGACACCACCCCCTCCACTTGTTCCTTCTTGTCACCCTAAGACCACTCGGACATAGGACGGTACCTGCAAGCCCAAGGTCTATTTTAGCAGCCGACATCCTCTCCCTCTGTGTCTCTCCTCTGTTATTGAGGCACCTGATCCAGTGGAGCCCACATGTTACTCTCAAGCAGTCACAGATAGTCGTTGGCGTGCAACAATGGTTGAGGAGTTTGATGCACTCCTCAAGAATCAGACATGGTCTTTGGTCCCTTCATCTACCAAGTAAAATATTATTGGTTGTAAGTGGGTATTCAAACTCAAGCAAAATGGTGATGGATCGATCGAGCGGTTCAAAGCTCGCTTAGTGGCAAAGGGGTTTAATCAACAACCAGGTCTTGACTTTGATGAGACTTTTAGTCCGGTTGTTAAACTGCCAACAATCCGTCTTGTTCTCTCTCTAGCAGTCCAACATGATTGGCCGATTCGACAACTTGATGTGTTAAAAATGCCTTTTTGCATGGCGATCTTCAAGAGGTTGTTTCCATGAAGCAACCTCCTGGCTTCATCGACTCTACCCATCTCACCCATGTGTGCCTCCTTCATAAAGCTTTGTATCATTGTATGGACTTCGTCAGGCTCCCCGTGCATGGTTTGACAAAATCAGCTCTTATCTTCTCGAATTGAGTTTTTTCTGCAGTCAAGTTGATCATTCCATGTTCATGCATCGTGGAGTTCAAGGAACTGCTATACTCCTTTTGTATGTCGATGACATACTTTTGACCGGTGATAATCCTTCATTCTTCCAATGGCTCATTGATAGTCTACGCTCTCGGTTCGAGATTAAAGACCTTGGGATGTTACACCACTTTCTTGGCCTCGAAGCCCGACGTGACTCTTCTGGTATTTTGCTAACTCAGACTCAATATGCCATTGATCTTTTAAGGCGTGCAAATATGATTGGATCCAAGCCTTGTAGTTCTCTAGTGAGCGTTGGATCGAAGCTCTCCGCCTATGATGGAGATCCACTTGCTGACTCTACATCCTATAGACAATTTTGAGGCGCGTTACAATATCTCACTACCACTCGACCCAATATTACCATGCCGTTAATCAGGCATTCCAATTTATGCACCAACCTCGTACATCTCATCTTGCTACGGTCAAGTGTATATTGAGATACATTAAAGGGACCCCAACTTTTGGTCTTCACATTTAGTAGTCCTTCGATCAACAAATTCGGGCCTTCTAAAACGCCGATTGGGCTAGGTCTCTTGACGATCAGCGATCAACAACAGGCTTATGTGTATTTCTTGGTCCCAACCTAATCACATGGCTTGCTAAGAAGCAACATACAGTTTCACGTTCTAGCAATGAGGCTGAGTACTGTGCCCTTGCCACTACTACTGCGGATATCCAATGGCTTACTTATCTTCTCAAAGATTTGAATATTCTACTCTCATCTCCACCTATAATTCGGTGTGACAACCTTAGTGCAACTTACTTGGCATCCAATCCTATTCTTCATGCTCGGACCAAACACATGGAGATCGACTACCTCTTTATTCGGGAATGAATTCTACGCGGATCCCTTCGAGTCCTCTTTATTTCGAGGGCGGACCAAATTGCAGATGTCCTCACCAAAGGACTTACGACTCCAAGGTTTACTACTCTTCGTCACAAGCTGACCGTTCGTGATGCTACCCCGCTCATCTTGAGGGAGGGTATTGACAATACAAGATATACACATTCCTGATTTATCTTCCACAGATTCTTTGCATGTCTATCTTATTGTTATAGAGATGGTAACCTTCCTTATCTATGATAGGATAGTTTCTTATCTCATCATCTTGTACAACCTATAAACTATAAATATTATCTTGTATATGTCTCTCAATTATAAATATACTGTGTGAATACCATAATGGTAACACACAATTCATTCCTCAATTGTTTAAGATTGACTTGAAGCACTCTAAAAATCTGTCAAAGATTGGAAGTGAATAACTCAATAAAAGAGATTTTGGATTTCTAGGGTATGATCGATGTAGAATTTAATGTGAACTTGAGAGTAGATGATAAGAGTTATTCCATTGATCAAGAGTTATTGTTTGTTCATAAATGAACTCTTTTTATAGCATTTTGAGAAATTATGGCAGTTGGAGAACATTAAATGCGAAAATGACCGTTTAAAAACTAGTCGTTACAGCATTTTAAGTTTCCCGCATGAATTCGTCGACGAGATTGGGTGGGCATCTCAATTTGTCGCCGAAATCAAAGCCAGAAAGAAAACAGTGGTTCAGAAGCTAGTTTCGTCGCCAAAATTCCAGTACCCCTGTAATTTTGATGAAGACAGACCCGTGGACCTCAAAGTGTACAACCGTAGGCCCAAGAAAACTCATGACAATCCATAAAGCCCATAAAATGGGCCCACAAATCTGAAAATCCAGCCATGCATTAATGGGGTCTTCTAGAAAGACCAAGACTCTTTTTTGGAAGTTGATAGAATACTCTAGAAAGCCAAAAAAGTTATTAAAGAATTTTTAGAATGTCAAGAACTTTCTAGAAAGACAAGTCTAAAGAGTTTTCTAGAAAGTTAAGAGTCTTTAATATTCTCTAGATAGTCAAGAGTCATTTAGAATATTCTAGAAAACCTAAGGGTCTAGAAAGTTCAAGAGTTCTTAATTGGTTCTAGAATCTTAATGTCTTAGCTTTTATGTAGAATGTTCTATTAATGCCTATAAATAGAAGACCCTATGGCAATGTAAGCATGGTAGAATTGAAGTGAATGAAAGTTCTTCTTTAAGTAAGGTGTGACTCCTTGCATTAGTAGTGTGACTCCATCTTCGGACGCCTAAATTGGTGAGACTCCAATCTTAGGTATTCCATAGAAGTAGTGAGACTCTACTTCTCTTCTTTCTTTCTTCTTATTTCATTTCTCTTTAAACTTCGTATTTCCTTTATTATAATCTAGCATCATTCTTCCTTCGTCCTACATCAATTTTTGGTATCAGAGCAAGTTTCGACTTCTTGGTAATTTTATGAAAGAATGTCTACTCGAAGTAGACGACCATATGCTCCTAAACTCACGCAATCTCAGCGAGATGAACTTCTTTTGGAGTCAGTTCAACAAGTGCAACAACTCTCCTAACGTACAGACATCCTATGGTCTCGTATATTCCCGGAGCCGTCGGAAGAAGTTCAACAAGAACCTAACAATGGTGACGCAAATTTTGATGAAGTTTTTCAAGAGCATGAAGACATAGGTGGCATTGGTGAGGGCACGAGGAACACTCAGCCCAAAGCATCAGTAACTCATACTCCAATTCACGATGACTCTACTTTGTATAGACCACCTCCACATCGTGTTGAAGCTAGAATTCTACAAGGCAATTTCCGTCAAATCTTCGAGCGTCGTGATAATTATAGAGATCGATTTGATGATGGATCGAGGGGAGTTAAAGTTGAAGTTGCTGGTTTCTTCGGAAAGCTAGATCCGCATGCCTTCCAAGACTGGTTAATGTCTTTGGAAGATTATTTTGATTGGTTCGAAATGTCCGAAGAACGATGGGTCCGTTTTGTGAAAATGAAACTCAAGGGACAAGCTCATATATGGTGGCATAGTATAGAGGATCGACTTTATAGACTCGGTCAACCTCCTATCAGTGATTGGGAGGAGATGAAATTGAAGTTGAAAGAGAAGTATCTTCCTCTTGATTATGAAGAAACCATCTTTGAGGAGTCATTTCAACTTCGACAAGGAGCTTCTAGTATAGAAGAATACACGGAGAAATTCAATGAATTGACTATACGTAGCCGGATAACAGAAGATGAGCGACAAGCTATATCGCGGTATCGGATGGGTTTGAAGATGGAAATTAAGAAGGAACTCACGACTGTACGCTTGACAAGCCTTGAAGAAGCTTACCAGTTGGCCTTAAAGATTGAAGTTCAATTAAGGCACTCAACGCTAAAGCGTACTGGAGTCGTAGTTGGAGGATTCTCTACCTCTCAAAATACTTCCAGTGTTCCCCGTAGCAATGTGAGTACTTCAAACTCTCCTTTAATCAACAAATTTAGCAGCTCGAAGCTATTTGGTGGAGATGATAACAAGGGCAAGGCTCCTGTGAATAGCACATCACGTCGTGATAGTGAAGCAAAATGCTACAAGTGTGGTGGAGCAGGGCATTATGCATTTGTGTGCCCTACAAAGAACATTCACTATTGTGAAGAAGAAACCGAAAAAGATCAATTAGCTAATGATCAAGGTGTTGAACCATTAAAAGAGTCTGATATTGAAGAATTAGAAGGACTCCCTGAGACTACTCTTATAGTTCGAAGAATCTTGACCATCCCTAAGGAAGAGGAGAAAGAAGATTGGCGTCGCACCAATATTTTTCATACTCATGTAGCATGTGAAGGAAAAGTTTGCAAGGTCATCATCGATGGAGGAAGTAGCATGAACGTGGCTTCCCAGGAGTTGGTTGATAAGTTAAATCTAAAGGTGGAAAAACACCCACGACCTTATCGAGTTGCTCGGGTAAATGACACATCAATACCGGTAAGTATTCGATGCTTAGTTAATTTTTCTTTGGGTCAAAATTATTCTGATTCAGTTTGGTGTGATGTTATCCCAATGAAAGTTAGCCACATCTTGTTGGGACGACCTTGGCTATATGACTGCAAGGTTCAACATGATGGGTTTGCCAATACCTATACATTTTTACACAATGGTCGTCGGACTATTCTTAAGCCCATGAAGGATACCTTACCCATGAAAGTGGAAAAGAAGACCTCCTCTAATGTGCTTACCATGCGAGAATTCATAGAGGATAGCCGAGATCAAGGGCTAATTTATGCATTAGTGGGTCGTGAAGTTGAAGAACCCCAGGAAATGCCGAAGGAGCAGCCACCTGAAATTCAAAAGCTTTTATCGGATTTTTCAGATCTTATTTCGGAAGAACTACCAAAAGAATTGCCACCAATTAGGGATATCCAACACGCAATCGATTTGGTACCTGAAGCTGTTTTACCAAACTTGCCAGCCTATCGCATGAACCCAACAGAGTATGCCGAACTTAAAAGGCAAGTGGACGATCTCCTTGATAAGGGATTTATAAGAGAAAGTATGAGTCCCTGTGCAGTACTTGCTCTCCTCACTCCTAAGCGCGATGGAACTTGGAGGATGTGTGTTGATAGTTGAGCCATTAACAAGATCACGATTAAATACAAATTTCCAATTCCAAGGCTCGATGACATGCTAGATATGATGGCGGGTGCAACGATCTTCTCTAAGATAGACCTTCGTAGCGGATACCACCAAATTCGCATTCGTTCAGGAGATGAATGGAAAACGGCCTTCAAAACTAAAGATGGTTTGTATGAGTGGTTAGTCATGCCATTTGGACTAACCAATGCCCCAAGCACATTCATGCGCATTATGACACAGGTACTTCAACCTTTTATTGGAAGATTTGTCGTAGTCTACTTTGATGATATTCTTATCTATAGCCGATCTAATAAGGACCATGAGGAGCATCTGCGTTAAGTAATGAGAGTTTTAAGATCTGAGAAACTCTACATTAACTTGAAAAAGTGTTCTTTCATGAGTCAAAGCGTTGTTTTCTTGGGCTTTGTTGTATCATCAAGGGGAGTTGAGGCGGATCATGAGAAGGTTAGAGCAATCATTGAGTGGCAGCTTCCTTCTAACATTCATGAAGTACGGAGCTTCCATGGGCTAGCTACCTTCTATCGGCGATTTATTAAAAATTTCAGTACCATCATGGCCCCTATTACTGAATGCATGAAGGGTGGACAGTTTGAATGGACGAAGGCCGCCACCCAAGCTTTTGAGGAGATTAAAGTGAAGATGACTGAGGCCCCAGTCCTACGACTCCCAGACTTTGATAAGGTGTTCGAAGTTGCTTGTGATGCTTCACATGTGGGAATTGGCGCCGTCTTAAGTCAAGAAGGACATCCAGTAGCTTATTTTAGCGAGAAGCTCAACGATGCCCTAAAAAGGTACTCTACCTACGATGTTGAGTTCTACGTCGTGGTCCAAGCCCTGAAGCATTGGAGGCATCATCTTATCCATCGGGAGTTCATTTTGTTCTCAGATCATGAAGCCTTGCGATATCTTAATTCTCAAAAGAAGCTTAGTGCTCGACATGCTAAGTGGAGCGCATATCTACAGGAGTTCACTTTTCTTCTGAAACACAAGGCAGGGATCGAAAATAAGGTTGCAGACGCGTTAAGCTGTAAGTCCTACATTCTATCAACCATTACAGTAATAGTTGTTGGATTTGAGGAGATTAAACGTGATTATCCATCTGATGAGGATTTTGGTAAGATATATAGGGCTTTACTAGTAGGTCCTAATTCAGAGTACTCGCGGTATCAGTTACTTGACGGGTACCTATTTTTTGGGAACCGGTTGTGCCTTCCAAGAACTTCTCTTCGAGATCGTGCTGTATGGGAGCTACATTCCGGAGGTCTAGGGGGACATTTCGGACGTGACAAAACAATCGCACTTGTGGAAGATCGTTTTTATTGGCCAAGCTTGAAACGTGATGTGGGAAAGACTTTGAAGCAATGTCGAGCTTGTCAGTTGGGAAAAGGGCAGAAGAAAAACATCCGGTTGTATACTCCACTGCCTATTCCGGAAGCACAATGGGAAGATTTAAGCATGGATTTCGTGTTGGGCTTGCCAAAAACTCAAAGAGGATTCGATTCTATTTTCGTCGTTGTGGACCGATTCTCAAAAATGACACATTTTATTCCATGCAAGAAGGCTTCAGATGCTTCTTATATAGCTACATTAATCTTTCAGGATGTTGTTCGATTGCATGGGGTGCCAAAAACCATTGTTTCTGATCGAGATGTCAAGTTCGTAAGTTACTTCTGGAAAACATTGTGGACAAAATTGGGCACAAAGCTTAAGTACTCTAGTGCTTACCATCCACAGATAGACGGCCAGACAGAAGTTGTGAATCGAAGCTTGGGTAATTTGTTACGATGCTTGGTTGGTGACAAAATTACAACATGGGATCTTATTCTTCCTCAGGCGGAGTTTGCTTATAATAGTTCTATTAATCGAACGACGGGACGATCTCCTTTTGAGATTGCTAATGGTATTAATCCTAGGCAGCCTATTGACTTGATTCCTTTACCAGTATCTGCTTACACTAGTGAAGATGCCGAAGCATTCTCTCAACATATCAAGGAAATCCATGATGAGGTCCGTAGAAAGATTGCAATTAGTACTGAGAGTTACAAAGAAAAAGCTGATCTTCATCGACGGTTTGCCCAATTCAAAGAGGGTGATATGGTGATGGCCCGTTTAAGACCTGAAAGGTTCTCAGCTGGTACGTATCACAAGGTTCATTCAAAGAATGTTGGACCTTATTGTGTTTTGAAGCGACTCGGGGAAAATGCTTACTTGAGCTTCCACCAGATGTTCGATTTAGCCCTATCTTCAACATTGAAGACTTAACAGCATATTTTGGGCACCATGAAGAGACTGAAGAGTGTACTATCCACCTCCCTCCAGCACCCAAGCAAAAGGTAGAGGACATTGAAGATGTGCTTGATAATCAAATTATGTCTACAAGGCGCGGTGGATATCAAAGGTTTTTAGTTAAGTGGAAGAATCGCCCTCTATCAGATTGCACATGGATCACTGCGGAGGATTTTCAGCGAATTAATCCTGATTTGTATGAGTATTACCAGACCATTCACTCGTCGAAGCCGAGTTTTTTCAAGACGGGGGGAATTGATGAAGACAGACCCGTGAACCTCAAAGTGTACAACCCTAGGCCCAAGAAAACTCATGACAATCCATAAAGCCCATAAAATGGGCCCACAAATTTGAAAATCCAGCCATGCATTAATGGGGTCTTCTAGAAAGACCAAGACTCTTTTTGGAAGTTGATAGAATATTCTAGAAAGCCAAAAAAGTTATTAAAGAATTTCTAGAATGTCAAAAACTCTAAAGAGTTTTCTAGAAAGTTAAGAGTCTTTAATATTCTCTAGATAGTCAAGAGTCATTTAGAATATTCTAGAAAACCTAAGGGTCTAGAAAGTCCAAGAGTTCTTAGTTGGTTCTAGAATCTTAATGTCTTAGCTTTTATGTAGAATGTTCTATTAATGCATATAAATAGAAGACCCTATGGCAATGTAAGCATGGTAGAATTGAAGTGAATGAAAGTTCTTCTTTAAGTAAGGTGTGACTCCTTGCATTAGTGGTGTGACTCCATCTTCGGACGCCTAAATTGGTGAGACTCCAATCCTAGGTATTCCATAGAAGTAGTGAGACTCTACTTCTCTTCTTTCTTTCTTCTTATTTCATTTCTCTTTAAACTTCGTATTCCCTTTATTTTAATCTAGCATCATTCTTCCTTCGTCCTACATCAAATTTTGTTGACGAGATCAATGTGTTTTCTTATTAAACTCATCTTAATCCTCTCTCAATGATGTCATCATTTTGCAAGGTCACTTGGTTTGTCTTTAACAAGATTTTCCTCATTTTTCATGATGTCCTAGGGCCTTAGAATTAATATAGAATTATTATATTAGGCTCCTATGGTCAATTTAGGTATTTGAGTAATTCAACCTTTAAGCTTTGAGGACTTTTTACAAAAGTCCTAGACACTCTCACGAGACAAAAAATAAACTATAATTGAACCTTTTTGTGAGTTGTTCTTCAAACTTTTTCTTGGATCTTCTATGTTGACTTTGTCTTCATGATCTTTCAAGAGTTCTTCATTAGGATTTTCAATCTTGGCTTCAAGTGAGACTTTAACTTCTTGATTTTGAGTTTGACTCTTTTTGCTTTGACTTTGAGTAGTCTTCATCTTTGAATGAATGACTTGCATTTGGCTGAAGGCTTGCTTTTGTTGATCCATTTTGAATGTTTGAGATCAGTTTCATGCTTTATACCTTGAATGTTGTGTTAATGTTCTTATAATCTGAATTTTATAAAAACTTGATAGAACCATTAGTATCACAATGACCATTTCATTATTGTGTTATCATCAAAATTATTAAGGGTGCCTAAGGTTGCAACCTTTAGGCTATCAGACACTGCGGAACTTATTCCTCTCCAGAGGAGGACATATCATGCCAGAAGAATTATAAACCCGGAATCCCAGTGTGTGATATGGCTATCAATGGTGTAACGGATAAAATTCGTAAAATAGAGCAAAAAGAAGGTAAAATAGTGATTTCTCACACTCACAAATTCTGACAATTTAGCCAACATAAGCCCACTTGGGCCATGTGCTGGATCACTTGAGTGTTATCTGACAGGTGATCTTATCATGACTGCACAAGTCATGATGACTAAAAAATGCCTGTAAACAAGCAAGAATCACCAGGGAGAAGAGAGAGAGGATGCGCAAGAGAGATGGATGGTGCGAAAGGCAAGAGAGGAGAAAGAGGATGGTGCGAAAGGCAAGAGAGGAGAAAGAGGATGGTGCGAAAGGCAAGGAGGATGGTGCGAAAGGCAAGAGAGGAAAGAAAGAGAAGAAGAGCAAGAGGAAGAGGAAGAGCAAGAGGAAGAGGAAGAGGAAGAGGGAGATCTGAGAAGCTTGAGTCATTCACACCCCTCCCCCAAAGTGCTGTGTAGATGGCCACTCACCCGATTCTCTCATCTTCCTTTGGTGTTATCCGGCCACTTGATGCTCTTTGTGGCCTCACAAGCGTCTATGACCATCAGATTCTCTCAAATAGGCCTTGTCTGCCTGATGCTCTCCATGAATGGTCACACTGCCACTTGCAGGGCCTTGCAATTGATCATCTGTTGAGTGCCATCACACTTGAACTTGTGTCTGATGATGTGAATAGTGCCAAATTCGTTGTCATTGTGCAGTGAATAGTGCCAAATTCGTTGTGTCATTGTGCTGTGAATAGTGCCAAATTCGTTGTGCCGTTGTGTTGTGAATAGTGCCAAATCCGTTGTCACGTTGTCTGATGTGAATAGTGCCGAGCTCGTTGTCCGTTGTCTGATGCATAACGTACCCGTTGTCTGAGTACGTTGTCTGAACCCGAGCTACGTTGTCTGAGCCCGAGCTACGTTGTCTGAGCCCGAGTACGTTGTCTGAACCCGAGCTACGTTGTCTGAGCCCGAGCTACGTTGTTTGAGTACGTTGTCTGAACCCGAGCTACGTTGTCTGAGCCCAAGCTACGTTGTCTGAGCCCGAGTACGTTGTCTGAACCCGAGCTACGTTGTCTGAGCCCGAGCTACGTTGTCTGAGCCCGAGCTACGTTGTCTGAGCCCGAGCTACGTTGTCTGAGCCCGAGTACGTTGTTTGAACCCGAGCTACGTTGTCTGAGCCCGAGCTACGTTGTCTGAGCCCGAGTACGTTGTCTGAGCTCGAGCTACGTTGTCTGAGCCCAAGCTACGTTGTCTGAGCCCGAGTACGTTGTCTAAGCCCGAGCTACGTTGTCTGAGCCCGAGCTACGTTGTCTGAGCCCGAGCTACGTTGTCTGAGCCCGAGTACGTTGTCTAAGCCCGAGCTACGTTGTCTGAGCCCGAGCTACGTTGTCTGAGCCAGAGCTACGTTGTCTGAGCCTTATCCGAGCTGAGTCCTTTAGGCCATCCGAGCTGAGTCCCTTGGGCCATCCGAGCTGAGTTCTTTGTGCCTTCTGAGCTATATCCTTTGTGCCTCCTGAGCTACAATCCCCAGAGCATAACACCAGAGCTCGTCCTCAAGTGCATATGCCCAGTGCCCTCACGATAAGTATCTCTATACCATACTGTGCTTTATGTTGTGCTTGTGTCTTGTGCCATACAGTGTGCTTGTGCCTTGTGCCTTATGCTGTGCTTGTGCTTGTGCCTTGTGCCTTATGCTGTGCTTGTGCCTTGTGCTTTATGTTGTGCTTGTGCCTTGTGCCTTATGTTGTGCTTGTGCCTTGTGCCTTATGTTGTGCCTGTGCCTTATGCTGTGCTTGTGCCTTGTGCCTTGTGCCTTGTGCCTTATGCTGTGCTTGTGCCTTATACTGTGCTATGTGCCTTATACTTACTTTATCATCGGAGCTTATTTCAGGGTGCACACCCGCCCCCTCAGGCTCATTCACAGGTGGAGTTTTGCTATCATTCCTCTACCAGCTAAGCAGCTACAGACGCGTGGCATGTACGGGATTTTTTCCCTTTCAAATGGTATACTTCAATTCTCATAACCTAATTATGCTAGCGAGAGAGGTAAGTTTAGGATGACAGTAAGGAATATTCCCCTCATGGTCTTGAAGCCAATGATATAAGCAACTCAGTCAGTCTCTACATGTCATCTCAGAATTCCCTTTCATGCTTAAATCCTAGTAGTGGTTTAGATTCTATCGACGATGATTACTTACAACTGAGAAGAAGCACTCACGTACGATAGAGAGATCAGTGTTTGCCGGTGATAGAGCAGGAGACTGTTTTGCATTGAGCCATCCTTCTGATGCTACCGAGGGACTCACAGCCACAACAGCACTCGAGAATCACCCTCATATGAATCTAGTAATTATCCGAAAAGGCTTTTTTCAATCAGAAAGGTGTGGATTGTTCTTATTTAATATGTAATATATGGTTTGTATTTCTATTCTTTGGAAGTTACCATTAAATACATTTCACATTTTAGGCCATTTCTACGATTTCTAGAACATTCCAAAAAGTCAAAATATTTGGACTTGTTTGTCCTTCATGCTACATTAGCATTCACAGCCCACCTAAGAAGTTGTTTAGACCATAAATATGGCATGCCACCTCTGAGATGCGCAATGGATCAAAAATCATACCAATTGGCTATAACCACCAATTTAGGAGCTACAGAGAGCAAAAAAAAAGTGTATGTATAAAACAAAAAATGGTGTAATAATAAGAGAGGAAAACCAAATACACTGGTTCGAGGGAAATATAAAATTGTTTGTCAAAAAAACTGGATGGATAAAGCGAAATTGGTGTAACAATAAGAGAGGAAAACCAAATAAACTGGTTTGTGGGAAATATAAATTTTTTGTATGACTTGGGATCTTTGCCCTGCAAGAGATCTTACCTTCTATTCATAGGTTGGTTGCTATGTTGTGCAAACTCTTCAAAATTGTAGGTGTCACATGTCAATACGTGTTGACACGGATTTGGATGCAGATTCGCCATGAGATGGGCTCTTGTGTCTTATAGTAAGAGGAGTCCATGCATTTGGACTCAGATGTGAACTCCGGCATGGACTTGGACACAAATTCAATTGATACCCATAAGTTTTATGTGTTTATTAGACAAAAAAGGCGTACAACTGCATATAATTAGCATAAATTTCAGTTAATTATTTCTTACAATGAGAAAAGAAAAACCAGTAGAGAAAAATGGGAGAAGAACAACCGCCATTTTACTTTTAAATTAATAACTCCTAAATATAGTTTGTTTAGTACTTGACACTTGATAAACTATGTGTCGAGTCAAAACTCGGCTGAGTCAACTTGACTTGACAGGGTTTGGAGTTGGCTTACCCCCAACCAATTTTGACGAGTTACTTGATCAATTCATCTGAGTTGACTCGACACGATCAACTTGGCTGACTTGATCGAGTTTTGTAAGGGTAGGTCAATAATTTTTTTGAAAATATAAAAGGGGATGGGTAATTAGGATTCCCATTCAAAGTAGAAGAAGAGGGAGGAGGCTCGCTCCCTCTCTCTCCAGCGGACCATATAATCTCTCTCTGCTCCCTCTTAGTCAAGCCCTCTTTGCTCCCTTTGAGTCTAGTCCTCTGTTCCTCTCTCTGTGACACCCTCTCCCTGTCTCTCTGCTCCCTCTCATGCCTCTATCTCGTCCCTTTATATCACTACTCCCCTTAGCCATGCCCTCTCTCTTTCGTCTCTCTGTCTCTGCTCCCTCTCTCTACTCTTTTTCTAATTTTTATATTGTCTGGGGACAAGTGGTCTCTCTCTACCGTAATGTTTTCTCTTTTTTCTGTAATTGTTTCATCTAATATTTTGTAACTGCTTTAATATCTGTAAGCTTTGAACTGTTTTAATTCATATACTTGCCTTATGTGTTATTTATTCATTGTTTCTTTAATTTCTGTAATTGCTTTAAAATAGTCTGTAATTCCAATAAATCTCTTACTGTAATCTATGTAATGGAGCAGCGTTTTGAGTTAATTACTATGTAATGTTTGTAATTGCTTTCTTAGTTGTGAGTAATTATATTGTGTAATTGCTTTATGATTTTCAATTTATTAATTGGTAATTGCTTTATTATAATTTCTCACACACACACATATACATATATATATAGAGCAGTAATTTGCGGACTCATGGGTCCGCTACTTAACTTACCCGTGTCATCGTGTCCCTTTTAATGCTCTTTTAACCCTAGTTAAGCTTAACTAAATTAAAGTTAAGATTTTTTTTTGAAAAACCAAGTTTAGATTGCTTAATCCTAAGGTGAGTGAATCTTAACCACAGTTGATGAATATTTAAAGTGGGGTGTAGACCAATGAGACCGGCCATTTCTTTACATAATGGAAACCCCAGGTACCTTTACTATTTTCCATATATATATATATATAATTTATATATATTTTATGTCATATATATAGCAAATGGTAAGAAAATATTATATATATATATATATATTTCTAGTTTTAGGTGTCAAGAGTCGGTCGTCTTGACCAAATTTTGAGTCAACTCGACCAGGGAAGATTTCAAGTCGAGTTTTCGAGTTTTGAAAGACTAGTTATTTGTTAAAAAAATTAATTTGTGTTCTATTTGACTTTTGAATGTTATATCTTAATTTATAAAAAAAATTATTTACGTAGTGTTGTTAGTAAATTTTTATTTATTTATTGTTGTTTGCAATAATTTTACAGTCGCATTTAATGTATTTTCTTTTTAATCTTTTATATTATTGTTCATGTAAAATTTAAGGTATAATGGTTTTTAAAGTAAAAATAAAAATATCCTCCCCGTGCCCCCGAATCCAATTTTTTTGGGATTGACAAGTTGGACAACTCGCATCCAAATCCGACTCTGGCCCCGACACCCTTGTCCATTTATTTGAAACATAGATGGGCCGTGTGGATGCCTGCAAAATCGAGATAAATGGTGCCCTGGAAGAGAAATAAGGATTACCATTTCATATTCCCTCTTTCATTGATTTTAATTGAGGTTTAAAGATTTCCAAATGTAGGGAGAAACTATGGCTTGGGAGATGAACTAAGAATAAGGCTTCATTAGCAGCGTCAAGTCTCGAGGGAGCGGAAGTCACAATAAGTCCCAAGACCAAGAGGAATAATGCTTTTCCCCAATTTGTTCCTAAAGGCATTCTCAAGGGCCCACATGTTTATTATGTCCTACCACGTGCTAGAACCAAGTGCTCCTCTATCCACAATCATTCACAGAAGGCCATTACATTCTCATAGAGGCAGATGCATGACAATGAATTTCTCTCAATGAAGCTTACAAATGAGTTGGAAGTGCATGAAGGACATCATGGAAGAAGCAGTGCACTCTGAAGCCTGCCCACATACATCCTCAAAATATACAACAGATGAGGTACGCTGGACCCCATATTATAAGATATTTCTTATAGTTTTAATATCGTATGTTCCACTGTTTTCATAACCGGACCAGGCATCGAACCGGGAGAGTGGCCGGTTCCCGGTTTCACCAGTTCAACCGGTTCGTCGTGTACTTTTTGTAAAAAAAACTATTTTTTTTTCATTTCCCCCATTTTCCCTTGGTTTTGACCGGTTCTGGCCGGTTCCCAACCAGTTCCACCACCGATTCTACCGGTTCCGAAAGAGTTCCGGTTTTGGGAACCGACGAGGGGACAGGTTCCCGGTTTTCCGGTTCGACCGGCCGGTCTGGTCCGGTTTTCATAACAGTGGTATGTTCAGTTCAATTTCTGAAAACCAATGTGGTTAAATGCTTTGTATTATATATTTTCGTCTAAATGGGTACAAGTCATATGGGTAGACCGTAACCTCAGTCAACAGTATTAGGAGTTAGGTTAGTACAAATGGTGGGCCTCTCAACTGCCACATTGCCTAGACCCGAACCATAGTCCTCCTCCAAAGAGGGCATACGTCCTACCACTGGAGCAAACAAGGAGACATGTCTAAACTGTAATTAATAATTGACGTATTAGGCCTGCATACATTTTTAACTCGCATTATGTCATTTTGCTTAGTGCAACAAGTTAGCTGATGTGCTTACTTGTAATGGTATAGATAGTGATACTTTGTACTTTGGCTACTCTCTATTTCCTATCTTTTTGCTATTACATCATTGTCTTAGTAAAGTTCTCTTTTCTCTCAATAAATATTTGCTTATCTAACTATTTCTTGGAATCATTTATTTATCTCCACCAGTATCTTACTTTGAAGACCCAAATCTGCCACTTAGGGGAGGTTTCGTTACATTTACTAAATTAGGTTTTCGATTCTTCCATTTTCCAGTTGAAATTGGACTTGCCTGTGTGGTTGATCTTCATGGTTTTTGAGGACTGATTGTTCTGGATCCTTCTCAACGTTTTTATCGAAATTCGGCGGGTTCTGTTTTCAGTTTTTTTTTTGCACGACACTCTTCTATTTAGTTATAATTTGGGAGAAGGAAAATGCTAACCCCATGCACTTTCCTGGTATTGACATGCATACACTGAAGGGCATTTCTGAAAACTTTAGCATTTCCGTAAATTTGATGCCCCTATTTATTTTACCACAACATCCTCCACGGTTACCTGTCTTTGCCGGTGTCCTTACACACAGGGGCGGAGCCACATGGGGTCCAGGGGTGGCTGAAGCCCCCCTGAAATTTTGGAAAAAAAACCTATATTATTAATAGCCTAGGAGAGAGGCAGAGCTGGGGGACGGGGCCTCTAGCCCCTCCTAACTTTCGAGAAAAAATATGTTCTTTACGAACGGACACAAACAGACGCGATGGCTCATGAACGTGACCCTAATTTTTTTTTTCGGGTACGTAGCCCCCCCTGCAAGAGAATCCTGGCTATGCCCCTGCTTACACAGCCCAGTTTGTGCATGGTGATAGCATTCCTCATTTGGGGGATTTAGAAGTCTACTCTTGTATTCTGTGACTAGTAATTGTAAGAAATGTTAAATAGCTTAGAATAAGTACAATTTATATATTTCTTTCAATTAATATTCTTTATTATGACAGACAAGAACGGCTATGAGATTGCAACTGGAGTTGAAGAATCTACAAGAAAATGGCTTTCTATGATGGCAAGGGACTGCAACCGTTTTTGTAAAACCATGGTTGGTTTCTTCCACAGATATCACTCCTGCAATAAAACAACTTACTAGAGGCTTGATTTTGAAAAGAAAAAAGATCAACTTAGTTAAGTTTGGGGTTTTGGTCGGTATCATGTATTCTGATTTCCATCACCCCTTATTTGATTACAGAGATTGCCTAAGAAGAGTGCCGCTGACTCAGGTAATGGCGTCCATAAGGAGAGGATGAAGATAACTTTTGCAGATGAAACTGGTCATGTCAAGGTTTTTGCAGATTGCCCGATTCCTCTCTTGAGGTCTAAAAGTGAAAAACCAGAACCACTAGCTAACTAAAACTGAAGCGAATACTTCGTGTATATTACATTCTTAATATCAAAAAATGCTAATCTGATGCTCAAAAAGCTTTTGCTGAGGCTTGTAACTGAATTTTAAGATCTTACTTGGTTGTTCCAGGTTTTTTTTTTTCTTGTTTGTATTTCCTTTGATGTTATTGTTCAGGTTTCAGTTTGCCTTCGTTTGTAACATTTAAAACATAGCCTCATGAGGGAGCCTAAGTCACTATTTGGGAATGATGGATGGTGTTGTATCTATAGTTATCAAAATCCAGGTGTACCACACCGGCTGGCTTGTGCCAGTGGCAGTGTATATCCCCCATAACTGAGCATTCTATAGATACATTGATGAAATAAATATTGGGCACAGCGATGCTTGTTACACTATTTAGGATCGGCTAATCACAAGAGCGAGACGTGAACGATTGATGAGGTTGATCTTAACATCTGGGGTTTGTCCATGGATTACTTTCTACCTCCTGCAGATCTCAAGAAGGAACAAGACAGTGGAGAGCAAGGCATGGGATGAGTGTGAGATGTCTTCCGTTTAATGCTCCGTTTGTTTTGATGTAAAATAGGGGAAAACAAAAAAATCCCATGGAAAAGTCATTTTTTGCGTGTATTTTCTGTAGGACAATTAACATTTTCCATGAATTTCATTTGCTTTCCCTTATTTTACATCAAAACAAACGGAGCATAAGAGGAGAACACAAAGGTAGGGGAAAATGTGAGAATAGATTCTCAATTTGGTACGGAATCAAGGAATTTTGTCACTGTCGATAAGTGGGGTTACAAGAGGAAATTTTACTGAGTATGTCATATAAACCCTAAGTGCTGTCTATCAAAGCCCCGTCGAGAATGCTAGGCCTAGTTTCTCTTTATCCTATTTTCTCTACCTCCGGAACAAGTATCCTTCCTAAAGCTTTAACCGGCTGCAAAAGTAGCCGGTGACAGTGAGGACACGTGTTCCTACAATAAAGAAAGAAAGGAAGAGAGAAACTAGGGCGAGCATTCCCCAAGCTCTGTCACTTGGGTGTCAATGGGCTGAATTTGCCCACAAAACCATCTTGCAAACGGGTTGGGCTCGGGCTATGCCTATTCAACAATCTAAAATGAAAGCCCAAGTATGGCCCATTGAGACCCTAGCTGTCATTGTGCATGTAGGGACCGTGACCCACGATTAGAGTCTAATTTAACATATTTCAATGCTCAAAGGTCTGTTGGGTGATCGCAACCACATAGTTTTGTGACTTTCCACATGAATGCAAATATAGATCTAATAGTTATGATCATCTGAGCTAAACATGTGTTTCCGTCCCCTCGTCAGAGAGATGCAAAATAAATTAGTTCACGGGCTGGATAAGGGCCCACACCGCCCACAAACCTAAAGCCCATTGATACCCTTAGGTGACCTTGGCTTCAATGACAACCCAGAAGTTTTGAGACTTCTCACTTTATATGTAAGATAATGTATCAGAGGTCACGAGTCTAAAAAACCGTAATTACAGTCAATGAACATGACGGCCTCCATACACATGCCGTACGGATCTGAATGCTATAACATGTAGGAACTGACTGCTCCTGATCACTGAAAGTCATGGTCGAACTCTAATTGGACTTATCTGGGAAGCTAATATGACTATATTTTATATGGTCTGGGTTGATCTAATTCTACCCCTTGATTTGCTTCCTAGGTTAGGATAATTAGAAATCTTTGATATCTTTACATATCTCGCTGTAGAGAACATAAAGATCTTGCTAACACTGCAAGCGAGGTAAGAGCATCTCCAATGCTATGCCATTCCACCGTCTCAATCTCAAATTTTGGCATAAATATCAAAAACTCTTCTCCATGCCATCTAAGTTAGGCTTTGAATTTGCTCTGTTGGATGCCAAAGTTGGGCGCTCGGGCATCCATAAATCATCGAACAACTGGTGATAAAAAGGGGGAGAAGTCATTTCATTTTCTCCCCATGATTTTGACTTCACTTCACTTGATATATCTCCCCTTTTAAATTGTCACATGTCCACTGATTCGTGGATGCTCCAGCGCCCACCCCGGGTGTCCACCAGAGCAAATTCGAAGCCTCCGAGTTAAAATGGAGTTAGTGATTGAGCCATTGGTATTTGACTTCATTAATTTTGCCCTCCAAACATGACTATAAATAAGAGTTCTAATTGAACAGTCAATCAGAGCAATCCAAAATTTACCTCTGGACAAATATAACACTTTTCCACTTTAATTTAATAATCTCAAATATAACATTGAGTTAGCATTGCCACTGGAGATGCTCTAAGCTCAAGCAAGGTCAACTATGATATATATGCCGATTCCCCCCCTTTTTTCCTTTCGTATACTCTACATTATCATGATAATAAACTCTAATATACAAAAAAAATATGATAACTGGGATGATGGTTTAATGGGGAGGGTAACGATCAAAATAATGACGGTGATGATGACGACAACAACGACAATGATTATTTATGACAATGACGAGCATTAGGTCGAGGATGATTAGTACTGAAAACACTTTTTTCTGGGGCCAACTTAGGTGTGGTCCATATCTTCTGCTATTTCGTTAGTAATAAATTCAGCCAGAAAATTTAGCCAGAAGTTTCCTTATACAATCACCAACAATAATAAACTAGGTGATCTTCTAGGTCGTAATGAACTGTGAAAAAAAAAGCTGATACATTTAATGATTATGATCAGCCTATAACCATTCCTTTAATGCCAAAATGGCAGGTATTATCATCAAATGAAGGGTCTCAATATTTCAAAGCTACTGTCAGGGACCTTCAAATACAAAGAAAGAAATGGGAGAACTACAACTAGCTGGAGCAGTTATTGAATTGCAGATTTCTTCAAGCCCATATTGTGATCTTAGACTATGACAGGCAAGACCAATGCTAAGCCTGGGTCCAAAGAAGACGATGGCGATGATTATGATTTGGACGATCACAATCAACATATTGATGGTGATAGAATGGACAGAGCAACAAGGATTAGTATGTCGAAGCTGAGCAATTTGCTAGGGACTGTGGTCCATAGCTTTAAATAATCAGCCAGCTAATACGTTAAGTGTCATTTGATTGTCGAAACCAAATATTTAATCGCTTATACGGGATTATGACAGAATATCAATGGCATTTGATTCGACCTGTGGTAAGTGATTATGCAATAGCCGAATAGTAAATAATCAACGATTATTAACTATGAAAAGGTGTGAGGGTTTGAAGGGATAATTGGAGCAACCCAAAATATGCCTTATGCCAAGGGTATTGTTGAAATTACATATATAAAGAAGGGTATTTATATCAATTAAAACTTTTTAAATATACTTCCTAAATACCCCTATCAAGGTATATTTTAGGTTTCAACCAAAAAAAGAAGTATATTTTAGGATGCTCTAATTATTTTTTTCAACAGGAGCTTCTATTTATAGTTAATCTCTTTCCCAAGGTATCTTTTTTTCTTCAAAATAATCAAAATATCTTTTCTGAAAAAAAAAAAAAAAACCAGACACTACAAAGTAGCCACCTAAAGTTTGTAGATCTAATTATCCAAAAAATAACTAGTGAATTTAGATGTATCAATAACAGTAATAAGGAAATTGAAACAAGAAGTAAAAACTCACTATATTTGTATTTTTGAATTATAACAAACTGAAATAACACATAAATGAGAAATAAACAGCAAACTTGAGCCATGTGATTCACAGTTTTTCTTAAGACAAATTTACTCTCTCTCGGTGCTCAAAGTTGACGAATAATCGCCTGGAGATACAACACTTCAATTTGCAGAACACAACAAACAGACAAATGTATGTACTCAAACCAATAACAATGCAGAAGAGAGAGATTTTTAAAACTATTTTTGGGATGCAGGAATGGAGGTCTAATTTATAGACTTCTTTGTTTCTGTTCGAACAAAGGTGATTGTTTGAAGATACACAAAATCGGAAAGAAAACAATTACCGGAAGTTTAAAACACTAACGGAAAACCCATTCAAAGAATAGATCAAAATGGGTAAACCCAGATCCGGTTCAGTTCGGGTCAAAGGACGGGTTAAAAAATTTCGATCGGGGCTTCGCCCCCGGGCCCCCATGGGAACCCCCACACATTACCTATTGGTCAGGTCAATCGGGTCACACATCGGGTATCATTGATAGGTCAATTTCTCATTCACCACTATATAGATTTTCTAACAAAAGTTTATGTCCTAAGCAGAATTATTCACCGTAGTGCTTATTTAAAAATTTGAAGCAAACAAGGATTAGGTGCGCTGTTTGGCAATTACTCAGAGAAGGAGTCCAGATTCCCACCGAATTTGAAGAGCCCCAGCTACAAGTAGCGAATCCCTCCTAACCCCATTGTGTAGGATTGTCCCTGGATCTAAGTCAGCCTCAATCAACCACCACACCTTTCTACACACCTTTCCACACAGCATATCTCATAAGGGAATGCGAGAACACCATCATCGATGATTGCTTCTCAAGTAATTACGTGCTCCAAATTAAAAAGTTCATCGTATATGGAGTCAAATCCTCTACGGTGATAGCCGGATTTGGCAAATCCAGTTATCACCCATAGAGGTCACCACGTGTCTCCTTTGACACCCCTTAACCATGAGTAAGGTTTACCCGCCCTTAGGGTTCACCTAGGGGTAGGTGAACCTTACCCACGGTAACAGGGTGTCAAAGGAGACACGTGGTGACCTCTAGGGTGATAACCGGATATGCCGGATCCGATTATCACCGAAGATGATTTGACTCCATCGTATATACGCATAGACGCTGCCAACTCGAGCATGCACATGAAGGAAAACGCTTTTGCTTTTTGAGATTCCAACACACAAGATACAAGCAGAAGCCAAAGTGGGGCGACAGTAACCTTACGTTTAAATCAACTCCTCATCACATATAGTACTGTGGTCCAAAGAGAGAGTATGGGCTCACTTCAATAGGTCAGACAGTCTAAGTTCTAACCTTCCATGCCCCAGCAATTTTGGATTGTAGCAAGAAAGGTAGAAAGGAGCCTACCATCCAAATGGCCATGTGGGGCTGGGAGATTACCAGCACACAGTCAATGAAATGTCTTTGAAAATCTTGGATAAAAAAGTGATTTTATAAAAGAGGACGTGAAATTTTCTACTAATGGACTCCTTGGAGTCCGGTTCATTACCTCCCACGGGACAACACATGTCCCTTTTAATACCCTTAATTATGATTAAAATTTATTAATCCTTAGGGTTCAACCATCTAACCTTGGGTTTTTAGAAAGAATATTAAAAAAAAAAAAAAACACTAAAGGTTAAAATTATTGACCAGAGTTAAAAAGAAGGCTTTGTGTTGTAACCGGACTCCTTGAGCTCGGATTGGATCAACCAAAATTTGTCTCTTAGCTAGGGGTAATTTGAAAATTGCAATACAAATTAAGGGTATTTCTATCAACTTAAGCCTTTTCCTATAATTCCCAAACTACTACATATTTTTTGGTTGCTCCAGTTGGCTACTCAACCAGAGTTTCCCCTCATAGTTACTCTCATTTTTTAAAAATAAATAAGCCATCCAAATCATCATCCCATGCTGATATCAAACGGTGGAGATGATTTCGTGCACGCTAGTATTGTGCCTTGATTTTCCTTCAATAATATAAAGTAGACACGTGACATTGTTCTTGTAAAGAGTCTAGGATAAGTCAGAGTGCGAATTCAAACCTCAAAAGCATATATTTTAAAGGGAAAAGAAAGTTTAAACAATGAACCGGAGCTCGGCTTCAACGCGTTAGGTGGAGGTCCCATTTTTCAAACCAAAACTTGGTGGCATTTATGTAATGTGGTGGAAAGAGAGTGACAGTTTTTATTACAATTCATCCCATAATCAAGGAGAGGTCCACCAAATGCTTTGAAGCGAAACTCGGGCTCATGTGGAAGAGGCATGTATCTATTAAATCAATGATAAGGAGCTTGGATTAAACAAACAATCAAAGCAACCCAAAAAAGGCCTTGATAGGGGTAACTTGATAATTACAAATACAAAAAAGGGTAATTTTTATCACCAAATTTTTCTGTAAATACCCATTTCAAAGGCCTTTTTTAAGCTGCTGTGGTTGAACCCTATTCATAGTTAACCACTTAGGGCAAATATTAATTTTTGATTGAAAGGATGGACAAGTGTTAATTTTTGATTAAGAGTAAGGTTTGCCTGAGAATAGAGCCTGCACGATTCCATATTTAAACACGAAGAAAAAAAATAAAAACCTTTAAAAGGATTACTGGATTAGGTAGTCGGGTAACCTCCGAGTATTAGGCATCGCAAGAGCTCCAGTCTCCCAAGCCAAAAAAAAAAAAAAAAAAAAAAAAACAAAAGAAGAAAAGAAAAGCGCTGGGGTTAGCCTATTCAAACTTTCGGAAGCACGTGCACCGACGTTTGAAAAGCGTCGCCTTTCTTTTACTTGCCTTATCTGCATAATTATCTACGAGATGAAGAGATGCTTCACGTCTCGAAATCCATAAATTATTTAAATTGATTGGAAGGATCTTTCTTGAATAAAATTTTGGGTCAACTTAAAATTGTTTTAATTTTTTTTTAATATTCTATTAATAATTAACACGATTGCCCTAACACTCCCATGTTCCTCCTTGCCATTCTGGCACATTTTTTTGGCATGTAATCTGATGCGGTCATCTTAGAGATACGTTGTGTCTGCATTCTTCTTGTCTTGCTTAAACCTAATATAATACACGCAAAATGCTTGATATTTTATATCATTACAGCATATTATTTTAAATAATGTAGACAATTGTCCCTCAACGGGTAAGGGTAAACTCCAACATACAAATATCAATTCACATATAACTGGCAATTTTATATAAAAAAATACTATCCCCAATCATAAATCTTCCAAAACTTCCAAAAAATCAACTTGGTGGTTACAAATGTTAAATATTTCTTGGTTTTTAGTTTTTTAATCGGTTAAAATATCAAACAAATCCACGTGTCATGCTTATTCTTGCGTCAGTGAAAAAAATTCGAATAAATGTGGGCTAGCAATTTGGGTACGAATGGGCCACGTGCAATTTGGGCCTAGCTCTACCAAGCAAATGATGAGCCTAACTTGACACAAGTCTAATTAGGCCAGGATGAGTCGAGCCCAAGCCCTACCCTAACGGAGACAGCTGCTTGAGCAGGTGTATTAGAATCATATATATACATATATTTTTTTGAGTTAAAAAAAATGGGGCCCCGGGAGTGTCGTCACGGCCCCCTAGTCACTTTTCCTGGGTTAACGGGTTGGCATCCAGATTTAAGCCTGCCCATAGCAGGCACCTACCACCTGAGTACCAATGGCCCCCACCTGTAGTCCCACATTACAAGGTTTCAAGACGTGCGGCCAGAGGGCAATCCGGCAAACAAATGCTACTTACAACACCCCCACAGGTCGAACTTGAGACGCCTAGCATGGCATTGAAGGCGTGAAGCCACTGAACCACCCCCACTTAACATACGGGAAAATTTAAAAGTATGACTCGATTGCCAGGGCGATGGAGCTAGGGGCAAGAGAGGCAACTGTTTTAACTTTTGAAAAATAAAAATTATACTGTTTTATTAAATTATTTAATAGATCATAACCATGGTACAAGGGTAGTTGCTGAACTTTTGGAAGAAAAAAAATCACCTATACCATGTTATTTAGTTATTTAATATGGCATGGTCATAGCCTCATGGGTAAAGATTAAAGAGGCAGCTGCCACTTGAAAAAATAAAAAGAGAAACGATACCATTAGAATATGTATGAAATGTACGGACAGATTAACCCACAAATTTGGTCATAAAATCTCCAAACACTTCATAGAATCTCCAAACACCTCCATAAAGAGTTTTTTGTTTTTTTGGTGTAGGCATCATTTATCTACGTTAGTACGGTCATGGTAAGTACATCTGGGGCATTAGAGCTCTTGTAACTCATACCTTTGGAGGGATTGGATCTCCCGACGTCCCTCCATTAAAGGCCACAACCTTACCACTCACTTAAGAGGCGGGGGTGTCCCTCACAAGGCCAAAATATTTTATACCCACTTAATAATATTCTACAAATCCATTAATAATTACAAATATTTTCAATCGAACAAGGCTTTCACTTACAAGAAAATTCAGTTCCGTCTCTCTTGACAGTAACTACTTAAAAAAAAACTAAGTAGATATTTTCAATTACAACTCTTATTTCTAAACCTAATGGCGATGTGGCAAGTTTTACTTCCACGGAAGTACTACTGGTCCAATAGGATTAGGGTGCTTAATGCTTATCCTTAATTCCTTCTTTTGCATGATTTTTATTTTTTCTTTAAGTAAAACTTTCTTCTTATAATTAAACTCTCGTTTTATTCTATTATTAATCATGTGCCCTCCCAAGTCCAAATGCGCAGGCTACAGACTGGTGACAGCAATCGGTAATGGACGTATTCATTATAGTCCAAGTCAATTTTCTAACTAGCTCTCTTCATCTAAAGTCAATCATCAACTCAAATGAGTCAAGCAAATCCAATTTTATATTTCGGCAGAATCAAATGGTTAGTAGTGTTAGCTAGTTCCACTCTCTCCAATTGCACTCTCAACCGAACCAGTAAAATCCTTTCTTACGCAAAATGGAGCTTTCTAGTCCTCCAAGAATTTGCCCAGTTGAAAATTTTCCCCGACTTTTCTGGTCCTCGTGTTATTGCAACCCAGTACCTGGATCGGCCAAGTAGGGATTGAGTCACTGTTCATTAATTAGTGTGAGTCTAGTATTAGAAAAGAACCGTATCCTTTACAAAAAAAAAATCAAGGATGGGTGAGTGAGAACCCTAAGAGTGGATGAATCTAACCACAATTAAGAGGTGTCCAAAAAAAAAACACGTGGCGACCTTAGCAGCGTAACCGTTACAAGTGCCAAAGTGGTTTTAACCATAGAAGATTTGGTTTCTAAAAAAAAAAAACAGACAAACAGTAGGCATAATAATTGTCACATCACAACTAAAAATAATCTCATACCACTCACTGACTCACATGAGAAAACACTAACTCCACTTGCACAAGCAGAGGGAGGTGTAACTTGTTCTCACATTTTAGTATGACTTGAGCCCATATTTCAAATGGCTGATGTAGAAAATCTGGCAGAAACGATAAAACATGAAATCATTTTGTTTTTCTTAAAGAAAAAGAATCACAATTCACAAAGACAGTATAGATTACAATTATTGTAGGGTCAAGGGTGCCAACTGCCAAAGAGCTCGAGTCTTCCATGCCGACTACAAGAAGAGATATGGTCCATTGCTATTCTAGGTCTATCGGCCCATCTTTGTTGACCCGCCAAATTTGAAAGAAAGGGTAAGGCCATCTTTCAACAGTGACAGAAAATATTCCTTATCTCTCGTTTTGGTTCTTTCTCTTCCTTGCTTGACTTTCAAAACAAAAAAAATTGGTTCTTTCTCTTCCTTGCTTGACTTTCAAAACAAAAAAAAGAAAAAAAAAAAAGAAGAAAATTCGATCTATGACATCTTTCTCCTCAATGGGACCCCAAATTGTATGATAATGGGATGCGTGGTTGATATGTTTATTGTTATCTTCAATATTATCAGAACCGGACCGGTTCCGGTTTGACCGGTTCGACCGGTCTGATTCAACTGTGTCTTTTATTTTATTTTATTTTTTAAAAATCAATTTTTATCCATATCTGACCGGTTCTGACCACCAGTTCTCAATTTAACCGGTCGGTTCTTACGGTTCTCACTAAATAGCCCGGTTCTGAATGATGCCCGATTTTGAGAGTTTTGGGAATTGATTCCTGGTTCTACCGGTTCGATCGGCCGTTCCAGTCCGATTCTGACAACACTGGTTATCTTCTTCCTTTCGAAACTACTCTTGTTCCCTTTTTATCTCCTTGAGCTAGCTTGCGGGTTAACTATTTTGGCCCAAGGGTGGGTCCAACCAAATGATGATCGGTCTTACATCAAGTACGGGCGCAAATCTTTGGAGGTTCTGCTTGTGATGAGGTGACACATATCTTTGATAAAAGAATTAGTCTAGGGATACTCCCTCCCAAATCCTAACCGTTTATCTCATTATTAAACTATTAGGATTCCTACTGATGTGGCACCAGAAAAGATAAAATAAGCCAACTGAAATCTTGGCCTTTAGTGGTTGGTTATAAACGGCTAGGATTATGGAGTATAATTGGGAATACCCATAGACTGACTCTTGATAAAATTGAAAATTATGTCTATGTTTTTTAGCTGCCACCTTGTTATTGACGTTGGTAGATCCCCAAATTTTAAGTGATTTCGGTTAGCCAACCTAAACCAAAATCTCGAAAAATTGCAGGATCTCAGTGAAATTTTGGGTTCCGATTTATTAATATTTTATTAAATATATATGTTAAAAATAATATTTTATTAAAATTTTATATATTTATATAAATATTATTATTTTATTTTTAACATTAATATATAAATTTCATGAAATTTTAATAAAAATAATGAAATATTTCAGAATTTTAATAAAAAAATAGTTTAAAAATAAATTTATGAAATATCGCCGAAATTCCAAAATCTGAAATTTGACTCAAAATTTCTACCGAAATGGTGTTTTCCGAAATCCACTCTACATCGATATCGTTGGGGTTGGATGAAACTGAGATTCCACGAAATTTCAACGAAATTTAAACCTTGCAGGTCCATTAGAAGGTGCAGGATTTGGGTTCCATTAGGGCTATTAAAGGACATGGTTGGGGTGGGCAAGGGCTGCCCTTACTTCTAAGGCCAAGTCCAAAACCTTGCCTTAAACTCTCAAGGGCTTGATTGCCTAGGCCTAACCCTCACCTCGAGAGCAAGGGTAGGACAAGGTCACAGGGTGGGAATGAAAAGAGATAAATTTTGTTTCACTCGAGATGACATAATTTTTGTTTGCACCAATTGCCAATCAAACAACTTATTCAATTGAAATTATTTAGAATAAAATAAATATAAAAGAAAAGTAAACAAGTATAATAATAAAACTAGAAAAAACATAACCTATCTTAGCAACAAGCTAAGACTGTACTTAAAGTGGTGCAGATAATCACAGCGTTAGGATTATTAAATTAGCTAATTAGAGCTTAGGGTTAGAGTTTCAAGGGATTATGATAAAGATTTTAAGGGGTTGGAGTTAGGTTAGGGCTCTCAAAGGGCAGGGTAGGGGCAAAAGTAGGGCAGGGGTCAACCCTAACCATGCCTTTACTTATAAGGACAAAGCCCTAAACCTGCCAACAAGGGCAGGGACGTGCAGAGTACCATTGTTAAATGATTTTTTTGACAGACCTATCTCTCTTTTTTTTTTTTTTTTTTTTTTGGTATTGAGACCTATTTCTAATGGAGGGAAATTTCTCATTTGGGAACCAGAACCTAGGGCTGTAAACGGAGCGGATATTAGTATATCTGAATTGTATCTGATTATATATCCGGATATCTGAATCTGAATAAATATCCAGCGGATAGTGAAATATGATATCCATATCCGACTCCGATTAAAATATCCGGATTCGGATAGTATCTGAATTATTCGATTAGTTTTTTTTAAAATTAAAAAATATAAATTAATATTTAAAAAATATATAAATTTTTATTTAAAAAATAAATTTTAAAGGTTATATTAATTATATATATATATATATTATATAATCGGATGGATATTTATCGGATCGGATATACCAGTATCTGAATCCGTATCCGATTATAAACGAATAGTATTTTACTATTCGAATCCGCTCCACCGGATACCTATCCGGATAATTATCCGACTAAACAGATTCGGATACGAATAATATCCGCATCCGTTTACAGCCCTACCAGAACCTATGCCAAAATTTTGGTATATTTTATCAAAATATTTCAAAAGTTCACAATTTTTTTTTAAATTGATCAAAATAATTTTTTTATATATCTATATTTTTTTTTACATAAAAATTATTAGATTTAAATCGCTTATTCAATTATTATAATTGAATATAATACTTTACAATTTTTGACAATTAAGATTATCTTTGTAAATAATTAAATTATCAAGTGTCATAATATTTAAGTTTTCAATCTTAAATAGGTTAATACATTTGTTTAAGGCTCTTGATATCCATACTTATTAAGTATGATCATATTATTGTCATGAATCCCAAATTTTTGGAAAATTTTGAGAGATAGTGACATTTCAATTGAAATTCTAGCACTATTGAAATTTTGTACTTTCAAAATTCTAAAAATTTTGCTAAAGTTTGAAATTTTCGTTGAACTTGTGCAGCTCAAAATAATAGAAATATCGGAAGGGACGCAACAAAAATTCCACAAAATTTATTTAAATTAAAATTTTTGTTATGATGATTTAATGATGGTATCTGTTGAGTTAAATAGTGAATGGTCTATTGTGGAAGCCAATAATTCAGATGGTTAAAGGGAACATATCATTTTGATTTTTGTCATGGACTGTAGAAGTTGAACCTAGTAGCGCCGGTTTAATAAGGTCTTCTAGATAGGAGTTTAAACTCTAAGGCCTTGTTTGGTTAAACTTCTCTGAAAAGTGACTTTTTAACTTCATTCCTTGCAAAAATGTGATATAATGAGAGTGTGGTGACTTTCCTCAAAAATTGAAACCTTCCTTTTCTATGGAAGTCAGTGAAATTCACCATTGTTAGCTTCCCTTAAAAATCAAATTTTAGACTTATATGCACTAAATGAAACACAACAATTTTTTTTACAATTCTTAACTTTCATAAAGAAAGAAGTTAAGTCAGTCCAAAAATTTATTCAAATACAATGAATCAGGTGAACTAATCAGACTGATCCTTTAGTTCATTGAGACGGTTAAGAAATGTCATTAATATAAAGGGAGAGATTAAGGCTGTAAATGGATCGGATTTGCCTAGATTTGATCCAATAAAAAATTGGACAGATTTGAATCCGATCCATCAGATTCCGAATTGTTCGATCTGAATTCGAATCTGATCATCTATCGAGATCTAAATAATATTAAAAGCTTTAAAATTTAATATTGTGCTTAAAAAAATTATAGATAGTACTACAAAATATTTATGAAATGATATTAATATTATTATAATTATCATTATTGTTATTATTATTATTATATAAAATGTAATTAAATCAATTTTTAATAATCAAATTGTTATAGATCCATATTTGATTCATTTATAAACGGATTCGACTTCACATGTCCTGATCCATTGATAGCCCTAAGATAAATCAATTGGAGATAATGCAACTGATTGGTTGTTCACGGGGGTGGAGTCAGGATGTTATTGTAGGGGGGGGGGGGGTTTCGTTGGCTATCTCATATGTTTGTTTATAAGATTATTAGTTTTAAGTTGGGGAAGTTGCAGGCCCTTAAATTATATAATAACATAAAACTTATATTTTTTTTACAGAAGTTTAGGCGGCGGAGGGGGGGAACTGTCGCAATGCCATGCCCTCTTAAATTAAATAATATAATATAAATATATATTTTTTTCAAAAGTTCAACCCTCAGCCCCCTGGCTTTGCCCTGGTGTGCTACGCCCTTTTATTATCAACGGGAATTTTTTTTTTGCAAAGTTCTGGGGGTGTACAACCCGTCGAGCCTCATGTGGCTCTGCCCTTGGTTCTGTAGTGCAACCAAGGCGGAGCAAGGATTTTCTAATAGAGCCACATCCCTGGTGCTGCTGAGCTGCCAATGGCGGAGCTAGGATTTTCTGGTAGAGCCACACCCCTGGTGGTGTTGTGCAGCCAAGGGTGGAACCAGGAATTTCTAGTAGGAGGGCACCCATGGTTTATTAAAAATAATATTAATTGTTAATAAATTTTGTAAAGAAATATTAGGCTAAGTACAAAATATTCCGAGGGGATGGGTGCATGTTTTGGGGCATAGCCGCATGAACCTATGGGCTACACATTGAGGGGTAGCCCTCCTCCTCCCATAAACCCCCTAACCTTGATGTAGGTGAGATTTGATTTCAGGTATCTAGAACAACGCCAATGGACTTTACCAACTAAACTAGTTGATACCTACATGATTATGCCTAATTTAATACTCAAACAACTTAGTATAAAAAATACGAGTCCAGATCTTGTTTAATTGGGATTGAACTCGAACTGTTGAATTGTACTCACATTCCCCCCTTCTAGTTATGGTTAAGAACTTTTAATCCTTGAGATTAAAACCTTTTTTCAAAAAACAAAGGTTAGATTGTTGAACAGTTAGGGTTGGTAAATCTTAACCATAGTTAATGAGGATGAAAATAGACACTTGTTAATCTATAGGTGCAATTAAACTCGGGGAGAGTTCAATCAAGATTGAATATAATCCCAACTCAAAAAATACTTTTTCCCTAAAGTTTAGGGCACCTGCCCCATTCACGTGACTATCACCTAAAAAAATTCTAGTTTTCAAAAGTTCAATAGGACATGTCTTGGAGTAAACCTTGGTACCAAGCCTCAAAGACAAAGACTAAGGCTGCCAATGGGCCGAGGTGGGGTTTGTCCAAACCAAGCCCCCACTTGTAAGGGTTCGGTCTAAGTCTACACTTTAGGCCAAACTTGAGTTTGGGCTTGAAAAGAAGATAAAGAAAAACATTTGTCATATTATTTAAAAAAAAAAAAAAATTAAAACTACTATCGCCGACTAACGAGTGATGTGATGACAAAGACGAGATAATAACATAGAGATAGATTATATACTGAACCAAATCCTCTATGGTTATAATCAAATTGTGGGGAATTCGGTTACACCCCTGTGGTTGCCACGTGTCCCTTTTGGCACTTCTTAACTGTGGTTAAGATTCAGTATGCACCCGATCTTTGGTTTTTAGAAAAATTATGAAAATATTCAAGAAATGATTTAACTAAAAATATTTAAACTTAAAATATATTATACTCATTTTTTATATAAAAAAAGTAAATGCATTATAAGAGGATTGCTAACCTTACTCTCACGCCTTTCCTACTCTCAACATTTGCAATCATGCGTCCATTTTCAAAATAAAAAGCATTGCAATCATAAAAGTGTGCTTTATCTCTGAAAATGGACAGATGGTTGGTCCATCCTGAGAGTAGGAAAGGCTTGAGAGTATGGCTAGCACTCCTCTTATAATGTTTTTTTTTTTTTTTTTAATATAAAAATTGAATATAATATATCTTATAAGTTTTAATATATTTAATTAAATCATTTCTTGAATAATTGATGATTTACCCCAATAGTGAATCTTACTCATTCACATTTGGAAATGGACAATAATATCCTTTTCAACTTCCCAATATATATAACCAAAATCTCCGGCAAACATAACTTGATTCCAAGTCGTTTTTATCAGCAGAAAATACCGGATTCTCAACAAATACTTTCAAATACAACCCCCAGTGGGGAAGCTTGGGTGACTGATAGCGCACGATGCACTTAAAAAACTTGAACATAAACTTGAACATGACAGTGACATACAAGGGCATCTTCCTTTTCCTCTCTAGTCTCTAGTATGCATGGACCGTTCCAAATTTAGGATTAAATGTTTTGGCGTTATTGATTGCTACATGCAAAGAATTTTATTTATTAACATAAAGTCTATTTAATTTGTTAAACTGGTTATTTTGGCGAATACTTACTGGCTATTTTTTGGTTTTTTGGTATTTTTTGTCGAATACCTAAAGGCCGTTCTAGTTTTTTTCGTTTTTGTTAACCTAATGGCTGTTTAATTCTGTCATTCCCATTAGGTGACATTGAAGAATTAGAAGTTTTATTGCATTGCATATGTAAGACCTACAGTCATCAAGGTTTTTGGTACACTAAGCTGTGATTGGTTCTCAATCGGTCGATCGGTGTCTGGAATAGTTGTTTGAGGTCTTTGCTTTGATAAAAAGACTTTGTTGTTGAGACCTCATAAGGGCCGAGACCACCAAGACCTCGCGCCCATGCACGAGATTTCAGGTGGGCCCATCTTCACATGGTGGGTCCTACCTGAAATCCCGTGCATGGGCACGAGGTCTCGGTGGTTTCAGCTCTTATGAGGTCTCAATTAGGATAATATGGTCCACTTTGGCTGTAAAATACGTAAGTTCTAATAGTAGAGTATTTTATATTATTAATAATATTTGTTTTTTCGTATGCTCTAATCATTTATTTAACTACGTCAAGGGGTTAGCAGAGTTAGCACTCATGGTGGGCGTCAACAGCCACACCAAATTCCCAAAGGGAGATACACTACCTATGGGACAAACCCATGGTGTGTTTAATAATCTCTATTATAATGAGAGAAGCCCCCTAATGATGAAAATTCCCAAACTAACCCCGTAGCCTGATTTCTGTCAATTCTCAAACTACCCTTATATAGAAACCTTACAAATCTTTTTTCATTTAATGTTTTACTTATCTATAATGAGAGAAGCTCCCCTAATGATGGAAATTCCCAAACTACCCCCAGAGCCTGATTTTTGTCAATTCCCAAACTACCCTTATATACAAACCTTACAAATCTTACTTAATTTAATGTTTTACTTAATTTCCAAAACCCTGTTCTCATCTACAATCTACCAAACTATCCATTTCTCAAATGGTAGCTTGATTTTTGATAAATTACCAAACTACCAATTTCTTATATACAATATATTTAAAGTTATAAATTCTCAAACTATCCTTAAGACAAAACCTTGATTTAATGTTTTACTTAAAATCCACCCATCTCAAAATAATCTTTTCTCATCAATTGCACTCACAGGTTAACACGTGTTCCTTTTAACACTCCTTAACAGTGGTTAAAATTCACTCATCTCTAGGTTCCGCATCGCTCTCCCCCACCCCTCTCTCATGTGCATCGGACTGTACACGTGCAATGCGCGTGCCTTCTGCTATTGGAGTATAACCAGTAATTGTTGGGGTTTCGCCTAGCACCAACCAAAAAAAAAAATAAATAGAGTATGAAAAGTTTTTGAATTGTAAGAGTAAACTTAGCATTCCTCAAACCCCCCCCCCCCCAAATGCTGGTAGACTCTATGGTCTTTGATGATGTAAGCTTCAGTCTATTTAAGCATGAAGGTGTCCAGAAGCCATCAGAGCTAGAGGAAAGAGAGCACTGGTTTCGGCTTCTCAAATCCCTTTAAGTATTCCATAAACACTAATCCTCTCTCTCTCTCTCTCTCTTTCAAAGAGAGAGATGGCTGACCGGAAACGTGAAAATAACGCCGTCTACGGCGCAGCTGAGAATCTCGTTCCGGCGTTTGCGGCTCCGGAGAAGCGCCCTCCCAGAAACAAGTTTGCCTTTGCTTGCGCGATTTTAGCGTCCATGACTTCGATTCTTTTGGGTTATGGTGAGCAACTCTTTTATTGTCTGAGGATAAGATATTCATCATTATTGAAATTTGTGAGTTGTGACTGTACATGAGTTGAATCGGAGATACTCTATTTTGGCTCTTTTTCCTCTTGCTTTTGGATTCTGTTGTTAATTGTGTTTTTACTCAGTTACTAGCTTTACCTTCTCTATTATGTTTCTTCTTTACTGCTATAGTACTTCTCCTCTCCCCCTTTCTTTCCTTTTTGCTTTCTAGATTCTGTTGATCTTCTTTGTTGTTTTTTCTTCTTTTTTCAAGAATTTGTTTGGGTTTTCTCCCTTTTTTTTTGTTTTTTTTTTTGTGGGCTTGATCATAAGCGTCACCTTAATCTTGATTAAATAGACTCTAATTACCCATTAATTATTATTTTTCCTTTGATTTGCTCAGATATTGGGGTGATGAGCGGAGCTGCAATTTTCATCAAAGACGATCTAAAGATAAGCGATAAACAGGTCGAAGTCCTCATGGGAATTCTAAACATCTACTCTCTCATCGGTTCAGCTGCTGCAGGCAGAACATCAGATTGGATTGGACGACGATACACGATAGTCTTCGCCGCCGTGATCTTCTTTGTAGGTGCTATCATGATGGGTCTTGCTCCAAATTACGCCTTCCTCATGGTGGCCCGATTCGTCGCCGGTGTCGGCGTCGGCTACGCTCTCATGATCGCTCCAGTCTACACTGCAGAGGTCTCACCGGCGTCGTCCCGAGGCTTTCTAACATCCTTCCCTGAAGTCTTCATCAACGCCGGAATCTTACTGGGCTATGTCTCGAACTACGCCTTCTCTAAACTCCCACAACACCTCGGCTGGCGATTCATGCTCGGGGTCGGAGCGATTCCTTCCGTCTTCTTAGCTTTCGTTGTACTCACCATGCCCGAGTCACCGCGTTGGCTCGTCATGCAAGGCCGACTCGGAGACGCGAAACGGGTACTCGACAAAACCTCGGATTCTAAAGAAGAATCGATGTTAAGACTCGCCGAAATAAAGCATGCCGCCGGAATACCCGAAAATTGCACCGACGACGTCGTAGTTGTACCCAAACGTAACCACGGCGAGGAAGTGTGGAAGGAGCTTCTCCTCCGTCCAACACCGGCCGTTCGACGAGCTTTAATCGCAGCCGTCGGTATACATTTCTTCCAGCAGGCATCCGGAATAGACGCTGTAGTGTTATACAGCCCACGAATCTTCGAAAAGGCCGGAATCAAGAAGAAGAACGATTTATTATTAGCAACGATCGGAGTAGGATTCACTAAGACGTGTTTCATCTTGGTTGCTACTTTCTTACTGGACAGAATCGGACGGCGACCGTTGCTTCTCACCAGCGTTGCCGGTATGATTCTGTCCCTCACCGGTCTAGGCTTCGCTTTAACGATCGTCGATCACGCCGGTGATAAGAAGATCACGTGGGCCGTAGCTCTCTGTATAATAACGGTGCTGTCCTTCGTGGCGTTATTCTCGATTGGGATGGGGCCCATCACGTGGGTGTACAGCTCCGAGATCTTCCCGTTGAGATTGCGGGCACAGGGAGCGAGCATTGGAGTGGCGGTGAATCGCGTTACAAGCGGAGTTCTCTCGATGACGTTCATATCACTGTACAAGGCCATCAGTATCGGTGGGGCCTTTTTCCTTTTCGCGGGAATCGCATCCGTGGCCTGGGTGTTCTTTTATACGTTCCTACCGGAAACACAAGGGAGAACCCTTGAAGATATGGAGGCCTTGTTTGGTGATTTCAAGTGGAGATCGTCCTTGATGAAGAACAACAGCAAAGAGGAGACTAGCAACGGCCAGGTTCAGTTGGGGACTAAAGAACAAACTTAGATTGGGATGATGGTGTTTGAAGAATTAGTCGAGGAAACTCCCAAAGTGTACTCCAATATATATTTCCAAATTTTAACCGTTTATCTCAATTATTAAACCGTTAAGATTAGAGCTGACGTGGAATTAGAAAAAATAAAATAAGCCAACTTCAATCTTAGCCTTTAATGGTTGGTCAAAAATGATTAGGATTAAAGGAGTTCGGATGGGCAACAGCGCTTGCAGTTGCGCTATTGCCCTCTTGTATCTGAAAAAAAATAGGTCCTGTATTTAATAAGGATGGCTCCCACATCAATCATGAGTGGAGCCCTCATTTTTCAGACACAAGGGGGCAACAGTGTAATAACAAGCGTTGTTACTCATCCTAACTCGGATTAAGGAGTATATTTGAGAATATAATTCGGAGTACCCATAGACTAACTCGGGTTTGAATGGTATTTTTGTAATTGTAACCTACAAAGAAGAATTATGTAATACCTTTCAAAAAAAGAATTATGTACTAAAAATTTTAGTTTCTTAAACATATATTTTCTTAATCTAAGCCTTGTTTCTTCAGCAACCCGATCGAGTACAGTTCTGCCCTTGTAGTCTATAATGACGTGGTGGGTGCATGGACCTCCATGCTGGTTTGTAAGACTATATTTGGAGAAGAGGCGTGCTGGCCTACTATCAGGCATTTCATCTCTAGGCCAAAAACTAACAGGTTTTTGAATTGGTTTAAAGTGGGGAATGATTGAGAGTAGTAGTAGCACTGCCCTACTCATAGGCATTCCATGCTCGGTCAAAAACTAACACATTGATTTTTGGACTCGGATTGTGTCTGGTAAAGCTAGAAACCAGGAGTTCCATATATCATGCGACAGTTGGCATATAAAAGGGGAGAATGCCATTCCATTTTCTCCTCATAATTTTGACTTCTCCTTTATGTCTCTCACCCCTATTCTCACACACTTATGGCCACATGTCTTATTATGGGTGGAGAAGTCAAAATCATGGGTGCCATGATTTTGACTTCTCCACCACTTGTCACCTATTCTATGGAACCCAAGACAAGCTAGCTTCGCCAGACAATCCAAGGCCATGATTTTAAGCCGAAAGTAGGTAATGACTGGGGGAATCATTGAGAGTAGGACTAGCATGCCTCTTTATGGGGCCTTTGATTTTAAGCCGAAAGTAGGTAATGACTAGGGAATGATCGAGAGTAGGACTACCACGCCTCTTTGTAGGGCTTTGGATTGTCTCTGGCAAAGCCAGAAAGGGCTTGTCTATGGGTTTTATAGAATAAGTGTAAAGTGGTGAAGTTAAAATCATGGGGTAATGATTTTGACTTCTTCACACATATGAAGACATGCGGCGATAAGTGTATGAGAATAAGGGGGAGAGATATCATATGGGGAGAAGTCAAAATTATGGGAAGAAAATGGAATGACTTCTCCCCCACTTTTATGCCAGCTGTTGCACAATTTATGGAATCCGATAAGGTTTTCTGGCTTCGCCAGAGACAATCCAAGGCCTCTGTAGACTATACTTTCGTGATATTATTTTGGGGCAATTCTAACAGCACTCTTTTAAGATAAGCTCCGGTTGAAGAAATCAACCGGAGTAACCCAAAATATCTCTTATGATAGGGATAGTTTAGTAATACTACAGGTCTAAAATAGAGATTTTCGTGTCAACATTTTTTCTTTGAAATTCCCAAAGGATGGTGTAACTGTTAGGGTTTTTCTTATTAAATAAAAACCTATGTGGTCTGGCGCAATCCTTAGTTTTCAAAACTCGGATTGTATTGCTGTCAATAGAGAATGTTAAGGATAATGGGTCCCACTAAAGAGATGTGATCAAACAGGGACTCTTTAAGTGTTATTAAAGCTAACAACATGGTCAGGGTTGGCGACCGTTAGATCTTTGGTGTGATCCCTCTTAACCTTTGGATCTTATGATGGGTAGGGTTCCAAGGGTATATAAAGCAAATAGGGGGTCCCTCTTTTCTCTTACGTCAATTGGAAGCCCCATTGAATCAGACCTAAGGAGAAAAAAGAAGACTCTCTCATCCCTCTCAAGCGTCGAGAAACACAGCATCACACCGTGAAGGGAATAGGGAAATTCCAGCGAAATGTATGAGATCATCTCTTTTAATCTGTGTCCCCTTTTGATTATGAATTCTAGAAAAATTTATCGCATGGTCTAGATCCAGGATTTGAATAATCTTGTTTTGTTTTAACATTATTATTCTTGAATCCCTACAATTGGTATCAGAGCGAAGTTTGACCTTGTGATTAATTTTTCTTAATAATCAAATCTAAGTGGGGTTTTATTTTCGGATTTAAATAATCAATTTTTTAATTAATCTTGTGATTCGGATTAAAGGAAATTGAGAAATAGAAATTTAAAGATAAATAAGATAAAGAGATTGATTTCGGATTTTTGATAATTAATTTTAATTGGTTTTGAAATAAATTTTTGGATTTTTAATAATCATATCTAGGATCCGAGTGAATCGGATTAAAGGTTAACAGCAAAGAAATTTTCAGAAATTAAAAAAAAAAAAAGGAGTTTTTTCACCGTTTTCGGTTGGACGGCGATTCCGCCGCCGTCCGTCGCCGGCAAGGATACCGGCAGAAGGGTTTTGATCGCCGGTGGGTGGCCGTCAGTTTGGCACCGGCGACAGCCGGTAAGGTGACCGGTATGGCCCCCACCAAATGGTTAACAGTATACGGCGTTAGGGTTTGGAAAATAATAAAAAAAAAAAAAAAAAAAAAAAAACTGTTTTCGGGTGAGGGAGATAGAGTCACGAGGGTCACCCGACCCTGTGACCCGATCCAAAAACCGAACCGAATGCCTTAAGCCGATCCAATATCGAACCCGATCTGTTGATATAAACCGAACCCGGATGAGTTTGACCGACCCGGATAGTATACACCCGACCCGAATGAGACATTCCCGGTTCATATGGACCGGACCGGCTCGACCGGACCGGTAACGAAGCCGAGCCGGATCAAGAAGTGAACCGGACGGAGTCGCGTATTCGACCGGATCCAAGACTGAACCGGACCGAGGCCCAGACCGGACCGCGTAAGAGGGTTCGGCCGCGCGCGCGTGACATGCAATCCGCGCGTGGCTGGCAGTACCCGCGCGCGTGCAGCCCATATCGTGCGCGTGAAGCGCAATCCCATGCGCGTGTATCGCACAACCTGCGCGTGACACGCACTACCCGCTCGTGATCCGCGCGTGTCACTGACAGAGAGTGTCCCCTGCGCGTGACACGTCCCCAGGACACGTCCAGGACGAGTGTCCGACCTTTCCTGAGGTTTTTGGGTGTTCTGATTCCGTTTTTGGGGTCCATTTTGACTTCTGAGCACTGTAAAGAGTTGTTTTAGTGCATGAATATTATTTTCCTATGGTTTTGACATTAAATAAAGGAAAAACTTGATGCTTTTACCCAAAATTAATATCAGGAATTAAAGTTAGATCATCCTATGGGGTTTAGGTTTGATCTGTAAGGCGGTCGTTCGAATGGTAATAACCAAAGTAGGTTAGATTGTCTTGCCCAAAGGTGACCGTCCTATAGAAGTTATGGTTATTCGAATTTAGGGATTTCAATCTCTTTAAGATCGCGAGTTTGCACTCACCTACATTGAATAGCTAGTCTTGCCCAAAGGTGTCTAGGGACTTCTTGTAGACTGAGTGGGGCAGAATGATTTGTGCGTGACGGTGAGAGAAGGATAACCCTCTTGCCCAAAGGTGTGGAAGTGTCCTAATCAATCCAATACGTGATAGATCAGTTCTGTGCGCGACTATTGTTGCCAATTGGGGGGTGAATTGCATGTCGAAATCTCTTGCCCAAAGGTGTGATTAGATGATGCGCCCACCTGTCCCGTAAAGTGGAAGTAAGCAATCTTAAAGTAAACCACTTTAGCTATCCGGCTTAACCCCAAGACCAGATTAGAATCATAAAGCTTAAATAAAGTCATGCAATGATAAGTATAAAGTAAATTACTATAATTTGTGCAATAATTTGTTAGACATACCATAACATAGTAAAACATTGACATTTTCAGATATGGATGGGTCTGTTGTTCAGAAACATTTGACTGGGATTGAGCCTCTGAATGGTTCAAACTATAGTTCTTGGAAGATGCAGCTAGATATAGTTCTGGGTTGCCTTCATTACGACTTTGTCCTACTTGAGGAAAAGCCGGTTACTCCCACTGCTGAGTCTTCAGATTCAGATAAGTTTTTGTATTCGAAATGGGAGAAGGCCAATAGGATGGCCATGATGATCATTAGGGCTTCTGTTCAAGAAGCCATCAGAGGTGGTATTCCTGCTGCTGATACAGCTAAGGTTCTTCTTGAGACTATCAAGAAACAATTTATGGGAAAGCTGAGTATGCGAACTTGGCTGTGAATTCTGGTAGTAAGAAGAATTTTAAGAATAAAGGGTTCAAGAAACCTAATTCACAGAATTTCTGGCAAGGACAAAATTCAGGATATAATCAAGGACAGAGTTCAGGTCATAATTTAGGACAGAGTTTGGGACATCAATTTCAGGGAAATGATAATACTGAGGAACTAGAGGAGATTGAGTGTTTCTTCTGCAAGGGGAAAGGTCACATGAAAAGAAACTGTTTCAAATATAAGGATTGGTGCAGGAAGAACAAAGGAGTTCATTCATCGGCGAAGCGCCAAGGCTGATGAGCTGCTAATTTTTGAAGAACTCTACACCAACAGTATTAGAGGCTGTTAGAACTTGCTGATTAGTATTAGACTTTGTTTCTGGTTTTTACTATTAGATGTTATTTTCATTGTGCCGTTGTTTAGGCGAGATATTATTGGATTGGATACAGTTTAATTTTATCATTGAGGGGAGTACACTCTCCATCAGACATATTTTTCAGACAGTTGGTAGTAATATATTAGTAGATGATCTTTATTAGCTGACTTTAGACTTATATTTTATATCATTCTTGTTATGTATGTTTATTAATTTTATTAGATTTTCTCTAAGTAATTGTGACTCTTGTGACAATTTGGATGATAAACTTAAAATAGTAATCTACTTGGATTGATGGATATATGTTAAGGTCAGTGGGAGCAGGTTTTTTAAGTTATATTTTGGATATCAAGATTACCAGAGATCATATTTCTAGACGTTTGGAGTTATCTCATAGGATTTCAGTTTAGTTTACAAGAGATATATCGAACTAGAAATTTAAAAGTTATTCAGACTCTAATTTTGCTTGTTTTTAAGATAGTTTGAAATCCTCATCAGATTCTGTGTTGTTGCATGTTTGGATTGTGAACCCATTAAGTAAAGAACTCTCCACCAGAAATTTTTTAAAGAACTTGTCACTATTATGGAACCTTTAAGAATCGTTTGATTCTTTTATTTAGTGGGAGTATTATTCATTGTTTTATATTTCAGACATTTATATGATATACATGTCATTGTTTTACACTCTCAGATATTGATATGTTATGGTTATGCAAATTAAATAATTGATGCATCATTTGATTATGTTATGTTTTGACTGCACGTGCAAAAGGTAAAGACATCAAGTGATGGACTTCACATGACGGATGTCATTGATGTCAGGTTTGCCCGAGAGCCTCGCACAAAGCTCTCAAGTTGCTTGGGCTGAACATGGTTGGGCACCATGTTTGAGGCCTTCATTCTGGATACAAGGTGATGGACTTCACATGGCGGTTGCCGTAAAGTATCGGAATGACATGCATATGCTTAAATGCATGTAGCGTGGACAATTTTTGGACGTATACATTTTGATCACATAAGGTTGTGTATAGTCCATATCACACCATACCTTGCCACCATAAAGAACCGCTCTGAAACATTAGTATTACTAGCTGTTTGACCATGGAGTGGCTTGTATCATAGTAAATGAACACTAGTAGATGCTAAATGCTTCCATGATCACCGTTAGTGGTGCTTTTGAATCAAAGTGACAGTTAAAGAACACTTAATTCTCGATAGCAATGTTTTTCAAAATTAAAAGAGTGGCCACTCATGTTTTTAAGGTTGTTCAATCCGAAGAGTCATTTTATTTTATTTAAGGATTGCTTGGACCAAGTGGGAGATTGTTAGGGTTTTTCTTATTAAATAAAAACCTATGTGGTCTGGCGCAATCCTTAGTTTTCAAAACTCGGATTGTATTGCTGTCAATAGAGAATGTTAAGGATAATGGGTCCCACTAAAGAGATGTGATCAAACAGGGACTCTTTAAGTGTTATTAAAGCTAACAACATGGTCAGGGTTGGCGACCGTTAGATCTTTGGTGTGATCCCTCTTAACCTTTGGATCTTATGATGGGTAGGGTTCCAAGGGTATATAAAGCAAAGAGGGGGTCCCTCTTTTCTCTTACGTCAATTGGAAGCCCCATTGAATCAGACCTAAGGAGAAAAGAGAAGACTCTCTCATCCCTCTCAAGCGCCGAGAAACACAGCATCACACCGTGAAGGGAATAGGGAAATTCCAGCGAAAGGTATGAGATCATCTCTTTTAATCTGTGTCCCCTTTTGATTATGAATTCTAGAAAAATTTATCGCATGGTCTAGATCCATGATTTGAATAATCTTGTTTTGTTTTAACATTATTATTCTTGAATCCCTACAGTAACACGTGGTCTTGCTACCTGAATAGGTTGAAAAACAAATTTTAAAATGAAAAATTATGACTTTTAGGGGTTCTCAAGTTAACAAGAGATGATATGACACTTGTTACCACTGCATTGGGATGGGATTTGATCTTGCTCTCGCCGAATCAAAATATCTGCTTAAGGCCTTTGTTCGACATGTGGTGATAAAAAAAAGGAGAAGTCATTTAATTTTCCCCTTGTTTTTTTAGACTTCTCTCCTTTTGATATCTTCTCCTTTTTTTATATCACATGTCACATGTGAAGGGAGGCTGGATGATTTTGATAGGGTGAGAGCCGGATCAAATTCGATCCCCACCACATTGCGTATTTGGAAAAACTTCCACTCCGGCAAGCATTTGTTGCCCCATGCCCTATGTCCCAATAAACTATAGGCCTTGGCTTTGTCCCAGGGTTTGTGTCCTTTTGTTTTTGTAATGACATACGGTTAGGCACTAACCCCAATTAGTGTGATGGTATCTGCTCAAGTTAGGGGATGGGTGGATATATCCATCGCACCCTTTCAGGATTGGATCTTGAACCATTGGTGTGGTGTAACACTCACAACCAACGGGATAGGGCGAGGCGGGGTGGGGTAGTTTTCAACCTCCCCGGCCCAGACCTGATTATAAAGCCACCCCGCCCCATCCCGAATGGGGCTTATATATGGTGAAACCAGCCTCACCCCGCTTATAAAATGCCCACCCCGGCCTTGCCCCGCCCCTAAGGCCTTATATATATATATTTTAATTAAAGTGATTCCTGGGTGGGATGGGGCAGGGCGGGATATACTAAAACCGCCCCTGCCCTACCCCAAAACCGAGTTAGGTTTTTTTTTTTTTATACTATCCCCGTCCCGCGGGGAGGGGCGAGGCGGGGCTTATTGCCATCCCTAGGGACAAGCGGTTTTTTTTTGGTAAAACTCAAATCATACTACAAGGCAATGACAAGGAAATACTCACTAGGGAAAAGCTTGCTTCCCGGGTTTTTGTCCTTTTGAGGGTGAGAGAGTTGACATGTCCAACAATTTACTAACATTACATAAATGATGGAAAAGAAAAGAAAAGAAAATAATGTAATGTTGCCTGCCAAAATCTTTCCCTACATTTCTATTTTATCCTTTTCCTCAAGAATCTTTTTAAAGAGATTGTTCGGATTAATTATTCGACGATGCTAGCATTTTTCACATGCTTTTAATCACTCTACTTTAGGAAATAAGACAGACTACTTTATGTATCCAGTTCATTTGAAAATGATTTGTCATGTTACCTAAAGTGGGGGTGATTAAGGGTAGCATTCCCTTAATGAAGAGTGTTAGCCTTAGTGGCACAATTTGTTTTTTTTCAAACTCTCATGATGGGTGTAACAACTGGTGTTGATACCCCTTTAATAGGTTTAAAAAACAAAAAAAAATTCAAAAAACAATTTAATGCCTATTCCGATTCTTAAGGTAACAAGTAAAAGTAGCAACACTTATCTCTACCACCATGAGAATTTCGAAATATGCAATTGGGGTTAGCATTTCTCTTCCTCTAATTAGTTTTATGAATTCTCAACTTGAGCCCACAAGCCGCCACACCAGGTAAGTTCAGGTAAACCCGTGTGGGGCTGACCCCAAAGGGAGATTGAGAAATGGAACCCAGGACCTCCCACTGGGGGAAAAGGCCCAGAATCCTCTAGTCCTCCCCTTTGGGGTTTAAAAGACCCTTTTTTTTTGTTTGTGTATTCCCTCCAAAGGCCCTTGCATTTATTGTGTTTGAAAGAGCTCCTAATATTTCAATGGGCAAAATAGTTTCGTACGTTTATTTGACGAGAAAATAGTGGAAGGAAAGACATGAAAGAAAAAAAAAACTTAATTTTTCTCTCTAAATAATCATCAAATATGGAGGAAGATTTTGGTAGAAAGCTTGTCACTAATAAGAGTGTTTCTTGCACACCAAACGCAAAAAAAGTGCAAGAAAACTCATTTTTCTTTTTTACTTTCTTGCCAAAGAACACACCTTTTGTGTATTCCCCAAAATGCCTTTGCATTTATAGTGTTAAAAAAAACACTCTCAATATCTTGTGAAACATGACCTCCTATTCAAATTTAAACTCTTTGTAAAATGGGAGTTTATTTATTGGTCATAAAAATGGGTGTTTATTGATATAATTAGATTCTTGAATCTCTCTTAGGAAGCAATTGTCCACATTGGAACTATGGTAAGGAAATTAGTACCAGCCGCGCGCTAGGCGTACGTCACACTCAAGTGAGAAAACGAACTTGCGAGCAAGTAACCCCTCAAGCTAGGATTGTAAAGATTGTGCCTTTCATTTGAGAGAGATCTATTAAGACTCCCAATCGATTGATAGAAAATTTTCTCAGTACCATGAGGCAGATCAATTGCTTCCAACCCAAGACCTTCGTACGACCTATGGAATACATTATACATTGCTCGGACAAGGTATTAATGTAGAGATATCTATGGCCACGCCCTTCCCATGTCTAATCAACTAATGTTTCAAGCTGTGTTTTAGACCTAGGCCAAACCTTATTACATCCCAGTCTCTACACTCTTTAGTTATGTATCAGTACTTTGATTCGGCCGGCCTAAGCCTGCTTAGGACTTATTGTCTTGAAAGGACATCAAATTCCATCAATGGCTAAGAATTTTGCTAAGTATACTCACATTTCTTAAAAGTCTTTTGAATGATAAAATAAATGACTTTGGTAGGCCATGACTATGATGAAAAAGAAAGGTGGTGTTAGTACAGCCCATTCTTTGACGAGTGTATGCCATTATTGAGAAAAAGTGGAAACACCTATACGGAACACAAGGACAGTAATTCCTCTGCCCCTTCACTCTTCTCGGGATCGCCCTTTCTAGAAATGGTGCCCAAAAGGTTCATTTTCGGTTCGGTCGGCTTATCGTCGGCTCTTGTTCGGCCACATTCTAGGATATGAGTCCTTCCCACCCTCTAGTCTAGTCCCTAGGGCCTTTTGGTGATGGTTATGGTCTAGCATTCTTCGGCCTCAATTCAAATACTTTTTATGGCAAACATTTCTCAATGCCCTTCCGGTTCGGGCAGATTTGTTTTATCGGCATATTATCTCCTTGGATATTTGCCCTCAATGTCAATCTGGTAGTGAAACTGCATGACATCTTTTTGCTCAATGTCCAGTTACAGCCAGATTATGGTTTGCTTCCTCTCTATCTATCCGCTCACAAGACCTAACATTTCCAACCCTTTTGGAATGGGCCTGTTATTGGTATTAACTTTACAAGGATGTCAAAGATGAGTCCCTGCATACTGGTTTCAATTTGTGGGTATTGCCCCTTTGGTATATATGGCAAGGCCGCAATGAGGTTATTTTCAACAATGCTTCTTTTCAGTTGAATGCTATTATGTGTAAAGCTTATAAGCTTTTAGCTCAGTTATCTCCTTTATCTTCAGTTGGACTTGATATATCAGCAGGAAGAGGTGGAGAGGTCCAACTCCAAGCCATCCAGCAGCACCCTTCTATCAACCCAGATTGCCGACTTGCTTCCAGATTTCCTCGTAGAGGATTCGTCTTCCAGGTGGACGGAGCAGTAAATCATCAACTCCATTGTGTGGCAGCTGCTTGTCTAGGCTGGGACTTGGATGATCAAATGGTGGGTGAAGCCTCTTTTCGTGGTGCGGGATCACATCCTTTGGTGGCAGAAATTTTAGCAATTTGTTTGGGTGTTTTGATGGCGTTTCGTTGGCGAATTTCGCATGTTTCCATTTTGTCAGATGCGAAGTTGTGATAGAAGCTATTACCTCAAGTGATCATGCCATTATGACGATAGGAAATTTTGTTCTCGATGTGATCCAGCTGATTCAAAACTTTCATCTTCAAGGACCCGAATTTAGCCTTTCTCTTGTATATAACCCTAGACAGGGTACTATGTGTGCTCATAAGCTGGCTAGAGCTTCTGCTCGTGCTTGTAAATATGGTCTGTTTTCAGGGCTCCGCCTTGTGGTTGAATATAAGTCTGGTTTGCCAAAAAAAAAGGACCGTAATTCCTCTCCCCCCGCTCGTTGTCTCCTACTAAACCCAGGCAACTCCATTTCTATACCTCAAATGAGTTTTTTTTTAATGGAAAATAGTCACCTCCTCGGGCCGAGGAGGTGACTTACTGTCTCGCCCCCCCCCCTTTTTAGGGCCACGTGTCCCCTTTTCTCTCCCATTAACTGTGGTTAAGATTCAGTCAACCCTAGGGTTCACACATCTTCCCTTGATTTTTAGAAAAAATTATTAAAAAAAAATTAACAGCTAAGAGTTGGTTAATTTTTTAACCATTCCAAGTGCTTGTGAGAGCGAGGAGGAATAGTCCCCTCCCCTCCCCGAGGAGGTGACCATCCGTGAATAAATTTCAGCCCCCGACGAGCAATCACACTCCATTGTCAGGAATGATTCCTGCTATCTCCAAAGGCCTTCAAGATGAACGCATATGCATTGACTATAGCGTCTAGTGCGTGGCCTTTGATTAAGGCCTCTCCACAGCCCACTGATGTCCCTTCCCCTTGTTGACCACCCTTCAGGATTTATCCGGGCTTAACAGGTTGTGTGGTATAAGGGGATCTGCAAGACCCGAGGGACTTAGTCGGGTGCCCTAAGAGGCCCGGATACCCTCATTCCAAAAAAAATGTTGGTCAAGATGAAAGAAAGGAAGAAGAAGACAATAAGGGTGTGTTCTTTTGTTGGAGCTCTAAAAACACACAACTTTAAAAACCACGAACTTTACAAAATCCGAGTTTTCATAAGCTTGAGCATTTGATGCATTGTGTTCTTTTGTACTTGAGACTTTATGTGTGAATTACCGAGACTTTGTGAGTGAATGTCTAGGACTTTAAATATTAACTTCTTTTAAAGCGAAACAAATCATGGAACTTTGAGATGAATTTTCTTAAAACCATAATCGGTGGCAAAAATAATAACATATTCTAATGAGCAGCAAAAGGAGAGCTGTTTATTTCAAACACAAACCATCTTTTTTGCTTTTCGATAGAAAACCACAAATTCACAGTACAAGGTAACACCAAAATATCGAAGGACATGGTAAGACTTTATTGAAGAATTTGAGCTTCTCCTGAAACCTCAATGTACAATAAACAAAACCAAACCGTGAACTTCAAACCTCATGAATACCTAATGGGGAAAACCCATTCGAAATTTCTCAATATTCAAGCATCTAAGGTAATCCTCAAAAGTTTTATTGCATTGTATGTTGAATTTCAGTGGGTTGTTTAGGTAATCCTCAAAGTTTAGAAGTCCACTGAACTTGCTCTATTAATCTCAATGATAAGACAATGGAGATGGGTGAATCTGATGCCCTAATGATTTGCCTTCGAATGTTCTCTTCTGGAATATCTCTAAGAGGCATGAGAAAAAATTCCTAGCTACTTACTAAGGCATTATTGCATCCCACACTGATGTAAGCCTCTTGGTTGTAAAATTACAACAAAAATTAGTGCAGCCTATTTTCCTTAATTTATTTGTGAATCCATTAATTTTCATTTCTTGCCTTTGTGATACACGAATCTGATTTTGCAAGATGAATCTTTTTATTTATTCACTGAACAAACTGTCTTTTAACTGTTCGTTAGGTTCTTGGATTTAGATATGTATATTCACGATTTGGTTACCATATAAAAACAATGACATTGACAGTGCTCTAACATCGGTACAATGTTGAAAATGCTAGATAAGTTGCATTTGTTTTTGCCAATGTGAACTCTCCTTGTTGGATCTCTGCAATGATGAAGTAGCTGAATTTATGTCTGGACATATGAGACTTGTCTATGATTGGATATGCTTATTATTCTGAGCAGAGCAATATACGTTTGGTGAATTAAAGTTATTGTGGAACTTGTTTGAAAAATATCAAGAAGATAACAATCGAACTATATCAAGTACTAATCAATTCTGTAGTTACTGTAACAAATTCGTCCTTAATTTATCGAATTTGAATTCTGCAACAGTATACTATATCCAGTATAGTTTCCAAAACCTTATGTAACATTCGACAAACACTTAATAATCATATGCAGAAACTCAAATCTGATCTGACCAGTAGTTACTGTAACACTATAGTGTTTACTAGTAATTCTTTTGAAAATCTGTAGCCGCAAATAACAACAACCAGCAAATAATGATCTGCAAAACAAATGAAGAGAGAAATATGTTTGGGGTAGAAATAATTCGTTAGAAGGAAAGTTGAGGCGTGGTCACGACCACTGTCCTTGAAATCGATTTCGTTCCCACAGATTTATTCTCTGATGCAGTTGGGTAGATGGCGCCCAATCTCCAGGATTCAACAGCCGTTCTTTGTTAATCTTGCACTTGAAATAACAAAGACAAACGAACTTGTATTGAGATGATTTTGCCCAAATAATATCAAGAAAATTTCTGTTTTTTCAGAAAAGATAAACCCAGAATTTTTGATACTCTAATCCATATATGTTTCATGTTGAAGACGAAGATTGGTTAGGCTTAAATAAGTTTAACCATCCCAAAGGATTATAAAAAATTTAATGAGATATTAATCTTCCAAAACTAATACGAACCAAAAAAAGAAAGAAAATAAACAAATAAACCGATGAGGCACGTACCTCTCGATCCTATTGAATTCTCCAACGAATCTACACAATCAATTCCCCAAAATGAATTGTAAAAGAATTGAATAGCAGTTAAGAATTGCTTTATATTGATTTCTAAATGAGAGCTTTAACAAAGTAGGAAGAAGAGAAGAATAGAAAGGGACGAAGACTGTTCTGAGAAATTAGGAAACTCTCTTTTGAGATTTGATCCTATGTTTCTCACACTTTAAGAAATAAGGATACTAGAGTTATGATACGGTGCTTCTCATAATAGGATTTGTTTTTCGTTTTCATCTTAAAATAGTAAATGCAACAATCCCCCACAAAAAACAAAAACACGAAATAATAAAAAATTATTTGGACAAAGAAAAATAGAATGCATTGGTATCTTTGAATCAATACTTAGTATAGGCAAAGCATGACTTACAAGTATTTGGTGAAATTATTTCTTGACCCTTATACTGTTATTGTAAATCGGCTGTATTTGCCACACACACTCTATTTAAATAAACATATAAGTTCTATTGATTTGGCATTTTTCGGTCGTGCGCCCTATGGGATATTCATGAGTGCTTTAGAGAATTTTGCCTAAATTCTCATAAGAAGCGGCCCCACTTCTACATCCATATAGGTGAATCCATCAAGTGTGTACTGTAACTAGACACACTACCTATAAAGGATATGGATACATTAAGAGTTCAACTCAACCTTACACTGTTACAGCTAGCACTATCTACACCATAGGGAGAGACTATCAAATTTGATAGTGCTCTCAATCGAATGGTCCAGTGACTTGTTTTTACCCATTGAACCTACTTTATAGGATCTCCATTCACATAAGTTGGGTTTCCATCACTTCCATTCATGTAATAGGCATGAGTCCCATACCCCTTGATGTCTCATTCACTAACTTTTTAACTAGTGGATCTGCCAAATTCTTTATAGATTTTACGAAGTCTAATGCTATGACTCCGTCTCCAATTAGCTGCTTTACAATATTATGTCTTAGGCGTATATGCCTATTTTTACCATTATATATTTTGTTTTTAGCTCGAGCTATAACAGCTTGACAGTCACAATGCAATGAAATTTCAGGTACTGGTTTAGTCCACAATAGTATATCTGATAATAGATTTTTAAGCCATTCAGCTTCTACTCCTGCCTTTTCTAAGGCAATAAATTCTGATTCCATGGTGGATCGAGCTATGCATGTCTGCTTGGTAGATTTCCAAGAGACTGCTGCTCCACCTAAAGTAAATATATATCCACTCGTGGATTTAGTCTCATCTGAATCTGATCCAGTTAGCATTTGTGTACCCTTCTAGTACAGCAGGATATCCTACAAAGTGTAGGCGAAAATCAATTGTTCCTTTATGATATTTAAGGACCTTCATTAAAGCGATCCAATGATCTTGACCAGGGTTATGAGTATATCTACTCAACCTCCCTACTGCATATGTAATATCTGGTCTGGTACAGTTCATTAAGAACATCAAACTTCCTATGACTCTAGAGTATTCTAATTGTGATACACTATCACCCACATTCTTACTTAAATGTATATTAGAGTCGTAAGGAGTTTTTATAGGAACACTATCATACTTATCAAATTTCTTTAGAATTTTTTCTACATAATGAGATTGAGATAATATAAGACTCTTAGATGTCTTAGATATCTTAATTCCCAAAATTAAATCTGCTTCTCCCATATATTTCATTTCGAAATGAGAAGATAGAAATTTCTTGGTTGAATTAACAACTTTTAAGTTGGTTCCAAAAATTAACATATCGTCTACATATAGACATATAATTACATCAATTTTATCTATAAACTTACTATATATACACCTATCAGAATCATTAACATACTTATTTGTTAATAAGACTTTATTAAATTTTTCATTCCACTGCTTAGGTAATTGTTTTAGTCTATATAAAGACCTTGTAAGTTTACAGACCTTATGTTCTTGACCTGGAACTTTATATCCTTCTGGTTGATTCATATATATTTCTTCTTCTAATTCGCCATTTAAAAATGTAGTTTTAATATTCATTTGATGGATTATCAAATTATAAATAGATGCAGCCTCACTAGTATTTCCAATTGGAAAACGGTCACCTCCTCAGGCTGAGGAGGTGAGTTACCGCCTGGTCCCCTTTTTTTGAGTCATGTGTCCGCTTTTTACTTCAATTAACTGTGGTTAAGAGTCGGTCACCCTAAGGTTCATACATCTACCATTGGTTTTTAGAAAAAAAATATTTTAAAAAAATTAACCATAGAAAGTGGTTAATTTTTTTACCATAGTTCAAAGGGTTTGCGAGAGCGAGGAGGATCGGGACGAGGAAGTGGGTATTCCTCTTTCCAATTTAAGATGAAACATGAATGTGAACTCAAGGAAGCGTACTTGCATTTCATGATGACTACCAGGGCTTTTGATAATCATACTCCTTCACTTGACAAAAAAAAAAATTATGCGGATTTTATTTATTTATTTATTTGGTGAGCCCCACAAGGACTTAGTTATCATATCATTTACCTACCTCGGGGACAGTGGAACTCTTGCAACTCTTACCGTCTTACCCCCCCCTACCACTCACGCAAGAGGCGGGGTGTTATGGAAGGTTTTTAATTATGAGGAGTACACTTAGCATTTCTCAAATCAAATTTCCAAGCTTGTAGACTCTACGATCTCTTGTGATGTAAGCTTCGGTCTATTTAAGCTTGAATTTCCGGAGCTCATCACAGCTATACCACTGCTTATGGCTACTTGAAACCCTCAAGTAGTCATATAAACTCACTCACTCACTCACTCACTCACTCTCTCTCTCTCTCTCTCTCTCTCACACACACACACACACTCACTCACTCACTCACTCACTCTCTCTCTCTCTCTCTCTCTCTCTCTCTCTCTCTCTCTCTCTCTCTCTCTCTCTCTCTCTCGATATGGCAGACCGGGAAAGTGAAAATAACGCCGTCTATGGCGCACCTGAGAATCCCATTCCGGCGTTTGGGACTCCGGAGAAGCGCCCTCCAAGAAACAAGTTTGCTTTTGCTTGTGCGATTTTAGCGTCCATGACTTCAATTCTTCTGGGTTATGGTGAGCATCTCTTTTATTGTCGAGGATTAGATTTTGGTTATTGAATTTTTCATGATTGTTTTTTTTTCTCTTTCAAGAACTTATTGGGTTTTCTATTTTGTTTTTTTTGGTTGATAAAGGTTATCTTAATCTTAAGGAATATTAGGTTGTAATTACCCATTTAAACTCTAATTTATTTATTTATTTATTTTTCCTGTTTTTTGCTCAGATATTGGGGTGATGAGCGGAGCTGTAATTTTCATCCAAGATGACCTAAAGATAAGCGATAAAGAGGTTGAAATCCTCGTCGGAATTCTAAACCTCTATTGTCTTGGTGGTTCATTTGCAGCGGGAAGAACATCAGATTGGATTGGACGTCGATACACGATCGTCTTCGCTGCCGTGTTCTTTTTCCTAGGTTCTCTCATGATGGGTCTCGCTCCAAATTATGCCTTCCTCATGGTCGCCCGATTTGTCGCCGGAATCGGCGTCGGCTACGGCGCCATGATCGCTCCGGTCTACACTGCCGAGATCTCACCGGCCTCTTCTCGAGGCTTTCTAGCATCCTTCCCTGAAGTCTTCATCAACGCCGGAATCTTACTGGGCTATGTCTCCAACTACGCCTTCTCTAAACTCCCAGAACACCTCAGCTGGCGACTCATGCTCGGAGTGGGAGTGATTCCTTCCGTGTTCTTCGCTTTCGTTGTACTCACCATGCCCGAGTCACCGCGTTGGCTCGTCATGCATGGCCGACTCGGCGACGCTAAACGGGTACTTGACAGAACCTCGGATTCTAAAGCAGAAGCCGAGTTAAGACTCGCCGATATAAAAATGGCTGCCGGAATACCAGAGAATTGCACCGACGATGTCGTACCGGTACTAAAACGCAGCCACGGCGAGGGTGTATGGAGGGATCTTATCCTCCGTCCAACACCGGCCGTTCGAAGAGTTTTAATCGCAGCCGTCGGTATACATTTCTTCCAGCAGTCCTCCGGAATAGACGCTGTAGTGTTGTACAGCCCAAGAATCTTCGAGAAGGCCGGAATCAAGAAGAAGAGCGATTTATTATTAGCAACGATGGCAGTAGGATTCACCAAGACAGCTTTCATCTTGGTTGCTACTTTCTTACTGGACAGAATCGGACGGCGACCGTTGCTTCTCAGCAGCGTTGCCGGTATGATCCTGTCCCTCGCCGGTCTAGGCTTCTCTTTAACGATCATCGACCATGCCGGTGATAAGAAGCTGATGTGGGCCATAGCTCTCTGTATTTCAACGGTGCTATCCTTCGTTGCGTCTTTCTCGATTGGGATGGGGCCCATCGCGAATGTGTACAGCTCGGAGATCTTCCCGTTGAGATTGCGGGCCCAGGGTATGAGCATTGGAATAGCAATGAATCGCGTTACAAGCGGAGTTCTCACGATGTCCTTCATATCACTGTACAAGGCCATCACTATCGGTGGGGCCTTTTTCCTTTTCTCGGGAATAGCATCAGTCGCGTGGGTGTTCTTTTATACGTTCCTACCGGAAACACGGGGGAAAACCCTCGAAGAGATGGAGGCCTTGTTTGCGGATTTCAAGTGGAGATCGTCCTTTAAGAGGAACAGCAACAAAGAAGAGACGAGTTCGGATGGGCAACAGCACTTGCTGTTGTGCTGTTGCCCCCTCTGAAAAATGAGGCCCCACTGATGATTGATGTGGGACCATCCTTATTCGGATGGGATGATGTATTTTAAATGATATGTTCGTAAATTAACCCGAAAACAGCCTATGTAATTTCTAATTACCTTTCAGACCTCTTCGCCAGATCACATGTCCCTTGTTTCTTCAGCAATCCGAATATTGTTACCCCGTTGTAGTCTATCAAGAGGTGGTTGGTGGACGAACCTCCTTGCCCACACGCATCTTCTTATCTTCTTTGATTTGGTGGTTGCTAAGTTTATAATATATTTTAAGAATCCGCTTGTTAGCTCTACTTTCAACGACTTTCAAGTAGGCGGTAAATGGAGCGGATTCACAGTGGATGACGATATATCTGAATTTGCATCTGATTTTATATCCGGATATCCGAATCCGAATAAATTTCAGCGGACAGTAAAATATGATATTTGTATCCGAACTCGATTAAAATATCCAGATTAAGATAGTATCTAAATTATCCAATTATTTTTAAAATATTTTAAAATTTATAAACTAATATTTTAAAAATATAAAAATATAAATTTTTTTATTTTTATTAAAAAAATATATTTTAAAGGTTATATGAATTTAACAAAATTAAAATATATTATTTATATATATTTTATAATCGGACGGATATTAATTGGATAAGATAAATTAGTATCTGAATCCGTATTCGATTATGAACAAATAATATTTTTCTATCTGAATTCACTCTGCCGGATACCTGTTCGAATAATTACCTAACTAAATGGATTCAGATAGCCATGTGTCCCTTTTGACACCCCTTAAGTGTGTTAAGATTCACCCACCACTACGGTTCACCCACCCACCATCCTTGTTTTTTTTATAAAAATATTAATTCTTTTTAAAAATATTTTAATTTTAAAAAAACATTAAAACCCGTATTTTAATTTTTAAAAAAGAATTAATATTTTTTTACAAAAAACAAAGATGGTGGGTGAACCCTAAGGGTGGGTGAATCTTAACCACAATTAAGGGTGTCCAAAAGGACATGTGGCTACCTTAAGGGGTGATAAGATAATCAAATTTGCCAAATCGGGTTTGTAAGCACCCAATTTTTACACCCTGCTCAACCCTGGTTAACCCCTGTTAATCGTAGTTATTCTCGGCTAAACCCTAGTAGCCCTAGGTAGACCATAAGCCTAACCCTAGTCTAAACCATAGGCTAAAGCCTCATGGGATCAAGGCCCGTTTCAAGGTCCATTTCATTTTGAAGTTCAAAAAAAGATAATAAATTTAAACCTTTTTTGGCCCAAGCATGGGCTCACTAAGCCCAAGTGGGACCTACATTACCTCATTCAAAATTCAAATTTTTTAGGGCAAGATTTTGTTTTGCCTTCCCCACATGTATGGTGGTTGGGCCCAAAATGGATAATCAAAACAAAAAAAAAATGAAAAAATATATATAACAACAAAAAAAATTTAAAAAAAAAAAATTGAAAAAAAAAAGAAAAAAGAAAAAAAGGAGGGGTTTGAAAATGTGGGCACCAACTCATGTGGCAGGGCCCACAAGTGGGTTGGGTCCAAATGAACAAACAACAAAAAAAAATGATTTTTTAAAAACAACTATCCATCGTCCCTGTCACTGGGACGGGCGTACCAGCCCACTGAACCAGCCTGGCCTGCTGCTCCCCTGCGTCTTCCAAACTTGTCTCCCACGCCTAGGTACCCTTATCCTTATCCACCACATTCCTACTCTCCTTTAAAAAGCCCCACCGAAATACTGTTTGGGAGGAAGGATTTTGAAACAAAAAAAAAACGAGTGGAGGTTGAACCAGTCCACCCCCACCTTCTGTCCCCCACTCCACTCCACCGTAGACGATCCCTAGGCCTACTAGGAGTTTCCCACCTTCTCCCTTCCCCTATTTAATCCTACGGAGCCACTGTTGCAAAGGAGAGAGTTTTTAAAAAAAAAACCACAGTAGAGTTCCTCCCATTGCGGGAACCGAACCAGCCCAATTCCCCATCCTCTACAACCTCAATTTTTAGTCTAGACGAACCTCTCAGACTCTCAGCCATCTCACTCAGCAGTTCCAACCTTGTCCTCCACCTCCATACAAGGCCACTGTCCCAAACCGTAAAAAAAAAAAATATATAAATAACCCAGCTGGACTGCGGCCAGACCGAGTACAACCTTCTTCACCCTCAAAGCGTCTCCGGATTTTCCAAGGGTCCCCAGACCCCTCCTTGCAGTTCCCTAGCTCTCCACAGCAATGTCCAGTAGTGGCACCGCCTTGCCAAGCCGAACGGAAATGGGTATAACCCCCTCCCCCATTCTCTTTTGTTCTACTGTTATTACCTTTGTAAGGGAACCCTAGTCTCATTCCAGGGGTTCCCACACTACAAAATTTCAGACTTTTAACGGCGTTTTTAAATCATCGTGAAAAACCCCAAAAAAACGCCGTTATAGTCAATAACGGCGTTTCAAACCAAACGCCGTTATTGCTCGCGTCGGGGAAGGTAAAGGCGGCATTTATCTTGACGGCACTTTAAAAACGCCGTTATATGTCACTCTATGACGGCGTTTTGAGAAACGCCGTAATAGACTCACCTTTGACGGCATTTATATAAATGCCGTTATAGACTCACCTTTGACGGCATTCATATAAATGCCGTTATAGACTTACCTTTGACGGCGTTTATATAAATGCCGTCATAGACCAAATCTTTGGCGGCTTTTGTAGAAACGCCGTCATAGACGAATCATTTAATGGCGTTTCATAAACGCCGTTATAATCACCAATATCAATTATGGCATTTCCCAAATGCCGCAAATAGTCATGGCATAAAAAAAAATGAAAATATTTTTTTCAATTTTTTTTAACCTGTTTTGTACCTGTCAATAATATAAATATTTTTTTACCTGTTTTGTACCTGTCAACAATATAAATATTTCTTTTACCTGTGTTGTACCTGTCAACAATATAAAATAAACAAAATCTTGTCCATAATGACATTATATATAAAAAGAAATTTTTTACATGAAAATCAGTATAAAATAAATACATCCAATCACAGGTGCCCATCATAATGTAATAATACAATACACATGTCCATAAAAAAGTGTCAATAAATCGTAAATCTAACTATCTTTATCTCGCTGGTTCCCTCCCGCACCTCTAAAACTCGACAAGTGTGTGCTCTCTGCTCCCTCCTACAACACAATTAAATGAAATTATTTATTAGAATATTGAAATGATAAAATTTACAGATTTCATAATTAATATGCAAAGAAAGTTCAATCACTAACATGCATGCAAACTTATCACTAACTGCACAACACACCAAATCCTAACCGGATCTCGGTTTTCGATGTCGTTTCTTCTAACGCATGTATTTTAATACAACCTAAGTGTGGAAATTGGTTTCGAATGAGGTGAAGGATGTCGTTTCTTCAAAAGGCCGGCCACATAGAGAGTTCAGTTACCCTACCAACACATTGTGGAGGATGTTGTCAATTTCTATTTGTAGGTGCAATTGGAAGGAAAGGAAAATCAGAATTTTTTTTAAGAGATATCTGAATCTGTCACTCTATATTTTGTCTTCATGATCAAGGACTTCAATGATCCAATAATTGTCAAATTTTGTTGTAACTGGGTATCTTGGTTTCAGTCGTGATCTTTTCGGGCAGCTTTGGCTGCACCATGACACCATCCCTTGGCCAGCTTTCTATTTTGTATGCAAGGCTCACCCTTTTTTCTCTCTCTCAATACAATTACTTAACCAGTAAAAAAATAATGCTCCTAGAGGAAAATATTCCATAATAAAAAATAAAAGCATTATTGAAAGCAGTGTATTACAATGAATAAAGTAAAAGTTTCAATTAGGGAAAGAAAAATACAAGAGCCACCTGAAGATAGGATCAGAAAAAATTAACATATTGAAGTAGAAAGAGAAGCAATCATAAAATAACAATGACTAATAACATGAGTAACGAATTATTTTTCTGATAGTTATTGTAATTTGTAAGACATATACACATGAATGCTTTCTTAAATAAAATAAATTGCACACAAAAGAAAATCAATGAAAAGTTCAGATTTGGCTTATTTGTCGGACACAAAGTAAGATTAATTATTGCTTCCCTCCGTCCCTCGGACAAAGTAAGATTATTTATTGCTCAGTGGTGTGCTTTTTTTGGATTTCGTGGGGGGTCATTCTAGGTCTTTGATTTGTCATTTAATTACATTCATGTGCTGCTTGCAAAGAATATCATTTTCCAATCATTATAAGTAAAAAAAATAAAAATAAATAAGTAACGAACAACATATTTGAAGATTGTGCTCTTACTCTATATATTTTGTGACTTTATCGCAGTTAATCAACACATAACGATGTGCCTGTTGCCATTCCAAGTCACTTAAGATATATGGCTCTGCACTACCTATTACACTTTCATCGTCATTCCTCATCGGCCTGTTTAATCTCAATTCCATATTATTTAGATACCTGGAGCAGAATGTCATGCATTCTTCTGCCAAGTACCCTTCTGCAATGGAACCCTCTGGTCGGGCTCGATTGCGCACATAAGACTTCAGTGTATATAAGTACCTATATGAATTAAATTTTGTTAAGATAAGAGAAATTCTCGATAACAAGAAATTTGAACACTACTATAAAATTATAATTGAAGGCATACCTTTCGATAGGATACATCCACCGGTATTGTACAGGTCCACCTAGTCTTGCCTCTGTAGCCAGGTGTATAGGCAAGTGCACCATAATATCAAAGAAAGTCGGTGGGAAACTTTTCTCTAAATAACAAAGTTTAAGTGCAATTTTCTCCTCTAACTGTCTCAAATCCTCCACTTGACAGACTTTTGAACATATACCAAGAAAGAAGTTGCTCAATTCAATTAAGACTGAAGTTACATTATTCGGCAATGTTTTCCTCACAGCCAGTGGTAGGAATTGTTGCATTATAACATGAGAGTCGTGACTCTTTAGTCCATAAATTTCACGCTCTTTGATATTGACATGTCTTGCAATATTTGACGAGTAACTATCTGGAACCTTCACACTCTTCAAAACTTTACAAAACAACTTTTTCTCATTCTTGTCCATCGAAAAGCATGCAGGGGGCAGATAAACTTTGCTTCTGCCAGGCAGCAACTGAGGGTGAAGTGCATGCCGGATTCCCATTTCAACCAAGTCGTTACGCGCTTTTAAACCATCCTTAGATTTTCCTTCCAAACCCAACAAAGTCCTAATCACATTGTCGCATACATTTTTCTCAATATGCATTACATCAAGGTTGTGCCTCAACAAATTGTGCTCCCAGTATGGCAACTCGAAGAATATACTCTTTTTCTTCCAATTATACGGTATATCCTCATGGCCCGTCTGCCTTCGTCCTGTTTGCCCAGTCTGCTTACCAAGGGAGAAAGGAATACCCTCCAACTGACACAACACATCAGACCCAGAGATTGGAGTTGAAGCACATCTGAACTCTGTAGTGCCATCGAAAGAGTTTCTATTCCTCCGAAACTTGTGATCCGGCTTTAAGAAACGACGGTGCCCCATGTAACATTGCTTCTTGCTCTTAAACAAGTGTCGGCTACAAGTGTCCTTATGGCATGAAGGGCATGCCAACTTTCCTTTCGTGCTCCAACCTGACAACATGGCATACCCTGGGAAGTCACTAATGGTCCAGAGCAATGCCGCACGCATTACAAATGTCTCATTCTTTGACGCATCATAAGTTGTCAACCCATTCTCCCACAAGTCCTTCAACTCCTCAACTAGAGGCCTCATGTAAACATCAATTGCATTTCCTGGCCCAGAGGGACCGGGAATAAGCAAGGACAGAATGAAGTTTGGCTGCTTCATACACATCCACGGTGGCAAGTTATAGGGAATAAGAACCACGGGCTATGTGTTGTGAGCAATACTCATCGTCCTAAATGGATTGAAGCCATCACTTGCCAACCCAAGCCTGACATTGCGAGCATTTGAAGCGAACAAAGGATACTTTTTATCCAAATTTTCCCAAGCCGGTGAGTCTGCAGGATGCCTTAACATCCCATCCTTAGTTCGATCCTCATCATGCCATCTCATTTCAGTAGCAGTCTTGGATGACATGAACAACCTTTGTAACCTGGGTTTTAATGGGAAGTGACGCAAAATCTTTGCCGGAGTTTTCTTCTTGCCTTCTGCTTGATCATCTCCTGCCTTCCATCTTGATTCACCACACATGTCACATGTTTGCTTTTTTGCAGACTCTTTCCAGTAAAGCATGCAATCATTAGGACATGCATCAATTTTATCATAGTTAAGCCCCAAATCTGACATTACCTTTTTTGTCTGAAAGTAAGTATCTGGTAGTGTTGAACCCTCAGGGAGTACTTCCCTCAACAACTCAAGCAACATAGTGAATGACTTATTGCTCCATCCACTAAGACACTTAATGTGATATAATCTTACGATGAAAGACAACTTGGTGTGTTTCGTACATGCTGGATACAAAGGCTGTCCCGCATCCCTTATCAATTGGAAAAATCTATCAGACTCAGGATTGGAATCCCGACTACTAGTAGCCTCATCTTGGTTTGGGACCCCGAACACATCGTGCACCATATCTTCCATCTCATTAGCTCTGTCTTGCACATAAGGATTTTGAGAAACTTGGACAGCGGGTGTGTGTTGCAATATGTCTTTCCCGTGATAAAACCAGATTTTATAATTCAAGTCGAATCCATTACATATCATATGGTCGAAAGCTGTAAGTCTATCTTGGTAAACCACATTGTTGCATTTGGGACACAGACACTTTATACTGCCATTGTTATTAGTCGCTCCACGAGCTAATGCAAACTGTATAAACTGCTTTACCCCTTCTATATATTCCTTTGACATCCTATGTAATACAACAATTGCATTCACAATTGCTTAGATACTAACAATACATAATTAATTTGATACTTCATAAAAACTTATAGATAAAAGTACCTTGACATTCCAATCCAACTCTTATCCATGAGTTATAAGATTAGATTTATAAGTCCGTCTTCGTTTGTTATTCTGAGAAATAACAAAAGTTTATCACATCAGTAAGTTTTAATAAAACATGTGTCAACTAACTTGACCATCTACACAATCATATATATGCATGCATGCTCCTATCATCATCAACTCCTCTTCTAATGGGTGGGGTGTTCCTATCCCATTCAGGAATGCATAATCCCCAGAAGTCAATAGCTCAAGTGTTTTGTTCCAATTCAAGGAAATTTCGGCAGCATTTCTCTATGATTCTCCAAGTACACGACTTAGACTAGGGGCAAGCATGCATGCCACATTGTCTAAGTATGTACCCAGAGAACAAGAGAAACGACTGACAAAATTTTCCTCAATTTGGACCAACCATGAGCAACTGACTACACTGGAGATTATGCATTCTCAAACTGTCCAACCGGACAATTCAAGAATCATATACAGACAAATACATTTTATCACAAACAAGACCGAAAAGTTGTTAACCAGCATTTAGCCTCGCAAGAGAACTAAACGTCATAGTTTACAACTAATCCGTCCAAATAAGTGATACAAGAAATGCACTTGTCACACAATGATTCTTGAACGGGAGATCTAAGGTTTAATGCATGCATGAGTATGAACTTAAGCCAACACAGTCAATACTTAGTAAATAAACACTTTTAATTAGCAGTTTAAACATTTAACATAGACCACAAGGTAGAAGTTATACGACGACTAATACTCGCAACTATTTAGTACCTACATGAATTCATATTTAGTAATTGATAATGCACTAAATAGGCAATCTGTAAATTATACATTCCTAATTGACAAAGATTCACACAACTATTTAGTAACTCGAACAATTTTTATTTTTTAAGAAAGCAAAGATTCACACAAACCAACTGGAAACCCTAGGGGTGGGTGAACCTTACCCACGGTTAAGGGGTGTCAAAGGAGACATGTGGCAACCTCTAGCGGTGATAACCGGATTTGCCATGAATGCGAGTAGATGAGTGAAGAAGATGAAATGACAACATGAAAACAAATCCACATAACATAAATTTCTTCTGTGGTCATTGTATAGAAATGTGACTATAGGATTGATGGCAATGTGAAAACAAATGAAGGAAATAAAGACAAAATGAAACACACAACTACAACACAAGATATAATTGTTTTTGCACTTTATAACTATGCTTCCTAGTGAAAACAATCCAAAATAGCTTCAGTACAAAAATATTACATTTTTGCCACTCAAGCACACCCCAGGGCCTACTATTACTAGGAGTAACATTTTCACTCACAAAGAGCATACTCCCTCCACGAGTCACATTCAAACACAAAGAACAACTCAGATTAGAGCCTACTATTCGTAGGACTAGGAGTAGCATTTTCACCCACCCAGAAAACACTCTCCTCAAGAGTCACGTTAAAACACAGAACAACTCGGATTTTCAGATATGCATTAGCCTGTTCCTGTTTATAGAGTCTCAATACCAAATCCCAGGCCAGAGAGGAACACAAAGTTCTATTTTCATAAGGAAATCCCACAAAACAGAATAATAACCCATAATCCGAAGAATTGATCGTTATAGTTCCTTGACCGTAAAAAGATTAAACAGTAAGCATCATCAATGACTGAATAACGAATTCTTAGATGTTAAAGCACTAATTCTACAAGAGATCTAACAAACACGGAGAATTTTACGTTCTCCAAGCTGAGAAAAGGAGATTCAAGCAGAAATTCCATGTACCGATTCAGAAACAACATTCACAGAACTCAATAGATCTAGAAATGAAACAAAGAGGAACTCAAAAACTTAGATAGATCACAAAAATTTTAACGATACAAAACCAAATTGATGTTTTTCATCATCCAAACCTCCATGCATTATAATACTCGATCCCATATCCATAAATCCGAAAACAAACACATTTGAATGTTGATCGGGGCTTAATAGCTAGAGAAGTGGAAAGTTAGGTCCATATAAATTTAGGGTAGTAACAATTTACAAAAAATAATGGAGTAAAACCCATTAAGTGCATACAAATCCAACAGAACCCTGTCCGCTTCTTCCAAATTCCATTAATACAAAACCCTAACAAAAAAAATGAGGAGGAAGAACTTGAGCAAAGAGACTAATTATGTGAGACAAAAAAAAAAAAAGACTAATTATGCATGCTGCAAGATCTAGCATTGCATGTTTCAGCCAAAAAAAATATCCCTTCATTTTTGGAATTTTCGAATGTAAAAGAACGCAAAAATAAGCTCTGCAACAGAAGCTTGATCATATATATATATTTTTTTTTGTTAATTGGTTACATGAAGAGTTTTTGAAAAAAATTTTCTGCAGTAGTTTCCTTAAAAATAGAAAAGGCCAACCACCCTCAATGAGCACTTGATTCACAATTTATTTATTAGTATAGCAGCAACGAAGAAAGCAAAGAATCTAATAATAACTCTTTACTAGCACTATCTCATACCAAAACAGACCAGCATATATAAGAAAAATATATATAAATAGAAATGAAAAAGGAAAAAAGAATTGAAAACAAAAAACAATTGTTAGTGAGATACCCGATGGAAATGTAATTGCAATTAAAGAAGTAGATACTGATATTTTAAGAGTTAACATGCAGATCTTCGAATGTTTCCTATCACAGAAAGAAAATATATATATATATATATATATATATATATATATATATATATATATATATATATATATATATATATAAATATATATTATGGCATTCTCAACCAAAGTAGAAGTCGATTAAGTCAGGAACAAACACTAGGAAACCTCAGAAAACTGGATCAACCACTGGTAATGAAGCTTTATAGTAACTCAAAATAGGAAGGAAAAAAGCGAAAGCAAAAAAAGAAAGAAAAATCTTAGTTAACATAAACAAATTTAAAAGCCACATAGAATATCTACAGCACTACCATCCCTAAAAGGCTGATACAAGCATCGATGCTGTAATAGTAACCTAGAGAAGGACTTCTTAATATACTGATTTCTTTAATTATATTTCAATAACACAAAAAGTGAAACAGAGAAAGAAAATTGCTTGGTACCACACAAATGCCACAATGATCGAAACCCTCTTTCGAAACCCTATCATGAAACCCTCTTTCGAAACCCTCCACGAGAATAAAAAGAAGAAAACATTAAAACCCAAACAGTATTCCCCCAAAAACCACTTAAACCCTGAATTTGCAGTTAAAAAACAAAATAAAAAAAATTAAAAAAAATTACCTAGGGCTGCTGGAGACCTGAGCAAAGAGAGAAAATTAAGGGAGAGACAGAGAGAAGCTTGCAAATGTAAGGGAGAACGAGAGAGAGAAGCTTACCGCCGAAGAGGAAGTCACCGTCGGCTGAAGAAGGACCAAATAGGGGAGCAGGGGCAGCGCAGGGGAGCAGGAACCGGAGTCGGAGCCGGAGAGATGGAGGTGGAGGTGGAGCAGGTGAGCCGGAGGCAAAGCAGGAGCTGGGAGCTAGAGCAGAGAGCAGTGGAGGGAAAGGGAAAGAGAGAGAAAGAGAAGTGGAGGGAAAGAGAAGTGGGAAAGGGTCGGGCCCTAAAATGCCAAATACATGGCCTTTCACGGTGTTTCTAAAAAGTGTCGTGAAAGACCCTTAAGTAATGCCGTGCTTGGCATGTCTTCCGCCGCACTTTTTAAAAAACGCCGTTATAGAGTCCCTCAACTACGGCATTTATTTATAAAACGTCGTTATAGAGTCTACCAACTACGGCGTTTTTTATTAAAACGCTATGATAAAATGCTCCTGCCATAAAATCAGCGGCGTTTCATTGGAAACGCTGTGGTTGAAGGCCTTTCGAGGCGTTTTTTGTTAAACGCTGTTAAAAGATTGCTGCTAAAAGCCTATATTTTTGTAGTGCCAATTTGCTTTTTTTTTTCTTTCCTTTTTTTTAGTGGCTAAAAAAAATAGGCGGGTCTTGAAGCGTGGCCACATGCACCATCACCCCCCATCTTGGCGGCTTCCCTTAGACGTCTAGGGGGGTCCTCAATCTATAAGGAACCCCCTAATCTCTCATTACTCAAGCCAAACAGTCCCAACAGAGAGTTTTTTTTTAAAAAAACTCAAAAAAGTCAGTTTCAGGCAGCCACCTTTGCCCCTGGTTTAACCATGGTTAGATCCGGCCTTGGTCAAAACCAAGACCATGTTTAGACTCCCTAAACATAGGGCTACCCCCTATGTAATTTTAGCCTTTAACTTGCCCGTTAACTATAGTTAAATTGATCTCAAATTGGGGTCGACAGTGTGAAAATCTGTGCAACAGGACGATTTTGGGTCTCTGTGGGGCTCACATAAGGCCTCCTCTTAGGCCTCACAAGGGCTCCAATTGTTCCTCTCTTGGCCAGCTTCGGAACAGTGGCCTCGGATTCCCCGGGGGTTGAGCCAATCAGCGGTAAAATCGCCGCAAAGTTTTTAAAAAATACTGTTTGGGAAATCGTCATTTTATGTGAATTTAAACGGGGCAACTTTGAGCCTTTGTGGGGCCCACATACGGCATCCCCTCGGGCCCTACAAGGGCTCAAATTGTTCTTCACATATCAGGCTACCCATTGGTAGTCTCGGATTCCTGTGATTTCTCTGTTAACCATGGTTAAATTCATGTTAACTATGGTTAAAAATTTGATGGAAATTTTGAGTTTTTTGCAATTTCTGATATTTGTGGAGGCCTGGACCGGGTAGGAGGCCAGTCTAGGCCCTGCCATGGACCCTAGGCCCACTTTTTCCTCAGTCGGCCCCATAACCATGATTAAACCCACCCGTAATTAACATTTAACCATGGTTAGTACCCCTAACCATAGTGATTTCCTCTCTTTAACCGCGGTTAAGCATCTTTGACCATTGGGAAAAGTCTCAAAAAATCAGAAAAATTCAACAAGACCAAAAAAACTGATTTTGGACTTTTTAACCATGGTTGACACCTCTGATCAGGGTTAATGACCTTTCTTAACCCCGGTTAGTAACCCTAATCCTTGGTTAAGACACCCTGGGCCTACCGGGCCTCTCCCCTTGGCCTACCGGGCCCAATATCAGCCTACCGGGCCTAAATCCTAGCCTATAGGGCTCATCCCTTCGCCTACCGGGTCCAATCTCGGTCTACGGGGCCCAAACCCTAGTCTATCGAACTACTCGTTGGCCTACCGGACCCAAATACCAAGCACTTGACCAACCCGGTCAACCACCCCTCGCCTCCCGGCTGGACCCTAAGTCACCCTTGGTGCACACACACACACCCTTAACCTCGGCACGGGCTCATGTGCTAGAACTACGCTCGGTCTAATCTCACCCCTATGTGAGTACGTAGGTAGCCCAACCCGGGTTCGACCCTAGTCTAGGATTTTCTCTTTGTTGGATTAGTATTATCTTAAATATTAAGACATTTGATTAAAATTGAGCTTAATTTGGCTTAACCCTATCAAGTAGGGAACCACTGAAAAGTGGAAGTGCCGGGGTGCCTAACCCCTGCCCCGGACTTAACCGAACCTCTTACCCTGATCTTGCACCGCAAACCAAGACCTTATCCAAATCCCGCAAACCAAGACCTTATCCAAATCTCGAGGACTTATCACTTCCGAATGAATAGGTGGCGACTCTTAACTCACCCCGTGAGATGCAAACCAGGGTTTCCCCGAAACCCGTGCTCACAGGGTTATCACTGTGGAGGATTTGGCTTCGTCTTTGAATAGCAATTGAATGTTAATTAAGTCATTTTAATGAGATGTGGATGGAGAGATGAACCAAGTTGAGTGTGATTGGTAACATAGTGGCCCCTATTGTAGGTAGGGTTGTCAATGAGCTGGCATGGCTAGGCCCAGGTTTATCCACCCAGCACTCACTTGTGAGGTTCGGCCCAAGCCCTCTCAAGCTAAACTTGCTAGACTCAAGTACTATCCTAAGTCAGGGGCCCAAGGTTTAAAATCTGTTTGGGATTTCGTGAAATTTCACGAAATCCCTGTTTCATCCAACCCCTCCGATATCGATATGGTATGAAATTCGAAAAGATATGGTATGGAGTTCGAAAATCACGATTTCAGTTGGGATTTTGAAAATTTTGTGTGAAATTTTGGATTCTAAAATCTCAAAATTCTGGCAAAATTTAGGAAAATTGATTTTAAATGATTTTTGAAAATTAAAATTCAGAAATATTTTGATATTTTTAATAAAATTTAGTGAAATTTCATAAATTTTTATGTTAAGTTTAAGATAAAATGATAGTATTTTTATAAATATATAAATTTTAATAAAATGTTTTTTTAACATATATATCTTTAATAAAATATTTCTAAATCGAAACTCCAAAATCCCATCGAGATAACCAAAATTTTTGAAATTTTCGTTTGCGTTGGAGGACCGAAATCGCCAATAATATCAAAATTTCAAACCTTGGACAGGGTGGGCCTTGGCTTGAAAAGAAGATAAGGAAGAAAAAACTTGGTCATGATATTTTTCAAAAAAAAATTGAATCATTATTGGCTTACAAGTGAGGATAAATACGAGAGAGTAACAGTGGTCTTTCCTAATTTTTGTATGTCTAATATAAAAATTATAGTTAACTTTATTTATAACATGCCCCCATAATGGAAAGCCCTTGTTTTTCTTGTTATAGGACTTTCACTAGAATGTAACATTACCGAATTTTATTATTATGATTCACCCATTACTCCAAACAGAATAAAAAATTACTAGGGGCTATGCCCCCGAACCCCAGGCCCCATAAGATTTCATGTACGCTTGATTACTGCACCAATCTTAATAATTTTCTTGATATATGTATTTCAAGTTCGGATGGGCAACCGAGCATGTTATTGCATTGTTGCCCCTTTGTGTCTTACAAGGGTGGCCCCCACAATTAGTAGGAGTAGACCCCACATCCAAAAATGGTATGCCCCAATTTTCTCAAGACACAAAGGTGCAACAGCGCAAGCACGCTGTTGCCCAACCGAACTCATTTATTTCAACCGGCCTTGGATTGTCTCTAGCCAAGCCAGAAAGGGCTCTCGGGGTTCCATACATTGTGCGACCGTTGGTGTAAAAATGGGGAGAAGTCATTCCATTTTCTCCCATTGATTTTGACTTCTCCCCACTCGATATCTCTCACCCTTATTCTCATACACTTATCACCACACGTCTTATTATGGGTGGAGAAGTCAAAATCATGGGCCAAGGCCATTTCAACAACCCCCCCCCCCCGAGAGAAAATAAGTATTTTTGGTTAAGCGACAAAGTGTCCAGTAAGTAATTTTATTTTGGCTCAGGATTCTCTCAAGTTCAACTTGAGAGAATCTCTCAAGTTTGAACCCCTAGAGGTCGCCACGTGTCTCCTTTGACACCCCTTAACCATGGGTAAGGTTCACCCACCCCTAGGGTTTACTCACCCATCCTTGGCTTTTTTTTATTAATTATTATTTTTTAAATTAAAAAAATTGTTTTTAGAGTTTTTTAATATTAGAAACATTTTTTTAATCTAAAAAATAATAATTAATTATTATTTGCATTTAGCATGTTTTGAATGAGCTCCAATATTTGTTTGAAACTGGAGCCTCTATCCATTTTTAAACTCTTTTTTAAAATGGGTGTTTATTGTAAATTATTAGCAAGGTTTGTACTCGTTTTTATATCGGTAATTTTGGTCCTCTAACTTGATTTAAAATTTCAAATATTTTGGACTTCTTGTTGGATTTTCAGATTTTTTTTTATATATTTTTAATATTTTATTAAAAATTAATATTTTTTCGATATTTTACAAAATTTTCGTTTAAATTTTAAAAAACGTTGACGGAAATAATATTGTATAAAAATTTAATATATTTGTAGAAATATTATTTTTCAAAAATTTGAAATTTCATAAAATTTTCATTTCAAAAATAAATTTAAAAATAAATTTCTGAAATTTCGATTGAATTTCCAAAATTTCTACTGTACTAGGGTTTTAACTGTACTAGGGAAATTAGCATCATCCTCGTCCTTCAGTTTCTCCTCCCCACCTTGATCACCGAAGAAAATCATGTGGAACAACCGACTAACTATTGTTGAATGCGATCTGCAATAAAGAAAGTTCTGCGAAGTTCAACGGCCTTGCAGTTTCTTAGCTAATCCATGTTATGGGAAATGCTATCGGTAATTGCCTTATAAATACACTCCCTACTCCCTTGAGAAAATGACATCTGCTTTAACTGGTTACTCAAGTAACCGGTAGTGTCGTGTGTTGTGGAAGATTGACAGTCACATTGACTACAAATCTACAACTGCTTCCTTCCAGGCTCCAAGCCATAGCATGACAACTGGCAAATGTTTGAGTAAGTCGCTGCCCTTCATCCGATTCCGCAATTAAAAAACGGGTGCAAATCCTCTCCAGTTATAACCGGATGTGGCACATCCGGTTATAACCCCTAGAGGTCGCCACGTGTCTCCTTTGACACCTCTTAACCATGGGTAAAGTTCACCTACCCCTAGGGTTCACCCACCTATTTTTGGTTTTTTTTTAAAAATATTAATTCTATTTTTAAAATTAAAAGTATGGATTAATTCTATTGGCAGCAATAATTAACACTCCATTGCCAGCAATAATTCCTGCTATCTCCAAAGACCTTCAAGATGGACTCATATGCATCGACTAGAGTGTCTAGTGCGTGGCCTTCGATTAAGGCCTCTCCACAGCCCACCGATGTCCTGACCATGTGTACACAGCCGGAGCCGTTGAAATGGATTATCCAAGAACCGAATTGAGTCTGCTATAAAGCCGCTAGTGATGCCAGAGTTTGCAATGTCGAAATCCCATTGATAGAGAAAGTAATGGTGATGCTATTGTCTTAGAGAGAGAGGTTGTCAGCCCTTTTAGAATGATTGCTTGGACTTTCCCTTGTTTGTTCGTGTCCCTTCCCCTTGTTGGTCATCCTTCAGGATTCCTGGCTGAACCGATTTTGTGGTATAAGGGGATCTGCATGTGCATGACCGGAGGGACTTAGTTCGGGTGCCTAAGAGGCCCGGATACCATCGTTCTCAAAATAAACAAATGTTGGTCAAGATAAAAGAAAGGAGGAAGAAGACAATAAGAGTATTATTGTCCTATTGTTTTTTTTTCCCCCACTTTTGGTGTATATTCCTCAAATGTTCCGGTACACGTACCACCACCCAAAAAATTCTTTTTATCATAAAAAGGGGGAGAGTTTTAATATGTCTAGCATTCCTCTGCAACTAAATAAGTATCACCGTAATTAGGTTGAAGAATGTTAGTCCTACTCTCAGTCATGTCCACCAACCACTTGTCCATTATGCAAGGTTTAAAGCACTCTCTCACAATTTAGAAAAAAGGCCTCGAATTGTCTCTGGCGAAGCTAGAAAGGGCTTGTCTTGGGCAACCATAGAATAGGGGACAAGTGGTGGAGAAGTCAAAATCATGGTCCCCATGATTTTGACTTCTTCACACACTATATGACACATGGCGATAAGGTGTTGAGATAAAGGGAAAGAGATATCAAGTGGGGAGAAGTCAAAATCATGGGGAGAAAATGAGATGACTTCTCCCGTTTTTAACGCGACATGTCCCATATTCTATGGTTGCCCGAGAGCCCTTTCGGCTTCGCTAGAGACAATCCGAGGCCTTAAAGAAAATAAGAAAATGAAAAAAATAAACAAGTGGTTGGTGAAGGTGGAAAGTAAGAATTGATTGAGAGTGGGGATAGCATTCCTCTCGTTAGAATCGAACCGGTGTAAAGGGCCTTAAGTCATCTTTCAATTTCAGCCCAACAGGCCTGCTAAGCCCATACAGTATCACTGACACTGTCGGTCTGGCCCCCTATGCCCACAGTTCCTCTTATATTCGTATACTCCCAAATATATTCTCAAATCTTATCCGTCTATCTCAATTATAAACGGTTAGGATTAGAGCTGATGTGGCATTAGAAAAGATAAAATAAGTTAACTCAAATCCTGACCTTAATGGTCGGTTATAAACGATTAGGATTAGGGAGTATATTCAGGAATATCTATAGGCTGACTCAAACGGAAACCCTAATTGGATATTAGAATTCAAGAGAAAAAAAACCTTATTAAAACGCACGAGGTAGCTCTCCTACCCCATCTTGCTCCCTCTGATAGTTTAGATCTTCGTTCATGGAATTCGTTCAACTTCTGTAGTTTACTAGATTATATCCATATGTTTTTAATTTGCTTTCTATTTCAATCGTCTCTAGATGTTATAGATCTTGATATCTTCTTGCTCGGTTCAATGATTTTCTTCAAATCTAAGCACCTGATTTGAGCTCGTTTGCGTAGTTCTTCTAACACCTGTTATTTAATTATTTTCCATTTTTTTAATCTCTGCCATCGTTGAAGAAGATTCAACTGTGTGAATCTAGGACTTCCCACTCATTGATGTGGAATGTTCGATGTGAAGTAGATGATTAAAAACTGCGTAGATTAGCAAAATTTTACAGTTTAACATACATGGGTTACTAAGTTTCGGGTATAGAAGAACTGGGTTTCTCTTATTTCGAAGAAATTGCATCCGTTTACCTCACCAGCAAATTGCAGGATGTCTCTTTCCCTGGTGCCAATATTTAAACATACCTCCTTTGATTATTATTATTATTTCTTATTTTGTTCTCCCCCCCATTATTACTTTACTGTGAGAGAACTATATTTCCTGTTAAAATGGTAAATGATGAAGATAATCTTATCCTACACACTGAATTTAAAGTGTGGACTAAAACTCCGCTTATTATCTGATGCCATTGGATGTTCTATTTCACAGTTGAATTTGCTAGGTATTTTTTATTTAGTTAATCTCTCCCTCTTTTTCTCTTTCTTGTATCGAGTGTTTATTTGTTCTATAATGTTAGCTTGATTTCTTGTTAGTTAGATTTTTTGACGTTTTCAGTTTTATGTCTTTGTTTGTGATGTCATCTATTTGGTTGTTGATCTTACACATCATCCAGTAGGCTCTGTAATGTGTTATTTGATTGCTACTATGTATACTTGTTTGGGTTCGGTGTTCATTTATAAGACATTAGGATTGAGAATCAAATGGAGAGGTATCTTACTATGGGTTTTCTAAGTAGACGTCTAGTACTTTGTGTTATTCTTAACCTGTTTGATTCACTGTTTTCTGGTTCATTGAGTTACCTCATTTACATGAGTTTTGAATAGATATGTTATTTTAGATATTAGGACTTCCAATATTACGTCATATGAATGCAAATGATGTTAATAATCTTATCCTACACACCAAATATCAATGTAGACTACAACTCGCATATTATATTACGCCTTATTTGTCCTTTTTAGAAACCGAGCGTGTTTCTGCCTTTTCTATGATCAAATTTCCAAAATCCATTATGGTTCTCTGCACTCACTCTAGCTAACAAGGGTGTAAAGAAATTTCACATTTGAATAAGCTGTTGTAATTGGCTTGTATGTTGAATTTCAGTGGGTTGTTTAGGTAATCCTCAAAGTTTAGAAGTCCACTGAACTTGCTCTATTAATCTCAATGATAAGACAATGGAGATGGGTGGTCAGGACTCAGAATCTGATGCCCTAATGATTTGCCTTCGAATGTTCTCTTCTGGAATATCTCTGAGAGGCATGAGACAAAATTCCTAGCTACTTACTAAGGCATTATTGCATCCCACACTGATGTATGCCTCTTGGTTGTAAAATTACAACAAAAATTAGTGCAGCCTATTTTCCTTAATTTATTTGTGAATCCATTAATTTTCAGTTCTTGCCTTTGTGATACACGAATCTGATTTTGCAAGGTGAATCTTTTTATTTATTCACTGAACAATCTGTCTTGTAACTGTTTGTTAGGTTCTTGGTTTTAGATATGTATAATCACGATTTGGTTACCATATAAAAACAATGACATTGACAGTACTCTAACATCGGTACAATGTTGGCAATGCTAGATAAGTTGCATTTGTTTTTGCCAATGTGAACTCTCCTTGTTGGGTCTCTGCAATGATGAAGTAGCTGAATTTATGTCTGGACATCTGAGACTTGTCTATGATTGGATATGCTTATTATTCTGAGCAGAGCAATATTAGTTTGGTGATTTAAAGTTATTGTGGAACCTTCTTCCCACCTGTTTCTTCTCTATCATATTTGGCAACTGTACAAAGTCTAGGAATACCCCTTGAAGAAACCGTTTCACATGAAATTGGTGATTTAGAACAGTGCAGGTAGATGTTTAGGTTAGCAACACCCACAGTATTACATACAAGGGACACCTATTTATGGGTACTGAAGTAATACCTAGTTAAAAGAACTAGTTGGCTTATATATATAAAAAAATTGCATTTGTTTACCATTCCTTGTATTGTATTTGTACCTTCAATTGCTAAGGAGATTAGGGATACCTTGTTGGGTCTCTGCAATGATGAAGTAGCTGAATTTATGTCTGGACATCTGAGACTTGTCTATTGAAGGGGAAAATTCCCCAACTCGCCACGCGTTAGTAACTGTAATGATCTCTGATTCACCGGTACGAGGAAGATAGCAAAACTCCACCTGTGAATGAGGGGGAGGGGGGGGGGGGGGGGGGGTGTGCACCCTGAAATTGGCTCCAATGATAAAGTCAGTATAAGGCACAAGCATATGAGCTGATATTGTAGAGGTACTTATCGTGAGGTCATTGACCATATGCGCTTGAGGACGGGCACTGGTGTTGTGCTCTGGAGGATGAGCTGTGGAGAGGTATAGGACGTAGCTTGGGTGCAACACAAGATGTAGCTCGGAAGGCACAGAGGACGTAGCTCTCGGACAACGTGCTCAGACAACGCAGCTCAGACAACGTAGCTCTCGGACAATGGGCTCAGACAACGCAGCTCTCAGACAACAGGCTTAGACAACGCAGCTTGGACAACGTATACGTTGTGCATCAGACAACGAGTACATTGTGCAACTTACAACGGACAACGAGCTCGACACTATTCATATCAGACAACGTGACAACAGATTCGCCACTATTTACAGCAGATAACATGACAACGGATACGACACTATTCACAGTAGACAACATGATGACAGATTCGGCACTATTTATAGCGTCAAACACAAATTCAAATATGATTGCACTCAACAGATGATCAATTGCAAGGTCGTGCAAGTGGCAGTGTGACCGTTTAGGGAGAGCATCAAGCGGAATAGGCCTATTTGAGAGAATCCGGTGGCCATAAACGATTGTGAGGTCATAAAGAATATCAAGTAGTTGGAGAACACCAAAGGAAGATGAGAGAATCCGGTGAGTGGCCGCCTGCATAGCCCTTCGGGGTAGGGGTGTGAATGACTCAAGCTTCCCAGATCTCCATCTTCTTGTTCTTCTTCTGCCTTTCTTTATTTCCTCTCTTGCCTTCCACACCATCCCATTTCCTCTGGTGATTCTTGCTTATTTATAAGCATTTGGAGTCATCATGACTTGTGTAGTTATGATGAGGTCACCTGTCAGAAAACACTCAAGAGAGCCAGCACATAGCCCAAGTGGGCTTATGTCAGCTAAATTGTTATAATTTGTTAGCATGAGAAATTCCTATTTTACCCCTTCTTTTTACTCATTTTTACGAATTTTATCCCTTACATCTATGATTGGATTTGCTTATAATTCTGAGCAGAGCAATATATGTTTGGTGATTTAATATTATTGTGGAACCTTCTTCCCAGTTGTTTCTTCTCTATCATATTTGGCAACTGTATAAAGTCTAGGCATACCTTTTGATAGACATCGTTTTACATGAAATTGGTGATTCCGAACAGCAGATAGATGTTTAGGTTCACAGTAATTCATACAAGGGGCACCGAATTATGAGTACCGAAGTAGTACCCAGTTAAAAGAACTGAGTTCCCTTATATCCATAAAAGTTGCATCTGTTTACCATCTCCTGTGTTGTACCTTCAATTGCTAAGGAGAAATAACGGATGTATATGATTGAGTAATGGTGGGCTTACCAGCTCCGGCCTCCGTGCAGAGTTTCTCTTGCCTTGATGTCAAATGGACCCACTAAACTCACCTATAGGTACACATGTATTAATCTCTTGTATGTGGAAAGAATCTCTTGTTTCCCTATGAAGATACCGATATTGCTTAAACATTTGGGCAATTTTAGTGATGCCAATAAGCTGCACTAGGGTTTTTGATCTGATCACTCCTAGATGATTCTCTTTAATGATGAAGTAACTGGATTGATATTATACGGAGCTTTGCTTTGGAGACCAGATGTGGTTAAATTAGGGGTTGACTGGGATACCTAATGGATACCTATATATTTCTGAAGTCACTTATTGCTCAAAGTGATTGTAATAACGGGTTTATTCCAGTAATCTGTTCAGAGCTTCTAATGCTTGAATGAGTTTAGTATGTTATTCTATGAGTTACAACAAATGATTTTTCTCTTATCTAGTATTATTCAGTTCATTGGTGATCTACAATTGCCAAGTTTTGTCTGAAATTTAGCCAAAATAATGTAGCCTGGAATAATAGGGATATTAAATTGGGAGAGGGTCTGTGATCGAAATCCCAGGAAATTTTGACGAAATTAAAAATCTTCATATGAGATCTGATTTTATAATTATCGTTGATATTTGAGTGAACAATGGTGAATGGTCTAAGCAATCTGTAAGTAATTCGGATGGTTAAAGGGATGGGGAGCCAAATCATCTCCGGTGATAGCCGGATTTGGCAAATCCACCCCTAGAGGTCGCCTCGTGTCTCCTTTGACACCCCTTAACCGAGGGTAAGGTTCATCCACCCATTTTTGTTTTTTTTTTTAAATATTAATTCTTTTTTTAAAATTAAAAAACTGTTTTTAATATTAAAAAAATCTCTAAAAACAGTTTTTTAATTTTTAAAAAAAGATTTAATATTAAAAAAACAAAACCAAAAGACTGGTGATCTTCTCCAGTTGTAACCGGTTTTGGGCAAAACCGGTTACAATCCTGTGGTCACCACATGACCCTTTTTACATCCCTTAACTGTGGTTAAGATTCACCTAACCCTAGGGTTCACCTACCTCTCTTTGGTTTTTAGAAAAATATTTTTAAAAAATTAACCCTAGGAGTTGGTAAATTTTAACCACAGTTAACAAAAAAAAATTATTATTTTTTTCTAAAAACTAAGAATTGGTAGATGAATCTTAGGGGTGAGTGAATCTTAACCATAGTTAAGAGGTGTCAAAAGAGACATGTGGCCACCCCGGGGGCGTAATCGGTAACAACTGGAGAAGAATACTAGAGGATTTGACTCCAGAAGGGATTTTTTTTGGTAAACTCAATCATACCACAAGGCAATGACTGAAGGCAAAGACAAGGGAATACTCACACCGCCCAAGCGCGCACACATACACACACACCACATGCAAACTCACACACACACACACACACCACACACATGCAGCTCATGTAACCTTCACCCTAGAGCTCCTCAAAACGGGTACCAACCGTTTGTGGCGCCAAGAAACTTATATGAGACAACATGCTCGGGTAGGTACCTGATGTGGGACTAAACACTCCGGAAGGGATTCGTTCATGTTGATTTTTGGATACATCTGAACCTGTAGTACTTTCAGTCATTGCCTTGTGGTATGATTGTGTTTTACCGGAGCATGTTGTCCCATATAAGTTCCTTGGCACCTCAAACGGTTGGTACCCGTTTTGAGGAGCTCTAGGGTGAAGCTTACATGGGCTGCATGTGTGTGGTGTGTGTGTGTGTGTTTGCTTGCTTGTGGTGTGAGTATTCCCATGTCTTTGCCTTCGGTCATTGCCTTGTGGTATGATTGAGTTTTACCAAAAAAACCAGAACACCTTTAGGGTGAGTGTTTAGTCCCACATCGGGTTCCTACCCAAGCATGTTGTCCCATATAAGTTCCTTGGCGCCTAAAACGGTTGGTACCCGTTTTGAGGAGCTCTAGGGTGAAGCTTACATGGGCTGCATGTGTGTGGTGGGTGTGTGTGTGTGTATGTGAGTTTGCATGTGGGGTGTGTGTGTGTTCCCTTGTCTTTGCCTTCAGTCATTGCCTTGTGGTATGATTGAGTTTTACCAAAAAAAAAAAGAAGTAATTTACCAATCTGATTTTTTTTTGGGTAAGAAACCAAATCAGACAATATTGACGAGGAAAGTATGGAAATGGGCTCCGGATTACGAAAAAACCCGAAAATGGGTTCCATTTTAAAATTTTTATTTCTGAAGGCTCCTACAGTTGTTTTAGTGAGCACGTCTTTCCTCTCTTTTTTTTCTTTCTAAAATACCCTCATCTATGTTAGAGATCCCTTCAACACTGTGCGACCGAGTTTAAACTTAAGCTTTCCCTTTCGTTGAAGCTTTCATCCGAAACCCAAGTTTTCTCTTTCATTGCAATTGAGCTAAATCCTTTTGCTTCATCTGAAACCCTTCAACACAAATTAAGCTAAACCCTTCTGCTTCATTCGAAACCCTTTTGAAGAAGAAGAAAAAAAAATGTTTTATACGTTTTTGATCTATTTTTGATAGTTACAGTGGTTATTTTCGATTTTTTCTAGGGTTTTATGCTCATTTTCGGGATTTTCTATTATTACAATTTATTTTATATTATTATAGTGTATTTTCGATGATTTTGTACTTATTTTCGATGGATTTGTGCTCATTTTCGGTTGTTTTCTGTTTCATTTTCGGTGGTTTTCTGTTCCTCTAGATTCTAACAGATTTTATCTCATTTTAGTATTTTGACCATAAGTTTTGACTTGTTCATCAGATTTTGACAATTCAACTTGCGTTGCACTCATCTTTCGAAGGGGAACAACTTTTATGTTTTACAAAAATCCTAATTTTGAGTTTTAAATGATCTAAATGGGTCCACAAGTAGACTGGTCTGCAATTTCAGCAAATAAAACATCAGAAAACTCACTTTTGACTTAGTTTAGACTCAAGATATGGAAAAACATTAAACATGAAACTTAAAGAGGGTTCCAATACGGTTTTAATAGTTTAAGAATCACTCAATTTCGATAACCAGTGAGAAAAATAGAGCTTCTTAAAGTTTGAGGGATGTTAAGACATTCCTCTAGACCTTTGGTTTATTTCTATACTCCATCTACCTTGAATCCAACTCCTACTTCATTCTCATACTCACTGTAATATCGAAAATGCATTATAATAACAAAAAATCACCGAAAATACATTGTAATAACAAAAAACCACCGAAAATGAGCACAAAACTATCGAAAAGCACTATAATATCGAAAATGCACTCTAATAACTAAAAATCACTGAAAATGAGCACTATAATAACATAAAACCACCGAAAATGAGCACAAATCCATCGAAAATAAGCACAAAATTATCGAAAATGCACTGTAATAACATAACCATAAAAAATGAGCACAAATCCATCGAAAAAGCACTGTAATATCGAAAATACACTCTAATAACAGAAAACCATCGAAAATAGAAAAATTCACCGAAAAAGCACTGTTATTATAGTGCATTTTCAATATTACAGTGCTCTTTCGATGATTTTGTACTCATTTTCGGAGGTTTTATGTTATTACGGTGCATTTTCGATGGTTTTATGCTTATTTTCGATGGATTTGTGCTCATTTTTGGTGATTTTCTGTTATTACAGTGCTCATTTTTAGTGGTTTTCTGTTATTAGAGTGCATTTCCGATATTACAGTGCTTTTTTGATGGTTTTGTGCTCGTTTTCGGTGGTTTTCTATTTCATTTTCGGTGGTTTTATGTTCATTTGGATTGTGATAGATTTTACCTCGCTTTAACATTTTGACCATAACTATTGACTTGCTCATCAAATTTTGACGATTCAACTTGCGTTGCACTCATTTTTCAAAGGGGATCAACTTTCATGTTTTACAAAATCCTAATTTTGGGTTTCAAATGGTCTAAATGAGCCCACAAGTGGACTGGTCTGTAATTTCAGCAGATAAAACATCAGAAAACCCACTATTGACTTAGCTTAGACTTAAGATATGGAAAGACATTAAACATGAACCTTGAAGAGGGTTCCAATACGGTTCTAATGGTTTAAGAATCACTCAATTCCGATACGCAGTGAGAAAACTAGGGCTTCCTAAAGTTTGAGGGATGTTAAGACATTCCTCTAGACCCTTGGTTTATTTCCATTCTCCATCTACCTGGAATCCAACTCCTACTTCATTCTCATACTCATTGTAGCATCAAAAATATACTATAATAACATAAAATCACCGAAAATACATTATAATAACAAAAAACCACCGAAAATGAGCACAAAACCATTAGAAAACACTGTAATATCGAAAATGCACTTTAATAACATAAAATCATCGAAAATGGGCACTGTAATAACAGAAAACCACAAAAAATGAGCACAAATCCTTAAAAAAAAAGCACAAAACCATCGAAAATGCACCGTAATAACATAAAACCATCAAAAATGAGTACAAATCCACCGAAAAAACACTGTAATATCAAAAATGCACTCTAATAACAGAAAGCCATCAAAAATAGGGAAATCCACTGAAAAACACTGTTATTATAGTGTATTTTCGATATTACAGTGCTTTTTCGATGGTTTTGTGCTCATTGTCGGTGATTTTATATTATTACGGTGCATTTTTGATGGTTTTGTGCTTATTTTCGATGAATTTGTGCTCATTTTCAGTGGTTTTCTGTTATTTCAATGTCTATTTTTGGGGGTTTTCTGTTATTAGAGGGTATTTTCGATATTACAGTGCTTTTTCGATTGTTTTGTACTCATTTTCGATGGTTTTTTTTTATTATTATAGTGTATTTTTGGTGGTTTTCTATTATTATAGTGTATTTTTGATATTACAGTGTGTATGAGAATAGAGTAGGGGTTGGATTCAAGATAGATGGAGTATGGAAATAAACCAAGGGTCTAAAGGAATGTCTTAACATCCCTCAAACTTTAGGAAGCTCTACTTTTCTCATCGCTTATCGGAATCAAGTGATTCTTGAACCATTAATACCGTATTGGAATCATCTTCAAGGTTCATTTTTAATGTTTTTCCATATCTTGAGTCTAAGCTAAGTCAAAAGTAGGTTTTCCGATGTTTTATCTGATGAAATTACAGACCAGTCCACTTGTTGGCCCATTTAGACGACTTAAAACTCAAAATCAGGATTTTTATGAAACATGAAAGTTGTTCTTCTTCGAAAGACGAGTGCAACGCAAGCTGAATCGTCAAAATCCGATAAACGAGTCAAAAGTTATAGTCAAAATACTAAAGCGGGGTAAAACTTGTCAGAATCCAGAAGAACAGAAAACAACCTAAATTAAACCGAAAAACACCGAAAATGAGCACAAAACTATCGAAAAAGTACAATAATATCGAAAATACACTCTAATAACAGGAAACCACTGAAAATGGGCACTGTAATAAAAGAAAACCATCGAAAATGAGTACAAATCCATCGAAAATAAGAACAAAACCATCGAAAATGCACTGTAATAACATAAAATAAACTGTAATAACAGGAAATCCTGAAAATGAGCACAAAACCCTAGAAAAAATAAAAAATGATCACTGTAACCATCGAAAATTAATCAGAAACGTATAAAACACTTTTCTTCTTCTTCTTCTTCTTCTTCTTTTTCTTTTTCTTCTTCTTCAAAAGGGTTTCAAATGAAGCAATGGTTTAGCTTAGTTTGTGTTGAAGGGTTTCAGATGAAGCAGAAGGGTTTTAGCTCAGTTGTAACGATGAGAAAAGCTTAGGTTTCGGATGAAAGCTTCAACGAAAGGGAAAGCTTACGTTTAAGCTCAGTTGCACAGTGTTGAAGGGATCTCTAACAGAGTTGGGGGCATTTTGGAGAGAAAAAAAGAGAAGAAAGCACGTGCTCACTAAAACCACTGTAGGAGCCTACAAAATAAAAATTTCAAAATGGAGCCAATTTTAGGTTTTTTCATAATCCGGAGCCCATTTCCGTACTTTCCTCCAATATTGACCATCTAGTCATTTAATTCTTTTAGATGGTTAAAGAGATAGACCAGGTGATGATGATCATGCAACAAGTTGGTTCAATTTCACGAACCAATTTGAACTGAATCATGAACTAATTTGGGTTCGCTATAGCATGTAGCGAACTTGGTAACCCTGCTGTCAAATGTGTTAACTGGCTTCCATACTTTCAATAGAAATGCTAGACTCAATCGGGCAATCTTCCCCATATGCAAGGTGGTGGCAATAAGTGTGTAGAGACCCGAAATTTAATTTCTTGGTATTCGTATCAATTATTTTAATATTCTTGGTTGTCATGATTAATTTATTACATAAGTTTAAAATTGGAACAATTAAAGTAGCATGAGGGTGTTTTATAAATTAATCAAGTGAAAAATAGACGAAATCTCCTTTATCATAAGAGGGGTATTTTGGTCATTTTGTGCAATCCAAAATTTATGAAAATTTTAATGTAGATTCTATATGACCTAAAGTAGCTATGGTTCAAATTTCAGGTTAATCCGATAAGAATTGAGCTCTATAGAATTATTCAAAGTGCAGTGGCAAAACTGTAAATACAATGAACAGTAACCGCGTGAACAGTACCGCGAGAACAGTAACCGTGAATAGTGTTTTAGCAGTTCTTATCACTTTCTAACTCTGGTATTGCCTATATAAAGACCCTAACTCATGGATTTTAGGTATTTCATCATTCTAAAACTTATTAGAGAGAAAAATAGAAGAAAAACCTATGAGTTCTCATTAAAGAGAGTGAGAGAAAAGGGTTTTGGAGAGATCCAAGAGGAGAAATCAAAGGTGTTGCAAGGAAAAAGTACAAAAAGGCTTAGATCCATCCCATTCGCAAACGTTTGATCGTAGGGAAGCGATCGTGAGAGGTAAATACGACTTCCTTCCTCTCAATATAGGGATTATTGATACAAATATGATGAAGAAATAGATCTAAAGTAAGAACGACAATAGTAAATATGTTTTTATTGTTTTAAACTATGATGAAAATTATATATGAGGATTTTATGATGTTTATACTCAGATTTTCTCATGGAAAATTATATATGATGATTTTACGATGTTTATACCTAGATTTTTTTTATGGAAAATATATATGATGATTTTTGTAATGTTCTAAATCAGGATTTTCCTTTGAAAAATCTATAGACGATGTTAGAAAATTTTAGATCTTGGTTATCTGATGGATAATATATATATGATGAATAGAGAACATTTTAGATGGTGATTTCCTTGTGATAATTATTTGAAAAAGATGTTGTTTATGATTTTTTTTATTCTATATCAACAAGGGGAATGTGATTGATTTTGTGGTGTATGAATGATGAGAATGGAGGAAGTGGATGATGTTCAGAATTGATGAAATTATTATAAGTTTGTTTGAGATCATTATGTGTTGTGAAAACTAAGGCCCTATGAGATTTATTTGATTATAGATGCGTATTAAAAATTTAGACGCGGTAAATAAAATTATCCCTTATTTTATTTGACAAATTATGCTTTATATTGATCACTTAGGAGAACTCTTGCATGTTTAAATCTATGCATGATTTACAAGTATTTTATTTCATTCACACGGATTCACGAAATCTATACATGAACAAGCATGAGAATAAACAAGATGACAAGTAATATGCAAGTACACAAGGACACAAGCATTATGCATGATTGAGTTTTGCACTGACCGAGTACCCACAGGCCTATGATCAAGACAAAACCAGCCGTATGCACCGGCGAATCTGTAGACAAGCCGTATACACCGGATAATGTGTAGACAAGCCGTGTACACCGGATAATGTGTATATTGTGTGGTACCTCGGAAAGTAGGGTATATGTTAGTCTCTACCCGATATATGGGGTAGAGTTATTTTAAGTTATTGCAATTGCATGTTGTTGAATAAATTCATGAACAAAAATAGGCAAGATAAATAAGAGAAATAAGCATGAGTAATCAGGTGTAAGAATCAAATTTAATTATGCTTCTGCACTTTGAAATATTGTGAGTTCACTTGTGATGTTGAATCTTAAAATATATTGTTATCAAATCTCATATATTGTTAGGCAGAATTTTGTATATACGCTGGGTAACTTGTTACTCAGCCGATGACTGTTGTTGTCGGCAGGTGCTAGATTTGACATTTGTGCCCCAAGACCTTGGGAAGAGGAAGAATACGAGGAAGAGCAGGAAGAGCCAGCAGGTGACTATCCTGATGGAGAATGGAACTTGGATTGCTGGCCATACACAGGACACTAGATCACTAGTATATTTGGATTTTGAATTTTAGAATTGTAATAGACAAATTATGGATTTATAGTTAGTTTGAGTTTATGACTGAAGATTCATAGAGGTTGATTTTAAATTGATTATGAGGTCTTAGTATTTATTTCAGATATTGGACTTGATTGCATTTATTTAAAGAAAAAAAAAAAAAATTTTAGGTCCATGTTTTTAGAATTGCCTTAAATGCTTATGATAAGAAATTATGGAATTAATGATTAAGTCACGTGCCAAAGTCTCACATTAAGTTAGGTGGGATTTTGGGGCCTAGTAACATGGGCCGAGTTTAGGTTTCAATCCTATGTAAATTTTTTAGGCTTCTGTTAAAAGACTAACCAAATTCAACTTGAGGTGTCGCATATCTTTAGGCCTTGGATTTTTTCTGGTAGATGCCAGAAAAGTGGTCTCGGGCTACCACAATGTGTGCCACACTTGGCATAAAAGTAGGGAGAAGTAATTTTATTTTCTCCACATGATTTTGACTTCTCCCCCACTTGAAATCTCTCCCCTTTTTCTCTCCATTTTATGTGTCTCATAAAGTGTGGAGAAATCAAAATCATGGAAACAATGATTTGACTTCTCCACCCCATATCGCTTAATTTGTGGTAGTCCGAGACCATTTTTTTGACACGGTAAGAGAGAATCCAAGCTATATCTTTAGACGCACTAACCAAAATGTATGCACGCAAATCAAGGTCTGGATTTGCGCATATGATATGTGGCTAGGGTTATAAATGAATGCGGATATCATCCGTATCCGAATCCGTTTAGTCGGATAATTACTTGAATAGGTATCCGGCAGAGCGGATTCGGATAGTAAAATATTATCCGTTTATAATTGATTACGGATTCGGATGCTATAATATCTTATCCGATAAATATAATTCCGATTATATAATATATATAAATAATATATTTTAAATTTATAAAATTATTATAACCTTTAAAATATTTTTTTAAAATAAATTTTTTATATTTTTTATATATTGATTTATATTTTCAATTTTTTAAAAAATTAGTCAAATAAATCGGATTCTATCCGAGTCCGGATATTTTAATCGGAATCGGATATCATATTACTCTATCCGTAGGATATTCATTCGAAGAGATCACGATAAGGGGAGGGAAAAGTTAACTAACTGCAATATTCAAAAGTTAAAACTTAAAACAACACATGTCCTGGTGAGAGTATGTAAATTTCTTTTCAATTTATGATTACAACAGTACCCTATAAAAAGTCGAAAAGGATGACGTAGGCTCTGACCTCTTTTGTGTGATTGCCACAGCTAAGACCACGAAAAACACTTTTTGTTTTGTTTTTTTTCGGTAAAGAGGCATTTCATTAGGACAATACAGAAGGTGGTCCCTAAGGGCCATCCATCGAGGAAAAAAAGACAATAGAGGCGGTGGTCTTAAGAATACTCTCATTCAAGGACTTCTGAGCTAATAGATGAACTACAGAATTAGACTCCCGTCCCATAAGCTGCATCTTACCGATATTGCAAGAGGCCCTCAAAGCAGAGATATCAGCTAAAATGGTGATCATTTCCCATGAGAAGAGTGTCCAGTAAGGAAGTCAATCAACTCTTATGCGTCTGATTCGATTAATATTCCATTGGGTCTTGATGGCCATCAATAGGCCCAAACAGATGGCTTCTCCTTCAGCCACTCTGGCTGATACCCGTGGGAAGGCTTTCCTTCGGCAACAAACAATCATAACGCGAGTAGTTGATTTTTTCGAAATTCTCAAACTATCGTTATATAAAAACAAAAAGTTAGTTTAATATTTTACTTTAATTTCTAAACTATCCATTACCTTTGATTTAATGTTTTACTTTAATTCCCAAACTAACCCTTGCTCACCTATCTATTTAGAATCACAGTCAATTACGATCGAATTCGGCAAAGTTCAATTACACCCGTGGATTAACACGTGTCCCTTTTAACTGTTATTAATTGTGGTTAACACCTTCCCCGCTCTCACGTGCATCGCACGGGCCACCCGCTAGTTATTATAAGAATATTTTGGTAAATTTATACATCTTATCATGTGTAAATGAAGAGATCCGTGAGCTACCAAAATCCAATTCGGACTTGGCTACGCAAACGGCTGAGACAGCATCGAGACCACGCAAGTGAATACAGTGTGGATTCCCAAACTAAAGTGGATTTTAATCTTTTTAAGATCGGCTCATTATATGGGCAGTCTCAGCGTGGTCTCGACCCTAAGGGTCGGTCCCACTAATATTTCGCAATTTAAGATGAATCATGAATGTGAACTCAAGGAAACTTGACAAAAAAAAAAGAAAAGAAAGGGAAATCCTAGTGGGACTGTAATGGGCCGAGACCACACGGAGACCGCACAAATGATGAGCAGATCTCAAAAAAGATAAAACCAAATTTATGAAAATTTTAAGATCCGTTCATCACATCTGCGGTCTGGATGTGGTCTTGGTCCTGTGCGATCTCGGTAGCAATAGCATAGTTCAAAAACATAAAAATATTGTACGAAAGTTTTTAATTATAAGAGTACGCTTAGCATTTTTCAAAATACAAAGAGGACCACTGGTGATGTAAGCTTCGGTCTCCGGATGGAAATTAATCTCAAATCAAATTTCCAAGCTCGTAGACTCTACGGTCTCTGGTGACGTAAGCTTCGGTCTATTTAAGCTTTAGGTATCCCGGAAATCATCACAGCTAGACCACTGGTTATGGCTACTTGAATCCCTCAAGTAGTCCTTACAAACACTCTCTCTCTCTCTTCTCTCTCCCTCTCTCTCCATACAAAGAAAAGAGAGATATGGCTGACCGGAAAAGTGAAAATAAAGCCGTCTATGACGCACCTGAGAATCCCATTCCGGCGTTTGGGACTCCGGAGAAACGCCCTCCCAGAAACAAGTTTGCTTTTGCTTGTGCGATTTTAGCGTCCATGACTTCAATTCTTCTGGGTTATGGTGAGCATCTCTTTTATTGTCGAGGATTAGATTTTGGTTATTGAATTTTTCATGATTGTTTTTTTTTCTCTTTCAAGAACTTATTGGGTTTTCTATTTTGTTTTTTTTGGTTGATAAAGGTTATCTTAATCTTAAGGAATATTAGGTTGTAATTACCCATTTAAACTCTAATTTATTTATTTATTTATTTTTCCTGTGTTTTGCTCAGATATTGGGGTGATGAGCGGAGCTGTAATTTTCATCCAAGATGACCTAAAGATAAGCGATAAAGAGGTTGAAATCCTCGTCGGAATTCTAAACCTCTATTGTCTTGTTGGTTCATTTGCAGCGGGAAGAACATCAGATTGGATTGGACGTCGATACACGATCGTCTTCGCTGCCGTGTTCTTTTTCCTAGGTTCTCTCATGATGGGTCTCGCTCCAAATTATGCCTTCCTCATGGTCGCCCGATTTGTCGCCGGAATCGGCGTGGGCTACGGCGCCATGATCGCTCCGGTCTACACTGCCGAGATCTCACCGGCCTCTTCTCGAGGCTTTCTAGCATCCTTCCCTGAAGTCTTCATCAACGCCGGAATCTTACTGGGCTATGTCTCCAACTACGCCTTCTCTAAACTCCCAGAACACCTCAGCTGGCGACTCATGCTCGGAGTGGGAGTGATTCCTTCCGTGTTCTTCGCTTTCGTTGTACTCACCATGCCCGAGTCACCGCGTTGGCTCGTCATGCATGGCCGACTCGGCGACGCTAAACGGGTACTTGACAGAACCTCGGATTCTAAAGCAGAAGCCGAGTTAAGACTCGCCGATATAAAAAGGGCTGCCGGAATACCAGAGAATTGCACCGACGATGTCGTACCGGTACTAAAACGCAGCCACGGCGAGGGTGTATGGAGGGATCTTATCCTCCGTCCAACACCGGCCGTTCGAAGAGTTTTAATCGCAGCCGTCGGTATACATTTCTTCCAGCAGTCCTCCGGTATAGACGCTGTAGTGTTGTACAGCCCAAGAATCTTCGAGAAGGCCGGAATCAAGAAGAAGAGCGATTTATTATTAGCAACGGTGGCAGTAGGATTCACCAAGACAGCTTTCATCTTGGTTGCTACTTTCTTACTGGACAGAATCGGACGGCGACCGTTGCTTCTCAGCAGCGTTGCCGGTATGATCTTGTCCCTCGCCGGTCTAGGCTTCTCTTTAACGATCATCGACCATGCCGGTGATAAGAAGCTGATGTGGGCCATAGCTCTCTGTATTTCAACGGTGCTATCCTTCGTGGCGTCTTTCTCGATTGGGATGGGGCCCATCGCGGGGGTGTACAGCTCGGAGATCTTCCCGTTGAGATTGCGGGCCCAGGGTATGAGCATTGGAATAGCAATGAATCGCGTTACAAGCGGAGTTATCTCGATGTCCTTCATATCACTGTACAAGGCCATCACTATCGGTGGGGCCTTTTTCCTTTTCTCGGGAATAGCATCAGTCGCGTGGGTGTTCTTTTATACGTTCCTACCGGAAACACGGGGGAAAACCCTCGAAGAGATGGAGGCCTTGTTTACGGATTTCAAGTGGAGATCGTCCTTTAAGAGGAACAGCAACAAAGAAGACACTAGCAATGGCCAGGTTCAGATGGGATGATGTATTTTAAAATGATATGTTCGTAAATTAACCCGAAAACAGCATATGTAATTACCCTCCAGACCTCTTCGCCAAAAAAAAATTAGTTTCTTAGATCACATGTGCCTTGTTCCTTCAGCAATCCGAATATTGTTCTGCCGTTGTAGTCTATCAAGAGGTGGTGGGTGCAGGAACCTCCTTGCTCACACGCATCTTCTTATCAAAGTTCCTTGCTCACACGCATCTTCTTAGCTCTTTGATGGAAAAAGATTAGCCCTGGTGGCTGCCCGAATTGGGCGTTCGGGCATCCACAAAACATTTGGGCAGCGGATGATAATTTAGGTGAGAAGTCATTTCATTGTGGCCCCTTGATTTTGACTTCTCCCCATTTGATATCTTGAGGCGTGCTAGCCCTACTCTCGGTCAGACTCTACTCTCAGCCTCCACGAATCACCTATCCATTATCAAATCAGTTATGGGGGTTAAAACACTCTCTTATCAAGAATGGACAAGTGATTGGTAGAGACTGAGAGTAGAGCTAGCATTCCTCTGATATCTTTCCCTTTAAGAACGCCTGCCTAATGGTTTGTGGATGCCCGAGCGCCCAGCTTGGGCAGCCACCAGAGCTAATCTTTTTCCCTCTTTGATTTGGTTGTTTCTAAGTTTATAATATATTTGAAAAATCGGCTTGTTAGTTCTACTTTCAAGTAGGGCGGTAAATGGAGTGGATTCATAGAGGATATTGATATTTCTGAATTCGTATATGATTTTATATCCAGATATCCGAATAAATTTCGACGGATAGTGAAATATGATATCTGTATCCGACTTTGATTAAAATATTCGGATTCGGATAGTAATCGAGTTATCCGATTATTTTTAAAATAATTTAAAAATTATAAACTAATATTAAAAAATATAAAAATATATTTTAAAGGTTATATGAATTTAATAAAATTAAAATACCTTATTTATTTATATTATATAATCGGACAGATATTTACCGGATCAGATATACCAGTATCCGAATCTGTATCCGATTATTAACGGATAATATTTTGCTATCTGAATTCGCTCTGTCGGAATACCCAACTAAACGGATTCAGATACGGATAATACCCGCATCCGTTTACAACCCTACTTTCAATCATTCCTTATTCTCATCGAAATACTAACACCTGTTAAAACATGGACAATTGTTGATTTATGGCAACTGCTGGCATGGGTCTTAAAAAAATGAGAATAATTATCAACAGGAGCTCTGGTTGTCAACCAGAACAACCCCAAATTTGCCTTGGAAAAGGGTATTCTTGGAAAAAAAATCATTTTTAAAAATATCATTATTTGTATTCATAATTACCAAACTAACACTTCCCAAGGCAAATTTGGGGTTGCTTCGGTTGACTGTTCTACCGGAGCTCCTGATAATAGTTAATCTCCAAAAAAATTTACTTTGCCTTGTGCCTACAGTACAATTTGGGAATTAGAGAAAATAGGTAAAGGGGAGTTTGAGAGCATGTCTTTGAAGAAGCCAAATCATCTACGGTGATAACTGGATTTGGTAAATCCGGTTATCACCCTTTGAGGTAGCTGCTTGTCCCTTTTGACTCCTTTTAACTATGGTTAAGATTCACTCACCCTTAGGGTTCACCCATCCATCCTTGTTTTTATAAAAAAAATATTTTAATATTAAAAAAAATTAAAACCAATTTTTTAATATTAAAAAAAGATTGGTGGGTGAACCATAGGGATGGGAGAATCTTAACCACAGTTAAGGGTGTCCAAAGGGACACGTGGCTACCTCATGGGGTGATAATCGGATTTACGATTTGGCTTCGTCTTTGAATAGTAATTGAATGCTAATTGAGTCATTTTTATTTTTTAATGAAATGTGGAGGAGAGATGCACCAAGTTGAGTGTGATTGGTAACGTAGTGGCCCCTGTTGTAGGTAGGGCTGTCAATGAGCTGGCCTGGCTAGACCGGGGTTTATGTACCCAGCACTCACTTGTGAGGTTCGGCCCAAGCCCGCTGAAGCTAAACTTGCTAGGCTCAAGCACTATCCTCAAGTCAGGGCCAAGGTTTGAAATCCAGTTGGGATTTCTCTAAATTTCACAAAATCCCGGTTTATCCAACCCCTCCGATATCGATATGGTATGGATTTCGACAAACTCGGCTGGGATTTCGAAAATTTTGTGTGAAATTTCGAAATTCTGGAATCTTAGAATTCCGGCGAAAATTCGGAAAATTGATTTTAAATGATTTTTTAAAATTAAAATTTTGAAAAATTTTGATATTTTAAATAAAATTTCATGAAATTTCATAAATTTTTATGTTTAGTTTAAAAATAAAATGATAATATTTTTATAAATATTTAAATTTTAATAAAATATTTTTTTAACATATATATTTAATAAAATATTTCTAAATCAGAACTCCAAAATCCCGTCGAGATAACCGAATTTTTTGAAATTTTCGTTCACGTTGGAGGACCGAAATCCCCGATAATATCGAAATTTCAAACCTTGGTCAGGGTGGGCCTAGTGTCACGGGCAATTTACGTTACTAGTCAAATCTCGTACGACACTTGATCAATCCGTCGATCAAGTCAGCATGTTCGGTCAGTTACCTAAGAATCAAGAGTAAAACACACCACAATGCACAAGAAAGAAGCAAAGATCAATAATATTGCATAAAGGGAAATATTACAAGACACTATACATGTAATGGAAATAAAAGACATTAGGGGAGCAGATGATCAAAGATGGTGCAAAGATAACCCACTCAAGTGAACTACCACCTCCCCTACAAGGTGGATGATAAACCTTTTACAAATTAGCAGAAGGAAACATCCTATGTGCTAGTGGAGTCATACTCTCTTATTAGAAAAAATCCCACTAAGATTTGGTGACTAAACTACCCTTTAACAACAGATAAAAAGACACAAATAGTATCACCACCAAGGCCATGCAAACATTGCAGGACGAACACACTTCCCCACTTGTTAAGTTCATGCCCTCGTCGACTTGTTTGTTAAGTATTCTTCAATCTTGTCTACGATGGGGAAAAGAGCAATGCCTAGTTCCCAACTAGCTTCGGCGTCGGATAGCCCTTTCCATATTACCAAATACTCCATGTGCGCGGGCCTTGTCGATGAGATTTAGACATGAAGATCCGCAACAAAGCGCTCAACTTTTCTTTGTGGGGTCTTCCTTGTCGGCATTATAGGGCTTTAACACATTTGCATGGAAGACCGGGTGATATATGCGAAGTGGCTCCGGCAGTTTCATCCTGTAGGAGACTTTTCCCACCTTTTCAGTGATAGGAAATGGTCAGTCGTACTTACGAACTAAGCTTCTATTGCCTTTACGAAAGAACTTCAAGTTATCCAAATTTAACTTTATCAGTACTAAATCTCCCACCTTAAACTTAGCTTGCCTTCACTTGGAATCCGTAAATTTGTTCATTCTTCTAGTGGCTTTCTCAAGATATGCTCGGGCAATATTCGCATTCTTGTTCCACTATTTGGCAAACTTGTAGGCACTGGGGCTGGTTCCTTGGTAACCAACAACGATAGTATGAGGCGTTAGTGGTAATTGCCTGGTTACTAACTCAAATAGACTTTTGTTTGACGAAGAGATTTGTTGTAAATTGAAGCAAAATTGAGTGACATCGAGCAAGTTCAACCAATTCTTCTGATTAGCACTAACAAAAGGTCGAAAGTATTCTTCAAGGAGAGCGTTAAAACACTCAGTTTGGCCATCAGTCTGAGGATGACTACTTGTTGAGAAGTTGAGATTGGTCCTAAGAAGTTTGAACAATTCTGACCAAAACTTTCCCGTGAATCTTGAGTCCCTGTCGCTCACAATGTTATGAGGCACACCCCAGTATTTCACCACATTCTTCATGAATAAGGCTGTTTTCTCTGCTGAGCAGTGCAATGGTGAGGGGACGAAAGTAGCATACTTTGAAAATTCGTCGATTACCACCAGGATCGACCCAAATTCCCCCACTTTTGGCAAGACTGAGATGAAGTCCATAGAGACACTTTCACATGGTTTCCTAGGGATAGGTAATGGCTCCAAGAGTCCAAGAGGCCTATTCATTTTCACCTTATCTTGTTGGCACACAAGACAAGTTTTCTGTATTCTGCAACATCATCTCACATTCGAGGCCAGTAGTAACCTTGTTCTAGCAAGACAAATGAGCGGCGCCATCCCTGATGGCCTGCCCAAAGAGTATCATAACACTCTTTTATAAGATCTTCCTCAGGTCCCCATCATTGGGACAAAGATGCGACTTCCTTTTGTGTAAAGAAGTCTATCGTTAATCCAGAAGCAACGAGTTTTGCCACTTTCAACTAGTGGTCAAATTACCTTAGCCTGATGATCGGTCTTCAACCCTTCACCGATCTTACTGTGTAAGGTAGACTGGACCCTTTGCACACTCCTATGCATCACCTTCTTTAGGGCCGCAAGTTCCACTTTGTAACATAAGGCATCGGCAACATTGTTGTACCGACCCGGCTTGTACTCTAGCTCGAAGTCGAATTCCACTAGCAACTCTTGCCATCGCGCTTGCTTGGACGTTAGCTTCTTCTGCATTATGAAGTAAGACACGACAATGTTGTTGGTTATGACCAAAAATTTTGATCCAAGTAAGTAATGCCTCCACACTCGAAGGTAATACATTACTGCAAACAACTCTTTATCTTGAGCTGTGTAGCGACGCTCAGCTTCAGATAACTTCCGGCTCTCATAAGCAATCGGATGTTCTTCTTGCTCCAACACTCCTCTAATAACATAGTCTAACGCATCAGTTTGTACTTCAAAAGGCTTCACCAAGTCTAGCAGTGCAAGAATAGGATGTTGGGTCATGGTAAACTTCAGTCTCTCGAAGGCTTCATGGCACTCCCTTGATCATACCCATGCATGCTCCTTCTTAAGTAGGTCAGTCAATGGTGCTACAACTGCTGAGTAGCTTTTAATGAACTTACGCTAGTAGTTCACAAGGCTTAGGATGGATCGCAGCTCGGTGGTAGTCGTAGGTGGCTTCTACTCTTGAATGGATCGAATCTTGTCCTCCTTCATTCTCACTTGTCCCCCTTCATTCTCACTTGTCCCTCGTCCAAAACATGGCTAAGGAAACTAATGCGCTCCTGCTTAAATGAGCACTTCTCCTTCTTAACATACAAACGGTTCTCCTTTGATAAGACCAACACCTTTTCAAGTGCTCAACATGTTTCTCAAGAGTTGAGCTATACACCATGATATCATCCAAATAAACCACAACGAACTTCTCAAGGAACTCATGAAATATCTGATTCATTAGTGTTGAAAAGGTAGCTGGTGCGTTGGTAAGGCTGAAAAGCATCACCATGAATTCGAATGCGTCATATCTCGTCACGCAAGTCGTCTTAGGTTCGTCGCCCTCCGCGACGCGAACCTTATAGTAGCCTGATTGCAAATCAAGCTTATTGAAGTACTTAGCTGTCCCAAGTTGGTCGAACAAATCAACAATCAACGAGATGAGATACTTGTTCTGCATGATCAACTTGTTTAATGTAAGGTAATCCACGCAAAGCCTAAGACTCTCATCATGCTTGCGCTGGAGAGGATTGGTGCCACAAATGGTGCCTTGGAGGGGCGAATGAAGCCTGACTCCTAGAGATCATCAAGTTGCTTCCGAAATTCAGCAAGCTCCAAAGGGGGCATACGATAAGGGGCTTTAGATGCGGCTTAGCCCCAGGAACAAGTTCTACCTCATGATCAATTGCTCGACGAGGAGGCCTTGACTTTGGCAACTTATCGGGCATTACGCTAGCAAACCTTGTCAACACCTCGGTCACTTGCTTCAGAACTGGACCTTGCCTAGTTGAGACTCTTCTTTCAACGTAGCTACATAAGTCATCTCTCTCTTCTTCAACTATTTCTTGAACTGTAGGGCCAAAAGCATCTTCTCTCCACCTTTGCTTGCCACTGTTGGAATCATACATAAAGAGTCACCCAAGATGCATAACGATCATAGGTAAGGCATTGGCACAACCTTAAATTCCTGCAAGAACTCCATCCCCACAATAACCTAGAAGTCATCCATGAGAATCGCTATCAAGTTGGTCTTTCCTGACCAAGCTCCTACTTTAATGGGCACCCCCTTGGCTACCCCAAGGCTTCGCTGCCGAGTTCATGGCTTTGATGCGACTTGAATATTTCTCTACCTTCAATCCAAGTCGTTGAGCTTCCTCTTCCGCAACAAAGTTGTGAGTCGCCCCCATATCTACCATGGCACGGGTGGCCTTTCTATTGATTTTCAAATCAACGAACATGAGTCCATTCGACTGTGGTGCCTTCCCACACCTTGAGTCTTAAGAGCATTAAGCAACCTAATAGCTCCCATCCTAGGTTGTTCTTCCTCATCATCATCACTCTCGGATAGTTCCTCATGTATAGCCGAGTTACCCACTAATGCTTGCAGGGCATTGAGGGCTTATTTCTGTGAACAAACTGCTACTCGGTGCGATCCACCACATAGAAAGCACTGCATCGGCTTGGAATCCGAACTCTATGATGTTGAAGCTTCCTTGCTCGGCTCTGACTTGCCATTGTTATGCTTCTTCCCATTCGATGATCGAGAAGATTTGTTGTGGTTAGTGTGGGTCGAGTTCACCTTCTTCTTGTTAGGGTCACTTGTGGAGTAGTCATTTAGTCGCTCTGCTGCTACTTGTGCTAAAGCTAAGTCTTGAACACGTTGCCTTTACAACTTTGTTTGTGCCCAAAGTTTCAATCTCTCTATGAAGTAGAACATCTTGTCTTTCTAAGATGTCCTTGATGTCTAGCATGAGAGCTGATAACCGCCTCACATACTCGCGCACAGTGTCTATCTGTTGCAACTATCACAAGTTCCGCCTAGCGATGCACTCCATATTCTCGGGCAAGAATTGGGCTTGCAACTCCCTCTTCAAGTCCACCCAAGAATCAATGATGCATCTCTCATTCTGAATGTCATCATATCGAGTTTGCCACCATAACTTGGCATCACCCGATAGATACATTGTTGTTGTCGAGACCTTGACTTCCTCTGATTCCTGTCTCACGGCTCGGAAATATTGTTTCATGTCGAACAAGAAATTTTCAAGATGTTTTACATCTCTTGCACCATTGTATGAGCGAGGCTCTGGCACCTTCACCCGACTATATGTCTCAGTAGGGTCATGAGGGTGCAAACTAACCACCATGGTAAGTACATTTAACCGGTTTGAGAGCTCCTCAATCTTGGCCTGGAGAGCATCCACTGTCCCCTTCACGTCCTTGGTCAAGGTCTCTACTGATCCGACTAATTCTTGGTGTCCTTGTTCCATGTTGCACACTCGGTCATCCATTTGCACCAAGGTATGCAACATCCCATCAATCTGTGCTGTCTGGACCTCCATCTTGTCTAGACGATCCTTGTTAGTGTGCGCTACTGTCCCCTGTATTATGTCTTCTAGCCATGAATACATGATCAAGACCTTGCTTTGATACCAACTATCATGGGCAATTTACGTTACTGGTCAAATCCGGTGCGACACTTGATCAATCCGTAGATCAAGTCAGCCTGTTCAGTCAATTACCTAAGAAACAAAAGTAATGCACACCACAATGCACAAGAAAGAAGCAGAGATCAATAATATTGCATAAAGAGAAAGGTTACAAGACACTATTCATGTACTGGAAATAAAAGACACTAGGGTAATAGGTGATCGAAGATGGTGCAAAGACAACCCACTCAATTGAACTACCACCTCCCCTACAAGGTGGATGATAAACCTTTTACAAGTTAGCAGAAGGAAACATCCTATGTGCTGGTGGAGTCATACTCCCTTATTAAAAAAAATGTTATTAAGACTTTGGTTACTAAACTACCCTTTAATAAAAGATAAAAAGACACAAATGGTGTTACCACCAAGGCCTTGCAAACATTGCTAGACGAATGGTCGTGACACTAGGCTTGAAAAGGAGATAAGGAAGAAAAAAATTGGTTATGATATTTGTCAAATTTTTTTTTTTTGATCATTATTGGCTTACGAGAGTGGATAAATGCGAGAGAGTAACAGCGATCTTTCCTAATTTTTGTATGCAGAACATAAAAATTAAATATTATAATTAACTTGATTTATATAATGCTCTATAATGAAGAGCCCTTGTTTTTCTTATCTATAGGACTTTCATTAGAATGTAATAGTAACGAATTTTATAACTATGATTCACCCATTACTCAAAATATATATATATATATATATATATACATATATATATATATATGGGCTATGCCCCCGAACCCCAAGCCCCATAAGATTTCATGGACGCTTGATTACTGTAACAATCTTAATAATTTTCTTGATATATGTATTTCGAGTTTGGATGGGCAACAGAGCACATTATTGCGTTGTTGCCCCTTTATGTCTTATGAGGGTGGCCCCCACATTCAACAGGTGTAGACCTCACATCCAAAAATGGTAGGCCCTATTTTTCTCAAGACACAAGGGGCAATAGCGCAACAGCGCTGTTGCGCTATTGCCCAACCGAACTCATGTACTTCAACCTCCCAAGAGAAAATTTCTAGCCCCGCCTTATGTGGGCCTATCAACCGACCACACCACAAGACTTGAACTTGAGTCCAACAGAGGGTATACACATCGTACCAGTGGAGCACCATGTAATTGTTTTTTTGGTTAAGTGACAAAGGTGGCATTTGGATTGGATTTTTTTGGCCAAAAATCAATTCTAATGAAATTGATTGTGTAGAAATTTTTGATCAAATAATCATTTTTTCAAATAATAGTGTTAAGAGAATACGAAGTTTAGAGACTCACCTACTTATTCTCTGAACATTACTATTTGAAAAAATGATTATTTGACCATTAATTTATACACAATCAATTTTACCAGAATTGATTTTTGGCCAAAAAAATCCAATCCAAACGCCCCAAAAGTATCCAGTTAGTAATTTTATTTTTGGCTGACATGGGTGTCTGAGACTCTTAGAGCACTCAACTAATCCCCGGGCACGTGCAAACCCCCAACCACACTAACCATATAAGTAGGGAAAATTCTTGGCGTTGGCCAACAGGGGCAGAGAATCAAACTCAAAACCTTCACTTCTGAGACGTGGTCTTGGCCAGCACACTAACCCCCGGTTGGTTGTATCCAGTAAGTAATCATTGTTCTCTCTCTCTCTCTCTCTCTATATATATATATATAATAAGTGATACAACTACTCTTGACTCTTAAGAGCATTCCTAGCAGCCTCACCAAATTTTACTCACCAAAATAGCCAAAACTCACAAAAAGTTATTTTGGTGAGCCATTTTTTCAAAACTCTCCCAATACTCCCAATGAAACCGAATCCTATGTGCTCTTCCCTATGGCATAGGTGTTTGATGGCCGGATCTCTTGTACAATTGTTAAATTGGTACAACCCATTTGATCTTAGCAATCAAACACTCAAGGCCACAGGGAAGAACACAAAAGATTTGCTTCCTTAATAGGGGGTTGGTGTGCTGTCTAGGACCACGTCTCATGAAGTGGAGGTTCGGAATTCGATTACCTTTCCCTTATTTGCCATCATTAGGAATTTATCCGTACTTATCCGATGTGTGTAGATGGAGGGTGTTTGCACGTGCTTGGGGATTAGATTGTTCCCTAAGAGGCCCAGACACTTTTGTCACTCACAAATAAAAGACCACTTTGTTTGAAAATTTAACGATTCTAGAATAGAATGGAGTTGAGGTTCAAGTGTGTCCAGGCATCTTAGTCGGGTTCTTCAAGAGGCTTGGACAACTTTCCCCCCCCCCCCCCCCCCCCCGCCAAAAAAAAAAAAAAAAACCTTTGTCTAGAAATTTGACAATTCCATCCTAGCTTTGTTTGATTATCTAAAAGAAGAAGAATGGAGTTGAGGTTCAATCTTTAAAATCAGGCAGAATGGAGTTGAGGTTCAATCTTTAAAATCAGGCAGTTTGGAAATGTTTTAGTCGTTGGAGTGTACCCCTCGTATGGGTTTGAATCCCTTTTGATAAACCCTACAGGCTTATATAAATGATGACTTTGCAGAGAAAAAAAAAACAGAAGGAAAAAGAAAAAAATAATGTAATGCTAGGTGTCAAAAATCTTTCCCAAAAGAGGAGTGCTAGTCGGGGTGTATTCAAGCTGAGCTTGGCCTTGTTCGGTTCGGCTTGAAATGGCTTGATCTGTTGCTCGAAAAGCTCGGTTCAAATTTATTAGCTTGGCTAGAGCTAAGCTTGAATTCGAATTGATTCAAGCTCGAGCTGAGGTCAACTTGGGTCAAGCTCGGTTTGATTTATTTAAAATTATTTTCAAATAAACATAAATTATTATTATTATTATTAAATAATAAACCCTGGAGAGTAGTGAGCAGTCAAATTCGAGGAGCATGTCTTTCCGGCCCTTGTATCTGGCTCTAGTTCTGGTACTTGTACCTGTAAATCAACTCGACTCTTTTCGACACCTGTTTCTGGCCGATCCTATCTTTCTTCTTCGTTGCCCTCTGCCACCTGCAATTGACTGAGTACTGCTGCTACCTATGTACCCGGAAATAAGTAGTTCATTCATCAATCCTTTATGCCTTACAACAAGAGAGAGTGGACCTTATATTATATATATATATATATATATATATATAATATTTTTATTTTTATTTTTATTTTTATTTTTCATATATCATTCAAGTTAAGTCGAGCCCGGCTTGAATCGAGCCTAATTTTTTAGCTTTAGCTCAGCTTAATCGAGCTAGCTCGGCTTGGATACACCCCTAGTGCTAGCCATATGTAAAGGGGTGTTTTGATTCTTGAAGAAATGGGGTTTACTGCAACCTCAATCTAGCCTAAATCCGATATCCAGACCGTTCTAAATTGAGTTATTTTTGGGAGAAATGATTCAGAGATCACAAGAAATAAAAAGGGAAAAAAGAGGAAATGATTCAGAGGGAGAGAAGAAAGAACAATGAAGAAAAGTAGTGACAGAATGCTTTTCCTTGATGAATCCTTTACTTTCTCTCTCTGTAAATTCGGATTGGAAATCTGATTTTTTAGGAAATCTTCTCGGAATTAGAAAAAAATCTCTCTCCTCTCCAACAAGGAGGGGTCACCTCTATTTATAGGTGATTAACAAAAATCGTAACTAACTTGTACAGCTGTCATAACCGTTTTTGTAACCGACTTTTAGAGAGAAAATATTGGATTCCATCAAGATAAAGGCGTTTTGTCACCATACCTCCTTTAAGCTTTTATGACCAAAGCTTTCAGATATATTCTTCAAAGGTTAAAAGCGGTATTCACAATATCCATCTTTTAACAAATTCTATCTAAGCCCTCCAAACCACAACTCATCATCCTCCCCCAAAAGCAATTGGTAACTACATCATGAAAGCGGGTCATACGCTTTCATGGTGTACTGTCTTACTGAGGTAATATATTAGTGTTCAGACAGCAACACTCTTCTAAAGTAATAATCATGATAGCAATAATAATAATAATAATGATAATAATCATCTCAAGTCCAATAGGGAAAGCGTAGGTGCTGGACGAAGACACCCATCCCTTATCTCAAGTCCAATAGGGAAATCGTAGGTGTTGGACGAAGACACCCATCCCGTCAGGCCTTAAGAGAAACTGAGGAAAAATCCATCCTCAATGCTTTCTCCCTGACTGTCAGCTCAGGAAGTAATCCATGCTTCACTGGAATAGGTAATGAGGGGAAATAGCCACATTCATTCCCACAAGGAGGTACCAATCTATACCGTTCTCCCTTGACAAAACAAATCTTCTTTCTGGCAGAAGTCATCAGAAAGGTATACAAGGAGGGTACTAATCCATACCACGCCCATCATCATGAGAAAGGCGTTGAAAGCTAGAAAGAGGCACTGAAGCCATATAGAATATCCGAAGGCGTTGAAGCCTGAATCAACATCAAAGGCATTAAAGCCTGAAACAGCATCCAAAGGCGTTAGAGCTCGAAATAGTATCCAAAGGCGTTAGAGCCTGAAATGATATCCGAAGGCGTTAGAGCCTGAAACAATATCCAAAGGCGTTAGGACCTGAATCTGTGTTAATAGCGTTAAAGGCGCAATAGTTTCAACTTTCATCAGTGACATAAGGATAAAATTGTCATTAATGAGCAAAATCCTTTTTATGAACTAAAAGCATAAGAGCTTAAAATCATTGATCATTAATGACCAAAATCATCATTATCAGATAAACATGGAATTCTGTTAACCAAATCTCAAAAGAGGATTATAGTATGTGTAATATGTTAGAACGTCCATTGAGCCACGTGTCATCATTTTATTGAATTATGAACAACGTTCTTAAATTCAAAATTTCACAAGTCAAGCTTTTCAATAACCATCATCAACATTTAGCCCCCTGTCTGTGAGGGCGCTTTTAGGCTTAACCATACTCAAAAAGCGTCTGAGCAGACAAATCATCATGATAAAAGGAGTTCATTAAATAATATGTTATCATAAATTTGGCGTCTAAAAAAAAAACTGTCTTTTCGAATCCTGCTTAAAAAAACTTGCCAGATTTATAGCCAATAAGATCACGCAGCCAACCTGTCATGGTCATTATGATTGTACCTTTTTTTTTAAAATTTCAAATCAAAACGTGCTTCTTGAAAACCGTACACCATAAATGTTTAAACATTATAAAAATCAAATAATCAGTTCCTTATTGCTTTACTGTTCATCTTCTTCCTCGTGCAAGTATACCCTGAGTTTTTATCTTTCTTCTGTGATTGAGTTTTTATTGGTCTCATTGTGGTTTTCCTTCAAAAAAATCAAGGATTTCGATCTCTATTTGGAATTTCAGAACATCTATTAGAATTCTGGTGAGTTTCTGCTCTCTTGTCTTTTTGTTTACTATTTCTATTTGACTGCTTATGCTTATACTTGCTGTTTTACTTTTTTTATTTATTTGTTTCATCATCTGAATGGTTTTGATTATCTGTATACTATGTCATTTTATTTACTTTGTTCTTTTATCGTTGTCATTACATATATATTTATTTATATATGTATGTTATTGTTATTTATTTTATTATTTTTTTTTTAGAAGAACACACTGTAATTTATCATTTTTTTTTATTTCTGCAACTTTTACGCTTTCAGCTATGGCATCTTCTTCTCAAAAAAATATTTTAAGTAATGAATTTTGGGATTCAGCTATGCATCACTCCTGGGATACTGCTGTTCCTTCTGATGGGTGGGCTTTGTCCTATGACGATATTGACGGAGTTAAAGGATTTTGTCCTTCATCTTTTGCCACTACTATGTTTAGGGTAGAGAGGAAAGATTTTCCGCTTTCACAAGTCAATTTTAGTTCTCATAGCGGGTGCACCAAGGAATGGACAGCGTGGTGTGATTACATACTCACTCATCCAGAGTATGGTCCCAAATTACATGCAGCTGAAATTTTTAGAGCAATAGAGCTTTCAAAGGATTTTGAAGTTAGAAAGGACATAGATAGCTTATCACAGCTGGTTACCAGATGGAACAGTCAAACTCATACTTTTATTACTTCGTGAGGAGAAATTACCCCTACTTTGGAAGATGTAATGGTGTTATGGAGATTGCCGATTTTTGGGAACAGTGATATACAAGACATTATTTTGAGCAAAGAAGAGATAAAAGCGTCAAGACTTTTGCATGCTCTTGTTTGGGAGTCAAGAGTAAATCCCGTTTGGGGAGCTTCAAAGGAATCTCATGCAAGGCGGCCAAATTTTTACGGCTGGGTACGCTACTTCTTCAGAGAGAAAGGCCCTGTGAACAAGGAGACAGGAGTTAGAGAATATAAATATGGGAAAGAGTATAAGTCTCCTTTGGAGCTGATAGCGTTTATCTGCATGTGGCTGTCAAGATACATTTTTGAAGGCGCTCCAACGGATAAAGTTTTGGACAGATTATTTCCCCTGGCTTTCCGCCTTGCTGATGGTCAAAACTTTTCCTTAGGAATATATTTTTTGGGAACTTTATACAAGAACTTAGATCAAATTCACAAATGTCAGGCCTGGTCAGCATATAGAATCATTCGTTCATACTGCTTTTCTACAGATGTGGTTATGGGAACGCTTTCCCGGCTACGCGCCTTCAGCTAGACAATTTTCTCCTTTACAAGCTGATGATACCGCTGTTGAAGATCTCCCAAGTCCTAGGGCATGGCGGTGGAGTAGCATTTCTAGGAAGAAGGATGCGTTGATCTTTGATTTTATTGACAAGGAAAAGTGTTTTTGCTTCAGGCCTTATATTGAACCTTTGAAGGGAATTGAAAGATTTTCTTACCATTCCGAAACCCCTTTGGCTTTTCTGGGTACAAATTCTGAAGAGCGGGCAGAAATTTCATTGAAGACTCTCCATTGTTTTGCTATTTTATCTAAGTGCCACCTAGTAGGTCTCTTCAGTGTGGATGGTGGCAAGACAAACAGTTTTTGTCTTGAGTCTTACAACCCCGATCGGTGTCTGAGGCAGTTTGGGCTTGATCAAGGCGTTCCGGATGGTATAGCTGAATCTTTTTCTTTAAAGAGAACCATGAAAGCTTTCATTCTAGAGAGTTGGTCTTCAAACTTAAGGCCGTCTATTGCCGGTTTCTACTTGGCTGGGGAGCACAGGATGGGCAGATGTACGAAGAACTACCAGCTTTTCTGGAAAGCTTGCATTGGTACTTTCAAAGCCTTTGTTCAAGGTCCACCAATGCTCAGTCAAACGATTAATTTGGTTATGGACAAGGAAAAATGTTTGAAAGAGCCACCTGGTGCAGACAAGAAAAGGAAGGCAGTAGCTTCTCCACGCAAGAAGCCAAAATCAAAATCCGCTGATGGAGGTCCCTCAGAGATCCGAGAGGAAAACATTACTCCTCCTTAGCCTGCAAATGTTACTGCTCCAAAGGCGGCTACTCCAAAAGCACCTAGAATTAAAAAGATTGCAATAAAGAAGAAGGCTCCTCCTTCTAAGAAGTGAAAGAGCCAATTAGTAAGCAAAGCTTTTACAATTAAAAATAATTTCTTATTCGTACACTTTTTTTTCAATTTCTCATCATTCATTTTTTCTTATCTTTTACTTAAATTTGTCACAGGATCCTTCTTCTGATAGTGAAGATAATGAGCCATTGATTGTGCGCAAGCAGAATCTACAAACTCAACATGAGTTAGGAAGGACTGAAACTTCTTTTACTCAAGAAAAGAATACAGCACCGCCTTCGGATATTGGTGCAGGAAGCTCTGGAACTCCATCTACTCCAGTGGGACTTAGTATCCCTGAAGACAATGTTGCTGACATTCCTTTTCCTCCATCAGCAGAGGCAAGGGCGCAAGTTGAAGAATTAGCAAATGTCTGGCCCGAGAGTGAGCCCAGTTCTTCTCCGCTTTCCAAGCAGAAAAATCAACTTGCTAAAGTTTCTGATATTCAGAAGATTGCAAACCCTGCGAGGACCATTGGTATAGCTAAAGCGTTAACTTCTCTGAAAAGAATGAGATCGCAAGCTATTAAGGCGAAATCACTTCTTCTTCAAAGGATAGCGCAATCCTCATCACCTCTTATGATTGAGGCTATTATTACCGGTTCTGGAAACACAGGTTAGTTATTTTAAAAGCGTTTTATCGGTATCTGTATTTATATGCTTATCTTTATATTCGTGATGCATTAATAAAGTGTTCTAACAATATGTATTATTTTGAAGGTCCTTCTGAAAGCTCCCAGGTTGAACCACCAGAAAATATTGTTTCTACTTCTGTAACAGTTGAGATTATTTCTGATGATCTTTCCAAGGACAAAAATTCAAACGCTGTTGAGGCTGAAGTACAAAATGTTTTTGATGAAAGAATTACTGGAGTTGAGGCCTCAGAACAACTTATGGAGGTGGAGCCTCCTTCAGCCAGTGAAATAGCATTTTTCTCTTCTGTGGTGCAGAATTCTGTGCAACAGCCTCTTAAAGATCTTCCTGAAGTTATTGCAGAGGTTTCTTCTTCCCTTGATAACACTCCTTCTATTGACGGAAGCACTCATACGCCAATGCCTTCAACTGAGAACGTCAGTGTTCAAATGATTGCTTCTACTGAAAGCGTTATCATTGGCTCTTCAGAACAGAATATCGAGGAAAGAATTTCTGAAGAGAATATGGTTATTGAAACAGAAGCTGCTCCGGAAGGCGTCCATGAAGATATTCAAGCTACCAGTTCTGCCATGGAAATCAATGTTGCTACAAATGAGGAAATGGCAATCACCGATTCTGATCCTCATGCGACAGCCTTTTCGCAAGTTACTACATCAGAATTATCTGCTTTCGTTGGTAATTTTATGAGTGAAGACCCTGCTACACCTTCTACTTCAACAGAACCGCTATCAGTCAATTCTCTTGATGATATTCTGAAGCGATACCCCGTACCTGAAAGCTTAGTCCCCTTATGGACAGAGATAATTAAACACTATCAGGACATCACTGCTACCTGCTCTTTGAAGAATCCTATCATCAGAGCGGGCTGCATAGAGACAGTATGCTCTGTTATCAGAAGGATTAGAGATATCAAGCCTCATCTTGTATTTTTGAGGATAAAGACTCTTGAGGACTGGGGGAAGGAGCTGAAGGAATTAGAGGATATCAATGTTAATGTGAAATGGTTAACAGATTTCCTGAATAGTTTATCTGTTACATTTTTCCAAGCCAAGGGCTTTGCCAGGTTGAATAGCTCCTACAAAAATAAAGTGATAAAAGCGGAAGAGTTTAAGAAAGCAACATCAAATGAACAAGATAGTATTCATATTATTCGTCAAGAAATTGCCCACCATCAGGCTATGTTGGAGGAGAAAGAAAAGAAGATAAAAGATGCTCAAGATAGTCTGACGGTTTTACAAGAAGAAATCAAGGCAGATCATGAAGAATATATTCGTCTAAAGGCTTCTGCTGAAAGACTTGTATATCTAAATGAGAAAGGCTTTACCTCTGATATTTTGTAAAAGTTTTTTCTTTACTCTTTTGTAACTCTTGTCAATTTTTAATGAATACAAAGAAAAAGTTTTGTTACTTTTCTTATTAAGCATAGTACTTTTTTAACCATTTTTGACAATCAGAAGTAGTCATTGTATGGTTTCTTCCAATCTTCCCAAGAGTTTGTAAAGTGACATTCTTCTTTATCTGGCAATATTTGACAATCAGAACATTCTTTCTGTAACATAGCAGCATCTTTCTGCATTGTTGGCCAGTTAATTTCAAAACGCTGTAACCTCCTATACAGGCTAACAGAAGGATTATACCCACATATTTTTGTGTGGATTTGCATCATTTGTTTTTTAGCCTCTTTTGCTCCAACACATCTCATCAAAACTCCTTCGGGCCCTTTGAAATACAGATCCCCATTTATCTGTAAGAAATTTTTTAAGACTTTCAGTGTTGTGGTAGGGACCACTGTTGAATCATGAAGGCAGAAAACATATTTCAAAATTGGTTCTCTCCAATCTGTTTCTTCTGATTCTGTTTCGCATAATTCTTTCATCAGAGGTGTAGCTATTGTACGCCTTTCAACTACCACCTGAGAAGATTCTCCTTCAAATATTAACTTTGATGCCAAAGTAGCAAGTGCATCAGTATGGCGGTTCCCTGTACGTTCTTGATATTTGAATTCTATCATATCAAAATTAGTCATTATTCTTTGAACCGCTGTTCTGTAGGGGTTAAACCAACATCTTTTACAATGAATGACCCTTCCATTTGACTAATTACCAAATTGGAATCTCCTATTACATTTATTCTCTTGGCCTTTAACTCTTTAGCAATTGACAAACCTATGAGAAGAGCTTTATATTCTGTTATATTGTTAGAGCAAGGAAAATCCAATTTGAAAGAAAAAGACATTACCTCACCCCCAGGAGCTTTTAACACAATACCTGCCCCAGCTGAATCTGTGGTTTTAGATCCGTCAAAATACATGAACCATTCCTCTATTGCTTCAATAGTCATTGTTTCAGGGAATTCTCCTGGTAGTTCTTCTTTTAATATCAAATCATCATTTCCCGGGAAATTTGCCAATAAATCTGCTAATGCTTGTCCTTTGATGGCACGAGGGCAAAGACATGTAATATCAAACTCTGATAACGAAAGGAGCCATTTAGCTGCTCGTTCTGAAAGAACTGGTTTTGACATGAGATATTTGATTGGATCAGATTTTGTCATCAGAAAAATCTTATGAGATAGTAAATAATGACGGAATTTTTGTAAGGCATAGATCAGAGATAAACAACTCCTTTCAATCCGAGGGTATTTTAATTCTACATCTCTGAGAATTCTGCTGAGATAGTATATTGGCCGTTCACAACCAGACAAATCTTCTTGGGCTAGAAGAGCTCCAATAGCGGTTTCCGTTGAAGCCAGATACAGGACCAAAGGCTTTTTGGGGATTGGCGCCATCATAGTTGCTGTTGAACTCATCATTTGTTGAAGTTGTTTAAAAGCTTTTTCATGCACTGTTTCCCATTTGAATACACAATTCTTCCGTAGGAGTGGCATAAGAGGTACTGTGACAGCTGCTAGTCCTGGGATGAATCTCCTTATATAGGATACTTTTCCTAAAAAGCTTTTCAACTCTTTGACTGTGCTTGGGGTTGTCATGGATGCAATTGCTTGAGCCTTTGTGGGATCAACATCTATACCATGTCTATTTACAATGAACCCTAAGAATTTGCCTGCTGAAACTTTGAAAGCGCATTTTAACGGATTCATTTTTAATTGATAATGGCGGCACCGTTGAAAAACTCTTCTTAAATCATCAACATGACTCCAACGCTTTTGAGACTTGATAACAAAATCATCCACATAATTTTCCACTGTATTATGAAACATATCATGAAAAATGGCTGTCATAGCTCTTTGATAAGTGGCCCCGGCATTTCTCAACCCAAATGGCATAACTGTATAATAAAAGTTTCCAATTGGTGTCCGAAAGGCAGTTTTCTCTGCATCTTTTGCTGCCATCTTGATCTGATTGTAACCACTGTAACCGTCCATGAATGAAAAAGCATCATGACATGTTGTCGCATCAACTAATAGGTCCATATTGGGTAGAGGAAATTCATCTTTTGGGCATGCCTTATTTAAATCTCTGAAATCAATACAGCAACGGATTTGCCCATTCTTCTTTTTGACTGGTACAATATTGGCTAACCAGGTTGGATGTTGAATTGGCTTGATAAAACCTGCTTTCAGAAGCTTTTCAACTTCTATTTTGATTTGATCTTCAATATCTGGTCTGAATTTTCTTAGCATTTGCTTTACTGGTACATATCTTGGCTCAATATTCAATTTATGTGTGACCAATGTAGGATCTAACCCTGGCATTTCTTCATAATTCCACGCAAAAATATCTCGGTATTCTTTGAGTAAATTTACCAATTCTTCTTTTTCTTTTGGGACCAACTTGGAACTGATAAGTACCGGCCGATTTTCTGATAAATTTTCTGCAATATTTACTTCTTCAAGACTTTCTTGTACCGCTTTTACACCATCCTGCATCTGCTCTAGTGCTTCCCCAATTTCACTTGTTTCTTCTACTTGAAATATCTGATTCATCATGGGAATCTGATTTTCTTTTGATGAATCAGTTTTCTTTAATTGTCATAAGATATATACAACCTTTCCATCTGGTTGTATCACCCTCTTACAGCCTCCAGTTCTTGATTCTTTGATAGAGTTTCCCTTTTAAATTTCTGTTTTCACGCTTTCGTCTCGTGGTCTTTTTGATGCCTTTGAATTTTCTGATGGCGTTGAAACAGTGGATGATGGTAGCATAACTCCTTTGGCTATTTCAAAAGCGGTTTCACCTTCTTCAGCAAACTCATCATAAAACAATGCTTCTAGGATATAAGCTTCAGCTTTATCAAATGGCGTAGCAGTTGCTAGTATTCTGATAACTTTTCCTTTGTATATCCCCTTAACACATTGATGAAATGTTGATGGTATTAGCTGAAATTTGTGAATCCAAGGGCGGCCGAGAAGAATATGATAGCTTACATTGGCTTCAATAAAATGGTCTCTTATTGCTGAATTTATTGGCCCTACTTGAAGATTAATAGTAGCATAGCCAATAGTGTTCTGGCACTGTCCTCCAAATCCTGATATCTCTATAGACCGCTTTGAAATTTTTGAAGGATCTAACCCCATTGTTATTGCTGTTGATAATGGGATAAGGTTTAAGGAAGACCCAGGGTCTATCAATGCTCTTTTTGCTTCAATAGAGTTTATTAAAGTTGTAACATACAAAGGCTTGTTGTGAGCTATTGATGAGACTTTCATATCATCAGCAGTGAAACTCACATCTTGAATTTCCGGCATTGCCTTTCTTGTAGCAAAATAGGCAAAAAAGCAATGTTCTGAATGAGCTTCTGCAACTGACGTCAAAGCCGCTGTTGCAGCTATTCTTGCCGCTTTTGAGAAATGCATTTGGTCAAAGAAGTTTTTAAACTTTGAACTCTGTGAAAGAGTTTCTATTGCTGACTGATCATTAGGGATAATTTCCTCTTCAACTTCTTTTTCTGTCATAATTTCTGAGTTATGACAGACCATAACAACCACATCTTTCACTTTATGATTTGGCAAAGGATCCTAATGGACAGATCCTTCAGGAGTAGTTGAGATTTTCAGGTGTCCAGCAGCTATTTTGTCATTAAAAATCCGCCTTAGAGAGAAACAATCTTTTGTTGAATGGCGTATGGTCTGGTGATACACACAGTATTTGCTGCTTTGTTTATCTTCTTCTGTAGGCTTTTGGACTGGTGACGGCAAGTACAAAACGCCATCAGCAATCCATACTTCTACAATTCGTAATACTTCGGCCATGCTGCAGGGAAAAGGCGGTGGAATGCTTTCTGGGTTATACTTTGGTCTTTTATCAGATTGATAAGAGGTATTTCTCTGGAATGGCCGCCTTCCAGAATTTTCTGCCGCCATTGCTGACTCTCTCTTGTCTCTCCAACCATATCTGTATTCATACCTCGGTAAAGCTGCTCTTGATATGACTGTGTTGAGCCTTTGAGAAATATCATAAAGCTTTTCAAAAGAGGGGATAATGGCTACTTCCAAATAAGCTCTGTATTCTTTTGCTGCTCCATCGATACATATTTGTACAAGTTGCTCCTCAGTTGTTTGTTCATGACAATCTAAAACCAAATACCGAAAACGGCGAACATATTGTGTCAGATCTTCATTAGGTCTTTGCCGCTCTTTCGACAAGGTATTGAGAGTAACGCGGTCTTCTACAGAGAAGAATTTCTTGGAAAAGATATTGACCATTTCTTCCCAAGAATGAATAGAGTTTGGGGCCAAAGTCGTGTACCAAGTGAAGGCACGATCAGTCAAAGATTTAGCAAATTCGCGAAGACGGAGCTCTTCATTGTTAGCATATCTACTTAATGCATCAGTGAAACGCATCACATGCTCTCGAGCATTTCCAGTTCTTCCGTTGTAAAGAGTGAATTGGGGTGTGATATATCCTACTGGATATTCCATTCTCATGATTCTTGCCGAAAAGGGTGGTCTAGCATCAAAAGTATTTGAAAGTCCAGAGCGTTTTGCTTGCTCCCTTTCAAACATCTCAGAGAAATCTTCAGCTGTCATATATGAAGAATGTCTCCCTTCCTGTTCACGATGATTACAGGGTGGAGAAGAAGGAATTAGATCTTTCTTGGGAGGATTATTGTGAGTGTCATTTTCTTCGACATGTCGAGATGGAGAAGGTGTACGCTCCTGTGACCTCTCTGAATTGTGAATATTATCTTCATGATGGGCTTTCTTAAAAAAACTCCTGCATTTGTTTTTCTGATGCTGCTAACTGAGCTGCTACCTGAGTTTGGATAGCCTGCATCTGAGCATGCATCTGTACTTGGGCTGCTTGAAACTGGGCAAGAAAAGGCCCAAGAACAGCAGAAAGATCAGGAACTTCCACTTTGGAAGTATGAGATTCTTTCCTATTTTCTTCTTGAATAACGTGTGCTTGAGACGAAGCACCTTTTTTAGTCACCATTTTCTCTCAAAAATTGTTATAGTGCTCTCCAGCGGAGTCGCCAAAATGTAAAGGGGTGTTTTGATTCTTGAAGAAATGGGGTTTACTGCAACCTCAATCTAGCCTAAATCCGATATCCAGACCGTTCTAAATTGAGTTATTTTTGGGAGAAATGATTCAGAGATCACAAGAAATAAAAAGGGAAAAAAGAGGAAATGATTCAGAGGGAGAGAAGAAAGAACAATGAAGAAAAGTAGTGACAGAATGCTTTTCCTTGATGAATCCTTTACTTTCTCTCTCTGTAAATTCTGATTGGAAATCTGATTTTTTTGGAAATCTTCTCGGAATTAGAAAAAAATCTCTCTCCTCTCCAACAAGGAGGGATCACCTCTATTTATAGGTGATTAACAAAAATCGTAACTAACTTGTACAGCTGTCATAACCGTTTTTGTAACCGACTTTTAGAGAGAAAATATTGGATTCCATCAAGATAAAGGCGTTTTGTCACCATACCTCCTTTAAGCTTTTATGACCAAAGCTTTCAGATATATTCTTCAAAGGTTAAAAGCGGGTATTCACAATATCCATCTTTTAACAAATTCTATCTAAGCCCTCCAAACCACAACTCATCATCCTCCCCCAAAAGCAATTGGTAACTACATCATGAAAGCGGGTCATACGCTTTCATGGTGTACTGTCTTACTGAGGTAATATATTAGTGTTCAGACAGCAACACTCTTCTAAAGTAATAATCATGATAGCAATAATAATAATAATAATGATAATAATCATCTAATAATCATCTCAAGTCCAATAGGGAAAGCGTAGATGCTGGACGAAGACACCCATCTCTTATCTCAAGTCCAATAGGGAAATCGTAGGTGTTGGACGAAGACACCCATCCCGTCAGGCCTTAAGAGAAACTGAGGAAAAATCCATCCTCAATGCTTTCTCCCTGACTGTCAGCTCAGGAAGTAATCCATGCTTCACTGGAATAGGTAATGAGGGGAAATAGCCACATTCATTCCCACAAGGAGGTACCAATCTATACCGTTCTCCCTTGACAAAACAAATCTTCTTTCTGGCAGAAGTCATCAGAAAGGTATACAAGGAGGGTACTAATCCATACCACGCCCATCATCATGAGAAAGGCGTTGAAAGCCAGAAAGAGGCACTGAAGCCATATAGAATATCCGAAGGCGTTGAAGCCTGAATCAACATCAAAGGCATTAAAGCCTGAAACAGCATCCAAAGGCGCTAGAGCTCGAAATAGTATCCATAGGCGTTAGAGCCTGAAATGATATCCGAAGGCGTTAGAGCCTGAAACAATATCCAAAGGCGTTAGGACCTGAATCTTTGTCAATAGCGTTAAAGGCGCAATAGTTTCAATTTTCATCAGTGACATAAGGATAAAATTGTCATTAATGAGCAAAATCCTTTTTATGAACTAAAAGCATAAGAGCTTAAAATCATTGATCATTAATGACCAAAATCATCATTATCAGATAAACATGGAATTCTGTTAACCAAATCTCAAAAGAGGATTTTAGTATGTGTAATATGTTAGAACGTCCATTGAGCCACGTGTCATCATTTTATTGAATTATGAATAATGTTCTTAAATTTAAAATTTCACAAGTCAAGCTTTTCAATAACCATCATCAACACCATACTAAGTAAATTTTTTTTTTCATAGGTACAATATGGGTGCAACAAGTTGTATTGCTTCCTTATGTCAGAAAATTGAGGGAATTGGGCAGACATTTATTGCCCCCAACTTGTGTCCGATAAAGGCCGGGACTTTTTTTTTTTTTTTTTGGGGGGGGTAAAGGCCGAGGCTGAGGCTAGCAATTTTGTTCCCAAAATAGTTCCCATTCATCATTTTCCGCGAGAATCTTTCTAAAGACATTGCTTAGATTAATTATTGCACGGTGCCAGCATTAATCTTACTGCCATTATCACCCCGCTTTGGGAAATATGAGACAAACTACTTTAAGGTGTCGGGCTCACCTAAAAGTTTGTTCGTCGTGTTACCTAAAGTGGTGTGATTAAGGGTTGTAGTCCTTTGATTGGTTTTATGAATTCTTATTACATGTATGCTTGTTTTATGGGAAGTGCTTAACTTACTGCTGTATTGCACTATATATGTAGTCTAATGTGATGTCCAGCACCCTTTTTACCACACATCAACAGTAGTTAAGTAGTTAAGGTTCACCAACTCTTAAGGTTAAGCATGTGTTGTCCATGTCCTTTTTTTACCACACATCAATTGTTGTAGTTAAGGTTTATCCCACTTAAGGTTAAACAATATAACCTTAGGTTTTTAAAAAGAAAAAAATTAAAATATTAATGCACTGCCTTTGTTTTATATACGAAAATTAAAGGGGTGTGTCAATTTTGAGAAAAATAGGTGTTATACTGAATTTGAAGCGGTTAATCATGAACAAGAGCTCCAACAAAACACAGCTAATCCAGGGGTAATTATGAAGCCTTCAATTAAGAACAAGCCTTTAATTTGTAGGATGTTAACTTTTTTTTAATCTTTTTGTTTAAAAAAGAGGAAATTAAATGGAAAGGGCAGTGAACGTAGGCTCATAGCATTGCCCTTTGTACTGATTCTCTACGTGAACGTTGTCCAGAACACCTCTTCCTCTCGCCATGTGTCCCTTTTAACCACCTTTAGCCCTAATCAAGATTTATTAACTCAAAAGTTTATTTTAAAAAAAAAAAAAAACTAATGGTAGATGTATGCATCATAGGGGTGAGTAAATCTTAACCATAATTAATAGATGTTAAAAGAGACGCATGTCGAGTAGGGGAGGTGTGCAATCGATTGAGCATTCTAGCGGAAGGCACGCGGAGAGAAATATTCTCCCTTCACAAAATTTATTTGCATTTAGCATGTTTTGAAAGAGCTCCAATATTTTTTGAAACTGGAGTATGTTGGTGTAATTGGACTAAATTCCTGCACACATAGCTACTTAGCAAATACAGATAAATAATAATGCAGTTAAATAAACAATTAATCATTTAATTAATTAAGGTAGAGAATCGCTTCGCTGAGAGGCGCTACAAGTGAGTCTTTCTTGAAGATAGTCGAAGCCTCCCATGTGCAAGGGATATGACAGCTCTATCTCCGGGATATGATCCACCTGACACACCCATGTGTCTCCTCGGATCTCACACACCCAGATCTGATGGCCCAGATCAGTCCTAGCATGAGACTTGATCAGACGGTTCTAATCAACCACTCTGATCATCCGATCAGGGTCAACCTAGATCTCCGGTTGAGATTAGATCAACTGTTCTGATTTACTCAAAAGAAATAGCGACCCAAGCGACAAGTGCGAAGTGTAAAGTGCGCCTCATAGCGCCCAAAGCCCTATGCCCGCACTGCACCCGCACCCTCAACCCGAGCTCGTGCCTGTGCGTGTGTGTGTGTGCTCGCGTTTGCTGCGAGCGCAGCTCGCGCACCCTAGTTACCGTCTAAAGGAATTGGTGGGTCAAAGTCTATACCTCACTCTTAGTTGTTGACAATTAAGCAACCAATGGGGTAAAAAAACTCTTTAGATTTTCTCTAATTTTCCGATATGGGACTAAAGAACTAAGGGAAATGCACTAAAAACGTGTTTTCTCTCTTTCAAGAGATTAAACACCCAACCTAAACAAAGATTAAATTAATGAGGGATTTTAGTCCATGATTAAAATCAAAACCCCGGATCCTATTGATCCAGTTCTTATTAATTTAAAACAATTTTAAATCAAAAATCATCATAGTATCCATATTTAAACTCTTTGTAAAATGGGTGTTTATTGTTAGTTATTAGCAAGGTTTGAACTCGTTTTTATATCAGTAATCTTGGTCCTCTAACTTAATTTAAATTTCAAAAATTTGGATTTCTTGTAGGATTTTCAGATTTTTTATATTTTTAATATTAATTAAGACTAAATGTTTTTACGATATTTTACAAAATTTTAATAAACATTGACATAAATAATATTGTATTAAAATTTAATAAATTCGTAGAAATATTATTTTTCAAAATTTTGAAATTTCATTTCGAAAATGTATTTATAAATAAATTTCTAAAATTTTGATTGAATTTCCAAAATTTCTACTGTACTAGGGAAATTAGCATCATCCTCGTCCTACCAGTTTCTTCTGCCCACCTTGATCACCAAAGAAAATCATGTGGAACAACCGACTAACAATTCTTGAATGCGATCTGCAATAAGTTCAACGGCCTTTCAGTTTCTTAGCTAATCCATGTTATGGGAAATGCACTCGGTAATTGCCTTATAAATACACCCCCTTGAGAAAACGACATTTGCTTTAACTGGTTACTCAAGTAACCGGTAGTGTCGTGTGTTGTGGAAGATTGACAGTCACATCGACTACAAATCTGCCATAGGATGACAATTGGCAAATGTTTGAGCAAGTCGCTGTCCTTCGTCCGATTCCGCAATTAAAAAACGTGGGCTTCAAAACCATCACTTTATAGCTGTCAATTACTCTCATGGGCTCGAGGATGGGTTCGCCAAAATCCGGGCTTCTACAGATTGAAGGTCGTTGTGCTGTCATCGGCCTGAATGGTAGGAAAAGTTTTAGTCCCATTTTGGGCCTTCAAATCGCTCTGAATTTGAGAAGGACTTTTGTGTGGGTTGTTCCTGCTCAGGACCTTCTAGCCATCATTCCTTTTTTTTTTTTTTTTTGGTGGAAATGTTATCATGCAACACACACGCACATACTCTAAACTCACACACACAACCAGATCTAAGGTATCCGCTGGAAACGACGCTTTGACTCCTACTACCGCTGCCATTGCAAGTGGTTCATTGAGAACTAACGACTGCAAATTGATGGGATAAAGTCCACCACTACTCTGTCCTTCCAACAGTGTCTTCCGCGTGCGGTTGTCCTTGACAAAATAATGAGAATCAGTTAGAATGTAGAAATAGTGATTATCAAGACAAAATTGATTAATAGAGAGTAAATTAGCAGAGGCTTGAGGGCAATGAAGAACATGATTAAGTTTAAGTGAAGTAGGGGTATGGAGAACAATGGAACCAGTATTTTTGATATTTAAACCTTGTCCATTACCAACAGCAACATGCTCCTGTCCAGTGTACGGTTGTGCAAGAGTTAGCTGCTCAAGATTGGTTGTAATATGCTGATTCGGCAACATGAACAACATTAGTTTGAGCAACCATAGCCACTAATTGAGTAGGAGGATGGCGACCTTGATAAGCATAGTCCATGCGATGAAAACAGTCAAGTGCCTGGTGGTTTGATTTGCCATTTGGCAAGGGGTTCGTGGGGTATTAAAGGTTTGCTGGGGTTGGTTTGGTTCAGGAGAAGGATAAGATTGGGTATTTCTGGCTGTTTGGAGTAGTAAGGAGTATGGGAGGTTTGCGGTTGGGGTTTTGTGGGGTATTTTGGCTTTCGGTTGTAAGGCTGGTGGGGATGTTTGGGAGCAAACAAGGCTAAATTATTGGTTTCAGGTGGGATTGAATGGAGTTGAGTTTCTAGAAGTAACTCACAGGATAGTAGCTCGGCTTGGAAGTCTTCAAAGGAGAGAGCTTTGTCTCGTGTGACAAGGGACAGAGAAGTGACAAAGGGGTGATATGAATGATTCAAACCACTCACAATGTAAGTAATTAAATCATCATCATCAATGGGCTTACCAACAACTCCTAGTTGTGCTGCCAGTTGCTTTGCTGAAGCAAGGTAAGCGGCACACTTCATGGAACCTTGATTCAAAGTTTGGAGGAGTCGCTTCAAGTGGTTGATGCGGGATCGAGATGGAGAAGCAAATTTGTTGGCCAGGGCAAGCCTAGCAGGTCACGCCGAATTGATACCATACACAGATGGTGCCACTTTATCAGAAAGAGTGGCATTAATCCAGCCCAAAACGAATGGATCCTTTCGATTCCATAGGATATACTCAGGATTGAGAGTAGTTGTTAGTTTCCCTTGATCATCAATGAAAAACTGAGAGGGGCATGGTAGAGATCCATCCACGAAGCCCATTAGATCATGGCTCTTGAAAACCGGAATAATTTGAGACAACCACATGAGATAGTTGGTCTCATCCAACTTAGCCGAAACAAGTTGGCTAAGATTGGGGGCAACAAAATTGACAGATGATGAGGCAGCCATTAGACGAGGTTGAAAAGTTGAAGGATCAGTGTAGAAGTGCGTGAGCAGAATGCTCTGATACCATGAAAGAAATAAGATATGAATAAAGGGTTCTGGCCTCAATGCCAAACCAATCCGTGTATTGATTTATTTATATAGCTCAGGTTGTTACAATGATAAGAATACATTTGAAATTTGAAATACAAACGATAAGTATTGAGTACAAGATATGCGGAAGAAATTCAAATTGGGTTGTTTGAACCAATATGTTTGTTACAGATGTTGAAGCCGTTGGTAAGAAATCTGTCGTGTCGAGATTTGAGGAAGTGGACTGATTCTCTTGCTTAACATCCACTAACAGGGCAGAGCCCAGGATTTTATAGTAGTGGGTGCACGTGAAGGGGGTTCGGGGACTTAGACCCCGAAAAAAAAACTATGACTAAGTTTTTGGGTCATTTCACCAATATAATTCATACATATCTTATGAATATTATATATTTTTCATTGTTTACAGGATAACTATTTCCTTGCCCTATGCTCTCACCATTAAATAATTAAATATAAAAGATATATTTTTTTTTCTCAGAAACGTTGCCCCTTGTTAAGATATAGTATATTTTAAATTACGACAACTGCCTCTTACCATAATTATGCCAAATAAAAGAATTAAACGACTTAGTGTAAAAATACATTTTTTAAGTTCAACGACACTTTTTATTGGAAGGCAAGCTGGGGTTAGGCAGACCCCGCCCAGATGTATTAAAGGAAGAAAGAAAGGTTACATTCGGAAATACCTTCGCCCAGACAAGTCCTCATTAATAATAGTTTAGAGCTCCCGAGGGAGTTCTTCAGAAGAGAATTTAAAAGAAGACCGGTCTATGCAATATTTAGCTAACCAATCAACTGTTCTGTTGGTCTCACGCCAGACATGAGAGACATGAGAAGATTTGAATCGAGCAAGAAGACGTTTGGCTACATAGAGGTCTTTTTTCCATCTCCAAGGAGGCTCAGAAATATTGTTTGGGCAGTCAACTACCCATTTGGAGTCAGTATTCACAACTAAGCGAGTCATACCACAATCCAAAGCAACTTGAAGCCCATGAATAATAGCTGATAGCTCAAGAAGGTCAATAGGAACAGGATCGCAGCCCACTGCCTTTGCAACGAAACCAAGGTGATTCCTTAAGAGGCCTCCATATCCCACTAGAGAGCATCGAAGAGATCCATCAGAGTTGAGCACCCAATAATCATGAGGCGGAGGAGCCCAGTAATAAGGTTTCTCAGGCGGAAAAAAGAAATCAGGCGACAAATCCCAATTGAGAAGGAATTCTCTGTTGCTCGAATTGTCCTGCACTTGCACGGAGATCAGAACACAGTCAATTGCGATTGAACTCGAGGAGAGTTCAATTGCACCCATAGGTCAACACGTATCCCTTTCAACCTCTATTAACTGTGGTTAAGATTTACTAACTCTTGGGGATTGATCAACAATAGAGCTTTGGTTTTTAGAAAAAATATATATATATTTAACTTTGATTAGGAAATTTAAATCTTAGGATTAATATTTTTTATTATTTTAAAAATAAAACTAAGGTTATATTGTTGAACCCAAGAGTTAGTGAATCTTAACTACTACAATTAACAAAGGTTAAAAGGGATGTGTTGATGCGTTGATTGGGTGTGATTGAACTCTTCCCAAGTTCAATCGCAATTGAATGATCTGCCCATTCCATGGCTTGCTTAAAAAAAAAAGGAAAAAAAAAACTTTTTCCAAAAAATCGTGGGGGCACGTGCCCCACAGGCCCCCACCTAACTCTACACCTAGCTACTAAGGTGCCATAAGGGTAAGTTCAACCCACCATTCCAAAAGGGTCTGTCTTAGGAGGAGGAGGTTGATGACCCCTTATACACCCTTGCGAAGTCCACTTTCCAACCGATGTGGAACAACGGCTCCTTAACCGCCTGGATTTATATACTAAAACGTGGAAACAATTTTTTGGGAAGAGCATTTTGAGCCCATAGTGGGCCTAGGAAGAACAATATTTGTTAGGATTTACATAGGTACAGTATGTTGCACTGTGCATCAAAGTGTGGGTACTAGCTTATGAAATGAGCAATTCAAATTGTCCGGACTATGTGCTCACCTAATGCAAAAGCCTCATCAAACCTATGAAGTTTCATAGTATTAATCAAATAAATAAATAACTGATTTGATTAATACTAACCTCAAATGCCATGATTTTAGATTATCAATGTACCCTTAATTTTTTTTAAAAAATTATCTTCTGCAGATCAGGGGTGGAGCCAGGTGGGGGCATGTGTCCCCACTCAACTTTTGAAAAAACGTTTTTTTTTATTTAAAGCATGCATAACCATGGGAGAGATCGAATCACAACCAATCGCAATTGAACTCGGGGAGAGTTCAATCACACCCATAGGTCAACACGTGTCTCTTTTAACCCCTATTAACCATAACATATTCAGTAACCCTTAAGGTTCAACATTCTAACCTTGGTTTTTTAAATAAGATATTAAAAAACATTTAACCTTAGGGTTAGCAAAATTTTAACCCTAGGGTTTAAATTTTTCTATAAAAACTCAAGATTAGATTGATGAACCTTAAGGGTTAGTGAATCTTAATCATGGTTAATAGGGGTTAAAATGGACACGTGCTGACCTGTGGGTGTGATTGAATTGTTCCCGAGTCCAATCACGATTGGCTGTGATCCAAGCTCGCCTTGGGAATGGGGACATGAACTTAGGGAGAGTTCATTCACTCCCACAAGTCAACACATGACCCTTTAGACCTCTATTAATTGGGATTAAGCTTCACTAACCCTAACCCTAGGGATTCAATAATATAACATTATTTTTTAAATAATAATAAATATTAACCTTAAGATTCAAAATTTTTAACCAGAGTTAATCAATTGTACTATATTATTCAACTATTTAATAGGTATGGCCATGAAGGAAGTGGACCACGTTCCTTGAACTATTGAAAACAAATTATATCTTCTATAGCATGTTATTTAATTATTTGACTAGACATAGCCATGGGTCAAGGGTGTAAACAATGAGAAACAATAACTGTAAGATATGTACGAAATATATGAGCGAAATATCCCAAAAACTTAGTCATAGTTTTTTTTTTGGGGCCTACTGCCCTAAACCCCATCGTCCTTAGATTCAGATTATTTTGTACCAACTTAATGATTTTTTACAAATCTACCAACAATTACTATCATTTTTTATGAACCATCGTGCGCCCCCACTACTAAAAAATCCTGGCTTCGCCCCTGATGCAGATCCCATGCAGCAAACTTCATTCAAAATTTCACTGTGAAAATTACTAAAAATAACTCTTTCTAGATTTGATTGAGGGACACCAAAAAAGTAAAAGTCATATGTAATGGTATATCATGGGGCATTTCATTACAAAATTATCTGATGCAACAACACTAGTCATTTGACTTGTGAGAGTATGGAAATTCATTGAATTGCTGAGAGTAGGGTTAGAATTCCTCTTTCGTCTAAATGGGCTTCTAAAAGGTTTCTTCACAATGGCTAGTAAGTCTATAGATCAAAGTTCAATTGATTTCATCACTTATTTATGTCTTGAGGTAGTAATGTCTCTTTTTTTTTTCTCTGTAAAATTTTCAAATAAGATTTTAAAATCTGAAGGCATTTGATAGGATTTCCAATAGAATTCAAGTTACATTAAGCCTTTTAAATTATTCAAATCTAAGTAACCAAAGCAGGAGCGGGGAGCGAGAGTGTCAAATTTTAATTTAGGATAGGGTTGAGAGCGCCGCTATCACCGCTATGTATACATATATATGACCTTGAAAATTAATTAAGGATGCAATCTTTTATACTTTCTAAACTATAAGAAAGAATTGATAAAATCATTGATCATTCAAATTTGTAGTCACAACAAATAAGATGACTATTAATATATTAAATGAATCATTCTATATTGAATTACAAGATGACCAATAAATAACAAATCTTACATGAATCTTCTATCTTACAAAGAAAAATGAGAAATATACCCCCACTTAACATGAAAAGTTGGAATAAAAATAAAACTTTACACAAAAGCAACACTCTTTAAGTGAGAGCAAGGTTTACAAAAATTGAAATCGAGCTCTTGAGGTGAGAACGGGTTTTGAGAGCGGGAGCGAGTAGCAGGTTAGGAGGTTTGGGTTATTAAGATTCAAATTAAGCTGAATTCAAATGATAAAGCTTTTCTGCTGAAACCAGTAAATTAATGGTATTACTCCCATGGGCCATGCAAGATAACTGCTTGTTCGTCCATCTATGTAAAAATATTTTGAGAAAACTCTTATCTCGAGGTGAGATTTGAGTATTTGATTCAGTTGTATATATATAGATACTGTGTGGTAAGGTTTCAATAATGGATAACCTTCCATTTACAAACAGATTTGAAATTGAAAGCATATCTTGGGTTTCCATTTACAAACATATACGACTGTAATAACCTCCTGAATCAAGGGATTTGTGAGATGGACTCTTTGGTTGATTGACTAAGATCAGTACCACTCTTTCCATCTTTGACATCCTGCAGGGTGGGTTGCATGGGCTCTCTGTCTTTCTCCTCCTCGTCTAACATACCACTACAAGTACTAAAAACAGAAGGAGATTAATAGCAAGAACATAAGAAAAAAAATCTACTATTAAGAAGATAGAAAGAATATACCAAGAACAGGAAAAAGAAAAGATCAAAGATAATACTAAGAACACAATAAATGAAGGATTTACTGCTGCTACTTATTGAGACACTACTACCTTTTATCTAGATGAAAAAGAACAAAATGATTGAATGCCAAGAACACACCAAAAAACTACGCTTAATTTGCATGTAAGAACCCAGATTAAAAAAAGGAAGAAAATGGCAGAAGGATTATGCATGCCAAGAAAAAAAAAAAGGAAAGATTTAGGCCAACATGTATGAACCCAGATGAAAAGAAGAAGGAAATGAGCTAGTAATGACTGAAAGTGGAGGAAATTAAGATATCAAGGATCGAAAGGTCCAGAAGGATCGAGTTGTTTGCAGAGGCCAAGATAAGCGAGACAAGTGAGTCGATCTCTTCCTCCCGTGAGTGGAGTAATATTGGTGTGCTTGCAGAAGTACTTGAGCTGATCAAAGGTGCAATGCCCGATCATCTCCCCGAGGAGCAAGAAGAGCCAGTTGATCGACCTCTTCTTCGATGATATAATGGGCCTCACATAACTTTCCCCGCGGCAACAAACCCAGCAGGTTCTTGGCGGATACAGCCAAGCTTCTGGGGTACGACGCAACATGATGCTGCTCTTGTTTGCAGCAATGAAAGACGCAACCTGCTTGAACTCGCGCTGCAGATCGAATTCAAGATCTTGCTTGTGATTATAAATATCGCACTCGACTGTGCCAGTGATGGTCCTTATGCCGGATGATAATAGGTCATTGAGGTTTCGCACGTGGGCTCTCTTGGTTGTGGCCCATGGGTACGGAGCTGGGATAACGTCACTCTTTACGCAGCGAGTAGAATTTGGCGATGGCACTATTGCTGTAGATGAATCAGCAGAACTGGAAGGAGGCATGTCCAGAGGTTTATGTCTCTTGGAAGTAGTAGAGAGAGAAAAGAGGACTGGGACTTCCTTCCAATCTTCAGAGAATGACCAAGTTTTCTGGTCATCGTTAATGTCCTTTCTCTTTCTGTTAAGGTCTTCATCCGTCATTTCTCTTCTTTTTTTTCTTTTTTTTTGAAAAACTTATAATGGGTTTTGGCACAGGAGACAAAATAGATGGAGAGAATGTCGGTTATATAGGTAAGAACACAGAGGATAAGAGAGTGGGGAAAAAGAGGGAGAGAATGTAGGATTTAAATTGGTCGTGAGGAGTGCTAGCCTCACTCTTCTTTAATTCCATTAGACCCCAAGAAGACTTAGGTTTCGAGGAGTGCTAGCCCTACTCTCAACATGAATCAATCACCTGTCCAAAATCTCTCTTAAAGTATTGCAATCACTGAAAAAGTGTGTAATTTAACAGTGATATTGGGCAAGTGGTTGGATCAGGTGGACAGTAGGAAAGATTTGAGAGTAGGGCTAGCACTCCTCCTATGATTTGTTTTTGTGCATATATGGCCAATCCTTGTCCTTCTGTTACCATTTTTGCTTGCCCTTAAATCACCCCCCACTTTAGGAAATAAGACCCTACTGCTTAAGGAAACAATTCGTCTTGGCTCCTCGCCTTTGGCCCTGGATGTTTTAGGATCTCTTGTAGAGCTGCTAAATCCGTATAGCTACCAACAAAAAATTTGATCTAGCATTCAAACACTCATGGCATTTGCTTCCGCAGGGAAGAACCAGACAATTTGCTTCCAATACTTTACAAGTGTGTGGCACCACTTAAATGCAGTGTTGTTACAACTGGACTGGACCGGCCGATCAAACCGGAAAACATGGGAATTGGTTCCCTCACCAGTTCTCAAACACCTCAAAATCTGGCCTAATTGAAAACCGGTCATTTTTGTCAAAATCAGAAGAACAGGGAACTAGTGGTAAAATAGGGTGAGAACCAGCCTTATATGATTAAAAATGGAAAAATATTTTTTTAAAAAAAATCACGGTCAAACTGGAACCGGCCACTCAGCCAGTTCAATGACCGGTCCAGTTATGATAACACTGCTTAAAAGTGATTTATTTAGTCTTAATTTTTTGGTTAAAGATTTATTTAGTTGAATTGGGTAATTAATAATACATGGAAAAAAAAGAGAGTAAAAAACCGACACAATACTTGAAATGGGCGGAGAGGTTTGGACCCAATAGGAGAGAGAGGAAACCACGAGATATGGGTGGGGTCCACATGTCAACATTTATTAGAGAGGACACATGGCAATAACTTGAAGCCAAAATAGAAGGCTTTGAATGTATCTACGTAGATACCAACTGCTATATAATTGTAATATAGATAAATAGATGAGATCTAATTGTCATAGGTCGGGCTTGGAGAAGGTCGTTTTGCTGTTATGGGCTTGAATGTAAAAGGACTTTTCTGGACTTTTCCAGTTCCATTCCTTAACCTCCTGTGAAAACATATCCTCTGTGTTCTACATTGTGACCAGGCATGTTTGATGATCAAGATCACTTGGCTTGTACGGACAACACAGCCGTAACCAACTTTTCAAATGATATTGGCCTTTAAACACCATGGTCACAGAGAAGGCCACAGTGTAGAACACAGAACGAGTTCAAATGTTTAGAAACGATATGGTTCAAATGTTTAACTTACACCCGGGTCTCTTGCGTGAGTGGTAGGGATGTGACCTTTCATGAGGGAGGTCTGGGATCTAATCCCCTTTGGGTAAGGGTTGCAAGAGCCTTAATGCCCCCAGCTAACTAATGACTGTAGTACTCTACTAATAATGCCGATACCAAAAAAAAATTTGTTTTAACTTACCAATGCGGCTATGTAGTCAAATGTGCTCCGATAATTGGTCCATACCCCCGGTGGTTGGGATATGCCTAACCCCAACTTGTCTTCCGAAGAAAAAAACACCATCAACTGTGGTTAAGATTTACTCACTTCTAGGATTAAGCAATTCAACCTTATTTTTTAATATATATATATATCTTTTAACACTCTTTTAATTATGGTTAAGCTTAAGAGAATTAAAGTTAAATTCTTAGGGCTAATCACTGTCCTTTTTTTATTTTAAACAAGCTCGGGCCTCACCTCTTTGCACAACGGATGTCCCCTTTTAACTATGGTTAGTATGCAATAGCCTTTAGGGTGGTTAACGAATCTAATATTTGTTCAAAATATAAAAAGATCCTAGTTAAACATTAATTTTTTCAAAATTTTTTAATTTTTTAAAAATGAGGTTAGATTCATTAAACCTAAGAGTTAATGAATCTTAAATAGATTTAAAAGGGAAACACGTTGTACTGTGCTTCAGTGAGAGTAAATTCATTATAACCTGTCCTCCTTTCTCCACTGACCATTATAACCTCCCATTTTTTTATTTTTTTTTGGAAATGGAAAATGGACCCGGGTCAGCTTAGAAGCTACCCAATGACGTCATTGGTCTGAACCCTTTTTTTACTATCTATCAACTGTGGTTAAGTACTTAGGGTTAAGCAATATAACCATGATTTTTAGAAAAAGCAAAAATACTTTAATTTAATTAAGTGTAATCATGGTTAAACAGGGGTTAAAAGGGACACAGGGAACACCTGGGTCTGACCTAGGGTCCACTTCTCATGCTCTTTCTTTCTAGGATAAAGCTTTGAGACCCCTTAGGGCCAAGACCAATAAACTTATACTCTAAGAGCATGGGATTTTAGGTGGGGCCTACCATGTGAACGAGACCACCGAGCCCACATTCTCAGGGCACGGGATTTCAGGTGGAGCTGAAATGGACTCCACCTGAAATCTCATTCTCTTAGAACATGATCTTGGTGATCTCACCATTTTGGCTCCACGATCCACCTGAAATCTCGTACTCTTAGAACATAGTCTTGGTGATCTCACCCCTAAGTGGGGTCTCAATATCAAAAACCCTTGTTTTTTTCTTCGTTTTTTTTTGGGATAGTCGAGCTCTTGCTCTCGTACCCGGAGGATTGGATCCCTAAAACTTCCCCTTGGAAGGCCACACCCTTACCACTCACGCAAGCCGCGGGGTGTTCAAAATCCTTTGTTTTTCGTACTTGTAAACTACCACTACAAGTACTAAAAACATATTGACTAGGAAAGTGATTGCATGCGCTCCGATCAAAAATCTAACGATGCTAATGTGCCACGCCTAACAAGCATGAAATTGGTGGGCCTCAATTCCCAAGAAATTCATAGCAAGAACACAGAAAAAAAATGTAATTAACTATCAAAGGAGCCTTTTGAACAGAGCAATATTCCAAAAAAAAAAGAAGATTTGGCTTCAAGATGGAAAGATAATAATACCAAAGAACACAAAAGAAAAGATGAAAGATGGTAACAAGAACACATTAAAGATTTGCTGTTGCTACGTATTGAGACACTCCCTTTTACATGTATCAATCCAGATGAAAAAAATAAAGAATCAAATGATTGAATGCCGCAGAACACAGTAACGCACCAAAAACTACTGCTACTGCCTACTGTATCAAATGCTTTTACCATGTAAGAACCCAGATTTTTTTTTTTGTTGAGGGTAAGAACCCAGATGAAAAAAGAAGAAAATGAAAGAAAGATTATGCCTAAAACACAAGGAAAGATCTAAGGCCCACATGCATGAACCCAGATGAAAAGAAGGAGGAAATGACAGAGATAATGCCAAGAAGTCGAGGAAAGATCTCAAGGATCGAAAGGTCCAGAAGGATCGAGTTGCTTGCAGAGGCCAAGATATGTGAGACAAATGAGTTCATCTCTTCCTCCATTGTGTGGAATATTGGAGTGCTTGCAGAAGTACTTCAACTGATCAGAGGAACAATAGCCAAGCATCTCCCCCAGGAGCAAGAAGAGCCAGTTGATCGACCTCTTCTTCTTTGAAATAATGGGCCTCACAAATCTTACTTTGTTACATTTCGAGCAGGATCTTGGCGGATACAGCCAAACTTCTGGAATACGATGGAACATGGTGCTCTTGTTTGCAGCAACGAAAGACGCAACCTGGTTAAACTCGCGCTGCAGATCGAATTCAAGATCTTGGTTGTGGGTCCAATTAAAATCGCATCCAACTCTACCGATAATGGTTCGTACGCCCGATGATAATATGTCATTGAGGGTTCGCAAGTGGGCTCTCTGGGTTGTGGCCCATGGGTACTTTGCTGGGATGACGTCGCTCTTTACGCGGCCAGAAGAAGTGGAAGAATCAGCAATGTCGAGAGGTTGAGATGGGGATGGTGGAGGTGTAGCTGGGTGTTCCTTGAAATTGTCAGAGAATGATGAGGTTCTCTGGTTTTCATCAATGTTCTTTCTCTTTCCATTGAGTTCTTCATCAGCCATTTCTCAAGAACTTGAGTGGGTTTTGCAGAAGAAAAAGAAGCGAGGGAGAATGACGGTTTCAAATGGAAGAAGAAAGATAGAGAGAGAATGACGGTTTTAAAGGTGAGAGAAGAAAGAAAACTAAAGAAAATGCAAAAGCCTGTATAACTCTTCGTTTAAGTCTGGTTAATAAGGGTTAGTGAATCTTCTTAATCATAGTTGAGGGATATTAAAGGGACATATGTTCATGGGCTGAGTCAGGATTTTATTGTAGGGCTATCTGTTTTTTTTTACAACTAAATTTATAGGTCATTCCATCCACGTACATATCTTTTTACAAAGTATTGTTTCTCATACCCTAATGGTTATCCTTATTAAATAATTAAGTAACATAGTAAAAAAATATATTTTATTTAATTTTAATAATTTCGGAGCTCTTACCGAATGGTTATACCCTATTAAATAATATAATAATTTTTTTTTTCAAATATTTAGGGGACTATGTTCTATTAAATAATGAAATAACATTGTATCAAATATATATTTTTATAAGTTCAAGGAGATTGGATCACAATCAATTGTGATTGAATCGAGTTCAATTACACACAGAGGTCAACACGTGTCCATTTTAACTCCTATTAATTGTGATTAAAATTCACTGACCCATGGAGTTCTACAATATAACCATAATTTTTTAAAAGTATTAAGAATATATTTAACTCTAGTTAAGATTTTTTTTTTTTGTTAAAAGGTAATAACACCTAACACACACCCAATTAAACCTAAGGTAACTGCTAAGGTACCATTAGGGTGCTTAACCACTGAACAATATAACCTGGTTTTTTTTAAAAAATATTTTAAAAAATAACTTTTAGTGAATCTTAACCACAGTTAGGGGTTGAAAAGAAAGGAAAATGATTTTGAGATCTTAGAAGGCCGAGACCACCGAGACCCTGCATTTGTGTAAGGGATTTGAGGTGGGCCATACTATGTGAACATGGGCCCTGCCTGAAATCCCTTGCACAGATGAAGGGTCTCGGACGTCTCAGCCCTTTTACGGTCTCAGTGGTAAACATGTTGACTCGTGGTAGCTGCCCATGCCTCCATTCCTTATTCCTTAATTATATCCAGGACTTTGACCGCAGAAGGCCAAGACCACCGAGACCATACTCTAAGAGCATGGTCTCGGCCCTAAGAGCTAGGGTCTCACAAGCTTAAGAGCTAATGGCTCTCATGCCTAGGTAATGCCCCTAATGAAAAAATTATCTTATTTTTTCAAAAGTTTAAGTTTAGGGAGACAATGCCCACTGGCCAGGGGTGGAGCCAGGAATTTTTCATGGGGGGGGGGCATAATACATGTATAAAAAAAATTTGATTTAAGGGTATGAAATTAGGGGGTTCGGGGCGCCGAGAAATTTTTTTTTTGGTTAGTTTTTTTATTTTGAGAATTTTTTTTCCTGGTAATGCCTTTGAGGTTGCCACATGTCCCTATTAATACCCTTAATTCTGGTTAAGATTCACCAATAACCTTGGTTTAAAAAAAATATATCAAATTTCTTTCGAACACTGGTTTAAAATTCACTAACTCCTAAGGTTAAAATTATTTAAATATTTTTTTCTAAAAACTAAGGATAAGTAGGTGAACCTTGAGATTGGGTGAATTTTAACCATAATTAAAGAGTGTCAATAGGGACATGTGGCAACCTCAAGGGCATAAGAGGACTCCATTGAGGGGCTCACTATATATATGACAAAAAAAATTGGGAGGGAGGGAAGAAATTTGGGGGGCCAAGTATACTAAAAAAAAAAAAAAAATTAATTGAAGGCCCACTATTCCCACTATTCATGCTACACATATAAGGATTTACAAAAAAAAATTGGCGGCTCCGACCCTGCCTCTGGCTACGAGAAAATAAAAATCTACTATTAAACAAGATAGCTAGGAAAATGGTAGTACCAAATAACACAAAAGAAAAGTTGAAAGATAATACCAAGAACACATTAAAGTATTTAGATTTACTTCTGCTTCTTATTGAGACGCACTGCCTTTTACATGTATCAATCCAGATCAAAACACATCAAAGGATTTACTGCTGCTCCTTTTTTGAGACACTGCTTTCTACACATGTAACAATCCAGATGAAAAAAAAAGAACAAAATGATTGAATGCCTAGAAGGCTAGAACACACCAAAAAACCTACTACTAGTTAAGATTTTTTTGTTTTTTTGGGTAAAAGCTAATAACACTTAACACACACCCAATTAGACTTAAGATAACCGCTACGGTACCATTAGGGTGAGTTCAAGCAACCATTGAACAATATAACCTGGTTTTTCTAAAAAAAATGTTTTTAAAAATAACTTTTAATGAATCTTAACCACAGTTAGGGGTTAAAAAGAAAGGAAAATGATTTTGAGATCGCAAAAGGGCTGAGACGTGTAGGGGATTTGAAGTGGGACCTATCATGTGAATGTGGGCCTTGCCTGAAATCCCTTGCACAGATGAAGGTTCTCGGTGGTCTCAGCCCTTTTGCGGTCACAGTAGTAAAGTCCTAAAAGAAACACATGTTGGTTTGTGGTAACTGCCCAAGCCTCCCTTCCTTATTCCTTAGTTATATATAGGACTTTGAACGCAGAAGGTCCAAGACCACCGTTACTCTAAGAGCATGGTCTCTGCCCTTAGAGGGTCTTACAAGCTTTATCTTTTATTTTTATATATATATATTTATTTATTTAAGATTTTTCAAAAGTTTAAGAGTAAGGGCTCTCTTGCCATCGTATTTTTTCAAAAGTTTAAGACCCTCTCCTAAGAGAAAATAAAAATCTACTATTAAAATCGATAGGTAGGAATAAAAGAAAAGTTAGAGAGATAATATCAACAACACATTAAAGGATTTACTGCTGCTTCTTATTGAGTCACACTGCCTTTTACATGTATCGATCCAGGTCAAAACAAATCAAAGGATTTACTGCTGCTCCTTATTGACACACTGCTTTTTACATGTATCAATCCAGATGAAAAAAAAAAAAAGATCAAAATGATTGAATGCTTAGAACACACCAAAAAAAACTACTGCTACTGCCTACCGATATACAGCCTCTTACATGTAAGAACCCAGATGAAAAAAGAAGAAGGAAATGACTGAAAGATTAATATGCCAAGAACACAAGGAAGGATCGAAAGGCCAACGTACTTGTAAGAACCCAGATGGAAAGAAAGATTATGGGAAGAGTGGAGGAAAGATCTCAAGAATTATCGAAAAGTCCAGAAGGATCGAGTTGTTTGCAAAGGCCAAGATAAGTGAGACAAATGAGTTCATCTCTTCCTCCCGCGTGTGGAGTATTGGTGTGCTTGCAGAAGTACTTCAACTGCTCAGAGGAACAATACCCAATCATCTGCCCCAGTAGCAAGAATAGCCAGTTGATCGACCTCTTCTTCGTTGAAATAATGGGCCTCACAAAGCTTACGCCCTCACACTTGGGGCAGGATCTTGGTGGATACAGCCAAATATCTGGAACACGATCGAACATGGTGCTCTTGTTTGCAGCAACGAAAGACGCAACCTGGTTAAACTCGCGCTCCAGATCGAACTCAAGATCTTGGGTGTGGATCCATGAAAGATCGCATTCAACTGTGCCGATGATTGTCCGTACGCCCGATGATAACATGTCATTGAGGGTTCGCAAGTGGGCTCTCTGGGTGGTGGCCCATGGGTACTGTGCTGGGATGACGTCACTCTTTACGCGGCGAGTAGAAATTCCCCATGAAACTATTGCTGTAGATATGGAAGGGGTCGTGTCGAGAAGTTGATATGGGGATGTTGGTTGTGTCTGAGGGGACTGTGGCTGTGTCTGCGGAAGAGGATATTCAAACCCATTGGAAGGAGAAGAATCCAATTGGAAAATTAGGTCTTCTTCGGAATCGTCAGAGAATGATGAGGTTCTCTGGTCTTCATCAATGTCCTTTCTATTTCCGTTACATTCTTCATCCGCCATTACTCTCTTTTGTCAAGAACTCCAATGGGGTTTTTGGTTTGCAGAAGAAAAGATTAGCGATGGAGAATGGCGGTTAGAGAGAGAGAGAGAGAGAATGACGGTTTTAAATGCGGAAAAAGAGAGAAAAACGAATCACGGAATTTCTGGCCTTTTGTCTCCGAAAAGAGGAGACTACAACAGGGAGAGATTAGGATAGCGAAAACGTTTGATAATGGGTGGGGCCCTTTATAGTCTATGCCGCGAGTGTAAAACTTTCTGCGTCTTTCTCTTTTCTCAGAAGTTTTTCTCTTTATCTCCTTCCCCCAAAACACGCTCCCTACTTGGACGTCCGATCCGATCCGATACGATACATCTACCAGAAGGTACGCTTCCTTTATTTAATCATACCTTCCCTTCAATATTGTATAGAAGAATTTAATTTTTTCATCTGTGAAAAGATAATTTATCTTGTTCAAACCCTAGCTTCTACTCCAATTGTTTTTAAATTTGCATATAGTTATTGGATACTCAGTTGATTATTATGTAGGAAGTTTTCAAGTGAAAATATAACAAATATTGTTTATACATGGGGGGACATTGCATTGCGCAATCTATGTCTAAGCAAAATACGCATTTGAAGAAAATTAGAAGCATGAGTTTTTTAAATCTAATTTAACCTTTAAAAGGTAACCATCTACAAATTTTGGTTTGTCGACGGAGAGGTCTAATGGATGATTTAAGGAAAGATTCTTCTGCATCTTTATCCGCCTATGCAGTCAAATAGATGGGGCGTCGTTTAAACACAAATGCAGGTTAATGGTGAGCTGATCAGATCAGGGTTGGTCACTAGATCTTGTGGTGGGGCTTGCCAAATCCTTCTGATCCCTACCCGTCTACTTAACATTACATATGATTCTCTCTGGTCTGTGTAATCTTTTCTTACTTCAGTCATAAGCACACTTTAAGTATGAATGTGGTCTGAAGCTTAGTATGGAAGATTGGAACCTCATATATTGGGCGCTGATAGTCATGACTAGACATGAGACATTAATCATAAAATGAGGTTTTCTATGCAGTATATACCCGGGAAGCAATGTGTTATGTGCTCATCTAATGGTTTTTGTAGGTGTTGTAAATGGGTAGCTATTAGGGGGTGGTTTATTGTAGTGGGTAGTTTTATAACTTACTTCTGTGTCTATTTAAAATTTGTAATCTTTTAACTTGGGAATTAATGAATGAAGATGAGTTTCTTTCGAAAGAGAGATCTGGGAGGTGTTGGACTCTCTCAAATGAGCCCAAAAGGTGTAGATCTCCCTTTCATGAGATCTAATTCTATCTCTTTCTCATTTAATTTCACCTTTTTATTTGGGAAGAGAAAGAAGCACATAACACAATGCTTGCCCCATTGATAGTGTGTGTACACGGCACCACTCATTTGGTCCGGGATCCCGTCCCGAGAGGGTGTGAGTGTTGAAATCTCTACTCGTTCCTAACTTAGAACATATAATAACCTTCAAATGGGGTTGCGGCTTAATTGTGTCTTTCAGCAAAAAAAAAATTTAGTATATGCTCGATACCCTTAAAATTTAGATTTTATGAGATAAATGCAAAGGAAAATATTAGAGTTGGAGACGTGTATAATCGTGTATTTCGGACGTATGCTCTGTAGTTGCTTTGGACCTTAGGGTATGTCTAAATTTGGAGCTCCTTGCCCCCAGTTCTAAGCACTTGGGTAGAACCGTAGAAGTACTCCACATTACATTAACTGTCCCCTGGTGGCAGTCCAACAATTGTAAATCGTAGGCTTAGATCATTAGTTGATGTTGGGCAATTTTAGGAGATCATGATATCAAGCCATCCATACATTTGTAGGAATTTGATGACAATTTTTCTTTCTTTGTTTCTCTCTTTTTTTGAGTATTGAAGAACTGGGTTTCTCCTATTTTGAAAAAATTGCATCTGTTTAGCCACTCATTGCATTGTATCTTCAATGGCTATGGAGATATAACAGACGCATAAATCTAAAGGTTGCTTTACCAGCGCGTTGCAGGATGTCTATTTCCTTGGTGTCAATAACAAAACTCACCTCCTTTGATGATTTTTTTATTGATTCTTAGGATTTTTATCCATTATTACTCTACTGTGAGAGAACTATATTTCTTGTTAAAATGACAAATGATGAAGATAATCTTATCCTACACGCTGAATTAATAGTTTGCACTTCAACTCCGCTTATTATCTGATGCCATTGGCTATTCTATTACAAAGTTGAATTTCTTTGTTATTTTTTGTTTAGTCCTCTCTCTCTCTCTCTCTGCAATGATGAAGTAGCTGAATTTATGTCTTGACTCTGGACATCTAAGACTTGTCTATGATGGGATATGCATATTTTGAGTAGAGCGATATTTATTTGGTGATTTAATTTAATGTTGTATTGTGGAACTTTCGCCCCACCTATTTCTTCTCTTTCATTTTGGCAACTGTATAAAATCTAGGCATACCCCTTTATATAAACCGTTTCACATGAACGTGATTCAGAACATCGCACATAGAGTGTCAGTTAGCAATTTCCACATTATTACATACAAGGGGCACCGATTTTTGGTTACTGAAGTAGTACCTAGTTGAAAGAACAGGTTCTCTTATATCCCAAAAAATGCATCTGTTTACCTTCTCTTTGCATTGTATCTTCAATTTCGAAGGTGATATAATGGGTGCATAAAGGTAAAGTTGGGCTTACTAGCTCATTGCAGAGTTTCTCTTGCCTTGATGTCAAATGTGAAGAAAATAAGAAGATGGGGAAGAGAAGATACGGTTTGCTTTTGGAAGATAATAGGTGTTCACACTTCAACATGTTGAACCCTATGCAATAGCATTCTATTTATATGATGAGTACAAGCTCTTACAAGCAAAAAGGCAACCCTGCAAGTTTGCAGAGAATGGGTAACATTCTAAAATCAGTTAACAATAATAGGAGACTTCCTAATCAAGTAATAGGAAACTTGGAAAGAGTTTCCTTATAATGGGAAAACATGTGTTGGCTCTCTTTTGGATACGGCTTCTTCAATCTTTCTAATATCATGTGTTGGCTCTCTTTGGATACCACATCTTCAATCTTTCTAATATCATGTGGTTGGACAGCTAACATTTGGGGACAACTGTGGATAGTTGTAGCTGTGCAGAGACTTGGGGTCCCATTCAGCACTCCACCTCAAGTTGGAGGGTGGTGCAAAAACCAAACCCAACTTGTCTCGCAAACTTGGAAAAGAAGCCTTAGGCAAGGCTTTAGTGAAAATATCTGCAATCTGACTAGATGAAGACACGAACTGAGTGACAAGTGCTCCCAAAGCGACTTTTTCGTGAATAAAGTAATAGTCAAGTTCAATATGCTTTGTGCGAGCATGAAACACAGGATTCACTGTTAGATAGAGAGCACTGAGATTATCACAAAATGAAACTGGAGGTTTGGCAAGAAGCACCCCGATTTCATGCAAGATGTAAGAAATCTAAGTTAACTCGGTAGTAGTGGAGGTTAGGGCATGACACTCAGCTTCTGCACTGGACCTGGCTACAGTAGATTGTTTCTTTGCTGCCCAAGAAATGCAGTTTGAACCTAAATAAACACAGTAACCTGTGGTAGACCGCCTCGTATCAGGACAATTTGCCTAGTCTGCATCTGAGAAGGCATACAAGTTCAAAGAGGATTGAGAGAGAATTTGAATACCATGGTGAATGGTTCCTTTGAGATATCGAAGAATCCTTTTAACGGCTTGATAATGAAGTGTAGTTGGTTCATTAATAAATTGAAAAACTAGATTGACAGGATATGAGAGGTCCATTCGGGTCAGTGTTAGGAATTGCAAAGCCCCAACAATGCTTTGATAATTGGTTCCCTCAATAGAGTTCACAGAGAAAGCATGTAAGTTGTGTTTCTGGCTAGAGGAGTACAAGCATATTTACTGGCAAGCATATCAGTGCGGGACAAGATGTCTTGAGCATATTTATGTTGAGAAAGAAAGATACCACCAGAGAAGGGTGTTACCTCGATGCCAAGAAAATAATGGAGAGGACCCAAGGTCCTTCATTGCAAATTCAGAACTTAATTTGACAATCAACCGAGACAAGAGAGATGTATTATCACTAGTAGCGATAATATTATCAACATAAAGCAACAAAAGAATAACCCCTTGAGAGCAGTGAAGAACAAATAGGAAGGAATCAGCCTTACTATAAACAAAACCAATAGAGAGCAAAAACATACTGAAACGATCAAACCAAGCGCGAAGGGCTTGTTTGAAACCTTAGATAACCTTTTTGAGATGACATACATGATTAGGAAAAGAGGAATTAACAGAAGCAGGTGGTTGTTCCATGTAAACAGTTTCACGAAGAAAGCCATGTAAAAGGCATTTTTCACATCAAGTTGTTAAATTGACCAATTACGAACGATAGCAAGAGAAAGGACAATGCGAATAGTAGTAGGCTTGATGACAGGACTAAAAATTTCATCGAAATCGATACCTTCTTTTTGGTTATATCCCTTAGCAACAAGGCGGGATTTGTATTTGTCAATTAAACCATCAGACTTGAGTTTGGTCTTATACACCCACCGAGAACCAACTACATTCATATCAGCTGTCTGAGGCACAAGATTCCAAGTGTCATTGAGGTCAAGAGCTTGTAATTCCTCTTACATAGCATTAATCCATTGTGGAATTTGAACCGCCTCTTTGATGTTGCGAGGTTCAGAGAGGACTCCATGTGTTGTGTTGAGAGCGAGTGTGGAGAATGCCTTGAGTTTTGCTTTATACCAAGTGTTGTGAGGATGATTGTTAATAGTGGAGGGATGGGGAGGCAGCACAACTTCAAGAGAGGGGTGTCCCTCACTTGGGAGACCAAGAGAAATAACAAATGTGCCCTGAAGGCTGCAACCTTGTCTCATCAAACATAATTGTGTCCTTTTGACCAGCGTCAACTTGTACAAAGGTGTCTGTGTTCTGTTCAAGTAACTCATTAGAGACTTGATTAACTGCAATAGAAGAGGAAGAAGTGTCAAGATCATCAGGAAATGGAACAAAAACATCAATACATGGAATGACGGCAACAGGCTTCTCCCCCTCAATAACAGAAACTGGAATATCAACTATAGGTTGCTCCCACTCAATAACAGAGCCTGGTCTAGGGACAGGCACAAGAAGCAGATCGTCCCCTGTAAAATCTTTATTCCATCAAATTTGCTCAACAACTTCATGTGGTAAAGCAATCCAATTTGAGAAGTCTGAGTAAGTGGTTATGGATAAGGAGTCCTTGGATAGAAGCAGGGAAGTTGGTGGATATGTATAGGGAAGAGCAGATTCATCAAACACCACATGTTGAGAGAGAAAAACTCTTCGAGATGGGGGGTAGTAGCACTGAAAGCCTTTGTGCATGAGACTATATCCAACAAAAATGCACGGATAGGACTTGGGTTGGAATTTAGTTGTAGCTTGATCTCGTAAATATGGGAAGCATCTGCATTCAAAATCTTCAAAGAAGAATAATCCGGTTGAGTTCCATATAATTTAAAAAATGGTGTTTCCATTCCAATGACAGTAGAAGACAATCAATTAATCAGATGTAAAGCTTCTACCCATAAACTCTTAGGTAACTTGGAGTGAATGAGTAATGTTAACCCCATCTCAACAATATGTCGGTGCTTCCTTTCTGCAACAATAATATTCCTGGGCAAGACATTTGTCTCAAAATACCACAATTTTTAAGATGGTTAATAAAATTCTTAGATTGAAACTCGCCACCACCATCACTCTCAAAGATTTTAATTTTCTTGGAGAACTGATTTTCTACCAATTTATGAAATTTCCGAAAGGTATCATAAAAACCAAATTTATTTTTGAGATGATAAATCTAAGTAAATTTAGAGTAATCATCGACAAAAACAACATAATATTTCATGTTCTAATAGGAAGCAATGGGAGCAAGTCCCCACAAATCACAATGAATTTTTGCAAGAGAAACAATAACTCGTTTATTACTCAAAGAAAATGAGAGCTTACAGCTTTTTCCAAACTGACAACTCTCACAAATTCTAGGACTACTTAACCAAGAACTAACATCAATTATTTTTTGAGAGTTCAAAAACTGCAATAACTTAGCGTTTAGATCTCCTAAACGTTGATGCCAAATATTTTCCGGTGCCTTTCCTGATTTTACTGCTACTAGGGTTGCAACAACATCTCCATCTAAGGCATATAAATTTTCCTTTTTACTCCCGTTGCTAGAATTTTGCCTGTTGCTCGATCCTTAATACAAAAGTCATAGTCAGTAAATTTAATACTGTAAGAATTATCCTTAGCTAACTGACTCAAGGAAAACAAATTTTTTTTTTTTAATTTCAGGTACTAGCAAAACTTCATTTAATTTCATATCTCTTGAACTAAAATGAATATAGGTAGTCCCAACTCTAAGGTCTCTTTTTTTCCTCTGGAACGCAGCCTTGCATAAAATCCATGTGATCATCTGCAACATTGAGGGTAGAGGATGGCTAACCGGTGTTTCATGTGTCTCCAAGAGGAAGAATCAGTGGATCATTTGCTTTTACACTATACGTATGTGGCTGGTATTTGGAGTTTCTTCCTGTCTCACATGGGAGTAGACTGGGTCTTCCCCTCTTCTTTTCAAGCATTCTTAGCTAGTTGGCCTAGGCCCAATGAAGATGGGGTTTGTGAGGCGCTTTAGGTGGTGTTGCCGGGAGCCATATCATGGATGATCTGGAAGGAGAGGAATCTCCGAGTTTTTGAAGATTCCTCAGTTTCTCAATCCCGTATTTGTGCTCGGATTCGGTTGGTTGCTTTGGAGTGGGTGGGTCTTAATTCCGATGGGGAGGAGCTTTGGGCAGTGTTGGGTTTGAGTTCTGATTGGGAGGGGGTTCTAGGCAACGAGTCAGGAATTTGCTCTTTTAAGTGGTGTGCTGAGTTTATTTGCTTGTAAACTCTTGTTTTCACCTTTGTTTTGTTCTTGTATCCTTGCTCTTTTTTTAATATAGTTTTGGCTCGTTTAACGATTAAAAAAAACATGAGATATATTTAACTTTGAACCAATGCCAATAACAACTTTATCTGACCCAGAATAAGGAACTAAGTTGGTTAATTTACCTGGATCATTGGTCATGTGTGCACTAGCTCCAGTGTCCAGGTACACATTAGGGTCTTGAGGTTCATTCAAGGTTACCAAAGCTAGTGCTTGCGGCATCTCATCTTGTGTCAGGTAAGAGAAGTCCCACTTATACCAGCATCGAATTGCAAAGTGGCCTATACGGCCACATATTTGATAGGCATTTTGAATATTTTGGTTTCCTTGAACCATGGGTGGTCGTCCCTCAGGAGTACTTGTAGGCCTGGGATTAGAACCATTAAATTGATTATTGTCATTGAACTGATTACCTTGCCCTTGTTGTTGAACATTCGGGATAACTCCTTGTTGAAAATTTGGATTAATGATGTTGATTAAAACCTTGATTATGACCAAACCCTTGATTCGGTTGTTGTGGTCCAAAATTTTGATTGAAGCCTTGATTAAAGGATCAAAAAGTTGGACGACTGGTGCAAAACCACGGCCACGCGAGTTAAATCCACCATTAAAGTTCAGACCCTTGTAGTCACCCCTTCCTGGACCATTACTACGACCACCATTAAAATATTTGTTGTTTCCTCTGCCACCCTGAAAATTGGTATTAGGGCCTCCATTAAATACATGATTAAAACCACCATTGGAGCGTTGGCCAAAGAAGTCATGTTGTGATCAACTGGCTTTCGCTTGGGATCTATATTCTTTATCCTCAAATCATAACTTTGAACGACAGTGACAAATTGAGCATATGAAGGGGGGTTTGGCTAGCATGGAAATAACCAAAATATTATATCGCTATCCAAGACCCCTGCTCATGTAAATAACTTTGTCTTCATCGTGTATCGGCTTTTGAATGACTGCAAGACCATCAAAAATATTTTTGAAGTACTCGGTTAGAGTTTGAGTCCCTGAGCACATATCTTGCATTTGTTGTTTTAATTGAACCTCGCGATTCTTCGTCGCTTGCAGAAAATTATCTTCTAGGCATCTCCAAACTTCCTTCGCAGAATTGCATCCGACAATTAAATAGAATGCTTCCTCTGAAAGGGTCGAATAATCCAACTTTGAAGTAGTAGATCTCCCTCTTGCCATGTTTTATAAGCAAGATTTGTTATTGCCTCACCCTTATCATTCGGTATGATTTCGGCGGCGCGTCATCATATAGAATATGAACGGCTTTCAAATTTCCTATGATAAGAAAAATTTGGGTTCTCCAAACAAGAAAGTTGTTGGGATTGAGTTTGACAGAAGATAATGTTAATAAGATTGGGAAGAGAGCTAGCGGAAAGGGAGAATGATTTTAACGTCGAGGATGAATCTGCCATTGTAGGTGAAGATACCGTATCAAGAGAGCTAAGCTTTGATACCATAAAGAAAATAAGAAGATGGGGAAGAGAAGAGACGGTTTGCTTTTGGAAGATAATAGGTGTTCACACTTCAACGTGTTGAACCCTATGGAATAGCATTCTTTTTATATGATATGTACAAGCTCTTACAAGCAAAAAGGCAACTCTGCAAGTTTGAAGAGAATGGGTAACATTCTAAAATCAGCTAACAGTAATAGGAGACTTCCTAATCAAGTAATAGGAAACTTGCAAAAAGAGTTTCCTTATAATGGGAAAACATGTGTTGGCTCTCTTTTGGATACAGCATCTTCAATCTTTCTAATATCATGTGTTGGCTCTCTTTGGATACTACATCTTCAATCTTTCTAATATCATGTGGTTGGACAGCTAACATGTGGGGACAATTGTGGATAGCTGTAGTTGTGCAGATCCGGACTTGGGGTCCCCTTCATCAAGACCCACCAAAACTCACCTCGTCCTATGATTCATGTTTACTGATTTTTCCATTTTTGATGTTTGCTTATATTCTTCTTTCCTTTTTATGAATAATGTAAAGTTTCATAATCTTTTTTTCTTATCAAATGGCTAATGATGTAGATAATTCTACAAACTGAATTATTGTGTGGACTACAACTCCCCGTATTATCTAGATGCTATTGTTATTTTTTTTTAAATTTATATTTTGTGGTAGTTAATAAGTTCATTCTTTCATTTTTTTTTTTTCCTATTGTATTACTATTTATTTGTTCCCTAATCTTAGCTTGACTGCTTTGTACTTAGATGTTGTCATATTGCTATATGCTATCAGTTATATGACTTTCTCTATTTTGTCATCTCTTTTGTTAGTTAATATTTTAGATTTCACAGTAGGCCCTGTTAATGTGTTATCTACTTGCTAGAGTGTATACTTCTTCGATTTCACAGTAGTTACCTCTTAACATGGACCCTCCTAAATTAATTTTTGTAAGTGTTAAGACTAATAATTCTACTTTGTCCTTTATTTACAATTGATTTAGCAATTGGAGCCCTATCACCAGCTAACCGATGTGTAAGGAAATTTCACAATTGGAATATTTTATTGCAATTGATTGTGTGAGAATCCAAATTGTTGATCTTACAATACTGTGAGTTATGGTGAATTTCAGTGGGTTAAATTACATAATGCACCAACTTTTGAAGTTAAACGAACTTTCTCTAATAATAAACTCAATGATGAGAAAATGCAGACGGGCGGTCAGAAACTTATGCCGTGTTGATTGTCTGCTAATTTCCACTTGTGGAACATCTCTGCGAGGGACTAGAACTATTTCTTTGCTACTTGCTGAGGTTCTATACATCATAAAATGTTACTGTTCTTTTGGTGTTAAAAATTATATGGCAATTCATGCAGTTTATTTTTCCTTAAATTATTTTTACATCCATTAAACTTTAATTTTTGTTTTCTTTGCAGTACATGTCTCTGATTTTGCAAGGTGATTCTAATTCTTTTGTACTCTTAACAACTTGTCTTGTATGTTAGGTTATCTATAGATATACATGTATTAATCTCTTGTAAATGGAAATAATCTCTGTTTGGTTTCCGTATAAAGGTTGATACTGACATTGCTTTAACATTGGTACAAATTTAGCAATGCTAGTAAGTTGCACTAGTGTTTTTATCTAATCTCTCCTAGATGATTCTCTTTAATGACGAAGTAGCTGAATTTATATATCGAGTTTTGCTTTGGAGACTAGGTGTGGTCAAACTACGGGTTGATTGGGACAAAAGTAAGTGTATTTTTGTTTGTCTTAGCGCCTAGAGACGTCTAATGAAAATATAATTTTGTCTCAGTCAACCCCTAATTTGACTGGGCTTGGTCTCCAAAGCATTTTTCTTTTATATATATGGGGCTCTGAGATTTTATAATAGGATATGCTTCTTCTATGTAGAGTAATACTTGTTTGGTGATTTAATGTTAAAATACTTGTTTATCAATCAAAAAAAAAATGTTAAAGTATTAGTTTGGTTGTTTATTATTGGTGATTTAGTATTATTTATCTGGTGGAATCTTTTTACACATGTTTCTTTTGATCTTCTCATAGAATGAAGAATTTCAGCAGAACTTCATGGCCAAGTCTAAAATTCCGTTAAGTCTTGAACTCCTTGGCAGGAATATCTGATGGGGCTCTTGTTTTATTCTTCCACAGCTAGCCTTAGAAACCTTCTCATATTCATCTACAGCTACTGATAAAGCAAAAGATTTCTGAGGATTTGTTTTTCCACAGAATTTGAAACTTAACGTTCTTTATGCTTACCATCCCAAAAAAAAATGTTCTTTATGCCCATGTAATTTTGTATTGTATCAACTATTAATAGATGCCTGATTGTTACTGATCAAAAATAGATAGATTGCTCCCGAATATTTCTGAAATCACTGATTGCTCAAAGTAGTGTTAGTAATTGGTTTAATCCAGTATGCTGTTCAGAGCTTTTAAGGCTTGAAGGAGTCTATTATGGTATTCTATGAATTAAAATAAATTATTATTCTCCTATCCTTTTTCTTGAACCTCTATTGAGCTCAGCCCATCGAACTCCTTTATTTATTTTTTTTATTAAAAAAACAATAGTGAACAGGGCAATGAAAGACGAAACCTCATAGAACCTTATGCAGATCGAATTCAAGATGATCAGGTGATCCTTTTATATTTTCTAATTATTTTATATTTAAATTCTAATTGATATTTGGAAGAAAATTTGCTCTACATGAAAGTTATGTATCAATCATACGAAAGGAAAACTAAATCTTTATTGAGCAATGCTAGGTCCACTCTCTCCTATTTTTATATAAGAAGACAAATAGTATGACACTTTTTTTTGGATAGCATCACTTTTATTTTATTTTTTTATTTTTATTTAGAAAAATAACTGGATAGTGGACAACGTAAAGGGGACCTAGCATTGCCCATCTTTATTTTTGCCTACAATCACGCTCCCCACATCTGTTTTAACTGTTACTCACGCAATGGGTTATATAGCGTTCTGCAAAATTGAGCAAGTCCATGAAAAGCCTGGCTGCGTGTGGGCTAAACCTCAGATGGTTCGCTTCGGGTCAGTCGAATCAGTAAATTCATAAATCATATATGAACTGGAAATACATGGCTAGATTTCATCCCGGCACTGTGTACAGTTGCTTTGCTCAGACCCAATTCAAATTTAAGGTCCCCACTTCTAGTCTGTGGTTGGAGGGTTCAAAAGCCCAAACTAAGGTGCTGGAAGAGCTGTGCACCTCAGATTGCAGATGCCGGACCGGAGCTATAGGGAATTCCATAACTACAGTTTGTCGCACTGTGCCTCGAAGTGTGTAGACTAGCTCATGAAATAAGGTATTCAAGTTGTCCAGCCCCGAGTGCACACCTAATGCAAAGCATCATCAACCCTTATGAAGTTTCATAGTATTTATAAAAAATAAATAAATTAAATGATTTGATTAATACTAACCCTAAATGCCATGATTTTAGATGATCAATGCACTCCCCTTAATTTTTAAAATTTTATCTTATGCAGATCTCGTACAAAATTCCACTATGAAAATAACTCTTTCTACTAGATATGATTGAGACTTGAGATACAGTAAAAATTATGCTTAACATAATGGTTTGAATTTCTGAAAGTAGGGCTAGCACTCTTCTTTCATAGCTTTTTGAAGATTTATTCAGATGAATCCTTCAAAGTTGAATTGATTTCATCACTTCTTTTTCTTATGATAAACCTCTTTTTTTGTGTGTGTAAAATCTTCAAATAATATTTTTAAAACTGAAGGCAATTGATAAGATTCTATTTTGAATTCAAGTTACATGAAGCTTTTCAAACTATTCAAATTAAAATTAAGTTGAATTCAGATGGTTGATAAAGCTTTTCTGTTAAAACCTGTAAATGGCACAACAAGCCTAAATGCTGATTTTAGAGCAACCCGTAATCTACAACTTTTACGCGAAGTAACTAACACAACAAGCCTAAATGCTGAAGGTATTCTCTTAAGAATGGTATTCATTTTTGCCCCTTAAGTATGCTAATTATGTACTTAATTAAATATTATATATATAGAAGGATATTAATGAGTGGTCCCTCAAAAAAGATGACATATGGCAATCATTTGTTAAATCCAACGGTTGGATGTTGAGGTGGGTCCATCGAGAGACACATGTCAAAAAATCAGTTTGATCAGACATGTTCAATTAGACCCTAGTTTATCAACATTAACCCCTAGGGTTCACCAGATTCTATCTAGGTTATAAAAATATCTAATATTCCCATATTCAATCAAATGGTCTATAAATGTCAATTCTAACTGTTTTTTGTTTTTTGCCGCGTGTCTCTTGATAGATCTATCATGACATCCAACGGTTCGATTTTAGAGCAACTCGTCACATGCACGTTATTAAGGATCGCTCATTAAAGGCTTTAATGAGTATGGCTTATTAGAATGCTACTATATATATATAATTGAGCCGAGCTTTTAATATGCCGAATAGGAGTGTGTTCAGACATAGTTCGTTAACTAAACGATCTCAAGAATCAAGCTCGAGATCGAGCTTGGCTTGTTTACTAAATAAACGAACGAGCTCGAGCTTTAACGAGCCGATCTCAAGTTGTTAGCGAGCACCTTGTTCGTTAATCACTCATATATCAAATCCTATTATAGATCCATCGGATTCGGATCTGTCGAATTTTTGATCAGATCATATTTGGATCTTGGCCAAACCGATCAGAATATGATCCATTTGTAGCCCTAGCGCTAGCCCCTTTCTCCTCTTCTTCCCATCTCTTGTACATAGGGGGAATGCTACCCCAGTTTCTTTCTTCCTTACTTTCTCTACATGACCAACAACTTAGTTTCAACCTTCTGGAAAGGTAGCGAAGAAAAGTGAGGACACTTATTGAGAAAGTAAGGATGAGAATATAAGGCTCGCATTCTTCTTTACCTATTGTTTTCTCCCATTTAGAGCTCATGTTGCCTTAAGTTTTAAAATGTAGTGATGAGCTATAGAGTACTTGCAAATTTTCATGTCATCGTAGCTGGAAAATGTTGTTGATGGGTACATTTTGCATCATTCCTATTAGGGATGTCAAAGGGCTGGCCCAAGGCAGGGCCTAGGTCTTACTAGGCCCGGCCCTCATTCACCGGAGTGAGGCCCTAGCCCAGCCCTAGATCTAGCCCTCGAAGGGCCTGAACTAGCTAGGCCCAAGCCCTACCTCATGGGCTAGGGTTGGGTCAGGCTAAGGCCAAAAGAATTATATATATATATATAGTTTTAATAATTTTTACTGCATTGATTTTCAATAAGATATACAACCCTCTTTCTTTTTCCAGATTTGGGATCAAAATGCAACTCAAAGAGCAACATGATTGATGACGTTTTAGTACTGTTAGATTGTTAGTATTAATACATTTCCTAATTGTTACTGTTAAATTGTTAGTATTATTACCATTATATTTTTTTTAAAGGAAAAACTTTACAACTTACAAGTAGTAATATTAAAAGATTTTAGGAAGAATCTACACTATTAGTATGTTATGCATACACATAGTAAGTCTTAGCATCTATTAAAAAAAAAATTATAAGAAAGAAGTTACAAGTTAATATATTAAAAAGATACTAGACTATACTACTACAATGTTAATATGTTATATATGCACAAACCCCAAAAGGGTAGTGGACTAGTGGTTCCTAAGACTTATGCCACATGAAGCAGCAGAAGATCCTGGATTCAACTTCTCACTCCCCCTTTGGGGCCAGCCCTTCACGGGTTTTCCTGGACTTACCTGGTGTGGTAGGTTGCGAGCTCCTGTCGTACCTTAGGGATTAGTCCTGCCCGAAGTGTTGGGGACACCCTGAGTTACCAAAATAAAAAAGTTTTATATGCATAGAATAAGGCTTAGTCTCTTAGGTTCTAATAGGTCTTTAAGTTATTATATTATGTATAAAATAATATATGATATAAAATATAGAATGGAGGGCCGGGGTCAAGCTGGCCCATGTGCTTACCAAGCCCGGACCTCGAGTCTCTAAAATTGAGCCCGGCCTAGCCCTAGGGCCTTATTAAGTCCTCGATTTTATAGGCTTTGAAGGGCTAGGTTGGCCTGGCCCTCTCATCAAAGGGCCGGGTTGATAGACCTACTTCCTACCTCGGGCCATCGGTTTTAATGAAAGTTTTATTTGTTTGTAGCATAGATTTTATATCTGATTCTTGTTGTTGATGGTGGATCCTGCACTCTCAACACACACACACCCCCATCCTCCTGCACTCTCAACACACACACACACCCCCATCCCCCCCCCCCCCCCCCAATATTTAAGGATGTGTGGAATGTCGATGTGTGTGGGGAGGGGGGGAGTACCGATACCTCTGTGATGTATTAGCCTGGCTGCAACACTTCTTCTCTTTCAAGACATTGGTAAAAAATTTAAATAATATTTTTGAAGGCAATTGATAAGATTTTAATTTAATTTCAAGTTAAATTACGCTTTTCAAACTATTCAAATTAAAATTAAGCTGAATTCAAATGGTTGACAAAGCTGTTCTGTTCAAATCAGTAAATGGTATTATACTCCTATTGGTCATATATGTGCAAGAAAAGTGATTGTTTGTACATCTATGATCTTCCATCTTTCTCCCCATCTAACTTACCACTACAAGTACTAAGAACATAAAGAGATTAAAAGCAAGAACACGGTAAAAAAACAAACCCTTACTATTATTAAGATGATAGAAAGATTATACCAATTAAGCACACAAAAGAAACGATCAAAGATAATACCAAGAACACATTAAAGAGTTGACTGCTGCTTCTTATTGAGACACTGCCTTTTACATGTAATCAACCATCCAGATGAAAAAAGAACAAGAAGATTGAATGCAAAGAACATTCCATAAAACTACTGCTACTGGTTACTGGTGTGCAGGCAAAACATGTAAGAACCCCCAGACGAAAAAACGAAGGGAATTACCGAAAGATTATATGCCAAGAATACAAGGAAGGATCGAAAGATTTTTACAAGTAAGAAGGCAAATGGAAAAGAAAAAAAAAGAGAGGAGGAAATGACTGAAAGATAATGGCAAGAACTCAATCGAAGAATCAAAGATCTCAATTAAGGATCGAAAGGTCCAGAAGGATCGAGTTGCTTGCAGAGGCCAAGATATGTGAGGCAAAGGAGTTCATCTCTTTCTCCGTTGTGTGGAATATTGGAGTGCTTGCAGAAGTACTCCAACTGCTCATTGGAGCAAAACACAAGCATCTGACTGAGAAGCAAGAAGAGCCAATTGATAAACCTCTTTTTCGATGAGATAAAGGGCCTCACAAATTTGACGCGGTTACATTGGGAGCAGGATCTTGCGGGATACAGCCAAGCTTCTGGAGTAGTATGGAACATGGTGCTCTTGTTTGCAGCAACGACAGACGCAACCTTGTCAAACTCGCTCTGTAGATCTAAATCAAGATATTGGAGGTGGACAAATAAAAGATCGCAAAAAACTACGCCGCTGATGGTCCGTATGTCCGATGATAATAGGTCATTGAGGCTCTTCACGTGGGCTCTCTGAGTGGTGGCCCATGGCCACGGAGCGATGATGTGGTCGCTCTTTACATTTGGGCTCCATACTATTGCTGTTGATGCGGAAGAAGCAGCCATGTCCAGAGCTTGAGAATCTTGAGATGGGGATGGTACTGGTGTCTGCGGAATATCAGATTTAGGTCTCTTGGAAGGGCCTGCTCTGTTGGAATTGTCAGAGAATGATGAGGTTCTCTGGTCTTGATCATCACTGTCCTTTCTCTTTCTGTTCTGCTCTTCATCCGCCATTTCTCTCTTTTTTCAAGAACTTGAATGGGCTTTTGCAGAAGAGAAGAACGACGGTTACAAATGGAAATGCTAGCTAAGGGAAAAAAACGAAGAAATTGCGATTTGCGAAGTTACGAGTTACGACAACGGTGGTTCATGTCTCCCTTTATAACACTCATCCACTAATTCCTATAATTAGCAATCTAACCTTGATTTTTAGGAAAATATGATTCATCTTAATTTTCTTAAGTAAAAAAGGGAGCGTGGTGGGCTGATCAGATCACTACCCTTTTTCAAACGGAAATAGTCAGCGGACCATGAATTTGGTTACATAGCCGAATGCTAGTCCTCGTTGACTCACATCCTTTTTTTTGAACATCCACTAACTTGTAGTTAAGGTTCACTCACCCCAGGTTCATCCATTTGACCTTTTTTTTAAAAAAAAATAACAGAATTATAAACTTTAATCATAATTAAAAGAGGTGTTAAAATGGACCGACATTCCACTACGTAGCTCAACGTGCTAATAACTACTTATTTTTAAATGTTTAAACCTTCTGGCTTTGGTTGTTAGGACTTAAGAGTGCAGAGTGCTAGCTAGGCTGACAATTGATGTGATCTGGATCGGCATACAATCGAGGAACCGCACGGGAAAATATTCAAAGAAAAAATGACAAATAATAAAATGAAATAATATAAATCAATTAATTCTCATAAATAAAAATGTAATCAGTATACACTTGTAAGTGATAAGAAAACTTAAAATTATATCAAATAAGGAGTAACACATTATTTAGTATAGTGCCAAATCAGCTGCCTTCACTAAAGGGCTCATTAGAGAGCAGGGCCGGCCCGTCCACTAAGCCATCAAAGCCTTTGCTTTAGGCCCCATTAAAAAAATTAAAAGAATAATATTAGAAATGCCCTATTTGGAATATTAAAAAAAATAAAAAGCCTATTTAGAATATTAAAAAAGCCCCATTTATAGTTAATTTTTTTATTAATAATATTATAAAAACAAAATTTTAAAAGCCCATTAAAATTTTCGCTTTAGACCTCCAAATAGCTTGGGCCAGCCTTGTTTGAGAGGAGTTCTCCAAAGGCGGTGAGAGTCATAATGATTGATCGTAATAGGGAAGTCTATTATAGTTGTTTGAGCCTTTTTAACAACTATTCTCTCTCGTGATCTCCCAGTCGGGACATAATAATCAATTGAATATCCTCATATAAATGGAATTGTGAAATAGAAATTTTTAAAAACTTAAACAGCCTAATTAAAAAAATAGTGTATTATAAAAGCAATAATTTATTGATAGAAAAATGATATGTAATTACATAAATGGAAAGAAAAAAGGAAAAATATATTATAAAGATTATAGATCATCTTTTATTATTATTTTCTATGGAAATTATAGAATTTTCAATAATGAGAATTATATTATATCTCCGGTATTCTCCATTACATGGGAAGTTTGCAGTGGAGATCAAATTAAAAGAAGGTGATTCTAAGCTTGAATTCACTATTAGTCGCAAGTAAAATGTTTCAGCTGATACTCTCATGGTTCAACTTTTACTATAGTCAAATAAATATCCTATAGAAAGAAGTATATTATTGAAAAAGAACAGAACCTTTGGAAGAATTGAAGCATGAATCTGGTGAACCATATTCTTCTCAAAATGACAGATGGAACCCATGCTCCAAATGGGAATCTGCATCAATAACCATGGACATTAGAATAAACATGGACATCACATTCTAATTAAGAACTTGGTTTGGTGCATTGAGTGGAAAAAAAAAGAGGCGTGTGTTGCACTATAACCACGCTCTGAATGCCACTAATAAAATTAATGACACTAACAATGTATGCAAACGACTCCAGCAATCCCCAAATTTTTTTTGCAATTTCTTGTTTGCCATTAACGTTTATCGATATGTAAAGTTACAGGGGCTGCTGTGACGCAATTCCATTGAAAGGGACATTGTTGATAAGAGAATATGTATGATTACATCACAATATACCATTAGATCAAAGTGAATACAAAATTAGAGGAACCAACAATGCATGCAAATAACCCAATCAAGGGAATAGAAAATAAAAACAAACCAAAACGCTTAAATATGCAATAAATCACCTATAAAATTAAAGGCACTAACAATGTATGAAAACGACTCCAGCAATCCTAAAAAATATTAAAAAATTGCAAAAGTCCAAAATCCATTATTATGCAAACAACAACCGCAATGCATATGAAAAGAGCATAGATCAACAATCAAGCATCAGTTATAAAAAAAAATATATATATATATATATATATATATATATATATATATATATATATATATATATATATATATATATATATATATATCTCCGCAGCAGATATATTCAAAGCTTTTTCTTCATCCAAATTCCGACGACTTTCCTAAAAATGGTCAAAAAAGAAAAAATTTATTGGATTACACAGTTGTATTAGGTTTCTATTAATTGATGGTTTCTCAAAATAAAATTCATATAATGTATAATATAATAATGGATCAGGAAAAAGATGAAGTTAATGGCTACTTCTAGTTTACAAAGATAGACTACAACAGGGAGACCGAACCTCATATTTTATTGTTGAGGAACTGAGAAGGTAATGGTGGATAAATGGACACGACCGGTGCACACAAGGCATACTTATGGGCCTATGGCTCCATTTTACATATTGCTAAACTTTGAAAGTGACTATTATAATCCCCACTAAGGTCTATAAGATGTTTAGAGATTTATGGCTTCAAGCAGTTCTAGCATTATCCCTTTCTGTGTAAACCAAGATATAGATTGTAAGAGACAACATGGTAGCAAGGTTTTAGGAAGATATCAACCATCTGTTGTAGAGTTAGAAAATTGAGAATTCTCAAGGTCATTATCAAGTCTCCCAACTATGTTTGTCTAATCAGTTCGTTGGATTTAGGATGTTTTGATCAACGTGGTCAACTGGGTTGACTGTGATTGGTTTCTATTTGAATCTGGATTCTGAGATTTCATGGACATTCTCGTGTTTGGGTTTGCTTTTTGTCATAGTTTCTACTATGTTTTTTTTGTTATGAAAATCTTGAATTTTGTTTCTTCTTTTTTGGGATATATAGTGATGTTCTTGTTGTCTACAAAGTTCATCTTACTTCTTGGTGTCAATACAGTTTAATGGAGTCGGACTATAATGGAAGGTACTACTATTTCTACCCCTTAATGTAATTGTTGCGGGTAACAATCATAAGGGAAGTTAGATATACATTTTCTGGATAATTGATAAATTAAAGAAGTAAAAAGCATGGATTCTTTCACAAGAGATTTGGAGATCCTGTAATATCTACAAGCCAAATATCTTTTTTAATTACTAAAGTGTCCTTCTATGCATAAAAAGTGGTTCCATGATGACTATTGGATTTAGGATCTAATGGTATTGTGCATGTGTGAATATATATGTTTTATTTTATATGTCTCCAGATCCCTTCCCATATATATATATATATATATATATATATATATATTTTGTCATTGGAAGCATAGATCAACAATCAAACACCAATAAAATAAAATAAAAGCCAAAATTGGACCAACGAAATTGTCAAAAGCTATAGATTGCTCTTCCCTTATATTCTCCCAGTGGTTGAAGTTGTCGATCAAACAAAAACCAATTAATTGGCTGTTAAATAATAAAAAGTCAGTGGGCGACTACCCCTATTGGAGAATAGTTGGAAAAAGCAAAAGATAGTAAGTAAATATAAAAAATAAAAAATTCAGAAATCACAGAGGGGAACCAATCAATAGAAATCAAATAGGGGATAAAAAAGCGAAGGTTGATGTATATAATATCTTTAAAATAAAGAGGAAGAAAAGTCGAATAAACTAAGGACTTACCTGGAGAAGGAAGAATATTGATAACCAAATAAAACTTTAAATTGAGTGCAGACTCCGAATCAGAAGAACTGGGAATGTAGTAGCGTTAGGAAAGTGTTGGACTATGTGGTGTGCTTTGGGTGGAGAAGAAGAGGGGGAAATAGAGACGATGGGGAAATAGTTGGGGGACAAGAAAGTAGAAGAGCCGTAGTTTGATAAACGGTTAAAATAGGAAGCATAACCGGTGTATCTTCAAAGCAAATAGAGAGAGTGATTTGAAACGGTGTGTCGTTAAAGATCGGGAGAAGGTGATTTGAACATCCCACAAACCGCCCCTAAAATCCCTCCCGAGACACCACGTAGGCCTCCCAGGGTTGTGTTTTAATTAGTAGTAATTTGAGGGGTCTAATTAGAGATGAATATCAAGTCGAGTTTTTTTTATCGAGTAGTGTAAATCAAAGTGTTCGAGCTTGGTTTGGCTCATTTATAAACGAGCATAGTTAGACTTCTAATGAGCTCAGTTAAACTATAATTAGTTTATATATATAGAGAGATATAAGGAGAGGTCCTAATGAGTCATGCTCATTGAAGCTTGTAATGAGCGGTCCTTCTAGAAAGATGACATGTGGTATACTTTTTTTGAATCCGACCGTTAGATGTTAAATTGGCTTAATTGGAGACATGTGTCAAAAAATCAATCCGGTCAAACATGTTTAAACCGTCCTATTAGACCCTAGTTTGCAACATTAACTCCTTAGGGTTTACTAGACCCTACCTAGGATATAGAAATGACTGATATTCTCTTCTTCGATCGAACAGTCTACAAATGTCTAATCGAACAAAAAATTTTGTCACGTGTTGCTCGAGCAACCCATCTTGACATCTAACTTTCAAATTCCAAAAATTGACACATGTCACATTATTAGGGACCGCTCATTACAAGCTTCAATGAGCATGACTTATTAGAATACTACTCTCTCTATATATATATGGTTAGTTAAAAAAACTAACCCTTTAATGAGATGAAATCATCTAAATTCACTATCTTAATCTATAACTTTTACACTAAGTAATCTAGCACAATAAGCCTTAATGATTAAAGTATGCCACATGTTTAGGCTCAAGCTTTATCATGTACCTACATTAGTAATCTTGAATCGGTTAGGCTATTAGGGGTTAGCATTGGGCAGGGGAGTTCTTGCAACTCATACCCGAAGGGATTCGATACCCTGACCTTCCACATCTGGAGGCCACACCCAAATCACTGGCGCAAGAGGATAGGGTGTATCTTGTTCGTTGATCACCCTTAAATCTAGTCTTATTTTAAATTTCATTGGATTTGTATATGTTGAATTTTTAATTAGATTAAATTTAGATATGGGCCAAACTGATCAAAATATGATCCATTTGTAGCCTTAGTGCTAGCCTTTTTCTCTACTTCTTGGGAGAGGGCCTAATCCAGCCCTTGAACAGGAAAAAAATTTATGCACGAGGGAATATCGATACTCTCAACAAAGCTGAATTGACAGCCCTAGATGCTCGGTTGCCTTGAGTGGCATTTCCATTATTTTCATTGAAATCAGAGGGTAATCACCCCGAGATTTAAACCAAGTTAACGTATCGGATGTGATAAACTAGGGCCATTTCGTTACATAGATGCAACCCTCGGTAAGGTAAGGCCCGTTTGGTTGCATTTTCGTTTTCTATTTTCTGTGTTTTTAAAAACAAAAATTTGAAAATATTTACACAAAACATATTTTGCTTTCTGTTTTTAAAACTTAGTAACAAAATTTTTGAAAATCAAGATAACAGAAATTTTATGTTTCCTCTGTTTTTGAAAACAAAAAACAAAAATAGAAAACAAGGACCAACCGCCCACAACCACCACCACACTATAACCACCACCACCCACAACCACCACCTACAACCATAATACCACCACTACACCACACCACCATTCACCACCCACCACTATCACCACCACCACCACCACTACCACTACCACTGCTCACCACCACCACCATCACCCACCACCCACCATCACCTCCACTACCACCCATTCATCCACCCACCACTACCACACCACCACCCACCACCCACCACCCACTATGCGCTACGCACCTCCACACCACCACCACACTACACCACCCACTACTACCACCACACTACACCCACCACCCGTCATCCATCACTACCACCACCATGAATTGAAATTATTTAATAATATTTATCAAACACATTTTTTTGTTATTCTTTTTTTAAAACAAGTAACAGTTAGTAATATCAAACGTGTTTCCTATTTAAAAATTGAAAATAAAAAATCCTTTCCATTTTTTAAAAACTAGAAAATAATAACAGAAAAAAGAAGTGTATTCAAACGGCCCTAATCATTTTCCTACTACAGTAGACCCTCTTGTAATTAATAACCTTGATGGAAAGAAATTCTATTAATTATAAGAGAATATTATATATAGGAATCGCTATGTTGGTCCATCAAAAAAAAGATTTCATAATTTCTTTTTTGAATGTATTATATTTTTCATATAAGCTTCAAGTAGATACAAATGTATAAGACTAGTATAGGGTGATTTCAGTTTGATAAAGTTTAACCTATTTTTCAAAGAGAAAAAAGATATTTTATTTTGGAAAGAAACAAAATTCTTTTTTTGAACTCTGCTTAATTTTCGTTGGATTCTTCCTTTAATTTTTGTTAATTATGTTGAAGTCCTCATACAATGATTTTTTTTTCTTTCTAAAATATCTAAAACTTTATAACTATGTATATAATAATTTACTACATAAACTATTATAAAGTGTTTATAAGATTCACATAACTATGTATTAATATAATATAAAAACATCTCTTATAATTAATAATATATTAAAACTTTCTTAATAAATTATTAAATAGTAAGTATAAGAGATTATTAATTATTACAAATTTATTAATTATTAGAGATTATTAAGTTATAAAATATTATTTATAAATGCGCCTAGTGTATTTTCTATCTCTACATTCTTGACACCAACTAAAAACAACCGATCGGATCTGATCTGTCTATTTCTCCACGTCATCGATCCGTGTAATTGCAATCAACTGAGGGTAAACCCTTCATTGTTCCGGGAAGAGACAAATTCTCTAACTCACCGTGCGGCTTAGGAATAAAGTTAATTAAACTCCGAATGCTAACCGCGGCCCGACTCAAAGGCTAGTCCTCGCCGGTAACGGTTAAGCTCGCATCGAGACGACGAGACCTAGTGAGATAGTAGGCTTTTGTTGTCTTTGTCTCGCGGTACAGACTAGCAGAAGAGAAGAAGAAAGGGAAGCTATTCGAATCCCTTGTAATTAGGGGTATAAGTTGTTTTGAGGATTAGGGTTTCTGTTACCAATCGATATCTGAATCTGGGGTTAGGGTTAGATCCATGAATTTCTTTGTTTTCGCCATGGACGGAATCGTTCCCCGTGTTGCAGAGACATGAGCTCTGTCGCGTGCTTGCTTTTCAGGAGCTATTTAATTTCTATGCTTTATTCAATCATTTTCTATTTTTAGTGTTATTGTTCGTGAAATCTAGGGTTTCGTTTTTGATGGACGAGATTTGGGAAAGAGCCGTGGATATTGCGCTTGCCGGCCAAACCGATTACGCCTCCGCTCGTTCCCTAACCCTAGACGGTGCAGTGAAGTGTTTTCAGGGTCGTCTCCCTCCTCCAAGCCTCTTAGAGAAATTTCAGAGCCTCGAGCACCTCTCGATCGCAAACGTTGGCGTGTCGTCTCTAGAGAAATTTCCACATCTTCGGAACCTCCAGAGGCTTATCCTCTCCGATAATCGGATCGCTGGTGGACTCGAGTTCCTCTTCGAAGCAGGCCTGGAGTCGTTGCGAGACCTCGACCTCTCTAACAATCGAATTCAATACCTCGAAGATCTTGCGCCACTGGCGCAGCTCAATCTCGTATCACTTGATCTCTATGAATGTCCGATCACGCGGATTAAAGATTACCGATCTAGGGTTTTTGGGCTGATCAAATCTCTAAAGTACTTGGACAAGATGGACGATGATGAGAATGAGCGGCCCGAGTCAGATGAGGAAGAGGAAGATGAAGACGATGAAGATGATGACCCTGGGAGTGGAGAAATCGATGGGGAAGACAAGTCGAGTAAGATGAATAATGGCGGCAGTGTTGGTGGCCAAGGCGTCGTTGAGGCTGACGATGATGAAGAGAGCGATGCAGATGAAGAGGAGACAGAAACTGTAAGAATGGCGAATGGTTCTAATCAGGCTTCTCATCACCCCTCCAATGACTTCCCGGTAGCGGCCTCGATGGATGGAGATGAGGATGAGGAGAATGTGAATGACGAAGATGATGATGATTTGGGGGAGGAGATTGATGAAGAGGAGGATGTTGTTGATATTCATGAGATTGAGGATAGTGACGACGGGGAAGATGTTGTTGAAGAGGTTGATGAGGAGGAGGAAATGGAGGAAGTGGAAGATGAAGAGGATGCAGATCCAGAGAGATCCGGGCACTTGATGGGCACAGAAGGGGAGATTGATGGGCACGAACAGGGAGAGGAAGACGAGAATGGTGAGATTGGAGAGGAGGAAGAGCTGTGCGTTGAAGCTGGAGAATACAAAGAAGATGAGGATGAGGTGAGAATTTCATTTTTCTTGCTAGAATACTTCTGTTTTGCTTTCATGTTTCATCAGTTTGTTAGTAATCTCAACTGCTTGTTACTCATACTCTTGCAGTTTAAACTTCCTGAAATTGTTTATATAACTATCTTTTTTGTGTGATTTCTTTGGTTGAATGGTAACCATTTTGATTAAAATGTTGAGAACCTGATGTGAATGATATATGTGTTCAGTTTTCTTGTATTTCATTTCCTGTCTTTACAGTACTTTATAGAGATTAGTTAGCTAGATGCACATGCAATTATCTTCCCATATTGGATTCATGATTATCTGAAAACGCAGAGGTAATCAAATTTGCTAGCTCAGCAATTGAGTTTCATAACCCATGGTCTTCTGCCTCGGAGAGACTCTTCACATGATGGGGCCTTCTCTTTCACTCCCGAACAATGTTTTGCTCCTACTAATAGCCAACACTTTCAAGTTGCATCCGTTCAATATCATCTTCAATGTAATAAACAGTATTTCTGTAAACACATGTTTTAGATTCTGTAGTATTCTTCTGTACGGAGCTCTGGAGCAGTCCTGCTGCTTGAAAAGTTTGAGTCTGCTACTTCCTTATGACTTTGTTTCCTTGCACATGCCATTTGGAGAAGCATCTATAATATTACTACTGGGACTGATGTCCTTGTGCTGGGATTGAGTTACAGTTTTGAGTTGTTGCTGTTTATGTTTCCTAACTGTGACTTATAGAAGCTGACCTTACCTCATACAAGAAGATTTCCCAAGTTTGTTTTGAGCCCTGTTCGAATATAGCAGTGTTGATCTTTATCCTCTCAGAATTTCTATTCACAGTTGTGTACTAATGGCAGGAAGAAGATTATGGTGCAGAGTACCTGGTTCAGCCAGTTGCACAGACCGAAGACGATGATGGAGGCAGTGATTTGGACCCAGGCAATGAAGAAGATGGTGCTGATGTGGAAGATGATGAGGACCGGCATGGTGAATTCCAGCTGCCGCCAGCCTCATCTTCTCAGTTCAAGAGGAAGAGAGACAACGATGACAGCATTGATGCCAAATCATCCAAGCACCATTGACACACTGTCCATCTGTGTTTGTGTCTAATGGATGCCCTCACTCTTGCAGGGAAATTGGGGGGGCTGATCCGAGATTGTCAAGTGTAATGACTTTTCACAACCTTCTTGTTGGACAATTTAGGGAAGCGAGATGTTGGTTAGTTCAAAAAGTCTTCCCTTACATAGCCGTTGCTTCTCATTCAAATGGCAATTATGAGAGGATTACGTACCACCCTTAAAAGACTTGTTTTTTTTCTTTCTAAAGGAACACAGACAAATCTTTTAACCACCTATATATATTTTTGTCTTGTTTTTGTTCATGCATTTTTTTTTTCTCGGGTTTGAATTCTTGCAGATTTAAATGCCTTGTAAAAACATGAGTGCATATAAAGTAGACTTTTGTAGCCACCTGTTCCAATCAATCGAGTGATGTTCAGATATTCCCATTCCCTCTGATGTGTTTTCCTTGTCAGCTGGCTTTGCGTTGTTGCAGCCATCAAGGGATCGGACGACACCCATTCACCCATGCACGTGTGGCCCCAAATGATAAGGTATATTTTCATAGTTCATAGAGATGAAGAAGAGATCCGACCATGGATTCAACTCTGCTGAGCTCAATCACATGTGAGGTGAAAAAGAAAAAAAAGTGAATGAAAATACGGGGAAAAAAATAATAATATATATGTATATATATATCTCTACGGTTCTTCACTATTGTAGATGAAAAAGACAAAAAAAGAAGTGTGAAAATGAAAATTCATTTTTAAAAAAATCTCTACCAATAGGGAAGAGCCACATTTCAATCGCAATTGGCTGTGATCAATCTGGATGAAGAAATCTATGGTCCTGATTCAGCTACGGAAATGGCTCACGTGCAAGGCAATTGAACCCTTTATTTGATGTGCTCGACCTGTATGGTCACTTTTAACAAGGGCAACAGATTACCCTTTGTTTTTTTTTTTTGGTTAACTCAGATTACCTTTGGCAGATGCCAAATCGCCTCTTTGAATGGCTGTGGGAAGCACTTAATTAAAGAGGCGATAGCATGCTGTATGCATGCGCATGTATCGGTACAATCTTCATAATCCTCTCTTCTAATTTCTTACAACCTCCAATAAAAATCCAATTCCTCTTAGAGCATTCCTAGCAGCCTCACCAAAATAGTTTTTTAGCTATTTTAGTGAGCCAATTGGCTAAAAAGTACAAAATATAGTCTCAAGCCTCACCAATTTGAAGATTTCAGTTTGGTGAGTGTAAGATTTTGGTATGGTGAGTCACTGTAAACTCACCAATCCAAAATATCTCTCTCCTCACCAATTTGAAGATTTCGGTTTGGTGAGTGTAAGATTTTGGTACGGTGAGTCACTGTAAACTCACCAATCCAAAATATCTCTCTTTCCCTCTTTTATGGGCCCACACAAATAACACAAATAAAATAAAGTTCTCTCTCCCTGTTTTTTTTTTATTGTGATAGCAACACAATTAATAAAATAATGATAGTTTTGGCTATTTTGGTAAGGCTGTTGGGGTGATTTTTTGTGACTTTTGGCTATTTTGGTAAGGCTGCTAAGAATGCTCTTACCTTTTACATGATTTCAATCTTCTTTCACAGCCTCGGGTGTAGGACTACATCTTATCCTAACAAAGCCCCCTTTGACCTATAGTTAACAAGTTTTAATTACTCGCTGATTTTTTTTCCTTACTAAATATCAAGGTTAATGCTTTAGCCCTAGGGATTCAAACGGATTGCAAAAAGGGAGGACACATGGCACAAAAAAGGGGACGAACCAGTAAATCCTCTCCTCAGGCTGAGGGGGGTATAATTTTCCAGTTGCTTTTATGTTCCGAAACTTTCTGAAAATTGAAATGGATGCGAGATTCCCAGCATGAAACATATAACTAGCAATGCATATTCGATTGGCTTGCCCACTTGAATCAGCTGGAAGACACGCCTCTTGATTCTATGCCAACATGTAAGTCTCTTTTCCAGTTCCATACATGGCTTTTAAACAGAAAAAGTTGACCAGATGTAAAACCTCTATTTATACAAACAAGAATCTACGAAACCATCAAACAATTACACTCCTGCTCTAAGAGAGCTATTTATTTCCTGCATGGACACCAATGTATAGTTGTAGACTTGTAGTCTAGTGGTTATAATAAAAAGATGGAAAACAAACCATTTTGATAAAACTTCTGAACTCATGTCTTAAAAGAGACGAGGTGATTAGATCACATCACAAATGGTAACGCAACATGTTTAGCACTCGCACCCTGTCGACCTTTGCTGGCTGCTGCTTGCAACATCAATGGTGTCTGGCAGGTATCTTTATTAAAACAAATGACCCCAGCAGCAGCAACAGAGAAAGGAAGGTGGTGTTAGTATCACTCATATTGCATTGTTCCAAAAGTTCAAAGATAAAACAATTTCATTCCTTTAGATAACCAAGTTTGACACTACAGAGATGTTCCATTGTTTCTTTGTTATAGATATGTTCCGCTTTAGAAATTACATAACCCCAATACTCTGTCGAATCTACAAATCTTCCGAGACTTGATTATTCTGAAAGATTATTTGTTATTAGCATTTCAGGAATTTAAAGCAACAGTGAATAAAAATTAACACATAAAAGTAAACCGAATAATGATAATTTAATTTAAAAGGTTGTTGGTATTATGTAACATTATTTATTGCTTATTGGGAGATCCTGCATATGGACTATTAGTTTGGGGCACTTCAAATATTTGAATTACTAGTCAACAGCCAATTAATACTTTACTGAAATTATGTAAGATTTCCAAAATATTCATGTTCAAGGTCTAAGAGATGTAACTCAAGAAACCAACAAGCAAAAGGGACGACAGGATTTGGTGGCATTCATGCCCCGTGTTGGAAAAAGCTAGATCTGTTGGGATAAAAAAAAAATGTCACCAACTAAATGAAACCATTGAAATCACTTTATGAATTTTAATAGAAACACGTCCCATGCCAATCTGATAGTACCATTCACCAGGGAGAATCATTGAGTGTCTATAAGAGATTTTTTTTTATTGGGTCAGATGAAGAAGATTTCCAAGGAAATGTCATATATGTTCATAGGCGTATAACAGGCAGACTATTTTTTTTTCCCCGGTAACGGAGGGTGTCCTAACCCCTTCAAGGCAAGGACTAGTCCCTTCGGGTGTCCGCACCGACCCACTAGGAATTTTCCCTACGGACACTAGGGTAAGTCAAGGAGTGGGAGCTGAACACACAATCACAGGGAGCAAACTCGGGATGCTACCCAACTGTACCAACCCCTGCTAGGTAACAGGCAGACTATCCGACTCTTGAGAAGAATGAAACTGATCGGATGATTAGGGATCATCCAACTGGGATGGTCTTGGGGATATTTGCAATGCTGGGGGCAGCAAATGGTCAGTCCAAATTGATGTGCATGCGCATCTTCTCCATTCGGCACAAAGGATTACGGGAGAAATTATGGGCATGTGTGTGTATGTGTCAAGTGAGATGGTTAAACTTACATCTCTTCCTCTTCCCCACTCTTCAAGGCATTCTTTGCTATCAACTGAAAAGCTTCTTCCACATTGATGCCTTCCTTGGCTGAGGTCTCAAAGTATGGAATATTCCCCTTTGAGGCACACCAAGCTCGAGCCTTTTTCTCTGAAACCTGGAATATGAAAAACCACACATTAATATCAGAACCAAATCAAAATTATAAAGCACTTGCAAACAAATTTAAGGAAACACATCTCATACCACTCTGCTGCTTCCACCATCCACATCGACCTTGTTTCCCAAAACAACAAACGGGAAATTTTCTGGGTCTGAAGGGCTTGCCTGCAAAAGTATACGTAATCCGTCAGCTCAAATTCTTTTATGAGTTCACAATAGTAACTCTACTCAAATAAAAATTGAATTGTAATTGTAAATCTTCCTTGACCTATTTACAACCTAAACATGGAGTTTTTTGACCCATTTGTGTGTTTCTTGAGAAGTAAATATATTCCTAGAAGTAGATATTCACAATGCATTCAAATACATCTTCTCATACAGAGATGCAAACAGCAAGCAAAAGCCCCATAAGAACTCAAGATACCTGAATAAGAAATTCTTGCCTCCAATTGTTCAAGTTGTCAAATGACTTCATCACATTAACATCATATACAAGAACACAGCAGTCTGCACCACGGTAGAAAGCAACACCTAGGCTTTGAAATCTTTCCTGGCCAGCCGTATCCCAGATCTGCCAAACAAGAAGAAAGTTGACTAAATCTCCACACACACAAAATTTAGCGACAAAGTTACCAAGAGATAGGAAGCATTTAAAATTTTGTGCCCAGAGGTACGTCGATCATTCCAACTGAAACAATAACAAATATGCATCCTTGAATTAACGATGAGAACTTCCAATTTTATTTTATTTTTTTTTACAATTAACTAAATGCATGTTTACAACCAAAATATATTTGTAGAGTAATATTAGCAGGCCTAAATAAAACTGGTGTTAACAACAAGGTTAGAACCATGAATGCCCATACAAGGGGCTAAAAACTAATCAAAGCATAAAATAAATAAAATATGATTGATATTCTTGCGATGAAATGAATATATATAGAGGCACCTTGTTGGGATTGGAATCTCACCACCAGAATGTGGTCTGTCAATCATGGTGCACCCCAATATACACTAAATCGCATAAAAACCTCTGTGATGATTACACATGCCAGGTGGCATGTATGAACTGACTTTGCCTCCATGGCAGCCAATTAAGGCTGCCACATCATTTGGCGCCTTGGTGGCATGAAGGTGTCAGGCAATCAACGGGTGCCACATCAACTGGTGGTATGGGGAAATCCCCTGATCGTATCTCTCTCGTGATTAAAGAAAAGATAGACACTCTTCAGTGACCGGTTGCCACTTCAAACTTGGTGACATGGGAGCATATATCAAAATCCTCTCATTGTGGCAACCACTCATTATTGTCAAGTCACTTCTGAGTTCTGGCACCATGGGATATATATAAAACCCTCTTAAATGTGAAAGCCTATCTCATTGGCTTCCACATCATTACAATTGGCCAAGTGTTCCTGGCATCAAGGTCTGTAACAAAAAACTCCATTTTTTTCAAAAAATTCGCGAATTATTCATGCATTTTTGCTTTGTCGAATTATTCACGAATTATTGGATTCCTGAATTATTTGCGAATTTTCCAAATTATTCACGAATTATTTTCTCAAACTTGGCAAAAAAACTACTTATTATGTATATTTTTTAATCAAATTGTTCAGTATATTTTTATATCTATTAATTTATTATTTATTTATTCTGAATTTTTCCTGATTTTTTCCCCTTTTTTTCCGAACTTGACCTCTGCCGAATTATTCCCCCCGACTTTGTCACACTATGGCGTCAAGGACAAGGGAACCCTCTCCCCTTTGAAATAATAGAGGGAACCCTGCCAAAACAGAAAACCTGCCCATTACAAAAACTGCCACATTATAGTCATGTTGATAGGAAACAATTCCGGACCTTCCAAGTGTCTTGTGATCTCCAAAAAAAGATCCCCTTGGAATCTTGGACTCTCCAAGGATCCTCCCTGATCTCCAGAAAGGACCACCAACAAGAAAAAAGGGAAAACTCCAACAATTAACTGCCACATGTCCTGGAATCCCCAACAAAAGCGGGGACTCTTTCTCATGCAGGTGCATCTAAAAGTGGGGAGTAACCCACTTTCCTCTCCCAAAAAAGAGTTAATAGTTGCATTCCTCTCTTTCATAAAAAAGAAGTCCTCCCATGAGAGGACTTTTTGAACTTTGAGACGTAGAGACACTCCAACAAATTCTCATTCCAAAGAACCACTGAAGATTAGAAGACCATGAGAAGGGCAAAGAAAACCATTCTATACAACGGAAGAAAACCATTCTATACAATGGAGAATGCAAGGTAAGCCAGCAGAGGCCACCCCTATTTCCTTCTTTTGGTTTTTTTCCTATGAAAAATTGTAAACCCTACACGGGTACGCCCCTCGAAACATGAATATAGATAATGTTTTGTGTATATATATATATATATATATATATATATATTCTCTATTTTATCTTTTATTTAATTAGAGATAACCCTCCTACGGCTACGGGTGTAATGAAAGGCTTAGATTCGACCTGAAGTATGCCCCCACACAAAATAATCAACTTCATTGATTTACAAATCCACAAGGGATATTAGATGTGCAACGAAATTTGAGTAGATATGCTAACAATATATCCATTTCCCTTTATTACAATCCTAAAACGGAATGATCAAAGAATAACAAATGGTACCTAGAACATAGGAAGATAGACATAACCAAACAATGATAATCATTCAGAAAATAAAATCTATCCAATGGTTCATCAAAAAATGCCAAGACATTTGAAAAATCACCTTCAAAAGGCAATCTAATTTATTATCGGAACAATTTGTTGGGCAAAGAAAAGAGTCAATTGATCGTGTTCTAAGAATTCGTTTTTTATTGGTAACTGAGATATATATGTATAGGTGTGATGGTGGCCGTTAGATCTCCCGATCGTATGGTAGTATGCGTATGCGAACATATTTATGTGTCTCCTGATCCATTCCCATATATATTCCTAATTGAATTAGGAAGGACCCTAATTATGCTCTAAGCCTAAGTTGACCTAGCAATCTCCTTTTAGAAGGTGGACCATAGGGTTAAATTGGGATTAAGGCATAGCCCTCCAAAGCTAACCGCACAGCCCTAGGGGTGTTCGAACAACTCGAAGAAAATCCCCAAAATACCCCCCTAAATCGATTCCCCCCAATTTGAAAAGGCTTGACGTTGAACTAATTCATGACGTTGAGAAATGCCTCTAGTTGTTAACTGATCTCTCGCTAGACTGTGGGAATCGTAATTGTCCTCTATTTAGGACAAACAATAGAAAAATGTACTTGGATACCACTAGGGTAGCAAGTAATGTCCATTCTCTCGACCTTCTTAATTCCCAATCAGTAGGCTTACTAACCTCGTTAACTCTATCCATGGTATTCGGTTCTGATAATTTCAGATTCGGTCTAATTGCATCCACAGATGTGACAAATTCTTCATACGCAAATTCAAACTTCAAACTAACAGACTAAATCAACTGTAGTGAAGTAATGAGTAGATATATTAAACTCAATCTCAGGACGTAACCCATGGACATAATTCTGCACCACCATCTTAAGTGTAGCCATCAAGCCAAAACTCTATGCAACTCCTCGGTATACTCGTGCACACTCTTCTCGCATTGACAAAGTCTTGTCATTCGTTGTACAATGTCCGAGTGTGATTATAGGGAACAAGTTTCCTCCTCATTTCATCTCTCAATTGTCCTCATCAAGGATTAAAAATACGGTTTCGGGGGATGTATAGGTCCCAACCGAAACCTATACGTATCGGTTTCAAACGATACAAATAAAATTTTCTTTTTTAAGGAAAAAATAAAAATCAAATCAAATCAAATTAAATTTTAAAAAAATCAAATGAGTTATAAGAACCAAATATAAAGTCATGGGAAGCAAATTAAAAATAAAGTAGCAAACAAAATTACAATTATACAATGAATTAAAACATGAATAACTAATAAACGATACGTATCGCCTGTTTCGTATCAGTATAAATATAGTAAAGGGGACTACCGATACCTATACGTATCGCCCATTTCGTATCGGTTTTAGCAATTTTTATTTCCATGGTCCTCATGTCCTAATGGTTTCAAGTTCACGGTGCATACATAGCTGAACTAAAGCATACCACTAGAATGAAGCAAATCCATGAAATCTTGTGGCCACTAATAGAACTTTTCTTTCCTCGGGAATGGTCCTGTAGGTAAAGATATTTTTCACATTCGCTAACCACTCTAAAAATATCTCAGATTTTAGCTGACCATGAAACTCTGGTATTTCCATCTTCAAACCATAGTCTCTCTCCATTGGAGGACCATAAGGTGAAGCCGGCATAACAGGGGTGCTAGAAGTATCTCCTTGATCCTGGGTATACCTAGATTGCATATGGAGTAGTTGTTCTACCCGATCCAAAGAAGCTTTCACACTATCATAATTCTTCTCTAAGTTGTCCACTCTCAACCAAAATATTCTTAATACTTTTTATTTACTAGCCATGTATGTGTATTGAATTCCACTCTTCAATTGATGGGATGAAAGGGGCCTGAGTAAATTAGAATCCAGATTGATTTGCTCTGATACCAAATTATTTAGCCAAGAAAGTAATGACCTAACCTGAGAATCAAACCAAACAAAAAAATTCTGAAGTTTCTGTACTTTTCAACAGCAAGGGAAGTATAATTTCACCCCAAATCAAGGGTAAATCCAATTATCTAAGAATAATGGGTAGGAAACCACTAACCTGTAAGGTGAAGAGTCTATCTTCAAACTGCACTTCTTTTGTCAAGAAATCAGCTCCAATAGTTGCTTTGTATTGATTGCTAAACTTCTTATTCACATATCTAAAAGCAAACTATCAAGGCAACCAACACCAAGAGCATACCCAAAAAAGAGGAAGGAAAAAAAAACTTTTTTTCTTCATAATGTGATCGCACTAGTTTAATAACCCAAAATTGTTTTTTTTATTTAAAAAAATAAAATTATGCTAGGAATCAGATAATTATGGACAGAAGGATACTGATTCATCAAAGAGGTCTTCCCAACCCTGTACATCACAAAAAAAATAAAAAATCAAAATCAAAATCAAATGAAAACGAAGGAATTAAACAAACTGTAATAGACTCATTACAAATAAAAAAGAGATCCTAAACCATTCCAATAAACAGTTATTATTTCAACAGTAAAACCGCTCAACTGAGAGAAATTTTATTTTCTTAAATTTGTACAGATTAAAAAATAATGATACAAAAATATTCTCTATAAATTGTGAAACTCAATCAGAGAGCTCAAAACAGGGGGGAAAAGGATCGACTTTTCCAGGCGTGTTTAGCCAGAAGAACTTTCTCTAATCTTTCTATTTGCATTGACATGGACTGAACCAATCAAGCCCCTCGAAACTAACGCTGTTAGGGCTTCAACAAAAAATCGTCGCATATTCAAAGATCTTCTAGGGTTTTGAAAAAATTCCTATAGAGGACGATCTCGAGAGATCCGTCTGGTTTGTCTGAAAACCCTAAATTGGAGATTGGATTTAAATCAGAAACAAAGGAAAAAGTTAGAGATTAAGACAAACACAAACTAACTAACCCGCTATCGCCGAGGATTATGACCTTTAAAAGCGTTCTTCTTCGGGCAGGCATTGTACGGAGTTCGTTTATGGGCTTCGAAATAGGGAGAGAACGATCTGAGAGATTTCCGACTGTTTTGAGTTTTAGACTTTTTTCGTCTCTCTTTCTGCGTCTCTGAATGTTGTAGACTTTGCGATGTTTACTATTTTTCGCCTATTACTGTTTTGCATCCCAATTGTTTCTAAGAGGCGTGCTTTCCCTACTCTCGGTCAAACTCTATTCTCGGCCTCCACCAATCACTTATCCATTTTCAAATCAGTTATGGTCGTCAAAGCACTCTCTTTCATCAAGAATGGACAAGTGGTTGGTGGAGACTGAGAGTAGAGTTCGACTAAGATTAGGGCTAGCATTTCTCTTGTTTCTAATAATTATTAACTAGCGAGTGGCACGTGAGAGCGAGGGAAAGGAGTTAACCACAGTTAATAAGAATTAAAAGGGACACGTGTTAACCTGTAGGTGCGATTGAACTCGTTAGTGGCAAGTGCGATGCACCTGAGAGGGAGGGGAAGGAGTTAATCACAATTAATATGAGTTGTCTTTTTTGATATTTTAAACTAACTAAACACACTCAACACATATTAACGACTGTAGGGGCCTTCTCCTTCAAGTACTCCCACCTCACCCCTCTTTTTTGAGGGGTGTGTGTGGTTATAGGCTTGAAGTTGAGATTGTAGGGTGTGTGTGTGTGTCTTGTGGGTGTGTGTTGAGGGTGTTTAGTTAGTTTAAAATATCAAAAACAAAAAGGGACACGTGTTAACCCGTGAGTGCGATTGAACTCTCCCTCAGTTCAATCGCGATTGGCTATGATTCTAAATAGATAGATGAGCGACTTCATTTTATTTATTGGGTTTATATTCCTTCTCCTAAAACGGGTGAGACAGAAAACACAAATGTTCTCCGAAGCCCGATTTCTGAATCCCACCTACCCTCAAGAGGAGGGCCCTATCACGTAAGGCTCCCTTTATTCCCATCCGAAAGGCAAGGGAGGGTTAGTTTGGGAATTAAAGTAAAACAATAAAATCAAAGGTAAGGGGTAGTTTGGGAAATAAAGTAAAACAATAAAGCAACGCACGTTTTGTTTTTGTATAAGGGTAGTTTGGGAATTTCAGAAAAATCATCTACGCATGCCTCTCGCATTATAATAGTAAAGATGACCCTTATATTGCTGATATTTAAATATAGCCTATAGTCTTCTGAAATTTTTCCAATTAACCCTTGTGCCTTTCCAAAGATTTTTAGGTTTTTTTCAGTTTCTTTTTAAGTTTACCACCATCTAAATAAGATATTGCCCCGAAACCTCAAATAATTATGAGGATGATATGTCATGATGTATAATTTATGTATGTTGTAGAGACCTGAACTATAATGATGTCATTATATTGATTAATCAAAGATAAATATGTTAAATTATTTGTTGTATGGTTTGTTCTTACTAATCAAAGTAATTGAAACATTCAATGTGAGAAAAACTGCCAAAATATGGTACACCGATCGATCGCACCATCATCACGATTGATCGAGAGAGACCTGGAGGTGATGTAAGTCATTGTATTGGGTGCGATCAATCGTACCTTGTCTGAAAAGCTATCAAGGCACTGTAATCGCTTCGACAATCGCATCATCACCACTGATCGATCGAAATAGGTTTGGAAAATGGGTGGGGCACTGTTTTGGAGTTGATCGATTGCGCCATATGCGATGATCGATCGCAACAATCTGAAAGGCTACGATCGATTGTAGTAAAGTCTTAATCGATTGTAGCCTGATTGCAAGATTTTTGAAAAGACTTACTGAAATTAGGGTCTTGAACCCCTCTACTATAAATATGCATTCTAATTCAGGGGTTTTGGAGTCTAAGAGGGTTCTAACTTAATTTAGGAGAGAAAGAGGGGAAAACCTAAGGTTTCTAGGAGAGATTTGTTTGGAGAAGAAGGAGAAGCTTAGACATCGCCCCTAAAACCCTTTCTCAAGCACTAGATCGTAGAGAAGCGATCTTGTGGGGTAATATACTTTATATCTACTAATTATGGTAATATGTAAGGGTGAATGTCATATATTATTCAATAAATCATGTTAGCAAGTATTGAATGTCATAATCTACATATTATTCATATTCTCAAACTTATATTATCAAGATTTGGGGGAAAATAGGGTTTATGAGTATTTGGGGATTTCTATAAGTATGAAAAAGGTTTTATTGATGTTATTGTTAATGTTTAATCTTAGCTATGTATGTAATGATGATTTAGATTTATGATTCATACATTAAGGTGAATGCTATGGTTGAATGGGCATGAAAATGGAGTAATGGCTTGTTGTGAATGTATGGGACAAATGGGCATGAAAGGGATAAAGGGTTATGATTAATGCCATGAAATGTATTATTAATTTTAGAAATGTACGATAACACGTCATGTATGGACTTAATGTTAAAATATCAAATGTGGATTATGCATGGTGGTTGAATTTCGGATAGGCAAGGACTTAGAGGAAGATCCCTCGATTTAGATTCTTTACCATGGTGACATGGTTCACTATGCTGGGGTTTCAATGGTAAGGGATCAAAACCTAAGGGGTAACCTAAATGAAAGTGGATCATGACACTCAAGCACATGTTCACGTGTATGGTACATTAACGTGTTCACGAGTACCCACATGTCACGAGCATTGTAAGGTCATGGTCCATATCTATTTTGAGCGGCATTTAATGTAAAAGGCTTCAAGGAGCACTTGAACGGAACTGGACTGCCCTAAACCGCTTACGGAAAGGAAATTCTCTACGACCACCGCTTACAGAACGGAACGGAACTGGGGTGACATTGTAAGGTCATGGTCCATATCCATAGACATGTCCGTATCTATTCTGAGTGACATGTCATTGGCATGGTCTGTATCCATTCTGAGCGGCATGTCAGTCACATTGTTGCATGGGCATGATCCATATCCATTCCAAACAGTCTGTCAATCACGTTATTACATGACATGGCATGACATGAGTCACAAGTACGAGCACGAACAAATATTTCACGAGTACACGAGTCAAGATAACAATATGTTATACTCACATGCTTCTTTCGCACTCTGATCATGTATATATATATATATATATATATATGTCATGTAAAGTAACATGGATCAAGTATTTATGTCTTGGATTCGAATATGCTTGTTATTGTGATTGTTAGCTAGATTGTATATTACGCTGAGTTTTTCCATGCTCAGTCGTACCCTTGATGTCGATAGGTATTAACTTGGAGCGTCCGGTCGAGCCTTGGATAAAGGAGGAGTACGTTGGGGAGAGACTAGGAGACTACATAGAAGAGGTGAGTGAGACTTAGATCGATATCCATACTAGTGATATCAGAGATGCTTTACATTTCTTAATATCTTAATATTGTCAAAAATATGTAAATAATATTGTTAATATGATGTTGCTTAGGATTTATCATAGGGTTCATGGACAACCCCCCTTACTGTGGTCAACACTTTATGGATGTTATTATCAGGTTCATGGAGAACTCGGAGTTGATTACTGTTTAGATGTAAATAGATGTGGATATTAGAACATGAATGTCACTGTTCATAAATAAATTTTCAGGTTATATCATTAGTATGCTCCATATGCTACTAAAGCAGGTATGATTATGTGGTGTCACAGGTCAAAGGTCTCATTAGACCAAGATGGGATTTTGGGCTCGCAACACTTCGGGTGCATTTTTGCCTCCAAATGCATCAACACATAGGCCACCACTGCAGCCACATACATCGACACATTCTAGGAGCTCATCATCAAACAGTTCATCGTCATCTGAGAAGTTGTCCCTTATAATAGGAGTCACAGTCGGTGTGGGGATATTCCTTAATTACAGTCATGATCATCATATTTGCAACTTGTGCCAAGAAGAAAAAGAGAAGACCACATGATTAGATGTAGGACTATAGCGATCAACCCAAAGGTGCTCAACCTAAATCTTAATGTCTACATCAATTTTGACAAGAATAAAATTGGATTGTTGGTTATGTGGGGATTTTGGCTTGAATAGGGCAAACCCAACATGGGCGATCGATCGGCCAAGCATGGTCGATCGATCGGTGGTCGACGCGTTTTAGACGGCTGGATTTTGAGTTGCGTTTTGGAGACTCCTATTTTGAAATAGGATATTGCCTCTTTCATGGAGATGAGTTTTGGGAAAGTCCTAATTAGAGTAAGATTGTTTTGTGGCTATAAATAAGCTTAGGGTGGAGGCTTATAGAGATAACTCAGAAAGTAAGAACCTTGAGAGGGAGAGAAAGCAAGATGTGAGGTGTGGGTTGGGCTTCCATGGAGAACGGGAGATCTCCCATGGAAAGCCACTGTTAGCTCTCAAGAGAGGAGAGTGTTCTCACGGCTTTATCTCGGTGTGCTCTCATGGTGGAGAGTATTGGTTCGGTTTTGAAGGGTTCGGGTTTTGTGTTTCATTTGTCCTAAAAGGATTGGGGTTTCGGTTAGATTCGGATTGAAGAGAGTGAACAAAAGATCGATGGGGGCTGTGTGAAAGTCTTTCAATGGTTGTGGTAGAGTCTTTGAGTATATAATCTATGTTTATATTTCTCTTGTAATCTTCTATTTAGTAGTGAAGGTTTTTTGGACCGTTTCGAGTGTGGATGTAGCCTTGAATTGGGTGAACCACGATATTATTAACCAAATCAGCAACTACTAAAGATAAAGGAAATCATTCCTTATCTCAGTACTCTCCAGCCATACGGTAGCACTGTATCCAGCCATACGGTAGCATTGTATAGAAACCAAATCTATAGTTTCTAATTGTAATAGTTTTTGATTATACAAAGGATTCTTATCCTATATATACAGAGGTTGTAATCATCAATAAAATAAGAAAGAGTTCCTCTTCTAAACGTGTTTTTGGTATCAGAGCTCTGCAATTTTTTTTGCATTCTTCCATCGTGCTAATGGCCAACTCTTCCTCCTCCCTTATCTCCAATAACACTCCCACCAAAGCACCGACCAATGACGAACCAAATCCCTCTTCCTCTTCATTCCCAACCCTCAATCTCTCCAATCTCACCCATTTTCTCACTGTCAAATACAATGGCCTGAACTACCTTGTTTGGCGGAACCAAGTCCGTCCCATATTGATATCCCAAGATTTGTTTCGCTTCGTTAATGGCAGCCAACCCCCACCACCACAGTGTCTCCCCAACGGTAACCCCAATCCCGATTTCCTTCTCTGGGAAAGGTATGACAATTATGTTACATGCTGCCTCAACTCAACTCTTACCGACGATGTACTCGCTCAAACAGTTGGTCTTGACAACTCCAAAGCAATCTGGGATCACCTTGCTTCTACCTTCACCCAACAATCCCAAGCTCGTCAGATGCAGCTGCGCCTTCAATTGCAAACTCTACGAAAAGGGTCTTTATCCATGGCCGAGTTTCTCAATCAGGCTAAGACCATCACTGATTCCCTTGCATCCATACAGGATATTATTTCAGACAAAGAACTGGTTATGGTTGTGCTTGGTGGCCTCCCTTCTGAATATGAAGCCTTCATCACGGCAATCACAAATAGGCCCGAACCAATCACATTTTCTGAATTGCGCTCTCATCTTCTCACGCATGAACAACGGCTTCTCCAGTTTCATTCTCCTCTGGATTCTACTTCCGTTGCATTCTATGGCCAGCATCAACAGCAATCGAATCAACCCCACTCCTTCCATGGCCGTGGGCGTGGGCGTGGGCGTGGCCCCTCTCACCGTGGTCGTGGCTACCAACCAGGCCGTGGCTCTCATCACCCTCCTGGTCGTGGCTCCCAATCAGGGATACTTGGACCCGGCCCTCTTCAATCTCGAACCCCACTGATCTGTCAAATCTGCCAAAAGATTGGTCACTCGGCTCTCAACTGCTGGCAGCGCTTCCCTACTCCTTCACCACCTGATGCTTCTCTCCACCAATCCTTTGCCGCTATGCACATGAAGGAACCCCTTGATTCTTCCTGGTATCCAGATTCCGGTGCGACTAGCCATATGACGCCGGACCCATCTCTTCTACATCAATGTTCTAACTACAATGGCTCTGACCGAGTCCTCTTTGGTAATGGTAATGGTAATGGGGCCCCTATTTCACAAATTGGTACTTCTTATATCTCTACACCCCAATCTCAATTCCATTTAAATTCAGTTCTTCATGTTCCCTCTCTCACCAAAAATCTCCTCTCTATCTCTACTTTTACTAAAGATAATCATTGCTCATTTACCTTTTTTCCCTGGGATTTTTGTATCAAGGATCTTCGCACGGGGACTACTCTCCTCACCGGGAACGTCAAGGATAACTTATATCCTATTCCGCCTTCCTCGTCACGTTTCCAAGCTTTCAGCGTTTCTAGAAGTTCAACTGCTCTATGGCATCGGCGTCTCGGTCATCCATCATTTTCTGTTTTACAAATTTTAGCGAAAAATAAATGTTTAACTTCTCCTATTAATAAAGATGACTTTTTTTGTTCCGATTGTCGTTTATGCAAAAGCACTCGTCTCCCTTTTTCTCCTGTTATACACACATCTACCTCTCCTCTTTATTTAATTCATTGTGATGTATGGGGCCCTGCACCAATTTCCTCTTTCTCTGGTCACCGGTATTATATAATTTTTATTGATGACTTCAGTCGTCATACTTGGTTTTATCCTATGCATCGGAAATCTGACAGTGCTATTTGCTTTGATAAATTTCGTTGCATGGCAGAAAATATTTTTGGCTCTCGCATCAAATATTTTCAATCAGATGGGGGTGGAGAATTTACTGGTTCTACTTTTCAGGCGCTACTTCATAAACATGGCATCTTACATCGTCGTTCATGCCCTCATACACCTCAGCAAAATGGTGTTGTTGAACGCAAACACCGCCACTTAGTTGACACAGGCAATACTCTTCTCAGTCAAAGTCATCTTCCCAAAATATTTTGGGTTGATGCCTTCAGCACGGCCATCTACTTGATTAATAGGTTACCATCTCCAGTTCTGCAAAATTAGTCACCTCATGAGATTTTATTCAACCGCTATCCGGATTATCCACATCTCAAGGCCTTCGAATGCGAATGTTACCCGTTTCTTGGCAATTATCGAGTTGACAAGCTCAGCCTCAAATCAATCCGATGTGTATTTTTGGGCTATAGCACTCTTCACAAAGGCTATCGGTGTCTCGATCCGTCCAACGATCACATTTATATATCTCGTCATGTGGTATTTAATGAGCAATGTTTTCCTTATCCAGACCTTACATCATCAAGGCACCGCCATATGGACTCATCATCAACTGTCTTGCCTGCTCTATTGCCTACCACCTCAGTCTTTCCTCTACCAAATGTAGTCGCCAATGCTCCTTCTATATCTGGACCAGCTGCATCGCCCATTGCCACCACCTCTTCTTTGCCTATTTGTGACCAGCCCGCTGCTCCTACTCATGTCTCCACACTACCAAGGCCGGTCTCCCATTCACATGATGCAACTACTACTCCCCCGCCGCCACGATTGGCTTCTCCTACCATCTATGATCCCCCTCTTATGCCCACTATTTCACATGTTCCCTACAATCCCAATACATCCCATGATGCAACCATTGAAGTTACTAACAGCCCCGCTACCTCCCTTAATGCTGCTCCCTCGTTACCTATTGATATCGATCTTGTGGTTCCAGTACCACCCTTGGCTTTGCCCATGCAGCCACTAACGCTGCCCGCCACCTCTCGCCCCACTCATACCCACAACACTCGATTCCAAGATGGTACCCTAAAGCCCAGGTCATTTTATGCCACCAAGCACCCTTTGCCGTAGGCTCTTCTTGCGCATCTTTCGGAGACCATTCTTGAGCCAACTTGCTTCACTCAGGCTTCTAAACACCCTCAATGGCGGGATGCCATGGTTGAGGAACTTAATGCCCTTATTAAAAATCGCACATGGTCACTTGTCCCTGTCACCCCTCATCTCAACATCGTTGGTTGCAAATGGGTCTACCGCATCAAGTGCAAGGCTGATGGCTCCCTTGAACGCTACAAAGCTCGCTTAGTTGCCAAGGGATTTAATCAACGACATGGCCTGGATTATGATGAGACTTTTAGCCCGGTGGTCAAGCCAACCACTATTCGCACAGTCCTTTCTATAGCCGTCTCTCGAAACTGGACTCTCCGCCAACTTGATGTTCGGAATGCATTTTTGCATGGTGACCTCAATGAAGATGTTTATATGGTGCAACCCCAAGGCTTTGTTGATACTGATTATCCCACTCATGTTTGTAGGCTTCACAAAGCTTTATATGGTCTCAAACAAGCTCCACGGGCCTGGTTTCATCGCTTTAGCACTTTTCTTCTCCACCATGGTTTTCTCTGTAGTCGTTCTGACTCATCCATGTTCACCAGAATCACCTCTCATGGCACTCTGGTTTTATTACTTTATGTGGATGATATCGTCCTCACCGGATCTTCCTCGGCTTCCATTCATGAATTCATCACCATCCTCTCATCTACATTTGATATGAAGGACTTGGGGGATCTCCATCACTTTCTCGGCATGGAGGTACTACGATCTCCCTCCAATCTTCAACTTCGCCAAACTAAATATGCCATGGACTTACTGCACAAATTTGACATGCTTGGTGCCAAGCCTTGTAGCACCCCAATTGCCTCTCGCTCGAAACTCTTTGCTTTGGATGGGGACCCCCTACCTGACCCTACAGAATACCGGAGCCTTGTCGGTGCTTTGCAATATCTCACTCTCACTCGTCCAGATTTAACTTATGCTGTCAATCAGGCTTGCCAGTTCATGCACAAGCCCACCTCAACTCATTTTATTGCTGCTAAGCGAATTCTTCGCTACTTAAAAGGCACCATCTCTCTCGGTCTTACCTTCACGCCTGCTGCCACCTTTACTATTCAGGCATACTCCGATGCCGATTGGGCTGGAAATCCAGATGACCGAAAATCCACCACTGGCTATTGTGTTTATCTCGGCCCCAACCTCATCTCATGGGGGAGCAAGAAACAACCTACTGTTTCTCGATCTAGTGCTGAGGCTGAATACCGCGCCTTAGCTACTGCCACTGCTGAGACTATTTGGATCCAATATGTACTCTCTGATCTTGGAATTCAGTTATCTTCCCCGGCTTGCATCTTATGTGACAACGTTAGTGCTACCTATATGGCAGCTAATCCTGTCTTTCATGCTCGCACCAAACATATTGAGATTGACTACCACTTTGTTCGGGAGCATGTTATGCGTGGCACCTTACTTGTTCGATTTGTTCCCACGCAACATCAACTAGCTGACATTCTTACCAAGGCGCTTCCCCAACCACGCTTCACTTTCATTCGTTCCAACCTAATGCTTCTTCCATCATCAGGTTGTGGGGGAGTATTAACCAAATCAGCAACTACTAAAGATAAAGGAAATCATTCCTTATCTCAGTACTCTCCAGCCATACGGTAGCACTGTATCCAGCCATACGGTAGCATTGTATAGAAACCAAATCTATAGTTTCTAATTGTAATAGTTTCTGATTATACAAAGGATTCTTATCCTATATATACAGAGGTTGTAATCATCAATAAAATAAGAAAGAGTTCCTCTTCTAAATGTGTTTAGATATATCTTGTGTATTGTTTGTTTGTCATATTTTCTCGTAAATACTATTTGATAGCAATCACTTCCACGCACCTTTTTCCCTAACAAGTTACTACCAATTTAAGGTTAATATGCATTTTGCAGATAGTGAAATGAGCTCCAATATCTCTGGGCCACATCATCCCCCCTTGCCGCCTCCATCTCCGAACATCGCTCTTGGATTCAACAAGAGCACCTTCAGCTACAATGAGCTAGCGGCAGCGACAGGAGGGTTTGCTCAGGCCAATTTGTTGGGTCAAGGCGGATTCGGATATGTACACAAGGGAATCTTGCCTAATGGCAATGAGATCGCAGTGAAGAGTCTCAAGTCGGGTAGCGGGCTAGGAGAGCGGAAATTCTAGGCCGAGGTTGTAATTATTAGCTGTGTCCATCATCGTCACCTTGTGTCACTTATCGGATACCGTATAGCTGGGGGACAGCGGATGCTTGTTTATGAATTCATTCCCAATTATACACTGGAATACCACCTTCATGGTTTGCTATAAACTTCATACAGATCCATTAAACTAACACTACTTCTAAGTTTTTGGAAGTTAATATTTTTAGTACTAAGCTTTTGGATATTTTTGGGGCATGTAAGGGGGTCTTTCTAATATACAATGGTCATCGTTAAATTTGTGATTCCAGGAACGGGTCGGGCAACCATGGACTGGTCTACGAGGCTTCAGATTGCGCTGGGATCTGCCAAAGGGATTGCATGCCTTCGTGAAGATTGTATGTGATTCATAGCATTATCTGTGTGTGTCCCTCTCATGTCTCATTCATCTTTTACATTATATGCAGGCCACCCTCGCATTATCCACCATGATATTAAAGCTGCAAACATACTGATCATCAATTATAATTTTGAAGCCATGGTATGTGTTTCATTCACCAATTCTTCATTAACTGTAATGTATCATTCATATATATATAATACATACTCACACTTGTATGGAGGCATTACAATATTGTTTGAATACATATATTTCTGCTTAGGTCTCTCCTAGGTTATCGGCATTATGAAACACTATTTATTCAGTTGCTGATTTTGGATTGGCTAAGCTGTCTTCCAACAATTATACTCACGTTTCTACACGAGTTATGGGAACGTTTGGGTAAGCAAGATCAAATGTCGAGAGTGCACTATATGACATTATAGAGGAAATTTTGTTGAAAATTCGTTAACCTGGGATTTTGTTTCTCTTCAAATGCAGGTATTTGGCCCTTGAGTATGCATCGAACAGCAAGCTAACTGACAAATCTGTTGTTTTCTCATATGGTATTATGCTCTTGGAACTGATAACTGGACGGTGCCCCGTGGATACTACTAATTCCTATATGGAAGACAGCCTAGTAGACTGGGTAAACCTCCAATTTAACTCATATGATCTCATAATAGGCTTTCCGCCCTCTAAATTCTTCTTGCGCATATGTGAAACAGACTAGGCCTCTTCTAGCACGTGCACTCAACGATGGCATCTATGATGAGCTGGTGGATGCACGCTTGGAGAACAATTACAGCCCCCATGAGATGGCAGGGATGATAGCATGTGTTGTTGCAAGCATTCGTCATTATGTAAAGAGGAGTCCAAAAAGGAGCCAGGTATGAGGCCCTAGCCAACCCTTTTGATCTCCCAAGTACTAATTTATTTTTAATTTTCTTAGTGAAACTGTTAGCATATTTTTTATTTTTGGGTTTTGTAATATACAAAAGCATGTAAGTATGTAGGAACTAGCAAATCCATAGAAACATTCAATAAACTAGAAGTCTTAAATGAATAGTTATAGTAACATAATACTAGTTTAATTCATAGTAGCTAGTTTTTACACACTTAATTATCATTCGCCTTTCTTCTACAAACACATGGAGTGGGTGAATTAAACTAAATTAATTATTGGTTATGCAAAGCAGATAGTAAGTGCAATGGAGGGTGATGTCTCATTGGAGGGGACTTGAACGATGGGGTGAAACCAGGTCAGAGCTCGGTCTTTAGCTCGAATGGGAGTTCCAATTAACTATGATACAGGTTCATATAACGCGGACATGAAGAATCAGGGAGCAGTGAGTATGGGGCTACGGGCAAGTATAGACATAATCCCTCCTCCTCGAGCAGCAACTCTCGAAAAATGAACAAGAGGGACATTCATTGAGCACCTTAACTAGCAAATCTTGTGATAATCAAAACTGATCCTTTTGGTGTTCATACACTAAAAATAATGAAAGAGGAAATTAAATGGGGTTACAATTTCTCTGTTGTTTTGTTATTAGGACTGATATGTGGAGTAATAATTTGGGGTTTCGGTTTAAGCATATATGGGTATGTACTACTGCCTTTATATAAGGTATATGGAGGCGGACCTAGCTTATATGTGTAAGTTGTTTGCATGTTGTTTAAAGTTGGTAAGAAAGGTTGGGGATTGTTTCCTTATTTTTTCACTCTGACCTTTCGTGGAGTTGTGGATCTGTAAGTATATTAGATTCAAAGAGATTAAGAGCTATAAGGACTTCTGAAATCAAATTTCTGGAGTTGATATGTCTAATGTTTGCATCGAAAACAGTTTCGGGGTGGTGATTAACAAATCAAAATAGGTTCGTAGAGCACCTTGTAACCTGTAGCAAAAGTTTATAAATGGAATTATTGTAACTTGTAACCACTTCATCTATGCACCCTTTACTGGATCATCCAAATTTGTGGCGAAGGGTACTCCAACGAAATGGTTTGGATCCATTCCGTCAAAACCAAGGAATTGACTATCCTTGATTCTTCATGAATCCAAACCAACAAGACCATGCCATGGGCGTGTAGCTGGGAACTTAAGAATTGTACTTAAATTATCTTCAATGTTCGGTTAGATTTTTCCTTAGCCTTTTCGTTTAGATTTTATTTTATCATAAATAATTGTTATGTGAACATTATTAAGATTTTTTTTGACTTGTATTCGTTTGATTTATTTTATTGAATGGAGCTTAGACTCCAACCTTTTCTTTTAAGATATTTTAGGTTACTTGGACTAGCATCTTAGAGGATATTTTTTCCGTTAAATTTCCATCTAGGTCCCTTTCTTTTTTGGACTTATAAAGCTTGGCACTTTGTCCATATATTTGTTAGGAAGTTTTGAATCATTTGTAAGATATCTAACAAAATTAATTCTTACCAGATTTCAAGATCTTACATTTTCACTTTATTGCATTTGAAGTCTTACAAGATTAATTGCAACCCAAGAGATGAAAAACACCACACATGCATCTAGTTCTCAAAAGAAAATGTCGCATATTGTCAAATGACAAAACTTGCAAAGTGCCGGATTATTTAAGTCTAAGCAAAAGACTGGATCCTAAAAACTTATGTGTAGATGGTACCAAAGTGAGACTATGCATGTATACATATTTTTTTGCCCAAGTTCCCATCAACTGGGACTAAAATTAAGCAAACAGGGTAAAAACTCTTACACATTAAATGACTTTAACTTGCAAATGGAGCATTTCTCATCCAGTAAAGATTTAAGGGTCCGTTCTTTTGCGGAGACATAAAGTCCGACAATTTGCAAGTTTTGTCAATGTACAATATTCATTTTATTTTGAGAATAAAATGTATTGATGCTTTTCATCTATTGGATTGCAATCCCATTAGACTTTAAATGCAGCAAAAGTAAAATGAATAATCCCATTAGACTTTAAATGCAGCAAAAGCAAAATGAATGATTTCAAATTTCACAAAAAATGATAAGACTTCAAATCTCGTGATGGTAAGAATTAATCTCGTACACCGCTCCCCCCTCCTGCACTAGTGGTGGGGTGTGGCCTCTCTATTGAGGGAGGCCTGGGATCCAATCCCCGGGTGATGAGTCCGCAAGAGCTCCAATCCCCAAACTAACCACTAACCCTAAGAACGAAAGTAGATGAAATCTGAAGCAAAAAAAAAAAAAAAAGAATTAATCTTGTTAAAAACCTTGACAAAATGACTCAAATTTCTTACCAACTACCAAGGAAGTGTAAATGCCAAGCTTTATAAGTCTTACAAAAGAACGGACCCTAAAATGTGTTAGGTAAAAACCAGAAATGAATTCCCATGAGGCTTGGAGTTATTCTATTTGCAAACATAGTTAAAGAGCACACTCATGACATAAACCAAACTTTAGTTAAAGAGCACACTCATGTCATAAACCAAACTTCCCTTATTATCGTTACCTCATTGACTGTGTAATTCCAACTTTTATTTTGGTTTTTTTTTTGGATTTTTTAGTTAGAATTTCAACAGCACAAGTGCGTGGGGACCACCACCTACCCCCAGTCTGCCTCCCCTCCGAGCGAGTCAATTGTTAGAGATCTTCTGGCAACATGCACCGGAAATGAACCGCAAAATCTCATCCTCAGCGTAATAGCTATTAAAGCAATAATCTTCTCCTTGGCGAAGAGCGGCCTATTGCTAATCCCCCTCACAAAGCCCCTTTAATCGTTCATGAATCATGGTAATATAATAAGTTTTAAGATTTTACCCTTACGATTAATTGTTTTTATTTTATTTTTTCTAAAAATCAAGAATAGGTGCTTACTTTAATGCTATGTTTGGTTGCCGAGAAAATTGATGAAAACATGGAAAAGAAAAGAAAATTTAGGATTTTTAATACAATTTTTAATTGTGTTTTGTCTAATTTTTCTTTTCTTTTCCATGTTTTTACTTATTTTCTCAACAACCAAACATAGGGTAAAGGTTAGTAAATCTTAACCATAATTAAAGATAGTTAAAAAGGGGACACGAAATATAAAATGCCCTCCTTCGCTCCACGAGGAGAAGATTATTTTAGGGCGTTGTTATATGCACACCAATAATTACTTAAATGTACCAAACTTTAAAAACACATTTACTAGTATACACACAAAAAAAAGAAAGAGGAAAGATTTGTCCTCTTCGCCTTCCTCTCGTATTGGACTCACGATACCTGCAAACATCCATGTTTGCTTTTGCCCGAACCTCGACTTCTCCTTATTTGTACAATAAAATCACAAGCCCCCAAGAACACATGCAGTCCCACTTTGCTATTCCATTTCCTGTAAAATAAAACACTAAAAATAAAATAAAAAGGTGAATCTCTATTTCTCATTCAAACTTCTTCCCCATATCTTAGACAAGTTGATTTTCTACAATTTATGTGGTGTGTATCATGTGGTCTGATTCAACCCATATGTTGCTTATTGGTTAGTTTTCTGTTTCATGTGCTTTTTCAGGTGGGTTCTGAGAATTCTATTCAATTTCTTTGGAAAATATCCTCTCTCTATCTTTATTGATATGCATTGTTTGTTTTCTTCAAATCAAATCAAGGAATATTGCAATTATATGTATTAAATATAAACAAGTTTCCTCCTCCATTTTGCTTATTTTCTATATATATTCCCGAGGTTGGAGAGTATGCTCCAATAGAAAACTCTAATGGGAATATGTTTGAACTTAATGTGAAGCAATGAGAACCAATTCGATCCGATTCCTCATGCAAAGGAGGCACATAACACTGATATGTACCTCCTTTCTAACCTTGACCAAAACATTGTAGTAATAGCAAAGCCCGAATACTATTTACTGCTTCAAGTTGGATGATAAAGGAATGGGAGAGCGGGGGAATTCATGTGGTTTGATTCAAACTTCTTCTCCTTATGCTCCGTTTGTTTTGATGTAAAATAGAGGAAAACAAAGAATTCCCCGAAAAATGTCATTTTTCGTGTGTATTTTTTTAGGACAATTGATATTTTTCATGAATTTCATTTATTTTTCCCTATTTTACATCAAAACAAACGGAGTATTAACAGAAAACTTCTTCTCCATATCTACATCCGACGACGAATTACTCGAGTAGGCTCAATGTCGCTGAAAATTGGTTTCTACAGTGGAAAACTAGAGCTTTCTGTTTTCTATAAAGAGGATCATTGTCCTTTTTTTTTTTTTTTTTTCGTGTGCATATTAGTAAATATTAAGTTTTTTTTAAGTTTGGTGTTTATCAGCAAACCTTGAGGTGCACACCACCCTTATTTTACTAAGTGCTAACTAATAATGAGGAATGCTAACCCTATCTTACCCTCCACCAAAAACTTGTAATGATTAAATCGCTTTCACCCAAAATAAAAATAAAAATAAGCAGGTGATTGATAAAGGGTGAGAGTATGGGAGGGTGAGAGTATGGGTTGCTGAGAGTAGGGCTAGCATTCCTCAACTAAGTGTAACTACAGTTTCGATTTTAAGGGTATTCTGGTCATATTATTAAAACTTAAAACATCTGTACATTCGGCGATTTTTCTTAAAAACATTTTCTTCGCTTCTAAACAAGCTTCCTCCACTTCACTTCTTGAGAGAGAGAGAGAGAGAGAGGTTCGCGAGCTCTTGTTTTCGCTCCACCGGCCAGCACAAAATTGCAGATTTTCTCATTTATCTATGGCTCAACCTCTTGTGAAGAAAGATGATGATCGAGATGACGAAAGTAGGTCTTGAAACCCTAAATTCATGTTTTTTCTTTACCGATTTCAATCATGTCTTCAGTTTCATCGATCGATCCATGTTATATCCTGCTTTCTGAAGAAATTTTATTCGAGTTAGTGTTGAATTATTGGATCTTCAGTTAAAGTCTTAGATCAGCGATTTTGGTTATAGATCTGCGAATTTCCGGTATTTTGATTTATTCATGGGTGTAGTGCCGAGGGAATGGATTTTTTTCGTAGAGAATATGCTGATTGTATTAGATCTATGCATAATTATTGTTTTATTTTTCTTGAATTTGGAGTTAGGTTGCTTTGTGTTGATTTGTATGCAATGTAGTTTGTTGTAGGCATTTATATATCGATAGTTTTCTCTATGTTTGGGTTGAGTTTAGGATATCATAATTTTCTAAATTAAGTAATGGATAATCTGTTTCATCCAGAGGAAATTTCTGAATTTGATTATGTATTTTATTGTTTCACAGTGGAGTACTCTCCTTTTCTTGGGATCGAAAAGGGTGCAGTCCTTCAAGAAGCTAGGGTCTTTAACGATCCTCAACTTGATCCCCGGAGATGCTCTCAGGTTTATTTTATGTTTTATAATTCTTCAGTTGCATTTAATTTTTTTTGATGTCTTATCTCAATAATTAATTTTCCAGTTTTGATCTGTTTTCTATTTGCAGGTCATCACAAAACTCTTGTATTTACTCAACCAAGGAGAAACATTTACAAAGGTCAGGTTTCCATTCAGAGGAAATTTTTCTGTTTTGTTGCTTCGCACTTGCTGTTTTGGGGTGTTAATGGCTAGAATTTCTCATTTTCGAACAATTTTTGTTTGGATATAATTTAATAGAGCGAAGCCACAGGAGTGTTCTTCGCCGTCACAAAGCTTTTTCAGTCAAGAGATATAGGACTGAGGAGAATGGTTTATTTGATGATCAAGGAGCTCTCCCCTTCTGCAGACGAGGTTATATAACAAATGCAATTTCCTTTGCTCTTATATATCTTTTTTTCTTGGAAAAATAGACATTGACATGTTATATTCTTCATCAAAGGTTATAATTGTCACGAGCTCACTGATGAAAGATATGAATAGTAAGACCGACATGTATAGAGCCAATGCCATTCGGGTTCTTTGTAGAATTACCGATGGGACTCTCCTCACGCAAATAGAAAGATACTTGAAGCAAGCAATTGTCGACAAGAATCCTGTTGTTGCCAGTGCTGCTCTTGTCAGTGGTATTCACTTACTTCAGGTACTATCAATTGGCTCTTGGTTATTGTTATCGTATGCATTTGGTTGGTCTTTTCCTCTTATATCTGTTATCATTCAAACAGACAAACCCGGAGATTGTGAAAAGGTGGAGTAATGAGGTACAAGAAGCTGTTCAATCAAGGGCCGCCCTTGTACAATTTCATGCTCTGGCTCTTCTCCACCAGGTATGTTTGATTCTTGTTTTGATTTAATGTGTTATATCCAGAGTCCCAGACTATTAGTAGGTTGGTGCTTTCAAATCTAATCAAGGGTATAGTTGTACTTAAAAGAATTTGATGGTTTGATAATCTAATCAATTGGTGTTTGGGTTGATATAAATAGTCTGCTGTGAAAAGTTTGTGATTTGATTGGTCCACGATTTGCATAACATCATGATTTATAATTTGTATGGCCGTGAGCCCGTGACACAATTCTCAACTTGTACATTGGACCACACAAACACAAACATAATACTTGACAAACTTTTGAATTATATATATATATATATAATTATGCTCCCTTACACTTACGGTGCGTCAAATAATACCTATTCTTCTATCTCAGTATCTGTTTTTAGAAAGAGTAATGTCATATTTGGTACTAAATTTACACAACCATGCATTTCTTGTTTTGATTCTGGTGAAGACTAGTTTTGCAGAGGATGCTCCTGAAGTGTCTTCTAAAGATTAATTAGTCTCGTAATTAGATAAAACAATGCAATTCATTGTGAATGTTATTGTTTGGCTCTATAGGCATTCTTCTCATTATTCCATCTATATATGGGTCATCATGTGTGAAAGTGTACCTACTGGGACCATTACCTAACATCAAATCGATTGGGTAGAAGGTTATATTCAAAATGTTAATTATGTGAGATGTCAACTTACAGATACGCCAGAATGATCGGTTGGCTGTTAGCAAGCTAGTTACCAGCTTGACAAGAGGAACAGTTCGCTCACCTTTGGCCCAATGCCTCCTTATTCGATATACTAGTCAGGTGTATATCTTCCAATGGATCATTGCAATAATGTACTTGTAATTTGGTGAGCCATGATTTTGTTCTTTTGCATAACAAGTATTGCAAGACAAACATGCATGCAGGTTATACGCGAGTCAGGCGCTAACACACAGACAGGAGACCGTCCTTTCTACGATTATCTTGAGGGTTGTCTGCGCCACAAAGCAGAAATGGTCATCTTTGAAGCTGCTAGAGCAATAACAGAGCTGAGTGGTGTGACTAGTCGAGAATTGACTCCTGCTATCACCGTTCTACAGCTCTTTTTGAGTTCATCCAAGCCAGTGCTTCGGTTTGCTGCTGTACGCACCTTAAATAAGGTTTGTACCCTTCTCTTTAACCAAATCATTTGTTTTTTATTTATACATGAATTCAATAATTATGTGTTTGTATGATCTACTTTGTGTTTTTTTTGGGTTTCTGTATTTACTCTAGTTTATTTTATTTTTTTGGTAACAATACACATTAATGAACCAATCAAAATTCAAAAGGGTACAAAAGAGAAAAAAAAAGTCCGCCCCGAAGAAGCTGGCTATAAAGCTACAAATCTAGAAAAGAAAAGTGAAAAACCAAAAGAATAACAAGAATCAAGGAGGGATGGCTCTCAAAACAAACTATCTCTTCCTGCCCCCTCCTTGGCTAACTCATCAACTGAGTAGCATAGTAACTAAGTTCTCCGATTTTTTTCCATAAAGTCCCGAATAATACGCCACCTTTTTGTTGAATGATTAATTCATGAAGTAATCACAATTTAAAAAGACTGTGGGTGAGACTGAGCATTTTGTGATCTTTCATAAAAATATGGGCATATTGCCAAGGCCACTATTATCTCCATTGGACCACCTAATGGCCACCCTTGAATCTCTCTCCTCTCAAAGCAGGAAGACCCTGAACCTTTTAGCATAGGGGAGCCCTTGTCTCAAGGTCAACAACACGGTACCTCATGTTTGAGGTCATTAAACCCACTGGCCTTGTTCACTCTGGAGTATGGACTCACAATCTCTGATAATCCTACCAAACCCAGCCTTGTCCGAGTTACCCAAGGAAATACCATCAAAGTTCTGCTTGAAAAATCCACTCTCAGCTAGGGTTGGCAATGTGTCAATATGGGCTTGAATTTTAGTTTTTGATTAGGCCCGACCCGAAGCTTGACACTTACATAGGCTTTAAGCCCAAACTTGGCCCGATTGCCACCCTACTCTCGGCCCTCATGGGTTTCCATATGTGGGCATACAATCTCATAAAGTGGATTAAAGCTCGCTATAGTGACCCAATCCCTAATAATCACGCCTTAACACCTCTAAAAATAAAGGCGGGCACTCAAAATATAGCCCCTACATGACCAAATTTTGAGCGTCTCAAAGGAATGAGACATTCAAATTTCGGTATCAAGTAACTCCCATCAACCGGAGTTTATTATTTTATGGGAGAGACATCCCTTCCGACCTAGATAATTCTAGACCGTTAGTTATGCTCGAGAGCAACCTCTAATTAAGAAGAAGGAAAGAGAGAAAATAAAGTAATGAAATGTTTGTGTTCCATTAAAAGGGTACCCGTAGGCCGTAGGGCTTACATGGGTGCCTCATGAGAGGCTTGCAATGTTTCTGCCATAGTTGTCAAGGCGACTAGACGACAAACCCCATGGACGCCTGATGAAATTCTTGTTGCAGAAATCACCCCTCAATATGAGAACCATGTATGATGAATTTCCTTGAATAAGGGGCATGCAATTCATATAAATTGCAAAATCTCCATTGTCAAGATGCACTTTGTTAGAACCATCCTTGGAGACAGTTCTAGGAATAATAAATATAGATTTCAAGTGTTAGGAATTATTATATAAAAAAAAAAGGTTTACAATGATTGTCGAAAGGGGGGAGAGAAAGGAAAGCAGTTGAACAGTCGAGAGAGAGAGAGAGAGAGTAGGACTGAATAAAAAAAAAAACTCGACAGTCGATGTGACGCCGAATAAGGGAGAGAGGGAGAGATCATACCTCTCACTCTCCTTTCTTCATTCTTCTCGATTATATTCAAGAAAAGTAATAAAAATATATATAATAAGTAAAATATATAATTATGAGACCTTCACTTATTTAAATTATAAAAAACTCTTGTAAATATGGGTTTATGAGAGTATTGGAAGTCCTAGAAGGAATTTTGGGCAATGAAATGTCTTTTTTTTTTTTTTAGGGCCGCTGGAGGTCGCCTATGCAACGCCTTTAACAACCATGCAAAAAAAATATGTGGACCATATGGTCCAAAAAGGGCAAGGTATTAAAAATAGACTCAATTCGGTCAACTTCGGCCGAATTGAGTCGACTTCGGTGGTGACCGAAGTAAAATCAACCTGTATTTTAAAAATTTTGAAATTCGTGATGTGTTTTGGTCAACTTCGGTAGAATTCGGTGGACTTCGGTCGAAACCAAAAAATTTATTACAAAAATTACTTTACTTCGGTGGAAGTTCACCGAAGTCTACGAAAACATTAAAAAAAAATTACTGTGTTTGTGAGTTGTGACAGATTTGCAGACTAAAATCAAGTGAGAAAAGCATAACAACAATTTCAAGAATCTTATGTAGAACTGAAAAATGAAAAAGAGAGAGAGAGAGAGAGCTTAGGGTACTTACTTGGAGGAATAGAAGTCGCCGATCGCAGCCCAAACCCTAAGTTTGTTCTCTCATTCTCCCTCTCCCATATTATGAAAGAGAAATATCGTGAATGAGAATGTTGTTTTAAGTTTTAACCTTATGTGTAAGCTATTACCACTCCTTTTGATTTAACCTTTTAACTAAAATGGGTAATGCTATTACCACTCCTTTTGTTTTTGACCATCCAACAAAGAGAAATGCTACGGCTTACCATTTTATCATTATTTCGGATCACACCTAATTGCGATTGAACTTGGGGAGAGTTCAATTGCGGTCAAAACGTGTCCATTTTAACCTTTATTAACTATGATTAAGATTCATTAACCCTTGCGGTTTAATAATATAACTTGGTATTTGTAAAAAAGAAATATTATAAAAATATTAACCATAAGGGTTTATATGTTGAACCCAAGGACTAATGAGCCTTAACCATGGTTAATATAGGTTAAAATGGACACTTGTTGGCTTGTGGATACAATTGAACACTCTCCAAGTTCGATGTAATCATAATATAACTTAATATATTAACAATATTCATAAATTAATATTAATTATGAATGTTAACACTATTATTAATAGCTAATAATTCTAAACAAAATACGTAATAAGTAATTACATCTACCAGATAAAATAATTTGTTTTACTAAAAAATAATATATAAAACTCACTAAATATATGATTTAATAACAGTAAATTTATATTATAGTATTGTTTTTTGGAATGATATATTTTAGTAAATATATATCATGATATTGTTTTTTCTAGAGGATATAGAAAAAATATCAAGAAGAAATTACACCGCAGACAAGCAGACAACGCATGTCACTTAATATGATTCTCACATTTGATATTCTACATGCTTGCATCCAGTAATATAATGAATTCTAGATATGTATTTATGCTTAAATATTGAATAATTAAAGTTTTATCTTAAAATTCCAATGTTTCCTTAAAGTTTCGTAGACTTCTTTAATTTTTACATAACTTCCCCGCACTTCCTTAAACTTTCTTAAATTGAGTCAACTTCTTTAGCGAATGAAGTTTATACCGAAGACAAAGTTTAATATCTTGACAAAGGGAGAGAGACTAATTGGTCTACCCATTAAGCGAGAGGGGACATATTAACATGATGAAAATATATTTGACAACATTCTTCCCCTTCTTCTTCTATGTGCAAATATCTTTTTTATTATATATATATATAAACTCTAACATATTACATGATAAAAGACATGTGAAATATAATATATATATTAGATTTTTAATAATGACCACCTAGGCGGCCGGTCGCCTGAGCCCAACTGAACGCCTGGTCACCTCGGCGACCGCCTGAGGCAACGCCTTTAACAACTTTGGTTTCCATTATTGGGGTGGTTACATATTTGTAGTGTTTTATAACCCGAAAACTCGACTCGGAAACTTGCTTATTAGAGTCAATTCGGAAACTTGGGCAAAACTCATCCGAGTAATATGACACCTAAAACTCGGACATATATAATATTTTTCTAATGCTATATATATGGTATAAATTCAAAATTAATGATAAATCATGCCTAAAATAAGATATATAATTTAATATATACTAAACACCAACCTTTTGTTTTGTATTTATACTTAAGAGTGGGTGGGATGTGTTAAAAATATATATATATATATATAATTTAATCAATCAGGTAGGCAGTTTACTCAATTTTTGTTTTTTTTAAAAAGTACAGCAACTCGGGCGAGTTGGGGTGAGTTACTCGGTTTTTAGTGTCAAAACCAAGTTTTGCCCCAAACTCAACTCGAAACTTGGCCGAGTCGAGTCGACTCGGCCGAGTTTTAATACTATGCATATTTGAATGTTGGAATTCATTCTCTTTAAATTTGTAGGGGTCTAAATACCAAAGTTACATTGCATTTCTTTGTTTATTTCAATCGAGAGTTTGGTCATAAAGACTAGTCCAAAGTAAGGTTAGTTTGTAGATCATCCTTAAAACATGTCTAATTTGTAAATTAGTACGAAGGCCCGTCCAATTTGTAGATTCACCCGACAATTAGAGGGTTTGAGCGTGAAGTGCCCGAACCTGTTAAGATACACGAGTGAAGCCCATTTCCGTTGGAGGCCTGATGTGAAGCCAGACCCATTTTGTTGCACCCCAAAATCCTATCTAGGAGAATGAGATCTCGGCACGTGACTTACTTATCAAACCATCCTGTTAAAAGCATTTAAGGCATACTAAAATATGAACCTGAAAATTTCAACGATTAACTAACATTTAATACTTCAAACAAACTCCAATTTAAAATTCATAACTCAACTAGACATAATTAAAGTTGATCATCCATCAGGATCCTTAACCATCAAACTAAACTAAACATAATTCTCCATAACATCAATTATAGTCTCCCTGGAATTGAAATAATTCATAAGTCAATTTCAACAGTGGGGCCATCGATCAAGATCTCGTTCTTCTTCATGATGGTCACCTTCTGTATCTTCTATGTATTCCTCATCTTCTCGCATTCCGAGCGCGCAAATGTCAAATCTAGAACCTGTCGACAACAAAGTTATCGGCTGAGTAACAAGTTATTCCACATATATAACAAACCATAGTAAACAATATCTTAAACATTAGTATGTATACATTTAATAGATCAAAATCAGTTCTCATACATGAATCAGAGTACGGAAAACGAGTAGGTATATTTTGTCATTTACTTTCTTTACTTTTATTTTCCCTTACTTTTCTTGCTTTCCTTACTTTTCGTACTTTCTCACACAAAACAACATTCATAGTTTCAACAAGTTACTTCAATCACAGTTTAGTTTCAATATACATAATTCACGGTTTAATTTAAATATCAACAACACTTTTTTTTTAATCGAAATCAATATCATGAATACACCACATAATTAGTCAATCATAATTCTCATAAAGTATATTCACAAACCACACTAACAGTTAACCCTAACATCATAAAGAATCAACATCTATCATTCAATTATTTTATCCCTTCCTCTTTATATCCACATACATCCATCATAATTTCTGAATCTCCTTGTAGAAGCATAAACAAATTATAAACTTGGTTATTCACATCGTAATCATGTTATTCACATCTTACATTGATCATTCATGAAACGATACATAAGGGTTAATAGAAATTCTTAGATCTTACTTATTTTCACGTTCTTACTTCGATCTATTTCTTTTAATCCTTCTGTTAGATTAATATTCAAGAGATTAATAACTAGGGATCGTTATTTACCTCAATTGATCGCTTCTCTACCATCTAACGCTTGCGAATAGGGCTCGATATTGATCTTCAAGTCCCTTCTTCTCTGAGCGAACCCCTCAAATTTCTAGGCTTTTTCTCTTTGGATCTCTTAGAAAGCACTCTTCTCTCTCTCTTTTAGGTTTAGGAAGCTCTTGGAACCCTAAACTCACGAAATAGGGTCTATATATAGAGCTTGGGACCCAAGGGAAGTTAAAAGGTCGAGATTCTCAAATATCTAGAAAAATCACTGCTCGGCGATTGATCGGCCATTTAGCGCCGATCTATCGACGGTGGTGTGCTGATTGATCAGCCGTCCGCCAATTATTATTATTATTTTTTAAATCTTTTGCTACTTTTTTGTTATCTTCAATTTTGTGTAATTTATTCATTAAAACAAGCTAAAATGAACGAAATAAATGAGTTTTGTGATTCTAGATATTCAACATAAATTTTCATAGGAATGTCGCATTGAAATTAGACACATTTCTCTAGAAATTCATAGAATTGGCATGAATGCTGAGGAATTTAATTCGGGTCTTTACACATTTAGATTTAAACATGAGGCTCCAACTTGTAGAAGGCATGGGTGAAACCCAGATCTATTGGAGTAACTTTCAGATGAGCTCAAGATTATTCACATGGACATGAATTGAGTTACTTTAGGCCAAAATATGAATGGGCTGTAGAGCTGTTGCTTGATTACTAAGTATTTAAGAAAACTCTATTTGTATTAGGGCCAATTTGTTTCAGGAGTCGGGTTACCAAAATGTTTTGGAGGCATTTGAGTTAGGGGGAGTTTGCATTGGTTTTAGAAGTTGTTTATAAGGTTTTTGAGCTGATTAAGATCATTTAGAAGTTCTATAAGTCGAAGGATTTTGAGCTGGTTTAGGACTACTTCAGAAATATTTCCATGTATGCAAATAGGATTTGATTTTTCCTTTGGGACAAAAAATTATTGTCTTTTGTGAAACTTTTGTCTGTGTATGTGAGTGTTTAATTTTCTTAAAGTCTCTAGAGATGATTTCCCCCTTTATTGGTACATTTTTTCCTCATATATTGGATCTTCATTTAGGTTACTTCCTTTCTGATTTCGAGTAGTTTTCGATCAACAAAAGCTCTAGGCTTGGTGTTCGGTTAGAACCTTGGGGGGCGACTTTGAGCAGTTGCTTCTGTCCATTTTTTTCTATCACCTAGAGCTGAGATTTGGTGTTTCTCATATCTTGCTTCATTTTTGTTCACTGCTTCGTGAACCATGCATTGTACTTATATATCATAAAAATAATATGTGTGTGTGCGCGCGCGCGCATGTGTGTGTGAAGCTTAACCTTTTCTGGCAGGCGAACTTGGGTTAAGTGAGTTCCTAACTATCTATTGGTTGGCTTGAAAAGAATAACCTTTTCTATGGCAGGTCTATTGGTTCACTAAAGAGAATAAAACTTCATAAGTATTTCATAGTACGATCCTCTATACTTTTGTGGTGGTTTAGGAACTCTCATGGCCACAAAATTAAGTTGTTTCCATTCCTATGCAAGGCATCCAAAATGGTGGCTTGATTTGCTTCATGTCATTGGTGTGTTAGTATCCATCTTAAGAATTTTTTGACATCATTTAGTAAAATGAATGGAACTGAAAGGACTCAAATTTTGTTGCTAGGCTAATACCTTCTAGATTTTGTCGATATTCTCCAACAAAAGGAAGTTGGAATTAAGTAAAGCAAACTTCCTATCCGCAGCTGTTTGTATAGTTGTCCATTAGCATCTTCTTTGTCTTCATCTGATTTGAGCCTCAAGCTCGGTTCCATAGGTGTCTGAAGTGGTTTACAATCCTGCATCCTGAATTTTCTAAGTTGTTCCTGAGTGTACTTTGTCTGAGTCTAAGTACACCACCACTGTATTGCCACACTTCCATTCCTATGTAGCTAATACCTTCTACCTTGTGTTGATCCTGCAGAAGTCAATTGTATTCTATGTTTCCATGCACTGTACAAAAAGCAGCTTCAGCTGGTTACCAGCTAGAATAGTAGAATGTTAGTGGAGTTTGTTGTGAGGCTTACCAGTTACTTTTGATGCTTAACGCTTTCATCAGTTTCTTGCTTGAAATTCAAGAAACATGAATTGTAGTCATGAGAAACTTTAAAGCAACCTATCTTCTATCATGCCTTATGATGGATTATGTTAATGCTGTCTTTCCTTCTCGATCTCAAATACTTAGCTTGCTTGTTTTGAAGGAACGAAAATGCTTCAGAACCACATGATGTTCATTAAATTTTAGCTTTAAGGAACTAGTTCTCTGGTTTCATATTTGTAGGGTATTTCTCAATCAGTTATTGAACCCTCTTGTTGTTGGGTTTGATATGAAATATATTCGATAACTAAAGTCTTTTGCTTGGTCCTCACATTATTCCTTTTGGTTATCATCATAGCTCTGCTTAAAACTGTACCATCACTATTTCTGTTAGATATAAAACATTGAATTTTTGAGTAATGTTATATTTCCCACAGGTTGCAATGACACATCCCATGGCAGTTACAAATTGCAATATAGATATGGAGAGCTTAATTTCAGATCAGAACAGGAGCATTGCCACACTTGCTATTACAACACTTTTGAAGACAGGCAATGAATCAAGTGTAGATCGCCTGATGAAACAGATAACGAATTTCATGTCTGATATTGCAGATGAGTTCAAGATTGTTGTTGTGGAAGCTATTAGATCTTTATGCCTAAAATTTCCGCTTAAGTATCGATCACTGTGAGTGAAGCTTTGATTTTACCTACAAAATTACAGGCTCAGATTTTGTCCTCGTTTTCTTTTTTTATTTATCTTCATGTTATGCTTCTTTCTTTGGGACAAATAGTTATTAATAATAATTTTCTGATAAGTATATCGGATTAATCTTCATTCTTCTGTTTATTTCTAGGATGAACTTCTTAAGTAACATTCTTAGAGAAGAAGGTGGTTTTGAGTACAAAAAGGCAATTGTTGACTCAATAGTAATCCTTATAAGAGATATTCCAGATGCCAAAGAGAGTGGACTGTTTCATCTCTGTGAATTCATTGAGGATTGTGAATTCACATATTTGTCTACTCAGGTGGATGTTGTCTCCATCAATCGCTTGCCAAAGAATTTTATTAGCTGCTTGAATTTGTTGTTGCTTTTGTTGATCCCAGTTTTGCTTCACATTTTCTTAGATAGTAATTATCAGTTTTCTTTTGGGTGTGGTATTTTGTTAGATACTCCATTTTCTGGGTATTGAAGGGCCAAAGACATCAGATCCCAGTAAATATATACGGTATATTTATAATCGAGTAATTCTTGAGAATGCAACTGTTCGGGCTAGTGCTGTAAGTACCTTGGCAAAGTTTGGTGCTATGGTTGACTCTTTGAAGGTAAATGTCCCAGTCTATTGTTTCATCAAGATGGACCATTAAGCTAATCATTTGTCACTTAACGTTGGAATTTTCACTCAATTTTTTGTTGCAGCCACGTATATTTGTTCTGCTGAGACGCTGTCTTTTTGACAGTGATGACGAGGTGAGTTTCAGTGCAATATTACTAGGAACTGTTGCCTTTAAGTCGCTTGATATATCTTCAATGCTTTATTGGTTAAATCATCCATGTTTTCCGAAATTAAATGATTTGATAAGTTTATTAAAAATTTGTTTCTGTGCTAAATGTAAGTTGAATTTCCGAAAATGTTTCCTGGAATCAGTGTGTCAAGAATTTGGAGTGTTTTTAGCTTAGTCCCTTATGGGGAAGAAACCATTATTCAGGGAGATCTATAGTTTGTTCGACTAGTTCTCCTATTGATGTTTAGCCTAGTCACTTGTGACCCGGGGATATTTCAGCTTTCTACCATGCTCCATTGCATTTAAAAACCAAAACCAATCATTCGAACTGGATGTGTTGCCTTTGGATAGCCGTGATTGCTTTGGAGTTGCACAATATGTGTTTTTGTGCTACATTTACTTGTTCAACTTTCCATAGCAACAGAGGCATCTCAGCTTTAAATAAGACAATTCCTCAATTATTACCTTTCCTTCATTATTCTATGATTCTATCTCATGGTAGTAAAAGCCAAATTCGTATTATAATTCTATTCGCTAAGGAGCTCTAGATGTCAAATCTCCTTTTTTAATGATAAGCTCATCATTTATAATGTTAGAAGATCCCCCAAATCCTGTTTGGTGTAAATTTCTTGATTGTTCATATACAGGTTGGGATCTAGGCCTAACCGATTACCCCCACTGGGTGACTTTTAAGTTTTAATAAAGAAGCCTTATCTGCTAATCTGTTCACAGGTTCGTGATAGGGCGACACTCTATCTAAATACGCTTGGAGGTGATGGTTCAGTTGCTGAAACCAATAAAGATGTGAAGGACTTCCTCTTTGGATCGTTGGATGTCCCACTGGACAACCTGGAGACAAGTTTGAAGAACTATGTAGGTGTTCTTCTGTTTTCTCTATGTGCCCTGCCATTAAGTTAATGACCTCATATGTGTATGATATGGATACAGGAGCCTTCAAAAGAACCTTTTGATATTGATTCTGTACCGAAGGAAGTTAAATCACAACCTCTTGCTGAGAAGAAAGCCCCGGGTAAAAAGCCAACTGGTTTGGGTGCTCCTCCCAGTGGTCCCACATCCAATGTTGATACTTATGAAAAAATGCTTTCCTCGATCCCCGAGTTTTTGAGTTTCGGCAAGCTTTTTAAGGTTCCTTGGCTTGATCTCTCTCAGTGAATGCACATTAGTTATTCTTTACTATCTTTTTCACTAAGGTCCATTTTTTTTTTCAGTCCTCAGCACCTGTAGAGTTGACGGAAGCTGAAACAGAATACGCGGTTAATGTTGTTAAGCACATTTATGATGGGCATATTGTATTCCAGTACAACTGCACAAATACTATTCCTGAACAGCTACTGGAGAATGTAATGTGGAATGCAATGCTTTGTATTTTCTTACCTCACTTGGGAACTTCCTTAAAATGTCCTGCTTTTGCTTTGCTTCCAGGTCACTGTTATTGTGGATGCTTCTGAAGCAGAGGAATTCTTTGAAATTACATCCAAGCCTTTAAAATCCTTGCCTTACGATTCACCAGGACAGACTTTTGTGGCATTTGAGAAGCCAGATGGAGTTCCTGCTGTTGGAAAATTCTCAAATACCTTAAAGTTCATTGTTAAAGAGGTATAATGGCTGCCCCTTAGCTCTCTGAGGCTGCCTGGTCTCTCTCTCTCTCTCTCTCTCTCTCTCTCTCTCTCTCACACACACACACACACACACATGGTTAAAAAGTCAATTGATATATATTATCATTGCTTTATCATACCTAACTCTTTAGGATTGGCAGCACGTATTTAATTCCCACCATTCCTATCTCCATTAAGGAGAATTTAGGTTTTAGAGGTAACCTATGTTGCTGTTGCCAAATCTTATATCAAAAATATCAGGAAATATTCACTCACAAACTCCTGCTATAAAAAAGTGCCTCTGCTTAATACACAGAGAAACTAGGATGACCTGTTGTATAGATCCGTAAATGGATTAGTATGTATGATAGAGATATTAGTATCAGTTACTACATATATACTATAAGATATAATATAGCCTATTGCATTGTATTATCTATAATTTTCTCAATTCCTTACATTTTCCTATTATAAAGAAATTCACATGGCAGTTTGTGAAAAATTTCATTATTAAAATTTACAAATGTAAACTATTTGATTTGATTAGCATTCTCCGATAGCACGATATTGGATGGTATGGTACACAACTGTCAGGATGACAAGTGTATCTTTATCCACGCTCCAACCTCATCGCAGTTTGAATATTGGTGCATTTTGCATATCACATTTTTTGTGGTAATACAAAATTGTTGTCATAATGCGGTGGAAAGAGTCCAGTGAATCTTACTATTTATGGCATTTTGCCCTAGTTGGGATCAAACAAAGATTCACAGAAAGAATATGTTTGCATTTAACTTATTTATTATGAAAACATTAACACATTTTCTTATAATAACGTGTAAAGGGAAAAAAACACCCAAACAACTCCTTAGATATCGAGATCTGATAAAACTGACACACCAAAATAGTAACAGCTGTCATTTGGTGTTTCCTGTACTTTAGATGGCTCTTATTTTATATTGACATTCTTCAGGTTGATCCAACTACCGGTGAAGCAGAGGAAGATGGTGTCGAAGATGAATACCAGCTGGAGGACCTTGAGGTTGTTGCAGCAGATTACATGTTGAAAGTGGGGGTCTCCAATTTCAGGAATGCTTGGGAAAGCATGGACCCTGATTGTGAGCGGGTTGATGAGTATGGCCTCGGTGTAAGGGAGAGCTTGGCAGAGGCCGTGAGTGCTGTCATAAACATTCTCGGCATGCAACCCTGTGAGGTAAGTTTGTTATCAGGATAACCCTCTGATTTGTAAAAATATTTTCCATCATTGACCATATTTTTTTTTTAAATATAAAGCAGTCTAGTGCACACCCTTGTATATATTTTCTAGATTATGTCTTTGGTTGACTATCTTGTGATCCCTAGCCCCCCCCCCCCCCCCCCCCCCCGCGGGTACTTTATTTTATTTTGCAATATAATCATCTCTCTATTACCAATCAAAAAAGAGAGGAGAGGGGGGGGTAGATAAAATAAAGAGGTTACAAGCAAAGATCAAGGGGATGACATAAAACCAAAACCCCTAGACACACGTGTTTATATTTTGTAACTTCATATCAGAAAAGAGAAATATACAGCATGCTTGGGTTACTGCAAAGGATGTTTTTGTGGCATATGCACCTATTTATATATGTGCTGGGTTGGGTTGGGTTGTTCACTTGGATTGTGCCCATTAGTGTTCGTTGCACGAGTCTAATGAACATCATAGTTAACTTTAATTCTTTATTTTTATTCCGGGTAACGGACAGTGTTATAATTATCGTTGTTTACTAAAAAATTGACTATGCTGAAATCTATTCTGAAGTTTTTTTTTTTTCCTGATGGAAGTTTTGAGTGCTTTTTTGTATTGTACAGGGCACTGAAGTTGTCTCAAACAATTCGAGATCACACACGTGTTTGTTGTCTGGTGTATTCATGGGCAACGTCAAGGTGCTAGTCCGACTGTCATTTGGAATTGATGGACCCAAGCAGGTTGCCATGAAGCTGGCTGTCAGATCTGAAGATCAAGCTGTCAGCGACGCCATCCATGAGATTGTCGCCAGCGGCTGATTGTAGAATTTGCCCCATTTGACTTAATTTCGGCCTTTTTTTTCCTAATGAGGTGGAGACGAGCAGGTAGAGATTATTGGCTGCAAACAAATACTCAAGTCATGGGAAGACTGGAGCCCATATCCAGGTTGGGAGTTGGGCTCGTTGAGGGGGTCCACACATGTTTTATCCGTATTCCTTAGTTTACTTAAAAACCGGAAATGTAGTATGAACTATAAACTTGAAGGAATACTTGAATAACGATGGAATCAACATGATTTATTATTGTTGACCATTTGATATATTTCATTTCTTTTGTTCGGTCCATTAAAAAAACAATCAACAGAGCAGGGGAATGAATCCGTCCTGAAATTAGTCGAGCCTAAAATGTGCCAACCCAACTGGGGCCAATCAGTCATCGAACCGAAAGGTTGAATTGGGTACAGAATGGCAAAACAATTGCTCCCATGTCGGACTTACGTCTATAAATGTGGGCCATCCTATCAGTCTACTCAAAAGCATCACCCTTTAAACTCTGCTTTTGTATTTTGGATTCTGTTTTGATTCTGGAAGCTAATGCCCACTGAGAGTGAGCAAAGTTGAACGACCACTGGATTTGGTGAGAGGGGATACATGCTAATAAAAGGTCAGGTATGGTTTTCCTATGTAACTATGTTAGCAGGATTGAGCATCATGGTCGAGTTTGTTTCTTCAAAAGTAAGAAAGCGCACCTTATCTATGAAGGATATTTAGAGGTAGGATTATCATCCGGATTTGACTTGGTTCAGATTCTGGGTATGGTCAGAACTGAGATTTTGGTTCAAATGCCCCAATTTTGTTTCCTTCCCAAAAGTTAAAACATTAGAAATGGGGATTAGAGCTAAAACCCAATTATTTGTGGAGGTTTGTGTGGTCGCAAAGATTTAGCGAAGCAGGCAGGCAGGCATCCACTGTTGCAATTCTGCAAGAAACCAAATGCCCCAAGAAAACTGTCCACTATATCCTATGTTTGCCATCTTTCTCCTAGGTGGATGCACCCCTAAGACGGCGGGATGAAAAGCACAGCTTAGCAAAATGGGCTTATGAAAAAACTACTTAGGTTTTGCACCTATGTTTTATAATTATTCTGAAACAAAATAATATAAAAATTCAAAATGTCTTTTAAATAATTTTATATTTTCCCTCAATATTGACGAGAATTATCTTCTAGTTTCACTTCAACAATTGATAATTGAATCTTAACATGCGGTTCATCGATGGGCCAAACATGTACAAATTGTTGAAGAGAAGAGGATGGGAGAGCTTTTTTTCCATGTACACATGCAATACCTTTAAGTATTATATAAGAAAACACTTGAGTGCAGCATTTCTGGAGTACAATAACTAGATGCATAGAACAGTTTATCTTCTTCAGAACTAATGTCATGCAAATATAAACAATTCACATTTATGAACCATTAGTGGCAATACTCTGTAGTTCCAAGATATGACCTGTTGATGATGATTAAGGTACAGCATGCTGGCGTAACCCACTAAGACAGGACAAAAGAGACTGTTAAGAAGATGAGATCCAAGTGGGTTCAAATGAGGGCATCAAAGGTTGAGAAGGGCAAATTTTGAAGACATTTTAATTTTATGTTACTCTAAAATTATCTACCGAGATTTCACTTCTCTAAGCATCATCTCAGACACTGTTTCACCAGAATCAATACCATCTTTTTAGCCTAAATTTGGGTTTGGGCATTCAACCTAGTGATAAAGGACTATGTGTTGCAGCATTAAGGTCTGCCATTCAATCCCTACTCAAGGACCAAATAGTACTGATTTTGGCCTGAATTATAATGAGCAAAATAAAAACACACATCAACACTTCAAAGTCTACTGCATTAGATAAAAGAAAGAAGGAAAACATGTGTCCTAGTCCCAAAAGCCAAAACCCTAAAATTGGCTTAATCCTAAGTTGTGCCATAGTCATCCTGAACTTTAAAACTCAAGCTAAAGAGAACCTAAAGAAGCGACCAAACACCTGGCCATGAAAGCAACTGTAAAATGTAAGTAATACAAGAGAATAGAAATCCAACAAATTCCATAACCAATGCAGACATTCCATTACCATTTCTCTAAACCCCATGATATAGCATAAAACCGATCAGGCCAAATATATTTTCCTTCAACATAAAGCAAACTCAATATGAAATCTGATAGTCTTCAGACTGCTGTGCTGTTGAAAAGCATTTCTCGTGAGACATTAAGTGGTAAGGTTTCCCCATCAGCAAGACCTTGCCTAGAAATACACAGAAACCTATCAAATTAAGTTCCCAAGATTATTGCATTAAGAACCAAGCCTGCAAGCCAATTCAGATATCTGATTTTCTCAAGAAATCCAATATTAATAAATTAAACAAAGCTTGATAACCTTCAAAAAGTTCAGACATTTGGATAGAAGTTCATCAAATTCATCCGAGATAAAAACCCGTCTAACATATAACTTCAAGTTGGCTTTTTTTTCGTTATAGTAACTCTCATACAGGTAATGAGGAGCCTTAGGAGGCACGAATAACAGTCTTGAACTCTACTTCTTGCCAAGGAACTGTCCCATTCGAGCTTCCCATCGCCCACATTTATGCAGTGTGACTCCCCTATATTTGGAACTCCCCATTGAGAATCTAGTGCTTTGGGGATGGAGTATTTGCAGAAATTCTTCCTTTCTTAGGTTCATCAGTAGCAGAAAATGCCCAATTAGAGCTACATATGCCCTGACATCGGAAAACCCATATGATAGAAATCCAGCTACAACATAGAACCATAACATCATAAGACAGTATTTTCTAATATATATCAATGTGATTTAAAGCCTAGAGTAATTCTTATCTGCTTGAAGATATATATTAAGATGATGGATCTTCTTTCATTTTAAACAGTTCTTTGAGCATTATTTCTACTCAAAATAATAGCCATATACATATATATATTTCTGAATATCAAACCCCTTGAAGCAAACTTATAATAAAGTACAGAATATGTTTCAATCTCGGGTGTTAAGAGTATTTATAAGATAAGCATGTCGACAATACTCAAATATCAACGGTTTTACTTTCTAGTTTCTATAGCATCTACAGTAGCAACATAGAAAGACATTCTTTTTTGTGTAGGAATCTGCATTTCAAGATTTTATATTATGCACTCAAATATGTTCCTTCGTTTAGCCTATGATGGTGGGGAACGAGCGAGAAATATTGATCTGGGGACAGGATGACATGTGCTGATCATTTCCTAAGTTATTTTCCCAGAGTCAATAATTATTTGATATATAGTTTAGGGACTTCCCCAATTAACCAGTACCAGCAATCCCTCGGATTCAGGCTTGCTCTCCCACTATGTCAATACTCGCATTCAATCCCCTCAAAAAGAAAAACAAATACTATTCAGGTTATCCAAGAGCCAAAAAAAAATCACAAAATTCTAAATGAGTATAACTTTCCCCACATAAACAAACAAGGCTCAATACAAACCCAGCCATTTCACAAATATTAAAACTGTCTCTACTTACGAAAATAAAAATTCCATGTTAAAAAAAAAGTAAAGAGCATATAACACAGAGTTTTGCATTCAGGGAGAAACACATGTTAATAAAAAAATAACAAAGAAAAGAAGCCAAATCAGCAGAAACATAACATGCATAAATTTAATTTCCCAGATTTCCAAAGCAAACCCTAAGAAATCAATACCCCTTAAGCGAAAGAGGTATGAGTTCAACCCGTAGAAATGTCCAAGGCATATAAGATTCAATAGTGTTACAAATCTCCCAAGAAATACCCAATTTCTTCCGAGAAAAACATCTAAAGTTTAAAACTTCATTTTATCGCGATATGTCACAAATCTCGCGAGAAATATAATTTTCTTTTTATCCCGTATATATCACAAGATTTAGTCGAGATTTTAAAAATATTACGAGAAATACACAATTTTGTTGGTTTTATGAATTTATAACTTGGTGATATTTATTTTCTATAATTTCAATATATTTTTTTAATCATTGCTGAGATTAGGCGAAAAATACCCAAAAAAAATTCAGATTTGAAAATCTCCCAAGAAAAACTTCGGCCGATAAGAACTCGAGAACGAAATTTGATATAAGCACCATTTTGTTTCATTTGATAACAGTCCAAACAGAATGGTTTTTCACTTTGCTAGATTCTTTCATATAGTAAGAGTTTGTTTAGATTTGCATTCTTGCATATTAATTGTACGCACATCTAAACCTCCACGGGCAGAAATCAACATTCTTGTTTATCAGATTCCATCCACACCCTTGTTTAAAATAAGAGAACAGGATAATGGAAGGCTCTAGGTATTGATAAAAAGCTGGTGATAACAATATTCAGTTTGCTAAAATAAAGAATCTTCATATTTCCTATTTGCAATTCCCTTTTAATTATGACTTTGACATGGTCAGTGACATTACGCATTAAATTCAATCTCAGCACTGTTATGCCTCAAAGGTCCAGTTTGGGATTACCTCTTATGCCTCAAAGGTCCAGTTTGGGATTACCTCACACCAATATGTACTTGTTGATGGTCGTATACTTGTCCACATAAAACATATAAAAACACTCATAAGAGACCATAATCCATTCTGCTCAATAAATAAGAGAGCCCAATTCGTTTTCAAACACAAACAAGCATAAACTTACATACATCAGAGTTCTCTATGAACTCTAAATACAAACATTTTCGGAACTCAAATGTAAAATTGTGCAACGCTGTATTGAATCCAATTTGGTTATGAACCATTGGCAGAAGGAGAGTAATACTCTTACCGTTGAAGGAACCAAAGAAACGTTTAAGCTCCGCATCTCTGTGGCAAACAAGGAGCTCTCACATGGACAATGATCTCTAGAGTACACAAACCTTTGTCTTGTAAAGCTTTCTTTCAAGCATCGTTTACAAAAATAACAAAGAAACCCTAGATTATAAATTTGAGTGTAAAAATCATCGAATGTGAAATTCAATAGCAGAAAACCCTAATTTTGCCACCATTAAAGCCCTAATTTTGCCACCATTAAAGCGAAGTCCTATCAGACATCAGCTAACTTGAATTCAAGAACAAACAATGTACAGAGCAGCAATGGTGATTAAATGGAAGTACCTTGGGAAGAAGACAATTAATAAACTCATCGTTCAGACACCAAACTTTGCTTGTTGAAGATATTGGAGTAAACGATAATAGTAAACCTAGAGCTTAATAATTTATATGAAGAGAAATAACAGTAAGCATTGAGAAAGGAAGGAACAGAATTCGCTGGTGACATTCTCTTCGTGTTGCCAGATGACTCAGGGGAAGGAGAGGGAGTGGAGGAGAGGAGGGTTGAATGGAATTAACAAAAAATAGGTCAGACAATTTTTTTTAAATGAAGCCAAAAAAAGCCTCTTTTATAATGTTTATAGAAATTATCAATCATCTCATTTTTCATCTTTTTTATTTTAAATCTGCTTTATCTTCATTAAGGTCTTTTAAAGGCATCTTCCATGCTTCCACCAAATGTTCCCATCAACTTGGACACCTTAACTTGCCTCCATAGAGGAAGTACCATCTGCCATTGGTTTAGATCCTGTGGGGAAAACTTACTGTTGTATATAGGTCATGCTTCTCATGGGCATAAGCAATAACCAACACTTCAAAGTTCAAAGTGAATGCAGGCAATCCAAACTATCAATTTTGACTTGGAAATCTTAACCAATAGTAAATGAAAATGGTTTTGGTCATGAAGTACAGCTATCCTGCAAGTTCCATGTGTTCATAGAAATCTGCTATCAGAAGATTTCTGAATTATTAGAAGTTTTTTATTTGGGGAGATGTTCCACAAGAGTCCATTTACCCTAAGAAAACTAACTGAACCATAGATAAATGACATGAACCCCACATTAGCATTATAATTCCATTTTAAGATGGTAAGAGAGTTAAATGGCCACTCTTAAGTCTAAAATCAATAGATTAACTTAAAAATTATTATAAAATTCACCCCAAAATCCTTCTTCACAAAATGTTTCCAAGTGATTCAACAGAGAAGCAGTGCCTTTAACCTTTAACATAGGTATAAACATAGATAAGCAAACTTTGTAAACAGCTAAAGTTTGATAACATAAAATGTGAGAATTGCATATCAATTGTTCGGCATAATGCCTGAACCAGTTCATCCACCAAGCCTAACAATAAACCACCCTCACTGAACCAAAAGCAACAAAAAGAGAAACAAACGTCGTAGATCAAATGTAAATACACAAGAAAATCAAGCGCCAGTAGATCCAAACCCTCCTACTCCCCTCACTGTTGAATCCAAATCCTCAACCTCTAAGACCTCTGGCGTTATTATCTTCTCAATAATCAACTGTGCAATCCGATCACCGGGCTTCACCTCAAAATCAACATCAGAGTGGTTGAACAATATAACCCCAACAGGACCTCTGTAATCAGCATCAATCACACCAGCCCCCACGTCGATCGAGTTTTTCCAAGTCAAACCAGACCGAGGAGCTGCCAGAAAAACAAAACCCAATTCAGCAAATCAAATCAATATAGCAAAAAATAAAACTCACAAATTAAAGGGAAATCACCAATACGAGCGTAGGTTCCCTCGGGTATTCCAATGCTCAAATCCGTCGGAACTAGGGCTTTCCCTCTGGCTGGAACTTTAACTTCAGTCGCGCTGCATAGAATATGAGAGAAAAAAAAAGGGAGAGACTAGAAGCAATGTTACCAAATCTATGAAGGCGAATAGTGTGAAGAAAAGGAGAAAAGGGTAGGTTTGTTACCTGGAGAGATCGTAACCTGCAGAGAGATGTGTTGCTCTTGAAGGCAAAACTGCCTTTTCTGAGAGCTTTTTGACTCTCAGGAGAGGAAGAAGGTTCTGGGAAACCTTTGATGCGCCATTTTGGTGGAGCTTCTGAAGCTTTAGAGAGGGTTCTTTGATTTCTGGGCTGTTTTGAAGGTCTTGTTGGGTCATTCTGAGGGTTTGGGAGCAGAAAAAATAACGAAATTGGTTTATCTTGCAGCCAAATCGTGAGGGGCAGTTGGAATTAAATAGAGAAAAACCCGCCAACGATGTTTTCCAAATATTAGCGCCAATTATTCCCGCCATTTTGAATAAGGAGCTTTCAAATTTTCAAGGAGCGAAACTATCTCCCTTTTATTCCCGCAATTACCCCTTCGTATGCTTTCATCTCTCTTTAGGGTTTCGGGTTTCAGACAAGATCAAAGCAAGAATTCGTCTCTGATAGAAACTCTTTCCCTGTCAAACAGAGAAATGTTTGGAATTCCTCTGCTTCCTCCACCAACTCCCTCATGACTTAAAGGTTCCGTCTGAAGAATAGACAATTCCCTGTGGTATCTTGACCCTTTGCAGTCTCAATAAAAGAGAATTCTTTGGGCTCTAATAGGGCTTATTGAGTCGTGTAGTCTCCCAATCTTCTGAACCGGATTTCTTAAGCCATATGCTAGCCATTCATAAAGATTAGCTCCAAACGGACATGCCAATTGCCATAGCTTGAAAGTAAGGGTCATTTTTTTTGCGGAGACTTATAAAGCTTCAAATTTGAGTCACTTTATCCAGCAAGACTAATTCTTAATTTCTTACTATCATGAGATTTGAAGTCTAATGATTTTTATTTTTATTTTTTATGAGATTTGAAATCATACATTTTGCTCATTTTAAGTTTCACGGCTGCTTCTTACGCCAGTGGTGGGGTGTGGCCTCTCTGTTTAGGGCGGTTTGAGGATCTAATCCCCCTAAATGATGAGTCCGCAAGAGCTCCAATCCCGGCACCACTAATGTATCCAAAGCCCCAAAAAAAAAATCTCAACCAAATTATCACCGAAGAGGAGTGCAAGAACTTCAATCCCCACAATAACCACTAATTATACTAACATATTAGAAGCAAAAAAAAAATCTCATCCGGAATTGCAACCTAAGAGATGAAAAACATGATACATTTAGTTATGAAAAGAAAATGCTTTGTTGTCAAATAACAAAACTTACAGAGTGCGGGACTTTATAAGTCTCTACAAAAGAATGTACCTTACGCTATGTTTGGTTGCTGAGAAAATTGATGATAACATGGAAAAGAAAAGAAAATTTTGGATTCTTAATACAATTTTTGGTTGTGTTTTGTCTAATTTTCTTTTCTTTTCCATGTTTTTACTTATTTTCTTGACAACCAAACATAGGGTAAGTGTAATTGAATTTACCTTATTAGATTAATGAGCAATGACGACTGACGAGCCTCGAGGTCCGCTACTTAATTGATTGTTGTGCAGTCCGTCCTTATTGATCCCCCCACCCCCTCTTTTATTACTATCAATTGTGGTTAAGATTTACTCACTCTTAAGGTTAAGCAATCTAACCTCAGTTTTTTAAATGAAAATAAAAATAGCAACCTTAATTTTCTAAAGCTTAATCATAGTTAAAAGGGTGTTAAAAGGAAAACATGGACACCACATTTGACTACATAGTCAAATATATGATGGGCTAATCACTGTCTATTAATTTATGGTAAGGAGATATAGCCTCAAGGGTTTTTTTTTTTTTTTTTTTTTGGGGGGGGGGGGGGGTTAGAGGTAATAACCCTAACACTCAAGTTAAGTGGTGCATATGATCACCCCACCGCTTGCTCCATTGGTAGGGTGTGGCCTCTCCTTGGTGAGAGGTCTCATGACCGGGTGATCTGTAGCAAACACTCCACTCCCCACTACTAACTCGAACAAATACTTACCACACTAACTAAGGTTGTAGCCTAACCGTATATCTAGAGCAAAAATAAAGTGGTTCATGTATGTTCCTATTGCACATCAATATGAAGGGAAAAGATTGGCTCTGGTGGATGCCCCAGTGCCCAGCTCCGGGTATCCACAAATCATGTGGCACCTACCAATAATTTGAGGGGAAAGTCATTTCATTTTCTCCCCATGATTTTGACTTTTCCCCAATTGATATCTCCTCCCTTTTAAACACCACATGCCCCATGACTTGTGGATGGCCCGTGCCCAGCTTGGGCATCCACCAGAGCCAATCTTTCGCCCAATACGAAAGACTAGCGGAAAGTTGCAGTGATTAATTATTATATATTCTGAGAAAATCTACTTAGAAACATGTATTACCAAATTTTTTTATAAAAAAAAACTTCAAAACATGATAATTTAATTAAGACCAATCTGTTTATGGTTTATTCATTTTTGACAACAAAAAATTCTTAATCTTGTGGAATAATAAACTCGAAAAAGGGTTAACATATTTGATTGGTTGAGTCCTGAAGGGCATGGTAGCACATATATACCTCCACAAGGATTAAAATAATATATACACGCCTATTCCAAATTTGAGATGGTTATATTCAATGATTTCAATTATGCCCCTGCTTGATTCAGTTCCTCCACCTGTTCACCTTTACCACCTATTGAAAGCAAGAGTCTAAGAGAAAGGTATGAAGTGTATGGGGAAGCATTCCCTTCCCTCTAGTGAAAATTTGCGGTGGAGCTTAAATGGTGTGACTTCTATTCTTAAGAAAAAAACTATAAATTAATAAAGTCCGGAACAATAGATTAACTTAATAGTTTTAGACATTAAAAGTAAAATTAGGCATGGAAGTATGAAAGTTCCATACTTTAAAAGTTCCACCAAAAGAACGGACCCTAAATTAATAAATATGAAAAGACAAATACATGTTTACATATTAATAATTAAAATTCTAAAAAATAAGTCAATAAACAACAACTTTCACTTTTGCTTAAGTTGGTCAGCTGGCACTATAATCAGGTTTAGAGCCACATGAGGCCCGGGGGCTGAAGCCCTCTGAAATTTTGAAATAAACAAATAAAATCATATAGTATTAATAGGGCGTAGCTTGGGAGAGGGGCAGAGCCATGGGACAGGGCTCTAACCCCCCACCACTCCCTTAAATTTTTGAGAAAAAATACACTCTATACAAGCCGGACACAAATAGAGGCGATAGCCCATAAACTTTGCCCTAAAAAAAATTCGGGGCAAACCCCCCATTCCCCCTGCGCAAGAGAATTCTAGCTCCGCCCCTGGCTATAATGTATGTTTAACCTGGCATTTTTCTATATTTCCATATTTATATTTAATTTTTTATTACAACTTTCCAATATTATTGTTATTTAATCACTATCTTTTTTCATCTTTCATGGCTTGTATGCAAATTATTTAACTAAATACATCACCCTGCACGTGCAGGCCCAAGTCAACTAGTCTTCTATATAAATTGGAGTGGTACCAAGGCTGCAGAGTGGGCTGGCCCGACCCAATCCGTACTTAGGACAGGCTGAGTTGAGGTTCTAATTGGTTGGGTTAAATTTGAGCTCAACTCCAGGCCCAAAGTTAAGTTCGAGCTGGGTTTGGACCGATCCGACTAGGGATGGCAACAGGATGGGTTTGGGCCGGGGCACCCCCATCCCGACCTTGCCCCTAATGGAAAATTTCTACCCCAAACATGGGCCGGGCTGGGGTGGGGCGGGCACTTTCGGTTTTTTAAAACGTTTCTAAACTCGTCCCTGCCCCGCCCCGTCCTGTTAAACATTTGATGGGTCGGGTGGGGCTGGTCGGGTGGGGCGGGGCGGGACGGGACTGGACGGGGTGGGATTGTATTTTATACTACAAGTGTTATAATGATGTACTTTTAATATTAAATTAAGGGTAAAAAAGTGATTTGATATTATAAACGGGGCGAGGCGGCATAAACCCATCCCCGGCCTGAACTCGACTCAGGTTTAAGACCTCATTCCCAAACCCACCCCAACCCCGTTTAAAAACGTTTGATTTCATCGGTGGTGCCTTTGAAGGGAAGATTAGTCACTTTCATTGCATAAATAAATGCCATGTATAACTCTGAAATTTTTAGAGCAGAAATGGATGGAGTTGGAGTTCTTCGATATACTCAAGGAATCAGTATTGGGTTTGGGCTGGGCCTGCACGCTAATTCAAGCTCAACTCAAACTCAGATTTTTGTACATGGGCTGTCTTTGGGCCTTATCTCACAGGCAGTGTTCGAGCCTATGATAAATAAGATGGACTGAACCCAGAGGCCTAACCCACCCGATGTACACTAACAATGCAAGCCCAGCCCAAACTCAATTTTTGACCCTGGGAGCCCGAAACAGAGACCAAATCATGAGTTCAAAACATTGATCCGATCAGTGAAAGAGTAGGCTATAAATTGCCAACCCTAGCACTATTTCTTTTAAGATTGGGTATTAGAGTAAGGAAAATAGAGGAATTTCCCCCAATTCCTTCTCTTGACACCAAATTAGTTTTCTGACAAAAAGTGGTTTTATAAATTGAAAATGATGCATACTCAGATGCATCCACGGATCCCAAAAACTCGTATTGATGGGAAATGACACAACTAAGTATTTATGACCTAGATCGTAACATACCACCATGCTTCCATAGCTATCGTATGTCCACGGTAGCTTTCACTCTAGGGCAGAATAATTCTCAGAATTTTTTCCATAGCCTCCCAAGTAGCCTTTTCCATGACTCGAACCGTGACGTGATGTTAAGTTCTAATACCAATTGAGACGTAGCCAAACGCAACCACTAATTACAAAAGCCCGAATTAGATAAATGATGTATTGCATTAAAAAAATTGCCAATAGATTATGTGATCACAAATATTCTAAGTTTTATATATCTTAAAATTTTGCAATAACTATTTAGTTGCACTTTGGCAATTTTTACTATATTTTCTTCTTAAAGATCTTATTCTTAGCTGGTCTGTAGTTCGTGGTTGGCCCCAATTTGGGCTCCATATTAGGCGGATGCAAATGGCAGCCTATCATGTCACAAAGGAAAGTGTCTACCAATTCATTAGGGGAGTTTCCCTACATTAGACTTCATTCTTGGTCCACCCTCAAATGAGGGCACATCGTTGCCATTCTCCCTAGTCGGAGGGACGGTTGTCTTTCGATAGAGAATGGACCAAATACCCCCCATTCACCTAGGGCTATAAACGGATGCGGATATTATCCGTATCCGAATCTGTATAGTCGGATAACTATCCGGATAGGTATCCGGCAAAGCGGATTCAGATAGTAAAGTACTATCCGTTTATAATCGGATACGGATTCAGATACTATTATATCCGATCCGATAAATATCCATCCGATTATATAATATATTTTAAATTTATAAAATTAATATAACCCTTAAAATAATTTTTTTAATAAAATTTTTTATATTTTTTTAATAAAAAATTTATATTTTTATATTTTTTAAATATTAATTTATATTTTTATTTTATCTTTTTAAAAAAATTAATCGGCTGATTCAGATACTATCCAAATCCAGATATTTTAATCGGAGTCAGATACAAATATCATATTTCACTATCCGCCGGATATTTATTCGGATTAGGATATCCGGATATATAATCGGATACGAATTCGGATATACCGATATCCGCTCCGTTTACTGCCCTACATTCACCTACTATGACTAGTTGGAAATTCAAAATTATTGTATAGTTTTCATTTGCTATTGTAATATGGCAAGTGTTGTCTCCCTCTAATACATCTCATTTCCATTCAAATGATGTACTTAATGATCAATCATCTTTTAAAGTATCTAAATGTTTTAGATATGATTATTAGAAAACAAAAACTGTTTTTGATATCGTGTCTCTCACCCAGTATGGTTCATCACATACATTAAATTACTATACACCCCTAACTCATGTTTGGGAGATTAAATCGTCCTAATGGAGAGGGTCGAAGAGTGACCCTAGCACATAAGGCCTCTCCCCCAAAAGGAGTGGACATTTTAACTAGGAATGTATTCAAGCTGAGCTTGGTCCGGCTTGGCTTGAAATGGGTTTAATCTAGGCTCGAGCTCGGCTCTGTCGAAATGGTGCTCGAAAAATCAGCTCGAATCCAAATAATTTGGCTTGAGCTTGAATTGATTCAAGCTAGCTCGAGCCGAGTTGTGCTTGACTTAATTTATTCTAAAAATATTTTTTAAATAATAATAATATTTTATATTATTTATATATATAAATAGTATATTTTTATTTATTTTTTATAAAATATTCAAGTTGAACTCGAGCCAAATTGAGCCTCAATCGAGCCAAGCCCATACCAAATCAAACAGACCAAATCAATCAGCCTTCGCTCAAGGTTAGATCGGCTCGAGCCAAAATTTCAAGGTTGAGCTCGACTTGATAAGCCAAAGCCAAGCCATGTGTGCACCCCTAATTTTAACTTCTTGGAACACTTCATGCATATGGATGCGAAAGCCGAACCTTCCAAGTAATTACACTTGTGATACAATATCCGTACAATGGTACAAGCTTTTAATTCTTCTAGGAGGAGTGTTAGCCTAATCGCATTTACTCCGATTTTTTTCATAAAAGATTGGTATTAACACGTAGAAAATTTTCATTCTTTATGGTTTTAAAACGTAAAAATTCTTTGACATTTGTAACCACCCAATTACGTCTTTCGAAGATTTGGGACCGGGGCTAACAAAATCCTTTATTCTATTCTAGTAATCAAAAGATGGATTAGTTTTGCAACTTTTGTACTTTCCTCTGTTCACTGGCCCAGGTCACTTCTTACCTGGATGGCGCTTCAAAATTGTTGTAAAAGATTAGAAAGATGGATCGAGGACAATCGCCGAAAATGATGTGATGCGCTTCGGTTAACATCAAGACCTGATGTGATCAAAACTTAGACATTACGATATTTAATTAAAATGGCACGGTTTGTTGGTAATCCTAGAGAGCAATAATTTGCTCCACAGAGCTTACAAGGGCTGCATGTGTGCTGTGTGTGAGTTTGCATGCTGGGTGTGTGTGGGTTTGCATGGGTGATGTGAGTATTTTCTTGTATTTGCCTTCGGTCTTTGCCTTATGGTATGATTGAGTTTACCCAAAAAAAAAAAAAAAAACTATTGTTCCTCACTCTCACAAAGCTCCTTAATTGTCCTTAAATTTGGGTTAAAAAGTTTTAACCTTTATGATTAAATATATTTTTAATTGTTTTTTTTATATATAAAAAAAAAAAAGCAAGGGTAGTTGCTTTGATCTTAGGGGTTAGTGAATATTTATCACAATTAAAAGGGAGTTAAAAAGAGGACACATGGCAAAAAAAGAGATTGAGATGCCTCCGTCCGCTCCACCAACGAGAAGGTGATTATTTTCCAATTCTAAGATAGTTATTACGTAAGAATTAATCTAGAAATACTCCTAAAGTGTACTCTCAAATATATTCTCAAATCCTAACAGTTTATCTTAATTATTAAACGTTGGTTTAGAACTAATGTGACATTAGAAAATACAAAATAAGTCAACTCAAATCCCGACCCTTAATGATCGGTTATAAACAAGTTAGAATTAAGGAGTATACTTAGGAGTACCTGTAGGACCCAACTCATTACGTAATGTACGCATCCACCTAAAAGGGAGAGCAAAAGTGGGAGGGGCCGGATCTTTCAAATTCTTTAAACTGTGATACATGTGATATATTTAATATTTCAGAACAAGCCAAGAGCCAATGAAGCAACCGTGAAGCTTCACATATTTGCTAAATTAGCAGTTGTACGTTATTTCTAAAGAGGACATCCCCTCCATCATCACTTCGAGACGAACGTACAAACTTCGCTGACATATATTCGTCTTGCATTATTCTGTCCTTGTTGGGTTGCTTCTGCGAAGTTTCCGAAGAAATTCCTTCTGTGGTGAGACTCAGCTTTGCTCATTTGTTGTTAAATAAATGAGGCAGATTCGTAAAGGACTACAGTTTATGTACAAGAGGCTGTACTAACTTTTGTCTATATCCCGGTCATGATCGATAGAGTAGTAACTAGTAAGCCAGTGTAGATCTAGTATGGGAGGTAAGGATTATTAAGGATGATGGAGTTTAGTTACATAATTTTCTTTTATTGGATTCTTGATCTTTAGTGTTTGAGAATGTCACAATCGAATCTCATTTTTGAGACCTTAGATTTGGAGTGAAATTTGGTACAAGTACCGATAGGATGCTGAAATAAATGAGGAAGAAAGTTATCACGTCCATTTTTATTATTTAAAAATCGTGTATATGAGAAGTGTCAGCATCCATCAACACAACACAACAGAAGAAATGAAAAGGAAGTGTGACTCTATTTACTATCATGATAATGATATGAGAGGTGGGACTATGGGTGTAAATGAGCCGAGCCGGGTGCTGCTCAAGCTCGATCGGCTTGTGACATATATATGTTGGTTCAAACTTGTCTCAAGCTCAATTCGAGCCCTTGAATGCTAGCTTGAGCTCTGCTCGTCTAATAGATAATCTAGCTCGAGCTGGCTCGCAAAGCTTGCACTATTATTTTAGGCTTATTTACCCTAATTTTAATTTTAAAAAATAAATCAAAATCCTAAAAGTTAAACATATGCTCATCAGCTTCTCCCTAAAAAAAATCTTAAGAATCAAACAACATAATTATTCTCATGAGTCTAATTGAAGAAACATGATATAGAAAATCCATAAATTTTGAAAAGAAGAAGTTATCTTTTAAGTTTATCTCAACAAAAAATTATATTTAAGTTTCTTAACTTTTATGTGAAAACTAATATTAATAGGATATCATAAGTAATACAATAAAATTAATCGAGTTGAATTGAGCCGAGCTGCTCATTGCTTGTGTTCGGCTTGATTAACAAATAAGTTGAATTAGTTAGATCAGCTCAAGCTCGGCTCATTTCGAGACGAATCGAGCAAGTCATGAGCTAGCTCCGCTCATTAACAGTCCTAGTGGGGAGCCGTTTTTATTTTTTTTAATAAACGTGGATATCGTGAGCCTTAAAGACTCAGACTAGTCTCACGTGCTGAATAGAGAATACCCCCACCCCATACAACCGATATTGAGGGGAGCCTAGGAATCGACCTCCAGGTTGACGGTTCGTCCTTCAGCCATTGGGCTACACCTCCAAGGGTTTAATCGGGGAGCCTTCGCTATGACCACTTCTTACCAGGTGGGTCGAGATCAGCATTGCAATACATCCAAACACCTTATATATCCAGTACAATCAATTAAGCACCATTAAAAATGAGAGCCATCAACATTTTGATGGGGTAATATATGTTTACCCTCGGAGAGGGTATGTGGTTTGGTCACGAAGTTACCGGTTTATTATTAATTAAATAAAGACACACCAACAGTTTCTTACTTAACACCAAACTTACAACTTAGTGACTAGACATTATAAAATACATTAAATTCAATGAACACACCTAAAGATTGAAAAACATATATATAAATTTCCTAACTATACACTAAACTTAAAACTTATAAATTAGACATCATTAAAAACTTGAAGAACACCTTTCTAATAAGTATATGCATATTCCATAAAACGAAAAAAAAAATCATATTCATAAACTATGTATTTTATCTAAATCACAACTGCTTACACCAATAAACCAAGAAGAGCTTTGCAAAAATGTGCTCAGTATAGGATAACATCACTAATCATTATGATGTTTCACCGAGGACTTAACATCATGCCATGAACGAGTGAACTCGCCGTGAGGGAGATGATTTTTACATTGTGAATGTAAGGTTTAGAGAAGAAGGGACTAGGAATTGGGTGTGCATAAAAAACGGGAAGACTTGAGATTCTCTCATGTTATAACCGGTCTCATTGGAGAGCATCTGTCCATTTTCCATCCACGTCAATACTAATGGAACACTAACGGCACACTAACGGCAAGGACAAATGTTCTCTCCAGAGTTATAAGCGGCTTCTTTGAGATCGATTATAACTTGAGAAAATCTCTAAGTCAAAAGCAAAATTCTTTAAAAAAAAATAAAAATTAAAAAAAGGATGTTTGATTTTTTATTTTTAATGTATGGAAAGAAAATGTTAGGGTACTTTTCCTAAATAAATTTTGAGTAAGTCCAAGATGAGGTTTGGGGGGCCTTGCTCCACGAGAATCTAACTGATAGTGTTTGGATGTCTCTTTGCTATAATAGATTCTAGGACAAAATGAAGTAGACATTGTAGCAGTGAACTCCTTCGTTCGGTGAAGTGATGCATCGCTGGTATGGGTCCTATTGTAACCCTTGTCGCTTACAGTTGATATAATTCCTATACATGGATTAAACATGGGAGAATCTAAAGAACGTTGGCATTGCTTATACATATATATGTAGTTCATTTGGGCCTGCTGACATCCTTAAAGTTTTAAGAAGTTTAACATCGTCGCAGTTGAACAACGTAACACTCTCAACTTGCTAATGTCTTGGCAACACCACTGCACTGCGCAAATGTGCATGCGGTGGTGCATCTCCTTTTAACAGTCCAAAAATGTATATATTTCTTATGTCCCCGCCAAATTTTTATCCTAAACCTAAGGTAAACAATGTTTGAGGGTAGAGATGAGCATATATTATATGATATTTTCTCTTATTTTCTTCGGGGGAATGCTATGTCCATTTTCTTTCTCATTTGAACAGAAAAGCAAAAAAATGTGACAGTTTTTTGTGAGGTCACAATTGTTTTTTGTCTTCTTATTCAAATAAAGAGGAAAATGGAACTAAAATTACCCTTATCTTTATCATATTGTTAGGGTATTTTTGTATTCGAATGTATATGATGAGAATTATACAATATTTTCTGATCAAAATGGCTAATTATAATAGGGAGGGAACACATGAACTACAATGACAGGGGCAACCTAACCTCTCAATTACTCTAATTATAGAAGCACCGACAATGGTGGAAGCAAATCGTCTATGGCATTTCCTATGGCATGAGTGTTTAAAAGTTAGGATCTCTTGTAAGTGACATGGTCTTGTACCGATTTAACGGTCGTACAAGAGACATAAGAGATCTTGACCTTTAAACACCTCTGCCAGAATGGAATAGATTCCAAGGCCAACAATTCCAAGAAGCTTTACAATCACCAACCGAGATACTGCTGATGGGTATTAACTGAGAAGGACATACAATTCTATATCGTATCTTGGTGAGACGATCCTTCATTTTCTAGGAGCTAATGATCAGTTTCCACGAAGTTTCACGTTCTCTATCCATTTCTCTCTTATTATCTATCTTACTATTATGATAATAAGAGAATGAGCAAATATGATCCAATCTTTTCTAAAAAGGGACCGTTCTTTTCTCGAGACTTATAAAGCTTGACATTTTGCACACTGTCATGGTAATTGTTAGGAAATTTGAGTTCATTTGTGAAGTTTCTAACAAAATTAATTTTTTCCAAATCATGAAATTTCAAGTCATCATTTATTCATTTTTCATGAGATTTGAAATCATTCATTTTGTTGCGGATGAAGCCTTAGGGGAATTGCAATGCATCTGGTTCTCAAAAGAAAATGTATTGTTACATGACAACATACAGAGTGCTGGACTTTATTAGTCATAGCAAAAGAATGGAAGCTTATTATCTTTATTATCTTACTAATTAATTAATGAGATTAACTATGAACAACAGTTCCCATTGAAGAGACAATTGTGTGACTCACAAGTTGGCTAAGCCAGTTGTTTCAAAATTATTAAAGAAGGGTGAGAGGAGGGATTGTGAGGGTATGCTTAGCATTCCTCGTCAAAAGTATAGGATGAGAATTATACGATATTTTTCGATCAAAATGGCTAATTATAATTGAGAGGAGCCATTGAATGACATAACTACAATGACTGGAACTTAGCTTCTCAATTACACTAATTACGCAAGCACCGACAATAAGCCAAGAACCTTGCAGTATAGTCCAACTGGTTTGCACTTTACAATCACCAACCGAGATACGGCCGACGGGTGTATCAACTGAGAAGGACATGCAACTGTATATAGTATCCTTGGTGAATGGTGAGACGATCGATCCTTCATTGTCTAGCAGCTAGTGATCAGTTTCCACGAAGTTTCACGTCGATCCGTTTCTTTCTTATTTTCTCTCTTAGTATTATTACGATAATGTATTCAAGCCTTCTCAAGATTTGAAATATTAGAGAACTTTGGACTTTTGTTCAAGAATAGCCTCAGTTGCAAAGTGTGGGGCACGGGTCTCCGGTTGATTCGACCTGAGATAACTGTTTTTTTTTCTTTTTCTTTTGCCACTAGGACGGATGATTACTTTGTGGAATGCAGCCGGTGATCTTCTTATATCCTCCAAACATAAAATAATGATTAGTGATCAGATATTTGATTACATTTGAATTACAGAAATTTCACAAGATTGCCTCAAATTAATAAATGATTTTGTAACTAATAAATAAATGCATTTTGCTAGACATCTGACAAAAGGTCCACTGGAGATACACAGTTAATAAATTGTAGGAAATGGAAATTTCGTTTTCCCTTTCAGTTTAAATATAAAGAGTAGAACAATTTCAGAGCTCCGGCTCAAAATTATTCTCTTTCTCTATATGCATCTCTTTCTCTATATGCCAGACTGTCCAACGGAGCTCTTGTTCATAGTTAATTTCTTCATGACTAGAGAAATGCTAATGAGACCGCTAAGGGTCGAGACCACACTGAGACCGTGCATCACCTGCACGGGACTCAAACTTTTATTAAATCCGCTTTTATTCTTTTGAGTTGCACGATCTCGATTAAATCCGTTTTTATTCTTTTGAGTTGCACAGTCTCAGTGTGGTCTCAGGCCTTTGCGTTCTCACCATCATTTCTCTAATAACTATACAAGTTGAAAAATGATGAATTCATCAGAGAGTATTTTTACCGATATATCCATAGTTTGTGTACTTAACATAACACAAGATCTATGTGTCGAGTTGCACACACCAAATGGACTCATGTTGTGCCAAGTTTGAGTAAGTATTAGTATTGGGGAGTATCCCTTCTACCAAATCATACTATTAGGCCTACATGGATAGGAGATTATTTGGAATTTAGGGGATGATATCTTAAGTCGATGAGCGACTAGAACCAACATTGTATTGGTTACACACTATGAGCTTGTCCCAATGGTTGTGTATCTTCCTTTGGGGGAAGTGTGACTCGTGTTCGGGTCTTGGTGTAGCTGTTGATGCCCACCATGAGTCCTAACCCTGCTAATCCCCAACTCCCAACCTAGGTAGATAAATGATTAGGACCCAAAAAAAACCATTGTATTGGTCAACATAGGCTGATAAGGTTGATTTTTAATAAATATCATTTCATTTAATGTGGTCAATTTAGATATCTGCTTATCATGTAGAATCAGGACACTACTCATCTTGATAAAATATATAATCTCCTAAGTAGGCTATTGAGATATGTGAACTCTCGCGGTCTTCGAATCGACAATTACTGGAGAGGATCCTAACTCTTCATTTTATATCTCACATATGAAGTGGAAAATCTAGATTTTCCATGTCTGCTCGTATGTTTTGAGGTAAAATAGGGGAAAACAAATGAATTCCATGAAAAATATCATTTTCCAATTATACATTTTTTAAGACAATAGACATTTTCCGTGAAATTCATTTGTTTTCCTCTATTTTACTTCGAAACAAACGGAGCAGTCACCCCTAAAGGGTATTTGTGTACCAAAGAGCCGAAGAGGCACCATCGACCGTCCAGAGTACATTTTTTCTTCTTGCTTAGAAGGAGCTCGCTGCTACTGTAAAAGCATTAATATTCGCAAGACAAAGCCGTGCATTTGGCACAGTACATGCAAAAACTATCACAATCATTTTTTTTCTTCTTTTTTTTTTTTTTTGAGAAACTACCATGCCATTCAATCTAGTGAATTTAACTGTAGCAAGACATTTCTCTTAATTAACAGGAATGAGCCACGTGAATATCTTGGTACTGTGGATGTGTCATAGCCTTTTTCTTCATATTTTTCTCCACACGTACGCAAGTCTTTTTGGATTGTTAGAATCAATTTATTTATAGTTGGACGAAGAAGAAGTATACGAGGATATTGATCGATTAGACGGGACAACCACCATGTAATTGTATTGAGCTGAGAAATATGATATTAACTCATCTGTATTGATAACCAACCCCACCTATTGAGACACTGCCTTAGAATGGGACCAACAACTTTGAATGGAGCTCATCACGGCGGTTGGGAATCATTTGTTTTCTTAAATAAAAAAGTCACACTTGCTGGGTGCATGGATAAGATCGAAGCCCCATTTTGTTCATTTTAATTATCTTAGTGGCAGCTTTCAGGTCCTGGCCTGATTACTTATTTAAACATTCAAGCCAAATAAATAAATGAGTATACATCTTATATGTTATGTCATTTCAATAATGATAAGTTAATGAGTTTAAATATGAGGCATATCTTTGTTTCAAGAGCTCCATTTTATATGTGTAGTGGTATTTTGTAATTATTGAGAAATATAGTAACAGTTTTATTAAAGAAAATTATCTCCATAATTACAAAATCGTCACCAATTTTACAAATAGAGAAATGTTACCCTATGCTCAATCAACCTCTACTCTCAGCCTCTACCAATCATTTGTCCACTTTACAATGATTAAGGGGTTTGAAATCCTGTTCTTGGTGATCTCAGTTCAGTCCAAAGGACAAAGGCAATTAAGGAGGAACAATTGAGGTCTTAAGGATTGATCTTATATGTTATTCAATTGGTTTTTTTAAGGAAAACTTCTGAGTTTGTCATTTCTTTTCTGTAATTCTATGATTATATTTTATTAATAAAATTTTCCATCTTTCATCCAAAAAAACATATTTTCTCATGCAAAATAAACAAGTGATCGGTTAAGACCGAGAGTAAGAGTTGATTGAGAATAGAGCTAGCACCGCTCAAATAGAAATAAAAAAAGTTCCACCCAAATGTCTTGAAGCAGAGCTCAGGTCAAATATTTAAAACTTAATATTTTTTGGTCACTTAATTAAAGCTTAATTTAATGTAACAAGAATAGTGAAATAGTTTGGGTTTAAATATAAACAGGACATTTTTGGAGCTCTCAAAATATATCTGATTTTCAAGAGCATTTTGGTTGGTACGTAAATTTGATAAAAATTTATAAATAAAATTTTTTTTGGTTACTTGTTTTTGGCAAAACAATCCAAAATGTCCTTACATTACTTGTATTTACCAAAACGAACCTGAAACAAGGGTGTTTTGGGAGCTCCGGAAATCGCATTCAACCAGAGGTCCGGTTCATATTTAAACTCATTGTTCATAAATACAAGAGTCATGCTCGTAGAAAGACATAGTTGATCGAAGAGGAAAAGAATTTAAAACAAAAGGAAAGTGAGCGCTCTCTCTCTCTCTCTCTCTCTCTCTCTCTATGGCTCGCGTTGAGGTGAACCAGAGAGTCGTGACAGCATGGTTGGTGTGTTGGGGTCTTGTGATGGTGATTCAGGTGGGTAGAGCAGAGAGGCCCTTCAGAGCTACTGATCAAGAAACTTCTGTTGAGAAAGAGATGAATGAAGAAGGATTTTTAGTCAGCGTTGTTAATTTTCTGTGGCAAAGTGGAAAGTCCTCTTATCACCATGTTTGGCCAGTGAGTCTCTCTCTCTCCCTCTGGCTCTCTCTCTCTCTCTCTCTCTCTTCTGTTAATGAGGCTTACAGTGATTCTGGTTCTAACTTTTAAGATAACCATATCAAAGAAGCCTAATTTCTAACTATCCTTTGCATGCATGCTTCCCATTTTGTACCATTTATGGATATATATGGGCCATAGATATTCGTTTTCTTACACTTGATGGCTTTTCATGTGTTGAATTCTGTTTCTAAGACACCCATTCAAAGAAATCTTCTAATCTTCTCTCTGATGGTTCATGTCTGCCCATTTCTTTACCATGGCTGCCTAACTAAAATGGAAAAACTGTGAGATTGGCAAATGAATTTTATATAATATACACTTCTTTTTCTTAATATAGTACCTAATCTTTTGGTAAATTGCTTGTTGTTTTGGCTCTTTGGTTGAACAGGAGATGGAGTTTGGTTGGAGGCTGGTGGTTGGATCGATTGTAGGATTTTTTGGTGCAGCATTAGGGAGCGTTGGAGGAGTTGGGGGTGGTGGAATTTTCGTTCCAATGCTCACCTTGATCATCGGCTTCGACCCCAAGTCCTCTACGGCCATTTCTAAATGTCTGTAACCACTACTTCATTTAATTAATTAAGTGTTTTCCACAATTTGCTATACAGAGTATTTAAATGGTAGATTGGATTCATGCTCTCATTTGACTTGCATTCAATAATGTACCTTGTTTTGGTTGTATATGGTTTCTTATACTTCAACTATAAGCAAGCATTCCTCTTACCCCCTTAACAATACAAGGTCTACCTCCCCTATTATATTCCATATGGATTAATAAGTGTTAAGTACCTTTTCGTCACCCTAAACCAAAAAAATATCATGGTTTAGGGCATGGTTTGAGAATATTTTTACTAAAGTGGGTATGTATTCCAATATTACTCTTTTTAGTGTTTGGCTTTTAATATAAAATGCAAGGCATGCCCTATTTGATAAATATGTCAAGGCATGCCCGATATGATCCCTCCATCCTAAATTTGATGTTTGTTATTTTTATTTATTCATTTAGTTTACAAATTGGATATTAGTATATTGGTTTTTTGATTATCATACAATTTTTTCATCGTTAATTACCTATTTGCAGGCATGATCATGGGTGCAGCGGGATCAACGGTGTACTACAATCTGAGGCTGCGACACCCAACATTAGACCTGCCCATAATAGATTATGACCTTGCCATGCTGTTTCAGCCCATGCTCATGTTAGGCATCAGCATTGGAGTCGCCTTCAACGTCATTTTTGCCGACTGGATGGTCACAGTTCTGCTTATTATCCTCTTTCTAGGTGACAGCATAAATTACACTACAATTTCTTTCACTCTCTGACTAAGGAGAGCTCCTCTTAACTTCTTTGGTACCAACACTCATTTTCTTTCATAATACTCGGCATAACTTGAACCATCTCTGATGAGAAACCAGGAATCTTCTGGTGTTCTTAAACATTATTGGTTATCAAGTCTCCAACAGTTAGATCTATGATTATGATCTAACCCATAGCTGATCAGCATGATCATGCACTATGTTGCAGCCTCGAGTCCGTTCGCACTAATACTAGCTTACTACCAAGAAAAAATAAACCATTACCATTCATAATCTAGTGTAAATTAATGTTGGTAGGTACATCAACTAAGGCGTTATTCAAAGGCATAGAGACATGGAAGAAAGAGTCCATAATGAAGGTAAGGTTACCAATTACTATTTCTTCAGCTTTTGTCTCAAAACTTATCAATGGAGGTTTTGGGCTCTATTTGATTTTCAGGAAGCAGCCATGCTGTTGGAGTCCGAGTCTAAACCAACTGGTGAGTCCCCCCTAGCAAAAATTTCTCAAAAATGCTGAAAATAACAACAGAGGAATCTTTTCCCTTTTGAGTTGAGAGTTGGGAGAAACAAAATGACAAGATAATTCACAGATGGTCCAAGAATTTTGAATATACTCATAACATTACAAAGTGGGGAGAAGGACAAGGCCAGAGTACATGCTTTCAAATTTAAAGGATTCTAGTCAAAATTTAAGGAGTCACCATATTTGTGACTCCACTAAAATTGTTAGAAGTATGTTTTTTCCTTCTGAAAAGGACAGTGAAAGCCAAAGGCAAGGATAGACATGTTACCCACCATGCTCAGCCACTGCAGAGTGTCCTACCATTTCGCTTGACAACTTGTGATGCCCGTGAACAAATAACCACAAACAAAGACATCTCTCTCTCTCTCTCTCTCTAACCACGACCTGCCTATGTTTTGTTGCTGATAAAATAAGTGAAAAGAGAGAAGAAAATAAAATTGGATAACATACAACTAAAAATTGCATTAGAATCCAAAATTTTCTTTTCTTTTCCATGTTTTCACTTATTTTCTTGACAACCAAAAGGCAGGAGGATGGAAAGAAAGCATCCTCCCTGCCTCTGCTGTACGCTTGGAGCTCATATTGGGGAGTTGAGACTCACCAACAGATTGAATTCCAGGCTCCCAGTAAAGATTATCTGCTCCCAAACTGAAGCCAGAAGAAGCTTAAGAGAACTTCACAAGAACGCAAACTTAAACTGATCATCAATCTCTTAAGTAATCTATCTTTTGATTTGGATTTCAGATGATCCTGAACAGGAGTATAAACCTCTACCTAGTGGTCCAGCTGCTATGCAAGATGAGAAGGTAAGTCCTGAGCATGCCCAGTTATCTGTAATTTTGTGCGGTTACCTTCTTCCAGCAATTCTCAATTACACTTCATTGTTCTTGTTGATGCCATCATCTGAATCCAGGTTCCCCTTTTAGACAATGTTTACTGGAAAGAGTTCATACTGCTTGTGTTTGTGTGGCTGGCCTTCCTTGCTGTACAGATATTTAAGGTAAGCTGCTCTATTTGGTGATATCAGAGAAGCTAGTAAGTCCACTTGTCCACTGATCAACACCCCCTGTTCAGTTTTAACGGCACTATGGAGCTGCCTAGTTAGTATCAGTAAACATAATTTTAACTCCTTTTTTAATGGCTATGCAGACCTACGCTCCAACCTGCTCTGCCGAATACTGGGTTCTGAACTTATTGCAGGTGAAGTAAATAATCATATTTCATTCAGGAAACTCTCTCTCTCTCTCTCACACACACACACACAGAGATTGTAGTTATTAGATCATTGCACTTCATTACAAAAGCAGATAAACAATCTGAATATTATAGCATAATTCTATGAATGCTCTATTTAGGGTGCTCTTCCCTCTTTGGATGATCTTCATTCCCATCTTGAGGCTTCAGCAACAAATAATTAGGGGTGGCAATTGGCCGAGTTCAGGGTTCAAAGCCTTTGTAAATGTATTGGGCTTCAGGCTGGGCCCATTAAAAAATCAATCCCAAACCCGGCCCATTGCCACCCCTACAAATAATCCACCAGCAATGATAGTATTTTACTTCTGAATCATCTTGGGACAGTTTGGTCCTTTTGAATTGGACAAGTTGAGACACTTTCACCTGATATCACTGAACCTTTAGGATTTCAGATTCTTGCTCAGTCTTCCAGGAATCAGTCAGTATTAATATAAAACTTTTACATTGTGAAGGTACCGATCGCCGTCTCTGTGTCACTCTATGAAGCTGTCTGCTTATACAAAGGGAACAGAGTAATTGCTTCCAAGGGAAAGATGATCACAAATTGGAAAGTGCATCAGCTCTTTCTTTACTGTTGCTGTGGCATAATTGCCGGTATAGTCGGGGGATTGCTTGGGCTTGGAGGAGGCTTCATCTTGGGACCCCTTTTTCTTGAATTGGGAATTCCTCCTCAAGTATGTCTTAACTGTTAATCATGCACCCACTATAGTTAAGCTGTTCCAGGAAATAAAATGGTCACAATGATACTCAAGCATGGGACATCTCAGATTTTAAGAAAGGAAAGATCAAAAGTGTTATTTTCAATACTCAAACATGATCTTGTGAGTTTCTAATCAACGGAAATTCTCAGGAGATATTCAACTATATTTTTATTGGCTTTGCATCAGGAAAAAAAAAACTAAATATTGATAAATGGAGAATATATTAAAATAATTCCAAAACCTAAATATTTTATTCCTTGAAGAATAAATTAAAAATCTTGTAACTCTAGCTACATTTGATTATTTGCACATATTATTTCAGGGAAAAGGGAATTTTCTTGGGAGATTATTTATTTCTTTGAAGAACTTTCTTTTTTCATATTTTGAAATCTTGTAATATATTAGGAGATCTTCAAAACAATCAGTTAATTGTGAACGTCTATCTCCAAATGTCAAAGAATCCATTCTCATGTTTAGTAGTTCATAGAAGTGGAGTTATTTTATATAGTTGTTCCCTTTTGCAGGTAGCAAGTGCAACATCAACCTTTGCAATGACTTTCTCATCCTCAATGTCAGTTATACAATATTACCTCCTAAAACGTTTTCCAGTTCCATATGGTGGGTAGCAACAGCATTGAATTCCTTTATGTTATTAACAGTGTAAAGATAAAAATTAATGCCCCTTAAGCAAGTTGAGTTCTAAAGTTGACTTGAAAATTCTGCTTTTTGCCTGAATCAAGTCTTACCAGCTAGAGATTTAGGTTTAAGGAACTGGAATAATTTTTTGAACAAAGGAAGAACCCAGACATAACATTATAACTAATTCAGATTACTACCTCGAGATAATATTAATAGGAAAAATTCACCTTTTGCTGCAGCTGCTTATTTTGTTTTGATTGCTACAATTGCTGCCTTCGCCGGTCAGCATGTTGTGAGGAAGTTAATAATGCTACTCGGACGGGCATCTCTAATCATCTTCATCCTGGCTTTGACCATCTTTGTGAGCGCAATCAGTTTAGGTAAATAGTTCTCTAGCGTTTCTTGTTTAAAAATTCAACATCTAAGCATATGAGAAAGGTAATCAATATTCTACTGTACACTGCAGGTGGGGTGGGCATAGCAAACATGGTTGAGAAGCTGGAGCACAAAGAGTATATGGGATTTGAAAATCTGTGTTACCAGTCTTAAGATGCACCTTCAACTATTGTGGCAGTTCAGAGTGATAGCTAAATCCGCTTTACATTTCGCTTCACCTAGTCAGTTATTTTATCTTTTCATTTTCAAGCAGAAGGCTTAGCTTATGTATATTAATTGTTGTTTCAGCCTTGTAACAATCGCAGCTGGCATTCCGTCAGCAAGCTCTTTTGAGTCTTAATGCCCTTCATCAGTTAGTTATTTTTCTGTATGGAACTTGCCGATGACACATGATCTAAGAATCATGAAGGCAAATCATTGTGTTGAATAATTAGTGTAAGGAATCGAGGTCTTCCCTTTTGTTTTATGTGAATCTTCTTGTTTATGAAATGCTAGACGGGCACATGCACAGAATATAAATTTCAACACAAAAATATATAACATGATATTGATTTAATAAAATGATTTAGCTTTTGGAATATATTCATCAATGAATTTCTTGATGATTTTATTGTTCAGCAGTGAAATTTGAATTTCCCATATGAACCCATCCAATCTCAAATCCTGCAATGCTTATTCCACCTTCAATGGTTTGACCCAACTAGCTCAGCAAGCTTCTTCAGAAAGAAAACCTACTAATAAAAAGATGATGAGTCGAATCATAAAACCTACTAATATAAAGATGATGCGTTGAATCATAAAAATTGGATGATCTTTGGATTGAAAATTGGTGGGTAGGAGTCATTGAAGATGATGAATCTCAGGGTCGCTATATAGTTCCTCGAAGCAGTATCTGTAATGTGCAATTGCACACCATGGTGCACCATGATCAGGGCATGGGGAAAAGGCCAACATCAGATTATACTCAATCTCAAACCTAGGCTCCAGTAACAAGCCATCAGAATCTAAATTTTTATCGCTAAGAAACTCGTTGTTTACATAATTATTTACATATCCTCCTACCTAAGCTTAACAGTTTAAAAGAATCTTACACTAAAAAGTGTCATCCAACAGTTTCCAGGACTAGCTCATTGATCTATGATCTTCCCCTGAAACTTGTGTTCAAGCCTGAGGAGTTCCCAGCAAAGCAGGTACTTTTCACTAGTTTAACCAGCTTGCTTACTCTTAACAATTTTATCAACCCCCACCTACTAAACTAGATATTAGCAGTATCTACCCAAACCAAGTTTTTGTGCTGAACTTACCAACCGTGAATGTGGCGATCTCCATATATTTACAGCCATCCCTGACTCCTTGAATTAGTCTCTTGTCGTGCTCTTTCAGGTTCACCAGTATTTCAATTGAAGTCCTATTGTAAAACTTGCTGCAGAATAGCATGGAGTAACATTATTTTATCGCGAAAGAACAATATCGTCGGTCACTACAGAATGAGGTGTAATCCTCGAAGCATGGCAAATGTAAGAGGATTTTTTTTGTTTCTCTCTCTAAAATGGGTGAAATTATGAAACAGTGAAAGAAAGTGAAAACAGAGGACAATAACAAAAGATTGAAATAAGAAAATATAAAAGAGAAAAATTTCAGTGGTCAAACATTTTTCATTCATTGAATCATTGCATAAACTATCAAGATTGAAATTGGGATACAATATGTATATTCAATGTATTAACTACAGCAAACAAAGCACAACACTTTAGAAAATGGAATACTTGCAAAAGAATGGGACAGGAAGAACTCATCCTCCTCGTGTTTGCTTTGCTGCACATGTAATGCAAGAGACCCGATTCACCATTGATGGCTCATGGCTCCCACCAAGAAATATACCAAATGGGCAAAGCGAGCATCTGTTGGAGCCGAATGGGCTCAAGCTGTTGCTGTTGCAGGCCCACCCTATGTTGATTTGAGATTCACCCCTTTTGTTGAATGTGAGGAACACCCTTTTTATTAGGCACAAACTTTGCGCTGTTGCGAGTCTGAATCTTGTCCAATTGCGATTGAACTCTCGACTCACAATGGACACATGTTGCCTTGTGAGTGTGATGGAATTCGGAAAGTTCACTGGCGATTGGATATGAACCCAACACGGTTGTTGCTGATAAGTGCCCTACTTATGGGGGCATTGAGAAAAATCTTGAAAGATATGCAATATTTTTTAAGGATTGCGATTGTATGCGGGCTATGGAGCGCGCCGCCGTTCGATCCAGAATCTTATGACCCCAAGGTACCCAGTGGGATCCACCATTTTAAAGGAATGTTAGGTGCCTTTGGAATTTAGATCAGACAGCAGTGCGCTAGATAGCAGGTGCAATCAGAAGATTTCCCCTCTTTTTATATGTTTACGGAAAATGTTATTTTTGTTTATATTTCTTTTAGGACAATTGACATTTTCCACAAAATTCATTTGTTTTCCATTATTTGATCTTAAGCTCCACATGAGAAAAAGATATTCGGATCTCTCTTTTCAATGAAACTATGATGACATTTTTGTAATTATCTAGAAAACCTCTATGAAAATGCCAATCTACTACAACTATAAAACCTATCATATATACACTGAAATTAAGAGCTTCGCATACTTTTTCTCAACCCCCAGAACAAAAAAATACAGTATCATTCACTAAATCGTGAATTCGGAGAGGAGTAGGAATTGGCTGACCCGTGAACATCTAGAATATTTTCCCTCTTTAAAGTCAGGACTTTACCTTGTAATTTAGCCTTTCTTTCATGTGGCATGTAATGTGTCACATGTTTAAACTAAGATTGTCATCCATTATTTTTATTTTTTTTTATAATTCTAAAATTGCCAACTGATACACATTATGATAAGGTAACATATATATATAATCAAGGTCTTGATGGTTTAATGCAAAATGTTATCCCAATATGACATAAGGAGTACCCCTTTATAATAAAGTCATCGAGTCTTTACACTATTGAGAATTGGTCATACATATATCAGTCCTTGCTTGACAGTAAGATTCCTCAAATGTGAGCAGAGCTCCTTTCATCCACCTTAGCAAAGCGAATGCCCGCGCACTGTGCAAATCGACTAGAGTGGTGTTATATGATCAATGGAGAAGGATCCAAAATTTAAAAACTTGACATCCCTTGATGACGGATCAGCTTGGATCGATGGAACTCAAGCCTCCACCAAGGTGGATCATTTTACTAGCAGTTATTGTTATTCAAAAAAAAGCTGACGAAGCTTTATTCTCACTCTGGAAAGACGCAAGATTCAATGGGTCAATGGGAAAAAAACCAACTCAATTCAACATTGAACCTAGCAGTTGCGCACTTGATTTCAGTGTGGGCAATATCGCAGAAACTCGTCCACTTGCAATAATGTGGTTAATCTTTCGCAAAAGTTTGACAGTTTGCACTCCTGAATACGTCTTCAGTGACGGAAAAGTTAAAAAGTTAAAACCATGCTGACATTACATGCAGATACAACAGACTGATAGCCCATCCAGTTCAAGCCCTTGAAGGACAATGCCTCATTTTTTGCCTTTCTAATGCTGGTCTCGCATAAGGATTACAAAAAGAAGTCTCAAAGGGTTATGGTTTCTTTGCGTTGGAGAAACCAAAGCACCAAATTAGAGAGTAAAATAGGTCCCGCTAAGCAAGAACAATGCATTGCGAAGAGCATGAGACCGTGGGCAGAAAGACTAGTGGAGATTCGCACCTGACATGCAGTCAGGAAATCAAAGGCTTCTTATGCCAGGAAGATTCATACCACCCTTCTGTGTCCTCCAAAAGCCCAAATCTGCCAAAGAAAAAAAAAAGAATTCCATTTGCTTGCAATCAAATACCACAAAAGAAAACTTCTGTTGCAGATTATTATTTCATCTTTTAAACTAAAGTTACACCCATGTACACCATACATATCACTATGAGTCTATGAGGATGGCAGTCGGATGGTCATGCTCAATTTTCCATTGTCAAATAATATTTAGATATGAAAGTGAATACAAATGATGATACTGATTATGCTTATAAAAATTAGGACTCTACAAATACATGGTAGCATATGTATAGGTAAATATAATAAAACTATATTAGATGAGTAGTAATATGCATGGGATGCATATTTAGATACTGCAACACCACAGTTACAGTGGGCACTCTCATAATTGTTAATCCCATAGTTAATTATCCCTAATAGCTAACTGAAAACTGAAGGAACCACCATTACTCCATTGTAGGCAATTTAAAATCTTTAATCTATTAAAATTAATACACTATTAAAGATACAATAGGGATATAAGTTATAAGGATCTTAGTAATGACATATTTTTCTTTAACAGAATGCCTTCATGGACTATATAATGTACATGCCTCCACACTTAATATGAGATTTATCTCCCCTTCACATGTAATGCTTAATATGAGTTCCCTGTTCTTTGTTCACATACTTTCTACAAAAATAAAAATTCCCTTCACCTTACACCTTAGATGTACATCATACTTGTTATAATCTATAGAATAATAGTCTCTACCACCTATTTCACACTTTTATCTTTACATATCCAGTTTATACAATGTTCATATCGTGCATATAATTTAAAACTTTCTTTTTTTCTTACGAATACAATTATATAATCTAGCTTAATATGGAACTGTGTCTAATGTTACCAGCTTGAATCACATACGAAATAGTTTCTCACAAGCAACTCTCAGATTTTATATAATTCTCCAAATTGAATGGGAATTGGAATACTGATTCTTAGACATTCTCCAAATTTGATAGGTCCTAAACTCCGAATAATTAACATAAACATGCCCACCTTGAGTATCAATTACCAGAGCGTCCACTGTTTATAGATTAATATGCATGCATATGAAATAGAAAAGTAGATAGGCGAAAATTTGTGAAGGTAGATCTTACTATGTGAATAATGGAATTTAGGTCTATCAAGAATTAAGGTCTCTCAATATGAGTACATGTGTACTACTATGGATGTCAAATTATCAACCTGCATCCGTAAGTATTGCACTTTCAGGTTTCAACATGTGAGGGTAAAACGGGTAACTTCATGTGACGATGTGAGTCATTGGATAAGTGTTAATTATAATATGTCCACATGGATTCTGGATTCCCAGGGGAAATCCAGGTGATACTGATTCTCCATTTTATTACAACCATTTATCCAGGGTGACAAACAGCATTGAAATGGATAAAATCATAGTTCAATTCTATAAAAAAATTGTATGTGTACCAAGCATATTATAAAGCATTTAGTTAATGACATGGCCAGGCTAATAGACAATCTAACCTTCAAGCTTCTATCCCAACTTCCTGTACATAAGGCACTTCCATCGGCTGACAAACCCAAACAGGTGATCCGACCCTGATGCGAGTTTTGCAGAGATCCCAAGTTCAAGACTACCTGAGATGAGGAAAGCAAGTTATTAGAGCCAGTTCAACTTCTAGCCTACAACCTGAAATCTAGCATAAAACCAAATTAACTACTGATAGATATGGGAGAGAAAATTAGAACTATTGCAAATCCGGGGTGCAGGGGCAAGATCAAGTTAAAAGTTTGTCATGACAGACACTCTTGTATGAAACACTTCCCATAGACACATCAAAACAGCTTTTCGGTGGGGAAAATAAACCGAAATCCAGCTAGTTTCCTTTTCTTGTATTTGAAGTTGTTTATAGATTTATTTATTTTTATAGACAAAACTGTGTTGCTCCAGGACACATGTAAGCCTATGCAATTTGGAAATGTGTTTCAGCTGACAAGCCAAATGTCCATACTGTTAAAATGACAATATCAGACGACAATACATTACATACATATCAGTTCACAGAAAATGAAATTTAAAAAAAAAAAAAACCAAGTTAGAATTTCTTAAGATATAGAGGACATTAAATTATATGATCATATATAAACACAGTAAGATGAGCATGATTTTTAAGGTTTTGTCTTAATAATCATAGTGGCTAGTGTCAAACATGCATGGCCAAACAAGACAAAAGTGTCCTTGTTTCATGGTGTAAGGGTATTACGTAAAGGAAGATGTGTGAGGGTTGAGACTTGAAATTTAATAACTAAATAGTACACATACCTTTGCCAATAAGGTATCCCATACATAGCAATCACCATTTGAGTATCCAACGAAGAGAAGCCTCCCAGATACAGAGAATGCAATGGAGGTTACCAGTGGGACATCATTATCACCATGCTGCTGATAGTAGACTTGGAGCTGATGCCCAGTCCGAATGTCAAACAACCTGCATGTTCCATCATCGGAGCCAGTTGCAAATCTATGCCCATCTGGGAAGAACTTTACAGTGTTTACATCTCCCCCATGGCCATGAAATGTCCGCATTGCTCGACTTGCAATACGGGTGTCCCATAGTCGTGCAGTTGCATCACATGAACCAGAGACAAACATTCTTGAGTTCAGTCCATCAATTGAGACACTGAAAGAAAACAAAGCAATAAGTTAGTGTACTTCAATTTCAAAATATGACTTATCGAGAGCAATCACAAACATCTAGATACCAGTTTCATAATTCTGGTCAAACCCAGTATCTACAAACCTTCCTTTAGCATGGTAGTACAGACAATGTAAAACTAAACACCACATTTTATGTTGAAACATCTGTGCTACACATATTTCAAACACTTTATAGGCTGCATTAACAAACATTTGCAGAAAAGAAACTATGGTATTGCACATATAAATTCATATACTCGATAAAAACTTAAATATCCCGAGGCACCTCCGTTGCACATGTTCAGGTACTGGTCGTAAGCCAACGCAGCAGGTTCAGGTACTGGTATCACAATCCAACACACTACTAAGGTTCATATTCGCTGGACTCCGGAAGGGGGGTAGGGAGGGAAGGAGTGCTAATGGATAGTATGTACAAACTTAAAATTTTCATATAACATAGAAAGAAAAACTAAAGTTTTTATATCATAAGGACATATAGATTATAGAGGTTTATACTTTATAGAGCAGGACATATTAAGGATTCTGATTGTAGATCTTTTTTTTTACAGTATTCTAAGTGTAGATCTTCAAGAAGAGGATATACCATTGTCATGTTATATTTTCCAGGTTAAAATTTACAAAAGGGGAGTAGAATTAAGTTTAATAACCATTGTTATGCAAATTCTAAAGAAGAAAAACAAGGAAAACTAGAAGTATCACACATTTCACAGCAAGAGTCATATCTAACATTGGTATTTCAACCTAGATGAAGAGTATAAAAGCCTCCAAGATTAAACGAAAATTATAGAGCTCTAGTGTTAGTTAGGTAAAGAATTCTATTAAATTATAAAGTTGAACCACAGGCAAATGCTGGTATTGAAAATTTCCCGCTTATAGCTCGGCGTAGAAAAAAAGCAGCATCAAATATTCTGAGCGCTTTTTTAGACTATGTTGTTTTTATAAAATTGAGAAGGAACTGCTAGATTCAGGTGCCACTCAACTACGTATACACGTCATATAATGTCAAGAAGCTATGTGAAGTTAAAAATAAAATTATAATTTCTATAAATTAAGGGTTTCATGCAAAGAGGGAGAATAAATTTATCTGGATCCCTGAATAATACCTCAATACATCAGCAGTGTGGCCAGATGGAAATTCACCACCAAAGACAGAAATTCTCTGGCCTGTAGTGACATCCCACAAAACACATGTCTGATCGCCAGAACTGGTTATTAAGCGAGTATCCTCATCTGGAACATACTGGCATGAGGATACATAACCCTTATGCCCACTGAGCACTCTTGATACCGGTAAGTTAACATCCCTGTCAATTGGAGAATTTAAGTTGAAGATAGAGCATACACTATCTAGGCCACCACAGGCAACAGACTGACCACTGGGAGAGAAGGCACATGTCATGACCCATGCACAAGGTAGCTTTATAGCATGAGTTTTCTGGCTTGTTAGAGCATTCCACACTATCAACCTCCCATCTTGAGATGCACTGACAATTCGATTCTTTTCAGGAGTCCAGTCCAATGAATACACCTGGCAGAATTTTTAAAAAGCGCATCAATATTTTATATAACCTCGCAATAGAAGCCATGTGTTACTATGTTAGTAACATAGTCAGCAAATACACATTTCCCAGTATAACATTATATAGCAAGGTCAAAAATAAGATGAAAGTAAGAAAACCACCAGTTTAGTAAACTTTCAAGATATTTTTCATAAATGGTAAACATCTTGCATTGTGGAGGTAACAATTAAACACACAACACAGCACAGATGACCAGGAAGTCAATTGAAATAATAATTAATGATTAGATAAAATAACAGAGCAGCCTTAATAACAGGAATGCATCAAAACATATTAGTTTGGGCACATAGTAGCCATCCTATCCTAAACTTGCTTTATTTTTTTCTCATTAGGCAATGGATAGTAGTCATACTATGATCTTTAATCAGCTTTAGAAATTCATATTTATTCAAATTTAATCTATGTTCTCATTACTGGTAACCTAGTTGACTATGTATAATGCGTACAGTAATATGTCAAAAGTCAAAACATTTCCCTATTTACTGGAAATTTATAGCCACCATTTGTGAGCTTAATTGGAATCCAAGTCAGATTTTCACGAACTCACAAACAGTGTCTTGATTCCTTCCGAAACCACTACAAATACTTCTAATGAAATTTAGCTGGATTTTGTCCCATGAATATGGATCGAGAAAATAGGTAGAGAGAGAGAGATAGAGAAAGAATTAAATAAAAGGTTGAGTGGCCAGGCTAAGATAACATCGATTGAAGTGGGGCAGATCAGTGAACACGGTTCCCCACTACCCTAATACAAGGGACGGCAATGAAAGGACCCATCTCATCAACTTTCATTTCAGGGGTAAAAAGTGTTTTAACTTTTAACAAGAATGTATGGCCACTACTCTAAAAGGAGTCTCAATGTGTGAAGTGAATCCTCTAGGAACCATCCAAATTTGATGGGTTATTTGCTTTGGCATGCCTACAAGCAATGCTACTTCCGTGTCTTGGTGAGACATGGCACAGGGTAAGGATTCTCACCCGGCCTAATTTTACAATTGAATCCTTGTTAATCTGTGCCTAGACACATTTCTTCTACTATTTATAACAAACCCAAGCAGATGAGAACACATTTACAAGGAAATCCAGAATAGTATCCAAGTTATGTTGCACAGACACGGGCACATGTGGCGATATCTTATACAACCCCAATATTTATATATCAATTTAAAATGGCATGTTCGTTTACTGTAACCTTGATGCAAGTTATCTGGAGGGATACAAACAACCAAAAGATTATTAAAACAATCCACTACCATGACCCATTTCTTCATATGAGAGTGCTCAAATCAATGGAAGTCCAAGGTGCTCTAAAAGGAGCTTTCCAACCAAATATCTTGCAGCTTTGACACACTCTTCCCACTCCATTTCCTCATGCTCCAGCCTCTGTAAGAGTCCTAATAGCCTAATTGTAGCATATTAAAATGAGGTGACCACCACTGAACTAGGACAGCCTAGAGCATGGGCTGAGCCAGGTGGGGGCACATGCCCCCACTGAAATTTTGTAAAAAACAATTTTTTCTTTGAATATAGCCATGGGAAATTGGGAATGGAGATATTGGGAATGGAGATCGACAGCCAATTGCAATTTAACTTTGGGATAGTTCAATTGCACCCATAGGCCAATATGTGTCCCTTTTAATCCCTATTAATTGTGTTTAAGATTTGCAAACCCATGGGGTTCAATAATGTGATTTTAATTTTTTTTTTAAATATTAACCTTAAGGTTTAAATTTTTTAACGAGTTAAATAATTTTTTTTCTAAAAACCAAGGTTATATTGTTGAACCCAAGGGTTAGTGAATCTTAACCATAGTTAATACAAGTTAAAAGGGACACATGTTGGTCTGGGGCCTCATTTGTGAACTCTCTTTGAGTTCAATTGCAATTGGATGTGATTCAATCTCATGGGAATGGAGACCGGTGCAAGGTGCTCCCTAGGCTTTGAGTTTAAATCTGTCTATTGCGATTGAACTTGAAATTGCACTCACAATGAGGCGAGAATTGAAGTGGAAGAGTTAATATTTTTTTCTAAATACCAAGGTTAGATTGTTGAACCCTAAGGGCTAGTGAATCTTATCTACAATTAATCGGAGTTAAAATTGACACGTGTTGACTTGTGAGTGTGATTGAGCTCTCCCATGTTTAATCGCAATTGACTCTGATCCCAACTCCTAAACATTTTTAAAAAGTATCTTTTATACTAAGTTGATTAATTATTCAATTGGGCATAATCATGGACAATGAGCAATTGCCCTTTAAAAATATTATATTATATTATTTAATATGACAGACATGAGTTTATGGGATATTTGTCCCCTAAACTTTTGAAAACAAATTAAATATATCTTCCATATCATGTTATTTAATTATTTAATTGGGCATAGCTTTAAATCAAGGGGTACCCATAAGATATGTACGAAATGTATGGATGAAATGACCCAAAAACCCAGTCATAAAAAAAAAAAAGTTGGGGGCTACGCGTCCGAACCCCTAGACCCAAAATATTTCATACCCACCTAATAATTTTCCACAAATCTATCAACAATTACTACTATTTTCAATTAACCACTATGTGCCCCCACTAGGCCACTACTAGAAAATCCTGGCTCCGCCCCTGGCCTGGAGAGGAAAGCTGTTTAAGAAAATAAATGACGAAACTATTCTAGACAAGAATGAATATTTATCGTAGTTTCCTCCTTAAATGGGTTATCCAATTTCAGACTGGGCTGTCGACAAAAAGCTCGAGGAACCAATAATAAGATTAATGTAAAGACTCGGGAAAATAACCATCAGAAACAAGAAATGTGTTGTACGAGAATATGTTCCACAAAAAACCAATAGGAAGTTAGAAAAGACAATGTCAATAATAAGTCATGGAGTAGGGAAATACCTTCCAAACAACATTGCAGTCAAAAATCCAATTATTTTACTAGAACTAAGAACGATTGTAGGTCTGGGAGTGCAAGTTCCAAAGTGGCACAAAACTGTTAGATGGAAGCCCCATAATTTTCTCATCTCTTTTTTTGTGTTGTTGGTTCGGATATCATATACCTACGTAGTGGTTAGCTTGAGGATTGGAGCTCTTGCAACTCATCCCTCGGAGGGATTAGACCCCAAGACCTCTCACTTGAGAGAGGCCACACCCCACCATTGAAGCAAGAGGTGGTGTGTAATTTTCTCATCTCAGAAGCAGTAAAGCTGATGCAAGTCTCTTTAGAAATATCTAGACTATCGGTAATTTCAAAAATTGAACAAAAGTCAAAAGTTCTCCAACCAAACATCTGTCAGAGATTCTAATACATTTCAAACGTGATGTTCAATCCCTTTCGTGAAGCTACAAACAAATTCTCTGAAACGTATTTTGAACTTCGGTTTTCAACTTGATTGTTTTATGAATCCCAGTGGTTTTGTGAAAATAAAAGAAAAATGTTCATCCATTGACGATTTCAAATCACCAAAAATTGCTGTGAAACGGATTTAAAAAAAAATAAAAGCAAAATCAACGAATCCAAGATAGATGAGACCCTACCTTCCCTGTGTGTCCCTGCAATGTCCTACAGCAGACCAGATCCGTCTGGCCCAAGCTAACAGCTGTTCGTCCTTGCGACCTTGCATACCCCGCCACTGCAAAAACCAGAACATGAATAACAGATCTGAGAACATCAAAAAAGAAAACACTAAGAATTTCATCTCGAGAGTAAGCGAGTTCAACTACCATCCGTATCGAGAAGCAGCAGCCGTTTCTGCTTCAAACGTTCTCTGAGACGATTCACTGTGTCCGTAGCAGCAACGTGCCGCTCTTTCAGTTCTGCAACAGACATCTAAAACCCTAAAACGTCTAAGACAGTAAAATTAACAGTAGAAAGCCATTAAAGCTTTGAGAGCTCGATCCAAGCCCTAATTCCCATTCTTTTCTGGACTCAAATCGAGAAACCAAAACAAGCGTGTAAAAACAGAAGAGTTGAACTAGGGTTAGGGTACTCAAGAAGAATCAACGAAGAAGAAAGTAAAAGAAACTGCAGACTGCAGAGGGAAGAAGGACAATGATATTTGGCAGAGAATTCCGAGTTTTTTTTTTTTTTTTTTAAATGTATGACGTGGCCTCAAGTCAGGGCTCACAGATCAGTCAAGGACTCAAGATGGTGGACGCCACTGGACCCACATTTTTCCACCTGTCGTGCCATTTAGATGGAGCAGGTGCCCGCGCCGGAGCGCAAATCCTCCAGTGAACCCGGACGAATTTTGCTATCCGGGCCGAACGCGACGAGCTGATCTGTGGGACGTAACTTGACTCCTTGGAGTCCGGGTATGACGGTATCGGATTACTTCTTGTGCACGCCCGAGGCTCGGCCTCGTGTGCCATTTGGCGCTAAAAGGAGAGAAGTCAATTTAATTTAATTTCTCCCCAATTTTTTTGACTTCTTCCCAGTTGATATCTCTCCTCATTTTTATCACCTTTTTTTATCCTTTTGTGGCACACGATGAAAGCAAGCCTGAGACTTGCACGTGAGGTAATCATTGCTGAGCATGACAACCAAATCCTCTAAGGTGATAAATGTTATCAGCAAATCCAGTTATCACCTTTTCAAATTGTCATGTCCCTTTTAACACTCCTTAATTGTGGTTAAGATTCACCGACCTTTAGGATTCATCCATCCATCCTTAATTTTTATAAAGGAAATATTAAATTTTAAAAAATGTTTTTAGGACTTTTTAAATATTAAAATATTTTTTTTAAAAAGAATTAATATTTTTTTCTAAAAATCAAGGATGGATAGGTGAATCTTAACCATAATTAAGGGGTATTAAAAGTGACATGTGGCAACCTCAGGGTTGATAACCGGATTTGCCAAATCGTTATCCCCGTAAAGGATTTGGCTTCGTAATTGAATCGTAAAATGTTGGTGTTTTCCTTGAACCCTCTCCTTACTTGTAATTTGTAAGGGCGAGAAGCTAATTTTGTTATAGCCTTTCAAGATCCTGAATTAACTTAGGCCTAACTAGACTCCATGATGTGATTAGTCATAATCAGTTCGCATTTGTCATGTCATTGGAGGATATAAAGTTGCATTTTGTCCCCAAATATTTCCATCAACATCAATGGTCACCTTCATGTCATTTTGAGTGCTCTAGAGGACTATAGGACCCTCTATCTCCTTTCTTTTATTATTGCTACGGCCTGACTTCTTTGCTTGTGAAGGCGTTTCTGAGGGTGCCATATCTCCTATGCTCGATGTGTGGACCCTCGAGTGTTTCACCTTTTCTTTGCTTATGATTTAATTGTTTTCATTCAAGCAGATGTGGTTTCAGCTTCTAACTTGCGTGAGGTTTTAATTCAATTTTCCCTTTTGTCTAGGCTGCATCAGGTTGATAAATCTCGAGTGTTTACTGCAGGGACCTCCCCTTCTCTTGGTTGTAGTATTTTGGATATTTTGCAACTCAAAGAAGGAAATCTGTCAGTCAAGTATATTGGTCTTCCCCTAACCTCAAGGAATCTGTCGGCGGCTGTATGTCAATCTTTGGTGGAAACCTTTACGAGGAAAATCCAGGCTTGGAGAGGTAAGCTTCTATCTTATGCAGGTAGAGCCGAGCTAATTCTAACGGTTTTGTTGAGCTCCCATGTGTGTATTGGACAAGTTGTTTTTGTCAAAAGTTTCTGTTTTCTATATCCTTGCAATAGCAGAGTACACCAGTATATGTAGATACACGAGAAGCTATTCTTAGACATACATGATCTAAGGCTATAATTATGGTTAACCCTTTAAGTAAGTGATTTTACAATGAAATAATTTCTATAAATAAACTGATTTGATTCTTGTAAAACAGCTCACGCCAACACTCCTCCTCAAGTTGGTGCATAGATGTCCCTAATGCCCAACTTGTCGAGTGAGATGTAGAAAATTCTGCTGGATACGGCTTTTGTGAGTACATCCGTTAGCTGGTCTTCTGACTTGACAAATGGGAACCGAATAATTTTCTCTTCAAGATTCTGTTTAATGAAGTGCCGATCGACCTCAACGTGCTTAGTCCGATCATGTTGGATAGGATTATGAGCGATGTCAATGACTGCCTTATTGTCGCAAAACAAGTTCATTTCTGAGCTGGGAGCAAAGCCTATTTCCGTCAATAGCCTTCTAAGCCAAAGAAGTTCGCACACACCCTTAGCCATACCTCGAAATTCTGCTTCAGCACTGGATAGCGCAACCACTTTTTGTTTCTTACTCCTCCAAGTAACGAGATTACCTCCTACAAAGGTGAAGTAGCCTGAAGTCGACTTCCTATCTGAAATATTTCCTGCCCAATCTGTGTCGGTGTACCCATCAACGTTTAAATGATCATTTTTTGTAAACATTAGTCCTTTCCCAGGAGAGAACTTTAAATACCGAAGGATTCTGGTTACTGCATTCATATGAGCTTCACTAGGACAGTGCATGAATTGGCTCACTACACTTACGGCGTAAGCAATGTCTGGACGAGTATGTGACAAGTAAATAAGCTTACCAACTATCCTTTGGTATCTCTCTTTGTCCGTGGGCACTTGATCGGCATATACCCCAAGTTGATGATTTTGGACAATGGGAGTATCGACTGGTTTACATTCTAGCAACCCCACTTCAGATAACAAGTCTAAGACATATTTTCTTTGAGATAAAAATATTCCTTGTTTTGATCTGGACACTTCGATTCCCAGGAAGTACTTGAGTCCCCCTAGGTTCTTCATCTCAAACTCAGCCGACAATTGCTCTTGAAGCTTGGAGATTTCTTCTTTGTCATCACCCGTAATGATCATGTCATCTACGTAAACAATTAGCGCTGTCACTTTTCCAGATTGGTGCTTTAGGAAAAGGGTATGGTCTGAGTTACTCTACTGAAAGCCACATTTTTTCATCGCTGCACTGAATCGACCAAACCATGCACAGGGTGATTGTTTTAACCCGTACAAGGCCTTTTTTAGCTTGCATACTACTTTATCTTCTGGAGTTGCCGAGTACCCAGGTGGAATGTCCATGAAAACTTCTTCTTCTAAATTTCCATGGAGGAATGCGTTCTTCACATCAAATTGGTGTAATGGCCAATCTAAATTTGCTGCAAGAGATAACAACACTCTAACAGTGTTTAGTTTCGCTACCGGTGAGAAAGTTTCTTGGTAATCTATACCATATGTTTGTGTGTACCCCTTTGCCACGAGCCTTGCTTTGTACCTATCAATGGATCCATCAACATTATATTTAATGGAGAAGACCCATTTGCACCCTACTGTTTTCTTTCCTTCGGGTAATGAGACCAACCTCCAAGTCTTGTTTTTTTGCAAGGCCTTCAGCTCTTCTTTTATCGCTTGACTCCATTGTGGATTAAGTAATGCCTCTTCTACACTTCGAGGAATGTAATCTGAGGAAAGTTTATGTGCAAAGGCCTTGAGTGGTTCAGATAGCCTATGAGTGGACACATAGTTGGCGATAGGATATGTGGATCTTCTATCTTCCACTTCCTGAGAGTATCGGCTTGGTGGTTTGCCACGATTATGTCTGAAAGGCAACACATATTGCACAGT